>BSBN01000604.1:3953614-5271486 GCA_027924645.1 Cunninghamia lanceolata | reverse complement strand
AGGGGAGGGAGAGAGGAGGGAAAGGAGTGATTAGTTCAGCATAACGTAAGTGCATTATAACACACTTGTGTTATGTGAAAGCACATAATGCAAGTGCATTATAACGCGCTCATGTTATGCTTAGGATTGGTAATTACCAATCCTAAGGCTTAGATTTTCCTTGGGCTTCCAACCCAAAGGCTTGGACTATGTTTAGGTCATCCAAGGACGTGTTTTTCCAGTTTCTAACAAAATTTAGATAATTTGGAGCATGCTCCCATTAGGATTGAACTTTTTTCAATGAAAAGTCAAAAAAATACCACTATAATCTTAATCTCTCTCTTAGCTATCTAACCATATAATTGTTTCACATTTTGAGTACGTTAAGGGTTTCATCTTTAGTTTCTTTTGTTAGTGTATCCATTTTTTGTCAAAAACCAATGTCTAGTATTTTTGACTATTTTTTTTAACAATTCATCAAAATTTCAAATAAGTTACATTTTTAGAAACTAGACTCCATTCTACATGTATTCAAAAAAAATTTTGATTTTCGATTAGTTTTCAAAAATTTTAGGGGGGAGCATGCTCAATTTTCTATTTTTCAGGGTGTGTCCACTCTGAAAATTACTAAAAAATCAATTATTCTTGAAAAAATTATCAGAAAAATCAAGGATAAACTACATAGTGTTAGCTAATTTCTCACTGAAGCAATTTTTGAAATACTAAAAAAAGGTTAACATTTTAGGGGGAGCACACCAGACGCTATGTTATGTTTTTTTGAGAAAAATAGGACCAATTTGTGTGCTCCCCCTTTTTGAACCCCTTAATCTCAACCATTTTTGAAAAAAATTAGTAGTTTAGAAACTAGATTCGAAGCACTATGACTCTTTTTTTGTTGTATCTTTAAATTTTGAGTGTAACTATCTTCAATTTCTCATCCAACATCAATGTTTCCTAATTTCAGAAAGAAAAAAAAAAGTGGCATCTTAAGAGGTCGCCTTTTGGTCCATCATCTTTGTGTACTTACCCGAAAGGTCCCTCTGCAACAAATGATGCTTCTTCCTTTTAGACTATAGAAACCCCAAGCTATAAAACTGTTGAATTCCCACTCAAGTGGAATGTATGAAGGAATTAGGATGTATGGTTCTGGAAGCTACTCATGTTTCCTAATGTTGATATTGAAATGAGTCACAACCAAATCAAGTGTCCTAGACCTACCTGAAATAAGTGACCTCTCAAATTCATGTGAAAACTGATGAAGAGCAGGATCTAAATAAGTGATGTGTAGAATGTCAATGCATGCCATGTGGCTACAATCCAAATCCCATGTGAAGTCGTGCTGCAAAGAATATTTGGAATCCCTCAATGAAGCCTCTCTAAACTCTGTAGTAGCAAAAGAACTATCGTCAAAGAGAAAACATATGTCCTCAATAATGTCATCAAGATCCAAACTATGGGACTCTACAAACAAACAAGAGATGTCTGGTAGAAATTGGTCCCAATAAAGTAAATTTAGAAAATGACCCTACTGGAAAGAATCACTAGAAGCTTTCAAAGAAGCAATTCTAAACTCTAAACTAGAAATAGGTACTATAGATGGGGTATCAATGTATATCAACCAAATAAATTGATCATCCCATGAAGATGTGTCCACACAAGATGGGGCAACATAAGTCTCAGTATCATCCACAAGAGGCTGGTCATCCAAGGAAACATCACTATCAAATGAAGATCAAAAGTCTCCATATAACCGTTGGATGATGGTCCAAGCAGTGAAAGTGCACTCAATGTGCTTTATGTGATGTAAAAAATCCCTAGAAATAGTAAGACCTACTAGTTCATAGGCCATGTCATTTTTCTTAAACTGTACATTCCTCATTTTATTGTCACTTGGCTTAGGAACGAGTCCAAGGAGATAGTGCGATAGATCTTGCTCAAGACAATGATTCTTTATCCCTTATTTCTTGGACAAATAGTTCTCTGAAGTTAGCATGACAATAAAAGGATGGGAATAAATACCAAAAACCATGATGAACCCCCATTGATTTTTGCACTTTAATTTTAGTGCATATATGTACAACCCCAAAATTTTCTCAATTACCCCTAAATTAAAATGCAAAAGGAAGTGCAGAAATAAAATGTTGAGGAAAATGTGAAAGTGCACTAGACACATGACACAAGACACCCCTCTTAATTCAATGTTTTTATCCCCCCTATATTTTTGGCACTTTATAACTTTCATTTTTATCCTAATGTTCTTTAATATCATATCCTTATTTACAATCACACCTTGAAAGAGCACCACTTGCACCTAGACCATTCCCTTCAAATCCTTGTTGCTAACAAATTATGTGCCAAACACTCTAAATATTTTTTTGGTTAGACTAAGATCGAATACCCTGGGCATACTATTTCTAAAGGAGTGAGAGTAGATCCCACAAAGTTTAAAACCATGCAAAAATGGCCAAAACCCACAACCCTAAAGATCCTTCATAGATTTCTTGGCCTCACATGATAATACCACATATTTATTAAGGACTATAGAAAAATTTCCACTCCCCTCATGGCCATGCTAAATAAAGATTCATTCCAATGGTCCCCAACTACTAAAACTTGGCCTTTGAGATACATAAGGGATGTGCACAACTCTAGTTCTTGTTATGTCAAACTTCTCCAAAACTTTTGTCATTGAAAGTGATGTCTCAAGCTATGGATTGGGTGATGTTCCAATAGAAGAAGGGCAACCCATTGCTTTCACAAGGCCCTAACTAGAAATTTATCACTTGTTCCACCCATGAAAAGGAAATGATTGCCATTCCTCATGCCATCCAGAACTGGTATCCATACCTTGTTAGCAAACACTTTTGCATTAAAATTGAACATCACATCCTAAAGTATTTGTTGGATGAGCAAGTCTCTTCTCCCAAACAATAAAAGTCAGTCATCAAGTTGTTGGGTTATGACTATGATATTCCCTATAAAAAAAGGCTAAGACAATGTTGTGGCAAATGCCTTATTGTGTCAATTTAAAGATAATAATACTCTGAGTTCTTTTCCATTACCCACACCTACTTAGATAAGTAACTCACATCAAAAATGTTAGCAAGATATAGTCATATTCAACACCTCATCTAGTAGGTGTCCACTCATCCCTCTTTGAATCCCAATTCTTCATGGGATAGATCTTGTTTGCAATATAAAAATTGTCAAGTGATGGCCTCCCAATCATCTTTGTGATAGAATTTTTTATGAATTTCATTCCACCCCATTTGTTGATCACTCTAGGTTCCTCAAAATGTATGAAAGACTACTATACTTTTTTATGGGAAGGTATGAAAATTACATCAAACAATTTTTTGAGGAATGCAGCATTTGTCAATGCAAAAAAGGTGAAATTGTTGCCACCCCTAGCTACCTACAACCATTGCTAATTCTTATCGAAGTTTGAATAGATATTTTAATTGATTCATTAAAGGACTTCCAAAGTTTATTGGGAAATCAATCATTCTAGTGGTGTTAGATTGCCTCTCTAAATATGTGCATTTTGTACCTTGGCCCATCCCTATTCTACCTCCATTATTATCCAAATCCTCATTGACCAAATCTTTTATCTCCATGGTATGCATACTTCTATTCTCAACGCTCATGGCCTAATTTTCTCTAGTCACTTCTAAGAGATAAAAATTCCAATGCCATGGTACCCAACTTAAAATGAACTCTGCATATCACCCACAAATTGACAACCAAATTGAAATTATTAATAAATTCTTGGATACCTATTTATTACTTTTCTTCTAATTAGAAACATCATTGGACCAAATGGTTACCATTGGTTGAATGGTGATATAATACCACTTATCACACATCCACCAAAATGACTCCATATGAAGCCATGCATGGTTAATTACCACCATCTTTCCAGACATTCATACTAGGCCACTTGAAGGTACTAGAGTACTACCCTTTGCACATGTGACACCATTATTTACACCCTCAAAGGACAACTTGCAATTGTTACATAACTACATTAAGTAGCAAGCTTATTAACATTGTTCAAAAGCACACTTTCACCATTGGCAACATAGTCTTCCTTTGACTTTGTTTATACAAGTAGTTATCTTTGAAGCTGAAGACTCATCATAAATATGGACCCTATAAAATTTTACAAAAAATTGGTTCTATTGCTTACAAGTTGGAGCTTCCTCCCTCCTCCAAGATCCATTCAGTTTTCCATGTCTCTTATTTGAAGCAATCTCTTAGTTAATACATTCATGCACAATCTACATTACCTAAGATGGATACTGAAGAATCCATTACCTTAACATCTAATTCTATCCTTAACAGATGATCATGTCACCTCTATAATCATAGCATCAACGAAGTTCTTGTCTAATGGCATGGGTGGTAACTAGAAGATGCAACATGGGAACCCCTCTTCTACCTACAACAACAATTTTCTCATCTCAAGCCTTGAGGACAAAATTTTTTAAGGGGAGGGGTATGTTTTTTATAAAGATAAGTAGGAAACAAGGGTCTTGATCCCTTTACAAACAAACCCCTAGGGCTAAACAGCAGGCCTTAAATAGGCAGAAACAGCAGAAAGATAGCACAGGCACAGCAACCCAACTGAAAAAATAACCAAAGGACCTACACAACACCAAATCCTGAACGAACAAACCTAACTCCCTTGACTCTAGGATGCAAAGAAACCACAGAGTGAGGAAGTCCTTTCTTCTTTTGCTAAACCACCGTCTAGGAAAGCTCAAAGTCAAAATTTGTAGAGTAAGGTGAGAGGGGATCCTCACCTGGAGCAACAACCAAGGAGGTCACAAGAGGAGCCCCAACAGTCGTCGTAGCCAAAGAATCCAAACATGGAGAAACCAAAGTAGGTAGAATTGGAGATAAAACTGGAGCAGAAGAAGTAGCAATCCGACTTGGAGCAGAAGGGGGAGTCGAGAGATGATTAGAAGAGTCCGAAGAAATCATGGGGTTCGTAGAAGCCTCAGTTGCTAACACCCCCTTAGGGACTGCATCAAGAGGGTGAGCATCCCCCTGAGAAGAATCATCCTCCAAAGATGCACTAATAGTCAAATGGTCCAGGAGAGTGTCCTTCCACCAAGTAGCAGCACCCTTGCAATGCGAGAGAGAACAACCAGAGGCCAAATGCCCAATAGAAAAACACCGTCGACATCTAAAAGGAATACCCTCATAGTACAACATTTGTTTCCAAGGTCTATCCCCTACCAGCAAAACAACATCTCCATGAAGGGGTTTGGAGATGTCAATATCCACTAAGATGCAAGCAACCGTAGAATGCCCCATAAATGAGATAGTAGAATCTATCTTCAAAAATGGCCGATAGCATTATCGATGCTCTCATAGCAATAATCCTCCTAAAACTGGAGAGGGAGATTCGGGAGACGAACCCATATTGGTCTGATCGGTGAGGGGATTGAAGGAAAGAGTTCAGGGTTTAATGGAAAGGGAATGCTCGCCCCACATCCAAACCCTACCATCAAGCACTAAGTCTTGCCTATGGCCCTAATTATTGCTTCATAATTCATTACTTTTGTACTAAGATTTACTAATAAAAGCAACAATGCATAAACTTTGTAAGTCATATCTTTTGCTGATTTAGTTTATACCACATGCTTAATAAGTAGTAGTTTCTTTGAACTTAGAATTAGTATAAATAAAAGGTTTGATAGTAGAATGGAGCATCCATGAATTATATTGTATTGAGCATTACTCTTATTTACCCATGCAACAAATATTTTATGTATTTCTATTATTTGGATAATCTCTTACAAGAAGGACCATAACATTGTGGCTATGCTTTGATCAATTGATCTTTAAAAAATCACAAAAACCTCTAATTTTAATCTTTAAAGTAGGATAGAAATATTGAAAAAAAAATTATTTCCTTACTAGACTAGAAAGTAAATATTATCAATACTAATTTTGAGTGTTCATTTAAGCCGGGTTGATTTGACTAAAGTAAAATATTTAGGACTTCACATGGTAAAGTTAATTATTTTAATGTTAACTTCTTTATTATATTAATAAAAAAAATTATTTTTTTTAATAAGGGGAGATAATTTATCAATTATAGTTTAATTAGTATAGATGATTAATTTACAAAAAGCTCACTCTAGAGTTTAGAAGTAAAAGTAAGCTTTTATTATTAAAAAATAATCTTGAGATTTATAAAAAACTTATCAAGATTTAGACATATAACCTAAATTTCAATAGCTCAAAATAATTTATATTCAATTGATATTTGAAATATTTATAAATAAATTTACTTATAAGCTTGCATAATTATAAAATTCATTATATTTTCTTATTTATATTGGTGATAATTAAAAATTAAAAAGACACTTTTCTTTTTGATAAAAGGTAAAGAGAGGGTTTTGGAAGGGTCCCAACCCTTTTACAACCCAAAAAAATTAAACATAATAGCAAAAACTATAGTAAAAAGACATGCTTAAGGGCAAGAACCTTTAAAGTTTAAATGTTTAAAATTTACTTATAAACCTTTATAATTATAAAATTCCTTATGTTTTCTTATATATTTTGGTGATAATTAAAAGTTAAAAAGTTACTTTTTTGTTTTTATGAAAGGTAAAGAGAGGGGTTTTGGAAGGGCCCAGGCCCCCAACCCTTTCACAACCCAAAACACTAAAAACAAAACATAACAACTGTGCAGCAGCAATTACAGTGAAAACTACACCAAAAATACACACTATAGGGCAAGAACCTTTAAATCTTTACTAAAAATACCATATTACATATAATTATAATTCTATATTATTAAAAAATAACTTTAAAACGTGACTGAAGCTGTACAATATGATGGTTGTGAAATTTTTGCTAAAATTCAACCAAGTATATCTTAATAAGCACTGAATAATTGTTTCAAATCTTGAATGTGTTTAAATAGTAGAAAATGGACAAATATTCCTCAGAACCGTCACCAGGTTCTATTTACAAAGATTAGAAAATTCAGACATCATGAAATATGGCAGTTCAGCAAATCCAAAGTAAACAACAGAATCCACAAATTTCCAAACTACACTGTCAATTTTGCAAGCAATAACCAGCCATACAATAATCTTCTGAGACATTGAAAATACACAGAACTTTTCTCTCATGTCTAATACCCATCTAACATCCAACTATCTTCAGATTAGCTGTTATTAAGATGAGCGTTTACTTGCAAGTTATGGACAAGAGTTGTAGAGCGCCAAGCTATCACAGTCCTCTTAATTGCAGAAGTCTGCTGCTTCTTCTTCACAACTCTCTTATGACATTCACAGCAGCAATTAAGTGCTTGAATTATTAATTGATATACATTGCACTTTAACCCACAAATACCAACAAAATCATACAGTCTCTGCAATTTACATAAACCACTTTTATCTCCACCCCCTCCTCCTACTTGTATCATATTGAAACTACAGATGAAATTGATTACAGACAGTATTTGAAATTAACAGATGAAATTGATGACAGAGAGTATTTGAATTGGCTTGAATGAATTCCATCTAATGGGTTTATATTTAAGAACTTAAAAAGCTAATTGAAATAATTGAGCATCTATAACTTTTTTCCGGGTTTTCCGGGAATGGATATGGCAGATTGGCAATTATCTAAAAAATTTATGGCTGGCCTTATTTTAGAATATATGAACAGTATTAGTATCCACAACAATTTGGACTGACCAACATGACAAAAAATCAAACAGTGAAGACATCTTGCATAAAAAGTTTCAAGTTGCCACATAAATTAGTGGGAAGAGGGACCAACGTAATGGGGAACACATGTAAAGTTCAATTGATTTCTCAAATAATTGGACCGTCCGTAGTTAAGGAATAGTTTCAAATTCAAAATGTCACACCAGCAAACTGTTGCTTTTCTTTGAAGGGGCAGAAAATGGGCGCATGTATGAGTGTCAGTCCTTTTCATACAATAAGCTAAAATGGCTTAAACGTGGCTGATATGATTTATGAAGACGACTTGTACTGATATGGTTTTAAATGGAGTGTGGAAGCAAAGATGGAATAACAGATGGAAAATTCATTAATAAGGATCAAATCATTCTATAATAATAAGAGAGTTTGATTTGTCTTTTGATATTTGGTGTAGCAGTAAATTATTGGGAGTTGTAAGTTGGCAGTTAAGTTTCAGTCCTACACAATTTAATATAATGGCCATCCTAGCAGCTTGGTGGAGGCAGCTTGGTAGAGTCCTTGTTGAGTTTCATGTGTTTTTAGTATGGTATTTTTTCATTGGTTATAGAGTTTATTGGTTTGTTGTGAATTTATACATATGCATATATATTCAAATATATATCAAAATTAAATTGATATTAATATTGATATCTTCAAAATTTATATTGAAATATTGAAATCAATTAAAATTTATATCAAATTTGATAGTGATATCAATTGAAATTGATATCTTGAAATCAAAAATAAAATTGACATCAATATAAATTTCAATTGGTATCTTGAAAATTAAAATTGATCATATATTGAAATTAAAATGTAATATCAAATTTTACTTTTATGGATATTAAGATATCAAAATTTAAATTCATATATAGAAATTGATACTAGAATTAGATATCCATTAATATTAAATATCAATAAATTAAATTTAATATATTAATATTGAAATTGATATCAAAATAGATATGGTAAAAATTGAAATTGATATATTGAAATCAAATTGTAATTTATCAAAAATTTATATATATAGAGAGAGAGAGAGTCGTCCTTAAAATTAATATATATGAAAATTAGAATTTTGAAATATATATATCACTTTCATGCTGGGCCTAGCTCAACATGGGCCTAGCTCAACACGGGAGACTTTGTAGTTAGCATCAATCACATCTTCTTCATTGTTGTTCACAGTTGGCTATGCTATCTCTAAATATCGATTGCCAAAAGAAGAATCAATCATCAACCTCGAAGTGGTAGATATGAAAACCGATATCTTGGGTTGACATTAAATATCAAAATTGTATTTGCCAATTTAAATCAAATTTGATATTAAAACTTATATATATAATTTAATTAATTTGATATCTTAGAAATTCAAACTGATATATTAAAATCAAAATGTAATATCAAATTTTAAATTATTGATATGTTTAGCAAATTGATATCTTGAAATTAATCTATAAAAATTAAAATTTCGATATGTATCAAAATTGATATAAATTGAATTACATATCAATTTTGAAATTGATATCAATTGATATTAATATTAAATAATCAAAATTGAAATTGATAAATTAATTGATATCAATCTAAATTAAATTTGATAGATCAATAAATTGATCAATATCAAATTTGAAATTGATATATCAAAAATTAAAATTTATTATATATTGAAATCAAAATGTAATATCAAAATTTAAATTGATGGATCAAAATTTACTTTTATAGAAATTGATATATCAAAATGAATATTGTAATTGATATCAATTGATATTTATTTATCAATAGATCAAATTTAATATATGAATATTTAGAAATTGATATCAAAACTAATATCTTGAAACTTGAAATTGATATATTGAAATCAAAATGTAATTTATCAAAAATTAAATTAATATATTGAAATTTTAATTTATTAAATTTAAATTGATGTGTACAAATTGATATATATTCTTAAAATTAATATATATGAAAATTATATATATCAAATTTGATATTAGTATTGAAATTGCTATCTTGAAATTGAAATTATTCAAAATTAAAATTAAAAATTTGATATCATGAAATTGAAATTGAAATTGTTCAAAATTAAATTGAAATTGATATCTTGAAATTGAAATTGAAAGTTAATTGTGTACTCAAGAGTTCAACTTTACATATTTAATTTGATTTGATTTTATAGATCATCTTTGATTTTGTATGTATAAATTTTGTGCATGTGTATGAAGTTTTGTTAAATTTTATTATGTATAATTTATATAAAATTTAAATGTTTTCAAATTAAATTTAATTTAGTTCTTGAAATTACACATGTATTTATTTGTTTTAATACACATCTGTACATATATACATCTAGATTTAGATGACTGACTAGAGCTCTCATTGGTCTAACCAATCTGAGCACAATCATGGTAGAACTAATTTATATAATATGACCATTGATATATTGAATAATGTATTGTGGCATTCATAACAAAACACTTATAGTACACCAAACCTAAAAAATAGAGATTGGATGGTTTCCATAAGAGATGAGTTCAAAACTTCAAATGTATGGTCAACGTTGTTTAATCATACAACCCATATGATTATGTTAGCAAATTTGAACATTTCTATGCATCACTCTTTAAGAGTGTTGCTAGAGATGTGAAATGGTCAGAGGTTAATAGGGTTGTTTCATTGGATGTAGTTCACACGATGTGGTTGCACTATGCAAGACAAGATAGAGTGTGATCATATCTTATCACTAGGTACATGGATGTCATTGTGGGTCCACTTATTTATCCTAGATGGTAGACCATCATAGATGGCCTTATAATGATAAGTTATCAATGTATTTCTACAAATAATTATATGCAAAAGTATATTTACATCTATCATTTGATTAAACATTGATGCAAGGGCATTAGGGAGGATAGCTAATAGCATTTATTCTATCTAGATTTTTCTTTTCAAAATTTAAAATTCCTACCTCATTTCCTTAGATAGATTTAACAATCCATTAGTTGCATTTATGTTTAGCCCAACAAAGTACATGGGGTAGGTGAATTTAAAATTGTCTAGGCTATTCTAGCACTAAAGTGATTATTTTTCCACTCAAATTGAAGATTTGAGTGGGAAGAAAAGATGGGAGAGTTTTGTTTTGGTCATTTAGGTCATTTATGATTCTTGTTTTTTTGTGCTTGTTGACCCATTTTAGAACCCAAGGCCAAAATAGCCCAAGAACCCAAAAATCACAAAAAATTGTCAAAATCTATCAAAAACCCCTTAAATGTGTTCTTCAAGTCTGATAGTGTTGTTTTGCCCTTTGAAAATCTAAAAAAATCCTAAGTTAGATCCTTTTTACAAGTGTTTTTTCCTTAGAAAAGTTGCCTTTCCAACGAACACTGAGGAGGTTCATGAACCTCTAAGTGCACCGAAAAGAAAGTTTGATGAAGAAGAAACTTGTTGAAAAAGGGAATACAAAGGCTTCAACAAAGAAAGAGAAGTCTTTTTCAACGAACAAGGAGGTTCGCGAACCTCTAGGTTCGCCGAAGTGAAGATTGATCAAAAGAGAGACTTTAGACAAAGGTTTTTGGTGGAAGTGGAGGTTCATGAACCAGAAGGTTCATCAAAACTTTAATTCGTTGAAATTCTGATCCACTAAAATCACCAAAATCACCGAAAGGGGGAAGCAAAAAGAAAAGAAGCAATACAGAGGTATTTTCAGTGAACTTGTTAGTTCGCAAACCTTTAGGTTCGTCAAACCCATTTTTCATCGAAAAGCTAAAATAAAAAGGAGGTATGTCTTGTGGAAGTCTACCTATCATACAAACATACCATGTGCCCAGGCTCATCCTCTGCATATTCCAATCAGGCTCAGATCCCCACAAAAAGCAAAAAGGGTAGAGATAAGAAAAGCAAAGAAACTTAGGACTACAAGATGTCCTGCACATCCCAACCCCCTATGGCTTCTACAAAAGGTGAAAAGTGCTAAATGGAAGGCGTAAAATATTCCAAATGAACCCCATCCCCTGCCAGACACCATTAATGTTGATTCAAAGGAAAATTTAGGTGGGTAGAGTAATGTTTAGAGCTTTAATGCAATGAGTACTCAGGGTGGGTAAAATTTCTAGCGACCCATACTTTTGCAAGTCCTTCCAAGGTCAGATTAACACATTTTAAGGGCATGGGAAACCCTCCAAGATCAACATATTTCCTGACAGAGGCCATTAAGATGTATTAGTAGGGTGTAGAGCATAAAGCAGAGCCGACCGGAAGCTGGCGCACACACTGTGTGGAGGCCAAAGCTGATAGGAGACATGTCCCTATATGTAATAGATATAGTATATATAGATGTAGGATATGATCATATAGGATAAGAGAATAGAACTATGATATGTGATAGGTTCTAATGTAAAGAATGACATAGAAGTCATGTATGTAACTGGTGAGGCAGAGACTTAGACCTGTTGGAGGATGAATATATGATGTATCACCTTTGATTGTTGTTGATATATATATATATGGAGGTCCGTCGGTACTGGGTAATTTTATTTGTTGTCTTGTTAATATGATATGTATGTGATACTCTATTTATGTTATTCTTTATGTTTTTCTATCAATCTCTAGCTACTTGACTAAGGTATAAAATAATTACAAAGACTTGACTAAGGACCGGATCTCTAGACCAGTATCCCTCTACATTTCTTGCTAACATTTGGTTCTATTGACGAGACCTTGGAAGATGGTAGTTAAAGATTGAAATGGAAAAACATCCAAAGGAGTAGCACAGAGTTCTCGAGAGAAAAGAAGGTGAGGTTGGTCCAGAGAAAATTTTTAAGTTGTGGAGGAATTCAGATCTCCTTAAGTTTCTACCTCTGTGAGAGGGGGGTAGGCACTTAAGGAGATGGCAAGTGGAAAGGGGGTAGGGTCCGCAATGACCTTTCAAATGACATTACTCTTCAAACAAGGATTTCATCGGATATAAGAGGACTAATGGAACACCAAATCAAGAAGACCCATGGCAAAAGGGGAGAAGTGGAAGAAAAGAGAAATTGGCGAAGACATCAGGACTAGAATGGAGATAAACAGAGAAGAGAGATTGAAGTAGATTCAGGAATGACAAGAACGTTACCACAGAAGGATGGAAAGGGCACAAGAGATGGAAAAATAGAGGACAATAGAAGTTGTAGAAGAGAAAGAGGAAGAATTTGAAGAGCGCTCCACAGAGGGTGGTACCAGAAAGGAAGAAGAAGACAAGTGTGTCAAGGAGGATGTTGTTGAGGGTGCCACTATGGGTGCTACCAGAGAAAGGAGGTTAGAAGGAGAAGAGACAGAGTCTGTTATGGAGGTCGCAGCTAAGCATGTCATTGTGGGTGCTACCAGAGAAGAATGTGGAAAGGAAAAGGAAGATAGAGGTGAATTAGGGTTTATGTTGTAAACTACTGAAAAACATGAATTAACACCAAAAATTTTGAAGATGGATGAGTAATATATAGAGGAGATAATTTTTCAAAGCATAAAGGAGATAAGAGGAGGAGAAGATGTAGTAAACATTGAGAGGAGTTTTGAGGGTTTTGGAAGGTTATTTCAATCATCATTGGATGTTGACAGGATGTCATTCACAAAGAGAAGAGTATCCCCTAATTTGAAGAGATGCTATGTCTAGACATAACCCCTCCAGACCATGAGTCACCTCGAGTGCTATATAAAAAATAATTTTAGTTGGAAAGGAAGATATTCAAGAAAACAAGGAAGCAGAGAGAATAGAAGAGATCTAGAGTAATTTCATAGAAGTTTTAGTAGAAGAGTACTTTGATTTCTAACTATAGAGAGACAAGGGAAGAGAAGGAAAGTGAATTGATAGAATACAACCAAACTGGAGGAGCAGACCTGGAGGAAACCTACTGTAGAGTACCAGAAACTTTGAGAACACCAATCATGGATATTCCTATCAAGTTACCAATCTTTGAGAAGGATACTACTGAGGCAGCAGAGCACATTTTTGTTTTGGAGTCTATTTGGAACTAGAAGGGAGTAATAAGAGATGAAATTAAGTTGTTTGACTTTATAGGCACCTTGTAGAATGAAGCATTGAAGTGGTATAGGAAGACATGCCCAAATAGTGATAAGGAATGGGATGAAATCAAGAAGCTATTTTTAGAGAATTTTGGAGTTCTAGATGTTCCAACAAAAGGAGTAAGTAAGATGAAAGATTTGATGCAATTGGAGAAAGAATCAATAAAGGACTTTGATAGAAGATTCAAGGAGAGAACAAGGAAATTGGAGGAACCACTGACTGAGAAGCAAAAGATAGAATGGTTCATTTTTGGAATAAGCCCTAAAATAAGGTCATCCCTAGATGGAAGAATATTTGAGACATATGCAGAAGCAGTGACACTAGCATGTCGAATAGAGTCTCAATCTTTGTGTAGACAAGATAAGATGAAGGAAAACCTAGAATTGGATAAGCTGAAATTAGAATTAGAGCAGTTGAAGCTGAGACAAGAGATTTTGGCCAAGCAGGAGGAGAATACACAGAAGCAAAGACCTAATATTTGGCGCTCATACTATACAAGAGAAGGTCACTTGAGAAATGAATGCCCTAGGATGAAAGGTGAAAGACAAGTTGCTGCAATAAAAGCAGATATCAAAGCAACAACAAAAAGAATCAAATCAATATATTATAGATTATGCGGAGAATGGGATGACCATGAAACACCAGACTGTCCTTCACAGAACTTCCAAAGGAAAATAGAATTTTCCAATGAAGAAAATGAAACATGGTACACAAACTCACCGGAGAGCAATAACATGTCCTATGTAGAAAGAAACTCACATGATCAAGGCTACAAACAACCAAATTGGAGAAATCAACAGAATATCAATGCAATACAAAATTCAAACTCTGGCGGTCCATCCTATGGGAATAGCTATAATAATGATGACAAAGAGAAATTTGGAGGTTACAGAGGAGGTAGAGGCTGTGGAAGAAGTCAAAGAAGGAGAGAGGATGCCACATGTTTCAATTGCGGTGAGTTAGGACATTTTGCTAATGAATGTTGGGCTGAAAGGAAAGTTCACAGTGTTCATTTTGTAGCATTACAAAAAATAATTTATTTTCTTGTGAGAGAGCACAACGGTACTTCTAGGATGCACAACCACAATCTAAGAGTGATAAGCTACAAAACCTAAAAGGAACTAGGACCATAAGAAGGGAACCTAAGGGCCAAGGAGCAAGAACTTGCCAGAAGAATAGCAAGGAGGAAATAGACATATCTTCAACTGAATCTACAGAGGAATAAGAGTACTACTAGAGAAGCAAGCCAAAACATATCAGAAAATATAGAAGAAGAAGGAAGAAGAAAGTTGTGGTACTGACAAGACAAGGAACAAATACCGGAAGGCACTATGTCACTGAGATAGAAGAGGAAGATAGTGAAGAGGAAGAAGAATTTGTTCCCTCTAAGAAATAGCATGAGGAAATTGTGAAGGAAGCTAAATAAACAATAAATAAGGAACAAGAAAAGGAGAAGCAATACAAGTAGTTTTTCACCAAAGGAGAAGTAGAATCTCTCTCAAGCATTTAGCCCAATTGACACAACAACACAAACTTATTGAGAAACTGAAGTAGTTTTCTAAATACTGGAATAAGGAGCAAGGTCAGAAGAGTCAAATTTGAAGGTTGGGAAGAATAGATAGAGAATGGGAGACAATACCTCTTATGGTGGATTTTCACATCAATCATAGAAAAGTCTGGAATGTCATGATAGATCTGGGAGCAGATGTCAACATGATCACAAAGAAGTTGTGGGAGCAGTTAGGAAGACCTAAGCTGACAGAGACAACTTACAACATTATTTTGGCAAATGGATCTAACATGTAGACAATGGGAACATGGAATCAAGTGGAAGTTAACCTAATGGGGGTTAAACAAGTCTTAGAATTCATTGTTGTAGCCATGAAGGATCAAGGAGAAGCTTTCAATACACTTTTAGGGTTGAGATGGTTTGTGGATGCAAACGGTATCATAGACTCTCAGAAAGAAGAGCTATCATTTTCTAATGATAACAAGACTATCAACATTCCTTTGGGATCATCAATGGAGGACGCATACATAGAAGAAGTCAATCAGACTAAAGACAGTGATAAGGATGTAAACAATCTCTACACAATTACAAGGTTGGATGCAGAGGAGACAAGAGAAGAGCCTAATTCTAAGGGAGAAGTGGAGATAGAGGATGATCACTACAGCACAGATAGTGAGGAAGTCCTAGAAGCTTGGCTAAGAGAAGAATTAGAATTGGAAACATGGAAAATGCTTAGTTACTGGAGCATATTCATGATCAGAACTAGTGAAGAAGACATACCACAATCCTCCACATTTCATCCAAACTCACTAGAAATCATATCCAGCGCATCTATGGTGGATAAGGAAGACATGGACCAAAAATATCATTGGGTAAGTCACATTTTGAAAGGAATTTCACATATCAATTTGCCTAGGTTTTTAGGAGTACAAAATCTACATACATATCTCATAGAAATGGAGGTAGTGTTTTCTAATGAAAACGTAAGATTACAAGTTGCACAACACACGTTGGTATGTAATGCAGCAAACTGGTGGAACACACAAGGATGCAATAAACCAATGGCCAACATTTAAAATATTCATCAAGATATTTTTCGTAGGAAGGAGAATATGACATAATACCCAAATATTCAGGTCAGACTTCACCACAATAACATTTTTCCATGTGTACAATGGTATGGAGAGGAAGAAATGAATATAATGAGGTACTGAACACCCATTTCTTTTATTGGACACTATCACCAATTGCACAAACATGGTATATAAATTAGGAACAAAGGAAAGAAACTAGATATTGTGAAGAGTTGCAAAATGACTTCATTCACACTTTCTCATTCTTTGATTTGGACAAGAACATACACACGACACTCATCAAAATCTAGGAGATCATCTTTCAACAAGATGTGGAAGAAGAAGAAGAAGCAAAATCAGAACAAAGCTCACCACCAGTAAAAATAGAAGGCATATGGAAAGTCATAGAATGGATGGATAAAGAATCATATCCGGAGAAACATAAATGCTACAAAACATCACAACAGGAAGATGAAGAGAATAAAGAACCAGAAATAAAGATAGAACAAGGTGAAAGAGATCTAGTAGAATCAATAGATATCAAGGAAAAGTACTATAACAAGCCTATCTGACTAAGGGAAGAAAACATTGCCAAAGAAGGAGATCCTAAGCTAGCCAAAATAGGAGATTATTGGGATGAGAAGGAAGTGGCACAAGTAGTAGAAATTTTGTCTGAGTATGAGGGTTTGTTTCATAGAAAGTTCATAGAGATGAAGGGAATCAAAGAGGAAGCCGAAACAATGAAAATTCAACTGAAAGAAGGTTGTAAACCAATCAAGAGAAGGACATACAAGATGAATACAAACATGAAGGAAAAAGTTAAAATAGAACTTGGCAAGATGCTAGAAGCAAGGAACATAAAACCAGTGGATGAAGTAGAGTGGATCATTCCAATGGTAGTACAGAACAAGAAAACAGGAGAAATCAGGATCTGCAAAGACTATAGAGAATTAAATTGGGCTTGTATTCATGATCCTTTCCCTACACCATTCACAAAGGAAATCTTGGAGTCAGTTGCTAGCAAGGAAATCTACTCCCTCACTGATGGATTCTCTAGATACCACCAGGTGAAAATTAGAGAGGAGGATCAACCTAAGACAACATTTGCATCTGAACTAGGATCTTTCATGTATACTGTTATGCCATTTGGATTGAAAATGCACCTGTAGTATTTATTAGAATCATGGTTAATGCATTCAAGGAGTTTTTACATGATTTTTTGGAAGTTTATTTAGATGATTGGATTGTATTTGGACTAGTAAAAGATCACACAAAGACATTGAAGTTGATGTTGAATAAGTATAGAAGCCTGTGAATTTCCCTGAACTTGAAGAAATGTACTTTTACAGTACCATTTGGAACACTACTGGGCCATATAATATGCAAAGAAGGATTAATGATTGATCCCCTAAAAGTTGCCATTATTCAAAATTTGTTGCCACCAAAAACCACATCTGAAGTCAAAATATTCTTAAGGTATACCAGTTACCACCGGAAGTCCATCAAGAGCTATCCATCCATCTTAGCACCTATAGAAGAACTATTGAAGAAAAAATAGGGAAAACAAAATTTAGCATCATTTCCTTTAGGAAGTAATAAGGCAAAAGATAAATTAGAAATTCTTCATACGAATGTGTTTGGTCCTGTGGATAATGATTCAATCAAAAAGTCACATTATTTTGTTACCTTCATTTATGATGTATCTATATTTACGTGGATTTACTTTATGAAGCATAAATTTGAATCATTCACTAAGTTTAAGGATTTTAAAGTCTTAGTAGAAAACCAATCAGGATTGAAAATAAACGTATTGATATCTGAAAATGGAGGGAAATATTGCTCTAAGGAATTTGATGAGTTTTGAAAGCATGCAAGTATCATTAGACAAAAGACAACTCCATATACACCACAACATAATGTTGTTGTAGAAAGGATGAACCGAACAATTATGGAAAGAGCTAGAAGTGTGTTGAGTAATGCATAGTTGGACAAATGCTTTTAGGAATAAGTTGTGGGTACCGCTTATTATTTGATAAATAGATCTCCTTGTAAGTCTCTTGATTCAACACCTTATGAAGTGTGGATGGGTAGGAAACCTTCTATGTCACATTTAAGGTTTTTTGGCTGTGAGGATTTTGTTCATGTACCTAAAGAAAATTGTTCTAAGCTAGATCCAAAAGCACAAAAAGGCATCTTCAATGGATATGGTGAGATTTTAAAGGTTATAATCTTTGGAATCCTCTAACAAAGAAAGTTGGCCATTCTAGAGATGTGATTTTCAGGGAACTTAGATCTCTATTCTTGATCCTGTACAACTAGAAGAAAAAGAAAGGAAAAGGATAGCACATTTTGATTTACAGCAAAAAGATGCACATCAGGAAGAATAGAATGATGGATTTGAGGATGGAGAAGAAGAAGAGGAATCAAATGAAAGTTCTAAAGAGGAAGACTTTGTGATTATAGAAGAATTTAAGCATATAGAAGAACAAAAGGAAGAATCCCTTGCTCCACCCTTGACAAGATCCATAAGATAAAAAAATCTAGTCACAGATATTACCCACCAGATTTATATTATGTATTTATTTTATTGAGTACTGACGATGAACCTAGATCTTACAGGGAAGTTGTTCTTGCATATGATATTGAGTCTTGGAAACTAGCCATGTAGGAGGAGATGATGGAATTAAACTCTTGTGATACCTGGGATCTTATTCATTTTCCCAAAGGAAGAAAGTCCATTTGATGTAAGTGGTGTTGGAATAGGTCCGGACAACTGAGAGGGGGGGTGAATCAGTTGTTTCTCTATTTAACCGTTTTGCTTTGTTGTTCCCTTTTACAACTTAAAATTAAATCAATGATATAAACATTTCAGCATTAGACAGTAGCATAAGAATAGAAAACAAGAATGACACATTTGACACCAAGATTTTCACGTGGAAACCCGATTAAGGGAAAAACCACGGTGGGGGTTAACCCACAAAATTAATACCCTGTTAAAAGTATTTTACAAATGAGAATGCACATGCATTCAGGCTCACTTCCTACAAAAAAGTTTACAAGAGATTTATAGATATTTTGAACTGGTAAGATGCATCTGCCAATGCTAGAGATCAGTTCTAGTTATGTGCGAATACTGACTTTGAACACTTCATCTTTATCCTGCTCTTCTCTCTATTCTGCCCTCATTCGGATATTAGATTTCTGCTCCTTTTTACTCTTTCTTAATCATTACCAAAACATACATCAACAATATCCACAATCATTAGCTATATATATTCTTATCATGAATTGCAATCACTTGCCAATCGGTAACAACAAACACTTAGAACTTTTTAAGAGTGCTCTGCTCTGTCGGCTAGATCCATACACCAATATTAATGCGTACCAAAAATAACATATGTAGATCATCATATATGTCAGCCACTAATATCCTATCTCATACATAGTTCATCAAAACACTTCTATTGGGTCCGTACAAGGATTTACATAAGTCTGCCTGTTCTCCACTGAACTGTTCTGTCATAGTAGAACCCGGTATTAAGATGCTCATAACTTTTGATTCCTTTAACACCAGAGGCTGAAAACTTGGATTTAGATTTTCTTGGTGTCTCTTTATACTCCTTCAGATCCGCAACACATAATGGTTAACTGGAGAGATCCGCTGACCAAGATACTGGACTCTGTTGTATGCTCTATTTCAGGCTCCCAGACTTAGATAGATTAAGATTCTAACTTCCAGTATGATCAGATACTGCACTACAGATGTGTGGAACAATCTTGGTTGCCATCATTGACAACACCTATCAATGCTATGCAGTGTCTCTTTCCAACAATCTCCTCCTTTGGAATTGATGGCAACACTTGGTGAAAAATGACTGTCTTCGTGTAACTCCCCCTTTGTACATTTGTGCACTTCACTTATTCTGGTGCTCCCCCTTTGCTGAATACTTCATTTTTCACTGCCCTTCACTCCCCCTTTGACATCAATGGCAAAGGGTGGGAT
The DNA here is from genome assembly GCA_027924645.1 of Cunninghamia lanceolata. Taxonomy (NCBI): domain Eukaryota; kingdom Viridiplantae; phylum Streptophyta; class Pinopsida; order Cupressales; family Cupressaceae; genus Cunninghamia; species Cunninghamia lanceolata. The sequence goes on along the minus strand of BSBN01000604.1, from coordinate 5,251,130 downwards.
CTGCAAATCAAAATTCTCCAAAATTTATGTCTACATTACTGCATATGTATTAGTAACCATTAAGTTTAATTCACATAAACTTGAGGATGTTTGTAAAAACTTGGATTTAGATTTTCCTGGTGTCTCTTTATACTCCTTCAGATTCGTAACACAATGGTTAACTGGAGAGATCCGCTGACCAAGATACTGGACTCTGTTGTATGCTCTATTTTAGGCTCCCATACTTAGATAGATTAACATTTTGACTTCTGGTATGATCAGATACTGCACTGCGGATGTGTGGAACAATCTTGGTTGCCATCATTGATAGCACCTATCAATGATATGCAGTGTCTCTTGCCAACAATCTCCTCCTTTGGAATTGATGGCAACACTTAGTGAAAAATGACTAAGTGTCTTCATGTAACTCCCCCTTTGTCTGTATATTTGTGCACTTCACTTATTTTGGTGCTCCCCCTTTGTTGAATACTTCATTTTTCATTGCCCTTCACTCCCCCTTTGACATCAATGGCAAAGGGTGGGATCCACAAATCAAAATTCTCCAAAATTTCTGTCTACATTGCCGCATATGTATTAGTAACCATTAAGTTTAATTCACATGAACTTGAGGATGTCTGTAAAAACTTGGATTTAGATTTTCCTGGTGTCTCTTTATACTCCTTCAGATCCGCAACACATAATGGTTAACTAGAGAGATCCACTGACCAAGTTACTAGACTTTGCTATTTGCTCTGTTCAGGCTCCCGGACTTAGATAGATTAACATTCTGACTTCCAGTATGATCAGATACTGCACTGCAGATGTGTGGAACAATCTTGGTTGCCATCATTGACAACATCTATCAATGCTATGCAGTGTCTCTTGCCAACAATCTCCCCCTTTGGAATTGATGGCAACACTTAGTGAAAAATGACTGTCTTCGTGTAACTCCCCCTTTGTCTATACATTTGTGCACTTCACTTATTCCGGTGCTCTCCCTTTGCTGAATACTTCATTTTTCACTGCCCTTCACTCCCCCTTTGATATCAATGGCAAAGGGTGGGATCTACAAATCAAAATTCTCCAAAAATTTTGTCTACATTGCCGCATATGTATTAGTAACCATTAAGTTTAATTCACATGAACTTGAGGATGTCTGTAAAACTAGCTTTTATTTGCACAAGTTCGAAGGCCCAAGTACTCTTCATTCCATCCAAAATTGAAATTTTCCCATTTAAAACAAATGAGTATACTTCTGCCTTTGACAGATTTGATGGAACACTGGTCTTAACTGCAATATGAGCTTCAGATAAGGCATTATACATTATCTCTAACTTAGGGGCAATTAACCCCTAGAGCTCACACATTCTTTTCATAATGTTGCTTTTCTCTTTGACAAGTTTCTTTATTTCCTCAGTCAAGTTATTTACTTGACATTCTTGACTTATGGGCAAAATTGTTAAGGGATCAAAATTTTGAGAGAGATTTGACAAATTTTGTTCTTGTTCCTTTATCTTGTTCTTAATATCCTTATTAACTTTGGGCCATGATAGACAAAAGTTATATATATCTCCTCCATCATTTAGGGCATTCTGAATGCTCTTTATGTTGATGCCTAAGATCAATCTATCATTCCCTATATGTTTCTTGACTTGGTTGAACTTCTTATTCAAGAACTCTTTTTGAACTTTTGTCTCTGCAGACTTTTCAAAAGATTCAAAATGTGAACTTACTGAACTTACAAGATTTTTTAGGTGACTGGAGGGGGAATCACTTTGATTCTTCTGATAGGTTGGCATTAATTTCTCTAAAACTCTGGTTTCTAGCTCCAGTAGCTCATTGTCCTCTAAGTGGTATTTTATCAACTTTTCTCTGGCTTTCACTTGGGTGAAAGATGTTATTTTCATCAATTGAAATGAGAGAGCACATCTAGATTGGTTAGTCCTTGCAGTAGTTCGGGCTCATTAAGCTCAATCACTTCCTTTTCAAGAGAGCCTTTTACTGCATCTACAGTGTCTCTTGTTACATTTTCTGAACCATTCTTTTGATCATCAGATTTTTCTACATTTGCTTTAGGTGCTTTAACATTTGCACCATCTTCTTCTACTTTGTCTTCTTTTCCTTTTTCCTCCTCTCTCTCTATATTATTCTTCTCTGTGTCCTCTTCTGAGGGACTCATTTCAACTTGATCACCACTTGCTACTTGATCCAAAGGACTCTGTATGGTAGCAACATCCTTTTCTTTCCCAGAGTGATCAAGTGGAGGAGTTATCTCTGCATCAACTATTCTGTCTATCATTTCTATGTCCTCCTGATTGACTTGTTCCTCTTCCTGAACTTCTCCAGTATTTAGATTTGATGAATCAAGTTCTGAAGGATCTACAGTAATACTTTGATCATCAATTCTTTTGTCAATTTCTTCTTTTGGAGCTTTTTCTTCCAGAGCAGAAGGGTTGTCTTCTTCAACTTGCTTTTCTAAAACAATGTAGTATTTATTTTTGTCTAAAGCCTTTCTTAGAATTTCCTCTGTTTCCTTTGCAATTTCTTCAGTCTCACCAAGCATTAGTTTGTTCATCCAGACTTTGCTTATGAATTTATCTTTGACTTCTCTGAGGATTTTATCTTCTTCTTTTCTGGTCATCACAAGGCATGAAGAGGAGAGAACATACTCTTTGAGTTCTATATCTTTTTCCTTGGCTGCATCTTTCCTCATTTCCATTACTTTCCTCAAATTTTTAGGAAGTTCTTGTAAGATTTCCAATAAGGCTCTATTGAATTTATTCAGATATATGATAATGGCATCTTCTAGAGTTTTCTTATTTGCTTGATCAAGGTTGTCATAGTAAACTTTGATAGGTTTCAAATTTCCATGAACAGTGATTGTTTTTACAATTTCATCAAGTCATGGCAACCTTACCAGATACTTGCTTTTTACTGACCCTTATGCTTCCAAATGGTTGATCTTTAGAAGCCATTGAAGTTTTGACCTTCTTGGATCTTATTTCTTTCACTTCTTCATCTATTTTTGTCTCCTCATCATCTTGAGTGCTTATGGAGGGTTTCGTTGCCTTGGTTTTCTTTCTTTTCCCTCCTTCACCGGATGGAATGGCTTCCTGCTTCTTAGTGGAAGTGGTCTTGAGAGGCTCAGTAGAAGTTGCAAAACTCCTTGTCTTCCTTGGGGCTTCTTGGGGAACTACGGGCTCACTTTTTGCCTGTTCTGTGCACTTCTTTATCTTTTCAATCCTTTGTCTATTTTATTTCACTGCTTCTTTTGTAATTCCAATGGTTTCTGCATACATGTCCACTTGCTTGAGTACCTTTCTTTTTATTTCTAGTTGTCTAAGTTCTACATGCAACTTTAAGCTTAGTTCCTTGTATGTTTTGAACCTTTCAATAGAGGTGTCTTTAGGTTTGCTCAGGAGATGTTGAGCATACATGTCCAGAATTTCCTCATCCACTTCATAGCCCATTGGCATTATCCACACTGTCCTTGGTTCTACAGCTTCCATCAAGCATTGATCTATGTCTACCATGAAACATATTTCATTTTCATACTTTTCAACAACTGAATAGGGAATTCTTTCCCTTGCATGCATCAAGTTCTGGAAGTTTTTAAAATAACCCCAGAAGGTAGTCTTTTGAGTCTGGGTATCGCCAAGACTGCGTAGATGATCCCTAATTTTCCATGCCACTGGCCTGTCTAATGTCCATTGTATACCTGGAACCCCCGGCACTTCATTCATGAAGTATAAAAATATACATATCACCAAGGAGCCATACTTGAAGGAATTTTTCTTGTCCTTTTTTATTTTGTTCAGGTTTTCTATTAGTTGGCTTTGTAGTAGCTCACACAAATCATAATCCACATTTTCTTTTATCATCTAATATGTGGCATAAGTAGTTGTTCTAGAAACTGAGTTCTCCCTGCTGGAGTGGTAAATCTTATACCCAACTACCATCGAAGCAAACTTGACATCTGGATTAGTGATGTCATTGATAGTCATTGCTCTTCTATCAAATTTTGCTCCAGTTGCATTAGTTACTATTTGATTTTTCACAGCCTTAAGCATGGGTTGCCCACTGGTTGATTTCAGTCCAGTCACAATTTGGATTACATCTTTTGTGATCTTGAACAGCTTCAATAGCCACATAAACTTATCATGTATCCGACTCAATACATACCTAACCCATTCACTTTCATCAAAAGATGAAAATTTAATAATTTGTATGAACTGATTGCTCTCTAGGGTTTTGTATTCTAGACTCAATTGGTGACTATCATTCTTCAAGTGGTTTTCAAATAAATTCAATAGTTTCAAATTTCCAAATTCCTCTATATTGCAGTGAATGTAAGCCCTAATATCTTCGACATGTAAAACCCCGTACGGAACTCCAGAAAAGGCACCTAGTGGCTCAACCTCTATAGATTTGAATGGATGCTTCTTGAACTTGGGATGAGGCCTCTCAGTAACATCCACCATTAAAGGTGTAGCCATTTGCAAAATTTGATAACTCAAAAGATTTTGCAAAAAGAGAGACAGAAAATACCTTGCTACGCAAATTAGGGTTTTTGCTTGAAAATCCTTTTCTCGCTTCCAACTCTTAAGAATTCTCAGTTCTAAGCTTGTCCACTTCTTTCTTCTTGATTTCTCTTGATACAAAGTGTTTGAAATGAGGAGTGAATGATCCTTTTAAGCTTCGCACCACCTAATTTGCCTTTGTAATAAATGCCCTTTCCTAGCAAATCTGGTTGCTCTATTTTGAGTAGTTTTTCACGTATTGTTCTGCAATTTTCCATATCCATTTCTTTTCTTTTAGAAAACCTTCCACATGGTCTGAAAACAACCCAAGATCTCTTTTCTTATTGTGCCAGATCTAGGCACTTACTTTCTGGCTGGGAGAATTTGATTTGTAATGTTGCTCCCCCTGAGCCAAGACTTCCAACTTAATTCCTAAAGGAATTATCAGCACTGGATTGCAGTGTGGATCCATTGCTGTTGTTTGAAATGGTTCTCCTAACCCATTTCTTGTTTGATTCATCCTAAGTCTCATTCATATCAATTTTATCTTTGCCTTTGTCTTGTCTTTGTTCATCCAGTTTTCTGTTTACCGGACCTTTTCTTCCACTGTCTTTACTTCTGCAGAGTCTTGCAATATGGATAGATTTATTGTAGTTAAAGCATACAATATTTCTTTTCTTATAAGCCTGATTTTCTCTTGATCTACACTTATTAGCCATATGTCTAAACCCATTACAAATAAAGTAGTAACCATTGAAAGAATTGCTAAATCTTATGTTATTGGGATTATTCATTGTCATACTTCTGCATTCATTTGATCTATGACCATACCTATTACACTTGAAGCATTGACCAGAGAAGGATGGACCATTTTGTTTTACTTTTTTTTTGCACTGAGTAGCTCTAAGACCAAATTTGTTGCAGTTAAAATAGTTTCCATTGAATGATGGATATCTTTGAGCATTAGGTTGTCTTACCGAAGGTTTTCTAGATCTGTTTCTCCCATTCTTAGATTGAAAATTTCTCTGTCCGAATCTAGAGCTTTCACCTTTCTCAAATTCAAGACCATGTTTTTCATCAGCCCTTTTCTGTCCTTCAAGTAGTGCTTCAAGTTTTGCTGAACTTATATTGAATTTCTCCTTATATTCATTTGCAATAACTAGGTCATGTCTGAGAGTGATTATTTGCCTTTCAAGTTCTCTCTCATTAACTCTGCTTTCTTGTAGATCAGACTCTAGATGGCTAGCTATTCCATCCAATTTGCAACATTCTTCAGATCTTTCTTTTAGTTTTTGTTTCAGATCTTCTTCAATTTTCTTCCTATCTTCACTTTCTTTGGTTTGCCTCATCACCCCAGATTCCATTTCAATTTTCAGAACATTGACTTCTTTTGAGAGCTTCTCACATTCCTTTGTTTTTTTCTTTCAAAGCTTCATTCAAGCCATTTTCTTCAGGTAGACTGGATAGCTACAGAAGTAGCTCCTTTTTATTTTGCAGAGATTTTAATAATTTATCTTTTAACATTTCAATGGTGTCATCAGCATCTTTAAGTTCACCTCTCAGATTACTAATTTCTATTCTAGATTGAGAAAGCTCTTCTAGGGTTGACTGAAGATCTCTTAATGAACCCATTTGAAACTTTTTCCAAGATCTTTTTCCTTGAGCTATTAGGCTTGTCTAAGGATCCTTGCTCTAATACCAATTGTTGGAATAGGTCCAGACAACTGAGAGGAGGGGTGAATCAGTTGTTGCTCTATTTAACCTTTTTGCTTTGTTGTTCCCTTTTACAACTTAAAATTAAATCAATGATATAAACATTTCAGCATTAGACAGTAGCACAAGAATAGAAAACATGAATGACACATTTGACGCCAAGATTTTGACGTGGAAACCCGGTTAAGGGAGAAACCATGGTGGGGGTTAACCCACAAAATTAATACCCCGTTAAAAGTATTTTACAAATGAGAATGCACATGCATTCGGGCTCACTACCCCGAGCTCACTGCTCAAGTGGAGGCTCACTACCTACAGAAAAGTTTACAAGAGATTTACGGAGATTTTGAATTGGCAAGATGCATCTACCAATGCTAGAGATCAGTTCTGGTTATGTGAGAATACTAACTTTGAACACTTCATCTTTATCCTTCTCTTCTCTCTATTTTGCCCTCATTCAGATATTATATTACTGCTCCTTTTTACTCTTTCTTAATCATTACCAAAACATACATAGACAATATCCACAATCATCAGCTATATATATTCTTATCATAAATTACAATCACTTTCCAGTCAGCAACAACAAACACTTAGAACTTTTTAAGAGTGCTCTGCTCTATTGGCTAGATCCATACACCAATATTGATGTGTACCAAAAATAACATATGTAGATCATCATATATGTTGGCCACTAACATCCTATCTCATACATAGTTGATCAAAACACTTCTATTGCGTCCACATAAGGATTTACATAAGTCTACATGTTCTTCACTGAACTGTTCTGTCATAGTAGAACCCGGTATTAAGATGCTCATAACTTTTGATTCCTTTATCACCAGAGGCTAAAAACTTGGATTTAGATTTTCTTGGTGTCTATTTATACTCCTTTAGATCCACAACACATAATGGTTAACTAGAGAGATCTGCTGACCAAGATACTGGACTCTGTTGTATGCTCTATTTCAGGCTCCCGGACTTCGATAGATTAACATTCTGACTTCCAGTATGATCAGATATTGCATTGCGGATGTGTGGAACAATCTTGGTTTCCATCAATGACAACACCTATCAATGCTATGCAGTGTCCCTTGCCAAAAAGTGGGTCTACAAAAAGAAGTTTGGAGCAGACGGTTCATTGGAAAAGTACAAGGTTAGACTGGTAGCCAAGGGATACACCCAGAGAGAGGGAGTTGATTTCGATGAAATTTTCTCTCTTGTTGCTAAATTATCTTCCATTAGATTTCTCTTATCCATATGTGTTACATTTGGGATGAAGGATTTGGGGGTAGCAAGGTACATATTGGGAATGGAAATTACAATAGATCAAGGTAATAGAAATCTTTGGTTATCCCCACGTAAGTATGTGAATACTATTTTGCATAGATTTAATATGTAGGACTATAAGCTAGTTAGAATTCCTTTACAAGTTTGCACTAATCTTATGTTAGATATGTGTCCCAAGTGTGAAGATGATTTTGAGGATATTTCTAATGTTCCATATGCTAGTGTTGTAGGAAGTTTGTTCTATGCAATGGTGTGCACTAGGCCAGATATTAACGAAGCAATGGGAGTTTTGAGCAAGTTTATGTCTAACCCTGGTAGAGAGCATTAGAATTATGAAAATAAGGTGTTAATATATTTTCATGGTACTTCTAATTACTATTTGGTTTATTCTAATACTAATAGTGAAGATAAAACATTAGACATACAGGGTTTTGTTGATTTAAATTGGGCAGGTGACTTGGATAGTCGAAGGTCCACTAGTGGCTATGTGTTTAATCTGTTTGGAGGAGCTATGAGTTGGATGAGTAAAATGAATCTCACGATTGCTTTTTCCACCATTGAAGTAGAGTATATAGCTTCTACGCATGTCTCTAAGGAGGTAGTATGGTTACAAATATTATGTATAGGTATTGGTTTTGATTGCAGGATAATTTAGATTGGTTGTGATAGCCAGAGTGCAATTTGTTTGGACAAGAATCATATGTATCATGCTCAGACTAAGGATGCAGATGTTCAGTATCACTTTGTTCAAGAAATCGTTGTAAATGGATATATTGAGTTGAAGAAGGTTGACACTCAAGTGAATGTTGCAAATTATCTTACCAAACCTGTGAGCACAAAAAAGTTCACTTGGTGCAGGGAGGCCACGGGCTTTGTTTCTTGTGCTTAGTTGATTTATATTTTTCTATGGTTGTATTTACAATGTATGATGTCAAGTGGGAGAATGTTAGGATTAAGGTGCCATCAACCTTGTAAATCCTATTAATTAAATTACTCCTAATATTGTAATTGTAAATGCAAACATAAGGAAAGTAGAATCCACTAACTGTAGTAATTATTTAATTATGGTGACTTGTAATATTTATTTATTTTTATCTCAGGATAGTAAATAGGTGAAATAGGGATGTCCAAGTTCATTAATAGATTTTATTACAGTTGTAAGAGAATCTCCTAGGTTTTAGCTTATATATTGTGAGAGAATCAATTATTTTTCGATAGCTATGACAAGGTATCTTCTGACAACCTATAAGAAGGTGTAAGAGCTATTTTTAGCTACTTGTTGGTTATTCCAAGGAGAGGTGTTGGGAACCTTTAATGATAACTGTAAAAATGGAATTAATGCATATCCCAAGTATGATCATTGGCTTTTGTCCAAGTTGGGTGCCACACTTTGCATCTTCTTCTATAAGATTGTAATTTCTATTTAATAGAAGAGAGGAAGTGCAACATATGAGAGTCATTTGTTTATAGGTACACATGTGCAGTTGAGTTGGATGCAAGATTGAAGGAAATCGATGTATTGTAATCTATTTGTAGATAATACAAATTTCCCCTCTTTTCCTGGTAGATTTTTTACCCGAAAGGGTTTTCTCCACATAAATCTCTATGTCATGTGTATGGCTTTTGAGTATTACTAATTTCTTTGTTTCTAGTTTATATCTCCATTAATATTTTACAATTTATATTTCAGATTTGTAAGTTTATTTTAGATTTCCATATTGTACTAGTATCCTTCATTTCTAACAGTTTACTTGCATTCTATTACTTCAAATGTTTTTGTCTTATGGAGATTATTTTATTCCTATAGCTTCTAATGTCCTAATCCATTGGACTAGGGTAGCTATGAGGTCAGTACAAGTTGCAGCTCCCATTCTTTGTGCTTCTCCAATTGGTTGTGAATTTTCATAGTTTTTTCTAATTATGTTCTCTCTCGAAGTATTTTCCAATTTTTAATCTTGATGTGCGATGTGTAAGGCCTCATGGGTCTCCCTAACTTCTTGCAAGTGTTTCTCTAAACATCTCACTTCATCGTCTAATATGTTGCTATTCCTACATGGCTAGTTGATGGTTGATGGGTTTCTAATCTTATGAGTACTCAACATGCTTTGCCATGGTTAGAGTGCATTGGTTGAGCTATAGCTTCATGTTCCCAAATAGGGTTGTTGAATGTGAGAGAATGATGTGTCTCTCATTTGTCATTCTCGTAAGATGAGTCTTTAAAATTGTAATAGTTTATGATTGGTGTCAATGGATCAAGAGTGAAGAGGATGAAGGCAAAAAGTGAAATGAAGAGAAAAATGATGAAATTAAGGTGTGAAATGAGGATGGAAATGTGAAAAGATTCCCCAAAAAGGTTTTTCCCTTCACATTAGGTTCACAAAAATATGTATAGTTTAGAGTGTGACCTATGAAAGGAAGCTAGGTGTGCGGAAACCGCTTCCTACACTAATCTAATGAGGAGAGATGAGTGCAAATTCTTTTTAACCTTTACAATTGTAGAATGTTTAACACAACAATGGAGATATTGCAGCAAAACACAACACAAGAATGTAAGACAGAAGAAGAGAGAGACAAGATATAACGTGGGGAAAACCCTTATCGACTGAAAAACCCCACACTCCAAAATCTGCACAATGTATTATCAAAACTGTAATGGTTTACAATACACTTTTAATGCAAGCTCTTAGGATTCTTCGACACTCATATCTAAAGACAATCTGGTAGCATAATAGTACCTGTCAATCACATACTACATCTCCTCTCAAAGCACCTATTTATAAAGAAGTTACAAGGTAAAAAATGAGCCTATCTTGAGATGGGCGTCCAACATGGCGTCATGGCCCAAAATCCATGCCTAGGGACACTTGTCCAACACTGTAGGGTGTTCATGACACTTTTCATATCACCCTATCCCAAATAAGTTGCCTATTCCCAAGTTGGGCTATGACAGATACTCTTACGACTGTCATAGAATCTGTCATAACTATCATATATTACAACTGTAAGAGAATCTATCATACACAAGCTTAAAATAGCATATTCTCTTACAACATGTCATAACCCTTCTTGGGGTGCCCAAAGATGCCTTCTTCCAAGATACTTTGTGACACATGTCTTCACCTATCATAGAACATTCCATTTTCGACTCTTACGCATCATAGATTCTGTCATAGGAATCTGTCATAACCATTTCGGTCAAGATTCACTTACACACTAGTCAAGATGTCAACACATCGCAGAAAACCTCTACCACACAAAGGGGATGCCTATCTCCACATGGAGTGATTTGACCATCCTAGTCATCTTACAAGTGGAGTAACAACTCACCATGTCACTTCACACTAAATGACAAAATAGGATGTGCAACAAAATTACAACATAGGCTAAATAAATAAATACATTACAAATAATAAATGCAAGGAATTACCAAGGTTGAGACACCTTAATTCCCAACAACCTAGAGGATTTGTAGGTGAGTCACACTCTAATGGAGCACATGAACCATCTTCTTTGCTATGGGTGACCTAGTCACTCTTGCTCACATGGCAAGAGCTAGTGGAGTGGAGGTAAGATTGAGGGGTTGTCCTATTCTATTTCTTGAGGGAGAACAACATTGTAGATAGTGGTTGGGCACATGCTGGATGAGTGTTTAGATGATTGTTCCTATGGAGATGTTTTGTTTTAGTTATTGTTGTAGTAATTGTATGACTCGAAGGGACATGAGTCCTGAGTCTCCTAAGCCTAGCACAAAGGCCATTTTATTCATTGATGAGTCAGATACATTCTTGTCTCCTTTATTCATCTTGTAAGATTTGTTGTATCAAATGTTGTTGGCCTCTAATGTGTTGCTAATGTTCTTGTTCTTCTCATATCTGTTGAATGTTCTGTTGATGAATTGGAAGGGGGAAGTTCTCCCCAATCTTGTTCTATCCAATCTTCCCTAAAGCCTAGGCACAATGAATGCTTGGGAATAGAGGGAAGTTTTGTGCTTCACATTGTTTATTGTTGAATGTGTTGGAATTGATCTTGTCCTCATGATGGAACCAAGGGTTTCTCCTTATTTAAATGTTTGATTTGAGCCATGTTTTCCTCGTGATGAGATTGAGGGTTTTGTTCTTGTTTCTCTCTAACTTTTCCTAATGTTTTTGTAATTTTCTTATGAATTCAATCTAAATATATGAAAAATGATTTTGGTTCTTTTTTTATTATTAAAATAATGTCTAACTATCTAAGAATTGAAATATGTATGCAATCTATATGTATTTTTTAATATGCAAACTAATTGACATTTTTATAGTTTTCGTGGAACGATTTTGAATCTAATCTAACAAATTGAAATTGTAAATGAAATTAAATGTAATCTAATGAATGCACACAATGCGAATCTAATAAAATCATATGCAATACTAATCTATGCAAGCAAATAAATAACCTATCAAGGAAAAAGTAAAGAAATGATTTACTATTATAAGAGCTATAATGTGAGATAATTACTATTCTAAAACATAAAGAACCTAGTATGAAGAATGCTGATGCCTAGCTCAAGCCCTTAGAAGTCCTTGTGGTATCCCTCTCCTCCTCTACAACAATGAGGTCTTCCTCTTGGCGATAGAAATGAAAATGGGAGCAAAACAAAATCAAAAGAAAGATTGGAAGCATCAAAAAAATTGAGTATTCAAATGCCTAAGAAGAACTATGGCTTGAAGATATGGAAGCTTTGAAAATAATTAAGCATGAGAATCCCTAAGAAGCATTGTTGCTTGAAGCTATGGAAGCTTTGAAAATAATTGAGCATGAGAATGCCTAAGAAGCACTATGTCTTGGAGGAAGCTAATGCAAAATCAAAAGGCTCGTAGGGTACTACACAAGCATAAATATGCTATGGAGACAATTAGAAAAGAAAAGAAAAAGCAAGAGTAACAATATTAAATTTTATTTCTCAATTGCATAGAGGAGGGGGATACTTATAGGTAGAAAATCAACACCAAAGGTGCTGGTGATTGGGGAGTTAACAGAATAGATTGGGGAGTGATCCAACTTTGATTAAGAGTGAACATTGGTTGTAGAGAAGATCATAGGAAATAAAATGAAGTTAACATAGTTTGACTAATTGCAAGATGACTAAGATTGATTTGGAGATGAGATTGGGTTGATTTGGAGTGTTGAATGAATTAGGAATTGGCAATTAGTTAGAGAATAAGACTCACTTAATCAGAGCTCAATTTGGAGCAAATTTAGGTGAGGATAGAAAATAATTTACACATGTTAAAAGATGACAGGGTCACCCCTTTCACCAAGGCAAGTCACCCTTAGAGATATTTCTTAAGTTGTTGGGTCACCCAAGGAGATCCTAAAGTCATAAGGGTGACCCACAAAGGAGGTTTTCCATAAGTTTTTTTGGGGATGAATAATGATCTAGGAGGTATAAAAATGGTTTTGGAACCTTGAAACTAGCCATAGGGTCTCTGCAGGGTGGGTCTCCCCTTTCACTAGGATTAGCTAACCCTAGAGATCCTGATTCAGTTGTAGGGTCTCTTAGGGAGACCCTACAGTGATTGGGGTGACCGAGAAAGGAAAGGTGGGACATGCAAATTGAGGTTATGGATGGGATTGGGAGGTTAATTAAATGATTTCAAGAGGTTTTAACGATGTTAATGCCCCTGAGGAACATGTATATCCCCTCTTGTGAAGTAAATTGGTGAGGTTATCAGGGCCAGAGAGTGATAGGAAAGATTCGTCAAAGACTGATCAGAAGAGAAGCTAAATAGTGTGGAGGACCTAGAAGATTTTTGTAGAGGTTAGAAAAACACAATCAAGATGAAAAACAAACAAAGACACTTCACCAAGAGGAATACTATTGAGAGGTATGTATATATTCATGCTTGCATGTATGTGATTAGGACTATAGCTCGTCCTCAGGCCACCATGTAGGCATGTGCATCTTTTTCATACTTTTAGCTCAGAGTCAAAATCATAAGATATTTTAAGGTTAGGATTATAATTAAGATTAGGGTTATGATTACGGTTAGAATTGGGGTTAGGGTTAAAATAAGGATTATAGTTAGAATTAGCATTAGGGTTAGAATCAAGTTTAGAATTAGCGTCAGGGTTAGGGTTACAATTTTAATTGGGTTTAGGCTTATAATTAGGGTTAGATTAAGAGTTACGGTTATGGTTATGATTAGGTTTTTGGTTAGAAATTTAAGTTAGCGTTAGCGTTAGGGTTAGAATTAGAATAAGGATTACATTTAGAATTGGAGTTCAGGTTAGGGTTGGAATAAGGATTACGATTAGAATTAGGGTTAGGGTTAGGGTTAGAATTAGGTTTAGAATGAGAATTAGGGTTAGAGTTAGAATTAGGGTGAGAGTTAAGGTAATGATTATGGTTACAATAAGGATTGCAGTTATAATTAAGGTTAGGGTTAGAATTAAAATAAGGATCATTATTAGAATTAGGGTTAGAATTATGGTTTGGGTTAGGGTTAGAATAAGGATTATAGCTAGAATTATTGTTAGGGTTATAATCAAGGTTAGGATTAGGGTTAGGCTTAAAATTAGAATCAGTGTTAGAATTATGGTTAGCATGAGAATTAGGGTGAGGGTTACAATTAGGGTTAGGGTTAGGGTTAGGATTATAGTTATAATTAGGGTTAGGGTTAGAATCAAGGTTAGAAATTAGGTTAGGGTATGGGTTACGGTTAGGGATAGAATTAGGGTTAGGGTTAGAATTAAAATAATAAAAATATAAAACAAATAAGTTGTATGGATAATATAGAAAAGTTTAATAACTCCACAAAAGAACCCCCTAGTCACTCCCAACTTCTACTTAGTGTCACCCTTTACTTTTTTATTATACATTTTGACTTAGAAATTTTATTTTGTCATAGTTAATTCGCCATAGGTTTTAGTGGAACCTTATAGCTTCTAATGTCCTAATCCATTGGACAAGGGTAGCTATGAGGTCGGCAGGGGTTGCAACTCCCATTCTTTGTGCTTCTCCAATTGGTTGTGAATTTTCATGGTTTCCTCTATTCATGTGCTCTCTCAAAGTATTTTCTAATTTTTCATCTTGATGTGTGATGTGTAAGGCCTCTTGGGTCTCCCTAGCTTCTTGCAAGTGTTTCTCTAAACATCACACTTCATCATCTAATATATGTCATTATTCTGACATGGCTAGTTGATGGTTGATGGATTTCTAATCTTATGAGCACTCAACATGCTCTGCCATGGTTAGAGTGCATTGCTTGAGCTATAGCTTCATGTTCCCAAATGGGGTTTTTGAATGTGAGAGAATGATGAGTCTCTCATTTTTCATTCTCCTAATCTGAGTCTTTAAAATTGTAATAGTTGATAATTGGTGTCAATCGATCAAGCAACACATACCTATCAAATAAGGGTGTTTCAGGCTCTCTAGTGGGAATGTTTCTTGGATTTCCTTTGAATTTTGTCATATTTGGGTGTGTCTTAGACACTGTAAAATAAATGGAATGAAGAGTGAAGAGGATGAAGGCGATAAGTGAAATGAAGTGAAAATTGATGAAATTAAGGTGTGAAATAAGGATGGAAACATGAAAAGCTTCCCCCAAAAGGTTTTTTTGTTCACATTAGTTTCACAAAAATATGTATATTTTAGAGTGTGACCTAGACAATTTGTAGGTCAGTCACACTCCAATGCAGCACATGAATTGTCTTCTTTGCTATGGGTGACCTCCTAGTCACTCTTGCTCACATGGCAAGAGCTAGTGGAGTGGAGGTAAGATTGAGGGGTTATCCTATTCTATTTCTGAGGGAGAAGAACGTTGTAGATAGTGGTTGGGTCACATGCTAGATGAGTTTTTAGATGATTATTCCTATGGAGATGTTTTATTTTAGTTATTGTTGTAGTAATTGTATGACTCAAAGGGAAATGAATCCTGAGTCTCCTAAGCCTAGCATAAAGGTCATTTTATTCATTGATGAGTCAGAGATATTCTTGTCTCCTTTTTTCATCTTGTAAGATGTGTTGTATCAAATGTTGCTAGTCTCTAATGCATTTATAATGTTTTTGTTCTTCTCTTATCTGTTGAATTTTTTGTTGATGAATTAGAAGGGGATAGTTCTCCCCAATCTCATTGTATCCAATCTTCCCTAAAGATTGGGCACAATGAATGCTTAGCAATAAAGGGAAGTTGTGTGCTTCACTTTGTTTATTGTTGAATGTGTTGAAATTGATCTTGTCCTCATGATCGAACCAAGGGTTTCTCCTTGTTTAAATGTTTGATTTGAGCCATGTTTACCTCATGATGAGATTGAGGGTTTTGTTCTTGTTTCTCTCTAACTTCTAATGTTTTTTATAATTTTCTTATGAATTCAATCTAAATGTATGCAAAATGATTTTGGTTCTTTTTATTATTAATAAAATAATGTCTTAATATTTAAGAATTGAAATATGTATGCAATCTATATGTTTTTTTAATATGCAAACTAATCTACATTTTTATAGTTTTTGTGGAACAATTTTTGAATCTAATATAACAAATTGAAATTGTAAATGAAAGTAAATGTAATCTAATGAATGCATACAATGCCAATCTAATAAAATCATATGCAATACTAATCTATGCAAGCAAATAAATAACCTATCAAGGAAAATGTAAAGAAATGATTTACTTTTATAAGAGCTATAATGTGAGATAATTACTATTCTAAAACATAAGGAACCTGGTATGAAGAATGTCGATGCCTAGTTCAAGCCCTTAGAAGTTCTTGTCTTAACCCTCTCATCCTCTACAACAACGAGGTCCTCCTCTTGGCAACATAAATGAAGATGGGAGCAAAATGAAATCAAAAGAATGCTTGGAAGCTTTGAAAAAAATGAGCATTAGAATGCCTAAGAAGAACTATGGCTTGAAGCTATGGAAGCGTTGAAAATAATTAAGCATGAGAATCCCTAAGAAGCATTGTGGCTTGAAGTTATGGAAGCTTTGAAAATAATTAAACATGAGAATGCCTAAGAAGCACTATGGCTTGGAGGAAGATAATGCAAAATCAAAAGGCTCATAGGGTCCTGCACGAGCATAAATATGGTATGGAGACAATTAGAAAAGAAAAGAAAAAGTAAGAGTAACAATATTAAATTTTCTTCCTCAAATGCATAGAGGAGGGGGTATTTATAGGTAGAAAATAAACACCAAAGGTGTTGGTAATTGGAGAGTTAACAGAAATAGATTGGGGAGTGATCTGACTTTGATTAAGAGTGAACATTGGTTGTAGAGAAGATCATAGGAGAGGAAATGAAGTTAACACTTGACTAATTTCAAGATGACTAATATTGATTTGGAGTGTTAAATAAATTAGGAATTGGCAATTAGTTAGAGAAGAAGACTCACATAATCAGAGCTCAATTTGGAGAAAATTTAGGCCAGGATAGAAAAAAAACACATGTTAAAAGATGACAGCGTCACCCATTTCACCAAGGCAAGTCACCCTTAGAGATCTTTCTTAAGTTGTTCGGTCACCCAGGGAGATCCTAAAGTAATAAGGGTGATCCACAAAGGAGGTTTACCATAAGTGGTTTTTGGGATGAAGAATGATCTAGGAGGTATAAGAATGGTTTTGGAACCTTGAAATTAGACACAGGATCTCTGCAGGGTGGGTCGCCCATTTCACCAGGATCAGCTGCCCCTAGAGATCCTGATTTAGTTGTAGGGTTTCTTAGGAAGACCCTACAGTGACTGGGGTGATCGAGAAAGGAAAGGTGGGACATGTAAATTGAGGTTATGGATGGGATTGGGAGGTTAAATGAATGATTTCAAGGGGTTTAAATGATGCAAATGCCTCTAAGGATCATGAATTTCCCCTCTTGTGAAGTGAATTGGTGAGGTTATCAGGACTAGAGAGCAACATGAAAGATTCATCAAAGATTGATCGGAAAAGAAGCTAGATGGTGTGGAGGACCTAGAAGATTTTTGTAGAGGCTAGAAAAACACAATCAAGATGAAAAACAAACAAAGACACTTCACCAAGAGGAATACTGTTGAGAGGTATGTATATATTCATGCTTACATGTACATGATTAGGACTATAGCTCATCCTCAGGCCACCATGTAGGCTTGTGCATCTTTTTCATACTTTTAGCTCAAGGTTAGAATCATGACATTTTAAGGTTAGGATTATAATTAAGATTAGGGTTACAATTATAAATAATTTTAGGGTTACGGTTAGAATTAGGGTTAGGGTTAAAATAAGGATTATAGTTAAAATTAGCATTAGGGTTAGAATCAAGCTTAGAATTAGCATCAGGGTTAGGGTTATAATTTTAATTGGGTTTAGGGTTATAATTAGGGTTATATTAAGGGTTACGGTTATGGTTATGATTAGGTTTTTGGTTAGAAGTTGGAGTTAGGGTTAGTGTTAGAGTTAGAATTAGAATAAGGATTACACTTAGAATTAGAGTTCAGGTTAGGGTTGGAATTAAAATAAGGATTAGGATTAGAATTAGGGTTAGGGTTAAGGTTAGAATTAGTTTTAGAATGAGAATTAGGGTTATGGTTAGAATTAGGGTGAGAGTTAAGGTAATGGTTAAGGTTACAACAAGGATTACAGTTATAATTAGGGTTAGGGTTAGAATTAAAATAAGGATCGTTGTTGGCATTAGGGTTAGAATTATGGTTTGGGTTAGCATTAGAATAAGGATTATAGCTAGAATTATTGTTAGGGTTATAATCAAGGTTAGGATTACGATTAGGCTTAAGGTTAGAATTAGTGTTAGAATTATGGTTAGAATGAGAATTAGGGTGAGGGTTACAATTACAGTTATAATGAGAGTTAGGATTATAGTTATAATTAGGGTTAGGATTAGAATCAAGGTTAGAATAAGGGTTAGGGTTAGGGTTAGGGTTAGAATTAAAATAATAAAATATAAAACAAATAATATGTATGGATAATATAGAAAAGTTTAATAACTCTACAAAAGAACCCCCTAGTCACTCCCAACTTCTACTTAGTGTCACCCTTTACTTTTGTATTATACCTTTTGACTTAGAAATTTTATTGTCATAGTGAATTCACCATAGGTTTTAGTGGATTCCTATAGCTTCTAATGTCCTAATATATTGGACTAGGGTAGTGTTGTGCATTGCACACATGCCCCATTTTGCCAAATGGAGACCCCCTCTTTTGCTTTGGCTTGGAGTCTCAACCTTTGTTACTTATGATGATGAGAAGGTGGATTTGTGCTTAGAATACAAGATTTGCTCTAGATTTGAGTAATTTGCATGTTTGGAGTGATTTGATGTCATTTGGAGGTGTCTTGGGTGGTCTTGTGCTTAAAAAATAACCATTTGTTGCCTTCTGCACTGAAATTAGGTGTTACTGCATTCTGCTCCAAAATCCTATCACTGGATATTGCCCTTGAAACTTCTTCTACAGGATGTGTCATGTTTAAATTCCTAGTTTCCAAGTCTTAGAGTTGCAAAATCATGTCAAATTCCACAAGATTTCACTAAGGGGTTCATATACTTTCATCCTGTCGCATGCTCCTGAAACCCTGATTTGGCTAAGTCTAAGACCCTGAAAAATGGCTAAGTCTGAAATCTGGTGGAACTTCAAAAAATCTAGAATCTGCATATCAAATCAAATGGATCTAGAACCTATCTCAAACATCCTAATAGTATATTTAAAAATATTTAAAGTATAAGAAATTATATTTTTAAATAGACTGTCACCCTAGACATTTCAAAATATGGCGCCAAAAACTGCCCTTACTGCACTTTGCGTCAAAAATAGCTCCCACTGCCTAGCGCTAAAATTGACCTTTATCGACTTATGCTAGAAAGTGATCCCACCGACCTTTGCATACAACCACAGTCAGAGCTATCAAAATCATGCGCTAGCTTACAGCATGTCCTTAGCGCCAAAATTATGTCTGGATGACCTGCAGTAAAAAAATGACTTGACCGACTTTATCTAGTACGTCGCCAAACCCGCACAAGTTGGTGGCACCCAAAAGTAGCGCTAAAACATTTTGCACTAAAAACAGGCCACTTGGACCTATGCTAAAAAGTGCCTTCTCTGACTTTTAGTCAGTGACACCCAAAATCAGCGCCAAGTCAGTGACCCCAGAAATCAGTGTTTTTTGACATTTTGGCCTAAAATTTGAGTTTTGCAAGGTACAAATTGGATTTTCTTGATGGATTTGGATTGCACAACTATTTATCACATCATGATGGACATTTTTATCAAGTTTGTGTGGATTTTGGGCACGTTTTACAATAATGAATGTCACTACACCTGAAAAGTCAGTACCCCCAAAAATCTTTTTTTTGCAAAAAAAGGCTATAAAAACATGAAATAAAAGTCTCCAAATGGATTCAAATGGCCACAAAAACCTCCCAGATCAACATATAGGCCAAATGGGTACTTGAAAATGGTAAAAATGCAAAAAATCATGTGAAAATTACTGGATTTAAGAGGTTGTTCATAGAAAAGTGACATTGACAATGAGTTGTTCTAGATGAATCTAAGGCTACAAATGGACATGTTTTGATTCAAAATGATGGAAAATAACTTATTGATGCTTGGCCTTGTTTATTGCAGGTCTAAGAGGACAAAGGAGTGAACTGGAGCCGTCTTGGAAGAATGAACATACAGAGATACCCTGCTGACCCAGAAATGCAGAATCAACATTTTATCAACCAAATTAGTGTTGCACATGCAAAAGGGAGTCAGTATAACATCCAAGATGATGAAGACAAGTCTCAGGAGCTTGAAGACAAAAAAAATCACGACGTACATCACTATTGTTCCTCTAGATCCAGTTCAATATTCATGGCATGTTCACAGTTGTCCCAGTCATCAAGAACTAGTCTAACAAGCGTCCAGTTGGACATGTCTTCATAAAAAACATGCCACATTCTCTCCTTAACTATTCTACACATTGGAGAAGTGATTTTTCCTATTAGACAATTCAAAATTGATGAGTAATGGAATGATTCGGTCAGCATGAGCAATCCCGTTAGTTCACATCAGCTCAAGTTTTCACATGTCATGTGACTTCATTTTGACTTCCTTCCACCTTGGAAAGTGGCTCTTTGACATGTATGTCCAAATGGATATCCATTTTGTCCAAGTTCAATGTATTTGCAAGTTGTTTTTTGTCTTTTTCCTAAAGGACAAATACAAATCCAAAAATACAATAAACTAATGTATCTCATTAAATGTCATGTAATTTGGACCATTGGTGTTGAGTGAATCTCCACCATCCATTGAAAAACTCGGTATGGTGCCTTGTCTATAAAAGGGCCATCATTCTCTCATTGCAACAAGTAAGATTTGGCAGTGAATTGTTGAGACTGCCAAAATATAGTTAATACAAAGCAAGTTTTGCAGGTTGCTAGGAATTTGTGTTTCTGTGTTGTCTCATTTTAGATTTCATGGTTCATGTTGATCTAAAATTAGTTTACATTCAGTCTTATGATTAATAATTAAGATATTTGATGGATTTCCTATCCATACCAGTGATGGCTTGTTGATTGTATGTCATTTTGCATGGTTAGTCTGGGCATATTTTGTGAGTTAAGTTTGATTGTGTAAGTTCATTGGGCGGCGCCAAGAATTGGGTGTTTGATGAACCCTCTATAGTTTGAAAATAATTACATTTCCTTAGAAGATTGTACAGTCTCTGTGGCATTGTGGGTTGCCTGGTTAAGCAGGGATTTGTTTATTATTGGGAATCTGTCTACCTGTGTGTTGATCATTCTTGTAGTTGTCTATAGGATTTCTTATCCCTTTTCTTTCCCCCCATTTACCTTTTGCATTTTATTTAGTCAATCTTTGTTAGGTTAGGTTATAAGTAGCATCTACATTACAAATCTGCTAAAAGAATCATAGGGTTTCTGCATACATATTGCTTTTATATCTTATAAACCCTATCAAATGTAAGACCCCTTATTGGCATAGCTGGTACATTCCACTAAAGTTATTCCATGCAAACGTAAGACCTAGTTGTATTGTCCTTGGGGCAATCCTATCTTGGATAGGATACCTTTTCCAAGAGAGGTGATATACTTGTATTTCATCTACATTGATGTGTGCTAAAACCACCATCAACAGAATTAGCAAGCTAGAAGGAGGGTTGAACAAAGATTTCAAGCAGGCTTTCAGTTTTGGTGTTCATTGCACATGCTGAAATGAATTGACTATTTAGGAGATTCATCTCCAATGGATACACAGAAGGGTTTCAATCGTGAGACTCCTTCATTCTTCAAAACATTGTCACAGCAGTCATATCATGAAGAGAATTTCAAAGTTGACATCCCACTTTTCAAAAAAGTGTTAGATAGGTAGATCAAGGTAAAGTATCCTCCATTAACACTGCTTGATTTTAGCTCACCTCATGTTTGCATTGTACATCGTGGAGAGTTGCATGACAAGATTGACTATTTAACCTTCCTCCAGAGGTTGGATTTGCATCTAAAGGGATTGCTTCCTATTTTTAAGATATACAAGCATGAAGTGGGATATATGCATGACAGACATATTCATAGAAAGATAATGCATGGAGGAACTGCAGTACAAATGGATACACATTACTATAGTCATGTCCCAATTGAGAGCGTACAAGGAGTTGACACTACAAAAGCTCCAAATCCATTTCAAAAAAGGAGTCTACACATTGAAAAAATGAAGTCCCTCAAGTTGCTCATCAAAATACATGTCTAGATGATGATGGCAAATAATGCATGTGGTCTGCAGGTCGCCCAACTAAAGAGTACACGGTCCCTGACTGGTTAAAACCTAGTTTTCATTCACTGGACTTTGACAATATAGTCCCAGCATGGTTGAAGCATAGTTTTCAGTTGCGGGACAACAAACAGAGCAACATGTATTAGATCAAATTTCTGCTATTAAGGATGTTGATAAGATAAATGATGAATCAGAACTCATTAATAGTCATCTCAAGGATGCAGATTAGTAATTAGATACTTCACAAGTGTCAAGTTTTAAACCTGAGTTTGCTGCTACAGAGGTGGAGAATAGTAGTTCATGTCAGGTGGTTGATAATTTTGAGTTTGAACAACAATTAGATCAGATCATATATGTGCTAGAACAAGAAGAAATCAATCCCTTAAATGAAGAATAGTCATGGACAGCCTTGTAGGAAGAGCAACCATCAGATTGTCCAGTGCAAAATGATCAAACTTCTGAGTATATCAATGCAGTGCATTACCATGATCACTCATATCATATCACTGCAGTTACTCCCACAGAGTTTACAGCTGAGTCAAATGGAGAAAATCAGGAAAATGCATCACTTCAAGGCAACATTGACATCATGGATCAAATCATGCAAGAAGAAGGAAACCCTGTTGCTGCTACAGACAATGGATATGCAGTCCAAGCAGAACGGTTGTTGGTTGATATAGAGGAAGTTTTTTTAGAACATATGACTTATTTCGATGAAGCAGATTTGGGTTTACCATATGCCTACCAAGCTGATCATGTTCACACCTGCAATAAAGAAGAATTTCACATGGTTGATGTTGACCTGGTAATGATAGATAAGAGAAAAGGTATGCAATCTGAGAATGAAAATCAAACAGTCATGCAAAGGGATGGCTTGGAAGCTTTTTCATGTCAATCACTTGATCACATCATCGAGTCAGTATCAAGAATGAGCAAGGACATGTTGTTACATGGGAATTCACCACACATGTCAGACTTTGCCTTGACTGATGCATGTAGAATTCATCCAAATGATCTACATTCTAAAGATGATTTTCCAGACTTCTTGTTTACTTGGGAGGTTGCTGCAGCATTAAGTGCTCCAGGTGTATTTGATGAATAGGATATGGCCAAACATGAGCTAAAACCTCCTAAAGTTGAGAAGGTATTTGGTACGATGCAACAAGGTGATGAACTCGCATCGCTGATTGGTGGTACTGCAAATCAGGTTGTATCTTCCCTCTTTTCACTCAGTTTCAACAGTTATCAGTTTGATTATGGTATCTTGGGTAAGACAACTTGAATTTGGATTGATCATGGCCCTAATGAACTGCCCCAACTACTGATTCTGCATAACTAGGATCCTAAACATGAGCCCAACCTACCTATACCCTACTTTTCATAGTATAAAGATGAATTTGCTAGACTTACGACATTGACCTGCACCTTGTTCCTTCTGCATGTCCTAAGAAATAAGTCACGAGGTAGTGTAAATACTTGCTGCCCAAAGCTTTTGTACATAGTCTTGCTTGTTTCTAGATAGGTTTTTGTTAAGTAGTATGTTGTTTTAGATTAGTTTCTGCTTTCTATTTTTTGTTTTCCTTAGTTGTTAGTTGTTAGCTGTTAAGTTGCTTTCATTATGCTTTGGTTAGAGTAGTTTGCTTTGTTTAGGTTAGTTGTTTTGCTTGCTTTGCTTTTGTTTCCTACGCTTTTTTTGTCGTGGTTCTCAATTTCTTGAGTGTGGTGGTAGTTGTACAGTCTTGCAAACGGTCCTCTTTGGGTAAGTAATCTGGAGGATTTCTTTGAGAAACCTTAGTTTTCCACTTAGGTCTTCTTGTGGGTTCTATTGTTACTCTCAAACAGTATGATGCTTGTTCATGGGAAAGGAGACATTAGTTTGGTTCACTTGAAGTATTTTCTACTCATATATCTTTCACATCTTTAATAATCCTGAAACTTTCGAGAGAATCTTGGTGATCTTAGGTTAAGTGAAAAATCTATAAGCTCACCTTTTCCGCCACTATGATTCCCAGCCCAGTGAAATTGAATCAATTCATATCCCATGTGATATTTATCATGTGTTGCAAGGGTATGCAGTGCTTTCTAGTACTCATATCAAAGAGCTAAGCTCAAATGCAATATCAAAAGAATACTCTATTGAAATTAATACTTCCTAAATTTCTTAAAATGTTCAATTAGCTGGAGGATTCAAGTAACTCTATTAGGGGCTATGGATGCCTAACGAGCAGTAGAGCAATGCTTGAGGGAATCATAGAGACAAGTCTGTTAGGGCTATAGACGCTTGCTGGCAGTGGAGCAATGTCTAGGTTGTTCAAAAGGTGTGTATCTTTACGTAGCTTAATGCAAGTGAACCTTGATAATCTTGGTTGTAGATGGATGGGAATGAATGCAACTGCACACACCCAGACTTTCAGGATATGGATAGTTGTAATGGGTTAGTGATCTATGCTTCTTTGATAAGATATCATGTTGTTCAGTCTAATATGTGGGAAACACAGAGATTTTGGGTTTGAAACTATTGTTTGTCTTTGAAATGCTCAAAAGGTGTGTATCTTTACGTAGCTTAATGCAAGTGAACCTTGATAATCTTGGTTGTAGATGGATGGGAATGAATGCAACTGCACACACCCAGACTTTTAGGATATGGATAGTTGTAATGGGTTAGTGATCTATGCTTCTTTGATAAGGTATCATGTTGTCCAGTCTAATATGTGGGAAACACAGAGATTCTAGGTTTGAAACTATTGTTTGTCTTTGAAATGCTGTGGAGCATTTTCCTAGTAGAGTCACCATTTGTTATGCCTTGCACACATGCCCTCTTTTACCAAATGGAGACCCCCTCTTTTGCTTTGGCTTGGAGTCTCAACCTTTGTTACTTATGATGATGAGGTGGATTTGTGCTTAGAATACAGGATTTGCTCTAGATTTGAGTATTTTGCATGTTTGGAGTGATTTGATGTCATTTGGAGGTGTCTTGGGTGGTCTTGTGCTTAAAAAATAGCTATTTGTTGCCTTCTGCACTAAAATTGGGTGTTACTGCATTCTGCTCCAAAATCTTGTCACTGGATATTGCCCTTGAAACTGCTTCTACAAAATGTGTCATGTTGAAATTCCTAGTTTCTAGGTCTTAGATTTGTAAAATCATGTCAAATTCCACAAGATTTCACTAAGGGGTTCATATACTTTCATCATGTCGCATGCTCCTAAAACCATGATTTGGCTAAGTCTAAGGCCTTGAAAACCCTAAAAAATGGCTAAGTCTGAAATCTCGTGGAACTTCAAAAAATCTAGAATCTGCATATCAAATCCTATGGATCTGGAACATATCTCAAACATCTTGACAGTATATTTAAAAATATTTAAAGTATAAGAAATTATATTTTTAAATATACTGTCACCCTAGACATTTCAAAATCTGGCGCCAAAAACAGCCCCTACTGCACTTTGCGCCAAAAACATCTCCCACTGCCTAGCGCTAAAATTGACCTTTACCAACTTGCACTAGAAATTGATCTCACTGACCTTTGCATACAACCGTGGTCAATCAGAGCCATCAAAATCACACGCTAGCTTACAGCATGTCCTTAGAACCAAAATTATGGTTGGCTGAGCTACGCTAAAAATGACTTGACCGACTTTATCTAGTACATCGCTAAACTCGCGCAAGTCGGTGGCACCCAAAAGTAGCGCTAAAACATTTTGCGCTAAAAACAGGCCTCTCCAACCTGTGCTAAAAAGTGCCTTCACTAACTTTTAGTCAGTGACCCAAAATCAGCACCAAGTCAGTGACCCCAGAAATCAACGCTTTTTGACATTTTGGCCTAAAAATTGAGTTTTTCAAGGTGCAAATTGGATTTTCTTGATGGATTTGGATTGTACAACTATTTATCACATCATGATGGATATTTTTATCAAGTTTGTGTGGATTTTGGGCACGTTTTACAACAATTAATGCCACTGCACCTGAAAAGTCAGTACCCCCAAAAATCTCACTTTTTACAAAAAAAGCTATAAAAACATGAAATAAAAGTCTCCAAATGGATTCAAATGGCCACAAAAACCTTTCAGATCAACGTATAGGCCAAATGGGTACTTGAAAATGATAAAAAAATGCAGAAAATCATGTGAAAATCACTGGATTTAAGAGGTTGTTCATAGAAAAGTGACATTGACAATGAGCTATTCCAAATGAATCTAAGGCTGCAAATGGACATGTTTTGATTCAAA
The DNA here is from genome assembly GCA_027924645.1 of Cunninghamia lanceolata. Lineage (NCBI taxonomy): Eukaryota > Viridiplantae > Streptophyta > Pinopsida > Cupressales > Cupressaceae > Cunninghamia > Cunninghamia lanceolata. The sequence goes on along the minus strand of BSBN01000604.1, from coordinate 5,224,677 downwards.
ATGATGGAAAATGACTTATTGATGCTTGTCCTTATTTATTGCAATACTAAGAGGATAAAATAGCCAACTGGAGCCGTCTTGGAAGGATGACCATACAGAGGTACCCTGCTGACCCAGAAGTGCAGAATTGGCATTCTATCAACCAAATTGGTGTTGTACATGCAAAAGGGAGTTAGCATAACATCCAATATGATGAATACAAGTCTTAGGAGCTTGAAGACACAAGAAATCATGACCTACATCACTGTTGTTCCTGCAAATCTAGTTCAATATTCATGGCATGTTCACAGTTGTCCCAGTCACCTAGTCATCAAGAACTAGTCCGACAAACATCCAATTGGACATGTCTTCATCAAAAACATGCCACATACTCTCCTTGACTATTCTACACATTGGAGAAGTGATTTGTCCTATTAGACAATTCAAAAGTGATGAGCAATGGAATGATTCAGTTAGCATGAGCAATCCCATTAGTCCACATCAGCTCACGTTTTCACATGTCATGTGACTTCATTTTGACTTCCTTCCACCTTGGAAAGTGGCTCTTTGACATGTATGTCCAAATGGGTATCCATTTTGTCCAAGTTCAATGTATTTGCAAGATATTTTTTGTCTTTTTCCTAAAGGACAAATATAAATCCGAAAATGCAACAAACTGATGTATCTCATTAAATGTCATGTAATCTGGACCATTGGTGTTGAGTGAATCTCCACCGTCCATTGAAAAACTCGGCATGGTGCCTTGTCTATAAAAGGGCCACCATTCTCTTATTGTAACAAGTAAGATTTGACAGTGAATTGCTGAGACTCTGCCAAAATACAGTCAATACAAAGCAAGTTTTGCAGGTTGCTGGGAATTTGTGTTTCTGTGTTGTCTCATTTTGGATTTCATGGTTCATGTCAATCTGAAATTAGTTTACATTCAATTGCATTTATGATTAATAATTCAGATATTTGATGGATTTCATGTCCATACCATTGATAGCTTGTTGATTGTATGTCATTTTACATGGTTAGTCTGGGCATATTTTATGAGTTAAGTTCGATTGTGTAAGTTCATTGGGCTGCGCCAAGAATTGGATGTTTGATGAACCCAGTACAATTTGAAAATCATTACATTTCCTTAGAAGATTGCATAGTCTCTGTGGCATTGTGGGTTGCTTGGTTAAGCAGGGATTTGTTTATTATTGGGAATCTGTCTACCTATGTGTTGATCATTCTTGTAGCTGTCTATAAGATTTCTTATCCCTTTTCTCTCCCTCCTTTTACCTTTTGCGTGTTATTTGGTCAATCTTTGTTAGATTAGGTTATAAGCAGCATCTACATTACAAATCTGCTGAAAGAATCATAGGGTTTCTGCATACATAATGCTTTTATATCTTATAAACTTTATCAAATGTAAGACCCCTTGTTGGCACAGCTGGTACATTCCACTAAAGTTATTCCATGCAAAGCTAAGACTTTGTTGTATTATCCTTGGGGCAGTCCTATCTTGGATGGGATACCTTTTTCAAGAGAGGTGATATACCTATATTTCACCTACGTTGTTGTGTGCTAAAACCACCATCAACAGGTAGCTATGAGGTCGGTAGGGGTTGCAGCTCCTTTTCTTTGTGTTTCTCCAATTGGTTGTGAATTTTCATGTCTTCCTCTATTCATGTGCTCTCTCAAAGTATTTTCCATTTTTTTAGCTTGATGTGTGATGTGTAAGGCCTCTTGGGTCTCCCTAGCTTCTTGCAAGTGTTTCTCTAAACATCTCACTTTATCGTCAAATATGTCGCTATTCCTACATGGCTAGTTGATGGTTGATGGATTTCTAATCTTATGAGCACTCAACATGCTCTAAAATTTTATTATGTCATAGTGAATTTGCCATAGGTTTTAGTGGATTCCTATAGCTTCTAATGTCCTAATATATTGGACTAGGGTAGCTATGAGGTCAGTAGGGGTTGCAGCTCCTATTCTTTGTGTTTCTCCAATTGGTTGTGAATTTTCATGGTTTCCTCTATTCATGTGATCTCTCGAAGTATTTTCCAAATTTTCATCTTGATGTGCGATGCGTAAGGCCTCTTGGGTCTCCCTAGCTTCTTGCAAGTGTTTCTCTAAACATCTCACTTTATCATCTAATATGTCACTATTCCTACATGGCTAGTTGATGGTTGATTGATTTCTAATCTTATGAGCACTCAACATGCTCTGACATAGTTAGAGTTCATTGGTTGAGCTATAGCTTCATGTTCCCAAATGGAGTTGTCTAATGTGAGAGAATGGTGAGTCTCTCATTTGTCATTCTCCTAATTTAAGTCTTTAAAATTGTAACAGTTGATGATTGGTGTCAATGGATCAAGCAGCACATATTTGTCAAATAAGGGTGTTTTAGGCTCACTAGTGGGATGTTTCTTGGATTTCCTTTGAATTTTGTCATATTCAGGTGTGTCTTAAACACTGTAGAATAAATGGAATGAAGAGTGAAGAGGATGAAGGTGATAAGTGAAATGAAGAGAAAAATGATGAAATTAAGGTGTGAAATGAGGATGAAAATGTGAAAAGCTTCCCCCAAAATGTTTTTTCCATCACATTAGGTTCACCAAAACATGTATATTTTAGAGTGTGACCTAGACAATTTGTAGGTGAGTCACACTCCAATGCAGCACATGAACCATCTTCTTTGCTATGGGAGATTTCCTAGTCACTCTTTCTCACATGGCAAGAGCTAGTGGAGTGGAGGTAAGATCAAGGGGTTATCCTATTCTATTTCTTGAGGGAGAAGAACAACGTAGATAATGGTTGGGTCGCATGCTGGATGAGTGTTTAGATGATTGTTCCTATGGAGATGTTTTATTTTAGTTATTGTTGTATAAATTGTATGACTCAAAGGGACATGAGTCCTGAGTCTCCTAAGCCTAGCACAAAGGTCATTTTATTCATTGATGAGTTAGATACATTCTTGTCTCCTTTCTTCATCTTGTAAGATTTGTTGTATCAAATGTTGTTGGTCTCTAATGTGGTTTTAATGTTCTTGTTCTTCTCTTATCTGTTGAATGTTTTGTTGATGATTTGGAAGGGGGAAGTTCTCCCCAATCTCGTTTTATCCAATCTTCCCTAAAGTCTGGGCACAATGAGTGCTTGGGAATAGGGGGAAGTTTTGTGCTTCACATTGTTTATTGTTGAATGTGTTGGAATTGATCTTGTCCTCATGATGGAACTAAGGTTTTCTCCTTGTTTAAATTTTTTATTTGAGTCATGTTTACTTCATGATGAGATTGAGGGTTTTGTTCTTGTTTCACTCTAACTTCTCCTAATGTTTTTGTAAATTTTTTCTTATGAATTCAATCTAAATGTATGCAAAATGATTTGGTTCTTTTTTATTATTAAAATATTGTCTAGCTATTTAAGAATTGAAATATGTATGCAATCTATATGTTTTTTTAATATGCAAATTAATCTACATTTTTATAGTCTTCGTGGAACAATTTTTGAATCTAATCTAACAAATTGAAATTGTAAATGAAAGTAAATGTAATCTAATGAACACATACAATGCTAATCTAATAAAATCATATGCAATACTAATCTATGCAAGCAAATAAATAACCTATCAAGGAAAAAGTAAAGAAATGATTTACTTTTATAAGATCTATAATGTGAGATAATTACTATTCTAAAACATAAAGAACCTAGTATGAAGAATGTAGATGTCTAGCTCAAGCCCTTAGAAGTCCTTGTGGTAACCCTCTCCTCCTCTACAATAACGAGGTCCTCCTCTTGGTGATAGAAATGAAGATGCGAGAAAAATGAAATCAAAAAAAAGCTTGGAAGCTTTGAAAAAAATTGAACATTAGAATGCTTAAGAAGAACTATGGCTTGAAGCTATGGAAGCTTTGAAAATAATTAAGCATGAAAATGCCTAAGAAGCATTGTGGCTTGAAGCTATGGAAACTTTGAAAATAATTGAGCATGAGAATTCCTAAGAAGCACTATGGCTTGGAGGAAGCTAATGTAAAATCAAAAGGCTCATAGGGTCTTGCATAAGAATAAATATGCTATGGAGACAATTAGCAAAGCAAAGCAAAAGAAAGAGTAACAATACTAAATTTTCTTCCTCAAATGCATAGAGGAGGGGGTATTTATAGGTAGAAAATCAACACCAAAGGTGGTGGTGACTAGGGAGTTAACAGAAATAGATTGGGGAGTGATCCGACTTTGATTAAGAGTGAACATTGGTTGTAGTGAAGATCATAGGAGAGGAAATGAAGTTAACACTTGATTGATTGCAAGATGACTAAGATTTATTTGGAGATGAGATTGGGTTGATTTGGAGTGTTTAATAAATTAGGAATTGGCAATCAATTAGTGAGGAAGACTCAAGTAATTAGAGCTCAATTTGGAGAAAATTTGGTCTAGGACAGAAAAAAAAAAACACATGTTAAAAGATGACAGGGTAACCCCTTTAACCAAGGCAAGTCACCCTTAGTGATCATTCTTAAGTTGTTGGGTCACCCAGGGAAATTCTGAAGTCATGAGGGTGACCCACAAGAGGTTTTCCATAAGTGTTTTTTGAGATGAAGAATGATCTAGGAGGTATAAGAATGGTTTTGGAACCTTGAAAATAGCCATAGGGTCTCTGCAGGGTGGGTCGACCCTTTCACCAGGATCAGCTGCCCCTAGAGATCCTGATTCAGTTGTAGGGTTTCTTAGGGAGACCCTATAATGACTGGGGAAATCGAGAAAGGAAAGGTGGGACATGAAAATTGAGGTTATGGATGGGATTGGGAGGTTAATTGAATGATTTCAAGGGGTTTAGATGATGCAAATGCCCCTAAGGAACATGAATTTCCCCTCTCGTGAAGTGAATTGGTGAGGTTATCAAGGCCAAAGAGTGGCAAGAAAGATTCATCAAAGACTAGTCAGAAGAGAAGCTAGATGGTGTGTAGGACCCAGAAGATTGTGTAGAGGTTAGAAAAACACAATCAAAATGAAAAACAAACAAAGACACTTCACCAAGAAGAATACTATTGAGAGGTATGTATATATTCAAGTTTACATGTACATGATTAGGACTATAGCTCATCCTCAGGCCACCATGTAATCTTGTGCATCTTTTTCATACTTTCAGCTCAAGGTCAAAATCATATGACATTTTAAGGTTAGGGTTATAATTAAGATTAGGCTTACAATTACACATAATTTTAGGGTTACATTTACGGTTAGAATTGGGCTTAGGGTTAAAATAAGGATTATATAGTTAGAGTTAGCATTAGGGTTAGAATCAAGTTTAGAATTAGTGTCAGGGTTAGGGTTACAATTTTAATTAGGTTTAGGGTTATAATTAGGGTTAGATTAAGGGTTACGGTTATGGTTATGATTAGGTTTTAGGTTAGAAATTGGGGTTAGGATTAGTTTTAGTGTTAGAATTAGAATAAGGATTACCTTTTGAATTAGATTTCAAGTTAGCGTTGGAATTAAAATAAGGATTATGATTAGAATTAGGGTTAGGGTTAAGGTTAGAATTAGGTTTATAATGATAATTAGGGTTAGGGTGAGAGGTAAGGTAATGGTTATGGTTACAATAAGGATTACGGTTAGGGTTAGGGTTAGGGTTAGGGTTAGAATTAAAATAAGGATCATTGTTAGAATTAGGGTTAGAAATATGGTTTGGGTTAGGGTTAGAATAAGGATTATAGATAGAATTATTGTTAGGGTTATAATCAAAGTTAGGATTAGGGTTAGGCTTAAGGTTAGAATTAGTGTTAGAATTATGGTTAGCATGACAATTAGGGTTAGGGTTACAATTACGGTTAGGGTTAGGGTTAGGATTATAGTTATAATTAGGGTTAGGGTTAGAATCAAGGTTAGAATTAGGGTTAGGGATAGAATTAAAATAATAAAATTATAAAACAAATAAGATGTATTGGTAATATAGAAAAGTTTAATAACTCTACAAAAGTACCCATTAGTCACTCCCAACTTCTACTTAGTGTCACCCTTTACTTTTGTATTATATCTTTTGACTTAGAAATTTTATTGTGTAATAGTGAATTCGCCATAGGTTTTAGTGGATTCCTTGTTGAGTTTCATCCATTTTTTCTATGGTATTTTTTCAAATTTGCTATGGAGTTTATTGGTTTTTTAATGGAAATTGATGCTTTTGTGGTGGTGATTGTGCTTTTATCTTGATGATTTCATGATTACCAAAGCAGTGATCTCATGTGAATTGGCAAATTTGCTCTATTTGTTCATACACATGATTTCTCTTAAAAATGAGAGTTTCTTTCAATTTTTCTTTGGTTGAGTTTGAGTTAAACCAAATTTAGATCCACCTTTTGTGTGTGATTTTCATTTGTGTGTTTACAAAATTGCTTGTTTGAGTCATTTGAGGTCCAAAGAATTCTCATTTGGTAGTCAACACTCTGTCAACATTTTCTTGTTTGACCATTTGTTGCAACATGAGAGAATTCATTTGAATTATTTGTTCATCTAACCAATTTCAGACAACTCTTAGAAGGATGAGGAGTATAAGAAAGAGATTGTTGAGGATAAAATGCCGCCATCAAAATTTTCTCTATGCATGTAGCTTATCTTTTTCCGAGTGTGGATGGTCTATTTTAGTTGATTTATTATTGGTGTTGTAGTAGATTAATAAAAGATTTGTTTCCATATAGACTGTTTGTATTAATTGTAGTTTTATTTTTTAAATTATAAATCATTAGTAAAGAAAAGTTGAAAGTAAGAATAATTTTTCTATGTTTATCTTTGTTAGTGTCTGTTTTATTTGCTTCCATTTTTTCAAAATCACAAGAGGTAATTATTTTCGTCGAAACAAATTCATTTTTTAAAAAACTCAAACTCCAAGAGGGTTTCCCTACAAGGTTCTATAAAGAGTTCTTGGAGAGTTCTCAAAAGTAAATTCTAGGGGGACAAGCAGAATCCCTAGTAGAAAATAGGTTCCTTATAAAACAAGACTTTAGACATATGTTAATTTATAGTGAGATAATGATTTTTCTTCCATCAATTTTTGTATATATTTAATCTAGCTTTATCTTTATTTCTAAAAGAAAAATAAAAGAAAGTTTTCATACTCTAATTTTATTCATAAAGATATAAAATAAAAGTTTAGTTTTATTATTTAGTTTGCAAATGATTAATTTAAATTTGATATTTCTTCTCAAGTAATTAATTTATTTTTTTTCATTTCAATAGGTTTATATTTACAAAAGGAGTCATAACATACAATAATAGCAAGAGATATAAAAATGTGAGTAGATAACATTCTTTTTAAAGGTAACATACTAAAAGATAAAATAAGAAAATGATGTATGGTCTACTATATATGTAATAGAGGATTAATTATGCTAAAGGCGTTCCCTCTATGAGGTGAACCGGCCTGGCGTGTGCTATCAACTGCTTAAAATATCCAATACAGGATGCAAGACGATGTAATGAAATCCAGTCGTTCGTTTTGTTCCCGTCGTCGCCACTTTTTTGCAGTTTCTTTTTGTTCATCGTTTTTGCTTCCTCAGTCATAGGTATGAGTTGTTTGTCGTATACGAGACCTGACCTTAGGGTCTTTGATCTTTGAATGCTATATATAAACATCATTAAAAATTTAATCAGTGGATTTATTCTAGTATGAAGAATCTAATGAAAACATAAAATTTAATCTTGTGGGTAAGTGCTTTAAATTCAAGAATTTTTATGACTACATTTGCACCTTATTTGTTCCTTGGAAGTCATAGGGCCCAAACATGTAGAATTGCACTACCAAATCATCTATAGGCAATATGAAGTTCCGTAAAATAGCATAGGCACTACTCTTTTCAAACTCGACACGGGATTAAACATTCAGTTAATTAATGCCAAACATAAATGGTGCTACTGACTTGTACATAGCGCGCTCGCTACCGAGATCGATCACGTGTCTAGTTTTTCTAGAACTAAAACAGTTTGCAGAAATTAGTGTTTGTATTCTAATCAAAGTTTTACATAAAATTAATGATCTGAAATTAATTGTGAATTAGAGCCCTACCAATAAATATGAATTATAAATTCAATGAAATGAGAGCCCAGCTAAAAAGATATAGCCACACAGCATTGTCGTGTCTTTAAAACATTGCAATTTGTAGGTTGAACAAATGAAACACATTTTATACACCAAAGTTTAGGTACTTCTATATTGAAGTTTCAATTTTTTGAACTAGGATGAAAAAATAATAATAATACTATGAAATTGCTATATTATAATGTATATGTACTTTTACAATGTAGAGAGATATAACATTATAATATTATATCTACATATATATATTGTAATTGTAGACACTTAAATTTATCCTCACAATTATCATATTATTCTTCTATTAATTAAATGGATGTTATCATCTATTTAATTAATTCATTTAATACTTTCCTCTATTCATTCACTTAAATCATTAAAATATTATATTCATTTATCCATTCGCATAAATCAGTTGTCCATAAATCATCTGTCCATTTCATACATACTCTATTTACATAATCATTAAAGTACCTATACATTAATTTATATAATTTTTTATCCATTGCATATTTCATTAAATCATATATAAATTCATTTAATTAAAATCATTTATCTAATTCACAAAACCACTTTAGATTCTAAATTCCTAAACCTCCATCCAACCCACACCTAGCACACTTAATCCTATCCATGATTAAGCTCCCATATATGATCAAGATCCCCTCTATGATCAAGAAGGCCATGATGATCCTCTTAGTCAACTTTATGCATTCCATGGTCAAGAGCTTATCACTCCACCTAAAACCCCCATTAAATCAACAAATATATGATTAGAATTGATTGATTTGGTTTCAATTTTAATATATAATTGTAATGACAAATATATGATTTGGTTTCATTTTAAATATTTCATCACATCTTCCAAACGGCTACGTATTTTTCTACAACATTTTAATTATAGTTTTTATATTGTCTAAGCATGCTCCAACAGAAAAATCATGTCTTTATGATTAATTTTGAATGAGTTATAACGATTTTAGTTTTTTTCATAAATCTGCATTTCTGTATGCAAATCAGTGCATTTTCTAGAAATTTTTACATTTTTGGAAAGCTCTTGAAATTTTAATGGGGGTCTATTCTTTAAAAATTTAATTTTGAGGTCATATGAGGTGCGAAATGATCAAATCTTTGTCAATTGTAGGGTTTTCCTAAATGTATGTTTCTGGGCACAAATAAGGGAATTTTTTTGACTTTTTTATATTTATAGATAGGTCTCAAAAAATTAACAAGGGTCTCTTCTCTGATTTTTTTTATTTTCAGGTCAAAACATTTCAAAATGATCAAATCTATGTCACTATCTAAAAAAATGTGTATATGAAATTGTAATCTCCTGATGAGCTTATCTTTTTATGGCTGCATTATAACATTATTTTCTGATTTTTTCAGGGATTTGGTTTTGTGCTAACACTTTGATTACAGCTATCTCATTTGTCGAAGACTAGAAATTCTAACTTCTAACGATGGTTTTGCGAGGATTTCATCAATTAGATATCTTTTTCAAATGTTTGTTTGCACATAGATTAACTAGGGGGTTAATTAATCACTATTTGTTGTGCTTGTAAGGTGGTATTTGTATGCTCTCACCTTGTGCAAACTCGGTGATCAGAAGCTAGACCCATCTCTTTCATGTTTTTAATCCCTTAGAGGGCCTGCCTCCTGATTTGTGAGAGGGAATGACCCCAGCGGTACTTTCGTTTCGGTCTGCTATATAAATAATTGTGGTTGTGATGAAAGTCATCAATCACCTAGAGTAGATGTTCTATACCAATGGAAGTCTCCCTCAGTATCCATGAGATGCGTAAAAACCCTTTCTAAGGGTTGGGAGACCTCTTAAATGAGTGAATCGCCACATGTATAGACCCCAGATTATCCTAAAACACTGACTAGAAACCACTTGTTGTAGAGGCCAAAAACCTTTTTTGCTTGCTGGTGTAGGAGGTCAGACCTTCGAAGCTACCCTACACGTGGTAGAGACCGAAAATCCCTCATTTCATAAGATCTCTGGATCTTCAAGGTAAGAGATTTGGTGTGCCCATGCCGTGGTGGAGGATCCAGTGTCACCAATATCTCTAGTTGTTTGCCTTGTCTCAGTATATGGAGTAGTCCAAGTAGGGACTCGGCAAGTAGTATCATCTTTCCAGCCTAGGTTGTGCATGCTTATGAGTGTTTTCAAATTTGTCGAGACCAATGAAAAATTTTGGGCTAATCTAGGCCCTCATTTAGACTTTTACTCTGATTTTGTATCAGTGTCATCCAAAACTTTATGTTTGTCATGTTTATGTGTGTGTTCAAAACAAACATTTTCCACTTCCTATCAGACATCTAGCCATTGTGTTTTTGTGCTTGAAGTGCATTCTTGTCACCATTTGTCATTGTGAATCCTAAAAAGTTCTTTAATTGATCAAATCATCCAATCTATCCATTTCCCACCTAATTCATTTTACTCATATTCTCATCGTTGAACCTAGTCCAATATTCATTTGTCAAAATGGTCGTGATCATCAATAAATCTAGGCCAAATCCAAAACCATATATACTCTGAGGTGGTCCAAAATTTGCTCCTACTGATGATGAGGATCTTGTATATTTTGAGGCATACTTGGAGGAACAAACCAAAATCCAAAGACTTCAATCTATGTGTAGCTCCATCCCAATACAAGAGCAAAATATCTTAGCCCAAAAACCACAAACATACCAATTCCATGAGTCACCCTCATCACCATGTCAACCTAGCTCCTCCTTATCAACCAATCTCATGAATATTCCTCAATATCCATCTCCAAATCCTTCACAACATGAGCATGCTAGTTCTAGCCACTCCTCACACCAAGATCACGCATCCTTAACCCATCTCAATGATACTATTGATAAGGGAAATACCACCTTAAGTTTGGAATCATACACCACTCCATCTACTAGTCCTCCATCACCATCCAATAGAATGCCTATCCTAAAGCATACTAGTCCTACACCAACACCACCATCAAACTTCCCAAGCTCTAATCCATCAACCAAAGAATCCTTGAATGATTGTCTCCAAAGATTCTTTACAAAATCTAAAAGCAAAAGAAAAGCTATGGAGAAATCTAAATCCACTCATCCAATTTCATCCCCATCTAGCACAAGCAATCCTAATCTTACATATAAGCCTACACCTTCTACCATTATTCTTCATCCATTATATTGTGCATCTACCCATATACTAATGAAGGATGTGATCCATTGGATACTAGCACGGAATCGACCATCACCATGTCAAGCACCCATTAATGAGCCTACCAAAGAACCTTTGAATGCCATGTCTACATCTTCAACCCCATCATGTGGTCCACAACCCCTCGAGCCTATTGAAGATTTTCCTCCCATGAGTCCATGTCAACATTCATTGCCCTCTCATGTTGTTGACCAATAACCTATCCAAGAGTCATCCACTTCCATTCAAGCAAACCAAGAGGCATGTCAAGAACATAATCCTAAGCATGTGGAAACATCAAGCCCTCATTCTAATCAAGAGCAAATCACTTTCCTTCAACCTATTCATAACTTTTACCTGTTCCATGATCAAGATATCTATGATGAAGAACCTATGCATGAGCAACTTGATCCTATTCATGAGCAAGACACCCAAGACCTACATACTCCATCTAATGGAAGTCTTGTTAACCAACTTAAGCACTCACCCCGTTTCATGGTCTTCCTTCAAAGCAAGGAAACTTCTCCTCAATCTAGCCCTAATGAGCAAACACCCACTTGTCATGATGAGACACGTGCCTCCCAAGCAAATGTACAAGATCAAACCAATAGCTTGGATCTACATGCACATAATCAAGATCCTAATGATCCTTCCACGTCCACTATCAACCCTATATCTAGTGCTAAGTACATTATAATTATAATTAGATGTAATAATATATTATATAATTTTAATTCTTTATTATTATATTATATTGTTTCTCTATATCATTTATTAATTTTATATATTATTAAATTACCTTTATATTATTTTAATAAAATTTAATATCTTTATTTGAATCTATTATCATTATCATTTATACTTATTATTTTTATATCACTTTGATTTATTATTAGCAAAAATGTTTTATCTACAAAATTAATTCTTCTATCATCAACTTATAATAGATATATATAAATAAATATAATTAAGTCATAAATAAATATTAATATTAAATATATAATATATTCAATCTAAATATATAATTTTTTTTTTCCTGAACATTTTCAAAGTCCAGAATCACCTCTAAATGATCGATGATTTCCTTTGCAATGAAAAAGATCTTCAGTTTTTTAAAGATTTGTCTCAATTTGAAGGAATTTGTAATTTTTTTATAGATTACGGTCTCAATTTGAGGGAATTTGTAAAAATGTTTCCAGATTATGGCTAATAGTTCAGTACTAAAATAGATTTCTAAATATTTTAAACCACGTAGTATCCTTCCAGGGCCTTATCACTCTTGCTTGGCTTACAGGCTCCAACAATGGCAAAGTCTGTGGTGCCTGTAAAAAGCGCAATAGAGTCAGGCACCTCACCTTTTAGTGCCATAAATTCTTGAGTGTGAAGGAGAATTTTTTTTAGACAATTTCTAAGAAGGATGATAACAATAATAATGTTGATAATAATAAGAGCATTAAATTCGGTCGCAAGAATGATGTGAGCATGTCCGAGGAAAGTGAGGAGGAGGAGAGTTCTAAGTTGACTGACAATGGTGAGGATTATGAAATGGAGCAAATTATTTCCAAGAGGTTTGGTAAAAAGAGAAAGGTAGGAGAGAAGAAAGATAAGCATAAGGAAAGATCTAGATCTTCCTTGAAGAAACCCTTAGTCCAAATTCAAAGTGTTTGAGGGTTTCTAATTCTGAAGGTTTTGAAGATGATGACGCGAAGAGGTAGGGAAAATTTTAGTGGGTGAAAACTTTGAGTTGTGGACATTGAAGGTTGGAGATCTTTTAGTGGAGAGATATCAGTGGATCATAATAATTGTTGCACTCAATTTTCTACCATCAACAATGGATCAAGATGAATGGGAGAAGTTGGATAGAAGAGATAGATCTACTATTAGGTTGTGTCATTACAATTATAGTTATTCTTAGGTTAATTTAAATGATAATATATAAATATATGTATATATATTATCATATAATATATTTAAATTATATTTAATAATTTATATTACATAAAAATTATATAATTATAATATAGATTTTATATAAAAAATATATATATATTTAAACAATAAATATTCATAGAATTTTTTTTCAAAGGCAGGGTTGACTTTCAAATTTATGCCGTAAAAATTTGAATCCCTTTAGTGAATTTTTGAACATTAAATAACCATCACAAGGAAAGAGAGATAGAGTAGGAGAGAATGATAGAGATAAGATATATAGATGGAAATATGGAGAGAGAGAGAGAGAGTGACAGAGAGGAGACAAAGAGATATATAGAGAAAGGTAAAGTGATCCAGAGATAGAGAGGGAGAGAGGGGGAAGAGAGGGTGGAGAGATAGAGACAGGAGATAAAGAGAGTTAGAGAGAGGTAGAGTGATACAAAGATAAAGAGGGGGAGAGGGAGAGATAGAGATATAGAGAGAGGGATATTGGTAGAGAGAGTAATAGACAAAGAGAGATAGAGATAAGAGATAAAAGGGGGGGAGAGAGGGATCAAAGATTGAAATAGAGATAAAGGAAGAGAGAAGGGGAGAGAGAAAGAGAAAGAGAGACGATAAAGGGAGAGAGGTGGAGAGGAAGATAAAGAAATAAATAGAGATAGTTATTGATGAGTCTAGTTTATGACTCATATTTTGTTAAATTTTATTGTCTATTTGTTGTAGCTATCTTGGACTTTGCTACTTTACTCTTGGTTTTTCTATGTCATTACCCCCAAAACTATAACTTGTTGAACATAAGTCATTTCTTATATCCCTTGGTGGCAAAGACATGCTATTTGAACTATCTATCTTAATGTTGCATATGGTTAATGAATATTACTCCAAGGTGGTTACGAATGAGCAATTATTTGTGTGTACTAACATTATTTTGCAGATATATTTGGCATCCATAAAGTGAGGAAGATTCTGCTGAATGGTCGCTTACCATAAAAGTCAAAGGTGGTGGCCGTTCAAATATCAAATGGAGGGAAAGCAACCATTTTGTAACCAATCTTAAATATTTGTTGAGCGAATTTAGGAGTTATAGTTATGCTAAATCTATGTTAAAGCAACTCGCTTGACCTGATTTCCTGGAATGCGTAACTTCCTTCCACTTTCTATGTTTTCCATAATGTGGCGTCCTCCTATTTTGTTGGAGTTGAGCGCCCTGTTAGTTAGTTAATAGTCTTTCTTCTATAAATAAGACTCGGATACTCCTTTTTGGGGGTGGTTGTGTTGTTGATTATTCAAAGATTGTACTTGCATTATCCAATTTTCAGTAATACAATTATCATGTTCAGTTGTACTCATCCTTTCAAATGAATAAAATAAAGTTGTGAGTTCATATTTCTGAGTTTACATTTGTTTTAGGGAATACTCATCCAAGGGGGCCCACTTGGTGAGAATTCCACCTTTTAGTTTAGTTGCATTTTCTTTTAAGTGTTTAGTAAATCTGGCATTGAATGTTCCTGCAGCCACTAGAATTCTATTATGTGTCTGTTCCTGCAGCCAAAGCTGACAGAGTAGTTTCCTATTTGTTTGCCCAGATTGTTACTTTGTGTTATGTACTTGATTCCAGACTAGCTGTTGGTTAATATTCAGTATTCCTGTTGTTTCCTTTTTAGCAGTTTATCTTCAGCATTATGTCTTTCATAGCTATAGAATGAACATGGCCACTTTGAAGTTCTTAGTGCACATACTGTGCTGACCCATTTCAAGTTCACGTCCCTGGGTTGACAAGTGAAATGCATCTCCATAGTGATTAAGACAGCTACTTAGTTCAGATGTCCAATCTCTAAGTTACAGTTTTAAGAGCTCAATTGTTAAGTCATTGTGAGAGACCAACATTTTTGGCGCCATTGTCGGGGATGGTGTCAAACTAAGAAAATCTTTGGAGTCATTTTTAGTGTTATTCCTTGCAATTTTTCCTTAAAATGTGTGTCAGTTAGGAAGAAACCATTTACAACCCATCAATATTTTTTTGTGTAAGATGTGGTTGATATTGAGTATATTGCATGCATAGAGGTAGGAGAAGAGATGATTTAGGGAGATTCCTTCCTAATGATTTGACTCACCCAGCAGAAGAAGCAGAAGTGAATCCTTTCCTTGATGCATTCCCTGATTTGAATAGCTCTGAAATCTCCTCTAAAGAACAAGATACCCCAGATCTAGTTGAAAATCCCTTTGCTTTGATAGTAGGTCAAGCAGTCATGGCTGCCCAAAATGTACCTAATCAACCACCATTTCCATTCCCGATTGCTCTTCAAAATGAAGTGGATAATCTCAAGAACATACCTGCTTCAACTCTTCCCAAGTTCTATGGACTTCCAACAGAAGACCCAGACACCTTCTTGTTTGAATTTGATATCCTCTGCAGAAGCTATGACTATACTATTGATGCTCATAGACTTAAGTTGTTTCCTACTACCATGAAGGAGGCTGCATTAAGGTGGTTTATGAGTCTAGGTAGTGATGTTGTCAATACCTAGGAAGAAATGAAAGATAAATTTCTTGAGAAATATAAAGACTACTGTAGGAGTGGGGATATGATAGGCAATGATGTTTTTAGAATGCAGCAGAAAGAAGATGAGAGTTTGGAGGATTACATCTCAAGGTTCCTGTTTTGTTTACAAAAGTCTCCTCATCATGCACTCACTGAGGATTCTCAGAAATTGCTCTTCCTCAAGGGAATAAGTGAGCATTGTACGGATGCTTTGGATTTAATGGGAGGAGGAGATATTACTCAAGTATCTTGGGATGATATTAAGAAGTTGTGCCAGAATTATTCCAGAGCTGCCATGAAGAAAGGAAGAGGTTATCATTCCCTTCCGGGCAAAACCTCTACCAATGGAATTTCAAGGATGGAGATAAGCCACTTGCTATCTGATTTTAAGCAAGATATTATAAACAATATGGCCACTCAGTTGGATACACTCCAGGCAAAGAAGAAGTATGAAGAGGCTGAGGCAATGTTGGCAGAATATTGTCCTCATTGTAGACAAAAGAAGAGGGACTGCAGATGCAAGCTGGTAGCTAACATTGATAGCAAGCAGATTCCACCTGAGTTCAAGCCAATACAAGTTGAAGAGGATCAAGTCTTCTATGTTGCACAAAGGAGGCCATGGGCACCAAGACAAGGTATGTCACCAGATCCATTGTCATGTGTTGCTCCACATTTTAATACTTATGCATCTAGTAATCAATGGCAACAGCCATTTCCATCTAGTTATGGAGGATATCCACCTCAACCTTGGAACAACCCTCAAAATGCTTGGCCAAATTACCAAAACCCTACACCCCAGTGGCAGCAGCCCCCGAGGAATTGGCAGTCACCTCCAGGAAATTGGCAGCAAACATCTCAATGAAGAGGAGGACAGTAATGGCCAAATCAGACCACTAATTACATGCATACACCTCCTCAGCCCCAACAGCCTGCCATAATGCCTCCACCTGCTAGATCCAGTTCAAATACACCTAAACCTAATCAAATACCAGCTCAACCCTCACCTAACCCAAATAATAGACCACAGCAACAGCCAGTATATTCTGCTGATCCAAATCAATACCCTGCATATGCTGTGACTGTCAGTGATATACATCTACGTTCAGGAACTACCTTGGCAGCTCCTTCAAGACCTATCATCACTAAACTTTCTAAGGAAGAAGTGGAACCTAACAAAACCCCCATTCAGTCTGATGTGCCTGAAAATCTTGAACCTATGACAGTTAAACAGACTCCCCAAGAACCACTATTTCCACAAAGGTTAGAAACTGTGAAACAAAAGGTAGTAGAAGAAGAACCCACTTTTGATATTCTAGAGCAGTTGAAACATGTATGTGTCAAGATACCTCTATTTCAAGCCATAAAAGATGTTCCTATATATGGCAAAGCAATCAAAGAAGCATGCCTTAAGAAGCCAGGCAGAAAAAGGAAAGACCCCACTATGGTCCATGTGGTGGGACAGTTGGCTGACATCATGCTTGGAAAGGTGACTGTTCCTAAATATAATGACCCAGGAAGTCCTGTAGTAGGAGTTGTCATAAATGGAATCCAAATCAGAAATGCTCTGATTGATCTTGGAGCAGCCATAAATGTAATGACAAAGGATATCCTGCAGCAACTAAATGTTGCAACTATGTGACCAACCCCTACTGTCCTATAGCTTGCTGATAGCTCTACTGTTAAACCTGATGGGATAGTTGAGGATCTTGTAGTATCCTTGGAGTCATGGGAATATCCAGCTGATTTCATGATACTTTCTCCTAAAGCTACATTGGGAGGATACCCCATCATTTTGGGAAGACCATGGTTAGCCACAGCAAATGCTTATATTGGGTGTCGGTATGGAGACATGACCATCTCTGATGGGAGAAGCACTAAAACACTTGTTCTTTACCCACCTGCACAGCCATCTCAAGATATGGATAATCCTGTTTGGCCTCATGTTGGTGAAGAGGCAGAGGAAGCTAATTCTGTCGAGCAGCTTATGATGATAGGCAGAAAATCTTTTTTGCAGCTTCAAGGAGAGGAGGATGTGTTGTCCAATATAATCCAAAATCTTTATGAAGTTAAGGAAGCATCATCCTCTCATTCTATTGATTCAGAAAGGATGCTTGTTCCAATTTTTCCTGCAGCATCAGGTATGTTACATACATTGCTTCCACAAGAAGTTAAGGTACCTAGCATTAATGAAGTAACTGTGGTTGATTTCACAACTCAAGTGGAAATTTTAGAGGACAGATATCTCAATATTAATAACAACTTGACTCGAGCACAATAGTTGTCCTTGGCAAAATTGTTAAAGAAACATAAAAATGCTTTTGCATGGGATTATCATGACATGAAGGGATTGGATCCTACATTATGCACTCACAGGATTTACATAAAGGAAGATTGTACACTAGTAAGACTACCACAAAGGAGAATCAACCCTGCACTAGGAGAAATTGTCAAAGAGGAATTACAGAAGCTATTAGATGTATGATTTATTTACCCAATCTCAGATAGCCAATGGGTGTCCCCTCTGGTTCTTGTGCCCAAGAAGGGAGGAAAATGGAGAGTATGTATTGATTATAGAGAATTAAATTCTGCTACCAAAAAGGACCATTTTCCCCTTCCTTTCATAGACCAGGTTTTGGACTCACTTGCAGGAAAGCAATACTTTTCCTTTTTGGATGGATTCAGTGGTTACAATCAGATTCAGATTGCACCTAAAGATCAAGAGAAGACAACATTTGACTGTCCTTGGGGAACATATGCCTACTCAGTGCTTCCATTTGGCTTATGCAATGCACCTGCAACTTTCCAAAGAGCAGTCATTAGCATATTTTCTGATATCTCACATGATTGTATGGAAATCTACATGGATGATTTCACTACTTATGGTGCTACTTTTGAAGAGGCATTAACAAACTTAGGCAAAGTTTTGGAAAGATGTGAAGACCACAGCCTATCATTAAATAGTGCAAAGTGCTTCATGATGATGCAGGAAGGGGTCGTTCTTGGTCACTATATTTCTCAAAAAGGAATACAAGTAGACCCAGCTAAGATTGAAGTCATCATCAATCTGCCCATTCCTGCAAAGCAAAAGGATGTCAGAAGTTTCTTGGGTCATGCAGGGTATTACAGACGCTTCATCAAAGATTTCAGAAAAATGGCATCCCCATTATATATCATTCTGACAAAAGATGCTGAATTTAAGTGGAATGAAGACTATGACAAAGCATTTTCTGACCTGAAGGTAGCCTTAACCCATGCTCCTGTACTTAAAGGCCCCAATTGGGAACTTTCTTTTCACATTCATACTGATGCATTAGATTATGACATAGGAGTAGTTTTAGGCTAGAAGGAAGGAGTCATTGAGCATGCTATTTATTTTGTCAACAAAAACTTACAGGGTGTTGAATTCAACTATACAGTCACAGAAAAGGAAATGTTAGCAGTCATCTATGGACTTAATAAGTTTAGGAACTACATAACTGGTTATCAAATCTTTGTGTACACAGATCATGCAGCCATTAGATACCTCATGAACAAACCTCTCATCTCAGGTCGGTTAGCAAGATGGGTGTTGTTAATGCAGGAGTTTGACATCACTATTGTGGATAAACTAGGAAAAGCCAATGTGGTTGCAGATTTTCTTTCAAGAATGACTACATCAAAAGATAACCAGGTCATTGATGACTCTTTTCCTAATGAACATTTGTTTTCACTCTCTGTGCAAACACCTCAGTATGCTAACATAGCTAATTACCTAGTCACAGGAAGAGTCCCTCCTCACTTCTCTCCTAAGGAAAGAAAGGTACTCATTGAAAAATCATTTCCTTTTTCATGGATTACTGGATGTTTGTTCTACACTGGACCAGACAGTGTCATGAGAATATGTGTGAGAGAAGATGAAACATATGACATTTTGCATGCCTATCACAATGAACCTTGTGGAGGACATTTTGTAGCAAAGCAAACTGTAATAAAAATTTTGAATGCAGGTTATTATTGGCCTACATTATACAAGGATGCAACAAGATATACAAAGAAATGTGATAGTTGTTAAAGGATGGGTCAGCCAACAAAGTCTGATGAGATGCCCCTTTATCCTCAGCTTATGATTACTCCATTTGATAAATGGGGGTTAGATTTTGTAGGACCTATTGATCCTCCATCTAATGGTAAATCTTATATCTTAGTATGCACTGACTATGTAACTAAGTGGGTAGAAATTAAAGCCATGAAACATTCAAGAGACAGTAAAGTTGTAGAATTTATTTATGAAGAAATCTTTACAAGGTATGGAGTCCCCAGAGAATTGGTGACTAATCAAGGAGCTCAGTTTACCTCAACTCTAGTTGCAGCATTAGTACAGGAATACAATATAAGGCACAAGAAGTCTACTCCTTATCACCCCCAGGCTAATGGCCAAGTTGAAGTGACTAACAGAGAACTAGAAGCTATTTTGACCAAGACTGTTGTAGTCCATAGGAAGGATTGAGCAAGTAGGTTGCCAGAAGTTGTCTGGGCCTATAGGACAACTTGGAAAACAACTACTGGTTTTACTCCTTTTGATTTGTTGTATGGCAAAACAGCCATGATGCCTATTGAGTTTGAACATAGAACTCTTAGAACTACACTTGACTTGGGGATGGATTTATCCCAAGCACAGAAAGAAAGAATCATGCAGCTTAATGCTTTGGATGAGATGAGAAAAGCAGCTCTACATCATACAGAAGTGATGCAGAATCAGAGAATCAGGTGGCATGACAAATACATTAAAGACAAGAAGTTCTAGCTTGGTGATTGGGCTTTGCTTTATGATTTAAGGTATCAAAAAAATGTAGGAAAATTACAGACAAGATGGCTAGGCCCATATGAAATTGCTGAAGTGTTGTCCAATGGTGTTGTTCAGCTTACTACTATTGACCCTGTCAAATTCAAACTATTGGTCAATGGTCATAGACTCAGGTTACATCATAAGCCAGCCTCCAAAGAAAATTTCCTGTAGTAGTTCAATCAGCATGCAACTCCAGAACTTCCTGCAGCCATAGGCAGCAGACCTCATGTCCCTCCTTCTGGCTAACGAAGGTATAGTCATAATCATAATAAAGATTTCCACATCCGTGGGAGTCCATTCTTTCACTTCCTCACCCATCCACCTGTTGGCACTAATTTTGGTCTGGATCTGAGTGCAGATGTTGGAGGGTTTTTTCTTTTTAAGCCCTAAGTTTCCTTGTTCATCGCTGTGACTTTCTCTATCGGCGAAACTTCTTTTTGAGTGCTCAGATTATGGTTGAACCATCGCTTTGAACCACCGCATTGAACCCTTTTGGTTCATGGTTCAATGGTTCAAGGCTTTGTGTTTTTGGTACTTGGCCGACAATGATGGAGTATTGTTTTTGAGGTTTTGAACCCCGTCGGCGAATCTCAGTGTTGAACCACCGTATTGAACCATCGGGTTGAACCGGTTCACCGGTTCAATGGTTCAATGCTTTATGATTTTGGGCCTTATTGGAGTGAGTGGTGCTATCGGCGAGCGTCATTTTTGTTATGCCGATGGTCTATGTCTTGCCGAGGAAGGTGAGGTTGTCGAGGGACCATCGGGGTGACTTGTGTGGTCAGCATAGGTGTTTTGTGGCTTGCCGAATGTCTAGGTCTCGCTGATGAGGATTTTGGGGTGCTATCGCCAAGACTTTGGCTATCGGATGAGCGGACAAGTGTTGGCCCGACGGTTTGCCTCTGGCCGATGGAAGGTTAGCGGTTTGCAGGGTTGGTTTCGGTGTGACATGGGCTATCGGGCTAACCGTTGGAGGGTTCACTAATATGATTGGTCTGGCCGACAAGAGCTTGGAAGGTTTGTGTGGTCTTCAGCGTGACTTGTGTTGTCGGCGAGGATGGATTGCGTTGGGCCGACAGTGGAGGGTCTGGCCGACGAAGGGGCAAAGTCTAGCTTGCTGGTCATCGGTGAGAGTTTGGTCTATCGGTAGAGGGATCTTTTGCTTGGCCGACGGTATTGGTCTGGCCGACAGGGGATTGCGGTGGCTTCATCAGTGTAACTGATGAGATCGGTGAAGGTTTGGAAGGTTGGCCCGATGGTGCATCTCTGGCCGATGGAGGGGATTGTAATGTAGCGATCGGCTAGAGTATTGATGTCGGCAGGAAGATTTTCGGCTGGGCCGATGGCTTAGGTCTGAGCGATGGGTTTTGGAGAAGGAGCGTGCATCGAGCATGGCAAAAGTGCTTGACAGTTAGTATGTTGGTGGCCATGTTTTTAAAATGCTAAAGGAGTCTCCGCACTATGCATGTGGGATTAATCTCCCTACATTATTTGAACCTGCGAAGAAGCGTTTTGGCGGGAAATTCCTTTTTGAATGCTGCGACAGTTTTCAAGCGGCTGCGGGTGGTTGAGCCATCAATAGCGACTGTAGCAGGGGTATGGGTGATGGTACAAATGATCAGGCTGCTCAATTTATGGGTGAAGACTTCTAGATGGCAGCGCAGGGCTCGAGGCCACCCTTGTCTACTCTCTTGTTTGTTGCAGCAATAAATTTTGAGCACCATTCCTTTGTGGGATCTGTATCTGACGTTTTTTTATGTTAACCATGTAATTAATTGCTTGAGGTACACTTTCTGGCTGATATAGGCAGACTGTGTTACCATTTTTTGGGGTTGTTGAAAGTTGAACATTTTGGCTCTGTAATACAATACAGTTGATTTGGTTGCTCTGTGCAGCAAAACTTGTGAGTTTATGTATCTCCTGTTGTATGTTTTTGCATGAATCCACTGATTTCATGGTTAATCTTATATGAGAAATGCTATGTTAGCATGTGTTTTGTTAATTCTGTCTCCAATATTACATGTATCTTTCTTCTGAGTCTGGATATTTAAGGAATGTTTGAGACTCTAGAACATAGAATTCCTGTGTTGAATGTCTGATCTCTTAACTTCTACTCAAGGGGTAGATTAAAGTGTTCTCAGATTGAACATTGGGAAGGGTATACTGCAATAGGGATGCCATAAGTATAGATAGCTTAACACTTTGTATTGGGAGATATCTGTAAGGCAGGTATCACATGTGTCCCCCTAAAATCCAGTTTTAGCTGTTCATGCTGATCATTCACAGGTGTATGTCTACTGACTCCAAGCCCTGGATAGGCACCGATCTAGCTTTGTGTTTGTGTTATATACCATGTCCAGCTTTGCATCCAAATATAAAATCAAAATCAAACTCTAAAACAACCATTAGGACAGTAGAATTAGTTTTAGGATCCAAGTCCTCTGTCTACAACTGCAAATAGGCCCAAAGCTAGCCCCTTTGCTCTTATCTTACAGTTTTGGTCTACTTACAGGAGGACTTATCTGCTTTCTGTCAGCATCCCAGCCTTTATATGCATATCCTCATGGATGTTGAGTAGGGAATACCCCCCTAGGTTTTGCAGAGCCTGAAGAGGAAGAGGAGATAAAATATAGAGTCTATCTCCTACACTGTTGGCCCCTGGCCCAGAGATCCTGTTGATCATTGATGGCTACCTTGTAGGGAAATCTGGGAGTAAGCATCCAGTTTGGGAAAAAAACAACACCACCCACCCATATACATTCTTCTCTCTTCCATAACATCTATTGATTATACCTCATCCCACCTCGCTTCAATCCACTTTACTTGCATTCATTGCTCAACAAATTCTTTAGCATTACCTGTTACTTTCTCCATAATTCTAGCAACAGATCTTCCTCAAATAAAGGTACGCACACTTCCATAATTCTCTCATAACTGCCTTGTGGTTTGTTTATTTAATTATTGCACATTAATATAAATATTTCTTGTCGCATGTCATTATTCACATCTCTATCCTGTCATACTTCATATCCGCATGTGTGGACACATGCCTAAATATAGGTTGGGGAGGGAGTGTAAATATAATGACCATGTGTCTGTTCGTCCATATGTTTTATGCCTGAATGTTAGTAAAGTTTTGAAATTGAATAATTTGAATCCTGAGTGAGGTGATGGCTCGTGAGTGTGAGATGACATCCTTCATCAATCACTCATTTATGCCTATACCGCCCTTGTCTTGCATTCCCAAGAAAAGAAGTCGTAAAAGAAAATGCAGCTAGCGTAATTTTTTGAAAACTTACAGGGTTGCAGGAAGGTGAAGCTTGTTTTCAAATTTTGTGTAGAAAAACTTTACAGTGTGATTGATTTCAGTCAACTAAGTCATGGGAGGAGGTTTAATTCGGAGTGAACCCACAGTTCACGATGCATTGTTACAGGATGCACTTAGCCAGGCTGAATTCAGAAATTGTGGTTGGATAGACTATATCTTGAAATTAAATGGTTTCGATGAAAATATTGCATTGGAATTTGCTCAGACGTTGTTTGAAGGTAAAGCAGTGGTAAGAGGTTTAGAGGTGTTGGCCACAGAAGAAAGAATTGCAGAGGTTACAGGTTTGCCTGTTGACGGAGAAGAATACCCTGTTGCTAGAGATGCCAGGTCAGCTAGGGCCGAGTTTACTGAACCTAGGGATCCACCATTGATTATAGACAAGCAGGGAACCAAAAGAACCTCTCTGCCAGAGCTATGGAAGCAGGTAGCTGTTCATGTGGTGAAATACATCACTTGCAAAGGTCGACAATCGAACCTTCACTCTGTGCATTTTAAATTGCTAAATCATATGAGACATGGAAGAAGGATGAACGTGCCAAATGTGCTTCACCACCTACTCTCGATTATGGCCGCTGAAACTCAAAAAGGTAGGCCTAATTCTGTCTCTCACCACTGTTTAATCAAATTGCTTGTTGAGAAGTCTCTGCATGATGTATCTGATATGTCTTGGGAGGAATTTTTGGAAATTGATCAAATAAGACCTAGTCATTTGCAACCTGTGGTTGTGCCACAACATCATAGAACTAGGAGAACCATATGTGGAGTTGAAACTACTCCAAGAACTTCAACTTTCAGTGTAAACCCTCCTGCAACAAAACCAGCTATTGAAATTATCTCTTCTGAAGCAGAGCATGAAGATAAAGAAATTCTTCAGATTCTAACAGTGACAATATTCCTCTTGGTAATTTAATTCAAACTAGGGCACAGAGGAGAAGGGCAAAAATAAAGAAGGGCAAAACCAAAAAGAAAACCGCAGAAAGGAAAGTGTTGCACTCCAGGAAATGAAAAGCTGATACTATTCTTCCTGCAGCTGAAGAACAACATGAAAGCCCTTCTAGTAAACCAAGACCTGTTGAGCCTACCTCCAGTGCATCTACACAGACAAGCCCTAGGATTGATGAAATGGTAGGTGAGGAAACAGAGGCCCCAGTGGGGCATGATAGTGATGTAAAAAAAGAAGACATAATTAAGGAAGCAGCAGATGTAACTCTGGCAAACCTTGTCACCACTACTGAGCATATGGAGAAACAAGAACATGAAAGTAAACAAGAGTTCCTACAGGAAGACACCATGCAGTCAGATTTGGCTAAATAATCAGAAACCCTGCAGCCTATGTTACAAGAACTACCATCTGTGCCAGGAAAACCATTGGTAGGTATTCACAGACCTCCTAATTTTTCAATGCAAATGGTTGCCATGAATTTGTGGAATGAAATGCAGAGGAGAGAAGAGGAATGGAAGAGGGAGAAACGTAGGTTGAAAGCTGAAATTCAAAAGAGGGATGAAGAGATTAAAGAAAAGGATATAGAAATTGTAGTTTTAAAAGAGAGAGTAGATGGTATGGCAGCTTTGGTGCCTCAGGTGTTAGAATGTA
Source organism: Cunninghamia lanceolata (assembly GCA_027924645.1). NCBI lineage: Eukaryota > Viridiplantae > Streptophyta > Pinopsida > Cupressales > Cupressaceae > Cunninghamia > Cunninghamia lanceolata. Next base: position 5,199,207 of record BSBN01000604.1, on the reverse strand, counting down.
GGACTCCTCCGAGAGTCTATGCTCTGTATTTAAGAGAAAGGTACCTCTCTTTTAAATTGGCAAGAATTATTTCTGGTTTGAACCCTTCCATTGAAACTCCTCTTGAATTTTTCAATGCTTATAGGATTGCTCCTCCAGAAATAAAGAATTTGTTGTGTGAATTTTATTTGCAAAATTTTGCTGTGTCCCAAGACCATGAGTGGAACCCCTTGTTGCATGTTGGGGATGTTCAGTTGAGGGAATTTATGTCCTGGATGCAAAATGAGGTTAGTTGGGGACAACAATACAGGGCTTATAAGCAATTAGAATTCACCACTCCATTGCCTGTTAGAGCAGAATCTAGAAATTCAGGAAGTATTTTTAATGATTGGCATAGGATGCTTTATAGGCCCAGTTATGGCAACAAAATCCTATAGGAAAGAGAAGCAGCATGCATAGAATATGAAAAGATGGCATGCACTACTAGAGAATATGTGAAAGGACAGTTGACACAAAGGTGGACTAGTTTATCTGATGAGCTAAAATAGGCAGAGCCTCACTCCCTGCAGAATTATGCTGCAGTATGTAGAAGAGCAGATAGATATATTCAGATTGGAAGGACAAAGGGACAATTCTGGCTTCCCTTAATTTTTCAACCACCCCTCCTATTGTGGCCAGTGCCAAATTACAGATTTTATCAGTATGATATTGCAGAAGAAAAACAAAGATGGAACAGGTTGGACAGAAAGCAAGGATTCTATTGGGATCCTACTTCACGCACCAGAGAGACAGATATTGGACAATTGGTAGTTGCTAACTTCAGAGCATTGACCAAACAAAAGAACAACCCTTCCAGCAGCAAAGCCTTAGGTTGGGAAGAGTGATGAGTCTAGTTTATGACTCATATTTTGTCAAACTTTATTGTCTATTTGTTGTATCTATCTTGGACTTTGATACTTTACTCTTGGTTTTTCTATGTCATTACCCCCAAAACTATAACTTGTTGAACATAAGCCATTTCTTATATCCCTTGGTAGCAAAGACATGCTATTTGAACTATCTATGTTAATGTTGCATATGGTTAATGAATATTACTCCAAGGTGGTTATGAATGAGCAATTATTTGTGTGTACTAACATTATTTTGTAGATATAATTGGCATCCATAAAGTGAGGAAGATTCTGCTGAATGGTTGCTTACCATAAAAGTCAAAGGTGGTGGCCGTTTAAATATCAAATGGAGGGAAAGCAACCATTTTGTAACCGATCTTAAATATCTGTTGAGTGAATTTAGGAGTTATAGTTATGCTAAATCTGTGTTAAAGCAACTCGCTTGACCTGATTTCCTGGCATGCGTAACTTCCTTCCACTTTCTATGTTTTCCATAATGTGGTGTCCTCTTATTCTGTTGGAGTTGACTGCCCTGTTAGTTAGTTAATAGTCTTTCTTCTATAAATAAGACTCGGATACTCCTTTTTGGGGGTTGTTGTGTTGTTGATTATTCAAAGATTGTACTTGCATTATCCAGTTTTCAGTAATACAGATATCATGTTCAGTTGTACTCATCCTTTCAAATGAATAAAGTTTGTTTTAGGGAATACTCATCCAAGGGGGCCCACTTGGTGAGAATTCCACCTTTTAGTTTAGTTGCATTTTCTTTTAAGTGTTTAGTAAATCTGGCATTGAATGTTCCTGCAGCCACTAGAATTCTATTATGTGTCTGTTCCTGCAGCCAAAGCAGACAGAGTAGTTTCCTGTTTGTTCACCCAGATTGTTACTTTGTGTTATGTACTTGATTCCAGAATAGTTGTTGGTTAATATTCAGTATTCTTGTTGTTTCCTTTTTAGCAATTTATCTTCAGCATTATGTCTTTCATAGCTATAGAATGAACATGGCCACTTTGAAGTTCTTCGTGCACATACTGTGCTGACCCATTTCAAGTTCACATCCCTGGGTTGAAAAGTGAAATGCATCTCCATAGTGATTAAGACAACTACTCAGTTCAGATGTCCAATCTCTGAGTTACAGTTTTAAGAGCTCAGTTGTTAAGTCATTGTGAGAGACCAACAGTTATAGAGATAGAGAGATAGAGAAGGAGATATATATATATATAGAGAGAGAGAGAGTATATTTTACTATGAATACCTTCATCAACACAATTTCTAAGCCCTGCACATATAAAGGAAACCTTAAGACACTATACACATTAGAAAGATTAAAGATTAAATCAAATTTGATTTCTTATGAATTGTTATACTTAATAAGGCACATAACAATTCCATTTGTAGAAAATAGGTCTCCATGCTTATTGTCCAAGTGGTAACTTGTAATGATTTAATTATATATTTACTTTTTATATTAAATATATATTATAGTTATATGAGAGAAAGAGACAAAGGAGACAAATAGAGTTAAACAAAGAGAGAGTTGAGTAGAGAGAGAAGGAGAGAAAGGGGGGGGAGAGATAGAGATCTTTATATATATATATATATATATAGAGAGAGAGAGAGAGAGAGATCTTATATATAGAATGATAAAAAGAGACAAAGAGGGGAGACAAATAGAGTTAAACAAAGAGAGAGATGAGAGAGAGAGTGGGGATAGAGAGGGATAAAGAGACAATGGGAGAGAGATTTTTATATAGATAATGAAAAAGAGATACAAAGAGGGGAGACAAATAAAGTTACACAAAGAGAGATGAGTAGAGCGAGAGAGAGAGATCAATAATGGATCAATATGAATGGGACAAGTTGGATAGAAGAGATAGATCTACTATTAGGTTGTCTTTCTAATTTAGTCTTGATGTTTTAGTTCAAAACATTGCTACGAGTTTATGAGAAAAAAATATTGCATTATATCAAACTAAGTGTCTTGTAAATAAATTATTTTTAGAAAGAAATTTTTATTCTTTAAAGATTCATGAAGGAGACTTTGTAACCAAACATTTAAAAACTAGTTTCCATAGATGTAAAATTGTTCATTATAGGATACCATCTTTTTGTTTTGAATCCTATTTATCTAAAGGGGATCAATATCTTTTCTTTTTTCTCTAGAACTTTGGGTGTAGAAGTTACTTTGCATCATTTGGGTATACCACTCAATTATGTTGTATCTACAAAAAATGGGGATAGGAAGAGCTAGAACATTCACTAATTTATAAATTTATTGTAAGTGGATCAACAACCAATACATGTGCAATATGAAGGACATGATCCTAGCCAACATATCTAAAGCATTTGACAAGTGTGACTCAAATTTCCTCCTAAAGACTTTGAAAGTTTAGATTCAACAAATAGATGATTGATTGGATACAACGTTGTATTTGCAACCCCTCATTCTCCATCACAAAAAATATCTAAAAGGGTAAATATTTGTAGAGGCTTAAGGAAAGGAGATCCCCTCAGTTCCTAACTACTTATTATCATGGAAAAAATACTTCTAAGAAATATAGCTTTCCACTAACAAGAAATGAAAATCTATGGCTAGCCAACTGTAAATGGAGGAACTAGATACATAGGTTATCATTTACAGATTGCATTATCTTCTATTCCACTCTTTGTCTTCCTGAAAGAAACTAAATCAAAGCAATTCTTCACAGCTAACAACAGGCTTCAGGGAAAAATAGGAAATGTCCCAAACCACAAGAAAAATGTGATTCTTGCTATGTAGGGATACAAAGAAGTGCAACTACCAATGAATTAACTAGGATTTTTGATACACCAGAAAGAAACAAATGGGATAAGGGAAAAGAATCAACACATCACTCATGTCAACACACCTAGAAGAATAATAGGAGTACAATATTTTCATTGTATATGTTGATTGGATGAAATTTCTTGTTACTAGGTGTTGTTATTTGTTATTATTTATATACATTATTAATAGAATTATATAACTAATGGTTCCATTTACTTGTTTGTGTTTGAAAACAATATTTTGATTTGCCTACAAGTGATGAAGAGAAGAATACATACATCATAACTCCATGCAAGAATATTGACTTATTCACCAATTTAGTCTTCTCAGAGTGTCATTTTGAAAACATAGAGAGAGAGAGAGAGAGAGGAAATGTGTGAGAGTTTTTCCTTTAGCACCCATTACAATTGAAGAGACATTTCCTAGAACACAAAATCATTAAACATGATGGGATTACAAAACTAAGCTTAACTGCATAAACATAGTGACAAAAAGTGTTCCATTGTGTGATAGACTTGAGGTTACAATCAAGCATTCCAATACTCTTTCAATTTCAGTGTACCCATTGCACACTAAGGTGCGATTGCTAGTTATTTTTAAGCCAACATTTGCTGCAATTGGAGCAATGAATGAAGTTGGCATGGCTGCTATCGTGCTTTCTATGCCCTCTATTCCTCCTCTTGAATGTCTAAAAATAAACAAATGCTCGTGTTTCATTTATCCCTACTAATATAAGGAAACAAAGAAAAATTCAAACACTTCAACTATTGAAAAATTTGCCAACCATCGCTTGAAAATTTTGGATCTGCCTTCTCTACTTAGATCCTTCAACTCCAACTATAGTTGTGAAATGAAGGAACTCACATTGTTTATAAGGTAAACATTAAAACTAGGTTTCCTTTCTCCCATTTTTGCCAATTAGGGTTTTGATTAACCTATCTTGGCGGCCAAGAGCTTGGCCTTAACTAGTTTCAGCTTCTCCTTTTTTTCATTTTTTCTTATTAATTCTTTTTAATTTATTTGTATGGCATTAGTGCGTTAAATAAAGTTATTAAAAATTTCATAAAAAGCAATAAAGATATAAAACAAATAAAATCTATAGCCACTGGGGCTTAAATTTGACAGTCGACCTTTCCTGTCAAGCAATTTTTGTATGACAGTTATCTATTCAATGTTGCCTTTAAAGTACTATGGCATACCTTATACTAAGTAGATTATATAAAAACCAAATATATATATCAGCATAATCTTATATAAATTTTGAGAGTTTGTCCAAAATCTCTCCTTTCATTTGATACGGTCTTTTTAAAATTTTGATTGTGTTTTACAGCAAAAATGCCTAAATACAGCTATACAACTATCAAATTTAAGCCCTGATAGCCACAATAGAAAAGTTTAATAACTCCATCAAATTATTGTATTTGTGTGCATGGTTATTTTCATTTAACTATAGTGAATAAAATATTTTTAATTTATATTGTTGATGTGTATTTTAGCACATCAATAAGTTGGAATAGTGAAAGTTCCCCTACTTGAAAGGAAAATTACCCCAAGACTCTTCTTTTCAATATCTTCTCAATAAAAGATCAGAATACCTCAGCAAGCAAGCTTCGAGCAATTTCGTTCAAGGGGCTCCAACCAAGTCTTCAAAGATTATGCCGATAAGGGCATAGTTCGGTGGTTAAGTCGTTGGGTTGTAGTGGTGGCCACCAGAGTTCAAACCCCTGTTGGGCCAACTAGCTCGCAGGCTTTACGCCTTTGTTGGGCCAACGAACTCGCAGGCTTTACGCCTTCGCTGGGCCAACAAGCTCGCGGATTTGAAGTGTTCTTGCAAGGGGATGAGGTCCCCCGTGTTGTGGCCTCACTGGTTCATTGCTCCAGGCAAAAGCATTCACGTGGAGCTGAAGGGCGTGTTGCACCAGCATCGCCGGTCATGTTAAAAAGTTTACCAGGCACATTTTAAAAAAAAGTCTTCAAAGATTGTAAACTCAAAGAGAAAAAATCCAAAGGTTTTAAGACAAAGCTCACTATAATCTAAAACTCAAATTTTTGAACAAATTTCAATAAAATCAGTCCACAAAATACTTTATTAATTAACTTCAACAATTTATCTTATCAAAAGCCCACAAGAATATTGATTATTGCATAGAGAATATGAAAAGTCACAAAGTAAGGACTTATGCATGCAAAGGTTTCTTTCTTCATATTTGTACCGCAATTAATCAAGAGCTTTTATAAATCAACTTGCACGAAACCCATAAATATATCTAAAAATATGCATCGTTCATTCACCATGCATGGAATTTTGAAGATACTAACATTAATACTCATTAAAGGCCTTCTTAATGCAAACACTAAAGTTAACACGAAGAAAGCAAGGAAAGAAATCTAAACTACTCCTACTCTAACCACAATTAAAAAAAGAAAAGAGGGGAGAAGGGAAAGGAAAAGAAATCTTTAAGCATGCACTCCCTATCTATTAGATGTTGTTTTGTAAATGGACAAGTTTGAACAAAACTATTCTTCGTGTGACCCTTCGTTGTAATCACCATGTAAGAAGGTGCAATCTTTGAAGGGAAAATTTGTGCCAATAAGATAGAGATTTGTGAACTTTAGCACTACGATGTGTTTTGATTTACCACACAAAATGCCTCACCATTAGTTAAGCATCAATGGATCTAACATATCTCAAAATCATCAACATTTGGTGAACTAAACATATGAAAGATGCAGGCTTAAATTAGGGTTAGGGTTAGAATAAGGTTTACAGTTAAAATTAGGGTTAGGGATAGAACTATGGTTAAGGTTATAGTTAGAATTAGGGTTAGGGTTAGAATTAGAATTCGAGTGAGGGTTAGAATTAGAATTATATGTAAATTTAGCGTTAGGGTTAGAGTTAGAATTATATGTAATTTTAAGGTTAAGGTTAGTTGTTAGAATTAGGGTTATGGTTAGGATTATTGTTAGAATTATAAGTAATTTTAGGGTTAGTGTTAGAATTAGGGTTAGGGTTAGGATTACAGTTATATGTAATTTTGGGTTTAGGGTTAGGGTTAGAATTAGGGTTAGGCTTAGGGTTAGAATATGGATTATGATTAGAATTAGGGTTAGGGTTAGGGTTAGAATCAAGGTCAGAATTAGCATTAGGGTTAGGATTAGAAATAATGTTAGAATTAGGGTTAGACCCATGATTAGGGTTATGATTTGAATTAGGGTGAGATTTAGGGTTACACTTAGCATGAGGATTATAGTTAGGCATAGGGTTAGAATTAGGGTTAGAATTAGGCTTAAGCTTAGGCTTAGGCTTAGAATTAGAATAAGGATTGTAGTTAGAATTACGTTTAGGGGTTAGGGATGCAATTAGGGTTAGAATTAGGGCTAGAATTAGGGTTATAGTTAGGGTTAGAATAAGGATTGGGGTTAGAATTAGGGTTATGGCTTAGGGTTATAATTAGGGTTAGTGTTAGGGTTAGAATTAGGGCTAGTGCTAAAATTAAGGTTAGGGTTATGATTACATTTAATTTTAGGAGGGTTAGGGTTAGAATTAGGCTAGTGTTAGGGCTAAGGCTAGGATTGGGGTTAGAATTATGTAATTTTAGGTCAGTGTTAGGGTTAGAAGTATATGTAATTTTAGGGTTAGGGTTAGAGTTACATTTATAATTATGGTTAGGGTTTGGCTAGAATTAGGATTAGGGTTAGGGTTAAAATTAGTATAGGGATTATGGTTAGAACTAGGGTTAGGGTTAGAATAAGGATTACAATTAGAATTATGTTTGGGGTTAGAATTAGGGTAAGGGTTAGAATTACACTTGAAGGAGTGTTTTTTCATTCACCTTGTTTCTTCTTTAGGATCGAGTATGAATCAAGCTCATGACATGTTTATAGATATGACAAGATTTGTGAGACATCAAAAAGTATGATTTCTTTTCACTTACTTTCTCTTTAATGCATGACCTTTTATTATTATTTTCTTTTAAATTTGCTAAAATTGCATTCATGGTCCCTATTCCTTATTTTTTATTACCCAAAAAATTGTTCCATCTAAAAAAGCTCGATGAAATCATTAAATTGAATTATTTTTTTTTTGTAAAACTATGAAAACAATCTTGGTCATTAATTTGTCTAGTGTAAAACATAATGGTATTGATTTGAAAATGTCATGTTCCACACACATGTTTCTATGGTTCTATTATTAGTGTGATCCATCTTATTCTTCTATTATTTCTTGTCAACTTAAACTTTGTGAGATGATACCTTATACTTGATGGTTGAGCAGTGCATCAATTTTATAGATGTCATCCAACTTTTAGAATGTAACATGTTAAAGAGAAGCTGTCAACATCCCCTTTTCTGCATGTATCCAGACTATTTATAGGATCATGAGCTGGGTGTGTGTCTTCTCATGCATTGTATCATTGAAAGCAATTCACCAATCATATTCATTGCCATCATTAGCAAAGTGCAACTTCAACATCGAATACTTACCTTTTACAAGTCATAGAATTGTTCCATACAACATTAAAATATTTGCTCATAATGGATGTGCAGATGGAAGGAACCTTTGCAAAAGAGATATTAATCATGGATATATTATATTTGCAATGTTGGTGCAACCCCCCACTTAAGCATTCTTTAGATGAGAAAATGGGTTGAAATTATAGATCGAGGGTTGAGAAGTGGTAATAAAGGTTGTAATACTATAAAAATTAGTTTTGGTGGTTGGTTTGTTTGATGTAATATGCAAATTTCTCATCAGCTACATCCCAATGACTTCCTTCAGCAATATTTCTTGTGCCGTAAATCATAGCCATCAATAATTTCAAACCATAGAAAATAAGGAAAATCAAACTATAAAACTAATAAACTTATATCCAAACAAACCTAGATGAGTGTGTGTAATAACCATTCAAGGAAATCAACAACAAACACAGGAAGCATTCTATTGTATATACTAGTAAGAAGGATTTTGGAGTATTATTCAATCTTGATGAATGTTTTAGTTTAAAACATTGCTAAGAGTTTATGAGATAATTGCATTATATCAAACTAAGTGTCTTATAAATAAGTTATTTTTAAAAATAAATTTGTGTTCTTTAAATATGCATGGAGGAGACTTTGTAACCAAACATTTAAATGCTTCTCATGTAATAGTGACTCAATTGGCTTCCATAGATGTAAAAATGGAAGAAGAGGAAAATGTATCACTTTGATTTGTTCATTATAAGATACCATCTTTCTATTTTGAAACCTATTTATCTAAAAGGGATTAGTATCCTTTCTTTGTTCTCTAGAAATGGGGGTGCAGAAGTTGCTTTGCATCATTTGGGTATACCACTCAATAATGTTGTATCTACAAAAAATTGTAGAGAAAACAAGCTTATCCTCAAAAGTTGGATGCAAAAAACACATCAAAAGGGTAAATTGGTTGATGTACAAAATTTGACAAAAGAAAGACTTGATGAAATGATTAATTCAATTGGAGGTTTTGATCTAATAATAGGTGGAAGCCCCTATAATAAAATTGTACATTTTTTTATTTGACGAAAATATAAATTTTGGGACATTACTTTTTTAAATAGATTTAAACATGCTATATTTTAAAAGGCAGGGGGAGTGAGTTAATACTAAGTGCCCATTTATCTCTCCCTCTCTTTCTCTGCTTCGCTCTTCCTCTCTTTCTCTATCTCTCTCACTATCTCTTTCTCTCCCTCTTTATCTCCCTCTCTATCTATCTCTCAATATCTTTCTATCTCTTTGTCTCCCTTTCTATCTATCTATCTGTCTCTATCTATATTTTTCTTTGCTTCTCTCTTCCTCTCTTTCTCTATCACACTATCTCTTCATTTCTCCCTATTTATCTCTCTATATCTCTATTTCTTTGTCCATCTTTCTCTCTCTCTAGCTTTCTCTCTTCACCCTCCTCTCACTCTCTCTGGTAAATTGATTGAGGTGGAAGATGTGCAAAATTTGACAAAATGAAGACTTGATGAAATGATTAATTAAATTGGAGGTTTTGAGTTGATAATAGGTGGAAGCCTCTATAATAATTTGATAGGAAATAACAAGAACACAAGGGATAGGCTAGAGGGGAAGCATTTTTCTATTTTATATGGATTTCCATGAATTGTGAATTATATAAGGCACACAATGCATTCAAGTGTAATTTGATAGAATAATGAAACTTTCATTTTATACTAATATGGACTTCACTTTGGATTATTGGCATGAAATGATTGATTTATTTATTTGTATTTGCATATGCTCTTTCCCTTTGTAACTGTTATCTCTACCTCTCTCTCCCACTCCAGTGGAGCTAGATTGTAACGCCCCACCAGGAAACCCCAGAGAACAGCTCAACTATGCTATACAAAAAGGACAATTTTTTTTAAAGGAAATAAATAACAAAGAAATGTAAATCATATTTATTCATAACATCAAGTTAAGCTTATCCTCTAGGGTTCCATGGCTGCATTACTAACAAACTATTAACAAGATCCAACCAACATTATGAATTAACTAACAACCATAGTTCATTCTAAATCTAATTCCATCAATTGAATAGACACATACATTTCCATATTATAACATCAAATAAGTAACCATTAAGGTCCTGTATAAAGGATTACAAGTACATATGCAATTCCCTTTTACATGAGGGTACACCATTACATTACTTATAATATCACTTTCCTGATTACATTGGAGTACATACATTAAGATAATAGTACATGATTCTACTGATATACAAAACTGGAACATGAACATAAGTTTCTGTCTCCTCAAGCTAGAACAAGATATGAAGTCTACCACATAAGGTACATCCTTCTAGCACATGAACAATAGCAAGGGGAACCAATGGAGATAAAAACACAACCACCCGACTATGTGGAACCCTAAGGTCCACCCCCCATGCTAGGATGTAACAATAAGGTCCCACATCATGAAATAGTTAAGAAGACAGGAACACAACACAAAAGGCTAACATGACTCCAACATACAAGTACACATGACATTCACAACAGAGTCACCACTTCCTCCAACAGTCAAAAAGACAATAGACTAATAGGTGCAAGGAATACACATGACTCCAAAATAACACCAGTCAATAAGAACATCACAAGTAACTCAAACATCACTTCCAGAGGTATTCACAAAACAAAGAGGAGAATAGAACTAGAGAATGCTAGAGTGCAATAAGGATGAGTGTCATCGCATGGTCCTAGCATGGGTTACCCTGATAGTCTCTAGCTAGATGTTGACCCCCATCCATGGGTTACCCTGACAGTCTCTCACTAGGCGTTGGCCCCCATCTATGGTTACCCTGACAGTCTCTCACTAGATGCTAGCCCCATAGGGTGACACATGTGGAACCAACATTCCTTTCATGAGGACAAGGAAGTTAATTTTGCCAACCACGGCCTTCTCATCTCATCCTTAGCCTGAACAAGCACTATAGGCATGAGTGAGTCATCAAATTATCTTGATTAGTGTGAAAACTACCCAACCCTCTAAATTTATTATTAATTTATCACTGGATTAACAACTTCCAATGGGTTACCCTGACAAGCCACTTTGGGCATCGGCCCCACATTGAAAGCCACTCCCCCTTCACTACATCTAGATTCTCAAAGCCCAAAACAAAACCCAAGCATGAACTATCACATTTCTCATCATGATACATTTACAACACAAAATATACATCATTTCACATTACACAGAGCAAGGCATTACTCATCTTGCATAGTTATCATAACCACATGAATACGTACACTGAGCAAGGCATTATTCATCTTGCACAGTCATCATAACCACATGAATAGGTAAATTGAGCAAGGCATTATCCATCTTGCACAGTCATCATAACCACATGAGTCCATAAACAAAGGGGAGTCAACATATAACCAATACATATTCAAGCATTAGCAAGATTACATAATCACAGGAGTCATACACATGACTACCCCTCTTGGCCTCTAGAATCAACTTTCCCAAATGACACAAACACTTGACACACTAAACACTATGGTCTCACATCACATTCACTCTCAAATGCACATCATAAACTAAGATCCTTCCTCAATATTTGAATTACAATACCACAAATACAACATATAATATAATGCACTAAATTATAGGTCTTAAAGAATGTAACATTAATCCAACCATGATCAATCATCTACCAAACACAAAGTGAATCTATCTCTATAATGCAGAACAATAATATTCTAACTATTGTGATCATATGATATAAGAGTCCACAAGTAACAATATTTTAACTAATAGTTCCCAAGAGTTATTTTAGTTTCATTTAATTAAAATAATTGCGAACAACATGCAAATAACCCTAAGGCATACAAATTAAACACAACAATTATTTAAATGCAATCCTTATCATAGTGAGGGACTACCATCACAGTTAAAATCATACAATAGAGTATTAATGCTATACCGATGGCTACAAAATCCACTATTTACACTGATGTAGATTTCATTAAGAATCTAGACAATTTTGTAAATACTATTAAATACAACTGTATGAGAAAGACTAAAAGCCTATAATATTAGAATTCTATAAATCTTACACTAGTTAGAATCACAAGGTACAAAACCTGAAGCTATAAAAAAAAACCTTGTTATAAGGTTAGCTTGAGAGGAAAGGAATACAGAACAACAAAACATTCCTATAGATCTAACATCTTCATCAAAACTATCTCACTTTTAACCACATGCATATGATAGGATCATAACACATTTAAAGGATGGTTCAAACCAAGTAGAAGTACCATGGCTAAAGCAACTTAAGAGTCAACACTAATAGGGCACAAGTAAAAGAACAATCTTTTTCTAGGTTTTACCAAATTTTGTTCAACACACGAAACTAGTGAGAGGTAGACAATCACAAAATATTCATATCTCCAAAACGACAAACTGGGTAAAGCTGATTTTTGAATATGATTTAGATAACTAGATCTTTCACCATATGTAAAAAAAATTAGAGGAACCCAGTTCGTAAAAATAAAGTTATGGCTAATGCAACAGATTGTAAATACAGAGATGAAATCGGTGAGAGATAGACAGTCACAAAATATTCTTATCTCCAAAATGACAAACTGGGTAAGGTTGATTTTTGGATATGATTTGGATAACTAAGTCATGCACCATATATAAAAAATTTAGAGGAACCTAGTTCATAAAAATAAAGTTATGGCTAACGCAACAGACTGTAAAAACAAAGATGAAATCGATGAGAGATAGATAGTCACAAAATATTCATATCTCCAAAATGACAAACTGGGTAAGGCTAATTTTCGGATATGATTTAGATAATTAGGTCGTGCACCATATATAAAAAATTTAGAGGAACCTAGTTCATAAAAATAAAGTTATGGCTGACGCAACAGACTGAAAAAAATAGAGATAAAATGGGTGAGGGATAGACAGTCACTTCAATCGGTGATTCCCAAAAATGCAATGATATAGACATGCACAATTGGATCTGATAACAAGGCTTCTAACCTCTCAAGCAATTTATAATCGACAAGAAAAACCATAAATAAAGCATTTGCTTCAACAGAAAACTGAGACAGAAATTAGAACCAAAGGAACCTGATTGCGCTTGCTTGACTGAGCTAAAGATTTGATGTCGGGTTCAACTGCTGCAGCCACAAACCAGTCTCTCCCATCTCCTCTCCCCCCAAAAGTTCCATCTACTAAGATTATTATGAGAGAGAAATCCCCCCAATATCTTCCAGAAGATTCCTCCCATTAAAGGCAATAAATTCTGCCTAAATCCCTTTCTTACAATTTACTATTTTTTATCATTTACAACCAGACCAGACAATTTTTTTTATCTTATTTATTTCCTTTACAAATAGACAAGAATTTTTTATTTTTTTTTAATTTATTATTTACTATAAATGAATTTTATGACAACTCATAAATATTATCTATTTTTATTGCCACTTAACACAACATTTAATTATATTAATTTATTTATTTATCTTTAGCTAGCATTTACATTTATTATTATTTTTTATTATTTATTTCCATAAACTCAAATTCTTATAAAGGCATTTATATATATTTATTTATTTAACAAAAATGCTTTCATAACTAATAATATTATTTTAATGCAACAATTAACCAAAGCAGCAATCAAACAATGCCAAACTAAATAACCCGAATGCCGAACAATACCTGACACAATGCATGATCGAAAGCATGACCACAATGACAGTGACTGACCATCATGCCCATACAAACAACACTGACTGGGTGTAAAACTAGATACTCATCCTTTTCAAGGATGATGGCTAACTAGGGGACCATATGTTATCTCCGTTCAACAGTTTCCATTGGGTTTAAGGCATGCTCAGACTTGTCAATTCAGGCGGAGTCAATGCCTGGTACCTACAACCTGCAACACACAACACGGTCTATGCACAAGTATAATAAATATCAAACGGTCTTGGAGTGAAAGAGAATCGCAACGTCGTCGGATGCTCACGAATGAGTGGTACAACAATGTCTCTTTTCACACCACACAATAATCAGATCACCCTATAATACAAAATCAGTCACATAAAAATCAATTCTAACTTATGACAATCATAGTAAGATCAACATCATAATCACCTGAATGTAAAACAATGTCAGAGCATATGGATTATCAGTGTCGCAACAAGGATTATCAATAAAACATGCTAATTGTCATATGAAACCACACATGAGGATAATCAGGAATGTCACCAACATGAATGTAGCATCTACCAACATCATATAATGTACAACATCAACTATCTAACATACCCTACATATTCCTATTATTTTACCTTCATCTCCATGCTCCTTAGCCAGACTATCTACACATCCAAGATGAGAATGGAGGGGCACTACATAGATAATCTAGACTAACCCATATCAAGCTCCACTTTTTACATTGTAAAAATACCATAGACTAATCATTAATGTAAGGTTTTATTTTTCCATTATGTTTATGTAGTTAATCTTAGTTTTGTAATTCCATGATGACCAATGATTTTGTGTTTTAGGAAATGTCTCTTCAATTGTCATTGGTAGTAAAGGTAAAATATAAAAATAATTATTCATAGGAAGGTTATGCATGTACCTATGTTCTCTACTTGAAACTAAAAGGTACTTTGAGTTCACAAATCTTAGTTCAACATCATATACAAATAAGGATATGGTTTACCCATACACCCTTTGTCATAGTATAAAGATATTCAAATTAATGGTGTGGTAAAGGAAAAATTTGTATCTTTGTTTTCTATAGACAAACCTTTGGAAGGCATACTTTCTTTGAGCTTTATCTTTTGAAATGGTTTCTTGTGATGGGTTTCATAGTAATCCCTTTCTAAATCTAAGTGCTTTCTTTTATGAAATTTAATTTTCTACACATCCTCTAGGCTTTCACTCAATCCTTGCAAAAGGAAACCATGGTTATCATGACTATCAAACTAATAACCTTAGGGTTGTAATTGACAACATTAAAACCTACAATTAGTCCCATATTGATTGCGTAAACAAATTTGCTCCATATAATCAAAATAATGTCCATAATTTTTAATATTTGTTTCTGCTAACCTCTTCAATTTGGGGGAACCTGAATCAATCATTTCATCAAGTCTTTCTTTTGTCAAATTCAACACATCTTCCACCTTAATCAATTTACCATTTTGATGCATTTTTCCCACCCAACTTTTGTGGATAAGCTTATTTTCTTTACACTTTTTTGTAGATACAATATAATTTAGTGGTATACCCAAATGATGCATTGCAATTGACCTCATGCTTTGCCACACTATATGCAAAAAAAATGATGAACTCAATGAATAAAATCATTGTCGGCATACCCATTGCATCGTTCTTTTTCTTGGAAGATCTTCACCGATGATCCATGGAAATTCATAGAAAATAGAGGAATGCTTCCCCTCTAGCCCATCCCTTGTGTTCCTATTGTTGCCTACTAGATTATTATAGGGACTTCCACCTATTATTAGATCAAAACCTCCAATTGAATTAATCATTTCATCAAGTATTTCTTTTGTCAAATTTTGCACATCAATCAATTTACCCTTTTGATGTGTTTTTTCCATCCAACTTTTGAGGATAAGCTTGTTTTCTCTACAATTTTTTGTAGATATGTAACATAATTGAATGGTATACCCAAATGATGCAAAGCAACTTTTGCACTCCCATTTCTAGAGACTAAAGAAAGGATACTAATCCCTATTAGATAAATAGGTTTCAAAATAGAAAGATGGTATCTTATAATGAACAAATCAAGTGATACATTTTCCTCTTCTTCCATTTTTACATCTATGGAAGCCAGTTGAGTCACTATTACATGAGAAGCATTTAAATGTTTGGTTACAAAGTCTCCTCCATGCATATTTAAAGAACACAAATTTATTTTCAAAAATAACTTATTTATAAGACACTTAGTTTGATATAATGTAATTATCTCATAAACTCTTAGCAATGTTTTGAACTAAAACATTCATCAAGATTGAATAATACTCCAAAATCCTTCTTACTATTATATACAATAGAATTCTTCCTATGTTTGTTGTCGATTGCCTTGAATGGTTATTACACACACATCTAGCTTTGTTCAGATATAAGTTTATTAGTTTTATAGTTGATTTTCCTTATTTTTCATGGTTTGAAATTATTGATGGCTATGATTTATGGCACAAGAAATATTGCTGAAGGAAGTCATTGGGATGTAGATGATGAGAAATTTGCATATTACATCAAACAAACCAACCACCAAGACTAATTTTTATAGTAATACAACCTTTGTTACCACTTCTCAACCCTTGATCTATAATTTCAACCCACTTTCTCATCTAAAGAATGCTTAAGTGGGGGGTTGTACCAACATTTCAAATATAATATATCCATGATTAATATCTCTTTTGCAAAGCTCCTTCCATCTGCACATTAGTTATGAGCAAATATTTTAATATTTTATGGAACAATTCTATGACTTGTAAAAGGTAAGTATTCGATGTTGAATTTGCACTTTGCTAATGATGGCAATGAATAGGATTGGTGAATTACTTTCAATGATACAATGTATGAGCAGACACACACCTAGCTCATGATCCTATAAATAGTCTGGATACATGCATAAAAGGGTATGTTGACAAGATTCTCTTTAACATGTTACATTCTAAAAGCTGGATCACATCTATAAAATTGATGCACTGCTCAACCATCAAGTATAAGGTATCATCTCACAAAGTTTAGGTTGATAGGAAACAATAGAAGAATAAGATGGAGCACACTAATAATACAACCGTAGAAACATGTGTGTAGAACATGACATTTTCAAATCAATACCATCATGTTTTACATCAGACAAATTAATGACCAAGAGCGTTTTCATAGTTTTACAAAAAAAAAAATCAATTTAATAATTTCATCGACCTTTTTAGATGGAACAAATTTTTGGGTAATAAAAAATAAGGAATAGGGAGTGTGAATGTAATTTTAGCAAATTTAAAAGAAAATAATAATAAAAGGTCATGCATTAAAGATAAAGTATGTGAAAAAAAATCATACTTTTTGATGTCTCACAAATCTTGTCATATCTATAAACATGTCATGAGCTTGCTTTGTACTCAATCCTAAAGAAGAAACAAGGTGAATGAAAAAACACTCCTTCACGGTATAGTCTAATCTATTTATTCCAATCCTTGGTAAACCCTTCATGCACCTAGTTATTTTTTTATCCATGCGTTTACCGGTTAGAACAACCAAAACTCACTTATATTTCTGAACATATATTCTAGTGAGTAATCAGGTATAAAACCCTCTAGGGCTAAACATAAAACCAAAGGCTAACAAAAAAATTACTACATTAACATGTGTTCGAAGGCTTAGCTAAACACCCACACTTGTCCTTTAATATAGTTTTTCAATTATATACTATTCCATAATAAGAATATCTATTGAATGGTCCACAATGGAAGCTAGAACAAACTAAACCCATTGCATAGATAAAATCCTACTATTATGTAATACAACGACAATCAAAGCCTACGGCTTATGATTGTCCTATCATCTCACCACGATAGCTTGGTATTCAAGTTGATGGATAAAATATCCAAAGACAATGTCCATTATTGACTTTTAGTCTTTAAAAAGTAAATTTTAATAAAAAAGAATTCAAACAATAATGCTTACTGAGTAGACCTCTAAGGATGCTATCCCACATCATAAACATAGAGTGTTCATATCTTTATCATCTCACTGATGATGTCTTGACATTTTAGCATATAACTCATGAAAATTTAACACTATACACAACTACAACTCCAATAATGGGTTATAGTCGACCACCCTTTACTGGTAAGTTCAAATTTTAGAAAAACTTAGATAAGAGACTATTAAAGTCTTTATTTTTTTTAAATAAAAGGGGTAAAAACTTTATTGAAATTCAGAAAAGAGCATTACAAAACATCAAAGGGCCAAGGCCCTGAGAATCCATAAGAAACAACCATACAAAGCATGAAACAACATCATCCTTCACCAATACCATTCCCATCCTCAGCAAGCATCCTCTCCAAGTCATGTTGGAGCTCATGAGGAACCTGCTCCCACTCATCAATCTTCTAGCCATCTAAATGCTCAGAAGCCCACTTAGCCAAACAATCTACTACCCTATTCCACTCCCTTGGAATATGGACAAAAGACACCATCTCCATAAAGAACTTATCTACAGAATCTGGTGCACCATCATAGCCAACTGCCAACTAACATCAGATACCTTCTGTTTATTTAGCAAATTAATCAAAACCTGTGAATCAAACTCACAGATAACCTTGCACCATCCCAAAGCATAAGCCCTCTCCAAAGCGTAGAGGATCGCCAAACCTTCCATAAGGTTGATAGTCTGCAATCCTTCATGAATAGAAAAGAAAAAAACCACTGATCTTGAAAAATCCCTGCCAACCCCACCAATCCCAGTAGGCCCAGGATTGCCCCTTGAAGAACCATCAATATTGAGCTTCAGAATGCTAGCTGGAGGGGGTAACCAACTCCCCACCCTTTGAACTTTCTTTTTCACCCGCCTTCCTCTCTTGACACAAGCAGAAGCTGGAGACAACCCCTAAATACCCAATCTATCCACCAGCTCAGCATCCCCTTTCTCCAAAGGGAACACCACATCACACTTAGCTTCCACTGTCTCCCGAATCATACCCATAATTTTGTACCAAACTTGTTGAATCAATAGCTTCTCACCTCGAAATATTCTTCGATTCTGTTCCAACCAAATCTGCCATAGTATGAAGGATGGCCCAACATACCACACATCTTGCAAGAGAGAGGCCATAGAAGGAGGTCTACCCAGACTAGTCCAAAAATCCACCAGGGAGGAAGCATGAACACAGGGGCTTTTCCAAACTTCCCACCAAAAATGCCAAAGCTGCAAAGTCAAGGGACAACGAAAAAACAAGTGAGAGGAGTCCTCCTCTCCACATCCACACAAAACACACATAGAAGGACCCTGAAAACCCTACTTATGAATATTATCTCATGTCAAGCACCTATTCCAAGCCAAAGTCCAAATAAAGTAGTTACACTTTAGCCAAGAAATCTTATTCCACACTTTCTTCCACCAGTGAACCTCCACTCCATCCAGCTGATGAGATAACAACACCTGATATCCAGAAGTAACAGTATAGACACCCTTAGGATTAGGAGACCAAGAAAGAACATCCCCTTCCTGGAGGGAGCTTCAGTGTCTACGAGAAAGGATACTATGAAGCTCAGCACACTCCTCCTCCATACCAACAATAGGCCACTCATCAGGATTCTTCCATCTCGCCACCACCAACTACCCATGGGAAGATAAGGACTTGAAGTCACTCACCCTTGACCATCCTACCTCATAGAACCTCTGGCACAGAGTCACCAAATTAGGAAACTGAGAAATAATGGGAGGAAAACCATCCCAAGAATCAGACCAAAAATGAGCTTTTGTCCCTCTTTTACAAATCCAAAATAAGCCATCCTTGACTAGAGCAGCCCCTTTCTTGAGTGTACTCCAAATCATCGAGCCTTTTCCCACCAGGGGATAACGAGGAATATCAATCTGAGGGATCCCTGGGAAGTATTTCTTTGTTAATATCCTAGCCCAAATCCCATCCTGCTCCACACACCACCACCAATACAATTTAGCAGCCAACAACATCCCTGACAACGACGATTGCCTTAACCCAAGGCTGCCAAACTGCTTCGGGCTACAAACAATGTCCCATCTGACAAGGCTCCATTTAGAGGACAATAAGCTACCAGCCCATAAAAACTATCTTGCTAAGGAATCCAATTCCCTAACAAAACCTAAAGGGGCCACTTGAATCACACATCTATAAATGGGGAGCCTACACCATAGACTTGAGCAACTGAACACGACCCACAAAGGACAACCAACGATGGGTCCAATGATTAACTTTCACACGAAATTTATCCAAAATATTCTGCCAAGAATCCCTGGGTAGTCTTCCAACAGAGATGGGAATACCAAGATACGTCAAAGGGAGAACCCCAGTCTGAAATCTCAAGATATGAGCAATTCGCCTCTGAATGGAACCTGGAGTATTAAAGAAAAAGATGGAAGACTTATCTTCATTAATCAATTTGTCTGAAGCTACAAGATAAACATCCAACACCTTGCGCAAATTTGAAGCTTCCCTAATTGTAGCCATACCCATCAAAGTAGTGTCATCTACAAACTGCAAGTGAGGTTGTGGAGGTAAACCACCTCCCCACCCCCACCCCTGAATGAAACCTAACTCCACATTCCTTCTTATCAAACGTCCTAGACCTTCAATGAGAAGAAGAAACAAGTAAGGAGAGAGGGGGTCACCCTGCCGCAAACCCCGAGAGGCACCAAAAAGCTCAGAGTGCTCACCATTTATTAACACAGAGAAGGAGACCAAAGTAACACAACTCATAACCCAATAAATCCACTCATCCCCAAAACCAAAAGCACCAAGAACCTTCCGAAGGAAGGACCATCGAACTCTGTCATAAGCCTTAGCCATATCAATCTTGATGAACATTGCCTTATCTTTGGAACTGGCCATAGAGTGAATGGTTTTAATTGAGATAACAACCCCATCTAGAATCTGCCATCCCGCCACAAAACCACTTTGTTCCTCAGAGATCGGCACTTTAAGCCACTTTTTCAACCTATCAGTAATCAATTTAGAGATAATTTTATAAATCACATTGCAAAGAGAGATAGGACGAAATTGACTTAACCTATCCACCCCATCACACTTTGGCATGAGAGCAAGGAAGGTAGAATTCAAAGCCCGTAACATCTATTTATTCTTATGAGACTCCTGAACAACCGTCAACAAGTCCAACTTGATAATCTCCCAGAATTCTTGAAAGAACTCAATCGGGAAACCATCAGGGCCAGGAGCTTTCCCCCTCTTCATTCGAAACATAATCCCCTCTAGCTCCTCAATTGAAATATCACTCATAAGATGCTCATTCAGCTCCCTAGAAACCAAAGAAGGGATACAAGAAAGGACCTGAGCTTCCTCATCAGAACCCCCTTGCGAGTCCTCCCTGAATAATGAAGCAAAATATTGCATAGCTTCATGCATGATTTCATGAAAAGAAGAAAGAGTTTCACCCCTATCATTCACCAGAGCAGAAATAGAATTGTCATATCTCTTGGCTTTCACCGAGTTGAAGAAAAAAGCAGTATTTTTATCCCCTTCCTGAAGCCACTCAATCTGAGCCTTTTGTTTCCAAAAAACTTCCTCTCATAGCTCACACTCTTCCAGTGCTTTCAAAGCCCTAGTCTCTTCCTGCAGCAGGTCCTCAATCACTTCATTCTCCCTAATCAACCTCACAATACCATCCAACTCAACCTGGGTAGCAGTCTTAACATGGAAAATGTTTCCAAAGCATTGTCGATTCCAACATTTAAGCTAATACTTGACAAATTGAAGTAACTTAGCAAAAGTATACATTGTTGTACCATAAGTAGGTCTACCATACCTCCACCACTCAGCAACATAGTCATGGAGAGAAGAGTCATGCAACCACATAAGCTAGAACTTGAAAGAAGGAGACTGAGGCACATGAGTTGAAGAAATAGCCAGCTTGATAGGCCAATGATATGACCCCCTCCAATCCAAAATTTTAGAGATAGAAGACCACAACCCACCAACCCAGTAGCAAGAAACCAGAAAGTGGTCAAGTCATTCCGTAATGCAATTATTCCTGATCCTCTGATTGTTCCAAGTAAAATGGCCATTAATGGGCTTGATATCAACAAGATTTAAAGCTGAGATGTTATCCTGAAGTAGCAACGTAGAAGGCTCAAGCCTCACAATACCACCCTGCTTCTTAGCCAACTCAGAAATAGCATTGAAGTCTCTAGCCATAATCCACGGATGGAAAGGAACCATGCTTTGGACAAATTAGATATGGGACCACAAAAGTTGCTTACCCTGAATTTCAGTAGGTGCATAGATATTGGAGAAGAGAGCAGACTCCCCCGTCTCAAAACAAGACGCAATCATAGAGATAGAAGACTGAAAGGACAACCACCAAAGAGGGTGGATCTTTTGAGGATTCCATAAACAAGCCACTCCCCCAGCAGACCTTTGAGCACCAATACACTAGCACTCTCCACTCCCCCACAACTTAGGCACTAAACCAAACATACACTCCACTAATAACTTAGTCTCTTGTAGAAAAAGAACATTAGGAGATTGACTTCTATCCAAATCATGAATAGCTTTTTGTCGAGGGCCACTGTTCAAGCCCCTTACATTCCAGGATAGAACAATCATTTCAAGGGGCTCAAAAAATGAGAATCCAGAGTCTTCACAGACCCTAACTCTACCAAAGTTTCCCCTATTAATTTAATCTTTTCCAAATCTTTTTTTCTACCAAGCTTGGAAGACTTCTCCCCAGCCCCTTTTTTTGGATCCTTTTGATGAAGACCCAAATGAGAAGAAGAAGACTTATTATTCTTCACCCCCTCAGTCCTTGCATTTGAAACAAGATGAGATCCATCCTCACCACCCTTCTTCCCTACTATAATAGGAACCAATTCCACCTGGACTTCCATTTGAACATCTGTGTCCATTTGCAAAGCCCTATTATCCTGCAAAATCTGAGTAGCTTTAGAAAGAAGGCCCTCCTATCCTGTACCTAAAGCACCTTGATCCAGATTCACCAAGCCTGGATTCACTTCCTACTGGCTAAGATCATCTAAAACTTCAAATCTATTGAAAGAATCTTCATCCTGCCTTTCCTTCAAAGTCCTCTTTTGACCCCGATTCCTGTTTCAAGCCTTGACAAGAATGAAACCATCAGCCCCATCCACATCACCAGGAATGGGTTCCTTCCCCTTTTCAACCCTAGGGGGATTGCAGGGAGGCTGAGAAGGCTAGGAATCCACAGGCCTAGCCTTTGGGCATCTCCTCTACAAATGGCCATATTCATGACAGAGACGACACCGAAAAGGAAGAGTCTCATAGTCCAACTGTTGCACCCAAGAGTAAGGACCCGCACACATATCCACCGAATCTAGCAAAGGTTTACTTAATCAATCTCAACACAGATACGAGCAAAAGTCATCACCTTTTTAACTTGAGTCTGTTGTGAAGCACCAACTAGTTTTCCTAGCATCGAAGCTAGCAAGTGCAAAACATCATCCCGCCAACATTCCACAGGAAACCTTGGAAGCCGAACCCACACCAGAACCTCGTTTGAAAGCTCTTTAGCAGGATTGAAGCCTGCATGCCAAGGTTTAATAACTAACCCAATCTAATTATGAAAATAGGGGCCTCCTTCAAAGGCCTTGTTGCGATCCGCCAGGCAATTGAATGAAACCATGAAATAGTTATTTCCTAAAAGCATAACCTCCATTTCTCCCTTTGGCATCCAAGTCCATTAGGCCCACGATTCAATAAATTGTAATGAAACACGCATCCCCATAAACTTGCACAGCAATGCATGCTTCAAATAATAGTCAATATCTTTCGCAATCATCTCCAGTGGGATAACCAATTTTGGCCTCTCACAACGTTCAAGACATCCATTGATCTTCATAATCCATGTACCACCAGACAAACCCGAACCAACCAACCCTGGATCTTGTGAGAATAAGTTATTATTAAAAACCTTCAAAGCATGCGAAGGAGAATTCGCACCAACCGCTACTGAGCGAAAATCCATCTTGGGACTAGCCCCTGAAGACTCACTGATCGGCATTGAAACTAAACAAGACCCAAGGCGGGCATGCAGGCCCCTGAGAAAAAAGAACCACCACTAGGGTTTAACCGACCCACCACCTAGCACTACCTTCAAACTGTAGACCCAAACCAACCAGGCACAAAAACCCCACTCGCGGCCTCCAACCAGGCACAAAAACCCCACTCGCAGCCTCCAACCAGGCACAAACCCCCACACGCTCAGGGAGAAAGAGACACCAATGCAGATGAAAAAAACTTTTTACTAATAAAAATCACAACCCCAGACCTCCCCAAAACGCATGCACTCCCCACACTTCACACGGCCAAGAAAAAACCAGAGGATCGGGCTAGGGCACGAACGCCCTAGCTCGACATGCAGAGCAAAAAATTGACATCCGTTCCATATCCTATCTCTAGAGACTATTAAAGTCTTCAAAACCTATGACAAATACATATTAATATAATAACAACAGTCTCACTGTCTTTAAATAGAATACAATTTTGAAAATGGACAACTATAATTGCCAGAGTATAATTTTTTAATGAAAATCATTGATAATGATCGACCAATATTCACTTCTAAAATATATTTTGAATTCACAAAGGAAAATAACGAATACAACTTGACATACTCAACCCAGTATGGATATAGTTGCACAATCACACCAATCGATGGATTATAGTGACATAAGAATAACATTTTATAACATTATTAGACCTATTTCACCACTCAGTGACTAAACCAAATATCCCATCCATAATCCTTTGTAGAAATACAATAGCTAAACATAATATAAGTTCACATGCTCTCTGGTGCACATATAGTTGTTGTCACGATGATTGCACCCTTTCCAAGCATGAAGCTCAACTATCTTGTGAAACATGGGATCACCTTCAGAATGTGGGTTGTCTGTGGTGAAGGTGAACCTCCAGAGAGGGTTGGTTCCATGTTGAATCTCTTGAATCTTCTATATTTGCAAGGAAAAGGGTTAAAAGGATTGCTATGAAACTAAAAACTAGATCCTAGGAGGTGATGCACCAAGTTTATAATTCCAATATTGCTATCTTGACTCATAATTTTTTTCTCAAAAGACCTGGTTACACAACTCAGTTTGGACAATGCTCACACATCAATATTTCATAGGAAGGCTAGAATCTTTTCTAGTTCTTTGAAGGAAAACTAAGCTTTCACAACTACAAAAGCTAGAAAAATGGCTAGCTCAACCTACAACTTGTATGAATCAATTGCTTTCTGTATCAAATTCAAGGAATGAGACATGAAATTTAAAAGGATTTGTTTACAATCACAGACAAACTTCTCATCAACATCATTCAATCAATCGCATAACACATGTGTCTCAAAAGGTAACACACTGATTTATTGAGAAAATAATAGTACCTTACAAGAATCTCTGAAAAAATACCATAAATAATGATGTTGCTCTATGAAAAAAAACTTGATGAGTTACAATACCCAAGCTCTCTTTGTTGTGTGCAAAGGAAAACAAAGCAAGAACTAAGAAAAAAGCATCATGTGCTTTCTCTTTTACTATACAAACTCTCTCCAAACAATGGGGAAGTCAACTCTACTCAAATTGAACTCTCCTCTGATGCATGAAATGGTTGGCAAGAAAGCCCTCAACCAAATTAGTAAACTCCTAGTTGTTGGGAGAGCAAGGCAAAAAGCCTAATTTGAGGGTTCAAAACTATTCCATCTTGAGTTATTTTAGCATTGAACTCCCCTCATCTTGCCACTTAACCAAGTGGATCTTTAAAAATAGCACAACTTGACTAAAAAGTCCAAGTATAATGCAAAAAATCCCCCTTTGCATGCCCTTATACCTCCTGTTTGACTTGGTCTTATCTCCCTCTTGCATGCTTTGAAGGCAATTACAAGTTTACTTTAACAAATATTTAAGGCAATTTATAATTATTTAATTACCTTAATAAGTGTTATGGTAAATATAATGTTTATTTTATTAGTTTACTTTAACAAGTATTAAGGTAAATAATAATTATTTAACTTGTACCTTAATATTTGTTAAAGTAAACTATGATTATCTTTGACTTATGCAAAAGGGGTATAAGGCCTTCAAGTCTCAAAAATCTGAAAAGACCTTAAAACGTCATGGGCTCCCTCATGATGTAATTTCTTGACCTTAAACACTTAGGAAAGTATTTTATCACGGGATTATGATGTATTTCCTCATTTGATTTATCAAAAACAAAGAGAAAAAGACTTTAGAAGCTTCTTTGGATCGGTGTTTGACTAAAATCTTAGACCATCTTCTTTGCAAAAAGGGTTTAGAAACCCTAAATGAGCATCATTTCATTTTCTCATCTTTCACTCTACTACTCTGATGTTGGGAAAGTGTTACCATGGAATGAAGGTTGCTGCTCCATTTTCCTTGATCTCCTCTCTGCTTGACTATCTCATTACACTAGTAAGTACTTCATGTAGCACTGTTCTTTCTTTCAAGGAAAATTTGTGAAGCTCTATTTTCTTGCTCTCTTTGATGAGAACTGTGAAAAACTTCCCTTTCTTTCTCTACACTCTCTGATGGTGGCAGTTATTAAGGGAAAATTGGATTCAAATGAATAATCAATGATATCAAATATCAAGATACCCAAAACTCAATGAAATGGTGAACAAAGAAGATTCAATAAACAATGAACAATAACAAACCAAACCTCCTTAATTCGAAGCTTCCATTGATCGCCTATCACAATCGATCTTGCATGTATGAAATAGGGCCCTCAAAGAGTACACTTCCTTGCTATGCTTCAAGAATGTCAATTGGAAACGGCTATGATAATACTTCCATGAAGAGGAGCTTCACAACGATGGTAGTGGTGCGTAGTAACAAGTGTGATCACAAGCAATGAAGGAATTGGTGCCAAAGGCGCGCTGTAATTCCTACAGAGTAACGATACTTAAAGCTTGGATGAATGAAATGGAAGAATGAGGTTGAATTTATAGACTTGAGATAGAGAAGATCAATGGTATAGAGAGAATGAGAAGATCAACGGTTGAGAACAGTTGAGCAGCGTGCAACAAATAAGAAGAAGACATGTGTCTTGCTTTCTTTTGCATGAGAGGATTTGCTAAGAATAGAAGAATGAGTTAAAGCAATTAAAAGAATATAATAATTAGTTAAGTGATTTAAAACAAGAAGAAGGGATTTACATGAGAATAAGAAGATATTTTGCTTTATTAAATATTAGGAATATTTAATTGCATGTGCACAAAGATTGAATTATATTTAGAGATAACCCAATTTAGAAGAAATAGACAACTTAAATAAACAATTGATTTATTTAAATTTAGAAAAGATATTATTAGAAGAAATAATTAAATAATTGGTATTATTTAATTTAGAAGATAAGAAAACAAATTAATAAATAAATTTATTTAATTGTTGTGCATGATTTTGGAAGAATAAATAAAATATTTTATTATATTTTATTTTTAGAGATTGAAAGGATTTAAATAAATTTGATTTGATTTATTCAAATTTGGAAGAATGATTTGATTTAATTAAATAATTAAGAATTATTTAATTGTTTGGAAGAATTTAATCAAATAAAAGATTTTATTTAATTTTGACTTTAGAAGAGATAATTAAATGTTTTGATATTTAATTAATTTAGAGGAATGTGAATCAAATAAATAAATTTGGTTATTTATTTATTGATAGAGGAATTAGAAGGGAATAAATATTAAGAATATTTATCTAGACTAAATCATGTCATTTTTAGGCGTATACATTTTGCCCCTCTTCGATGCAATGCAGTTTACGATGTTGCCTCAAAGAATAGATAGTCTGATAATGATACATGCCCCAATTTGCCTCTGGTACAGGTTATGACGATAGGATGCCCCCTCGGGAGATTGGATGGGAAGAAGGCAGAAGGACGAGAGATGGACAATCTCACGAAGACGAAGAATGAAGAAAGAGTTGAATGATACACGATGCAAGATAGAATGATAACACACACAAGCAAGTAAGCAAGTATGCAAAAATGACACAAGAACAAATAAGGTATTGCCCCTATCAAGCGATAAACCAACGATATACTAATATGGAGTGATGATAGTGTTGTCATGGCGGGGAACGATAGATCCCTAGAGCAACACGATAGGATAGTGTCTAGTTTCAGGGAATGAAACATGTCGTGTAAGACGCATGTGTTGGTCTGATTTTGACAATGATACATCCTGTATAAGACAATTGATTGATTATAATTGATTGAGTTGGTTTATGACTAGACAAGGATCAAGACCACTGATTTTGATTGGATCATTTGACAAGATTGACTTGACTTGATTGGTATGGATTAAGGATAGACTTGCATTTGGATCACTGCTCAGAAGATACGATGATAGATAGAAATTTGATCGATAGAAGAATGACTCGACAGAAGGACTCGCAAGCTTTTATTTGTATTGATACTTTGTATTTTGTGGATCTTTATTGCATGGGATATGGATGCAAAATGCAACTAGACATGGTATGGGTATGGATATGGAATGCAAATGGATTTTTTGCCATCTTGATGGTGCAAGTATTTTGAAGTGCTTGTTTCATCATTGGGCAATTTTTTTGGTACTTTTTCTGAATGTTGTAAGTTAATACAAGCATCTAGGTATAATGAATTGAGATGATCTGAGCATTGCTTACATGGATTTTGCTTTAGCAAGTTAATACAAGCATCGAGGTATAATTGAACTGAGATGACCTGAGTATTTCTTGTGTATCAACAGTCAAGGATTGCCCCCGTTCATGTTAGACCTTTGATGTCCTCGATGATCTTTTGCCGATCATGTCTTTAGACAAGGCTTCACATTACTAAAGTTTAATCCACAAACAACAAACAAAGAAATAATCATGCCCCCATCATAGCATCTCTAGCTTTTGGCATCCTCGAGTAGCATAAAAAGGCATGATAGAAAAAATCAAGACTCTATATTTTAACTATGTTTCCAATCCACAAAACATTTTTGCATTTAGATGTGTTTATTTCTTGCCATAATTTGGGTAAAATCATTTAGAAGGCCTTAGGAGTTTGTTTGCTTTGCCTTAGATAGGATAATGTCTTGCGTCAGGATTTCTGCTTAAAGGTGGGTTTTGCTTGCGCTTTACTTCCCTGGTGACAAGATTCCACAATCTTTATTGGTGAGACGGACCCTAAGGGACTGACCTAGTGCCTCGGGGGCTCGTTGCTAAATGGCCTTGTCTACGTGACAATGCAGAGGCAACGTAGTTCAGGGTAAACCCTAATGGACCTAAGATGGACTAGAAGATAGATGACAAGAAATGGGACGGATGGAAAGGTGGAGCCTCAGGGGTGCATAAAAGAAATATGGCCTTGCCTACGTGACGACGTAGAGGCAACGTAATTCATGGTGAACCCTAATGGACCTAAGATATGGATCAAATGAGACATGATATGAAACAAACAGGGATCAAATATGGATCAGACAAGACATGATATGGAACAGATATGGATCAGACAAGACATGATATGGAATAGATATGGATCAGACAAGACACGATATGGAACAGATATGGATCAAATAAGACATGATATGGAACAGATATGGATCAGATAAGACACAATATGGAACATATATGGATCAGATAAGACACGATATGGAACAGATATGGAATAGATGATACTGATGACAAGGAAACACCATGGATAAGTAGATATAAGGGTGATAAAGAATGAAACAGGTAGGTATGAGGATGGGCAATAGTGGATATAAGGAAACAAGGATGTGATCTCTAAGGACTATGTCGCATAGGAATAACATGCCCCATTGTATGTAGAATACTTAGGATTTTTCATGGTAATGCCTATGATGATAGGAGGATGAGAGGATAATGTAGGATTTGCATGACTTGGAGGGATAAGGTATGTCAAGAGACACCTAAAAAATTTGCCAACATTGCGCCCCCAATCTTTATCAAGACCAAAGAAAGTAGAGGAATGGAAAATTAGGATAGATAGACTAGACAGTATAGGTATGCAATGGATAGAAGGATAGGATAGGGAATGGTATGGAATGAAACTGATAGGAGCAGAGTGATATACCGATGAGAGAAGGTGTCCCCAAGTGTTGGTGACTTAGAAGATCAACTTACACACGATGCCTATTTTCCAAGTTTTCATCATGGTACTTATCCAAGGCACCTATTTGCCAGGTTTTCACCATTGGACGAAGGGATTTTTCTTGACTTTTTGGATTTTTTTTTTGAAACATTTGGATAGGAGAAGGTGGAATACGGGAGAGAGGGACCCAAGTGCCTGGTTCCATGAAAGGTGGTAGTCCCACTAGAAAGATGTCGTATCGACCATGTCAAGTGTCGCTCATAGATGTTGGTAGGGGATTGCATGAAAGTGAGATGGAGAATGATAGATAGTGGATTTACGGAAGGTGTAATAGTGGATGATGATGCAGAATACAGAGAGAAGGCTTATGCAAAAGCATGGACCATAGGAATAGGATGAGGAAGACATGTACGATAATAGTCAAAGGAAGGGGAGATGGAGGTAAGTGGAAATGTTGTGGAATGGAATGGAATCATGACCAACGGTTGCACGTACCATGATAAACATTGAAGCTGGTGATGGAAAAGTAGTGTAGGAAGCAACGGAGACTTTTACTTGTGGATGAATGACTTAGGCATGTAGGGATCCACATAGACTAAGTATTTTCCTAATTTTTGCTTGTCATGTGGGATGAAAGAATTTGAGACTTTTGGATGGAATGGGAGAAAGTGGATGGTTGAAATTATTGAGAGGTAGATGCCTCATGTAACTTGAGGGCTTTTTGCTTAGGTACCCAAGACATTTTGTTTTTAGATAGTACCTGTGAAGGTATGGGTTTGGGTGTATGCAGCTTTTGTGCAGCTTTTGGAGTAATCATTTGTTGGATGCGGAACCACACCTTTTTCAGCTTGACGTATAGGTGTGTGGGTGTATATAGCTCTTGAGAAGGATGTTTCTTTAATTCTTGGTTTTTGTATCCTAGGTCATGAGGACTCTTAGGATTTTTGACTTTATAGGTAGAGGCATCTAGATTTTTGCTGTTAAAATCCTTTGGGATGGTGGAAGTGGGGTTGGAGAAAGTTCTTTGTTTAGACAACACGTGCTTTGGTTGGTCATGATTGGATTGTTAGAAGATTCATAGATGGGCGAATAAGGTGTTGGAAGAAGTGGTGGTAAAATGCATGGAGGGATGTTAGGAGTTGGAAGTAGTGGAGGTAGATTGGATGGTGGAAGGTGTATAGTCACATGCTTTTGACAATTGTAGGATGATGGAGGTGGAATGGCGACATATGTTTTGGGGATATGATAGGGTTTGCGATGAAAAGTGGGGGATTTAGAAGGAGTGGAGGAAGTACCAACATCTTGAGATTGTTCACCTTGGGGTATGTATCCAAGGCTGTATGAAGGAGGAGGAACATTGACATGGACAGGCTCCAAAATACCTTGTTCGTGAAGGCCTAAGCCTTTACCTTGATAGTTCATATGTTGGAGTATGTGGTGGATAGCAAGATTATGTGTAGGTGGAACACTAGACACAAGTTCCTTATTGGATGAAGAAGGTGGGATAGAGGATAATGGTGGCTGGTGTTCTAAGGAGAAACACTCAAGAATGAAGGTAGTAAGACCAAGGATATATGGTGGGAGATTTGCAGCATGGTTGATAATGGATGGCGGAGGAGTATTTTTGGTTTGATCTTCTATGCTTGCTTGGGAGGCAAGTGTCTCATCAAGGGAAGTAGAAGTTGTTGAATCTTGGATAGGACTAGATGGGGTTATAAGCTCATGACCATGGAACGCATAAAGTGGGCTTAGAGGATCATCATGGTCTGCTTGATCATAGATAGGCTCTTGATCATAGGTGGGATCTTGATCATAGATAGGACTTAGCATGATGGGATTAAAGTGCTCTTGTATATGTTCATCAACGATAATATCGTGTTCATGGAAAGGATATAGGCCATGGAGAGGTTGGAATTTAATCCCTTGTTCATGTATAGGATCAAGTTACTCATGGATAGCTTCTTCATCAAAGGTAGTATCTTGATCATAAAAGAGATATAGATTATGAATGGTTTGAAATTGGATTTCTTACTCATGTATAGGTATAGGATCCTCGAAAAGATAAAGGTTATGCATGGGTCTTTGATCTTGATTTGGACAAGGGGTTGACGTTTCCACATGCTCTAAAGTGTGCTCTTGACATAATGCTTGAGGTGCTTGAATTGGAGTGGAGGTAGAAGACTCTCGGATAGGATCTTGGTCAACAACATGAAGGTGCGACGGACCTTGACTTTCATGCATGGTAGGAGGCTCTTCAATATGCTCAAGGGTTTGCAGGTTACATGAAAGGGTTGTAGGATTTGACATGTTTGAAGACTCTTTGATAAGGTCAAGGACCGAAATTTGGAGACATGGATGACTCTCTTCTAGTAGTCCTTGGATCACATCCTTGGTAGGTGTATGAGTAGAGGAGTGAGGTAATGGATGAGTGGATTTGGAGTTCTCCATGGTAGGATTAGTATGCTTTGGGCCACATGTTCTAGGAGATGGTGAAGGAGGATTAGTAGATGGAGTGGTATATGTTTTCCAACTTGAGGTGGTGCTTGCCTTGTCATGAGCATCATTAAAATAGGAAACGGATGTATGAGTTTGGGGCGAGGCATAGCTAGTACTGACAAGTTCATCTTGTAAGATTGTCATTTCTTATTGTATGACTTGGAGTTCTTGAGCAATTGCTATACGATCTTGGGACGAGGCGTCGAAGTCTAATTGCTCTCATAGGTATTGGAGTTCTTGAGCAATTACTTCTAATTGGTTTGTCATTTCAATAGAAATTGACACGAGACTGAAATGGGTACCTAGAAACCTAAAATTTTCTCTCAGAGATTGGGTAAGTGCTCATTGTCACGTATGCGTTGGAACAGATACGCTGCAGAAACTAGTAAATGCGCTATAAGTCGAAACAAATGTGCTACACTGGTAAAATGTAAATGCGCTGCAATAGACAGTAAAAGCACTGCAGGTTGGGATAGATGCGCCGCAGGTCGGCACAAATGCGCAGCAACAGAGGACGAATGTGCTGCTCTGGCTTTTTTTAGTATTTTTGTAATTTTTGGAAATTTTTTGATGTTTTTGGTACTTTGGTTGCAATAAGGTCTTTTTGATCTGATTTTTTGAAATTATGGCAAGAAGACACAGCAAACACAAAGAATATTTTTATGTTTTTTAATTTTTTTGTGATTTTTTGACTCTTTTTGGACTAAAAGGAAAAACAAGTACAAATCCTAGGCTTCAAATGGATTACAAGGGTTTTTGGCGACTAGAACAAAGGTGTTTAATGAAGGCAACCGTTTGAGTGGTTATACATGCGGCAACACTACTCTCCGTTATGGAGTCTCTAGCCTACAAGGGTTGTGCCTTGGAGGGTTTTGGGGGAGGTTGGCTGTCAGTATAACACAACTTCACTCGTTGTTTGAAGCTTTTGCTCCAAACACAATTTATTTATAGTGGCTTGGAAGGGATTGACGTCTAGCCTGTTACCACTTAGGGTCATTCCTACTTGGATGAACGGTATCCAAGAGCAGGCCCCTCTAAAGGAAAAACACATGCGAAAATGATATTTTTGGCATTTTGGTCACCCAAGATAGGGGAGAGCATAGGCCTGGTATCATTTCCAAAACACATAATACAGTGGCTCTTTTCCGCTAGTTAAAATGAAAAAAAAATTAGATGAGCTATCTACTTGGGCAAGCACAGAACTTTGAAGTGATTAGCAAGATAGCAATGGTCTAATTTTAACCAAGATAGCAATGATGAGTTCAATTTTATCCACGTAGCACGAGTTGTTAACTTTAAAGTGATGGTCAATCGAGATAGCAATGGTTTAGTTTTACCCGGATAACAATGATGAGTCTAATTTTATCCACGTAGCACGAGTTGTTAACTTTGAAGTGATGGTCAATCGAGATAGCAATGGTTCAGTTTTACCCAGATAGCAATGATGAGTTCAGTTTTATCTAGATAGCAATGAGTTGTTAACTTTGAAAATATAGCAATAGCAATGATTCAATGATATGCAAGATATAAATGATTCAATTACCACTTTCCTCGTTAAACTATGTGAGATTTGCATGAGCATCCATTTTACTTTCCTGTTAGAAATTGAAGTGTGAGCTAACAAGTGCAACTATATGAATCTAAACCAGTACCTAGCCTGTAAAATAGATCAAGAGAGTTCCTGCAAAGACGTCAACGTTAGCGAAAATCTTCAAGAAAACTCTAAAATTACTGCCTAAAACAAATGCGCCGCTTCAGAGACTGAATGCGTAGAAATAGTGAACAGAAGCACCACAATACATATGCACTAAGACAAAGGTCAAAAGCATTGATCTGATGTATGCACTGTGACAGGTAGTAAATGTGTTGGAACAGTGTCTATATGTGCTACAGAAACGTATGAGTCGTGATAGGTAACAAATACGCCAGAACAAAGACTGTATGCGCTGCAGAAACTTATGCACCGTGAAAGGTAATAGATGTGTGTTAGGATGTGTCAGATGCGCTGTTTCCTCCTGTGTATGGCTTTCTAAAACATAAAAACATAGTTTTTGAGTTAAATTTGGGGCTAGGCCCCACGGTGGGCGCCAAAAATGTTAAGGGAAAATTGGATTCAAATGAATAATCAATAATATCAAATATCAAGATACCCAAAACTCAATGAAATGGTGAACAAAGAAGATTCAATAAATAATGAACAATAACAAACCAAACCTCCTTAATTTGAAGCTTCCATTGATTGCCTATCACAATCGATCTTGCATGTATGAAGTAGGGCCCTCAGAGAGTGCACTTCCTTGCTATGCTTCAAGAATGTCAATTAGGAATGGCTATGATAATACTGCCATGAAGAGGAGCTTCACAATGATGGTAGTGGTGCGTAGTAACGAGTGTGATCACAAGCAATGAAGGAATTGGTGCCAAAGGCACGCTGTAATTCCTACAGAGTAACGATACTTAAATCTTGGATGAATGAAATGGAAGAATGAGGTTGAATTTATAGACTTGAGATAGAGAAGATCAATGGTCTAGAGAGAATGAGAAGATCAATGGTTGAGAACAGTTGAGGAACGTGCAACGAATAAGAAGAAGACATGTGTCTTGCTTTCTTTTGCATGAGAGGATTTGCTAAGAATAGAAGAATGAGTTAAAGCAATTAAAATAATATAATAATCAGTTAAGTGATTTAAAACAAGAAGAAGGGATTTGCATGAGAATAAGAAGATATTTTTTTTTATTAAATATTAGGAATATTTAATTGCATGTGCACAAAGATTGAATTATATTTAGAGACAACTCAATTTAGAAGAAATAGACAACTTAAATAAATAATTTATTTATTTAAATTTAGAAAAGATATTATTGGAAGAAATAATTAAATAATTGGTATTATTTAATTTAGAAGATAGGAAAACAAATTAAATAAATAAATTTATTTAATTGTTGTGCATGATTTTGGAAGAATAAATAAAATATTTGATTATATTTTATTTTTAGAGATTGAAAGGATTTAAATAAATTTGATTTGATTTATTCAAATTTGGAAGAAAGATTTGATTTAATTAAATGATCAAGAATTATTTAATTGTTTGGAAGAATTTAATTAAATAGAGGATTTTATTTAATTTTGACTTTCGAAGAGATAATTAAATATTTTGATATTTAAAAATGACTGAATCGTGTCATTTTTAGGCATATACAGCAGTATCTGTTGTTCTCTCTTGTCAGAATGGTCATTTGTGAACAAAATATTGACAAGGTTTCTATGTTCACTGCCTTGTTTCCTTCTTTCCATGGATTGCTTTTGTTATATCATGAATGTTTATAAAAGAAATGCAACACCTGAAGGATCTCTTGACTATTGTAACTCTATTGTCTGGTCATTGAAGGATAAAAACAGGGGTTTTGTGACAAGCCTAATCTTGGAAGTTCTGCTCCTTCTCCACTATATCATGTTGAATCTCCTGAAGAAAATCTTCATACCACTATCCTATAGCTTATCATACCCCTTTTTGCCCTTGTTGTTTGAGAGTCCTCATCCACTATTTCATGCCATGCTATCTATCTTGCAGACTAAAAAACATTTTTGCAGACCTCAAACCTTCAGTAGGGTTTTACAAGAACTTGAATCAAAGAAAGACCTCTTCTAATTACACCATAATAAGTCTAACCCCTGCATCTT
Source organism: Cunninghamia lanceolata (assembly GCA_027924645.1). NCBI lineage: Eukaryota > Viridiplantae > Streptophyta > Pinopsida > Cupressales > Cupressaceae > Cunninghamia > Cunninghamia lanceolata. The sequence continues at coordinate 5,162,976 of BSBN01000604.1, read as the reverse complement.
GTCATGTAAGTTGTAGTTTCATGATTGTGGTCTCATTATCTTTGTCCAACTTTTGACATTGTTAGGATCCTTCATGATTTGTGACTGCTCCTTGATAATAGTCAAAGGCTGCCTCCTTCATGATTGTCTGACTATCATGCTTGTTCTTTGTGTTTGTATTTTAGCTCCAATGTCCTTATTTTGCATTGTCATTGTTCTCTTGTAGTAGTTAATGACTACTCTTTTAGCCTGTGATGACTATTCTATATAATTGTTTCACCTTAGACAATCATGCATGCTTCATCTTTTAGGCATCATACTGAACTCTATCATGTATCTTTTATTGTATACTTAGATTTATGGGATAACATGCATACCTTGGCAGATTTGTGGACCCCTCAATGGTGTTGCTCTATGCCATTACTTCTTCAACAAAAGATTGAACAAAATATACTTTTGATAGCATTCTTTGAGCTTCATGCATTTTCTCATGATTGTCCCTTGTGCTAGATGATGTCTGCTATGACTGTCCTTTTACATTATGTGATTGTTATGAATGATTGTTATCCTCATTTGATGTATTTCTAATGATCTTGAAAACTTTCATCTAAACCTGTATATTGTTTCTACATGCTGGCCTCTCATTATACACTGCATTTGTGTTTTCCATAGTCACATTCACTGTTGTAAGTTGATGAAGTAGGATCATGTAGGGGCTTGCAAATCTATTCTATACATTGTTTTGCATGACTTTATGTTGTTCTTCATGACTGGAACAATTGCTTTGGTGATGAATGTTTAACCCCAACAATTGGTGGCTACTCCTTGTTGCCTCCATAACTATCTTTCAGACCATGCTCATGATTGTTTTTCATAGTGTTGACTGCATTAGCCCTCCAAAATAGGTGACTATTTTTATTGATCTGCTATACATGACTATTTTGACATTAATGGTGACTGTTTCTTATTCCTCACCTTTAGTTTGAATGCTTCTTGATGAAAGTTTGAAGACTCCTGTCATGGTCTGACATGACTGTCCTTAAAACAACTCCTTGCTTGTATTTGACTTTCTTCTAGACCCTTGTATCCTACTCATGTAGATCTGTCTTCTTCTGACTCCATGTCAAGGTTTGATTACTGTCTTTATGTGACTATCAACATGCTATGACTATTATCCTCATTTGATGATTGTCCTATAGCCTGAGAACAGTCAATAGAACTATCCTTCTTCTTTTACCTGCACACTCAAAACACAAGTTAGAGAAAAATATAGAGGCAAGGAGCCTCTCTTCTACTTATATGATCTTCATTTTTGCATCTTCTTGGGGTTGCATGTTTGCATCTAGATGGTTCTTTATCTCTTTCATTTCATGCTTTGATGCTTCTGAAAAGATGACATGTACATTTGATGCTCTTACATATATGAGTGAAAGGATATCTTGAGCTCTAACATCTTTCTTTCTTCCTCTTGTAGCTATTTCTAAAGGCCAAACTGGAGAAACTGAAGATGGTGCAGCTATAAGTGGGGGATTTGTCTTCATAAACAATGACGAATCCTTTTCTCTTCTCTGTGTTTCTTGTTTCAGATGTATATGTGTTCTTTTCATTTCATCATTTATAGTCAATTCCTATGGCTTGTGTGGGAACTTTGAACACATTTGCCTTGTGAATATAAGCAGTTGTTTTGTGCAATGATTTGTCTGTTGTTCCTCTTTTGTAAAACTATCAATTGCATAAGGAAAATTCATCTAAAATTTATTGCTTAATACAGTTGCTTATAATCATAAGTGAATTTAACAAACTGTGTACCTTTATTGTCTGGAACTTAAACAAGCTGTAATGAATAAAATTGAAACAATTCGAAACTTGTAGCTTACTTTATCCTCCTACCCACTTTTGAATGTCTCCTACTCCTGTAGGGTGTCTTTCCCATTTCTATCTGGGCCCTGTAGCAACTCTTAATGAGTTGATGCATGTTTCTGGTAGAAATGATGATTGGAATGGCCTCCTACCTAGGTAGTAGGCCTTCTAAAGCTGGCAGTGAGCTCTTACCCTACTCTTCCTCTTTTCTTCACGTGTTAGACACCTAATCTAGGTCTTTGCTTGTAGGTTTATCCCTCCTTTTTTTGCTTCTATGTAGACTGACATCATGATTGATGTCTTCATCATTGATTTAGGATGTTCTTTAGTTTCTTGTAGTAGTCCTTTGTATCTGTCTCCCTCTTCAATGTAAAAAAATATACGGTGTTGTCCCAGCTTTTCCTGCTTGGGCTGAGGTGCACAAATAGGTAACATTTTTGGTGACCTTTAAATCAGTTTTGCCGGCTAAAACTCATAGGACCAGCTACCTAGCATATCCATTGGGTAATAGAGTCACTTAAGCCTTAAAGAACTCATAAAACTTTGTAACTCAGCTATTAGAAACATTGAACAACAACAACACACGGACACAACATCTAAAAACAAGATGAAACTGACCCTAAACAGGGTAAGCAAACTGTGCATCAACACTTATTGGAAAAGAAAAACTTACATGACCTAGACCTTCCTAAAACTAAACAAATGAAATAGGTTGTCTAAACAAAGCCATTAACTATTTCCACAAAATAGCTTCCTTTCTTGATTAGCTGAGAATATTTTATATGCTTGTAAGCAGCCAATAATGGGTGAGGAAAGGGTGGGTATGATCCAATAAACTTATGTAATACCTCTTCAAGAAAGAGAACAAAAACACATACCCACTTGTTTTAACTGAAAATATAGTTGTTTTGAGGTGGACAAGTGAGTTGTTCTTCTCTTCATGTTGTTCATCTTCATGCTTTGAAACATGCATGATAGGTAATGGCTTCTCCTTGTAAATTTCCAACTAGATTAGATGTCAAATAAGACATCCTCTTGACAAACCCATGCTCAAACACACAGTGTTAATTGGATGTTTACATTATGTTGTTCTATCATCCTGTTGATCAGAAACCTTTGGAAAAATAGTTATTTCCACTTGATGCTCTTAATGTTTATGAACCTCTTCTTCCTGAGATGTTGGATTGACATCTAAATTTGCACAATAAATCTATAATTCATCCCAAAAAGAAACATCTTCAAGATCTTCTTTACTTTTTTTCACAAGAGGACTCACCTTAGATTCATAGCAGCCTTCTTGAAGGCTTGATGAAGCATCAAGATCATCCTTTTGAAGCATAAATTCTGATTTGGTTACTTGCCCATCTTGTTAAACATCTTCATGCGAAGCAATCTCATTAGCCTCCAAAATAGGGATGTCCTTTTGTTCTTCTATATGGATTGAGGCTTCATACTCATTATTGTCTTCATGAACCAACAACACATCATGTTCTCTAATGTCTTCTTGCTTCTCCAAATCAACTGGTAAGGTGAGCATCTGCATGCTCTCTTCATCATTGTCAACAAAACCAGGTAGTTGATCAAACAAAGAGACTGAATCCTCCTCTTTATTTGGTTTCTTTTCCAATGAACCTTGTATAAGTTATATTTGCAACTAAAGATTTTTACCGTGTAGCCTTTGCATTCTTCTTTCATTCATCTCATGAAAAGCATTAGAAAAACCATCAAATGAATCAAAATGTAAAGGATTTAGTGTCAAGCATGAACCAACATCCTCTACACATGCATGAGGAAGAATTGGCTTTTGAATGGGATGCTCTTGATAGATCATGGACTGATTTTGCATTTGTAAGGGCTCTTGCAAAAAACTTGAATCTTAAAATGAGGGGACTTACTTGCTGATTCAGAAAGCTTCACCTGATTGAAACTTGGGATTTTGAACCCTGAAACCTCCTCTTGTAAAGGTTGATCCATGGTTGTAAGAGGAGTTTGTATGAAGTTGGGAACAGAGGATATTGACTGAGATTCCATCCTTTGGATTTGGGAAAACAGTTGCCTTATTTGCTCCTCTTTTTCTGCAACCTGTTTAGCAAAAAGCTCTTCTTCATACCTTACTTGTGCCTGAATTTCCTATTGTTGGAGATAGGCTTGATAAGAAAGCTCCTCCTGTTGCATGTTATACTCTCATTCTCTTTCAATAGCATTAAACTGCTTTTGAAAATCTAATGCAATATCTTGAATGCTCATGTCCTGAGGTTGGCTAGGAGGGTAAACCTATTGGTGAGGATTAAAATAGCCTTCCTGGGGCTGATTATAGGCATGGCTAGGCTGCCAAGAAGGCTGAGAAGGAGTGGGTGGGAGGTAAGTAAGATGAGCATGCTAATATCCTACTATTACATGGCTACTTGGGATGAAACCAACAGGGTTTTTAGTCTAATATGGGTATGGAGAAGGCTGTAAAACTACATTTTTGTGAAAAGGAGGTAAATCAACATATTTTCCTTGATAGTTAGTCATGCTAAAACATGGAAATGAGTTGGGATTTCATGAAAACCTTCCCTAAAGTAAGAAAAAAAAGGTCTGATTTAGAAAAAAAATGTACATACCAGCAAAGTCACCAGGTGAAATAAAAGGCTTCCCATGAAGGAAAATAGCATGAAAATCACCAAAATAGACCCTTGGTATTCTTTGAGCACTTGTACTGCTAGAACCAGTAGGTTTGAACTTATACAGTCACCAGGTGTGTGAAATATTGCCTCCAAAGGCTGATACTACTGATATACACACCAAATATCAACAATGAATGAGAACTTATGGACTGTAATAGTCCAATCTATCCCACCGAGTGTGCCAAAAACTATTGTCACGAGGACTGCACCCTTGTCAAGCATGAAGCTCAACTATCCTATGAAACATGGGATCACCTTAAGACTATAGGTTGTCTATGGCGAAGGTGAACCTCCAGAGAGGGTTGGTTCCCTATTGAATCTCCTGAATCTTTTGTATTTGCAAGGAAAAGGGATAAAAGGATTACTATGAAACTGAAAACTAGATCCTAGGAGGTGATGCACCGAGTTTATAATTCCAATCTTGCTATATTGACTCACATTTTTTTCTCAAAAGACCTGGTTACACAACTCAGTTTGGACAATGCTCACACATCAATATTTCATAGAAAGGTTGGAATCTTTTCTACTTCTTTGAAGGAAAACTAAGCTTTCACAACTACAAAAGTAAGAAAAATGGCTAGTTCAACCTACAACCTATATGAATCAATTGCTTTCTATATCAAATTCAAGGAATGAGACATGAAATTTAAAAGGATTTGTTTACAATCATAGACAAACTTCTCATCAACATCATTCAATCAATCACATAACACAAGTGTCTCAAAAGGTAACACACTGATTTATTGAGAAAATAATAGGAGTACCTTACAAGAATCTCTAAAAAAATACTGTAAATAATGTTGCTACTCTATGAAAAAAAACTGATGAGTTACAATACCCAAGCTCTCTTTGCTGTGTGCAAAGGAAAACAAAGCAAGAACTAAGAAAAAAGCATCCTGTGCTTTCTCTTTTACTATACAAACTCTCTCCAAACAATGGAGAAGTCAACTCCACTCAAACTAAACTCTCCTCTAATGCATGAAGTGGTTGACAAGGAAGCCCTCAACCAAATTAGTAAACTCCCAATTGCTGGGTGAGCAAGGCAGAAAAGCCTAAATTTGAGGGTTCAAAATAGTTCCATCTTGAGTTATTTTAGCCGTGAACTCCCCTCATCTTGCCACTTAACCAAGTGGATCTTTAAAAATAGCACAATTTGACTAAAAAGTCCAAGTATAATGCAAAAAATCCCCCTTTGCATGCCCTTATACCTCCTGTTTGACTTGGTCTTATCTCCCTCTTGCATGCTTTGAAGGCAATTACAAGTTTACTTTAACAAATATTTAAGGTAATTTATAATTATTTAATTACTTTAATAAGTGTTATGGTAAATATAATGTTTATTTTATTAGTTTACTTTAACAAGTATTAAGGTAAATAATAATTTTTTAACTTACCTTAATATCTGTTAAAGTAAACTATGATTATCTTTGACTTATGCAAAAGGGGTATAAGGTCTTCAAGTCTCAAAAATCTGAAAAGACCTTAAAAGGTCACGGGCTCCCTAATGATGTAATTTCTTAACCTTAAACACTTAGGAAAGTGTTTTATCATGAGCTTATGATGTATTTCCTCATTTGATTTATCAAAAACAAAGATAAAAAGACTTTAGAAGCTTCTTTGGATTGGTGTTTGACTAAAATCTTAGGGCATCTTCTTTACAAAAAGGGTTTGGAAACCCTAAATGAGCATCATTTCATTTTCTCATCTTTCACTCTGCTGCTCTGATGTTGGGAAAGCGCCACTATGGAATGAAGGTTGCTGCTCCATTTTCCTTGATCTCCTCTCTGCTTGACTATCTCATTACACTAGTAAGTACTTCTTGTAGCACTATTCTTTCTTTCAAGGAAAATTTGTGAAGCTCTATTTTCTTGGTCTCTTTGATGAGAACTATGAGAAACTTCCCTTTCTTTCTTTGCACTCTCTAATGGTGGCACTGTATCTATTGTTCTCTCTTGTCAGAATGGTCATCTGTGAATAAAACATTGGCAGGGCTTCTATGTTCACTACCTTGTTTCCTTCTTTCCATGGATTGTTTTTGTTATATCATGAATGCTTTTAAAAGAAATGTAACACCTAAAGGATCTCTTGATTGTTGTAACTCTATTGTCTTGTCATTGAAGGATAAAAACGGGGGTTTTGTGACAAGCCTATCTTGGAAGTTTTGCTCCTTCTCCACTGTATCCTGTTGAATCTCCTAAAGAAACTCTTCATACCACTATCCTGTAGCTCTTCATAGCTTATCATACCCCTTTTGCCCTTGTTGTTTGAGAGTCCTCATCCACTGTTTCATGCCATTTTATCTATCTTGTAGACTAAAAAACATTTTTTGCAGACCTCAAACCTTCAACAGGGTTTTACAAGAACTTGAATCAAAGAAAGACCTCTTCTAATTACACCATAATAAGCCTAACCCCTGCATCTTGTCATGTAAGTTGCAACTTCATGATTGTGGTCTCAGTATCTCTGTCCAACTTTTGACATTGTTAGGCTCCTTCATGATTTGTGACTGCTCCTTGATAACAGTCAAAGGTCGCCTCCTTCATGAATGTCCGACTGTCATGCTTGTTCTCTATGTTTGTATTTTATCTCCACTATCCTTATTTTGCATTGTCATTATTCTCTTGTAGTAGTTAATGACTACTCTTTTAGCTCATGATGATTGTTCTATATAATTGTTTCACCTTAGACAATCATGCATGCTTCTTCTTTCAGACATCATACTGACCTCTGTCATGTATCTTCTATTATATACTTAGATTTCTTGGATAATATGCATACCTTGGTAGATTTGTGGACCTCTCAATGGTGTTGTTCTGTGCCACTGCTTCTTCAACAATATATCCTTGTGATACATGGCTTGTATATAGGGCATGACATAAGGATGTGTACTAATGAATTTGTAAAGATTTTCAAATTTTGAAATATATTCATGTAAAGATTCCAAAGAGTATCAAGAGGATGAGGCCATGAATGCCAAATCAGATTTAAAAGTTTTTCCAATAGTATATCAAAGGCAAGTGCAAAACTATATGCAAAAATAGCCTAAAATGCTTGATTTTTTGTACTTTTTCAATGCAAATGAATGAAACAAAGGGTGTTGTAAGGATTTTGATCAAGGGAAGAAAATTATATGTTTGATATCAGTCCAAAAAAACAATAAGATCCTTCACAACACACTCTTGATGCAAATCTACGATGGCGATAGGTCAAAATATACTGAAAATATGTCAAAATATGCAATTTTTTTCACCAAATCTCGATACAAAGGGGCATGACAAAGGGTGTTGTGAGGAAAATGAAGATGGAAAGAAAAATATACCAGTGATAACAGCCACTTAATGTCAATATATCTGTCACAACATGCTTTTAGTGCTAGTTAAGGTCACTCCCTAGTGAAAACATAGCAAAAATATGCTATTTTCACGGTTTTTCAACTCCAAGACCTAGAAAAAGGGGTGTTGTAATGAATTTTAGGAGGTGCAGCAAACAAAAGCAATGATATCAGCCACCTCAATCCATAAAATTTGTCACAACACACTTGGAGTGCAAACTAGGCCAAACCCTAAGGCAAAAATAACATAAATTTGTAGTTTTTCACCAAATTTTCAATACAAGAGCCCGATAAAAGGGTGTTGTGAAGCTTTTTAGGAGGGGAAGAAAATAATTACCCTAATAGCAACCAATTAGTGCAACAATACTCTTCACAACATGCCTATGGTGTAAATTTTGAGAGTCAATAAGGCCAAATCTAGTGAATCAATATTTTTCAAGCCCTAGGTTTGAGATCTTGACACAAAATGCTGTATGAATGCTTTGAAGTCTAATTTATAATGAATGAAATGTACTCAAATCTGAAAATGAATTCCAAGCTCTAAGATGCAAGTGCAAATTTAATGAAAATGCATGAAAATTACTAGTTTTTTGTTGAAATTTTCTATGCAAAAATGCAAATACTTGTAATCTAAATGCAAATTTACACTAAAATGCAAGACTAAAGCCAAATGCAAGTTTGAATGAGTCTCTAAAATCAGTAAAAAATATGAAAGAAGATTTTGCCTACTAACCCTAGATTTTGGAATTACAAGGTTATATGAAAATTGTCAAAATTTCTACAAAACCCTAGCAATTATATGATGAAAATTATTGTATTTTTGTATTTTTCTGTAGTTTATATCAAATCTGATGCAAAAATCATAAATTAGGAAAAATTAGAATGAATTGATGCAAATTAGTAACCCAAAAATACAAATTTTTTCAATTTTTTTGAATTTTTGAATTTTTGAATTTTTTTGAATTTTTCTCAATGCAATAAGATGAATGACTATATGAATGAATGAAATCAACCCAAATTTGAAGACAAACACTCAACAAGTTGTAATTAAGTCCAAAAACACGGATTCACCAAAATGTTTAGAGTAAAATTAGATTGTTTAGTTTAGTGTTTAAATCCTCCTTTCACCCATTACATTCAAGGACCTTCGGATCGAGTGGCAGAGTACTATCAGGTCCTTGGTCACTTACAAATGTAGGGAAACTTGGACTAGGGTATTTGATTATCAATTTTCCTTCTCTTATGCTCAATTACACATCAAAACCCTTATTATGCAAATACGACAATAAACAGACGAATAACAAAAAATGCTTCTGTAGAAAGATGTAAAATTACAAATGACTGTATACCTATTTTTGGGGTTCCAAGGTGGAAAAGTCAGTGACCAAAGAACGGGCGCCCAAGTCCAAGGCCCTACTTTTTGTCAGGATCTGGAAACTCAGTCTGTAACTTGTTTCTGTTGTTTCAGAGATTTTCCCATCACAAAACTTTGAGGACTAATGAGCAGGCGCCCAAGTCCAAGGTGCTCTTTTCTTCTCTGATTTGCAATTCTGACACTCCAATATGCCCTCCTACAACTTCACTTTGTCTACATCATCAACCTGTAACCTGCAATTATGAAAACTTTGGGAGGGGGTTGTGGTGTTTAAGAGCTTGCCTCAGTCAAGCCCCAGAAAGACACTTAAGTCTTCCAAACACCTTTATCAGATAGAGAGTGTGTGCCCTTGTGAGGCAGAGGCAAAATCCAAATGAATAAATGATCACAAACATAATAAATGTCACCTTGTAGTGAATATCTCATGGGAGGAAGATGCTTTTCATTCCATGAGGAAATGGATGCTCAAATCTGCAAACACAAATACATAGACCACACAAATCTGCTCTTACAACATAATGAAAGCCTTGAATCACCTTTAGGATGCCAAAATCACATGAACACCATCTATTTTACAAATGAATGCCTAAACATGCTTTTATATGCAACTACAAACACTCCCACCAAGATTTTCGTAATTTAAACTTACCATGTCGGCATAAGAACCAAATAACAGTCACAAGCCGACACCCAAAAATTGGGACTGCCCCAAAATAGGGTAGCACTAGGGCGTGGGCACCCAAGTCCTCCCCCTATTTTGGGTAGGGGTCATCTTAAGTAGTCCCCCTAGGTCCTATTTGCCAAGACACTTAGGGGTTTTCTCATCAGGATGTTGAAATATGATGTAAAATGTCCTAAATGCACACAAAAGATCTGGGAGCTAAACCTAAAGAGGGAAAAGCCCCCAAGGGGACATTTTTTGACGTTACATAACCTCATCAACCTTACCCTTTTTGTACATTTCATTATGCTTGTTGATAGTTATTTGGCTTTGTTTTTACTGCTAATATTCATTTGTGGAAGTGTTATTTTATGTTGCATTCTTATTGTTGCTCCAACAATTATCATTTATGGGTGTACATCTGTAGGGTGCAACAATCAGTTTAATTAGAGGTTTTACACAGCTAGTTGTCTTGAACTAGTGACAACTATAGGGGTCAAGTGTACATTGGGTATGGTTGTGGGTATTTATTTGTGTTCTATTTCATGTCTCTAGGAATATCCATTCTAGATCTAGCTGAGCTCGAAGTGCAAGAGACCATACCCACTCACGTTAGTTGGCCTTAAACATCTTAAATCTATGGATGAGCCCCTTTCTCACATCTCTGGTGACACCCCTGGCTTGGAAGGAGGAGAGATTCTCTAGGATTCTGGACCTGCATTTTTGGGACCCAACATAATAGTGCCATTGTTGGGGATGGTAGTGCTAGGTTAAAAATAATTTGAAGGCTCTACCGGTGAGCTAAACCCAAAGTCAATTTATGGCCTTGAAGATCGATCACACTTTACAAAATTCCTCTTTGGAAGAGGTGGCGACTTTGTTGTCAAGAAAATAAAGTTTGTTGTTGCTACAGTGTGTTTGTTATTGGTGATTGGAATGACCCACCTCAGTTTGTAGTAGTTGAATGTTAAAGATACATGGTTCTTCTTCCTACATTTGGAGTTTGAGTTCCCTTCTCATTGAAGGAACGTAATTTGTAATGCCTCTATTTTTTGTCTAACATTGTAGAACGTTTTAGTCATGGCCTATTGGTATGGATATGATTATCCTATGGGTGTTCCTTCATATGTGTCTTATGTTTCAAGCCATAGAAATTATATTGTTGATGCCCATGACCATTCTACTAATGCTTGTTCAAGTCATGGCTCTACACCTTATACAAACCCAAACATAAATGCACCCATTCAAAACAAAAATGAATTAGGAATGCAGCAATATGAAATTGATAAAAACAAATAGTTCATAGAATCCTTATGGCAACAAGAAAAAGAAAGTGAAAATTGTGTCAGTCTACTAACTAGGGTGCAATCTAATGCATGCCCTGCTATCCCTAAAAGTCAGATTACTCAGTCTCTTGTTGTTCCCCTAGATCCAATTTATAAGAAGTTAGACCTCTCTTGGGTTGATTATAGAACACGGAACATGCCAATCAAGGTCTACAACCAGTTGCCCAAGTTCAATGGGTACAACATTTGGGAAGGGGACACACATATTGATGAGTTTTTACAATTCATTGAAGAACATTAGTTTGAAGATGAGGACATGTGGATGAGATTATTTGTTAGCTCCATACATGGAAAGGCAATAGAATGGATTCAGAGTTTTCCAGAGCAATCTGTTGCCTCTTGGAATGAACATGTGGCTGCATTTAATTATGAATTTGTAAAAGGTTTAGACCCTTCTGATCTTGTCATGGAATTAGAAAAAATCAAAAGACAAGAGGGAGAGTCTAGCATGGACTTCAGTCACATGTATGCAATTACCCTTTCCAGGATTCCAGATGACTTTAGACCTAAGATTTATGCTTGCATTGTTATGTTCTTTGAACCTTATGAGGTTGGTTTGAGTTCAATGCAAGAGAATTTCAAACTAACAACTATGCAACAAGCTTATTCATGCCTAGACTATATGGAGATGGTGACAGATGATTACATAACAAGGTTGTTGTCCACAAGTGCTAGTGCTATTGGTGATAAACAAACTGATATGAATAGCAGCGATGTGGATGCAACTAATCAAATGAGTACAACATCAAATGAAGATGATTGTATAGTCAAAAAGGTAGAAGTGGAAGATGGTGCATCATGTAACGATGATGCTAATGATGAAAGCAACATATACACCTACCTTCAACTGGATTGTTCATCCATTGAAAATGAAGATGATGAGGCTAATGATGACTTTCAACTTGAGCACGAGGCATATAGCTTGTTGAATAAAGAAGATGCAATGTGCACTGATGAGCAGTTGATTGAATCAGTTGATGAAGATGATTATGAATATTGTGCACATGTAAGTGAAGCAGAGTGTGAGCAAGAAACTCACTTATTGTTTAACATGTTGCCTTAATTTTTTCTAGTTAGTGTTGATGAAGCAGTTAGTGATAGTTTGCATGAGGTTGAGGTGGTTGCACATGGTGATAACTAATCAAAGATAGATGTTGGTGCAACCATGAAATTTTAGTGTGAAGAGCTTGCCTTGGATTGTGAAGGTGGTGATCATGTGGATACATATGAGAACCTATTTCTTTGGTGCAAGGTATCTTGTCTTCCCTATGCAGAGTGTGCTTCTAGTGAGCCACATAATGATGAGATAAAAATGAATGAGGAAGAAGTGTGTCACTAGTCAGTTTGTAGCAATATGTGTGACATGGTGAGTTGCCAGAATGAGCACAAAACAAAGAGACAATTTGAAGAACTTGGTTCTTCACTTGAAGTGTCTCATGACCTTGATTTATGTGTTGATGTCTTGGATTGCATCTTGAATCATGCCTATGATTCACAAATTGAAAAGTGTAGCAGCATTGAAAATTGTGTCCAAGAGTTTAGTGGAGATGCTAGTGAATATGAATATTTCCACTTTGATGTGGGATGTTTACTGACTCTTGAAGGTGTTGGTGTTGTAGTAGAGGCTGATTCCTCTGTATGGGACATGGATGTGAATGAGCAACAAGGCATGTGCATGCCTAAACTTTAACAAGTAGCAACCCAATTTGAAAGTATACTTGAGCTGGATTTTTTATAGTTTTGATTTACAAGAAGAATCTTCTTCTTTTGTAAGTCAATAGTATAGTCAAGTACATTTTTCTTTTCCATGTGAACTGGAAGAGTTCTCTTTTCCCCCTAGTCCACGTGAAGAAGTCAGTTGCATGACAATTGGTGGTGGAGGTTTGTATTCATGTACATCTTTTCATGCTGACTTGGTTCTTGATTTTGTACCCCCTACTATTATGAATGTGTATAATATGGATTGGAATAGGTCAAGCACCTATTATCTACTTGCAAAAATGTTGTTTGCAGTGGAGCTAGCCTTTGTTCTAGGACAATGGTTGCAGATTGTTGTGTGCTCGTGGCAACCATCTTTTGTTGCAATTGGGTGGTGAATTTAAAGTTGGTATGAGGGAGATCAACTCCTTCATTTAGCTTGTCTTTGATAGAGGCAAGTAATTTCTTCCATCTTTCGTGGGGTTGTCTTGCCTTGTGTTAAAATTTTGTTTACAATCATTATTCCTTTTGTGCCTTCATCTATGCCTTTGTTGTAAATACATGTTTGGTATTTCCCTTGTTCATTTTTTGCTTTTTGGTCTACCCGAAGATAGCTAGTTCTCTCTATGCCAAGTTTGGCACACATCCCCAACCGGAGCTAGTGTTGGGACCCAGATTTTTTGGTTCCCAATCGTGCATATTTGTATCTGAATCCATAAAAAATACCCTTTATTTGTTCCCCTTTGCTTGCTTTTACCCATTTTCCCCATCATTAATACCTAATCTAAGATATTATAAATGGGCCCCCATCCTAAGTAAAATCCCCTAAAAATCCTCTAAGTCCTAAGTGTTTCCCCCCTTTTGAAAATTCTAAAAATTATAAAGTGTATATTGCCTTTCAGCAAGTTTGCAAGCCTACCAAAATGCTGAACTTCGCTTTATTTTGGCCTTAGTTTTGGCAAAATGTCGAACCACCAAACTAGTTTGGTGGTTCGGCATTTCGCTAAAATGGTAGAGGTCTACATCAAGAATATATGGAAATGGAGTGAAATAATGTGTTTCGATGAAAAGCCAAAATAAAGAGAAAAGAAAGCACTTAGCTTTTGGTGAGTTTGCAAGTTTGCAAACTTGCCTCGAAATGGTTTTCAAGTTTGCGATTTTTCCAAAAATGAAAAGACGAGGCAAGGTGAAGACAAAAGAAAGAAAAGAATGAAACTTGTGTTTTGGCAAGTTCCTTGGTTTGCAAACTTGTCGAAACACCGAAATAGAAAGAAGGTGGATTGAGAAGAAAAGACAAAGGCTGAAGCTAAGATGGTTCTCAAGTTCATAAAAAAGTCGAAATGTCAAAAATCACAGAGAAGGAAAGAAAAGAAGAAAGGAAAGAGAACCAAGGGGATTTTTGATGATTCGGTAGGTTCCCGAACCTACTTCGACTTGCCGAAATGTTTGCCAAACTTAAAAAGTGTCGAAAGTTATTTTTTAAAGGGATTTTTAAAGTGTTGTAACGGCTTTATGACATGTTTTTTTTGAGTTTCCTAGTTCAAATGCCTACCTACTTCTTAGACACCATGAATGCAGGATAAAGTTGAAATACAAGTTGGTGGTGATGTAGGTATGGATTGAATGCAAATGGTACTGAGGTAGGTGGGGTAGGTTTTCCCACCTAAACCCCATTAGTGTAGTGAAAGGCTATATATGCATGAAAGAAAATGTTTTAAGGGTTGGTCGCTGAGCCAATTTCTAGAAGTGCAAGTGCTTGTGGTGGTTTTAGGGCTTCAAATCACGCCAGTTTGGGTAGTAAACGAAGGAATGCATCTGGTACAACATAGGAAGAGGTTGTAATATACATCTTCATGCAATGGTATGTCTCCGTGGCCGTTTGCAGTGATTCAAGGGAATGTATAGTTGCAACTATGTATTTTGCCTTCACCACATTTGTTGATGTGTTTGTAACAATGATTTGATAATGTGTGACAACATTTAAATCAATACAAGATTTGTGTTGGGTCACTTCTTTTGTTGCAATTAAATCATTGCAGTTTTTCTCAGGATCAATAAGTATGTCCATTATATGAAATGTAATTTGAGAAATGTATGTAAATGCATTTTAGTTTTTTGTTGATGCTTATTAGATCCATTTCCTTCCTCTTTATTGGTCATGATTCTATTGCCCATTTGGAGTAGGCATCAGTCTAGTTTGGTGAAGGGTCAACACTCTCTTTCAATCAAACCTTCATCTTATTAGTTGTAGGAGTAGGATTAGAATAGGCTTTACATGCTTTACATGATTCTATGTTATAACCAGAGACAGACCTCAGCAATACAAAATAGTTTAAATCTTTATGAATCATGTTCATGCATGACTACATCCTATAGGTTGTGTATGTGAAGTTAAGCAGGTTCATCTTAAGGGATACTATGTTGTTATCATTTATGAGTGCATCTACACGGTGCAATAATTAGTCTAATTAGAGGTTTTACTCAGTTGATCATCTTGACCTAGTGATAGCTATGGGGGTCAAGTGTACATTGGGTATGGCTATGGGTATTTATTTGTGTTCTATTTCATGCCTCTAAGAATATCCCTTTGGGCCTAGCTGAGCCTGAAGTGCAGGAGAGCGTACCCACTCTCGTTAGTTGGCCTTAAATATCATGAATTTGTAGATGAGCCCCTTTCTCACCTTTCTGATGACACCCCTACTCTAGAAGGAGGAGAAATGCTCTAGGATTATGGACCTGCATTTTTTAGACCCAACATAATTTTGGTGGTTTGACTTTTCATCAAAACATTGAAACGCACTGTTTCGCTCCATCGCCATATATTCTTGAAGTAGAACTTTGCCATTTCTGTGTTTTGGTGAAATGTCAAACTAGTTTAGTGGTTCGAAATTTTGTTGAAACACCAAAACTAAGGCCAAAATAAAGCCAAGTTCAGCATTTCGACAAGTTTGCAAACCTACAAACCTACTGAAAGGCAATATACACTTAGTGATTTTTAGGATTTTCAAAAGGGGGGAAACACTTAAGACTTAGATGATTTTTAGGGGATTTTACTTAGGATGGAGGCTCGGTTATAATATCTTAGATCGGGTATTAATGATGGGAAAAATGGGTAAAGGCAATCAGAGGGGCACAAACAAAGGGCATTTTTTATAGATTTAGACATAAATATGTCGAGAGGCATTCTACAGTCATAGTGGGGGTGGAAGAAAGGAGCCTCCAAATTCTGTGTAAATAAAAACCCAAAAATAGCATATATATATAGAATATGCTAAAATAGGCAAAGCTTAAATTAAAAAAAATCAAAATATATTTTAGGTAGCAGAAGTTTTAGCAAATATAGATTTTTTATAAATGAGGGTGATTTCAGTTTCTTTTTTCTTAGGTCAATGATTCGATATAAAGCATTGGTTACTCATGCAACTTCTTCTTGCCCTCTCTGTGCCATTTATCTCCCAATCTTCTCTAAGATTTTCCATTATTAACACTACAACATCAAACAAATTACTCTTATCATGTCTTCTCACCCAATCATATTTTCCACAAATAATAGGTATGGTCATATTAGAGTCCTATTGATTTTTCTATATGTGCAAAAGAGCTCGATGAGCAATGTTGATCGTTGTTGGACCATAAGTTGAGTTGGATCGATTCACTAAATGCGTGGGACAAGGGTGAGAACATTGTGATCATTTCCACACATTTATAATCGGTGGAGCACATCTAAGAGAGAACTCATCTTGTGCATTCTAGGAAGTGTAGATAAATTTAAGCACTAGCATCTTTCTCCTTCATTTTTGCTTTTGCACCATCTTTCTCATCTTGGCTCCACCTAAAACTAAGGTTCTTATATCTACTTAGCCATGTTAATTCCTAACATTCCATTTAGGTTTGGAGGCCGTCAATTAATGAGGGACAAATGACATGGTAAAGAATAATGGGTTTGATGGCGAGAGGAGTGCTGGTTGTGTTGGTTAGCACTGCAGTAACTTTCATGTGGGGATTCAAAGTGGGCCATAAGAAAGTGGTCATAGGAACTATTGAAATGGTGACCTATGTCATTCTCTTTAGATCTGTTGGAATAAGGTGCCATTAACCTTGTAAATTCCAATATTGTATTTTATTCCATTTATTATTTGTTATTTGTAATTACCTATAAGGGAATGAGGTAGTCTCATTGACAATTGTAATTTTGGAGTTACCGGTGACAGTTACAGAGTGACTTTTACTATTGGCAAATGTAAAAACTCATAGTAAATGAGGATAGGCATGCTCCCTTGAGGAATATACTATTTTTGGCATGTATGACAACTGTCATAATGTTTGGTGAGTGAATCTATGACAGCTGCAAGTTGTCATAAGATTATGAGATTCTATGACGCATGACGGATATGTTAGTTGTATATTTGCTATATTTAGCCCAAGCTTTCTATCTTGGAAACATACTCTTTTGCTAGAATCTATGATGGTTATGACACGTCATAAGATGCTGTAAGAGACTAGATTTAGTCTTGGGAGCCCAACCTTTGCATGGTTGTTTTTGGACAAGTGTAAGATGCTTGTAAGATGGTAATTAATGTTTACAGGTTGGAGAATCTTAGGAGAGAGAAGGTGAATGCCTAAGATGAGTTAGAAAATGTTTCTATAAGTATTTGCCATGTATTAGTTGTTGCCATATAGATTTTAAGTACTCGGGTGCTGCCAAAATGCTGTCAGATTGAAGACTGGTGGAGAGAGTTGAAGTGTTGTTGTATTGTAAATCATTTTTAGATTAATACAAACATTGGGCCTCTTTCTTGTGTGGAGTTTTTTACCCGAAAGGGTTTTCTCCACGTTAAACATTGTGTTATGTGTTCATATTTTTTATTTTGCATTTCTATGAAGCATAGTTTTGTTTTTGTGTTACAATCTCTATTAATAACACAGTTAAAGATTGCTGAAATTTATCTTGTATCAGAATTCCATTGAAGT
The DNA here is from genome assembly GCA_027924645.1 of Cunninghamia lanceolata. Lineage (NCBI taxonomy): Eukaryota > Viridiplantae > Streptophyta > Pinopsida > Cupressales > Cupressaceae > Cunninghamia > Cunninghamia lanceolata. The sequence continues at coordinate 5,145,086 of BSBN01000604.1, read as the reverse complement.
AGTGTTGCTTTCATTTCTAACAAGATCTCCACTCTCATATATTGTAAGTAAACTCCCTCGCATTCACTACACTCACTATTATAAGTAAACATTTTAACATTATTACAGAGATATGTGTTCTCATATAGAGGGTGGTAATTCGAACCGAAAGTGTGGAGTGCATGTCCTTCTACCTCTAAATGTTCGCTATCCTTGGCATCGTATTCAATTGATTAATTTTGTATTCAATTTATTATTTAGTGATGTTTGAATTTGATTTGTAGGTTGCATGTGTTTTGGAATGAACGAGATCTACAAAGCTTTGAGTATCTTCTACAACATGTAAATAAAATCCCAAAACAATACTCTAAAAGTCTTCCTACTGTGATATGATAGAATGTTTCCTATTTTTGTTGTTAATTGTTGTGAATGGTTTTTATGAACACTCATTTGGGTTTGTTCAAATATAAGTTTATCACTTTTATAGTTTGATTTTCCTTATTTTCCATGGTTTGAAACTATGTTGATGGCTATTATTTATGGCATAGGAAATACTATTGATGAAAGTAATTAGGACGTAGATAATGAGAAATGTGCATATTACATCAAATAAATCAACCACCAAAACTATTTTTATAGTCTTACAACCACTGTTATCACTTCTTAACCATTGATCCATTATTTCAACCCACTTTCTCATCTAAAGAATACCTAAGTGGTGGTTGTATCAACATTGCAAATATAATTCAACCATGATTAATATAAATCAATGAATTGATTTTGATGATAGAATATATGAGTAGACACCCACCTAGCTAATGGTCCTGTAAATAGCCTATATACATGCAGAAAAGGGGACGTTGTTAGCTTCTCTTTAACATGTTATATTTTATAAACTAGACCACATCTATAAAATTGATGTGTTCCTCAATCAATTATAAGACATCACCTAACAAAGTTGAGGTTGATAGGAAATAATAGAAGAATAAGACAAAGCATGCTAATAATGGAATGATAGAAAGGTATGTGTGTGGAACATGACACTTTTAAAATTGATACCATCCTATTTTACATCAGACAAGTCAATGACTAGGATTATTTTCATAGTTTTATAATTTTTTAAAATTTAAAATTTAATAATTTCACCGACCTTTTTTAGATTGAATAGTTTTTTGGGTAATAAAAAATAAGGAATTAGGAGTGTAAATGCAATTATAGCAAATTTAAAAGAAACTAAAAATAAAAGGTTGTGCATTAAAGAGAAAGTATGTGAAAACAAATCATAGTTTTTAATGTCTCACAAATCTCATCATGTCTATAAACATGTCATGAGATCGCTTCATTCTCAATCCTAAAGAAGAAACAAGGTGAATGAAAAAGCAACCCTTTATGTGTAGAGCATTGTGGAAGCAAACTCTTTGGCTAGGCATTGGTGAAGACCAAACATCTCTTGATAGAAGAGAGCCAAGCATCTTTGATCCTTGTTAGCCACGATGGTGTAGAGAGACTTATACAAGTCTTCAAAGAGGCAAAATAATTTCCCCTATCATCGATTTCAAGCTCCACTGGCAAATCTAACAAATATGATGCACTTGAGGAATATAGTGATTGGTGCTTATGCAAAGGGGCTCTGAACAAACTTTGAACTATGCTAAAGAGACCTTCAAACTATAAGGTAATTGGAGCTTAGAGTACCCTAGAGGTTGATAAATCCCATACTCAAAATGAATATATGTGTTGTAGTTGTATTGAAGCTTTAAGGAAAGAGGTTCACAAGGCTCTAACCATTTGGATTGTAAGTAGGCTATATAGAACTCATCTTTGATACCCCTATTCATCTCATTTGTATATAGATCTAGTGTGTCAATTGAAAATTTATGTGAAGGAACTCTATCCATGTCAATGCCTACAAGGTCTTGCAAAGTAAGAGCACATCTAAAGTACAATAGAATTATGGGGATGAATGTGAGGACATCATCTCTTGGGTCAACTTACTATAACCTAACTATCATTTTGAAATTAAGTCCTAGAGCATTTTATTTAACATTATTTTGCCTTCAAAATATTTATTGGACTTCATTTGGGTTTTCATTGTAATTCTATCTAGAAATTTCAAATGACACAAAATTTCAATTCCAATGTTATGGTTTTTAATACGTTTTTATATATATTTCTCTTTGACAAATGACTAAGACCAAAATAATTACTTCACTTGAAAGCCAACTACTTGTAATCAAGATGCTACTTGTGAATCCTATCCCTAACTTTAAGGTAAATCTACACAAGAAGACCCAAAGCTAGGTCCATTTCTACTAAAATACGTGCATAAGTTGAATGGGAATGCCTTAGGGTATTAGGAGAGATGTATCATGTGCAACAAAACTAGACTAAGAAATAGACATTGAGAAGTGGTTAAGGTCAGGGTCAGGGTTAGGTTAGAGTTATGGTTAGGGTTAGGGTCATGGTTATGGTTAGAATTAGGGTTAGGGTTAGGGTTAACATTAGAGCAAGGATTATGGTTATGGTTAGAATTAGGGTTAGGGATAGGGTTAGAGTTAGGGCTAGGATTAGGGTTAGGGTTAGAATTATATGTAATTTTAGGGTTAGGGTTAGAATTATATGTAATATTAGGGTTAGGGCTACAATTATAATCATAATTAGGGTTAGGGTTTAAATTAGTATAGAGATTACAATTAGAATTGGTGTTAGGGTTACAATTAGAATTAGAATTAGCGTTGGGGTTAGAATTAGGGTTGGGGTTAGAATTAGGGTTACAATAAAGATTACAACTAGAATTACGGTTAGGGTTAGAATCAAGGTTAGAATCAGGGCCAAGGTTAGTAATATAGGATTACAATTAGGTGTAGGGTTAAGGTTAGTGTTAGAATTAGAGTTAGGGTTATGGTTAGAATTATGGTTAGGCTTAGAATTAGGGTTAAATTTAGGGTTAGGGTTAGGGATAGGGTTAGAATTAGAATAAGGACTGTAGTTAGAACTAGGGTTACAATAAGGATCATGGTTAGAATTAGGGTCAGGGTTAGGAGCAGGGAGAATTATATGTAATTTTAGGGTTATGGATAGGGTTAGGGTTAGAGTTATATATAATTTAGGGTTAGGGTTATAATTATATATAACTTTAGGGTTAGTGTTACAATTACAATTATACTTTAGTGTTAGAATAAGGATTACAATTTGAATTAGGATTAGGGTTAGAATTAGCATTAGGGTTATGGTTAGATTTCAGGTTAGGGTTATGACTAGGCTTAGGGTTAAAATTAGTGTCAAAGTTAGGGTTAGAATTGGAATTAGAATATGGATTACAATTAGAATTAGAGTTATGGTTAGGGTCATAGTTAGAATCAGGGTTAGAGATAGAATTACGACGAGGGTTGGAGTTAGGGCTAGGGTAAGGGTTAGGGGACATTGACAACTTCTCTTTAATATGTTACATTCTAAAAATTAGACGGAATCTATAAAATTGATTGTATGACTTGTAAAAGATAATTGTTTGATGTTGAAATTACACTTTGCTAATGATGGTAATGAATGGGATTGATGAATTGCTCTCAATGATAGAATATATGAGAAGACACCATCTAACTCATGGTTCAGTAAGTAGTCTAGATACATGCAAAAAAGGGGACATTGATAACTTCTCTTTAATTTGTTACATTTTAAAAATTGGACCGCATCTATAAAATTGATGTGTTTCTCAACCATCAAGTGTAAGACATCACCTCACAAAGTTGAGGTTAACATGAAACAATAGAGGAATAAGACATGACATAGTAATAATGGAATGGTAGATAGGTATGTGCGTGGAACATGATGTTTTAAAATCAATATTGTCCAATTTTACATTAAACAAATCAATGACCAAGATTGTTTTCATAGTATTACAACTTTTAAAAAATTTCAATCTAATAATTTCACCAACCTTGTTTAGATTAAATAGTTTTTGGGTAATAAAAATAAGGAATAGGGAGTGTAAATGTAATTATAACAAATTTAAAAGAAAATAAAAATAAAAAGGTCATGCATTAAAGAGAAAGTATGTGAAAATAAATCATACTTTTTAATGTATCACAAATCTCATCATATCTATAAACATGTCATGAGATTGCTTCATACTCAATCCCAAAGAAGAAACAAGGTGAATGAAAAAGCAACCCTTCAAGTGTAAAGCATTATGGAAGCAAACTCTTTGGTTAGGCATTAGTGAAGATCAAATATCTCTTGAAAGAAGAAAGCCAAGCATCTTGGATCCTTGTAAGCCACATGGTGTAGAGAAACCTATACAAGTATTTAAAAAGACAAAAATAATTGCCCCTATCATCGATTTCAAGCTCCACTAGCAAATCTAACAAATATCATGCACCCGAGGAATATAACGATTGGTGTCTATGTAGAGGAGCTTTGAACAAACTTTGAACTATGCTAAAGGTGCTTTCAATCTATAAGGTAATTGGAGCTTAGTGTACCCTAGAGGTTGAATGATCCCATACTCAAAATGAATATGTGTTGTAGTTGTACTGAGGCTTCAAGGAAAGAGGTTAATGAGGCTCTGACTATTTGGAGTATAGGTATGCTATACAAATCTCATCTTTGATATCCCTATTTATCTCATTTGTAGATAGATCTGGTGCATCAATTGAAAAATTATGCGAAGGAACTCTATCCATGTCAATGCCTACAAGACCTTGCAAAGTAAGAGCACATCTAAAGTACAATAGAATTGTGGGGATGAATGTGAGGACATCATCTCTTGGCTCAACTTACTATATCAATTGAGGCCTAAAGCATTTTATATAACATTATTTTGCCTTCAAAATATTTATTGGACTTCATTTGGTTTTTCATTGTAATTCTATATGCACAAAATTTTAATTCTCACATTACGATTTTTAATATGTTGATATATATAATAAAAGTGACTAAGACCAAAATAATTACTTCATGCTACTTCTAAATATTATCGTAACTTTTAAGTAAATCTACATAAGAAGACCTAAAGCTAAGTCCATTTCTACTAAAATATGGGCATAAGTTGAAAGGGAACGCCTTAAGGTATTAGAAGAGATGTATCATTGGCAACAAAACTAGACTAAACAAAGCATAGACATAGACATGAAGAAATGGTTAGGATTAAGGTTAGAATTAGGGTCAGAGTTAGTATCAGGTTTCTCTACAAGGTTCTCTAAGGAAGGGGTCCCATGGAGTTGCTAGAGGATCTATTTTTGTGGAGCAAGGGGTCCAATGAAACCCAAAAAAATTGCTACGACATAAATTAGAATATTTTCTTCCAAAATAGGAGCAACTATTTTTTAGGTGGTTGATTTTGAGCGGGTGCATTTGAGGTGGGGTTGAAACCTACCTCCACCAACTTAGAGATTTTTCTACTAGTTTTTAGATTCCATTTTGGAGGGAAATTTTTTTATTTGATAATTTTTAATCTTTTTATTTGTAGGTACTAAAATATCTCTACTAAATCAATTAACATTAAACTAAAAACCTCACGAGCCCACCAGCTTTCATAAAATTCGGAGCTTAAAGTTTTAAACCTCCCTGCGACTACAAAATTCATAGGACCGCTTGTTTTAAAACACTCGTAAAAAATTTCAGCGACACCGTTGAGATAATTTAGGAAGCCCCCTCCATGGGACCGCTTCCTAAAGAGCTCTCCTAGAGTTCTCAAAGGTAACGCCAACAAAACCTCACGAGGAAACACTTGACCTTCCTTCGCGACCAACAGCCCCATTAGAGGCACGAGTCCCAACCTTTTTCTTTTTTCTTTTTGAGCGTGTGCATGTCTGAAGAAAATATTGGCCGTCCAAACCCTAATCAGCAGAAATAGGAAACCCAGGTTTAGGGTTTTGAGTTCGTTCATTTCATAGCGAGTAGAGGAGGCAGATTCAGTTTTTTCAAAGCGATGGTTAGTGAAGTGTTTCAGTCTTTCTTTGTTTCCTTGTATTGGTAGGGATAAATGAAAGGCGGGTATTTGTTTATTTTCAGACGTTTAAGAGAAGAAACGGTGGAAGAAACAAGCATGGCCGTGGCCATGTTAACTTTATTCGCTGCTCAAACTGCGGGAAATGTTGTCCGAAGGTATGTGCAAATATAATCACCTCGTTGATAGCATTATATCATTTTTAGTGCTTATAAATTTTGTGCGCCGTGTAGGATAAAGCGGTAAAGAGATTTCTGGTCCGCAATATAGTGGAACAGGCCGCTGTACGGGACGTACAAGAAGCTTGTGTATACGACGGTATTGTTTATGTTTTGTTATTCTGCCATAGATCTGGTGATTATATGAATAGGAATATAAAGAAATGGGCAATGCAATGAAATGCAGGATACACGCTTCCAAAGCTTTATGCTAAGATGCAATATTGTATTTCATGCGCCATCCACTCCCATGTGGTTCGAGTCAGATCTCGCACTGACCGCCGCAAACGAGAACCTCCTCAGCGTTTCAGACGTCGGGTATGTGTTTTCTCCATTTTTATTTTCTCTTTTTAGAGAGGGATATCTGTTTTGTTTGGTACCTGGTCTGGTCTAATTTCCCAATTTATCCAATTTTTTGCTGTTGCTAATGTTCCGATTCACCACTTAGGCTCGTCCCATTTGACACATCCTCCTTTTATCTTATAACTTTCTTTTTCTTTGTTTACCCGGTAAATCTTTAACCTAATGTCCGGTAACTTTGGGCGGCATTCGCATGAACACACCAACTAAACTTCGTTCCAATCGCACTAGAATGTTTCATAACTTCATCTTCTTTTTGGCAAGACTTTCACGTATGAATATTAATTTCCTTTAAAGCTGTTAGGATGTTTTCATGTCCACTATTTTATTTAAACAACATTTGTTATTTGTTTCTCATCCTACTTCGTTTTTTCTAAGTTTTGGAGAACCTTGATTAAAATCCTTTTATAGTTTGATGGATACATTGAGCAATCATTGAATTGCATTTTCAATTAAAATAAATTATTCAATCTCAGACGCTTTCTTTACCATACTGATTACTTGGAATTTTGATAGTGTAAAATTTTTTAAGCATAATAGGGAAATATTGGTTATGCATAAAGAGTAACATTTTTGAAAATTAATCAATAAGTGATGGAAAGGTTGGTAAACAATGTTGTATGAGAGTTAGAGGCCCTAATGTTTTGGACCACAATGAGGGATAACCTACAATGTCGGGTAAGATGTTAGACAATGTTAGAGAATTGACTATTGAATAGATTTACCCAATGTTACTTGTTTGTCAAGGGCTATGCCCGGATTTGGGTTCGGGTTCGGGTCCAGGTCTAGGGCATCCTCGACTTGGGTCAAGGATGTCGGGACTCTTGTAGGATGCATTTGGATGCTCGTGACCCGATGGAACCAAAGTAACCTCGTTTAAAAAAACGGAGTTGCCATTTACCCCATAAATTATTTGTTGATGATCATACTGCTATTCACTGTTGTTAGCCAATTAGTTCACTTTTGTCAGAGATTTTATCGTCGGAGATTTCCCTGTCTAGTGCTCCTTTCCTTCAATCAATATTTATTTTGTCATATCTCACAATTAAAATAATATATTATATTTTTTAGTATATATTAAATATATTAATATATTAATATTAATATATGTATATATGTATATTTAATACATATACTATTATATTAATATATCTAATAAATCCCAAGATTTCTGCGTGGGGTGCATATTGAGGGATGATGAAGGAAAGTTGTTATGGGCCATGTCTTTGAAGCTAGTGCCTAGAACTAACAACAAAGCAGAGTTCTAGGCCCTTTTGGCTGGCCTCCGATTGTGTAGAGAGAAGGGTATCTCCAAGCTTAACATTGAGGGAGATTCACAAATATGTATCAATGCAATTTCTAGTCACAACATCCAAAACTGGAAATTAAGGAATATATCTGAATCCATTTGGGAAATCCTTGGGGAATTCGAGGACTACAGGCTGATGCACTGTTATCGGGAAGGCAACTGGGCGATAGATCAACTTGCCAAACACGGTTGCAACCAGTTGGATTCCATACTCATAAGCTGTAGTTCGCAAGCGTGGGGAGAGCTGGCGGTGTGAGGGATCTGTTGAGTGATGTGTGGGCAGCCACTTCACCACAAGTGGCTGACAAGTTGGACAGACGATTACATGTGGAGCCCACAGTGGAGATCAGGAGGACTGTAGAGCATAGATGAAAAAATCGCAGGTTACTCGCTGGACTCGTGAGTAACCGTGCGCTAGGCTTGAAGGGTGAGTAACTCGCCATATTACTCGGTCGTGGGTTTTTACTGTAACTTGCGGTGAGTTTACCTTCAATAAATCGCGGGTTTCGTGAATAAATCGTTTAATTCGGGCCGATAGACACTAAAAATGTGATTTCGTGTGGCATATAAACATCACCCAATTCCATTTAAGCTGAAAAAAATGCGATCGTGTCCAGGGAAAAAATCCGTTTTGAGCTGTGACTTTTTTTTGTTTTGTTCTGCTTCTTGCTGAGTGAGGTCGATTGGAAATTTGGAGGGCGATTTGCAGTTGGTTTAAAGGTTCCAGAATCCAAACGCCGTACGTCGGGACGCCCTTCCTTCAAACACAGGTTTTTTTAATTATTGTTTCATTTAATCCTTGCTCGCAACCATGAGTTACACTCCTAGATTAATTCGCAACATGTCACAAATAACTCACAACATTTCTTGACGACTCGCTAGGTTGGGAAGGTGGCAAGGAACTTGTGCGAACATCTACAAATTCGGAATGGAGCTTGATCACAATATCCGTCTTCCATCTCGAATAAGCAATGGCATATGCAAAGGTGGTTGGGTATGCGTGTCCTTGCGACACAAACAATGCTATCCTGCAAATGAGATGGGTCTTTTTGATTCAAAACGATGAGATCTTGGTGCCCTTGCGGCAAGTAATCAACCCGTTGGCCTCTAGAGGTCCACATTCATGACCACGTGCTCCTCGACAGATTCCTCGCCCAATTCGTGATGTCGCAGGGACACAAGGGCTTAACCAAGACCACTCAGAAGAAGTTAGTGGCTTCTCACCTCAACAGATTGCAGTGAATGTTGTGTCTGCCTACGACAAGAATCCCATAAATGGGAATTGAGGTGGCATTTTTGACTTAGCCTCTGCACTATAGAGTGAGGAGCTAAAGCGGGCTATTAACCTTTTCAAGGAAGGGTAATTAGGGAAAACATGGAGGTTTTTTCTTTCTTTGTAAATCATATGGCTCCTCCTCTCTCCTAGGAACAAGTGGGAAGAGCCAATGGATTTAATGCAGGGGTGAGGTATATCCTCCACAAACTCCCCAAATAGTGTAACTCCTGGCAATGTAATCTCTCTTTTTTGCAGTAATATAATGGGAGCTGCCCCCTTGGCAAGCACTTTATGAATAAAAATAAAAAATCTCCTCAGACACCTCAAAACCTACTTTCCTAAGGGACGAAGACTAATCTTGTGGAAAAAATGACAATGGACTACAAGTATGGAGATGATATTTTCAGGCTCCAAAATGAGTCAGAGTTGTATGTGCATTGCAAAGTCAAGTGCATTCTATCTGTTTTGAAATTATGTGTCTACTTACAATAGGACTAAACATGTTCCATGTGAAAGCATGCTAGATCACATATCTAGTGCAAGCGCCTTACAAATAAACATCCAAAACTCTTTCAGAGCAAAAAAAAAAAAAGCTATATTGAAATAGGTCCTGCCAATTCATATTCCCAAGCCATTGCACAGTCATGGCTATATTATGCAGAGAAGAAGCTTCATGACATAGGAAGAGGTCAAGAAAGCTTTTTTTGCCATTAACACACATTTTAAAAATATTTATGGAAAAGTATACATGAAGCATGCTCTATTTGATGAATGGAGTATCATATCTGTCAGCAAGGAGCCGATAAATTAACACAAAAGTACAGGAATTGCTAACACGTTCAACATAAAGAGCTTTGATATCCCAAACTTCATTTGAGTAACTAGCCTAGAGGATAACCCCACACATAATTCTTGTATTTTGTCAAGTTTTCTTTCTATCTAAAGCAACCATTCCAAGACTTCTGCAACAATGATTTGAAAGTATGGAGAAATCAAGCCCCCTTCTCAAATTCCACAGGATGCTTGGAAAAAAATTGTGGGTTTTCTATTAACTACACAAATGTAGCTATAGAATATGACTAGGGACTTGTTGTATTCATTAAAAGCCAAACCAATTTGTAGCAGCAGAACTAAAATATATGACCACAAAAGAGTGTCGAAAACCTTTGTAATAGCCAACATGATTTTTGCACATCTTTCCTCTAATCCTTTCATTAAGTGAACCAACTCTTCTGCAGTAATAATCTGGTCTGTAATTTGCTTTCCTACCACAAATCCACCACGTTCTGGAGGGATGATTGAAGAAAGAATAGGAACAAACCAATTACAATCTGAGACACAACATTACAAAGCGAAATACTACTATAAATGTCAAATCTGATTCTTGCTTTTTTAGGATCAAAGTGATAAAACCAATGTTCATCCCTCCATGTAACGTCCCTTTTTAGAACATTTCTTATTTTTGCCCTAACACAATAATCCTAACTCAAAAATGATAATTGCATTAAATTTATAAATATGACTATCTAAAATTATGAATTTTATTATAATATTCAGATTTATAACTTATGCAATAATTCTGAAAATAGAACTTATCTTGATTTTCTGCTATAATTTTCCTTCCAATTTGCAGCTATTCTCTTTGAATGATTGTCCCTAATAACCACCCAAGTTAGGGGTTTTTGTCCACCAACTTGCTAAGAGAAGTTAAGGGTTTTTGTCTTTAAATATCTCAATTTACCTTGGATGGGTTCGTCCTCTTTGGTTGTAATCATTTATAATAAGTCATAATATTCATTCACAAAATCTTCTTGTCTTACCTTCCTTATATGCTTTGTCTTTTTCAAGGGACACGACCCTTCATTGGGTGGCTGACCATTCATAACTCAACTTCAGTTTTGTGTTTATTAATTCCTCTTTATGAGGGCTCCCCCCTAACTTGCGATTTCCTTTATATCTAATTAATAATCCTTGGATTGCTTCCTTAAAAGTGGACTATTTCCCTTGTATTTAGTGGCACCTTCATAACGAATCGTTGTCTAGTGTTCGATAAGCTTCATCTAATACAAGATATGCCACTCTTTGTAGGTTTGTATACTTTTGTTCTGGCATATCAATCAATCGACCTGGTGTTGTAATGGCTATCCCAACCCCCTTTTGAAGCTATCAAATTTGTTGGTGAGCAGGCTGGTTTCCTTAGATAATTAAACTAGATGTGCCCACTAGGGACTTAATATGCGATTGCCAAAAATAGATTAATTTGTCACAAAATTTGAAATTTGCTTAAGTTGGCGCTCAAATATTAAAATGTAGTCGGCCCCTAGGGAGGGACATGATAGTCCTCCCCACTCAAATTTTGCTCGTCTTCAAGCAAAAACAAGTAGGATGCTTCTGGAGTTACTAGGATCCCAAGTCAACCTAGGAGATTGGTAATTCCTAGACATTGATCATCCTTGTGATGTAATTAGCTTCCGCCTTGACACTTTGATATAATTAGGAATGAAAAACTCTACACTAAATGACGCTTCTCTCATTGTCTTGGTTATTCTTGACTTTGCACTACAATGACGTCCCTGGAGAGTAGTTGTTAATGTGCTTGCCTCGACTGCGAATGGAGTCTTTTAATGTCATAAGGTTGATACTATCCTCTAAAGTATGAGGGCAATTTATTGTCCAGTATTCTTCTTGCTCATGTACTTGTTTTTCCCAATAACTCTTAATGACAAAACTAAGGGTTGGAACTGGCAAGGTCTGTAATTTAAGACAAGTTTTCTCTCATCCTCAGAGAAGAAATAAAAAGACATCTGACAACCCTTCAACTCTTCCTTCCAACTCCACCTTACAAGCATCGAACAAAAGACCATTTTCAATTATTTTCTCTTGTAATTCCTTATTTATATCATTACACTCTTTCAATATGTTTTCTATTTTTTCTTGTCTTAGCTTTGTGCACATTTCTTCATGTTCCTGGCTCAATACTCTTGTTTCATTTAGCTCAGTTTGTAGTTCTGTAATTTTTTTCTTTTAAATCCACCCTACTAGAATATCATTCTCTGGTCCTTGACCATCTTTGCTTTTAATTTCTTAGCCCTTTTATTGCATTTTCTTGACTCATTTTTATCATTTCTATGTTTGGCTCATAATTCCTTATGTTTCGGGTTCAATATTTTTCTTTCATTAACTGCATAATCAAAGCTTATTTTGTAGCTTTACAATTTCTCCTTGAATATCTGTCTTACAAGCATCCCATGTGTTAGGAATTGCATGTAGAAGATATCAATTAAATGCAAATAAAGATTAAACAAAGGAATGAAAAAAATACACAGAATAATAACAGCGAGAGACAATTTTTAATGTGGTTCACCCAAACTTGGTCTACATCCACCAACAGAGAGTCCAATATTATTATCCAGCAAATCAAACAGATTACAACAAGCAATCCTTGCAACTCAATACCGCTGCAAATGCTACAATACAATATCAATAGAAACCCTAACCCTTAGCCGTTTTATCAAGACTTATGTTGGTTACTAAATAGGGTTTTTTTTTTTAATATGTCGGCCAATAGAAAAATAACTCCCGACGCCTTTATAAAATAATAAAAGTCGTTTGAGGTTTTGGGGGCGCTGCCCCTTGACTCCGCCCTGTATCGCGACAGGGAGAGCACCAGGGGCACTGCCCCTTGACCCCGTCCTGGGGGCATTTGAACTCTCCCTCTGAGTTGGAGAAATTGATCTTCAAATATAGGCTTTATGATGCAACAGCATCAACTTCTCCAAGGTTTTGAGTTTTTCATTGTTTGTTTTTGTGTTGGTTCCTGGGTCCTTGTACCCAATTTTGGTTTGATGTAGTTGTTTGGAGTTTCTTGTGAGCAATGAGAAGCAGTTGGATGCTTCAGTTGGGGTATTTTAGCCTTTGATGCTTATGGTTGGGTTTCCCGCCAAAAAAGTCACATTTGAAAATTTGAAATGTTAGAGCATGTTTCTCTTGGTTATCCCACCTCATGCAATGTCTACAAGTTTAGGCAATACCTCCAAGGTGAGAGGATAGGTTTGCTTTGCACTTAGGTTTTTCTGGCAACTTCAAGGAGATTAAAACCAACAAACATCATCGGCTCCAAAAAGAACAAGAATTGGTTATTTGTTAGTTTTCTTTTCTTTCCCATGGTTGGGGACAGTCTTTCGGGACATCACATTGGAGACGGTTGCAGTTTTCCTGTGGGGAAAAGGGAGAAAGGAGGAGGGTACCAATTGGGACGGTTACAGAGGAAAACATCTTGCAGGGTCAAGGTGACAGTCCATAAAGAGGAAAAAGAACGCGCTGGGCAGAGTTTAGGAGATCACAATGAAGTTAAAGAGATTGGGCAGGGAGGCAGGAGCAAGTGTGAGAAAATGTATACAGAATTCGTTCCTTGTATGTAAGTGTGACTTCAATGCTTCCTTTGAAAACAATAAACTGCCTTGTTGGTATGCATAAAATCCTCAACAAGGGTGAAAGAACAGTATTGGAAGACTGTTTTGGTCTGTGTTACGCTACGTCTCCACTTTGTTTTACATTTCCTCCAAATAGTGTTTCAGTTCAAAGACTGTTCTATTCTTTTGTAACCCCACTATCATCTTGTTGTAGTCTGTTTTCTTGTTAACTCTCTTCTCCCAAAACATGGTTTGGTCTGTTGTTAACACTTAATCTCCAAAACAGAGGAGAGAGTGTCTTGGGTCTGTTCTTAATCCTCTGCCACCACTTTAACTTCATCCAATTCCAAAGACACATCAACACAAGAACTCAAAAAATATTGGTAAAATTACTGAGCCCTCCAAAATATCAACTAGGCACTCCCTTGTTTGGCTCTAAAGGCATAGAATTACTATGTATTTAATTAGCTAAGTGGTGAACCAAGACAAATTGATGGGAAAACTGTGTATTACAATCACATTTATTAAGCTATTTAATTTGAGATTTTATCTTTTTTGTTTCCAAAAAATCTCTTCTCGCTCTTGTGTTTCTTCTCAAGTTTATCTACCTGTTTGCACTTATTCTCACCTATCTTTAGAATGTGTAGTAGTGGGAAGAATTAGTAAAAACTGTTAACTGTTAGTATGTTGTCGCAAAGCATCTTGTTGAGATGTGATCAGGCCCAAGCACATAACGGATACTAGAGGAATAAGAATACATGGTTCTAAAAGGGTCTTTGAAACCAGAAAATTTTCAAGTTGCTCAGGTATATAAGCATTCTAGAGGATCTCTAGAGGGTTTTAAAAATTTACAAAGAATTCTGACGGGAATCTTGGTTCCTTAACAAATCTAATCTCTTAGTGAGGAATTGGGCACCTGCATTCAACCCAACTGAAGTACACAGCACAGTTCTAGTTTAGGTTTGGCTTTCACAGTTATCAAGTTAACATTGGCTAGAGGCAATGCAGAAGAAAATAGGAGTAGAAAGTGGAGAATATATTACTATATCCAAAGCCAAACCAAACTATGTCCAGATTTGTGTGAATATATTTTTGGACAAGCCTCTCCCTGATAGACTAATAGTGGATACCAGAGGGAGAAAATGGCAGCTGCATTTAGATACAAAAATATTCTCTTCAGATGTAGAATTTGCCTAAGTTACCAGGTTCTTCTCAAATGCCCAACATGCCCGTATGGGTTCTGCTCGGGTACGGGTACGGGTACGGTTCGCCTGTGGGTTCTTCCCAGGCACCTTGGGAAGAACCCACAGAGAACCCGGGCAGAACCCAGGAGAACCCAGGGGAGGGATGCACAAAATGATGTCAAAATCAATTTTTTAAAACATTTTTTTAACTTAAAAAAAATCCAAATGAGTCTATTTCGCCCTAAAAGTGAAATTTGTCCAAGTATGACTAAAAGTGAAATAAAGTTTTTAAATCATAACTCGACAGTTATCAAAGTCTACACATACATCTAATCTTAACTCAGTTTAGTGTTGATAAATCTGATTTCAATTTAACAAGGTAAACAGGGGGGTTCATAATACCTAGTAAGCATAGAACAGCATAATAATACTTGACATCTGATCTGTTCAACCAACATCTAAAGTATTTAATAATCACCTAGAACTATCCTCTTTCAAGTACTTTCCAATATATGTTAACTAACTTGTAATCATGGTTTAGCAAACAACTTATTTCCTTACAACATTAAACAACATCCCAATGATCTTAAGTATAAGATGTAGTTTAGATCAGTCTGCAACAAGCAACTATATTCCTCATTACTTCATTTTCGCAATGTTCAACAACATAGATGAGCAATACACAACATAACCCATAAAATAAACTGAATTAGCATAAGTACAACCTTACAAGGTCTGATAATAACTTTTATCAATATGTTAAAATTTCTACCATTACCTTCAATGAGTACTCTAGAACGTCACAATTCCTTTGTCAAACTCAACTAATGCAAAGCCAAGTTGCAATTTACATTTATCCCTATTCCAGTTGAGTATTTTGATTTTCCTTATTGCAAGTTATGAAATATGAGGTATTTTGATATTTTATTATGTTGTTTATTGGCAATTATCATATTATGAGTATTACTGTTTTTAAGTTTTTTTAGTCTTAGAGTTTACTGTTTTAAATATAAATTAATATATATATATATATATAGCTGTACCGTACCCGGGCAAAATAAAATTTTGCCGTATCCGCGTACCCGAATCCTGTATCCGTATCTGAACCCGTACCAGGACCGGCAACTTAGGAATTTGCCATGAGCATGGTCGTTTGCCAAGGGTATACCTTCAACGAGAGAGCCAAGAGCCATCAGATCTGAAGCTGCAATGCTAAGCCAAGGTCAAGGAGACATTAGAGGGGATACAATGCTGCCAAAACTGGTGCAAAACATCAAACCCCACAAATGGAAAGATCAGAAAACAAATTTAGCAGAGCATACCTTAGGAAAGGGAAAGAACCCCCAAAAGAAGTGAACTAGCTCCAACTGACAAATCTTTTTGCAGCCATAGACATGATGGAAGAACAAGAACAGAATAAAGAAACAAACAAGCAAATACATAACAGCAACTCGAGAGACACTAATCATTCAGACAAATGAGCTCAGACTACAAGGCACCCACCACAAAAGGGATTCATTTAAAGGCACAAGAAGACAAACAAAGGCCACAGACAAGGGCAAAAACAATTCTACCAAAAGATCTATCCCTAGATCTAAAATTAAGAAACCTTTGAAGCTGGGGGACTGAATGATCAATGCGAAAAAAATAGTAGAACTATGGAACCATTTCAACATGACATACCACAAGAAGGTACCTCTGATATAATAGCAGTGCACATCTTGATTCCAAAGTCAAACATGAATGAAGAAATATAGATATCAGACAGATCCAATCTCTGCCTAACTGGGGAAATGTACCCTACACATTTAGAAAAGCATCATAAAGTTTCTTTCAGGCAGCCTTTCTAGATGATAGACTATAATGTCCCCTTTTAGGATATACCTGATTTCTTTGCCTGCATACAATAATAATCACTAGAAAAGGACATTGGTAATATTAAAGATCCATAAATTAAGATAATATTCAATTCATAGCATCATTCTTATTAAATTCATCTATCATTCATATTAAGTTCATCTATCATAGCATAATTATTAATGAGACCAATACTAATATTAACAAGCACAAAGTATACACACCATACACGAAGCAGACATATAATCATTTCAGGGTTATTCCCAACGGTCAATCACATAATAAAACTCTATGAGAAAGCATATAGGGCATTGGGAGCTTGACACACCTTAACCAAGCCCAAGGGTAGTATGTCCATCCCGGATTTCACCCCCTTGGCCCACAAGTGGCAGAAACACCTGTCCGTCCAACTTGGGGTGGGCTACTTGATGAAGGGACTAGTGCTATTGCTTGTCCCCTAATATGCATTTCACATTCATATCAAATGTGATGGTTCATTGGGTTAAAAGTAACTCTTGATGGATTTCAAGTTTGGTTCAAGGATTGTAATATATCCTTCTTGCTGTTAACTCTTGTTCTATAACCAATAAATGTATATATATACTTGATATATTTCCAGTGTTCCACAGGGACCCGTCCCCCCCCCCCCCCCCCAAAACCAGCCGTCCCCAAGTACGGGACGTTTTGGAGACTCGGGGATGGCTGCAAGACGCCCCCCTACCGTCCCCCCACCACCGCCGGGACATCAGAGACTTGGAGGAAACGGCGGGGACTTCTGGACGTCCCCGAGACGTCTTGGGGACTCCTAGCCGTCCCTCGAGCGTCTCGGAGACTCCCAGGCATCCCCCACATTGGGACATCGAAAAAGGCATTTTAAAAAAAAATTTCTCTGATTTTGGGGATGATTAGAGGCCTCCCTTCATTACATTTTTGCATTTTGTACTTATTTTGATATCAATGTATCATGCTACTCATTGTACTCATCTTTATGATGTGATATTATGATGTGACATGTCATATTTTCCGATTTTCGATATAATAGAAGCTAAGAAATCTCAAATTCGACAATTTTATTTGTCAAATTTTAATATTTTATTTATTTTTAGTCTTTTAGTAATAGTATTCATGTATTTAAAATGTTAGTATTTGCAATTTTGCTATTTTCCTAATTTGCCAAAGTTAATTTGAAATGTTATTTTTAAACATCTTTTTGTAATTAGTTATTCAAGTACCATATGTATATCAGCACCGTCCCCCCGCCGTCCCCAAACTTAGACCCTTTGTCCCCCCGTCCCCGTCAGGAAACTCCGTGGAACACTGTATATTTCCTTTTTGCTTGATTCTTATATGACTTCCTTCCAATGAAGATAACTTCCTTTGATTGCTAATTGATATCTCAGATATTTGCTGATTTGATTGATTCGATAATAGACTCATAGAACGATAGAATGATAGGATAATCGAAGGATAGAATAAAAAGATGAAATAATAATAGAATAATAGAATAATAGAATAATAGAATAGGATGATATAATGATGGAAGAATAGAATGAAAAAATGATATAATAATCAAATAATAGAATGATGGACTAATAGAATGAGAGGCTGATAGAATTATAGCATGATAGAATGGCTGCAATACATAATGCTCTGCTGCTACAATTATTGCATATATATCACTGCTGATGTCTGCCTGCAGATTTATCTCAGCTAGAATATATATTTCTTTCTTCTTCTATACCCCCCAATATTCATTTCTTCTTCCACATTTTATATCATTCCAAATGGAGGCATCCATTATGAATGGACGTGACTATTAATAAGGAAGTAACTCTTCAAAACCATACTTCTTCACAACAGATCGTACCTCTATGAAATTGCAGCCTTTCACTAACTAAATTTGATCGCTGCCTTTTTTAAAAACTTTTATTTATCCTCAAATGCTTTCATATATCCTTTCACATAGAATCATTGTCTTCATAAACATAGGCGCTGCCTTTTCATAATGAATTGCTGCCTCTTAGTAAATGGAATCGCTGCCTTATGAAATATATTAATCGCTGCTCGTAATCTGTCCCTAGCATTATTAGCTTGGGCGATCTTAACTACATTTATATATGTCTTGGAATCTATCCCAGAAGGTGGTCGGCCAATATAGTAACTTTAGTTATATGCCAAAATGTCGTCGGCTCAAAGACAAATATTAAGGTAATGTTAATTTGCATATAACAAAGGGAGTCGGCCAGCAATCTTCAAAGGGAATAATGTAAGTTTGAGTGCTGCTATGAAAGTACGGAACATTTCAGTCCACCTTGCCCAAGATTGCTTGTCCTCAAGCAATCACAAACCGGAATGCTCCTAAAGTAATCAGCATCCCAAATCAATCCTCTTTGAAGAATGGTTGTTAGTATACTTGTCTCCATCCAACCACCAACATAGCCATTTAAGATCATAAGGTTGATAACTTTTTTTTAAGGTATGAGGATAATGCATTGTCCAATATCCTTTTGGTTCATATACTTGTATTTTCCAATATCTCTCAACAAGCCAAGAGTTGGTAATTGGTAAGGTCCCTAACTTAAGACAAGTTCTCTCATCCTTAGGGAGAAGAAACCCAAGATATCTTGCATAGTTTGAAACTAAGAAAAGGAAGAATCAATCCCAAAGAACGTTTTCTCATTGGCATCAATTAAGTCTTCAAAGAATCCAAGGAGTTGGTCAAACCTTCGTACATGGATATCTCTTTGAATCAAAGAAGCAAAGTTGCTTTCCATATATTAAAATGGAAAGTAGAAGCACGATACACATCTATGACCTTGAATGTGCTATTCTTTTTTTGGAATGATCTTATATTTTTTTGGCTTATTTTCAAGATTCTCATATTCTATTACTAGTCCAGAAGAGTTACTACAAATACCCCTGATTATTTTTCCTCCGTCTTCGATCTTGGGATTCGATATATTCGGTCTTTCTATAGACTGAGCTCCTCCACTATCTTGTACTTGTCATATTGTAGTTTTCCTTCCAATATATCATTAGCCCACGATTCAGAGGAATAGAAGAAGTCATGTTCAAATCCAGTGAGGATAAGGAGAAGGCAGAATGAATGTCATTGTGAACATGCCCTAAGAAAGCAAAGAAGTAAGAGAATTTGTGACCAAAGTATACTTGAAGGGACTAATGAAAGATGAATGTATTGGCAACCATTTGTTTGATGTTTTGAATAACAACAATGCAATTGAGATAATGCAAGTGTCACTGATGAAGATGTAGTTACGTAAGTGAATGCAAAAAGGAAGGAAACATTTTTAATGCTAAAGAAGAGATTGAGAGCATTCAGAAAATCTGATTGATGAAGAGGGCTTGAAGAAAGACTAGAAACATGAATCCAGTGATGTTGTTGAGAAGGTAAATTTGAATCTTAAGTAAGACTTTGATTATTGAACAATCTGTGGAAGTGTAGAGTAATCGGTGAAGATGATAAGATAGTGTGGAGACCATCTATGATAGATAAGATTATTAGAAGAGAAAAATGATCATCTGTGTTGTTATCGATCAGCCCCTAAAAGTGTTGCAAATGTACTATTTGCAATATCATCTTCTTCAGACTTCCCTTACTCTTTCTGAAGCTCGTTCAGCTCTTTGGCTTAATGGCATTAACTATCTTTGATCCCCAGGCTGGCAGGATCAAGGCTTTGATACCACTTGTAATGCCCCCTTTTAGGATATACCTGATTTCTTTGCCTGCATACAATAATAATCACTAGAAAGGGGCATTGGTAATAATAAACATCCATAAATTAAGATAATATTCAATTCATAGCATCATTCTTATTAAATTCATCTATCATTCATATTAAGTTCATCTCTTGTAATGTCCCCCTTTTAGGATATGCCTGATTTCTTTGCCTGCATACAATAATAATCACTAGAAAGGGACATTGGTAACATTAAAGATCCATAAATTAAGATAATATTCAATTCATAGCATCATTCTTATTAAATACATCTATCATTCATATTAAGTTCATCTATCATAGTATAATTATTAATGAGATCAATACTTATATTAACAAGCACAAAGTATACGCACCATACATATAATCATTTCAAGGTTATTCCCAACGGTCAATCACATAATGAAACTCTATGAGAAAGCATATAGGGTGTCGGGAGCCTGACACACCTTAACCAAGCCCAATGGCGGTACGTCCATCCCGGATTTCACCCCCTTGGCCCACAAGTGACAGAAACACCCATTCATCCAACTTGGGGTGGGCTACTTGATGAAGGGACCAGTGCTACTGCTTGTCCCCTAATATGCATTTCACATTCATATCAAATGTGATGGCTCATTGGGTTAAAAGTATGTCTTGATGGATTTCAAGTTTGGTTCAAGGATTGTAATATATCCTTCTTGCTGTTAACTCTTGTTGTATAACCAATATATATATACTTGATATATTTCTTTTTTGCTTGATTCTTATATGACTTCCTTCCAATGAAGATAACTTCCTTTGATTGCTAATTGGTATCTCAGATATTTGCTGATTTGATTGATTCAATAATAGACTCATAGAACGATAGAATGATAGGATAATCGAAGGATAGAATAAAAGGATGAAATAATAATAGAATAATAGAATAATAGAATGATAGATTGATAGAATAGAATGATATAATGATACAAGAATAGAATGAGAAAATGCTATAATAATCGAATAATAGAATGATGGACTGATAGAATGAGAGGCTGATAGAATTGTAGCATGATAGAATGGCTGCAATACATAATTCTCTGCTGCTACAATTATTGCATGTATATCACTGCTGATGTATGCCTGCAGATTTATCTCTGCTAGAATATATATTTCTTTCTTCTATACCCCCAATATTCATTCCTTCTTCCACATTTTATATCATTTCAAATGGAGGCATCCATTATGAATGGATGTGACTATTAACAAGGAAGTAACTCTTCAAAACCATACTTCTTCACAACAGATCATACCTCTATGAAATTGCAGCCTTTCACTAACTAAATTTGATTGCTGCCTTTTAAAAAAACTTTTATGTATCCTCAAATGCTTTCATATATCCTTTCACATAGAATCACTGTCTTCATAAACATAAGTGCTGCCTTTTCATAATGAATCGCTGCCTACGAAATATATTAATTGCTGCTCCTAATCCATCCCTAGCATTATTAGCTTGGGTGATCTTAACTACATTTATATATGTCTTGGAATATATGCCAGAAGGTGGTCGGCCAATATAGTAACTTTAGTTATATGCCAAAATGTGGTCGGCTCAAAGACAAATATTAAGTTAATGTTAATTTGCATATAACAAAGGGAGTCGGCCAGCCATCTTCAAAGGGAATAATGTAAGTTTGAGTGCTGCTATGAAAGTACGGTACGTTTCATAGACATTAAGTCAAATGAAATGGTTGTTGCAGCTACTTCAGAAGGTGGCCTTGTTTTATTGGTTGGTCTTCCATTACAAGATGGTTGTCAAAAACATCAAATTTCTTCTGGGAGTCAATTTCTTCCAATTTACAAGTCAAAGCTGTTGTCCCTTACCTTGAGGTTGTTTGCTTGCTTTAGGTATGCATCTTAGAGGTGTAATCACCATTACAGATGTGTGTTTAAATACATGTTTGTTTTTTTTTTGATAATTTCTTGGTTTATTTATTTAATATCTATTAAAAAACATCAAAATTTCCTCCATTTTGTGAGTCAAAGGTTTCGTTCGTTTCTTTGAGGTTGTTTGATTATAATTGTTTACCCTGGCAAATAAAATTGACTCTCAGAAGAAATTGGTTTGGGTGCATGGGAATCATAACAACCTATAAAAGTGGGTTTCAGATTGTTGAGAATTCAATGCTTTAAGGTGGTTTTACTTTTAATTTAAGGTATCTGGATTCCTTTTGCCCCCTTTTGTACAAGGTTGCTTGTTTTAGTTATATGCATCTTAGAGGTGTAAGACACAGTATTTCTTTACAAACCTTTGGATGACATATGCATTGGTAGCACGAAATCCTTAATTTTCTTTTCTACACTTGATGTTGCATCAAAATTAATCAAATGTTTCTTGAGGGAGGATCTCTAGAGGGTTTTAAAAATTTACAATAAGCTTTGTTCATATTAATTCCATTTCATGAAATGGCCTTGATGATAGCAATGTATTTGAATAAGGAAATTTTTAATGTAAGGTTTATGGATTATTTTTTCCCATCCTATCTGAGGATGGTTGTTTTAGTTTTTCATCTTAGAGGTGTAAGACACTCCCTAACAGGAACCTTGATTTGGATATCATGCATTGGTTATATGTAATCTTAGTTTTCATCAATAGACTTGAACATAATGGAATTAGGTTATATTAAAAGGTGTCCACTTGCGCTCCTGTCTGTTAATAAGTATGAGATGTTGCATTAGAGATTGTATCATGTGATGTCTTTTATTTTGCATTGCAAAATCATACCAAATGACAAGAGGATGTCAGTCTTGGATATCATATTTTAATAACATTTATTCAGTCATTTGACTCTATATACAAGCACTGCAGAGATTGAATGCATGAATAGTGATAGTGATGAAGCAAAATGCTTTTTTTGTACTTGACATGCAGGAGGATGGTCCCAGGCCTGGTCAGGCACCTCGTCCAGGTGTTGCAAACACTACAGGTCCTGCACGATAAACATTGAAGGAATGTGTTAAGGGATTTTTTGCATTACAATTAGAAGACTGCTATTGAGAATGAAAGTTGGCAGGATACCGTTACATATATATTATGATTGCATTTTATGCTATAGGAAACTTCCCTGAGTGAAATTCTGTAAGAGATAGATTGTGTGCTGTATTTTTATCAAGACGATCTGCAGTCTGCTATTTGCTTTTCATATAAATTTCAAAGGTAGAAGCAATCTGACCTTGCAATATCTGCAGTAATGTTCCATGCAATTTTTGAAATGTGATGCTTCAATTTTCAAAGACGTTTGTTTATATGTTACTTTTAGTCTAGAATTTAGGAAATCAAAATTCTGGTTAACGTCAATGCTTATTATGTAGGAAGCTTTGTATAATGTTAGTTTTTCTTATTTCAGTTTTACGTAATGTTTATGGTTCTAAGCTTTAATTAATGTCAAATATCATTAGAGCCAACACTTAAAAAACCATTTAAAATCTATATATTAGTTGCTAGATCTTGTTAACAAGCTTCAAGAGATTGATTACACGCTCGATTATTATGTTCATTTTATTTATAGATTTACATTTGAATTGCTAGTTTTCCTTTATTATGATTATCTGTTTGTACTTGTTGGAATTTGTGTAAAGGGAATTTAATTTAATTTGTCAGAATCAATCTTGCGCTTATTTTGTCTGAGCAGCAATTTTGAGTTGCCTGCCTGCTTAAGGTTTTTTTGTTTGCTGTCTGTTAAGTCAATTCTTGCCCATATTCATTTTTGTATAGCCACAAATTTCAGAAAGATTCAATATGATTTGATGAGATGTTTGTACTGTTGAAATATTGGTGATGGTTATTTCAATGGAACTTGGCAATATGCAGTAAATGTATTTTTTGCATCTTGTTTCGTAGAAAGTGAATTATAAGTGCTGGTAATTATAAATTCTAGAACTCACTAAACAGTACCACCTTGTTTCATATAAGTGAATAATTTAATCTTGGCAACCGGTCTATGTTTGCAACCAAGTCAATATGTCTGTATGTACTCGTTGGAATTTGCTTTAAGGGAATTTAATTTATTTTTTCAGAATCATTCTTGCCCATTCTCATTTTTTCTATAGCCACAAATTTCAGAAAGATTCAATATGATTTGTTGATATATTTGTGCTGTTGAAATATCAGTGATAGTTAGTTTTTAATGGAACTTGGGAAAATGTGTAAGAAATGGATTTTGCTGAATTTTACACTTTAGAAAGTGAACAATTAGTGCTGGTACCACCTTGTTTCATATTATTTAATGATTTAATCTTGGCAACCAGTCAATTAGTCTGTTTTGCGAAAGACTACAGTAGTGATTGTTTTCCTTGTTTCTAATATTAAGATTCATTCAATGAAGCTGTCATTCTAATTGTTTTTTTTTTTTTTAATTTGTGTTTAAGGAGGCTTCACATTCTTACAGTTACACCTAAATTTTGGGCTGCATCCTTAAGTGGTCTGAATATTTTCTTCCAAAGTTCAACCCTTTACTTACGAGTTGTGTCATTACAAATGTTCATTTTGTGAATTATGTTTTTCCATTAGTTTTTAAAAATAAAATCTAATTAAAATAACAAGAGATAACTAGGAGAAGTCTCCTGTCTTTGTTGTCATCTGGTTTCGTCGCCTTGAAGAATTTGTCACATGGTCAATATTTTAAGGATAGTAATATATTTTGAGCTTAATATTTTAAGGTTGTGAGATTGATATTTGAGGTGGTTTCATCACCTTGGAGAATTTGTCACATAGTCAATGTTTTAAGGATATTATGTTTTGAGATGAATATTTTAAAGTTGTGAGGGCAATGAATTGATATTTGAGGTTTAAAATTACCTTGACTTTAGATTTGTAGTCCTTTCTTTCTTAAATTTATTTTCATTTGCTGTATTATTGAATTTTTTGATTTTGTACGTGAGCGACATTTTTCTCTCGTAGAAGGTTACAAACATTTTCATGAAATTAGTAAAGTTTAAATTACATTTACATCTTGCTCTAGAAATTGGTGAAAAGGAAGTCAATCTCCTGCACCTCCCCAAACAGAGGCCTGATTTGGTTACTATAGGTTATTACTTCATATTGTCCAGAAAAGGTAATCTGACATGCAAATATAAAATATAACACACAAATATTAGATAAAACTATAGAAATAAAATAAATCAAATGATTAATTGAGAACTAAAACATAGCCAACATATGTGTAAACTAATATACCTATCTTTAGAAAATCCAAGCACACGTTACAAACAACTGATCGGAGCGCGCGCTCTCTCTCTCTTTCTCTCTCTCCCCCCCTTCCAACAATCTTTTTTCTCCACTCAAAAGGAATGATTTTAGTGCTTCCATTGAAAATCCTCTTTGCTTGAAGGTTTGAGACTGTCAATTAATTTCTTCTTGCCCTTTAAGTCAAGCAACAAGCCTTCCTCACTCTCATCATGAAATAGGATGATGATGACGATGATGACGATGATGATACTGATGCCAAGTGGATGTTTTTGAGTGACACTTTTGGCTTGTGCCACTTACTTCAACTCTTTGTTTGGAGATCTTATCATAAGCTATAAAGCACATTGCTCAAGGGAAAAAGCATATGCAAATTAAGATGTAGAGTGGGTGGAAGGCTAAACATTGTAATTTACTCAATGATTTTAAAGAAAAATAAATGGCGGTGATTTTGGTTTCTTAAAAAAAAAAAAAAAAAAAAAAGAAACTCATTGATTCACACGTCCAACCATTTTATCTCCCCATCTTTTCTAAGATTTGCCTTTATTTACATTGTAGCGTTAGTCAAATTACTCAATCATGTCTTCTCCTTGAGTCATATTTTTCACAAACAATGGGTATGGTCATATTAGAGCCATGTGGATTTCTCTGTCCATGTGAAAGGGCTCGATGAGTGGTGTTGATGAGGGGCTACACCACCCAACACTCTCACGAAATAACAACAGAGATTCCCACAAAAATGTGAGGAATGGAATCAAACAACTTTTATTTCTTTAGCAAAATGGAGTACAAAATCTAGTATTACATGCTACAACAACATGGATTGTTTTACAATAGAGAAAATCTAACTCTATCAGAGATTTCTACAATCCGAAGCCACAAGTGCACATGTGAATTGTTCCCCGTAACCTTTTCGTTTCCTCTTTTTATTTGGCACCAATAACTTCCATGCCACTTCTTCACTACCTTCCCAAATGTTCTAGAAGGTGTAACTCCCCTTTTCGGACGCTAAGTCCAGTTGTCCATTTTCCTACCCAAGAAATTGAAGATTTGAAATTGTTGAAGTTTTTAAAATTTTGTAACACAACTTTTGGGGCCCATAACTTTTGAACCGAGCATTCAATTGACAAACATAACTAGGTGTTGGAAATCTCATGAAGAGCTCTATGCTGCTTTTTGAACCCCAATGAGGCTTCGAAAGGCCTCAAATTCAAATCTGAAGTTCATCAGGAGCAAATTTCCAAAACATAAACTTTAATATCTCTCAAACTATAAATGATATTCAGATGATTTCTTCACCATTTGCTTGTTTTTACAATTCTGCTTCTTGGGGTAAGTTTTCAGGTCCATATGTACCCAAATAGACCAAGTTATTAAAAATAGTAGGTTACTATGTTTAGCCTCTCTAAACTTTTGGTAGACCTAAACCACTGAAGTGTTAACATGGACTCCACAACTAAAGAAACATACAAAAACAAAGAAATTCAAAACAACTTCAAATATATTTGGGTGATGCAAGATTGTCCTTACACCACTGGATGCTCCTGCATCAGGTGTTGATCGTTGTTGGACTATAAGTTTAGTTGGATCCATTCACTCAACGTGTGGGACGAGGATGATAATATTGTGCTATTTGCCATGAATTTGTACTTGGTGGAGCACATCTTGGAGAAAACTCATCTAGTACATTTTTCAATGGAGAAAGTAGCCAACAAGGGACACGTTTCTAGATAAGAGACACCTTGCATGCAAGACATAAGTGGTAGGAACAATTTAATGATGTTGTGCAATGTAGCCAAAAAGGCTTCCTTGCAAATTTTGTGTTTTCAAAGCATATTACTCGGCGGCTATGGGGTTAGGGAGCATCTCCTTTCATGTATGTTCAAAATGCCATTGTAGTGAATGGATTTCTAGCAAAGCATTTGATGGATAACAAAATGGAGTGCTCTATTAAATGTCCTATAAGAAGAGCAATGATTGCACATGGAATTGAAAACAAAATCTCTCTCTCTCTCTCTCTCTCTATATATATATATATATATAATATTCCATCTTTGTGGCCCTCCCTCTCTATCTCTCTCTAACTTTTGTAAAAGGAACATGTCATAGAAAACACACCATTTTTGCAAAATACCTATAGAGAAGGAAAAAATGTATTAAAAAAAACTGTCCCAAAATTTATATTTTTGTCAAATAAAAATGTATATAAACATGCTATATTTTAAAAGGCACAGGGAGTGAGTTAATACTAAGTGCCCATTTATCTCTCTCTCTCTCTCTCTCTCTCACACACACACACACACACACACACACACACTCTCCCCCCTCTCTCTAGTAAATTGATTGAGGTGGAAGATGTGCAAAATTTGACAAAATGAAGACTTGATGAAATGATTAATCAAATTGGAGGTTTTGATATGATAATAGGTGGAAGCCTCTATTTCTATTTTATATGGATTTCCATGAATTGTGAATTATATAAGGCACACAATGCATTCAAGTGTAATTTGACAGAATAATGAAACCTTCATTTTATACTAATCTAGACTTCACTTTGGATCATTGGCATGAAACGATTGATTGATTTGTTTATATTTGCATATGCTCTTTCACTTTATATCTCTTATCTTTACCTCTCTCTCCCACTCCAGTGGAGCTAGATGATCTGGACCAACCCATACCAAGTCAACCTCTCTTTTCTTTATCTCTCTTTCCATTTCATTAGGCTCCAATGGAGCTAGATGATCTAGACCAACCCATACCAAGCTCCACTTTTTACATTGTAAAAGTACCATAGACTAATCATTAATGTAAGGTTTTGTTTTGCCACTATGTTTATGTAGTTAAGCTTAGTTTTGTAATTCCATGATGGCCAATGATTTTGTGTTTTAGGAAATGTCTCTTCAATTGTCATTGGTAGTAAAGGTAAAATCTAAAAATAATTATTCATAGGAAGGTTATGCATGTAGCCATGTTCTCTACTTGAAACCTGAAAGGTACTTTGAGTTCACAAATCTTAATTCAACATCATACATAAATAAGGATATGGTTTGCCCATACACCCTTTGGCATAGTATAAACATATTCAAAGTAACGGTGTGGTAAACAAAAAATTGTATCTTTATTTTCTATAGACAAACTTTTGGAAGACATACTTTCTTTGAGCTTTATCTTTTGAAATGGTTTCTTGTGATGGGTTTCATACTAATCCTATCTTCAATCGAAGTGCTTTCTTTTATGAAATTTGATTTTCTACACATCCTCTAAGATTTCACTCAATCCTTGCAAAAGGAAACCATGGTTAGCATGACTAATCAAACTAATAACCCTATGGTTGTAATTGGCAACATCGAAGCCTGCAATTAGTACCACATTGATTGCGTAAACAAATTTGCTCCATATAATCAAAATAATGTCCATAATTTTT
Organism: Cunninghamia lanceolata; assembly: GCA_027924645.1. Taxonomy (NCBI): domain Eukaryota; kingdom Viridiplantae; phylum Streptophyta; class Pinopsida; order Cupressales; family Cupressaceae; genus Cunninghamia; species Cunninghamia lanceolata. Next base: position 5,116,174 of record BSBN01000604.1, on the reverse strand, counting down.
AATACTTGTTTTTGCTAACCTCTTCAATTTAGAGGAACATGAATCAATCATTTTATCAAGTCTTTCTTTTGTCAAATTCTGCACATCTTCCACCTTAATCAATTTACCATTTTGATGTGTTTTTTCCACCCAACTTTTGAGGATAAGCTTGTTTTCTTTACATTTCTTTGTAGATACAACATAATTTAGTGGTATACCCAAACGATGCATTGTAATTGACCTCATGCTTTGCCATACTATATGCAAAAAAATGATGAACTCAATGAATAAAATCATCGTCGGCATACCCATTGCATCGTTCTTTTTCTTGGAAAATCTTCATCGATGACCCATGGAAATTATATAAAATAGGGGAATGCTTCCCCTCTAGCCCATCCCTTGTGTTCCTCTTGTTACCTGCTAGATTATTAAATGGGCTTCCACCTATTATTAGATCAAAACCTCCAATTGAATTAATCATTTCATCAAGTCTTTCTTTTGTCAAATTTTGCACATCAATCAATTTACCCTTTTGATGTGTTTTTTCCATCCAACTTTTAAGGATAAGCTTGTTTTCTCTACAATTTTTTGTAGATACAACATAATTGAGTTGTATATCCAAATGATGCAAAGCAACTTATGCACTCCCATTTCTAGAGAATAAAGAAAGAATACTGATCCCCTTTAGATAAATAGGTTTCAAAATAGAAAGGTGGTATCTTATAATGAACAAATCAAAGTGATACATTTTTCCTCTTCTTCCATTTTTACATCTACGGAAGCTAGTTGAGTCACTACTATATGAGAAGCATTTAAATGTTTGGTTACAAAGTCTTCTCCATGCATGTTTAAAGAACACAAATTTCTTTTCAAAAATAACTTATTTACAAGACACTTGGTTTGATATAATGCAATAATTTTATCTCTTAAACTCTTAGCAAATTTTTGAACTAAAACATTCATCAAGACTGAATGATACTCTAAAATCCTTCTTACTATTATATACAACAAATGCTTCCTGTGTTTGTTGTCGATTGTGTTGAATGGTTTTTACACACTCATCTAGGTTTGTTCGGATATAAGTTTATCAGTTTTATAGTTTGATTTTCCTTTTTTCCATGGTTTGAAATTATTGATGGCTACGATTTATGGCACAAGAAAAATTGCTGAAGGAAGTCATGGAGATGTAGCTGAGGAGAAATTTGCATATTACATCAAACAAACCAACCACCAAAACTATTTTTTATAGGATTACAACCTTTATTACCACTTCTCAACCCTTGATCTATAATTTCAACCCACTTTCTCATGTAAAGAATGCTTAAGTGGGGGTTGCACCAACATTGCAAATACAATATATCCATGATTAATATCTCTTTTGCAAAGACTCCTTTCATCTGCACATCAGTTATGAGCAAATATATTAATGTTGTATGGAACAATTCTATGACTTGTAAAAGGTAATTATTCGATGTTGAAGTTGCACTTTGCTGATGATGGCAATGAATAGGATTGGTGAATTGCTTTCAATGATAGAATGTATGAGCAGACACCGACCTAGCTCACGGTCCTGTAGATAGTCTGGATACATGCAGAAAAGGGTATGTTGACAACTTCTCTTTAACATGTTACATTCTAAAAGCTGGATTGCATCTATAAAATTGATGCGCTGCTCAACCATCAAGTATAAGGTATCATCTCACAAAGTTTAGGTTGACACGAAACACTAGAAGAATAAGATGGAGCACACTAATAATGGTACCGTAGAAACATGTGTGTGGAACATGACGTTTTTAAATCGATACCATCGTGTTCTACATCAGACAAATTAATGACCAAGATTGTTTTCATAGTTTTATTACCCAAAAAAAAATTCAATTTAATAATTTCATCGACCTTTTTTAGATGGAAGACCTTTTTTAGATGGAACAATTTTTTGGGTAATAAAAAATAAGGAATAGAGAGTGTGAATTCAATTTTAGCAAATTTAAAAGAAAATAATAATAAAAGGTTCTGCATTAAAGAGAAAGTATGTGAAAACAAATCATACTTTTTGATGTCTCACAAATCTTGTCATATCTATAAACATGTCATGAGCTTGCTTCATACTTAATCCTAAAGAAGAAACAAGGTGAATGAAAAAACACTCCTTCAAGTTTAGAGCATTGTAGAAGCAAACTCTTTCGCTAGGCATTGGTGAAGACCAAATATCTCTTGAAAGAAGAAAGCCAAGCATCTTTGATCCTTATAAGCCACGATGGTGTAGAGATACTTATACAAGTCTTCAAAGAGGCAAAATAATTAATTGCCCATTATCGTCGATTTCAAGCTCCACTAGCAAATCTAACAAATGTGATGCACCTGAGGAATATAGTGATTGGTGCCTATGCAGAGGAGCTTCAAACAAACTTTGAACTATCCTAAAGGGACCTTCAAAATATAAGGTAATTGGAGCTTAGTGTAGCCTAGAGGTTGAATTATCCCATACTCAAAATGAATGTGTTGTAGTAGTATTGAAGCTTCAAGGAAAGAGGTTCATGAGGTTGTAACCAGTTGGGGTGTAGGTAGGCTATATAGATCTCATCTTTGATACCCCTATTTATCTCATTTATAGATAGATCTAGCACATCAATGAAAAAATTATGGGAAGGAACTCTATCCATGCCAAGGCCTACAAGACCTTGCAAAGTAAGAGCACATCTAACATAAAATAGAATTGTGGGGATGAATGTGAAGACATCATCTTTGGGCTCAACTTACTATAACTTATAGATCATTTTGAAATTGAGGCCTAAAGCATTTTAAATAACATTAGTTTGCCTTCAAAATGTTTATTGGACTTCGTTTGGTTTTTATTGTAATTCTATTTAGAAGTTTCAAATGGCACAAAATTGTAATTCTAATGTTATATGGTTTTTAATATGTTTATATATATAATTCTTTCTGACAAGTGACTTAGACCAAAATAATGACTTCACTGGAAAGCCAACTACTCATAATCAAGATGCTACTTCCAAAAACTATCCCTAACTTTTACACAAATCTACATAAGCAAACCCAATGCTAGGTTCATTTCTACTATTTAATATGTGCATAAGTTGATTAGGAATGCCCTATGGTATTAGGAGATGTATTATTGGCAACAAGGCTAGACTAAGCAAGGCATATACCTGAAGAAGTGGTTAGGGTTAGGGTTAGAATCAGAGTCAGAATTAACGTTAAGTTTAGGGTTAGGATTAGGTTTCGGGTTAGAACTAAGGTTATGGTTATGGTTAGAATTAGGGTTAGCGTTAGAGTAAGGATTATGGCTAGAATTAGGGTTAGGGTTAGGATTAGAGTTAGGGCTTAGGGTTAGGTTTAGGGTTAGGGTTAGAATTAGGGTTAGTGTTAAGTTTAGGAATAGAGTTTGAATTATGTAATTTTAGGGTTAGGGTTAGGGTTAGAATTATATTGAGTTTTGGGATTAGGGTTACACCTATAGTTAGAATTAGGGTTAGGGTTAAATTTAATATAGGGATTATAGTTAGAATTAGTGTTAGGATTATAGTTAGAATTAGGGTGAGCGTTAGAATTAGGGTTAGGGTTAGAATACAAATTATGATTAGAAAAATGGTTCAGGTTAGGGTTAGTATTATGATTAGAATTAGGGTTATGGTTATGGTTAGTGTTATAATTAGGGTTAAATTTATGTTTAGAATTAGGGCTAGGGTTAGGGTTAAGTTTAGTGTTAGGGTTATGGTTAGAATTAGGGTTAGGGTTAAATTTAGGGTTAGGGTTAGGTATAGGCTTCAAATTAGAATAAGGGTTACAATTAGAAGTAGGGTTAGGCTTAGGGTTAGAATAATGATCATGGTTAGAATTAGGGTTAGGGTTAGAAAAGGGTTTACAATTACAATTAGGGTTAGAGTTAGAATAAGGATTAAAATTAGAATTAGGGGTAGGGTTAGAATAAGTATTATGGTTAGAATAAGGTTTACTGTTATAATCAGGATTAGAGATAGAATTTTAGTTAGAATTAGGTTTAAAATTAGGGGTAGGGTTAGGGTTAGGGATACGATTACAATAAGGTTACAGTTACTGTTAGATTTAAGGTTAGGGTTAGTGTGAGGGTTAGAATTAGGGTTAGGGTTAAAATTAGAATTAGTGTTAGGGTTAGAATTAGTGTTATGGTTAGGAATAGGATTAGGGAGAGTTATATGGGTTTGGCTTAGGGTTAGAATTATATGTAACTTTAGGGTTAGGGTTATAATTGGCTTAGGGTTATAATTATAAATAATTTTAGAGTTAGGGTTATAGTTAGAGTTTGGGTTAGGGTTAAAATACAAATTATAGTTAGAATTAGTGTTAGGGTTAGAATCAAGCTTAGAATTAGCATCAAGGTTACGGTTACAGTTTGAATTAGGGTAGGGTTAGGTTTAGGGTTATAATTAGGGTTAGGGTTAGAATTAGTTTTAGGTTAGTGTTAGGGTTAGAATTAGAATAAGGATTACGATTAGAATTAGGCTTAGGGTTAAGGTTAGAATTAAAATAAGGATTACAATTATAATTAGGGTTAGGGTTAAGATTAGAATTAGGTTGAGGGTTAGGGTAAGTGTTATGGTTAGAATTAAGCTGAGGATTGGGGTAAGGGTTATGGTTAGAATTAGGCTGAGGGTTGGGGTAATGATTATGGTTAGAATAAGGATTACTATTACAATCAGTGTTAGGGTTAGAATTAGGGTAGGGTTAGTGTTAATATTATTATAAGAATCACGGTTATAATTATGGTTAGAATTATGGTTTGGGTTAGGGTTAGAATAAGGATTACAATTAGAATTATTGTTAGGGTTAGAATTAGGTTTAGGCTTAAGGTTAGAAATATGGTTAGAATTAGGGTTAGTGTTAGGTTTAGAATTAGGGTGAGGGTTAAAATTAGGATTAGAGTTAGGGTTAGGCTTAGAATAAGGATTATAGTTACAATTAGGGTTAGAGTTAAAATCAAGTTCAGAGTTAGGCTTACTATTGGAATTATAGTTAGAGATATGATTAGGTTTAAGACTAGTGTTGGGGTTACAATTAAAATAATAAAAGTATAAAATAAATATTATGTATGGCTAATATAAAAAAGTTTAATAACTCTACACAAGGACTCCCTAGTCACTCCCAACTTCTACCTAGTGTCACCCTTTACTTTTGTATTATACATTTTGACTTAGAAATTTTATTGTGTCATAGTGAATCCACCATAGGTTTTGGTGGATTCCATGCTTAGTTTCATGTGATTTTGCTATGGTACTTTTTCATTTTCTATAAAGTTTATTGTTTTGTTACGGAAATTTATGTTTTTGTTGTGGTGATTATGCTTTTGCGTTGATGATTTCATGATTGTCAAATTGGTGATCTCATGTGAAGTGGCAAATTTTCTCAATGTGTTCATAAGCATAATTTCTCTTCAAAATGAGAGTTTATTGCAAATTTTCTTTGGTTGAGTTTAAGTTAAACCAAATCTAGATCCACATTTTGTGTGTGATTTTCATGTGTGTTTACAAAAGTGCTTGTTTGAGTCATTTGTGGTCCAAAGAATTGTTATTCTATAGTGAATTCTTTGTCAACATTTTCTTGTTTGACCACTATTTCCAACATGAGAGAATTCATTTGAGCTATTTGTTCATCTAACCAATTTCAAACAACTCTTTGAAGGAAGAGGAGTCGAAGAAAGAGATGCTTGAGGACAAAATGACACCATCAAAATTTGCTCTGTGCATTGTAGCTTATCTTGCTCCAAGTCTAGACATTCTATTTTAGTTGATTTATAATTGTTGTTGTAGTATATTAATAAAAGATTTATTTTCATATAGATTATTTGTATTAATCATAGTTTTATTTCTTAAATTATAAATTATTAGTTGTTATGTTGTACAAATTGTGCTTCTACTTGGGTTAGCACAATTTCACTATGTTTAGCTCTTGCCTTTTAGTGCCCCTTGACCCCTTTCATTATGGGACCTACCTAAACCCTGATTGATGACTACCTTATCAAGGAAATATCACATTTTAGAGATTATCGACAAAACTCAGAAAGAGACTTTGGATTCCATACATTTTGGACACCCTAAAGCCTGATTTGAAGTGAAATTTGGGGGTTGGACTTGGGCGCCCGCACCCTAGTCCTACCCTAAATCTATGGATTCCAAATTTCATTTTGGTATCAGCTTTTGTCGCGTGCTTCGAGATTCCAAAATCAAATTTTCATTTTCACGCGATGTCAGCATATTATTTTGATTTATTTCATTTCTAAGGTTAGGTATTTAAAGAGAATTGAAAATCATTTTATCACAACACAACTCTCATGCAAGCTTACTATGCCAAATTTATGCTACAAGTGCTATTGAAGGTCTATAAAGTGTTGAAGCTCATTGAAGATTTGGATCTTTGCTATCATGGAGATATGTTGTGAAGATTAGGGAGTAATATCTTGAGTCTATCTTGCTCTTCCTAGGGTTTGTGAAGCCTTTTGTATGATCAGGAGAAGGGTTGAAGCCTTGAACTTGAGTTTTGGAATCCTTTGCGGATATGGCTACCTCGCCTTCTTGTTCTACAAGTCTTCATTAATGTCATCTCCTTGAGGTGAAGTTGTTTCCTTGAGTAAAACATTTGTGGATCTAATCCTTGATGCTTGAGTTATTTAGGATCATGCATTTGTTTATGCTTACACATTAGGTTTACAAGCACACACATCAGCATACTTTGACATTGGCTATCATTGAGGTAGAAATACCAAAGACGGGGTGTGACTAAGGCAAACTCCTATATAGCCACAACCATCTCTCTCCTTCTTTTGTTTGTGCAAGTTAGATTCAGGAAGATTTGATGGAAAGAGACAAAGGAGAAGCATGTATTATGGGTACAATCATCATGAAAGTTACATATTCATCTTCGAAACATCTACAAGACTTTGGGGCGAGTGCTCAAGTCTAACATGACTTGAAAACCAGGATCTGGAACCTTTCACAGAGACACAAATACTTGGTAAAGACAATTTTGTTGATGGAAAACTTACGAGACTCCGGGGCAGGTGTCCTAGTCTTACATGCCTCCAGATTTTAGGCGCATAGTCACTATTACCTTTTATCTACATTTCTATGATCAGTTTGTAGATTTCTGCTTCTGAAATCTGTTTATTCATACATATCTTGTAACTAGGGTTTGGCTCATCATTAGCTAGTTAGGGTTTGTAAAAATCTAGTTGAGACACCCTTTCATGTACAACAAAAAGGAATAGGATGCTTGTAGCTTATCACTCTCATAGTGATTGAGCTCAATCCATACTTTGAATGTTAGTGCACTGAAAAGAGGGGCTAGACCTAGTTTGCATATACTATCATTCTCTCTCTTTTCACACTAAACATTTTGGTGAACTTGTGTTTAAATAATTTGCATCCTTTAACATTAGATCTGATTGTACTTATTGTTCTAAATTAGATTTAGATTGGAAATTTTGAACACCTAGAATACTGAGAGGGGGGGTGAATCAATATTCTCTTAAACCTTTTACACTTTAAACATTCAATCCATTTAGCATATATAATTGCAGTAAAGGAAATTAAGCATAAAAGATACAACCACAAATCATAACACATGAACACCAGGATTTTTACGTGGAAAACCCAAAAAGGGAAAAACCACAATGAGGATTAGCTCACAATTGATATTAGTAAGGCAACCAATTAAGGTTGATACAATTGGTGGACTCACTGTCTAAGAATGCTCACTGCATGTGGCTCACTGCCAAAGGACTCACTGTCCTGATAGAAAGAGATAGAAGAAGTGGTTCATTGCCAAAATTTGAACTCTTATAATTGCATCTAATAAATGCATAGAGTACAGTTCCAATGAAGCTCAAGCTACAAAACAATACTCAGTACATTGTTTTGAAATACCATACTGCTCTGCTCTGTATTTTCTCATCCACAATCTTGTCGTACTGCTCTGCATTCATGCACTTCGCATTCATAGGCTCCTATCACATCACACAGATTATATCCATACATCAAAACATTGAAAACAAATCTTCATATATATCCACTTCTTTCACAACATCAATTAGGTTGGCCTAATTGGATGTAACGTGCAAAACATGCCATATAGAACTTGTCGGCCCCAAATCTTCACACACATGCTTCACGCCAAGATTCAAACTTTGAGATAGGTCGGCATGGACCAAAAATAGCTCCCACTTAACTCCATAAAGCATATTTACCCTCCACACAACATCAACACCTTCAGGTCAGCTCCATAGGCAAGATAACAATAATATGAACTATTTTTTATTTCACAAATTAGTATGCAAACCTCCAAATTGCTTAAAACTTGGAATATACATGCTATAGGTATTCATAATCTTGTCATGAAATCCACACAACAAACCATTCACTTGCAGTGAAATGTAGAGTATCTCAAATTGTCACTAATGTTGGGATAAGGTGCCATTAACCTTGTAAATCCCAATATTGTATTTATTCCATTTTATTATTTGTAATTTGTAATTACCCATAAGGGAATGAGGTAGTTTTATCGGTAGTGGTAATTTTGGAGTCACCAGAGGTAATTAAGGAGTGATATTTATGGTTGGCAATTGTAAAACTCAATAGTAAATGAGTGTAGGTGCCACCTTGGGAGAATCTACTATTTTTAGCGTATATGATGCACGCCATAATGTTTGGTGGGTGCATGTAAAGAATCTATGACAACTACAAGTTGTCCTAAGATTCTATGACACTATGACACATATGACAGATATTCATTAGTTGTAAGTTGCTATGTTTATCCCAAGGCTCCTATCTTGGGAAGATACTCTTTGGTGGAATCTATGATGGTTATGATGTGTCATAAGATGCTATAAGAGTCCAAATTTAGTCTTGCGCGCCCAACCTTGCATGACTATTTTTAGACAAGTGGAAGGTGCTTGTAAGATGGCATTTAATGTTTATAGGTTAGAGATTCTCAGGGGAGAGAAAGTGAATACCTAGGGAGGTGTGAGAGCACTTCTCTATGCATTTTCCATTGTATTTGTTGCTACAATACATGTTTTAGGTACTCAAGTGTTGCAGGAATGCTGTTGGATTGAAGACTGGTGGATAGAGTTGTGTAGTTGATGTATTATAAAATCTTTTATAGATTAATGCAAACTTGTGCCTCTTTCCTGGTGGAGTTTTTTACCCAAAAGGGTTTTTTCCACGTAAACATTGTGTCATTGTGTTAAGTTGTTCATGCTTGATATTTTCTCTATAGTGGGTTTTCTATTTTGATGCAATCTCCATTGATAATACCTTGATATAAGATAATTAAACATATTTGAATCAAATTTCAATTGAAGTAGTTGTGCTTTCATTTCTAACATTTGATATCAAAGCCTGGCCAAATTTGACTCTTGGGTGGTAGTGTGGAAGCTGTAGCTGTAGTGGGGTATTTGGTTGCATTTGTCTTGTAGATCTTGAGTTGATATTATGGCTGCATCCACCGTTGCATCAACCTCTCGTTTGGACATTGACAAGTTCAACAGAATGAGGTATGAGTTGTGGAAGCTGAAAATTGAGGTTTTATTGGAAGAAAGAAACCGGTGGTTGGCTGTCCTAAAAGAGAAGAAACCCGACGATGTCTCTCAAGATGAGTGGGATAGATTGGATAAGAAGGCATGGGGAACAATCTGCTTATGTCTTGTAGATTCTGTCCTATTGAATGTCACGAGGGAAGAGACCGCACATAGCTTGTGGAAGCATTTGGGTGAGATCTACCAAGCCAAGAGTATAGTAAACAAACTTTACTTGAAGCGTAAATTATTTTCTATGAAAATGAAAGAGGGCGAATTGGTTGCAGAGCATTTAAATTCATTTAATTTGTTGTTGAGTCAGCTTGCATCTGTAGATGTTGAGGTTAATGAGGAAGATAAATGTATCTTACTTCTTTGTTCTTTACCAAAGTCCTAGGAGAATGTTATACTTGCTATCACTGCTAACCTCACATATCTAAAGTTAGATGCACTTGTTTCAGTTCTATTGTCACAAGAATTGAGGAAGAAGAGTTTCAATATTTTAGGGGATGCTCTCAGTGTTAGGGGAAAGCCTAAAGAAAGAGGACCGAAAGGAGATCAGAAAGGGGCTAAGGACAAGTCTAAGGGCTGATCTAAAACTCTTGGAAAGAAGAACAGAGTTAAGTGTTGGAACTGCGGTAAAAGGGGACATGTGAAGGAGTGCAAAAATCTAAAGAAACAGTGGGAGAATGATTTTGACAAGTCCTCAAATGTAGGTGAAGATGTTTTACTTTCTGCATGTAATGTTGTTTCTAATGATCATTGGTTGGTTGAGTCATGATGCTCGTTTCATATGACCCCACATAAGGAATGGTTTTCCACATACGAAGAGTATGATGGGGGTGATATATACCTTGGGGACAACTCTACATATCCGATAGTTGGGAAACACAAGGTATTGTTGTGTTTTAGTGATGGGAGGATTAAAACCCTCCCTGGTGTTTTGCATTTTCCTAGATTAGCTAGAAATCTAATTTTAGTTTCGAAGTTGAATGATTTCAGAATGCATGTAACATTTGACAAGCATGGATGCATATTGGTGAGAGGGAACTTGGTGGTAGTGAAGGGGAAGAGATTGGGAAACTTATTTAAGCTTGAAGCCACTATAGTTTATAATGCCTCTTATGTATCTGAGGGTAGTACTAAAAATACATGTATGTTGTGGCACCGTAGATTGGGTCACACAAGCAATAATATATTGAAAACTATTAAGAATAAAAATTTGTTGGACGGTTTCTTTTATTCTGATGAGAACTTTGATTTCTGTGAGCATTGTGTGTTTGAAAAACAAAATAGAAAATCATTTCCTTTAGGAAGCAATAGAGCAAAAGAGAAGTTAGAAATTATTCATACGGATGTGTTTGGACCTGTGGATAATGATTCTATCAGAAAATCTTGTTATTTTGTCACCTTCATTGATGATGTATCCAAATTTACATAGATTTATTTTATGAAACACAAATATGAAGTCTTCACTAAGTTTAAGGATTTTAAAGTCTTAGTTGAAAACCAATCGAGATTAAGGATAAAATTATTAAGATTTGACAATGGAGGAGAATATTGCTCTAAGGAATTTGATGAGTTTTGCAAGCATGCAAGTATTATAAGACAAAAGGCAACTCTGTATACACCACAACAAAATGGTGTTGTAGAAAGGATGAATTGAACAATCATGGAAAGAGTCAAAAGTATGCTGAGTGATGCACGGTTGGATAAATGTTTTTGGGTAGAGGCTATGTGTACTGCTTGCTACTTGATTAACAGATCTCCTTGTTAGGCTCTTGATTCGACACCTTATGAAGTGTGGGTCTAGATAAGAAACCTTTTGTTTCACATTTAAGAGTTTTTGGCTGTGAGTCTTTTGTTCACGTGCCTAAGGAAAAGTGATCTAAGTTGGATCCAAAAGTTGAAAAGTGTACATTTATTAGATATGGTGATAATGTCAAAGGTTATAAGCTTTGGAATCCACTAACTCGTAAGATTATCTATTCTAGAGATGTTATTTTCAGAGAACTTAGAGCTATTTCTGAACCTAAGCAACCAAAAGAAAAAGAAGAAAAGGTAAAGAGAGTGTACTTTGATTTAGCGCAGCAAGATGCACCTCAAGAACATAATGATGGATTGGAGGGTGAAGAAGAAGAAAAAGATTCAAGTAGTTCTGATGAAGATGAATATGTTGTTATAAAAGAAGTTGGTACAGATGATCATGCAGAAGAACAAGTTGAGACTCTTACTCCACCCTTAAGGAGATCCATAAGACAACGAAATCCAGTTGACAGGTATAGCCCATCATATTTTTGTTGTATATTTGCTTTATTGAGTACTAACAATGAGCCTAGATCCTATAGGGAAGCTATTCTTGTAGATGATAGTGAGTCTTGGTAGTTATGTAGGAGGAGATGATGGCTTTAGACTCTTGTAACACCTAGGATCTTGTTTGTTTGCCCAAAGGAAGAAAGACCATAGGTTGCAAATGGGTCTTCAAGAAGAAGTTTGGAGCAGACGGTTCATTGGAGAAGTACAAGGCTAGACTGGTAGCCAAGGGCTACTCCCAAAGAGAGGGAGTTGATTTTGGTGAGATTTTCTCTCCTGTTTCTAAATTGACTTATATTAGATTTATTTTATCCATTGCTGCAACTTATGATTGGGAGATTGAGCAAATGCATATTAAGACTACGTTCTTGCATGGAGATCTTGAAGAAGAAATCTATATGCAACAACCTACAGGTTTTGAGGTAAAAGGAAAAGAACATTGGGTTTGTAGGTTGAAGAGGTCTCTCTATGGTTTGAAACAGTCCCCCAGAATGTGGTATCAAAAGTTTGATTCATTTGTATTGAAATTGGGTTTTGTTAGAAGCGAGGAGGATCACTGTATTTACATTCATTGTATTGACGATTCTATACTAATCATTGCTTTGTATGTTGATGACGTGTTATTTTTTAGCAATACTAAGGGTATGATTAGTGAGCTAAAAGCCCAAATTTCAGGTGCATTTGATATGAAGGATCTTGGAGCTGCCAGGTATATTTTGGGAATGGAGATCAGGAGGGACATAGGTAACAGAAAGCTTTGGTTGTCACAAAGTAAGTATGTGAATACTATTTGGCAGAGATTCAATATGCAGGACTTTAACCCAGTTAGAGTTCCTTTACCCATTGGTATGAAGATTTCATTAGATATGTGTCCAAAGAATGAAGATTATTTTGAGGATATGTCTAATGTACCATATGCTAGTGCTGTAGGGATTTTGATGTATGCAATGGTTTGCACTAGGCCAGATATTGCCTAAATAGCGGGAGTTTTGAGTAGATTTATGTCTAATCCTGTAGACAACATTGGAATTATGCAAAGAGGGTGATTAAATATCTTGCAGGTACTCCTGATTATTGTTTGGTTTATTTTGGTACTGATAGTGCTGATAAATCTTTGGACATACATAAATTTGTTGATTCAGATTGGGAAGGTGACTTGGATAGTCGAAGGTCCACTTGTGGCTATGTGTTTACTCTATTTGGAGGAGCAATGAGTTAGATGAGGAAGAGGCAACCCATAGTTGCTTTGTCCACCATAGAAGTAGAGTATATGGATGCTACTCATGTCTCTAAGGAGGCAGTTTGGTTGAGGAGACTATGTACAAGTATTGGTTTGGATAGCAGGATCATTTAGATTGGTTGTGATAGCTAGAGTGCTATCTATTTGGCCAAAAATCTTATGTATCATGCTTGGACTAAGCATGTTGATGTTCAGTATCAATTTGTTCGAGAGTTGGTTGCAAATGGATAGATTGAGATAAAGAAGATAGACAATCAGGAGAATGTTGCAAATTCATTGACCAAACCTATGAGCATAGAGAAGTTTGTGTGGTGCAGAGAGGCCATGGGCTTTGTTTCTAGTGCCTGATTATTTACATTTGATTTCCTATGGGTTGATTTACAATGTTGTTGGGTGAATATTTTGTCATCAACTAACTGCAAACAAAATGGTTATATCAACCACAGTATGATGACATTAAATCTCTCCTCTCAGAAAGGGGAGGCTCCCTTCTTATTCTAACTAATAACAACTAGTAACTAACTAGACTTATGTACACTAAAAACTATCCTTGGGGTGGTTCCATATCATCCTATTCTCTTTTTTAAGAACAAATGTTTACAATTCAAGATAACAATCCCACAACGCTTATAATATGCAAAGAACTACAAATTATTAACTTGGAGCAATAATAACCAATATCCACTTAAGTTACACAAAAGAATAACTAAATTATACCAGCGTGCGTTAATCACCAAGAAACCTATAAAAACACAAAGTTTCCCGTTGCTTCCTATACCAATTGAAAATGAAAGATTTTTGAATAGAGTGCAGCCCAAAGTCTTCACTATATGTTGAGATAAAGTTGTTTAAGGTGAAATTTGATGCAAGAGGATTTGTTAGTGTTTAAGGTTAATTTGTATGAATCCTCCTTTCACCTCAAACATTCAAGGACATCAATTGAGTAGGAAATTTACTATCAGGCTTTCAGTCACTTGGAATGTAGGGAAAATTGGAATTGTGTGATTTAGTTGTTCAAATATGCCCAATTATGCTAAAAACCCTAATTATGCAAATTTAGAAGCAAATAGACAAATCACAAAAAATGCTCACACACAGAGATATCAAATGACAATCAAATGCTTACCAGATTTCAAAGTTCAGAAAGTGGAACAGTCAAGGACTAAGGAGTGGGCACCCTAGTCCAGTACCACCATTTCTGTCAGGATCTGGAAACCTTCTCTGCAACCTGTTCCTTCTATTCTAAAGATTTTCCTGTTGCGGGATCCAGATGACTAATGAGTGGGCACTTGAGTCCAGGTCCCTATTTTCTTGTTTGATTTGCAATTCTGACAGTTTGCACTACTCTCCTGTAACTCCACTTTTTCTACTTTTGCAACCTGTAACCTGCAATCACGAAAAAATGGGTTGGGGGTTGTGGTATTTAGAGGCTTGCCTCAGTCAAGCCCCAGAGAGACATTCAAGTCTTCTGAACACCATTGTCAGATAAAGAGTGCATATCCCTACGGGATAGAGGCAAAATCCAAATGATAAATGATTGAAAACACAATTGATATCACCTTGTAGTGAAGATCTCATGGAAGGAAGATGCTCTTCATGCCATGAGGAGATGGATGCCAAATCTGCAAATACAAACACAAGAACAATGCAAATTATTCTCTACAACACACAATGAATGCCTTGAATCACTTCTACATAAGCCACAAGTTTGCAATTACCATCTAGTTTACAAATGAATGCCTAAACATGCTTATATATGCAACTACAAACATTCCCGCTAAGAATTTCGTAATTGAAACTTACCGTGTCGGCATAGGACCTAAATAACGGTCATCAACCGACACTCCAAAATTGGTCCTGACCTAAAATAGGGTAGGACTGGGGTGCGGGAACCCAATTCCTCCCCCCTATTTTAGGAAAGATTTGTCATAAGTGCATCCCCTGAGTCCAAATTGCCATGAAACTTCAGGGTTTTCTCATCTAGATGTCGGATTAACATGAAAGACGCTCTAAATGCATAAACAAGACCCAAGAGCTAAACTGTAAGAGGGAAAAGCCCCCAAGGGGACATTTTTTGATGTAACAATAAGATAACATGATCACGAACAATAACTTGCAACCCAAAGTCTTCAAGTTACTTCTCATTCACAAACATAAGCACAAATCTCAAAGATGATATTACAACACAAAGTCTACAAAATCAGATTTAAATCACCTTTTAAACACTTGATTTCCATGCTCACAATTCAACCATACATACAATATAATGTGATAGAAAGGACATAAGAACAATTCTATAACATTATAAATTTGATCCAAGACAAAGATTGGATGCGAACTTGCTTTCTTTATATTGATTGAAAACTAATTTACAAAATACGCTCAAAGTCTCAAATTGCTCTTCAAATTGGAAATGCTTTGCTTCAATAGACAAAAGATAATATTTACAAAAGAGGCCCTCTTTATTTATAGGGAGAGGCCGAGAGCAAAAA
This sequence comes from Cunninghamia lanceolata, assembly GCA_027924645.1. Lineage (NCBI taxonomy): Eukaryota > Viridiplantae > Streptophyta > Pinopsida > Cupressales > Cupressaceae > Cunninghamia > Cunninghamia lanceolata. The sequence goes on along the minus strand of BSBN01000604.1, from coordinate 5,100,582 downwards.
TAGGAAAACTATAACTACTTTGTCTTAATCAACACAAAAGTCCAAATTGATTTAGGACTTCTCTATTTTTACATGTAATTACATATTGGAAAAATACATGTGAATATGTCTCAAGAAAAATACAAAAAGCATGAAAATATTGAAAAATAAACTAAGGCATGTTCAACTTTCTCCACCATCCTTTCCCATGAAGTCAGCATACTTCTTCATCACTACTTGCATTTCCTCAGTATCTGGTCCTGAAGTATGTTTAGAAATGGCAAAGACCCTTGTTATCGAATCCTTCATGGTACGACAAGCTTTCTCATGCCTTCCTAGGAACACTTTGAGGTTGTCCAAAGTCAACTGAATATCCAACAACTTATCCATTGAAACCACTGAAAAGGATTGATCCTCAAATTCCTTCTGGATCATGTTGTTGAACTCCTGTATCATTGCATCTGCAAAAAGAAACTTCTGGTTGTCATCCAGTAACTTGCAAGGAATTTCTTCAATATTGTTAACAAGATTGACATCATTATCTTCACCAACTTCAAGTGCATTTTGCAAGTCCTTAATTAATCTCTTGATGACGCTTATTCTGTGAATCATAGTTTCTTTGATTTCCACAAACATTTCTCGATTGGGAATGATCCCAATTTCTACCAATGTGCTCAGCTTGAGTTTCTTCATTTTGATCCAATCCTGCAAACTACATTCCAAGTCCTACTACTCTTGAGACAAAGTATCAACAACCTCATTTAATTCTACTCTTACACTTTCTATCTTCTCCATTTTTTCTACCGAGGATTTTAAGAGTTCTGATCCTTGTACAATCATTCTATACAAGAAGTCATCAACCACTCTACCTCTTGTATGAATCTTTTCAACATTTTGAATAACAAGATCTTCCATGGTGATAGCCACAGGTTCCACTAATTTAGAAGACAAAGCAATCTTTTGAAGCACCGAGGTCAACTGTTCTACTTTAGCTTTATGCTGATCTTTCATCTTCTTCTCGTGATCAAACTTCACAATCAAAGAACTCAAACTAGACTGAGCATCAACTTTAGCACTCTCATGAGTGATCTTTGCCAATTCAACTCTTGAAATGGAATAATCATTCATATCAAAGTCTTCAATAGATACGTTAGGAGGAGCCTGAGCCATCTTTGCATACTTGTGACCTTTGTCTTCAAATATCCTTGAAAGAGTTTTTGGCTTCTTAGTTTTGGTCTTTGTAGGTACCAATTGTTGGATCTAGGGCATACAACTGAGAGGGGGGGGTGAATCAGTTGTATAAAACTTCTTCTCATTCAAACACTTAACTCACTGTTGTTAGTTAGCAGCATATCAAATAATCATCTATGGAAGCATAATACATAAACACAAGAGCAGATAAGCATCAACACATTGAACACCAAGATTTTGACGTGGAAAACCCGGTTAAGGGAAAAACCACGGGGTGATTAACCCAAGAATTATTCTCTGTTAGAAGAATAAAGAAAAATAAATGGCACATGCCAATAAGGGCTCACTGCCCGAGCACACTGCTCACAAAGAGGCCCACTGCCTACAAGGAGACACACTGTCTACAAAGTGATGAAAATCACAGTCTTGAACTGGAGAATGACATCTCTACCATGTCCGGATCAGTTCCAATTAAGCCCAACAATCTCTGCTCTGCCTTTCGCACGTTTCTTCGCTATATCATGCTCATCCTCACACCGCGCACTGAAATGAATTCACAAATCATTATTTATACAAGACATCGACTTAGGAACAAGCATCTAAGTCGGCAAACAACCATAGGAGTATCCGCAAGATGAATAACACATCCGGTCGGCCATCACAAGAACATTCGCAGGATGAACAACTCATCCGGTCGGCTAAACAGAGCAATAACTTCATCCGGAAGAATAACTTCAATTCCGGGCTCTACCATCAATGCGGACCAACAACACAACCTAAACATGATCCAAGAACCTTCACAAGCCTGTCTGAATGTCCGGATACATCCGCACTTCCTCTGCTTACTGGGATCTCTTGTCTTCCTCATCCGGAACTTCAAGAACACAGTCTGTCGCCACTGTCATAATGCAAGAGGTACTTCCGGACCTCCAAATCACACACAAATCAGGATGACACATCACAAGGACATCTCAAACACTCCTTCCAATCCGCAGATTATGATAATACAATTCCGGACCTCACCGGACCTTTTTGTGATCCTCTGTCACCTCCGGATACTTGCCGGACCCGGTTCTATACCGGCAGCCACAACTCCTTCCGATCTTCATGCGGACCTCTGAAATCTTAACTGTAACATCTCAAGACTCATATCTACTAACCCTTTAATCTGCATCCTCCGGTTCTCAACCTATACAGTACATTTACCTTCTTCTCATCACTGTTCTTCACTGTTCCTGACTGAGGCTAATTTTCTTAATATCCTCAGCACAAAGCTCATCAAATCCTTCTTGTCAATGCAGTATGAGTATGTTGACATCAATGACAACACTGGCTCACCTCATACTTGCAACAATCTCCCCCTTTGTCATTGATGGCAACATATGATGTGAAAAACCATCAAGACAAGAACTTCTCTTTTCTGTCACAGCTCCCCCTATCAACAACAACTCTTCACATGTCTTCCTTTGCTGCTCCCCCTTTGATCATCAACCACTTGTTTTTCACATGTCTTCTCTCCCCCTTTGACATCAATGGCAAAGGGCTCATACTTGCAATTCTCATGCATCAGAATCATACCAGCTGCTCCCCCTTAGTTGCAGCTCCCCATTAGTCCGGATCACAAGATATGACTGTGATAGCCACCGGATTGATGCACATCAGTGCATCTTAGTTCATCACCGGAGGGGCCATGACCCCTAACTTCTCCCGGAGATATTCAAAAGAGTCCTTGGGAAGAGGTTTTGTAAAGATATCTGTAATCTGATCCTTGGAGGGAACATACTCCAATCTGACTTCTTCCTTGTTTACTTGTTCTCTCAAAAAGTGAAATTTGATAGATATGTGCTTAGTCTTAGAATGCAATACCGGATTCTTGGAAATATTAATTGCACTTGAATTATCACAGAAAATTGTGATAGGCTCCTCATATTCAACTTTGATGTCTCTTAGCATCTGCTTCATCCATAAGATTTGAGTGCAACTACCTGCTGCTGCAATGTATTCTGCTTCAGTTGTAGACAGAGATATTGCATCTTGTTTCTTGCTTAGCCAAGAAACCAATCTCTTCCCCAAAAAGAATGCTCCACCACTAGTGCTCTTCCGGTCATCCACATCTCCTGCCCAATCTGCATCTGTGTAAGCATGAAGAGAGAAATCCGGACCTCTAGGATACCATAGACCATACTCAACTGTCCCTTTCAAGTATCTAAAAATTCTTTTGATTGCCATAACATGAGATTCTCTAGGATCAGCCTGGAATCTTGCCACAAGACCAACAGCTTGCATTATATCTGGTCTAGTTTGAGTGAGATACAACAATCCACCAATCATTGATCTATACTTTGTCTGATCTGCCTTTGGAGAATCATCATCTTTGCTTAACTTACATCCGGTTGCCATAGGAGTGTTCATAGGCTTTGAGTCTTCCATACCAAATTTCTTTAACAATTCTTTCGCATATTTGGTCTGAGAAATGAAGATCCCTTCTTTTGTTTGAGTAATTTGCAGACCCAAGAAGAAATTCATTTCACCAAGCATAGACATTTCAAACTCACTTTTCATCTGATTTGCAAAAGTTTTACACATACTATCTCTTCCTCCAAAAATGATATCATCCACAAACACTTCAACAATCAGAATGTTCTCATGATCAATTTTGAAATATAAGTTGCTGTCAGCAGTACCTTTGTTGAATCCAATCTGCACAAGATGCTTATCCAACCTTTCATACCATGCTCTTGGGGCTTGCTTCAATCCATACAAAGCTTTCTTCAACTTGCAAACCATATCATTATTATCAGACAATTGAAATCCATCCGGTTGTTCAATGTAGACTTCTTCTTCCAGATCACCATTTAGGAAGGCAGACTTGACATCCATCTGATATACCTTGAAGTCTTTGAAGGCAGCAAATGCAAGAAGTAATCTGACTGCTTCAATTCTTGCTACCGGAGCAAAAGTCTCTTCAAAGTCAATTCCTTCTATTTGAGAGTAGCCTTTGCAGACCAATCTAGCTTTGTTTCTGATTACTTCACCAGCTTCATTTAGTTTGTTCCGGAAGACCCACTTGGTTCCAATTACATTCCTGTCTCTAGGTCTGGGAACAAGATCCCAAGTATGATTTTTCTCAATTTGCATCAGTTCATCTTCCATTGCTTTGGTCCAGTTTTCATCATTGCAGGCTTCATTTATTGTTTTAGGTTCAATCTTTGAAATCAGACAACATTCATTCTGATCTTGAGCAATATTCCTTCTAGTTTGTACACCTTTGCTTCTGTCACCTATGATCTGATCTTCAGAGTGATTCAGTCTTACATACCTAGGAATTTTGGGAGTATCCAGCACTGCTGTTTCTTGATCAGCCTCATTCAAATCTAACTCTTCTTCCTGATTTACCGGATCAGGCTGACTCTGTCTCACCGGAGAGGATTGAGGTCCTTGAACACTGTCTTGGTCATCTTCATCAAACTCATAAAATCTTGAAGGCTTCTCAATTCCTTCATCAACCTTCACATTGGTGCTTTCTATCATCTTCCTCAATCTCTTATTGTAACACCGGTATGCTTTGCTTTGAGTGGAGTAGCCCAAGAAAATTCCTTCATCACTTCTAGCATCAAACTTTCCTAGATCTTCATCTCTTTTAATATAACACTTGCTACCAAATACTCTGAAATATTTCACAGTAGGAGTGATGCCAAACCAGAGTTCATAGGGGGTCTTACCGGTGTTGTTTCTGATTTGAACTCGATTGAGAGTGTAGACTGCAGTGCTGATAGCTTCTTTCCAAAACATTTGAGGAACATTTGCTTCCAACATCATTGTCCTAGCAGCTTCCTGGATGGTCCGGTTCTTTCTCTCAACTACTCCATTCTGCTGTGGAGTCTTAGGAGCAGACAACTGTCTCCTTATACCCTGTTTCTCACAAAAGTCAATGAATTCACCAGATGTAAATTCTCCACCTCTATCAGACCTTAGACACTTTAGTTTCAATCCGGTTTGATTCTCCACCATAGCTTTGAAGATTTTGAACTTCTCAAAAGCTTCTGATTTTTCTTTTAGAAAGGTGACCCACATCATCCGGGAATGATCATCAATTAATAACATGAAATATCTATCACCTTGCAGACTCTTGATTCTTGTCAGACCACATAGATCAGTATGTACTAATTCCAATAATCCGGTAGAAGACTGATCTTTGCTTTTAAAAGAGACTCTGCTTTGTTTGCCTAACTGACATTCTTTACACACACTATTTGTAGGTTTTATCAATTTTGGAAGATCTCTCACAGCCTGAGTATTGCTTATTTTGATAATGTTATCAAAATTTACATGACACATTCTTCTATGCCATAACCAACTCTGATCAATTTGAACAAATAAACAACTTTTATTTGAACCAACCAGATGAAAGATGTTACCTCTTGTCTGAGTACCGGATGCAATTTTAGTTCCGGAGCTTGTAAAGATTCTGCATTTTCCATTCTTGAACCGGAGATCATAGCCTTTGTCCACTAACTGACCAACACTGAGAAGATTGTGCTTCAATCCTTCAACATACAGTACATTTCCTGTTTTGCTCTTACCATCAAAGGAAATAGTTCCCCTACCTCTGATTCTGCCAGCAGAATTGTCACCAAACTTTACCATTCCTCCTTCATATCTTTCCAAGTCTAAGAACTTATTCTTGTCACCAGTCATATGGTGAGAACATCCACTGTCAATAACCCAATCATCCTTTTCTTCCACTTGAGCAGCCAAGGCTTTTTCAACAACTTTGTGATTGACAGATTCGGAGAGCAAGGAATCTTCTTCCTTGATGGCTATAAACACCCACTCATTTCCGGATTTGCCTCCTGGTTCTGATTCATCATCTGTTACTCCTTCATTGTCATCTTCTTCATGAACATAATAGCAATTCTTTTGAAACCTTTGTCTGTGAGTATTAGATCTTGCAGATCTCTCCGGACATCTTGAGGCAAAATGACCAATCTTATTGCAGTTGAAACACTTAAAGGGTAGTTTTCCTTCATACTTACCGGATCCTCTTGGCAGTCTTTTTGCAATGAGGGCTTCAAGTTGAGCTGTTTCTGCTTCTTCTTCTTCCATGTCTCTTCTTGCTTGATCATACCATGACATTTTCCTTGATGAGTTTTCACCCGGATCAAATCTCTGTTTGCCTTTCACATAGGCACTGGCTTTGAAAGCAGATTCAGTCTTGGGAGGATCATCTCCAAACTCGGTCATTTCAAATGCAGCTAGTTTGCCAGCCAGTTGTTCTCTTGTGACAGTTGTGTGGGCTCTGAATTCATCAATGGCAGCAACTTTGATTTTGTAGGCAGCAGGAAGGGATCTTAAGATTTTGCAGACAATCTCATTTTCATCTAAAGTTCCACCAGCATTTCTGATTCCACATACCAGCTCATTTACTCTTGGCATAAAGGTAGTGATGTTTTCATCATCTCTCATTTTCAATCTTTCAAATTTCCCTTTCAGACTTTGCAATCTTGCACTTTTGACAAACTCATCTCCTTCATACAGAAGTTCCAGTTTAGTTAGGATCTCATATGCAGTGGGTAGGTCAATGACATTCGAGAGATCTGAGTCATTCAATGCGCTTAGAAGAGCTTCCTTGGTCCGCAGATTGTTTTCAGCTTTTGTGATTTCATTCAGAGTAGTCGGACCACCTTGTGGAGGTACATATGGTTTTGAAATCATACCCAGGTATGCTTTTCCCATGCATTCCAAGTGACACTTCATGCGACCTTTCCAGAGAGTGAAGTTGGTTCCATCGAACTTCGGACTATCCTTCTTGTATGACGACATCCTGGATCTCCTCAAGCGGTTAAGCTCTTGTCAGAGGAACTTGGCTCTGATACCAATTGTTGGATCTAGGGCATACAACTGAGAGGGGGGGGTGAATCAGTTGTATAAAACTTCTTCTCATTCAAACACTTAACTCACTGTTGTTAGTTAGCAGCATATCAAATAATCATCTATGGAAGCATAATACATAAACACAAGAGCAGATAAGCATCAACACATTGAACACCAAGATTTTGACGTGGAAAACCCGGTTAAGGGAAAAACCATGGGGTGATTAACCCAAGAATTATTCTCTGTTAGAAGAATAAAGAAAAATAAATGGCACATGCCAATAAGGGCTCACTGCCCGAGCACACTGCTCACAAAGAGGCCCACTGCCTACAAGGAGACACACTGTCTACAAAGTGATGAAAATCACAGTCTTGAACTGAAGAATGACATCTCTACCATGTCCGGATCAGTTCCAATTAAGCCCAACAATCTCTGCTCTGCCTTTCGCACGTTTCTTCGCTATATCATGCTCATCCTCACACCGCGCACTGAAATGAATTCACAAATCATTATTTATACAAGACATCGACTTAGGAACAAGCATCTAAGTCGGCAAACAACCATAGGAGTATCCGCAAGATGAATAACACATCCGGTCGGCCATCACAAGAACATTCGCAGGATGAACAACTCATCCGGTCGGCTAAACAGAGCAATAACTTCATCCGGAAGAATAACTTCAATTCCGGGCTCTACCATCAATGCGGACCAACAACACAACCTAAACATGATCCAAGAACCTTCACAAGCCTGTCTGAATGTCCGGATACATCCGCACTTCCTCTGCTTACTGGGATCTCTTGTCTTCCTCATCCGGAACTTCAAGAACACAGTCTGTCGCCACTGTCATAATGCAAGAGGTACTTCCGGACCTCCAAATCACACACAAATCAGGATGACACATCACAAGGACATCTCAAACACTCCTTCCAATCCGCAGATTATGATAATACAATTCCGGACCTCACCGGACCTTTTTGTGATCCTCTGTCACCTCCGGATACTTGCCGGACCCGGTTCTATACCGGCAGCCACAACTCCTTCCGATCTTCATGCGGACCTCTGAAATCTTAACTGTAACATCTCAAGACTCATATCTACTAACCCTTTAATCCGTATCCTCTGGTTCTCAACCTATACAGTACATTTACCTTCTTCTCATCACTGTTCTTCACTGTTCCTGACTGAGGCTAATTTTCTTAATATCCTCAGCACAAAGCTCATCAAATCCTTCTTGTCAATGCAGTATGAGTATGTTGACATCAATGACAACACTGGCTCACCTCATACTTGCAACACCAATTTCTTGAAGTCAAAGTCATTTGGGGAGACGGCTTCCTTCCTCTTTGGTGTATGAGATGAGAGCCAAGGGGGAAGTTCTGACAAACTTGCATCTAAACTAGTAGCCATTGATTGTGTTGGAGAAACTACACTCACAAAAGTTGAAGTTACAATAGGTGAAGTATTAGTGAAAACAACATGAGGAACATATACATTTGGAATTTTCCTGGAATCAGTTATGAGTTACTCAAAATCAGATTGAGGGTTTTTATCAAATAAAGGTAAAGACAAACTTGGTAAGGAGGAGGAAGAACCAAAAATAATTTCCAAATTCTGCTTAAGTCTATCAAAAGTGGTCTTAGAGGAGGGAGATGAATGCACAGACTGAATTGACCCATAAGATGGAATATTGATCGAGGCAACATGAATGACTGTGACAGTGGGAGTAGTAGTAGAAACTAACAAAGCATCTAAGAAAGAAGAAACATGTGGATCCTTTGAAATGTTCTCATGAGGAGACATTTCAAGTTCTTCATGTTGTTCCTTCTCTTCTTGCCTTTCCTCTCAATCAATTTCTTCTTGCTCCTCTAAAGATGGTTTCTCAATAGATGGCCCTTTAGCAACTGTCTTGGCCTTTCCACCCTTTGAAACAAATTTGATTTTAGGCTTAACAATTTTGCTTGAACTTGGCACATCACTTTGATTATTTGTTCTCAATTCTATGCTCTTACCAATGGGATCTTGGGTTTCCTCCTCTAGCCCAGTTACAAAGTATTTCAACTAAATTCCTTTTCCTCTCAACCATACATTGGTGTTAGCTAGAATTATTTGAAACCTTTGTCGGATAGAAGTTACCTCTTTCTTTGACCATTGTATAGCTGGTAAAGGAGAGTCTGCAATGTTATCTGTCACATAGGTGGGATCCAAGAAATCTCCATCATCAACCATGCCCTTAGGAATATCTTCCAAGTCAAGTTCTTCAATTTGACTCAAAGTTAACTGACAATAATCTATTTTCCTTATCTCTTCCTCTATCCTCAAATCTGTCCAAACATCCTCAACTCTATCTACATGGGTTAAAGATATCTTTTTGATTTTATCCTTTACCCTTCTGAAATCAAAATTGGCTCTTTTCTTGTAAAATTTCATTGTGACCAATTGTATTTTAGTGATGTAGGAGCATCCAGAAGAATTCAAGACAGTTGAGATAGTTGACAGTGAAAACAAAGTATTGAGACAGTGAATTGGGAGATACCGCATTTTACCGCATTTGAGTATGAGAGGATACAAAGATGGACTTAACATCTAGACATAGTCAGTTACAACATATCAAGAATTTAGATCATTTAGTTTTGATTCCGGAGACATATCGCTATTGGAAAATTGACTATTTTTGCAGAACAGAGCCGACTGTGTTTAGTGAAGTCTAATCGGCTTGCAGAGCAATCCGTGACTGGTGGAGCTTAAAGGAACATTTTTTGATGAAGTTCAGGACCTGATCAACCTTTTGTTAGATCCGCATGAAGTTCTATGCATTTGCAAAGTAGTGCCTTATGTTTAGGCCCGACCTATTTTGTGTACACGTTACCTGACTAGTCGTTGTAATCAGGCCGACTTGTTAATGATTTGAAAGCTTGCGGAGGATTTAAATGAAGGATAATGATTTGTTACAGGGCAATGAGTGTGGAAGACATGAAGCAAATTCATAAGTGTTTTGATCTAAAGAAGAAGCAGAGGTGAAGCAGAGTGCAGAGCAGAGATAGAATAAGTTGTAGAGCAGAGAATCAAGTTGTAGAAGAAAGAAAGCATGAAAGAATATTGTTGTATGAATCTTTTGTAATCCATGGACTGCAACCTAGTAACTGTAATGCCCTTGAGGCATGGGTAATTTGATTTCAAGTTATAATATAAGAAGAATGAGCTTTGAAGGCTGGGTTTTTCCCTGTTAGGGTTTTCCCAGGATACATCTTGTGTTATGTGTTCATGAATACCTTTTATCTTTCTATTGATTAGCTGTTAGCTTCTATTGCATATCAATTATGATCATGGTGTTAGTTAATTAGGCTGCAAGGTTGGACAGTCCCTCACCAGACCCTCCTACCTTGATTACATCAAGTGGTATCAGAGTTGGTTTCAAATCTGCTGGGATGGTTGTGAATCTGTTAGAAGGTGGCAAATCTGATAAATTGTTGTGCAAAACCCTAGAAGTAACAAGTGTCATTACAGAAGAAAGATCAAGGAAATAAACATTCAGTAAGCTTTTCAAATTAAGTGTTTATCTGATTTGTTTCAATGGGGAAGATGGGAAAGAGGATGAAGAAAGAGAATAAAACCCTAGTATGCAAAAAGGATATTTTGGAAGGAGAATTGTGTGAAATTGAGAAATGTAATTCAACATTATTGGAGAAGATGAAAGATCTAGGAGTGGACAAGTTTGATGCCCTGGAAGAAGAACTGAAAGATGTAAAGAGTAGAAATGAAGACCTAGAAGTAGAGGTGAAACTGTTTGAGGATGTTGAAAAGAAATTTGCAGAACTAGAAGGATTTAAGTTATTTTATAAGGTTGAACATAGGAACAAAGATCTAGAAGACAGTTTGGAAGAATTGAAGGAGAATAGTTTGTATAAAAGTGAAACATCAGAATTAAAAAAGTAGAAAGATCAGTTAGAACAGTCACTTGTAGCATGCAGAGAAGAGAATGAAAATTTGAGATCTAAACCTAAATTTTGTGATGTTTCTTGTGATACTAATGATTTGTAGAATGATGCAGAAGTTTCTTTAGGAAGTGAAATAGAAGATGACAGTGTGACTAAACCTGTAGTTGTTGGTGATGGTATTGGTTTCAAAATCATGCAAAGAATGGGATATGAAGGACAAGGATTGGGAAATCATCAACAAGGAATTCTAGAACATATTGAACTAGTAATAATATCAAGAAGTAAAGGCCTTGGATATGACAGAGGTAAGGATGTTATTGCAAATTCAAACAAAGCAAATCAGGGAAGAAGAGGTATGTATTGTTCACATTGTAATAGATAGGGACATGAAAAGGAGTTGTGTTGGGATGTATATCCTTGTAAGTTTTGTGGATTAAGGAATCATTTTGAGAAGATGTGTTGGGATAAAATGAGAAGGAGAAGATCTATGACAGGTTGTATATGAAAGAATTATGGATGGATTGATGGATAGGAATGGAAATATGTTGTATTTTCAAAGGGAGGTATAGACTGAAGTATTCATTGTTGGGTTAGGATGCAGAGAAAGAAGACCTTATGCAAAGCAGAACAAGGATAGTAACTCATTCTACAGAGGGAGAAATGACAGGAGTCACTATTCTTATCACAGTGAAGGATACCGAAGAGATGTAAGAGGATTTGATAGAAGACCATTTAGGAGAACCTATTTTCAAGATTGGAGGAGAAAAGAATCAAGCAGTGAATGTCATCAAGAACCTATTATCATAAAAGCTAATTCAAAGATAGTTTGTGCAGAAGAAGAAGAGCCTATTGATTCAGAGATAGTTTATGCAGAGAAAGGATAATCTTTTGAGACATCAAATTTGATAGAGAAACCAGAAGAAGGAGAAACATTGATCTTAAGGAGATTTGTGTTATAGAATAGAGGAAGTAGTGCAAAATAAAATTTGTTTGAGACCTGTCAGAAAAGAGAAGTTCATGTGGCAGAGGAAGAGGGAATGACAAGCAGAAATTTTGTATGCCGGAGTAAAGCAAATGTGGATAAAGAAACAGAGAAAAGTATTGAAGTAGTATATGCAGAGAAGAAAATGTAAGATTCTGAGGTGTGTGAAAGCAATTGTATCTGAGATCAGGATTGGAAAACTTGTTGAAGAGAAGTTCAGGAAGTGTATTGATTGGATCAGAAAATAACTTGATTGTTCCGGAGGATGCATAAATGAATTTGATTGAATAGGCTTTGATTTTGGGGCAACTTGCAAAGAAGACTTGCTCAGACTGCCGATCATTGAGGTAGTGCAAGGCTTGCAGGTAGACCGCTGAATCTAGACCATGACAAGATGATGAACTTGAGGTAGTTTTGTAGGGTGGACTTGAATAGACCTCCGACCTTGAGGCAATTGCAAGTACCTATGAATAGATTGTCGAACCTATTTGATTTTGACATAATACAGACTAAAGTGAAGAGGCTACTTTTTAAATAACTCTGAGAGTTTGATGCAGGAGCATCCAGAATAATTCAAGACAGTTGAGACAGTTGACAGTGAAAACAAAGTATTGAGACAGTGAATTGGGAGATACCGTATTTTACTACATTTGAGTATGAGAGGCCGGGGAGCTAGACTTAACATCTAGACATAGTTAGTTACAACATATCAAGAATTTAGATCATTTGGTTTTGATTCTAGAGAGATATCATGATTGGAAGATTGACTATTTTTGCATAACAGAGCCGACTATGTTCAATGAAGTCTAATCAGCTTGCGGAGCAAATCTGTGACTGGTGGAGCTTAAAGGAACATTGTTTGATGAAGTTTAGGACCTGTCCAACCTTATTTTATATTTGCATGAAGTTCTATGCATTTTTGGAGTAGTGCCTTATGTTTAGGCCTGACCTATTTTGTGTACACGTTACCTGACTAGCCGTTGCAATCAGGCCAACTTGTTAACGATTTGAATGCTTGCGGAGAATATAAATGAAGGATAATGATTTGTTACAAGGCAAGGAGTGTGGAAGTGATTGATAGCATGAAGACATGAAGCAAATTCATAAGTTTTTTGATCTAGGGAAGAAGCAGAGGTGAAGCAGAGTGCAGAGCAAAGACAAAATATGTTGCAGAGTAGAGAATCGAGTTGTAGAAGAAATAAAGCATGAAAAATATTATTGTATGAATCTTTTGTAATCCCTGGGCTATGACCTAGCATCTCTAACACCCTTGAGGCATGGGTAATTCAATTTAGAGTTATAATATAAGAAGAATGAGATTTGAAGGCTAGGTTTTTCCCTGTTAGGGTTTCACTAGGATACATCTTGTGTTATGTGTTCATGAATACCTTTTATCTTTTTGTTGATTAGCTATTAGCTTCCGTTACATATCCATTATGATCATGGTGTTAGTTAATTAGGCTGCAAGGTTGGATAGTCCCTCACCGGACCCTTCTACCTTGACTACATCATTCAGACTCTATAGCTTTAGCCTTTGGAGATTTAGAAATAGAATACTGGCCAATTTCAATAGGAAATCTAAAACCTGGTTTCTTAGACTCCATCTATTTACTATGCATTGCCATGATTTGTCTACACAGTTCCATTGAAGCATGTAAGGATACCCCATGAAGCAACTAACCCTCAAATAAGTGAATGTGGGGAACTGAAGGTATAAGCAGCCATATTTATTTACTTCTACCCATGCTTCATTAGAAAACCTCTTCTTTTCCAATTGAGGATCAAATAAACACAATAAAGTAGAAAAAAAGGCATCATTAACTCTCCTAAAGTGATGAATACTTCCATCAAGATTTATCTGATGATACTACTGATAATACTGATAAACTGAAACTACTCTTCTATCCCCCTCTGATGTCAACCCAGGAAAGTTCCTCATTGAGGCAACAACATAGACAACCTGTACGATGTCATATAGAACTTAGATGAATTGTGCACCTTCATTAGTTGTTCATGAATGACATTATTGATTTGATATCCCCAAAATATCTGTTGCTTTTTCCTTATTATGATCCTAATGTACAGATACATCCATTCATGGAAAGTAGAAGATGTAGGCAACCCTCTCACTCTACTAAGAAGAGTGATCAAATCGCTGACCTCTTCAATGAAGTCACTTCGAGGAGAGTTCTTAGGCCACCTTGACAAATTTGGCCTTGTAGTCTTCAACCATCTATTGTTGATTATCTTCTTAGCATTCTCAGGATTCTTATCATACTCCTTCTGTGCACAATCAAAATCAATATCCGCATATGTATCAATGCTAGGACACATGAAAGCTTTATCAAAGAATTCTACATCCAACCTCATAATTACATTCGCATTGGAATTAGTCATACTCCATTTATCTCTATTGTAGTTAGCCGACACTTGAAGAACAAACTCTGGATTGTGCACAGCTACAGGGAAAGTAACCACTAGTTGAGTATTACTTTCCACTACACACCTCATGGCTAGATCAAGTGGTTCCTGTTTGGTTCTTTCTACAAACTCAACCATATCAACATGACCAATCTCATTATCCTTTATTTCATCCACATTGGATGTCATTGATGTCATCAGAAAGACTCCTTGGTACTTATACTTCATGGCTTTTGACTTTCTTGGAGAGGGATCTATCATATGAAGCACAACTATCCTTTGAAATGTAGACCTTGAGATGCGTGTACAAAAGATTGCAATACAAAATCAAGGGTTTTTACAGTGTTAGGAAAATTTGCTTGATTGGAAACTGTAATGATGGAGAAATTTTGAGCAATGGCATGAGCTTTGAGGGGCTAGAGCACGATGGAGGCAAAAAATTGAGCTAAAGCGGGCAATTGGTCGAAATGGGAAAATTTCCCAGTGTTAGAGATTTTTTGGGAAAATGAGTGTAAGAGTGCTAAAATTCAGTGCCTCTGTATACTAGAGGTATTGTATTAGTTTTGTGCATGACCAGAAAAGTTTGTCGCGCTTGCATATGGGTAAAATTTTGCAAGTGTTTGTAGGTCCAACAAAATTTGTCGATCGCGCATAGAGTAAGCCTTTTGGAAGGATATGCATGGTCAACAAATTTTGACGATCATGCATGGGTTAAAACTTTTTGAAGTGTTGGAGGATTGACAAAATTCACCGATACTGCATGATGTTAAACTTTGAAGGTCTTGCAGGGGTGGTGAATTTCGTCGACTGTGCATAAATGGAACTTTAGAAGTGATTACATGGGTAAAAACTCTAAGTTAGCTAACTTGGAGGAACTTCATGTTCGACTCATACACAGTGTATGGCCGGTGAAATTCAACGACCTTACACTAGAGAGGTAAGCTCTATGATAGGGTTTGGCATGATTGGTAAATTTTGCCAACCATGCACTAAGAACACCTAAGTCTATTATGTGACACCTAAAACAAAAGAAAACGACACAGCTAATAAGAGAAAAATAAAGCGGTGAACTTTACCACTGTGGTATGAAGGAAACTAGGTTTTCTTAAAGGATGAACAATTGGTAGGAATCACCAATTGTTCGATGAACAAGCAAAGCTCTAAAGATTCAAAACCTTAGTTTAATATAGGAATTATGACAAGCACAAGAAAAAGATTCTAGGGTTTAGCTGTACATAAGAATTTAAACAAACAAAATCCATATTTTGATAAACCCTAAAACAAAGAAAAACACAAAAAAACACATACAAACATATGATGTTAAAACAAAGAGGTAAGAAAGGAGAGAGACATGCTTGGTAAAGACAGTGATCACTGATCAAAACCCTAATCGAAAAGCTCGCTGGATCTACTCGACAACCGTACACAAGTGAAAGTAAGAACTCCTTGATGACGTAGGGTAACTAATAAGGGCAAGGGTAGACAAATAACAACAAAATAAAACAAGAAATACCACTTAAAAAACCCTCAAAATGCCATTAAGAAATAACATTTATAACACTCATGTGGACTAACAATTGTAGGGTCAGAAAATTTTGCCACCCATACAACTGATAAAAGACATATAGGGTCGGCAAAAAATGCCAACCTTGCATCACAAAAATTTCCTTTAAGATGTAGTGGCGGCGAAAAATGCCGACCTTGGATTAACATAAAATTTTCTAACTCCCCAAAAAGGTGAAATTTGCAATTAGAACCGCTTCACAAATCTCAAGAAACTGACACAAGTTAATGCTCAAAAGGACATTCCAAGACTAGGAGATCACACATGAAGACAAATGTGATTGCCTCGTTTTGTGTGCTTAGGGTTGTAGGCTACGAAATAGACAAGTTTTGTAGGGGTCATCCTACAAATTGAGCGTAGCTGAATTTGAGGATAACAAATGTATAATGTCAAGTGGGAGAATGTTGGGATAAGGTGTCATTAACCTTGTAAATCCTAATATTGTATTTATTCCATTTTATTATTTGTAATTTGTAATTACCCATAAGGGAATGTGGTAGTTTCACCGGCAATGGGTGGTAATTAAGGAGTGATATTTATGGTTGGCAATTGTAAAACTCAATAATAAATGAGTGTAGGCACCACCTTGGGAGAATCTACTATTTTTTAGCATATATGATCCACGTCATAATGTTTGGTGGGTGCATGTAAAGAATCTATGACAACTGCAAGTTGTCATAAGATTCTATGACACTATGACACATATGACAAATATTCATTAGTTGTAAGTTGCTATGTTTAGCCCAAGGATCCCATCTTGGGAAGATACTCCTTGGTGGAATCTGTGACAGTTATGACACATCATAAGATGCTGTAAGAGGCTAGATTTAGTCTTGGGTGCCCAACCTTACATGACTATTTTTGAACAAGTGGAAGGTGCTTGTAATATGACATTTAATGTTTACAAGTTGGAGATTCTTAGGAGAGAGAAAGTGAATGCCTAGGGAGGTGTGAGAGTACTTCTATATGTATTTGCCATTGTTGCTGCAATACAGGTTTTAGGTACTTAGATGCTGCAAGAATGCTGTCAGATTGAAGACTGGTGGAGAGAGTTGTGTAGTTGATGTATTGTACAATCTTTTATAGATTAATACAAACTTGTGCCTCTTTCCTGGTGGATTTTTTTTACTTGAAAGGGTTTTCTCCATGTAAACACTATCATTGTGTTAAGTTCTTCATGCTTGATATTTTCTCTATAGTGGGTTTTCTGTTTTGATGCAATCTCCATTGATAATACACTAATATAAGATAATTAAACATATTTGAATCAGATTTCCATTGAAGTAGTTGTGCTTTCATTTCTAACAACTGCCACTGTTAATGCATTGTCCATACAGAATGGAATACTCTGTCAACTCTAACTCTCATTCCATAGGACTTCAGGACCTAAAGCTTTGGATTTGGACTCTTTGAATATTCACTAACAATACCTTACAACCTTAAGGAAAAATATTTCATGCCGGAGAAATGCAGATCCATTTACTTACATGCTCTGTGCCAGAGACAATTGTACACTGTTAGACTGGACTTCTATTGTTCACATCTTTCACACCAAAGGTCATTAGTAAACAAAATTCTGGATTTAGATGTATCCAATGACTAATAAGCATATGCTAGAACCGTAGAGAAAGATGTTTAATAGTAGACAAATGCGGACCAAATTATCGGAACTCTGTAGCTTAGATTTACGAGACTGACACTTAGCCAAATTTCGTATCTCCTTACCGGATCAAATCTCCTTGCACATAATCTTCTATGGAGGATAAAAATAACTTGTAAGGACGAGGATCAAACCCTCTTGCAAAATTACCAATCAAACTATTCTGCACAATTGTCCCCTTAAGTTTGGTTAACACTTTCTGGAATACTCTACCTTTATCCTTTGCTGTCATAATCTCTATCCTGACTTAAACCTTTGTTGCTATCAGTCTTTGTTGCCATCAATGACAACACTGCTTAACATCATGCTTATCACTCTTTACACCATCATGCATACTTATGTAGCCAACAATCTCCCCAATAATGATGTTGTCAATAGTAAATGCTCTTTCATGAAAAGTACATGCATTGCATTTTGATTGATATACCTATCTTTTCATTGAAAGAGCATAAAAATTGAAATTTTGTTACTTGCATAGTGATCTCTTGTTTCATTTTTTGCAAATTGTATTCTATCTTGTTTTACATTTAAGTCTTGGTGAATTATATTATGTGGAAATGTCAAATTTCATTTTACAAGAATTTTATGCATATAATGAGCCGTTTAGTTGTGATGACTTCAATATGTTAGATGAAGCCTTGGATGACTTTATCTCTATTGAATATTCCACTACGACTCCTAAAAAATCATTATTTCAAATATTAGTAAATGCAATTTATGTTCCTAAATCTCAAGAAGAACCTATGAAACCAAATATAGTGGTCAACCTGTGTTCCGATGTGCCTCAAACACAAATGAAATCGGTGCTCATTATAAGAGGTTTTCTGACTTCTTCTCAACCTCTTGATTGCATCTATAACAAAGCTAAACAAACAAGTCAAAATCAACCATATTAAGATGGATCACAACATTCCAACCACAATGTGGTTGATCATACATTCAATACACAAAATAATAAAAAGTAAACATCAATCAACCATTCTGACATCTTTGCCAACTTCTCAACCTATGCTTCCTCAACCACCTCGTTTAACACATAAAGTTGGCCAATATTATGATCTTGTTGAGTAGCTTTGTGCTACTCTTTCTAAGACCTCTCTTTGGGAACTCATACAAACATCACCTACATACCATGGAATGCTCCATGAAGATTTACAAAAGGTGATTGTATTGCTGGTTGTTAAGCCTAATGATGTAGTAGCTCTATTAGATTGTATGCATGCGATAAAAATAGGCATTCTATTTCAACAACATGAGTTACTGTCAATGGAAGTTCAAAAGTAATATGATCCTCTTATAATCTTTATCACTATAAACAAAAAGTTGATAAAGCGAGTCATGGTTGATAATAGATTGGCTCTTAATGTTTGTGGTGTTGATTTGTTACATAAAATCAATATTGATATAAATTCAATTAAACTAGATGAGATTAACATTCGTGGCTTTGATAGTGTTGGTGGACAATCCCTAGGTACTATAACTTTATCTGTAAAGGTTGGACCCGTGACATTATCTAGTCTTTTTCATGTCATGCCTGGTGCACTTTCATATTATATGATTCTTGGAAGACCGTGGATTCATACTATGGGGGCAGTTCCATCTTCCCTTCATAGATCAATAAAGTTTATTTATGCAAATAACTTCAAACCATCGAAGACGATTCAGAGCCAGAAAGTTGTTTACATATTGAAATGCAAAAAAAAATCAATCATAAGATTCTAAACAATTTAAAAGTTGACTCATCAACACCTTTTGGCACAGCTAATGTTGTGCAAGATTCTCAACCATCGTCGAATGCATTCCTTGTTGACAATTGGGGTTCATTGGATTTCACTCCTACCTTCATAGGAGAATATAAACTTAATAATGCTGAAACATCAAAAGTTGAGTCGATATCATCTAAACAATCTGTAGAAATACTGAAAGAAACTCAAGCTTCTTTAGTCAGCAAGGATGACAACACTCTCACTTATACTATAGATTATGAGACTGTCATGCCCAGATTTCCCATGTGATCAAAACACACATCACACATGACATGTCCACATTTGTCATGTGGTCATGACACAAAATATTGAAAACTTTTCTACGCGTCCCTAAAACCCCCTCGCACGCATCAACGTGCTCGGTGGCATACACACAAAGGCGCAAACAAGTCAATCAAACATCGGGGTAATGCGAACACCCTTCGCAACCCCTGTGAGATGAAAGCCTACTAAGGGGGTTGTGTGATGTGGAAAGCGTCGCTAAGAGGGTAGAATTCCCAAACAAGAACTAACCCTAGTTTTACCCTAGATGAGGTGATGGGATTTCGACATGTGTCGAAATCCAACCTAGGAATTATAACATAAAGAGAATAATTAAATTCATTTGAACTCAGCATCAAAAGCTTAATAAAAATTAAAGTGATGCATTAACACATAAATAAATCACTTGATTTTCCCTTTCCAACCCAGGGAAAATTCAACAGTATAATGTCACCTCGCTAAGAATGGGAAAAATAATGTAAAAAGATTCCCTAGCTAAACCTTTAAAAGAGATAATAATTTAAAATTAAATTTACCCCTAAGCCTAATTTACTCCAATGTTCCCTATTTAACTAGGGCGATAAAATTAAATAATTAATTAAATTAAAAAATCTCCTTTATGCTATAGATTAGCTAAAATACTCTAAAAAGATTAAATTAATTAATTTTTTTAGCATTATTCTCTACACCTAACCCTCTTTCAAAAATCCCACCTAAATTAATTTAAAAAGCCAAGGTTAAATTTAATCCCACTAACTTCAATAAAATATTAAAAAAACACTAACAAGAAAGGCAAAAATCTATCTTTCAAATATCCCACCTAAATTAATTTAAAAAGCCGAGGTTAAATAATAAACCCTCCAAACTCTCTCTAACTCAAAAATTAAAAGGAACATTTATAGAAGGGATAAATAAAAGCTCCAAAAAGTTAAAAAGCCTTTGAAGAGAAAAGAGAAGGAAAAAGTCACGTACATATGAGCCAAATAAAAAATAAATTTTCTCTATTAGTTTTTCCCTCACACTAATCATTTTATAAATTTTCTTTTTTTTTTCTACCCATTTATTTCTTTATCTCCTCACCCCTAACCCTAATTCCTTTTGTCTTTTTGTTTTCTAAAACTTTCCTTTCTATCCCTATTCTCTTCTTCTTTGTTTTCTATTCTCTCTCTTTTTTGTTGCAGGTTCTCCACTCATGGCAGCCATGGAGGCTTAATATAGAGAGGTAACTACAGGCGTTTTCATGTTATTCCTTTTTTTTTGTTGAATAGCCACCATATATATATATATAGGTTGCAAAATGAACCCATTTACCAAAGATTTCAGAGATAGATGAATATATATATATATATATATATATATATTTGCAATAAAAATATATTCAGGAGAGGAGGTATATATATTAAAAATGCTAAAGAAATTGCAGGGACACCGAAGAAATTAGCGGCCGAAACTAAGGACGAACTGCAGGTTGAAGTGTGCAGTGGGTGTTAAGTTTTATTCCCAATGGCCAAGGGTTTTAAAAGTGAAACAGACTGTGTTACCACAATCTGCATAGTGGCAGACTGTGGTAACACAGTCTGCACCAAATGAAACGATGCTCAATCATAATGGGGGAGTGGGCGGAGCTCCACTGCCCCCCCAAGCCTCCACACTAAAACCTTGGCAGCGGCCATGGCCGTCGCTCCCCTGTTTTCTATGAAGCACAAAAAAAACTAAAATGTAACCCTAACTCGACATTGTTTAATACTCTCTTTTTGTTTAATATGCCTTCAATCTTTTTTATTATGCAACATATATGATGTATATTCATCTATTAAATAAAAGTATAGGATCTGCATTTGCATGTGTGTGTATATATATATATTTGTATATATACACATGTATATATACTTATGTCCATTCTGCAAAAAACATACTTTTCTGGTATATATAAAAAAATGCACAAAGAATTTAAAATGAATATTTTCTTGAGAAAAAAATAAGGAGATGATTTATATATATATATATATAGTCCATAACTTTTACAAGAAATCTATTGATTGTATAATTTTCTTTTGTTCTTATAAAGATCAGTGAACTCTTTTTTTTTGAAAACAAAAACAACAACTACAATAAACAAAATTTTCTTTCTAACAAAAAGGTAAAATTCATTTGTCTCCATATAAGTATTTTCCTATTTTGTGCATAAAACATTATATGTACATATATGTACATTTCACACAGTAACCTTTTTTTTACAACCATTACCAAATCAATACAATATAACTTTCCTTTTGAAACTAAAACAAGAATAATGCAACATATATATTTTCTGGAAAACCCTAACTTAAACAAAACTGAAATCATACATTTTTTTTTTGAAACATCTACAAAGATAATACAACACTATTCCTTTTTTTTTTGAAACCATGGTAAAATAAGAAGCAACCATATATATATATATATTTGAACACAAACACAAGAATACTGCAGTCACATTTTCTTCCTTTTGAAACCAATGTAATACAAAAATAATGAAATAACATTTCCTTCCTTTACAAACTATTGCAATAATAACAAAAACTTCACATTGTAACATAACTTGAAAACTTAATGTATTTTTTTGTTACAACAACAAATGAGAGTTCACTTTCTCATAAAACTACAACAAGGCCTCTTGGGCCATGGCTTCCAAACAACCATACAAACAAAAATCACTGAAATGACAACTCCCACCAAGACTCCCAAAGCTCAAGCCACCAAACTTGCAATTAAATTCAAGAGACTTTATCATGCCCACAAGATGCTCACCACCCTACCATAGACTCAAGGAGAGTCACCCCCGAGCTAGGAGATCACCCTCACACGGTTTCACACCACAACATTACACAAAAACACTCACACAATAAAGAACACCCTCCCAAGGCTTGCACACACAATGAATCCATTTTCATGGATTTAGGGGGTAGGAGAGTGGACTGCTCTCAACTCTAGAGGTACACCCAAAAATCTCAAAACTCATATATCTCAACACAGGGCCTTAAGCCTTAACACTTCTCAAAAATCACATTTCCAAGGCACTCATGCCTTCACAATTTTTTCAATACTTCTCAAAATACTTCATCGCAATCTATACCTCAATAATAATGGGGGTGACCTCGAGGAGGTTCACTCCTCTCCCACCCCAACAAGTTGAGCTCTCCAAACAAAGTGAGCTCTCCAAAAATGGAGAGACTCATCAAAACACCCGCAAAAGAAACCCACACCACAAAACCAACATCAACACACAAAAGCAATAACCACACATAGAAATGTAAATACAAAGAGGAAGGCATAAGCCTTGAAGCTTACCTTTAAAGCCTAAAATGGTAAGAGTTGATGGAGAGCTTCCCAAGTCCTCCTCCAAGCTTCTTGCCTCCAAAATGTCTCCAAATCTAGATAACTCTCACTAAAAGCCATAACTAAAGAAAAACCAAACAAAAAGAAGTTTCTCCCTCTCTCAAAGAGGGAGTTTAATAGGCTACACACAAGAGCCTTCAGGAATGAGAAGGTGACACATACATCACTTTCACCTTCCTACTCACAATCCCACTCACCATCTCCAAGGGATAAGGAGGTGACACATGTCACACTCCTATCCCTAAAAACCTCACATTATCTCACATGTGCTCTCACACATGTGTGAGAGCAAAGTGGAGAGGTGAGTCCAACTTGGAGGCTCCATGAGGATAAGAATGAGACACATGTCCTCATCTTGTCCTTCAAGTAAACCCCATTCCCTCCAAGATGCTCTCACACATGTGTGAGAGAAGAGGGATGGGATCCTCTCACACTTTAAGGCCTTGGGAGATTCCCAAGCCTTCAAGATAAGGTAGGCCAAACCAAGGGTAGTGGGGATGGTCAAGGTGGACCCTTGGCTAGTCTACCCCATAACCAAATTCAAAAATTCGTCACTTTACTTCAGGGTAAAGTTAAAGTGACTCAACAGAGGTATAACTAAGGTTTAACATGTCCAAGTTGGCCCTAGACCTAGGGGTATGACCTAGGGTCATTATTTGGCTAAAATAAACATCATAGGGTGCATAAAATTACTAGAAAAGGCCCAATAAAATAAATGACACCAAATGGTGCAATTTAAATAATACACATTTACAACACATTAATAAAATAAATAGAAAGGGTGAAACCTAATTAGAATTAAACATAAATGCAGACATCATGAAATCATCATACACCAACACAATTGACCTTGGTCCCTCTTGGGACTAGGTCGGCTAAACACAGATTTCACCAGGGGTTACTAGAATTACCTCCGAATTTTCCATGGGCATGTAAAATTTACTTGCACACTTCCACAAACAGATCAGTAGCACATGTTCATCATAGCCGAAGTGAAAGAAAAGCATACACACACAACATCACATAATCACATATATCCTTGATAATACACATGCTAACACAAATATGCTTCATAGCCGAGGTGAAAGAAAAGCATACACACACAACATCACATAATCACAGATATCCTTGATAATACACATGCTAACACAAATATGCTTCATAATTCACTTTTATTTCTAAACATCAAGTAAGGGTCAAATTGCATAATATCTCATTCATTACTCATCCACTAACATTTTAATTGCATCAACTTAACCTCATATTATACATCATAGAATCGACTATAATCTCACATCCATAGCTATAACATCATCACATCATAATCCATGATTCAAATCAAGGTATAAGGTAAGTCCATGAACATCCAAATCTATGGGGTCAACAACCCCTAAAATGTCCGTATGACAAGGATACTTTGAATAATAAGTCGCATAAATAAAACAAGAGTACAACACATGGTAGCCTCGCACTACAACACTAAAGGTTCCAGATTAAGTACAAACATGTGATATTCCAACATTCCTAGTTAGGGTGTGCATCACTTACACATACCCAAACTAACACAACCACCTTAAATAAAAGATCCAAAACAACACTACATTGTCTCGAAGATAGGGTCACACTCCCATAGATCAAACCCTTAGCTTGGCGAAGCAAAAACCACATGGTCTAAAAGTGTAACTAATCCAGTCACACAAGGGTGGGTCTCATATCTTCCTCCCTTAGAGCTAAAATTCCTCTTGGAAGTTAACACAGAAGTATGGTAGAGTAACCCACCTACAAACTATTCCAACATGCCATTGAATTCAGATTGATTTTGACATAAAAGTAAGGGACCAATAAGAACTTAATAAGTGATCACATGGCAAAAATCTCAAAGATACCCTCTTCTGACTAGGAGGGGTCAAGAATCTAACCACAACACATACTTGAAATACGTTACAAGCATCAAAAGGCACCGAGGCATTAGATGCATGTTACCTAAATTTCACTACTAGCTCAATCAGGTAGAGCTTTTCAGTTTTTGAAGGAGAGAAAGGTACATTCTTATATCTGCTGCATTATGTCCATGTACATATTTGGTACAAATTAAGTTTACATTGTATTGTTGCATTCAGATGATTTCAAACTTAAGAGATTGTATAAATCTTTTAAAGGATTAGCAATTTGTATTGAAAAAATAAGTGTATAAGGTCTCACACAAGCCGTGAGACTAACTGTTTCATTGCAAATGAAAAAGACAAAATATACATTTATAAAAGAACTAAAAGAAAAATATGCATATGAGATAGGGTGACTTGTTATTGCCTGAATGATGAGCCTTCATCCTGTTGCCATGTCTTGTGTCGTCCTATATTGTTTGCGTGTCCCGCATCCAATTGCTATCTCCTTTCTACCCCTAGTTATCTACATAAAATTTTGGAAAAATGATGTTAGAGAAATGACGAGGCATCATACATCATATGATATACATCTATAAATATACAATTTGTTTTTCAAATACAATAAACTATTTAGTGTCACAGAGACCTTGAGAAGACAAATCAAGAGTATTGATTGCAAGTTCTTGCTTTTCTTAACAGGTTTGCTTCATGTGCAGATACAGGTACAATTATGTTTCTGTTTGATTCATTAGGTTACATTATGAGTGGAGGAAATGTGGCTCCCACAAGGGTTGAGCCCAGCTCATAGACCTTACATAACATTTTAGATGCAATATACAAATGCAAAAGCATAGCTCAAGGAGCATATCCAGAAGGCAAATCACAACTTTCAAGAGGTTTTAGTCATAATACGACAACATATACAAGTGCAGTCAACATGATTATACACAGTCATAAATGACAAAGGATAGAAAGGCACAATGGAGTAGCTAAGAAGGAGAAAACAAATGTGTATCAGAAATGTTCCATCTGGTAAAAGATAGCCAACAATTAGAAAAACCCAAGCACTTTAGGATAGAAGATACAAAGCATAAGGTGCATGAGATGGAGCAACAAAGTATGATGGAACAACAATCATCAACAATAAGAGAAGGAGTGAAAACAATCATTGCATAAGTAGGTGACAGTCAACATATTTGCATGACTAGTAGAGAGAACTATGATAAGATGTATACAACAATCCTAAAGATAACATCCATAAAGATAACAACCATTTTCAGTTTGGACAACAGTCATATTGGTAAACAAGGATCAATCATATGTGCAAGTGGGTTTAGGTCTACAAGATCACTATGCTTTTGACAAGGCTAACTTGGGTTTTCATTCTTCATTCTGTCTATGCCTTGTTACAAGCTAGGACCTACACTTCAAACTTTTTCATCTTCATGGATCTCTGCAGACTATGGAAGAGGTATGATAGTTGATAAGTTTTTTATAAAATCAAAATGAAGGGTGTATGGTCATAAAAGGTGGTCCTAGAGTTCTATGAATTTATGATAGAGAGGTCTATAGAAAACATAACAGCCAAGCTCATGAGCAACAAGAAAGAGGATGAAGGCACAATTACAACTAGGATGCATATCTTACAAAGCTTGTCAAGAAGAATGAAGCATCCATGAAGTTTGAGTCCTATCATAGAAGTGTCAAACTTTTCAAACAATAGTATAGTGCAGTGTTGCTATGGTGTATGTGTTTAAGTATAAGGATGGTAACCTACTTGGAAATGAACAAGAGTCAAAAGACACAGTGCCATAGAAGTTTTGTATGGCATTGACCAAAGAGGAAAGTCAAAGTAACATGCATAGAAAAGGCAATCATAGAGGCAATGGGACTATCAAAAGAAGAGAAGGTACAATGAGATAGCATGCAGAAGGACTTGTATCTTCGCTGTTTTCTGAGTACAAGATGAAAACATATGAAGACAGGTTTGACAAACAGTTCTAAGAAAAAGGACAGTAGGGAATGCATCATTTTTACAATCAAGAGAGCATAGAAATAAGATTGTGTGTACCCAGACCGAAGTGGATTTCAGAAATTCCACATCGTTGTCCATTTTGAACACCTATATGATTCAATGATATATTTCAAACAGAAATGCTATGAACATCATATGGAAGTGGCCGTTATGATATAAGAAATTAGAATGCCCAGAAATATTCAATGTCACCACAACCATCAAACTAAAAAGAGTAGATTTTCTTGAACAAAGTGCACATAAATGCTCCAAATCAAGCCTCAAGTCGCAATATATATAGGTAAAATGCAGTTTTTCAAACAAGAATTCATAGAAATAGTGAATAAAGTCACAGAAAATGGAGTTTTCCAAGCCTCATGTAAGGTCATCAAGAATAGGTACAGATGTCTTTAGCCAAACTGCGTTAGGGGAAAGTTTTCCTTCAAATTGATAAAGTAATTTCTACGGTTTCTGCAGTTATCCATAAAAAGAAGGCTAATGAATGTTTTATAATGAGTACAAGTCACAATCCTGCAGGACCAGAATATGACTGGGGTATAAAGTTCAACTACAAAAGTGGACAGCCTACACCTGAATCTATAACAGATAAGATAATTGGCAACACTCTTTCGATTCAATAAAATCAAAATGGCAAATTTTTCAAATGTCGATTTGTCTAGACTGGGTGTTACTAAGTTTGGATGTTTCACTATGGAAGTTATCAATCCTGTTGCTGATTACATGGAGCTACTAGAGAGTGTCTTTGACTTCAAGCTCATAAGGAACCTCATAACTTGGCTAGATTTCAGGTTCAAATTTGATGCCATGCATGTTGTGACTGGTGCCTATGCAAAATCTATCTTTGTGGACAGACTTGGAGCAATTTCTGACTCCATATGCAACGGAGTTCCTTTACAAGATTTTGGAAATGCACACCCAGATCCTAACTAAACATATGCCAAAGAGTTGGTAAATATTATGTATAGAGGGGATGCACCAAAGTTTGGAGCTGCTAGTGATGGTGATGGCAAAGGTACTGTCAAATGGTTGTTAGATGCAATAGTTGAAAAGTAAAAGGATGCAGAGTGATCACTAATGCATAGATTTAGTATTGCAACAGACTAAGAGAAGAGTATTCATATAGAGGTATCATAAAGGGATCTCATAAAATAGCTTGAGAATAATAGGTTTTTTAAGTATGACATCATTTAGGACTGTTAAAAGGAAAAGGACCATGGAGCCAGTCAGTCCAATCACTAGTACAATCATGTCAAGTCTGGTATAAACCCTGCAGTCATGAGCATCAGCAATAATTTTTGAGTAATTCATCATTTTAACAAACCAATGTTTGGATAGAGATCACCTTTATGCAAAGAGCTGACAAAAGAATGCTATCATGTATACACATTGGGGAGGATAGTGTTGATCTTTATGTAGCTGATAAATATTGTGAAAGATTGGGACAAGAACTTGCTCCAGCAGAGGTTTTCCCAAGTTCGGCAACAGAAAGAAAAAGAATTGTCCAATTTTTACATAGGTGTAAATAGCCATAATAGTCTGACCAGATGTAGAAATGATGTTGGCTCACATTGAGGAAGTGCTAATGCATGGATGCCAACAAAACAAGATTCTAAAATGTTGTCCAAGTTCCTCTATAGAGGAAGAGACATCAGTCTGAGTATAACTAGCCATGTCCAAGGAAGATTAGACCAAGGATCTGAGCATGTCAATCCACCTCCATATTAGGTTCTTGTGGTGTTGTCTACAGTGGGATATGGCATGGCTTGGATGTTGCAATCAAAGCTTTTTGTGGGCGTGACTATTCTGATGAGTTTTTACAAGGTTACCAAAAAAAGGTTTCTATAATGAAGAGATTGAGGTATCTGAATGTGGTGTTGTTCATAGGAGCTGTATATGCACCTGAACATCTTGCTATTGTGACAAAGTTATTACCAAGGGGGAGTCTCTTCAAAATATTGCATAAGAATACACAGAAATCTCATTTTTCAAGTTTTTTTTTGTTTTGGGTTGAGCTCGTTTTGAGCCAAAAGAGTGCAGATACAAAGGGAAAATGAATCCCATTCCAACTTAGACAAAACAAATACTCAAAACAATGCTCTAAAAACTAGTAAGTTCACAGCCTGTAGGGCCAGACTTAACAGCAGAAAATGATACAAATATTAGTTTCAAGTTGTGTAATGTCTTACCTGTGTAGTTCTATTGAAATCTTTGAAGAAGCATGTATTAAAACAACAGAGAATGGAGGGATTTGTGTTCTAAGAATGACCTCAACACTATCGAAAAGTAATGCAGGTGGTCGGCCACACAAAAGACAATGAAAAAATGCATTAAAACCAGTAAAAATGCAACCATGAAGGCCCAAAATTGGCCCGAAATCAACTAGAAGAGGTCGAACCTCAGCAAACAGCAACTTACCTTGAACATTTTCCTCATGAAATCAACCAAAATCAACCCAAAATGGATGCGAACTGTGCATTTCTTGCCTATCAAACCCTCATGGTGGCGCGACATCAAAACATGAGAGATACAAAATGAGAAATGAAAAATGCAAAGGATGATTAGGGTTTCAAAAACCCTTCTTTTTGCTAAGAGCTCGAATGAGCATTTCGTTCTTTTACCTTTTGACTTCATTTTTTTTGTTGTTAAATCATTGCTATTCGCCTTAGGGATGTGGTCAAGACTTCACCTCTTAAAACCTAGTGATAATACAAGGGGGCCGTGAGGCGTTTTTATGCCTTTTGATTCTTTTTCAAAGACATGTCACAATCCATTATAAGAAATATGAGGCCGGGTGTTATATCTGCGAGATATGTTTTGTTGGGAGCTATAAGGTGGTGTTAATGCATGTGAAGCTTTGTAATGTATGGGGAGTCATAAGGGTTATTTTTGAAATATATTGCATTGAACCTCACATCATGTGGTGGATAGGTATAAATGGGAACGGTTAGGAATTGTGAGATGTTTTTTGATGCTATGAGATGTGAGATATGATGCAAGTGTATGGGTAGTCATGTCATTTTGCCTAGGAGCTATGAAGGTGTTTTCTTTGTCATTTTTTGCATAATTTGAAATTGATTAAATGTTGTAAACGAATGATAAATTAATGAATTATGAATTACTTTATCATTTGTAATAAAAATGCAAAGAGGCAACATTAGGCAAATTTATCACAAATGACAAAGTAAGTCTTGTCAATTACTTTGTCATCCTTTCACGACATTTAATTGAACCTAAATCATGCAAAATCAGGGAATTAAATGTTATGTCTTAAATATCATTATTTTCTGCATAGTTTGTATAAAGTTTGGATTGTAAAACATTAACTAAGGTGATGAAATTATAAATCACTTAGTCAATGTTAAATGAATGCAGAAATTGTGTATTTATGTCATTTATTGTGAAAATATCCAAACATTTATGATGCTGCGGGGGAGTTATTGCACATATTTGACTCATTTTCATTGGCCTTAAAGATCATTTAAAGGCATTCAAAGATATTTTTAGGTGCCTTTATGATAGTTGATGGCATGCCTTGACTATTTCTGCTTTGGAGACCCTTTTTGGAAGACTTTTAGTAGATATTTTGGGCACATTTATGAGATACACGAAAATGGAGATGGCTCATCTTTATCTGATTACAACTATTTGGAGACTATATAGTCATTTTTTGACTCTTTGTAGAGAGTTCTTTCCATATACATTCTAGAGTTAGTGATTTTTTATGCAATCCTACTCAGTTTGAGTATATTTTTTGTAACTCTTTGGGCATATGAAATACGAGAACACCTTGGATACCACTGATAGTCAGATTTTGCCTTCTTGTTTTGCATTATTGGGTGTTATTAAGTGTTTGAACAGGTCATTTGTGAGGTAATTTATTTCCTTGTGACTGTCTTATGTTTTCAATACCCTTTTTCTGCAGAAGCTATGTTTATGCAGGTTGCAAACTGTGTCTTAGAGTGTTATAAGACTTTAAATTGTGAAGTTTATCTTCCTTTTTAAAGATTTTAATGTAGTTAGGCCTCTTTGTGAAGTGCTTTTGCAAACATACAGTGATAGGTTGTGCAGGTTTTTATTTTCTATTGTCTGTGGCCAAGTGTATGCAAGTCTGAGTTTCATTTTATCTTATCAAGTTTGGTGAATCACCCTTATTTTCAAGTTTTCAAGTTTTATCTTTCATTTTTAAAAAGCATTCCTTCTCCCTTTTCCTCTGCAAATCCAGTAGATTTTAGGTGATAACCAGCTAGGAAGCTGGCCTTCTTCGGAGCTTCTTTCCATCATAGGTGACCCACAGACCTGGAAAAATCCCATGTTTCCCCAGATTGCCAAGTTTTACAACTCAGCAAGGGTGCAAATATGATAGACAATAGTTTTTGGCTTGCCCGGTGGGATAGTGGAACTAGAAATAGTTCAAATACTACCTTTTATTGCTGGTTCTAATGTGCAACCAGTGATTTTCAGACTTGTAAGAGGTTAAAACCTGCATATCTGGTGACTCTAAGCTTTGGTTTAGCAAAATTAGTATATTTCTGCTTATGAAAAGAATACAAACCAGAAGCAGTTCTTCATCTTTTGAATATTTGCAATTATCCCCACCTAGGAGAAGAGGGATAACAGCTAAGAAACCCAAGAAGACTTGTGTCTATTCTAGGAGAGCCAAGTCTACTCCTACTTTTGGAACTCATACTGTCCCAAGAATCCCAGTTACAATGATTCCTGTGGTCAGAAATCAGCTGTTTGTTGCATTCAACCAAGGCAGCCCACTGAATTTAGCTTAGTATGATGATATTCCTATAGCTGCCTTGAAAAGTTTACCATATTTTAATAGTGAAGATCAGACTACTCTAGTTGAACACATAAAAGACATTGCAAACTTGTGTGCTATCCATCATGTGACATAAGAGAATGTTGCAATCAGGTTATTAGCAGCTTCCCTCAAAGGGAAGGCTTTGCACTGGTTCAGAAGCCTGCCGGTGAACTCCATAGATTCATGGGATCGTTTGGGAGAGGAGCTATGCAGTTTCTTTGAGGACAAATCAGATCATTTTTCATTGGTGGAGCAACTGTCCACAATTAAAAGGGCTCCTCACGAAGTTATGTCAGACTTCAACCATCGTTTCCAGAAGACGTGGGATAAAATCCCACCAACGGTAAGGCCTATAGTTGACCATGCTTTATTATATTATTTGATAGATTTAAACAGTGATATTTTTATCATGATTCAATCTATGGGAGCAAATTCCTTACCACAAGCTTATGCCATAGCCATAAGAGCTGAGAACAACCTCATACAGGTTGGTAAAATTACCCCTAGGCCTCCTTTGCCAATATTTCCTGCTATTCAGCCACCAATGCCAATGCATGTGCCTCCTATAGCTATTATACCTGCTACACCATCATTACCAACACCTAATACTCAGCCCAATAAACCAGAAAATGCTATTCAAACTCAGTCTTTTGAGTTACAGGAGATCAAAGGACTGTTGCAATCTTTTGGAAATGAGATAGTGAACCTCAAGAGGTAGCAAGGTCAAAATTTTATCGGCCCCCATTCCAGTCCAATTACCAGCAAAATTAGCCAAATAGGTCACCTTATCAGCCTAATAATCAAGGTCCAAGGCAAGCCTTTAACTCTAGACCTTATCAGGCCTACAATCCAAATGCTACTAGCTCCTTGAAAGAAGTTGTGCCCACGTAAAACAATTTGGCTCAAGACTATGACTGGTGCTTTCCTTGTAACTAGCCCCATAACCAAAATACATGTGCCAATGGGGTGATTAACCAAGCTCTAATGGTTCAGAATAGTCCAGCAGTGCAGTCTAATGTGCCTGTAGAACCTCCTGTTCAGCAGCAAGAACAGGTACATGAGACAACACTCCTAAACTGGCAAGGAGAAGAATTTTGTGGTATGAACCAAGTCAGTTCTTCAGTTGCACACAACACACGCAGCAAGAAAAGGGCTATTGATGAAGGGAAACAAGCTGGTAAAGTTCAAACTCATGGGCATCAAGTGCCAAACGTGGGTCAAGGTGTTTCTAACCCATCAAAGGCTGAAAAAATTCAAGTTCTATCAAAGGATCGACCTTTGATAGACAAGGAGCAGCTTAATCCACCAGTTCAGCCAACTTGTGCTCAAGGTGACGTGGCTGCCCCCAAAATCCAAGCTAAATCAGGTACATCTGCTTTCAATATCCTTGAGCATATGAAAAAAGTAAATGTATCCATGTCTATGTGGGATTCCCTGAGTATCCCTTGCCAAAAAGACTTGCTTCAATCAGCCTTGTCAAATTTAAAATTGTCTCAAGAGTCTGATATAGGTAAATCCAAAGCTGTTTTGACAAGTAACCTTGAAAAAAATGTAGAACAACAAGCTTCAGAGGTCAAACCCCCACCATTTTACGTATCTTTGATCATAGGGCATCATTTAGTTCATAACTGCGTGATAGACTTAGGTGCTAGCAGTTCTGTCATGCCCAAACAGATTGTTGACAAGTTGGGCATTGAATATGAGCCATTAAAGAAGGGAGTTGTTCAGCTAGATGTAACTGTTGTTAATATAGTGGGTGTCATTAAAGGCCTAAGTTTAACTCTACATGCCTGTCCAAATTTCTCTATCTCGCAGGACATATATGTCATTGAATTACCTCCTTATTTTGCCATTTGCTTGTCAAGGGATTTTACTACAAAGATAGGAGGTTACCTGTCCTTGGATTGGTCTCATGTTGTTCAAAACTAGGTACGGCACTAAGGTGACTATCAAGTCAAAACCCATTGCCAAAGACCATATTGGGCCTTACACTACACACCCCGTCAATGCCAACTTGGTTGCAATTGAATTAGAAATGGAGCAGCCCGCTGTTCAAGAAGGTAGTGCACTGATTGAAGGCATACCAGAAGTCCTTCTTGATGAATGGGAAGAACAAACTCAAGCGGTTGAGCCATGTGAGCACCTGGATGAGGTTGGTTTGGGTGTGTATATGATGCACGAGGCTGATTTATTTTTGCCTAACATTGAAAAAAGTGCAGAACATTAGAATGGCTAGCAAGAAAATAAGGTTTGGGAGCTATTTTTTGATGGCTCAAGGAGTAGAATGGGTGCCGGTGGTGGATGCATGCTTATTTCCTTGAAGGCTAAAAGGTACTATTCAGCTTTTAGATTCTATTTCAGCTGCACTAATAACGTTCAAGGCTTAGAATGGGCAAGACAAAGAGGTATTAGCTGTCTGAAAGTTTATGGGGACAATGAACTAGTTGTAAATCAGGTGAGAAAGCTTAATGTCACAAAAAATGATCTGCTTAAGTCTTACAAGCATAGAATATGGGACCTTTTGGAAGGATTTAATGCATTCAATTTGGTATTCATACCCAGAAATCAGAATAAACATGTTGATAGGCTGGTTGCTGTAGGGGCTGAATATGACACTCCCAAGGAAATTAGTAGTGATAAGACAAATCAACATATTAAGATTGTTGTTAGGCCTGCTGTGCCAGATAATAACATACATTGGTAGGTGTTTGATAGTGATCAACAGATTGTAAACTTATTGAGAGAGGAAGCTGAATTCTCTCATGCCAACCAAGGGAAGCTACATCACCAGTACAGTGATCAAATCATTCAATTGAAGAATAACAAGATGCCAAAGGGTTTGGTCACCTTAGAGTCCATTTTTAACACTGATGATGAAGCTACAAAACCCAAGTCCAACCTACAGGTTTAGCAAGATCACTATGAAGAATTTGAGATCTTTAAAGTTAAACTCCTTAAACTGGGCAAGGTATGTACAACAAAGGAAAAACGTGCATTTATTCAACTTTTTCAAGAATTTAGTTACATTTTTGCATGGGAATATGGTGATTTAAAGGGGTTTGATCCCCAGCTTGCTCAACATACTATTGAGTTGGAACCTGATGCCAAGCCTGTTAGGCAGAAATAGAGGTCTTTGAATCCTAAATTAGAGCCTCTCATGAAAATGGAATTGAATAAGCTGATTGAGAGTTGCATAATATTTCCTATCAAGCACACACCTCATGGGTTTCCAACCTTGAGCCGGTTAGGAAGAAAAATGGGGAGATAAGGCTGTGTAGACTTCCATGACTTGAATAGAGCTTCTTTGAAAGATCGTCATCCTTTGCCTTCCATGGAGTAGATACTCCACGTAGTTTTAGGATCATAAAGGTTTTCCTTGCTAGACGGCTATTCCGGTTACAATCATATTTTACTAAGAGAGGAAGACTAGTACAAAATAGTATTCACCACAAAATGGGGGACTATGGCTTACAAGAAGATGTCTTTCGGTTTGTCCAACACTGGACCAACCTTTCAAAAGGCTATGGATATGGCTTTTTAGGGGCTAATGTAAAAGATCGTCCTAGTCTACCTTGACGACATTACTATTTTCTCTAAGGAAGCCAAAGATCATCTAAATCACCTAAGGTAGATTTTTGAGAGGTGTAGGGAGTTTAGGATATCACTTAATCCTAAAAAATGTGTGTTTGCTGTCCATGAGGGCAGATTTCTTGGGTACGTGGTGTCAAAACAAGGCATCACCATTGACCCTGAGAGAATAAGTGCAATTTTGGCTCTGCCCTTACTAGCACAAAAGAAGGGCCTACAAAGTTTCATTGGTAGGATCAACTTTGTCAGGAGGTTCATCCCTGATATTGCTAATTTGTTAAATCCACTAACTTCTATGTTGAGAAAGAACATGTCTTTTAGCTCGACTAAAGAAGGAAAATAAAGTTTTTAGCTTATTAAAGAGGCTTTGGCTGCTACACCTACACTTCTAAATCCTAATTTTTCTAAGGATTTCACTTTGTATGCATATGGTAATGTTGATTTTATTTCAGCTATGTTGGTACAGAAAAATGAGCTAGAAATGGA
This sequence comes from Cunninghamia lanceolata, assembly GCA_027924645.1. NCBI lineage: Eukaryota > Viridiplantae > Streptophyta > Pinopsida > Cupressales > Cupressaceae > Cunninghamia > Cunninghamia lanceolata. The sequence goes on along the minus strand of BSBN01000604.1, from coordinate 5,064,766 downwards.
GCAGCCTTTATCTTTTTTCAGTCAAGCGTTAAAAGATTATGAGCTAAGATACACTTTTATTGAGAAACATGTACTTGTTGTTATAAGGAGTTTGAAAAAGTTTAAACACATGTTGTCAAGTAACAAGATTAATCTAATGGTTGCTCATCCAAGCGTGAAAGAATTTCTATTAAGTAAAGATCTCAGTGATAAGAGGGATGGTTGGGTGACTAAGGTCATGGAGTATGACGTGGACATTAAGGTTACTAAGTTGGTCAAAGGAAAAGGGCTGTGTGAACAACTTGCTGATGGTGTTATCAACAAAGAAGAATGTGATCAAGAAGCTGTTCTATCAATGCAAGATCAAGAACAAACAACTGTTTCAGATCCTGTTGCTAATTAGGTGCAAGAAATGGTTCATTTCTTGCAGACCGGTGAGTGTCCTCAGGGATTGGATAGAGCCAAAAGAAGGCATTTCAGATTGCAGTCCATACCTTATGTGCTTATTAATGACTTGCTTTTTAGGAAGGATTTTAATGGAGTATTGCTGAGGTGCATTAGACCTGACCAAGTTGAAAAAGTGTTGCATGAATTTCATGAGGGGTTAGCTGGAGGCCATTTTTCACCTAGATAAATAGCTCTTAAGGTGATGAAAGGTGGCTATTTTTGGCCCAGTTTGTTTAAAGATGCGCACACTTATGGGTAAAAAAATTCAAGGAATGTGCTTTGTTCGCTAGAAAAGAGAAGTTGGCAACCTTACCTTTGTAGCCAGTTCCGGTGGAACAACCCTTTATGAGGTGGGGATTATAATTTATTGGGGTTATAAACCCTTCATCCAGTGCTTACTATAAGTGGGTTGTTACAACCACTGATTATTTCACTAAGTGGACTGAAGCAGTCGCACTTAAGGAAGCTAATGAGTCTGCTGTTCTGAATTTTTATGAAGAGCTGGTTATTAGATTTGGAGTGCCTAAAACCATCATTTTAGACAATGCACTTGCTTTTGTTGGTTCCAGAATATCTGATTGGGCAGTAAAAAATGACATTTATCTCAATACATCCTCTAATTACTATCCGCAAGGCAACAACCAAGTAGAATCCACCAATTAAAACTTGATCAAATCATCAAGAAGACCATGGAGGGCAACTAGAGAGCCTAGCATACACAGTTAAAGTCAGCACTATGGGCTGATAGAATTACTAAAAAATGGTCAACAAGGCATTCACCTTTCATGTTGGTGTATGGCAAGGAAGCAAGGCTTCCTATCACACTTGAGTTACCAGCGCTTGATTTGGTAAATCAGCTGGACATGATAGAAGAAGGCCCTATGACGGTAAGGCTAGCTCAACTGGTTGAGCTTGAATAAACTAGAAATGATGCCATGAGAAACATAGAGCATCATTAAGACCAAATGAAAAGGTTATTTGACAAGAGGGCATCTCCAAGACCATTCCAGGAGGGTGACATAGTGTTGAAATGGGACATGTTGAAAAGCAAACTTGGGAAGCACTCTAAGTTCGATGCTTTTTGGAGTGGACCATACATTGTTTCAGAATGCAAACATCATAATGCTTTCCAGTTGTCTAAGCTAGATGGTGACATCGATCCAATCCCAGTCAATGGGATTCACCTCAAACATTTCTTCTGAGGTAGGATCTTTCATGTTTGTACATATTTCATGAAGTTTCTATTGTTGAATAAGTGTTGCTGCACAATAGATTAGTTGCAAATTTCATTTCCCTAAGTGCATTTCTGCACCTGGTTGTTAGTTTTTCTTGGGTTTGGTTGTGCAAGGTTTGAAACTACTATAATGTACTACAGCCGTATGTGGTACAACCATCATATGAAACAATGAATACATGTATTCACTGTCACACATCACACCTATCCTCATAGGGCTGTAATAAATTGCAGCAGTTTGGTAAGGAGGTGTTCCTATTGGTTATCCCTTCTAACCCATCAAGTAGATGCATATCATCAGTAATAGTGATTTTTATTGGTTCACTATCACCAACCATACCCATGCACTTGATGGATTAGAAAAGATAGCAGTCAGAAGTGAGTTGCAGCAATGGAAAGAGGTTTTTTCCAGTTTTGTCAAGTATGTGTGACTCTATTCCCAACGGTTAAGCTTTAGGCAATTGGTCTGATGTTTAGAAGGCAAACATATAGCATATGTCGCCAAAGATGTTACCTAAATTTCACTACTAGATCAATCAGGTAGATATTTTTAGTTTTTGAAGGAGAGAAAGGTACATTCTCATTTCTGCTGCATTATATCCATGTACATATTTGGTACAAATTAAGTTTACATTGTATTGTTGCACTCAGATGCATTTCAAACTTAAGAGATTATACAAATCTTTTAAAGGATCAACAATTTGTATTGAAAAAATAAGTGTATAAGGTCTCACACAAGCCATGAGACTAACTGTTTCATTGCAAATGAAAAAGACAAACTATACATTTATAAAAGAACTAAAAGACAAATATGCATATGAGATAGGGTGACTCATCATTGCCTAAATGACGAGCCTTCATCCTATTGCCGTGTCTTGTGTCATCCTATATTGTTTGTGTGTCCCGCATCCAACTGCTATCTCCTTGCTACCCCTAGTTATATGCATAAAATTTTAGAAAAATGATGTTAGAGCAATGACGAGGCATCATACATCATATGACATACATCCATAAATATACAATTTGTTTTTCAGATGCAATAAACCATTTAGTGTCACAAAGACCTTGAGAAGACAAATCAAGAGTATTGATTGCAAGTTCTTGTTTTTCTTAACAGGTTTGCTTCATGTGTAGATACAAGTGGAATTATGTTTCTATTTGATTCATCAGGTTACATTATGAGTGTAGGAAATGTGTCTCCCACAAGGGTTGAGCCCAGCTCATAGACCTTACAGAACATTTTAGATGCAATATACAAATGCAAAAGCACAACTCAAGGAGCATATCCAGAAGGAAGATCACAACTTTCAAGAGGTTTTAGTCATAATAGGACAACATATACAAGTGCAGTCAACATGATCATACATAGTCATAAAGGACAAAGGACAACAAGGCACAATGGAGCAGCTAAGAAGGAGAAAACAAATGTGTATCAGAAATGTTCAATTTGGTAAAAGATAGCCAACAATCAGGAAAACCCAAGCACTTTAGGATAGAAGATACAAAGCATAAGGCACATGAGATGGAGCAGCAAAGTATGATGGAACAACAATCATCAACAATAAGAGGAGTGAAAATAGTCATTGCATAAGTAGGTGACAGTCAGCATATTTTGCATGGCTAGCAGAGAGAATTGTGATTAGATGTATACAATAGTCCTAAAGATAACAACCATAAAGATAACAACCATTTTCAGTTTGGACAACAGTCATATTGGCAAACAAGGATTAATCATATGTGCAAGCGGGTTTAGGTCTACAAGATCACTATGCTTTTGACAAGGCTAGCTTGGGTTTTCATTCTCCATTTTGTATAGGCCTTGTTACAAGCTAGGTCCTCCACTTCAAACTTTTTCATCTTCATGGATATCTGCAGACTATGGCAGAGGTATGATAGTTGATAATTTTTTTATAAAATCAAGATGAAGGGTGTATGGTCACAAAAGGTGGTCCTAGAGTTCTATGAAGTTGTGATAGAGAGGTCTATAGAAAACATAACAACCAAGCTCATGAGCAGCAAGAAAGAGGATGAAGGCATAGTTACAACTAGGATGCATATCTAGCAAAGCCTGTCAGGAAGAATGAAGCATCCACGAAGTTTGAGTCCTATCACAAAAGTGTCAAACTTTTCAAACAATAGTATAGTGCAGTGTTGCTATGATGTATGTGTTTAAGTATAAGGATGGTAACCTACTTGGAAATGAACAAGAGTCAAAAGACACAGTGCCATAGAAGTTTTGTATGGCACTGACCAAAGAGGAAAGTCAAAGTAACATGCATAGCAAAGGCAATCATAGAGGCAATGAGACTGTCAAAAGAAAAGAAGATACAGTGAGATAGCATGCAGAAGGACTTGTATCTTCGCTATTTTCTGAGTACAAGATGAAAACATATGAAGACAGGTTTGACAAACAGTTCTAAGAGAAAGGACAACAGGGAATGCATCATTGTTATAGTCAAGAGAGCATAGAAATAAGACTGTGTGTACCCAGACCGAAGTGGATTTCAGAAATTCCACATCGTTGTCCATTTTGAACACCTACAGGATTCAATGATATATTTCAAATAGAAATGCTATGAATATCTTACAGAAGTGGTCATTAAGATGATTAGAAATTAGAATGCCCAGAAATACTCAATGTCACCACAACCATCAAACTGAAAAGAGCAGATTTTCTTGAACAGAGTGCACATAAATGCTCCAAATCAAGCCTCAAGTCACAATATACAGGTAAAATGCAGTTTTTCAAGAAAGGATTCACAGAAACAGTGAATAAAGTCATAAAAAATGGATTTTTCCAAGCCTCATGTAAGGTCATCAAGAACAGATATAGATGTCTTTAGCCAAACCGTGATAGGGGAAGGTTTTCCTTTGAATTGATAAAGTAATTTCTGCGGTTTCTGTAGTTATCCATAAAAAGAAGGCTAATGAAGGTTTTATAATGAGTGCAAGTCACAATCCTGTAGGACCAGAATATGACTGGGGTATAAAGTTCAACTACAATAGTGGATAGGTTGCACTTGAATCTATAATAGATAAGATAATTGGCAACACTCTTTTGATTCAAGAAAATTAAAATGGCAAAATTTTTAGATGTCGATTTGTCTAAACTAGGTGTTACTAAGTTTGGAGGTTTCACTGTGGAAGTTATTGATCATGTTGTTGATTACATGGAGCTACTAGAGAGTGTCTTTGACTTCAAGCTCATAAGGAACCTCATAACTCGGCTAGATTTTAGGTTCAAATTTGATGCTATGCATGTTGTGACTGGTGCCTATGCAAAGTCTATCTTTGTGGACAGACTTGGAGCAATTTTTGACTCCATATGCAATGGAGTTCCTTTACAAGATTTTGGAAATGCACAGCCAGATCCTAACTTAACATATGCGAAGGAGTTGGTAAATATTATGTATAGAGGGGATGCACCAAATTTTGGAGCTGCTAGTGATGGTGATGACAAAGGTACTGTCAAATGGTTGTTAGATGCAATAGTTGAAAAGGAAAAGGATGCAGAGTGATCTCTAATGCATATATTTAGTATTACAACAGAGACTAAGAGAAGAGTATTCATATAGAGGTATCATAAAGGGATCTCATAAAATAGCTTGAGAATAATAGGTTTTGTAAGTATGACATCATTTAGGACTATTAAAAGAAAAAGGACCATGGATCCAGTCAGTCCAATCACTAGTACAATCATGTCAAGTCTGGTATAAACCCAACAGTCATGAGCATCGGCAACAATTTTCGAGTAATTCATCATTTTAACAAACCTATGTTTGGACAGAGATCGCCTTTGCGCAAAGAGTTGGCAAAATAATGCTATCATGTATACACATAGGGGAGGATAGTGTTGATCTATATGCAACTGATAAATATTGTGAAAGATTGGGACAAGAACTTGCTCTAGTAGAGGTTTTCCCAAGTCCGACAGCAGAAAGAAAAAGAATTGTCCAAGTTTTGCATAGGTGTAAATAGTCGTAATAGTCTGACCAGATGTAGAAATGATGTTGGCTCACATCGAGGAAGTGCTAATGCATGGATGCTAATAAAACAGGATTCTAAAATGCTATCCAAGTTCCTCTATAGAGGAAGAGACATTAATTTGAGTATAACCAGCCATGTCCAAGGAAGATTAGACCAAGGATCTGAGCATGTCAATCCACCTCCATATCAGGTTCTTGTGGTGTTGTCTACAGTGGGTTATGGCATGGCTTGGATGTTGCAATCAAAGCTTTTTGCGGGTGTGACAATTCTGATGAGTTTTTACAAGGTTACCAAAAAGAGGTTTCTATAATGAAGAGATTGAGGTATCCGGATGTGGTATTGTTCATAGGAGCTGTATATGCACCTAAACATCTTGCTGTTGTGATAGAGTTATTACCAAGGGGGAGTCTCTTCAAAATATTACATAAGAATACATAGAAATCTCATTTTTCAAGTTTTTTTGTCTTGGGTCGAGCTTGTTTTGAGCCAAAAGAATGCAGATACAAAGGGAAAATGAAACCCGTTCCAACTTAGATAAAACAAATACTCAAAACAATACTCTAAAAACCAGTAAGTTTGTGGCCTGTAGGGCTAGACTTAACATCAGAAAATGATACAAATGCCAGTTTCAAGTTGTGTAATGTCTTACTTGTGCAGTTCTGTCAAAATCTTCGAAGAAGCATGCATTAAAACAATAGAGAATGGAGGGATTCATGTTCTAGGAACAACCTCAACACCATCAAAATGTAATGCAAGTGGTTGGCTACACAAAAGATAGCAAAAAAATGCATTAAAACCAGTAAAAATGCAACCATGAAGGCCCAAAATAGGCCTGAAATCAACTAGAAGAGGTTGAACCTCAGCAAACTGCAACTTACCTTGAATGTTTTCCTCATGAAATCAACCAAAATCAACCCAGAATGGACGTGAACGATGCATTTCTTGCCTTCCAAACCCTCATGGTGGTGTGACATCAAAACGTGAGAGATGAGAAATGAAAAATGCAAAGGATGCTTAGCGTTTGGAAAACCCTTCTTTTTACTAAGAGCTTGAATGAGCATTTCATTCTTTTACCTTTTGACTTTGTTTTTTTTGTTGTTAAATCATTGCTATCCGCATTAGGGACATGGTCAAGACTTCTCGTCTTAAAACCTAGTGATGATATAAGGGGGCCATGAGGCATTTTTATGCCTTTTGATTCTTTTTCAAAGACAGGTCAAAATGCATTATAAGAAACATAAGGCTGGGTGTTATATCTGTGAGATATGTTTTGTTATGATTACAAGGTGGATGAAGTGTGGCCATGAGGCATGGTGGTGTGTGTTGGGAGCTATAAGGTGGTGTGAATGCATGTGAAGCTTTGTAATGTATGGGGAGTCATAAGGGTTATTTTTGAAATATATTGCATTGAACCTTGCATCATGACGGTGGATAAGTATAAATGGGAACAGTTAGGAATTGTGAGACATTCTTTGATGCTATGAGATGCGAGATATGATGCAAGTGTATGGGTAGTCATGTCATTTTGCCTAGGAGCTATGAAGGTGTTTTCTTTATCATTTTTTGCATAATCTGAAATCGATTAAATGTTGTAAACGAACGATAAAGTAATGAATTATAAATTACTTTATCATTTGTAATAAAAATACAAAGAGGCAACATTAGGCAGATTTATTACAAACGACAAAGTAAGTCTTGTCGATTACTTTGTTGTACTTTCACAACATTTAATTGACCCTAAATCATGCAAAATTAGGGAATTAAATGTTATGTCGTAAATGTCATTATTTTCTACATAGGTTTGTATACATTTTGGATTGTAAAACATTAACTAAGGTGATGAAATTATAAATCACTTAGTTAATGTTAAATGAATGCAGAAATTATGTTTTTATGTCATTTATTATGAAAATATCCAAACATTTATGATGCTGGAGTGGAGTTATTGCACAGATTTGACTCATTTTCAGTGGCCTTAAAGATCATTTAAAGGCATTCAAAGACATTTTCAGGTGCTTTATGATAGTTGATGGCATGCCTTGACTATTTCTACTTTGGAGACCCTTTTTGGAAGACTTTTAGTAGATATTTTGGGCACATTTATGAGATACACGAAAATGGAGATGGCTCATCTTTATTTGATTACAACTGTTTGGAGACTATATAGTCATTTTTTTGACTCTTTGTAGAGAGTTCTTTCCATATACATTCTAGAGTTAGTGATTTTTTCTGCAATCCTACTCAGTTTGAGTATGTTTTTGGTACCTCTTTAGGCATATGAAATACAGAGAACACCTTGGATACCACTAACAATCAGATTTTGCCTTCTTGTTTTGTAGTATTAGGTGTTATTAAGTGTTTGAATAGGTCATTTGTGAGGTAATTTATTTCCTTGTGACTGTCTTATGTTTTCAATACCATTTTTTTGCAGAAGCTATGTTTATGCAGGTTGCAAACTGTGTCTTAGAGTGTTATAAGCCTTTAAATTGTGAAGTTTAGCATCCTTTTTAAAGATTTTAATGTAGTTAGGCCTCTTTGTGAAGTGCTTTTGCAAACATACAGTGATAGGTTGTGCAGGTTTTTATTTTCTGTTATCTGTGGCCAAGTGTATGCAGGTTTGAGTTTCATTTTACCTTATCAAGTTTGGTGAATCACCCTTATTTTCAAGTTTTTAAGTTTTAGCTTTCATTTTTAAAAATGATAACTAGCTAGGAAGCCAACCTTCTCCGGAGGTTCTTTCCATCACAGGTAACCCATAGACCTGGAAAGATCCCATGTTTCTCCAGATTGCCAAGTTTTACAACTCAGCAAGGGTGTAAATTTGAGAGATAACAATGCCCTAAGATAGACCTTTAAGTAATTGAAGGTCAAGAAGGATGGGGACACACCAAGAAGGTTAGCACTAAGAGAGGCTTTTCAAAACACTAACTTAACTGAATCATATTCCTAGCCTGTTTTAGCCATCAAAAACCTAACTATCATAATACAACCGAAAGGAATCTTGGCCAAACAACTAGCCACAGAACCACTGATCATGCCCCAAACACACATCACATTCAACTTACCACCGATGCCAAACTAACACCATAAGGCTCCAAGAAAGAATTGCGCGAGACTCACAAGTCTTGACTGCCACTTCTATCAACAAGCCCTTACTAGACTACCAAGGTCAAACTTGTAGAATAGATAGGAATCCAAACACAACCATGCTTCCCTAGCATCAAGGGACAAAGATAAACACCTATACAACTACAAAACTTGTGGGTGCTGTAGACACCCAAAATTGTCCCAACTTTGTCCATGTCTAGCAACACCTAGTCAAATACGTTATCCTAGACATCATGTAGCATTTTGTCCTAAATCCCACTCTTAATCCCATTTATCCATTAGCCAATTAATTAAATAAATTTTATTTATTTAATTAAAATCCCATTTAATCCCATCCTCATCCTACTTAGCCAATTAGTTAAATAAATTTTATTTATTTAATTAATTCCACATCATATCCCAATCATATCCTATCCTCATCCCAATTAATTAAATAAATAATATTTATTTATTTAATTAATTTCCACATCATATCTTATCCCATCCTATTCATTTATCCAATTAATTAAATAAATTTTATTTATTTAATTAATTTCCAACTATATCACAACTAATTCAAATATTTTATTTGAATTAAGTCCTCTCCTTTCACCACATTCCAACACTTGTCCAGTCAATCATATGTTGTAGTACAACTTGTATCCTTCACATGCACAACTAATGGGACCTAATTTTAGTATTTATCTACACAAGCACACCTAAGCCTTATCTTCCCTTGCCACATGTCAATTGACTACAATTTCTTGATGTGCAAGGAAACCTAACTTAATCCTATCCATCCATTTCACCTAAAGCCCTAATTGATCCTAGCCATCCATTTGAATAAAGCCTTTCCTATAAAGAAAGCCTCTCTTGAGCCATTAGAGAGGGAGAGAATTGAGGATTCTTCTTCATGCAACCTCACTCTGCTGAATTTTCATCTCAAGCCATTATCCATCCTCTTTCAATCCATCTAGCTTGCATCTATCAACCATCAACCATCACCAGCACCTATCTCTCTATCAACATTATGCTGCGGAATCAAGCAATCAACACAACAAAGCGATCAATCAATTGAGCTCATCTTGCATCTTCGAGGTATTGAATTATTTGGGTTTAGGTTATGCATTTCATTGTTTGATCATTTCCATTTGCAAATCTAAATTTTTCGATATATAGGTGCAACTTCTAATCGATCAAAGCAATCACACAGTCTCTTAAAACAAGGGAGCCAATTTCACATGGATAGTAGATCCACACATCAACAAGAGGGTCTCAAGGTCTTCCAACCTATCTACTCCTTTGAACCTCACTAGCACATTCTTAAAGATTTAGCCTCCCAACATGGGAAAGCACCAACACATTACTCAACATGACACAAGGTCAACAGGGAAATTCTGAACCACCACTAGCGATCCACTAAACAACCTCAAGCTTACAACATCAACCAAGATCGACTATTATGACAACACTCTCACTTATACTATAGATTATGAGACCTATGAGGCTCCACCATCTTCTAAATAAATGGTATCCCTTTATGGTCAAGGATTTAAAATACTTTATAAAAATTGTGACTATGTAGGTGATGGTTGTGGTGTAAATCAACAAGGAATCAAAGTACCCTTACAAGTTGCTGGAATTAACTACACAACTGGTATTGGATACCACTCTTTGAACCCCGTAAAAGCTTACAAACACCCTAATATTAATATTAATACTATATCAACACTCAATCTGATATATCTTAGATGATAGATAGTAATTGTCCACCAGGAGATATCCCATTGGATAATTTTTCTACAGATGATGCTTTGAGGGAATTTATGGGAGCTTATGATAATTTGCCCTGTTATCATCATAATCATGGATTTCCCTATTATCTAAATGCCAATGCATATTTTGGGAACACCACTTACTCAATCAATGCTACTCTAACATCTAATGAAGAATCTATAGAATCATCACAACCGCCTAGCCTCCCAAACCGCACTACTTTACTTAATGGAAAGACTGTCGATGTCTTGATGGAGAAGGATAACCTCAAAAAAGTTATCCCTATAGGAAATTGTTTAAAAAAAGAAGAAAAATAAGAAATGACAAAAAATTTGCATGATTTTCCTAAATTGTTGCTTGGAACTATTCAGACATGCCTGGCATTGATCCTAAAATTGTAACACATAATACTATATTACAACCCGATGCTAAGACGGTTAAACAAAAAAGTGGTAAGATGAATCCTAAGGTCACATTATTAGTCAAAGCTGAGATAGAAAAGCTTTTGCAAGCCGCTTTTATCTACCTAATTGACTATTCACCTTGGATCTCAAATATTGTAGTTGTTGCTAAACCTGATAATTGTGTTCAAATTTGTACTGACTTTAGGGACTTGAATCTTGCTTCTTTGAAAGATGATTTTCCTCTTCCAAACATTGATATGATTATCAATTCTATAGCTGGCCATGAATTACTTTCCTTCATGGATGGTTTTTTGGGTTTTAATCAAATCTTCATCAACCCTCAAGATCAGTATAAGACAACCTTTATCACCCCGTGGGGAACATTTTGTTGGGTGGTTATGCAATATGTATTAAAGAATGCTGGAGAAACTTACCAAAGGGCTATGACTCTTATCTTTCATAATTACATGCATAACATCCTAGAGGATTATGTCGATAACATTCTTGCGAAGTCTACTCATCGTCAGGATCACGCCACAATCCTCCATTAAATCTTTGAGTGGATACAAAAATATAACATGCATTTAAATCCCCGTAAATGTGTCTTTGGTGTAGATAGTGGTAAGCTGTTGGGATTTATAGTTTCACATCGTGTATTGAAGTAGAGACAAAGAAAATTGACACGATTGTTAACATGCCATCTCCTTGAAATATTTCTCAAATTCGTAGTTTACAAAGGAAGATACATTCCATCTGTCAATTTGTATCACAACTTGCAGATAAGACTCACCCTTTCACTCAACTACTTAAGAAAGAGTCAAAATTCCAATGGAATTTTGATTGTCAAAAATCCTTCGAAGACATAAAAAACTACTTATCTAATCCTCCTATTTTATAACTAGCAACTATAGAAAAACACTATTCTTTACACATCAACTTCTACTAATGCTCTCATGGCATTATTAGCACAACATGATGGCAAAGGCAAAGAACATGCTGTATATTATATAAACCAAACTTTTCTCGATTATGAAGTGCAATATTTTGTCATAGAGAAACACTTCTTAGCTCTTGTCTTTGTAACACAAAAGTTAAAACATTATCTCTTAAATGCTGAAATTCATGTCATGGTAAAATTTGATCCCTTGAAGCATCTATTCGCTAAAATAGATCTCTCAAGTTGCCTAGCTAAATGGGTGATGTTGTTAATGGAATTTGATCTAAAGTTTATCTATCTAAAAGTGATAAAAGGAAAAGCATTAACCGATCATTTAGCTGAAGCACCTTTACCTTTCTCTATTCAAAATAATGAATAGTTTCTTGATGACCAAATTTTAACTTTAGATAAAGATGATAAATGGGAATTATATTTTGATGGTTCAAGATGTAGAACTAGCTCAGGCACTGGTATAATACTAGTACCTCCTTCAGGTAAGCTGATTCCTCTTTCTTACCATCTAAACTTCTCATGCACAAACAACATTGCTGAGTAGGAAGCTCTCATCATAGGACTTCATGCCGCTTTGTCTTTAAATATTAAACACATCACTATTTATGTTGATTCACAATTAATCATAAGACAAGTCACTAGATCTTTTCAAGCAAAGCAAGATAAACTGTCTTAGTATCGTGATCTTGCCTTGTCATTATTAAAATAATTTTCATCTTTTACAATCAACACAATTCCAAGGAAAGACAATTGACATGTAGATGCAATGGCAAGTGCAACTTCCCTTATATCCCATGATGATTCGCTTGAAGAATATCAATTTATCATTCACAATCTCAAATCACTAGCAGTAGCTAAGGCCACACCCTCAGATACTGGCTTATGTTGTAATACAAATTCTAATGAATGGTACTCCCATATATTTCAATATTTGTGTGATGGTACCTTTCCTAATTTAGCATCTAAAAGCATATGAGTTCGCATACGCAAACTCGCAACACGTTACATCATCTTGTCAAATGTGTTGTATCAAAGAAGCTATAATGGTGTTCTTCTTCATTGTCTTAATAAATCAGAATCTCCAATTGCTCTAGAAGAGGCTCACTCTGGTGCCTATGGAGGGCATTTTGGAGGAAAATCCTTGGTATAAAAATTATTACGTATGGGGTTCAATTGGAAAAGCATGGAACAAGTTTCCTTTGCTTCATCAAGAAATGCCTGCAATGTCAACAACAAAGTAATTTAATTCGAGCTCCTACTCAGGAACTTCTAGCCCATGTTTCACCTTGGCCATTTTCTTTATGGGGCTTGGATCTAATTGGAAAGATATCTCATCCTTCTTCTCAAGGACACACATTCATCATTACTGCCACTAATTACTTTACGAAGTGGGTTGAAGCTATCCCGTTATGATCCAAGACTGCTGAGGTAATCTATCGCTTCATTCAAGATAGTATAATCTCACAATTTGACATTCCTTCCTCCTTGGTTTCTACAATGGTATGCCATTTAAGAATAAGGATGTGAAGAAATTCTTGAAAAATACCACATTCAACATCGCTTCTCTACGCCATACTATCCACAATCAAATGGCCAAGCAGAAGCTTCAAATAAGATTATTAGACAAATTCTTCAAAAAACTGTTAATAAACATCAAAAATATTGCTATACTCAACTCTCCTATGTGCTTTGGGCCTATAGGACAAGTGTTAGTATGAATATTGGTACTACATCATACAAACTTGTATATGGTGCCGATGTGATAATGCCCTTAGAGTTAGAAATTCATTCATTGCGAGTTTCCCTAAGAGACATTATTGATGATAACATGGAAAGAGAGAAGAGATTACAACAACTAGAGATGCTTGATGAACAACATATCAATGCTCTTGACCATCTTAAAGCTCATCAGAAAAATATCCAATGATCGTACAATGACTGTGTAATCTATTGTTCATTCGAAGTTGGAGACTTGGTACTTTATGAAAATCAACATAATGTAAATGCACCTCTTGGTGAAAAGAAAAGTCCAGCCCTAATTGGCTAGGACCATATGTTATCATGGAAGCCTATGGATCATGAGCATATAAGCTAGCTAATAAACAAGGTATGCCTCTTAAAGAACCTATTAATGCTATGCACTTGCAAAAATTTCATCCTTAAGATTGTATGTTAGATATTATGTTATAAAGCAATTAGTCATTAATTGTTTCGATTTCAACAAGATATAACATTTTCTCTTAATTCATTTAATAAGCTAGCATAAGATCTTTATTAAACACAATTAATCATTGTCACATATAATTGAACCATATTTTTTTAGACCACAATTGCATTAATTGGAAATAATATCATACTTTACTCGTGTAAAATTTCTTAATCATTGTTGTATTTACTAAACAGTCTACAAAGATTGGTTAGCTTAAATCACAATAGCATTAAAATCATTTTTCACATGATCACCAAAATTAGCACTTATTGCATTTACATAAATCACATGGTACATAAAATTAAACCATAAAATTAATAGAAAAACATCATATATATAGGCATCAGTTTGAATATATATCAAAATTGATTATCCCGTACATCAAAATGGGATGTCGTAATACAACACATGAGATACACATCATATAGCTAAACCTTGATTACTAGACCCCTTAGGACCTAGTGGTGTACAAGTGATAGATGGATGCCTAGGCCAGGGCACAGACCGTGAATGACTCCTAGAGCTACTACGTGATTGTATAACCCTAAGCTCCCCTCTAAGCTATCTCATCTCCTCCTAAGAATCCATGTAGAGCTGTTGAAATCTATCTCTCTTAGCTCTCACTCAATCTAGCTTTGTCTATAGAAACTATGTAAGAATGTGACTCACCTCGGTTATAGGAGATGCTGTGGCCTGATCCCATTGTGACTGGAGGTCCAACTCTGTGCACTCTGCCCTCTAGTTCTCTTGATCTAAAGCAACTTATATAGTCACCCTATATCTCATAAAGGACATGAATATATCTACATGCTGCCATGCAGAGTGCTAATATGGCAAATATCTCATCCACACTCACTATTCAGCTACATCGACAGGAACTATATCTGCTATAACATGACTCACAAAGTCACGCCATGCTTGGGTACCTATTAGTAGATAAATTTTACCACTACTTAAATTCCTCTAACTCGCCATGTTGGTAGTAACCATTCCACTAATAGTTGGACAATTTGTTTAAGTAACTGTCCTCTGAAGGTTTTAGAAGGTATAGCTCCCTTCTTATGATAATTTAAATCCCTTTAGTTACACTTTTAACTAGAAAGTGAAGAAAGGTGATTGCATATAAAAACTGAAAGAACTAACTAACCATAACACTTTCCATATTATGGGCAAAGATTCACATTAAATATAAAGTTCTTCCTCAAACATAAGAATGAAAGAAAAACAATTTATGACTTCTCAATAAATTTAAATATCAATTTAGCATCAAATCCCAACATACGAATAGAGACACTTAGATGATAATATTTCAAGTGAGGAAGGAGGTTATCAATATTCCAAACAACTTTGAATAAACTTCAAGATTCATAGATTAAACATTCAACATACGAAGAACAGATAATCAATACTAAAGTAATTGACTCACTATCAATTCCCAAGTATAAATGAACCTAATATTACCACATAATACTATCAGAATATCCCCCTTACTTTAGAATTAAGATTAAAATAGTTTAGTCTTGTACAATGAAAATTTCCTCTGGCCAAAAGAAAAAGATCCTTGTTACTCCATTACATTCCAAACATATAGTAAAATGAAACAAAAATGTTTTTCCCATCATTATAAAACCAAATTTGTATGGAAACATTAAAGAAGTTTAACAAGTGCTCAATAAATTAGAAAATAATTATGGAATTGTATTTTCAACATCATCCTATGTGGCATCTAACTTTTCGGGTGTATCCAACATTGCTTTCTCTGTTGCATCTTCTATTTCCTGAGTGGCATTCAGTCTTGTTTGCATGGCTTTGAATCTCCCCATACTAGAAAGTACTCCTCAAATGGTATTGGGAACAATAGTGATAAGAAACATCATCCTCCATTTTTGTAATACATGGCCAACTTCATTGAGCTTTATTTCCATTTCATAAAGATCCTTCTTAAAATTAGATAAACAGGTAGACTCATTATTGAGCCTTTCTATGGCATTTCCTTTCACATCTTCTTTAATCTTTAACTCTTCATTCATCAAATCCTTGAAAGTTTGTTTTATGCTATCCAAATCCAACAAATTAGATTTAGTTTCACCCCAAAGATCTACCCCAAGAGAAACACAGGCACTGCAGAAATCAAGTATGTGAGACTTGTTGTTCTTGGCCAAGCTCTTCAAGTCATTGATACATTGTTGCTCTATGTATATTTTCCAATCCACTACAACTAACCATTTGACTGACTCATTTTGCTCCAACTTCTCTATAACCTTCTATGCTAAGAGAACACTAGAATCCATTTTGGCCATGGCATCAAAGTTATTCTTGGTCACACCGAGCATGGTTTACTCTTTTCTTATTGCTTTTAGATCATTCAAAATCTTTGTCTTCTTTCTAGAAATCTTACCATAGAGATTATAAGCATCATGAATAAAGTGAGTACCATCAAAAATCAATTTACTCACCCATTCATCCACTGCATTCCCAAGATACTTGTACCTATTCATTTGATATAATACCTTAGTAGTGAGGCCTTTAGGGGGTCTAGAAATATCATTCAGGGATTGGGAGTCTATGTCTACAATAGACTTGACATACAAAGTGAGTATTTCTACTTGATCTTCCAACACTTCAATTTCTCTCTCCTTCTCTTCAACCCTATTGGCTAGTATATCAACAGATAACTTAGCATTATGAATATCCCATTGAACAGATGGGGGTCCTAGGTGTATTGTGCTCACTTGGAAGTCATACACATATATATCTTTTACTTCTTTGTTCACCATAGGTTCAACAATTTCTACATATTGATTCTTAGAGATCAGATCAACCATCAGTCTGGACATCTTCTTTGCCTTCTTGGAGGTTGACTCTAACTTTAGCAATCTTGCTACTGCATCAAATTATGTATCTATGATTTGAGAATATCTTCTTTTATTGCTAACCTCTATCTTCAGCCATGTTGGTGTAGTAGTTATAGAGAAATCTTTAGCAATTTTATGATACACCTTATCTACTTTGGGACTATTATCTCCCACTTGTTGTTTCTTGGAGAAATCTAGAGTTCTGAGAGAATCTTGTGGGGGGAAGTAGGTGGAGTTTTTCTTTGGTTAGTATTTAATGTTGTATCACCATTCTTATCCTTCTGCACACTTTGCTAAGGAGACTTTGTACTTTTGTCAGCGTATGAAGAACTATAACGAGGAGTATTCATAGCGTCTTGTGATGTCTCCATAACTTGCTCCTAATGTGGAGAAGAACCTGCATCATTATCACCAAACTTAGAATTCAACCATGCTAGACTTCTATTTAAGACAAAGAGAGATCTAGCCTTAAGATCATTGATTTCATCCATATACCAGTTGATGTCAGGCAAGGGTTTAGCACTTTCAGCAGCAAAAGCAGGATCAATAATATCAACATTATCATCGACAATGTCAAGGATTTTCCAACCAAGATTATAAATTCTCATTTGATCGAAAGTCAACCTTGACCAATCCCTCCTTACTTCACATTCATCCACACAATTGGCCCAGAAATCCTCTAGATGAGGTACATG
The DNA here is from genome assembly GCA_027924645.1 of Cunninghamia lanceolata. NCBI lineage: Eukaryota > Viridiplantae > Streptophyta > Pinopsida > Cupressales > Cupressaceae > Cunninghamia > Cunninghamia lanceolata. Next base: position 5,047,144 of record BSBN01000604.1, on the reverse strand, counting down.
TCTCCTTAGCATAGGGGCATACAAGTTATTTTTAACAAAATCTTTACTATCAAAATTTCTTCTCGACCCATATGTTTGGAAGTGAAAATGATTAAGTATCCTGTCTACATTCTTTGCATCTTCAGGTTTGGCACAAGTATAGTGGGTTAAATTAAAAGGGAATGGATACCCTTTCTTCTTCACCATATAATATCTCTGCCTAGCTAGGTAAGCTTCCTAGCATACTTCCAGGAACACAACATAATCTAAGGCATACCTTGGTAATTTGAGTGGAGGATAATCAAAGCCTTCGATCCAAATGTATGTGAATCTATCATATTGTATGAAAAAGCTACCAAAGGTCATAATCCAGTTGGCAGCTTCTGTGGAAATCTTGACTTGAGGATTTTCCCAAATTCTTCTAACCATAAGCATCAGAAAGGCATCATTAACTCTTCTATATACCTTATTCCCATTTGTCTCCCACAATTGATCGAAATAGTCATACACCTTTGTTTCAGCAGTCAAAGGACTTGCTACTTGTAGACCTAGCCATCTGGGTTGAGTAGTAGCCAATAAATAAATCAGATATGGACACATGTGGAACCTCCCATTATTCTGTAAATTCATCAATTACTTATGCAATTGATCACTTATTAACTGAGACCAATCAACAAATTGCTTCCTTATACAAATTATTAGTATGTACTAGCACATCCAATTTTCAAATCTATCACACTCTTGATTGCCTGTAACTCTATGTAATAGAGTAATGATATCATAAATTTCATGTTGAAAATGGCCTCTAATGAGATTCTGGGTAACCAAGACCTTCCCTTCTTTGCCCTTTTCAACCAAGTGGTAGCTATCATGTCCTTACACTTCTTTTTTTCCATCAATATAAAAATTAGTAGCCTTTTCCAGGGTTACATCTACATACACATCATGGGTGGTCAAGCCTAATCTATCGGCAATAGAATCAACAATCAATGGTAGAATGGTATGGCCACTAGTCATTCTGACTTTGCTGGCTTCAGATCTATAGTTCCGTATACATGCCATTATCAAATCTAGGCATTTAACTACTGGGGGGAAACCCCCAACATGGGCCAATCGACTATCAAAAACTCTTTGTGTAATTGCTGTCCTAGGAATGGTATTCATCCTCGACCAGAATTCATGAAGATTCACATGCCCAAAATATGTTTCCCTGACACTGGACAATTCGTTCTAGACGATAAAAGAAATATTTTGCCCCTTATATTTATACTTCATTTTAACAGTTCCCAGTAACTAATATAAAGGGATTGGGTTCTTGGTAAAAGGTGGAAATTTTAAATAGGGAGAAGGAAGACAACAACGGTTGATAGTTGAAATTAGGGACTCAAACTTCATGAACAGTATTGGCCAAAATTTGAATTTTACCCCCCACAGTATTCAACTAGCTAGTAACAATCTTCAAACTAGAGAGCAGGTGATAGGGCTTATCTGGATGCCGACACTTTGACAAGAAGATGAAGACAATTAGTTGCACTTAGCTCTTGGGGTTTCCTCTTTAGGTTAATGATAACAAATAATGTTTACAAAGGGGATGTTGGCTTTATAAGGAAAAGATATAGAGTGAGGTCATTTAATGTCCTTTGCGATTAATGTAGCCTTTACACCCACTGACTTACCCAAGCAATATGTTCTTCAATCGACAAATTTTTAGCTTCCACAAAAGCTCTTTATCAGCAAAAATTCCCTTTGATGAACCTTCCATTATACAAGTTAGCAAAAACAACATTTGATGACACTTTTTTATTTCATGGATATTACCTCCTTTTCTCTTTTTTTCTTTCTTCTGTTTATCGGCAATATCATCATTCTTTGAACTTGCTTGAGAATGTGCCTTATAGTTGGAAAAGTGCCACACTTATGAACTATCACTTTGTCGGCACTTGAAGGAATCCCTGAACCAAAGACTTCCTTATTGAAAAAATGAGGCCTTTACAAACCTTTTAAATGTCTAAGTCATAGACTTGTCGATGAGTCAGAAAAACCTAGTATTCAGGAATGAGCACAACTCCATGGCGTCAGACATGTTTAACATACTTAGTTGAGAAACTGACAATCTGGGATTTTCGTGAACTCAGGAACTAATTGTTGATTCGACAAGTGGTAAGTTTACGACCACTTTACATAGTATTATTGGCTTATCGACAAACCAGGGAACTCATGAACTTGGGAACCAAAACAAAGTTCTAGGATATAAGGAAAAGTTGACCAAAGTAAAGAAAGGAGAACTTGAGGCTTGTCGGGGAAGTGACTAGTTCAAGGTACTCAACATTTGTTGATAAAATGAGGGGATGAGTTCATTCACTGACAGGTTCATTGACTAAGGTTTTTCCCATCAGAAAAGGAAATACTTGAAGTTCTTGACATCTCACTTTTGCCATATCAAGAATAAATTATAACAAGGAAATGACAAATAAAGTTCAAGAAAGGGTAAAATTGTCGACTGAAAGGATATGAGACTCACATGACACATAAATGAATGTAAGACAATACACAAGACCACAAATTTGGATTTGAGGGAAACAATTAGCTCTAACTTGGGGACAAGGACTAAAAGGATGCATAGGACCTAGACAACTTTAGTAGACTAGTGCCTTATTGGATTGGCTATAGAGTCAGACCCAACACACTGATATACACAAAATGAGAAACAAGACAAAACATAACACCATGAAACTATAGTACATAAGGAGACATAAATCACCAATTGTAAAATTTAAGATCTTTCCCATTATAGGTGTGATTAGTGAAAACTAGATGAGATGAAAAAAAAAAAGCATAAAACAAGCCTTATACCTCACTAAGATTTACCAATCCAAATAGGGTGGTAGAAGCATGCACCCAAGAGCTCCTAGATATACCCTATATAATAGATTCAATGTGAAATGCTCAATCTAATATGCAAACTCACAAGCTAGCTCAAGGTTTTGATCCAATGGTTGAGATTGATTTGAGAGATCAATGATGGATGATAAAAATGATGTGGAGGGTCTAGATTTCATCTTGAAGAATGGAGGGCTAGGAACAAAGATGAATTTTTAATTCATCTTGGGAAGAGGGGTTCATAAATGAGGTGGAGTGTAATGGATTATTTGTGAATTAAAAATTCACATGGGGAAGGGTAAAATGAATTTAAAATTCATTTGGGGAAGAGTGGATATTAATGAGGTATGACATGTGTAAGGGGTGTAAGAGGTATTTAATAAGGATTATGACAAATGTGTATTAAAAATTGATTTATGTGGCATGGAGATCAATTTTTTATTCATGGGATGTGGGGAGAAGTGTTAGTGAGGGTTTGACCAAATTAATCAGGGTGATTAACCTAATTAATTTGATTGGAATAAATTAGTAGATGGATTAGTGAGAAGTTAAGATTGATTAAGTAAGGATTTATTTAATCAATCGTAAGGCTAGGATGATATAGGCTAGGGTAGGCAATTAAATAATGACTATTTAATTACCTAGGGTAGGGATAAGTTAATTAATAGGCTGAATTAATTAGTTAAACATGATTTAACTAATTAATTGGGTTTAGTGAGAAGGGGGAAATTAACCAAATAAATATTGCATAATTATTTAATTAATTGGCTAAGGTTGAACTATTGAATTAATGAAATTAATCCAATTGTTGGAGATAGAATGGTGAAAAATTAGGTAATGAAGGGATAATTAATTAAATAAAAATTTAATTAATTATTTAGGAGGGAAATAGGTATGTTTAGGGAGATTGGGAGTCGATTTGATGAGGAAGTCATTTTTAGGTGTCTACATTTGCCCCTCTTTGATGTGGCGTCAGGACCTAGCAGGGAAGTGGCATCAAGTCAAAGAAAAATTATGCCCCAACTGCCGGGAAGGAGTGGAATGAGTGAGGATGATCCCTTAAGAGATCAGTGAAAAATACACAATTTTTAGGTGATCTCTCGAAAGGACACAACAGAAGTAAATTTTGGATAGTGGATAGGAAATCAGGTTGATAGGAAGAAGAATGGGATAAAACGGTTGTGATCTACACCATGGGGGAGGAAAACTGCATGGAGGGATGACATGGCCTACTATATTTAGAATAGTGGGCCCTAAGAGTGCCACATTTGCACACATTGAGTCATTGAGAAGGAGCGAAGAGGAGATGGTAGACCACAATCCCATGTTGCCGCGATACACACACATTTTTGTGCATTTCTGAGCATACAACTGAGCACCAAAGGCCAGACCCCAGGTAGGCCTTAACCCTAGCTTTGTCATTTTTTATTTTTATCACATTTTTTTTATTTTGGGAATTGGGATTTTTGGGGTTTTGGTGCTATCACAAGATCGCGCAGTGCAAAATGGGAAGTAGATTAGTGCCATCCTCTATATTAGTGCTATCCATTAGGGTACAAAAGGGATAGATTGGCACCAAATACCTATTGTTTTGGCGCCATTCACTGTTTTAGCGCAATGTTGTGTTGGGTAGGAATTTGGTGCATTGGCACCAAATTTGTCTGGGAATAGCGCTATCTTAGGGATTAGCGCTATGTTTCAAAGTAGCACCATCCTTAGGATTGGAGCTTTGTTAGATACTAGCGCGCTATTCTATAATAGCACATTTTGGGGTAGTGGCGCCATTTCTCAAATTGGTGCCAAACTTTGTTGTGGCGCTATGTTATGGAATGGCGCATGGAGGCTATGCAGTGGCGCTATCTTCTGGGTTAGTGCTGTGTGGGGAGAATAGTGGCACCAAGTTTAGGATTGGCATAAAAGGTTACCTGTTGTAGAACGAAAAATGTTTTTGCTTTCAACAATAGAGGAAAGGGTGCATTTTGGAAGAATAGATAGGTTTTGACAAGAAAACTATGGATGTAGGATACAAGGTCATTTATAGTGTCCTCGTGGGAGTTATGCATGTCGGCTGTGATGGTGTTATTTGATCATTTCGACGATGCCACCCAGGATTGACTAGTGAGGTTGGGGCTTTTGACAGTTGCATCGATGCCAGTGTTGCGAGCTCATAGAGCTCTGATTACAGCTGTTGTAGAGCGATATCGTCCAAAGACTTGTTCATTTTTGCTTCCCATTGGTGAGATCACCATCACTCTTGAGGATGTTTATCGCATCCTCAAGATACTAATTCATGGTTAGCGGGTGACATATGACACAAGGAGGGGACGGAGGGCCTTAGTTAGAGTATTTGGCCATGATCACATTATTTTATCAGTAGATAGGAGGGGATGATCTATGAGGGGACACTGGTGGTGGGTACATATCACTTTTCTTTATTCCTGTGTGCATTGGTCGGGGGCGTACTGATGCCAGTTATGAGAGGTAGGGGTTTTCTGGTTGGATGGGGAGAGGTCATTAAGGGGATGGTATGACATGAGACAGTGTATGCTGGGGGACCGGTGATGTTGGCACAACTTTATCATGAGATGCATACAGTTGTTTATCATCATGATTTAGCTCTATTAGCTAGAGTTACTTTGCTTCATGTATGGATTTGGGAGCATACTCCGATCACTCAGTTGAGATGTGGGTACTATCTCCATCATTTTGAGGCCTTTGTTTTCTTGTATCGAGATACAAAGTATACATACACTGGGCAGGTTCAATATACATACCCAAGCCCATACCTTCACAAGTACAATCTACAAGAAAAATGGTTTGGGTACCCAAGCAAAAAGACATGAAGTCAAATAAGGCATCCACCTCTAAAGCATCCCAACCATCCACTTTCTCCCATGCCATCCACATGTATCAAATCCTTCCATCCCACATGACAAACAAAAATCAGAAGTATACTAAGTCTATGTGGGTCCCTAAAGGCCTACATCACTCATCCACCAGGAAAAAATCTCCATTGCTTCTTACACCACCTTCCCATCATAAGCTTCAATGTTTATCATGGTGTGTGCAACCATTGGTCATGTTTCCCTTCCATTCCATTACACTTACACATAACTCCATCTCCCCTTTCTTCCACTATTATCCTACATATCTACCATCACTTCCCTATGGTCCATGCTTTTGCATAAGCTCTCCCTCCATCCTTACATAAGTCCTCCATAATTCACATCATAATCCACTATCGCATCTTCCATAATCCACTGTCGCACCCTCCATAATCCAATATCTACCATTCTCTATCTCACTTTCATCCAATCCTCTACCAACATCTATGAGCACACTAGACATGGTCTATGCGACAACATCCATCTAGTGGGACCATCACCTTTCAAGGAACTCCATACTTGATTCTCTCCTTCCATATCCACCTTCTCCTATCTAAATATTCAAAAAATAAAAAAGTAAAGAAAAATCCCTTCGTCCAATGGTGAAAACTTGGCAAACAGGCACTTTAGATAAGTACCATGATGAAAACCTAGAAAACAGGCATCATGTTTAAGTTGATCTTCTGTCACCTACACTTGGGGGTACCTTGTGTCATTGGAATATCACTTTTTCTCCTACCAGTTTCCTTCTGTACCATTTCCTATCCTATTCCTCTATCCATTACATACCTATACTGTCGAGTCTATCCATCCTGATCTTCCATTCCTCTATTTCTTTGATCTTGATAAAGATTGGTGGCACAATGTTGACAAATGTGTTTGAATGGCTCTTGACATACCTTATCCCTCCAAACCATGCAAATCCTTCATTATCCTCTCATCCTCCTCCTTCTTCTTAAGCATTGTCATGAAAAATCCTAAGTATTCTACCTACAATGGGGCACATTTTTCCTATGCGACATAGTCCTTGGAGATCACATCCTTGTTTCCTTCTACCTACCCTACCATTGATCCACTATCACCCATACATCTACCTATCTATGATGTTTCCTTGTCATCAATATCATCCAATCCATATCTCATCCATATCTATTCCATACTTGATCCATATCTGTTCCCTATCATGTCTCATCTGGTCCATATCTCAGTATCATAAGGTTTACTCTGAACTACATTGCCTCTGCGTCATCACGTAGGTAAGGCCATTATCAATGCGCCCTTGAGGCTTTGCTTCCCATCCATCCCATGTCGTTTTGTCTATCCTTCTCTCTATCCACATCCACACTATTTTACTAGGCAAAGCAAGCACACAGCAAAAGCAAGCTTCACAAAAACAAAAATCTTGGCACAACACATCAACCTGTCCAAAGCAAAGCAGAACACCATACCAAAACACTCAAACCAATTCTATATCAATTATGGCAAAAAAACACATCTAATGCAAGAATGTTTTGTGAATAGGTTAACTTACAAGAGTCTTGATTTTTGCTATTATGTCTTTCTATGCTACTCGAGGATGTCAAAAACTAGAGAAGCTATGATGGGGGCATAATCATTTTCTTTGTCTACTGTTTGTGGATTAAACTTTAGTAATGTGACAACTTTTGTCTAACGACATGATTAGCAAAAGATCATCGAGGACTTCTGAGGTCCAAACATGAAAAGGAGCAATCCTTGTTTGTTGAAATGCAAGAAGTACTCAGGTCATTTAGATTCAAGTTTGACTAGATGCTTGTATTAACTTGCTATATCAAAATCCATGTAAGTAATACTTAGGTCATCTTGGTTTAATTATACCTTGATGCTTGTATTTTCTTACAACATTTTAAAGCCTGATGATGAAATAAGCGCTTCAAAATACTCGCAATATCAAGATGACAAATATTCGTATCCATATCCATAACGTATCCAAATTGCATTCCATATCCATATCCATATCCCTCTCCCATGCAATAAAGCAATCCTACAGAGTATCAATAAAAGCTTTTCAGTCCTTCAATCATATTTCTTCTATCAACCAAATTTTTATCTATCATTGTATCTTTCATCAATTCTTCTCATCAATTCATCCAATCAATCTGAGCAATGATCCAAATGCAAGTCCATCCTTAATCCATATCGATTGAGTATATCAGTCTTGACAAATTATCCAATTGCAATCAGCGGTCTTGATCCTAATCTTGTCATAAACCATATCAATCAGTCATAACTATCCTTCGTGTTGCTCTAGGGATATATCATTCCCCACCATGACAACACTGTCGTATATTGTTATCATATCAAATGTCTTAGACATGATGTTGCATTGTCAAAACTAGATCCAGAGTCTTATACGACATGTTTCATTCCTGAACCAGACATCATCAATTTTTATCCTTGGTTTATAGCTCGACAGGGGCAATACCTTGGTTGATTCTTGTATCATTTGTGCATACTTGCTTCTTGCTTGTGTTTGTTATCTTTTTATCCTGTATCCCATTTTTCTCCATCCTAACCCGCTTTTCACCTTCTTCTTCATGAGATTGTTTGTCTCACGCCTTCTGCCTTCTTCTCGTCCAATCTCTCGAGTGGGCATCCTGTCGTTAAACTTGTACCAGGGGCAAACTGGAGCATGTATCATTTTCAGACAATCTTATTCTTTAAAACAATGTGATAAAAGACATTGCATCAAAGAGGGGCAAAATGTATACACCTAAAAATGACATGACTCTGTCTAAATAAATATTTTAATATTTATTTAAGTCTACCTTCCTCTATCAATAAATAAATAATTAAATTTATTTATTCGATTCATATTCCTCTAAGTTAATTAAATATCAAAATATTTACTTATCTCTTCTAAAGTCAAAATTAAATAAAATCCTTTATTTACTTAAATTCTTCCAAGCGATTAAATAATTCTAAATTATTTAATTATATCAAAGTCTATTCCTCCAAATTTAAATAAACCATTTAAATTTATTTAAATCCTCTCACTCTTCAAAAAATAAAATATAATTAAATATTTTATTTATTCTTCCAAAATCATGTGCAAGTAAATTAAATAAATTTATTTATTTAATTTGCTTTCTTATCTTCTAAATCTTCTAAAAATAAATTAAATAAATTTATTTGTTTAATTTGCTTTCTTATCTTCTAAATCTTCTAAAAATAAATTAAATAAATTTATTTATTTAATTTGCTTTCTTATCTTCAATATCTTCTAAAAATAAATTCCTCTTGTCATACAAAAGCAAAAGCTGAGTTAAAGCAACTTTGCTCTTAAATTAAAAAAAAAATATTCTAATTTAAAGAAATCAAAACTCATCCTCATCAAGAAAGCATTTAACTTAGCAAAGCTTCTTTTTGAATGACACATGTCTTTTTTCTATTGGTTGCACGTTCCTCAACCATCCTCCTCCGTTGATCTTCTCATTTCTTCTCAACCATTGATCTTCTCTCACCCAACTCTATAAATACAACCCTCTTCTTCTATCTTTCATATCCACCGCTTGAGTAAACTTATGCTACAGAAACATTAGCGCGCCTTTGGCACCACTACTACCACCACTTCACATCTCACTTATTATCCATCAATAGTGTGTTGAAGCTCATCTTCAATCACACAAAGTATCCTAACCAACTTCTCCTTGTCATCTTGAGGATTTCGAAGCGAGGAAGCAAACTTCCTGAGGGCCAACATTCATCTCCATCAAGATCAAGAAAGAAAAGGTGAACAATGGAAGTCTAAAGGTAAAGGTTGTAAGTATCTTGTTCTCATTTTAAATCCTTTTTCCTTCATATTTCATTGATGTATTGGGTTTTGTTATTCATTTTGATTAAATCCCACATTTCACCCATCACACCTAGTGACCATACATCAGAGTGGAGCCCTGGCCATATGATGATGTTCACATGCCCTACACATTCCAGCAGCGCTACCTGATAGGTCAGGGGGACCATACTATCAATATGCATCTTCCGTCAAGAGCTATGTGGAAGTTTGGGCTATGACAGGATGTTCCACAGCCGATGGTGATTTTTGTACAGACCCGTCGAGATGCACGTTATTGGCCTTCGACCATACAGCCCCAGGTTGCCTTAGAGGATTTTGCAGCTTTGGAGCCATTGATGTGGGATTGGCTGAGTGAGGTTCGGGATGGAGGCACTACTCCTACCTATGAGACGTGGTGATAGATGTGGCAGCCTACATGGTTCATAGACCCTGCAGAGGACGTAGTCCCCCTAGAGGAGGTGACAACATCAGGGGATGAGGAGTCAGAGGAGGATGGGGATGAGGATTTTGATGGAGATGATTTCTTAGAGGAGTGAGAGGAGATTATTGCAGACTATCTTGTGAAGGTTGGAGGAGATGGGGAGGAGAGGGAGATTGGAGGAAATGGGGAGCTGATGGATGTGTTGGCAACAATAGTAGATGGATAGGTTGGGCTCAGGGGAGAGGGGAAGGCAGGTGGTAGCTCGTAATTGCCTTAGCAGCAGGTGCAATAGTAGGTACCTATGTTGCAGGTACCTGTTGAGTATGTTCAGATAGGAGAGGTACCGAGGCAAAGGGCACCTCAGCAGCGGGGGGATGGTAGAGGATAGGTAGGGAGGTTCTGCCCCCACTACAGGTATCATAGCAATAGAAGTAGGTAGTTACAGCAGGACAACAAATTCCTGGTTTAGAGGCGGGCACCTCGGCGATAGGTGGAGGTTCAGGGCCTTGAGATCTTTCATCTCATTGGTGGCCTTGGAGTGGAGAGGAGGAGGAGATTAAGACCCTATGGGGATAGGTTGCCATCCTGCAAGAGGCTTTACAGAGTCGTGATACGGAGTTAGTGCAGTTGCGGGGCACAGTTGCACTAATGGACGATGCAGATGGACAGGCGGGTGCGCTGTAGGTGCAGTTAGCCTAGGAATAGGGTGAGATAGCCATTCTGACAGGTGAGTGGGATGCTGCACTTTTGAGAGCTTGACATGCAGAGGATATGGTGGCTGTTTACAGGCTTTGGATGCTGGTATGGGCCCAGTTTTGACACTGATGCAGACATAGTTGTCTCAGGTACAGGGACAACTGGTAGAGGCTAGAGGATGGGTAGATTATTATTAGGTGGCTTATCAGGCGATAGTGCCTACAGAGCAGCACATACAGAGTTACGGTCAGCTCAGTGGGTCCCAAATGTCTAGGTCACACAGATCTAGATCAGTTTAGTCAGTTCAGCAGCCCATGGGTCCCCCATCACAGGTGTCACAACAGGCTACACAGGTACAGTGTCAGCCAAAGCCATAGCTACAACCATAGGTAGGACCACAACCACAGCCACAGCCACAAGCACGACTAGGATCCCCTACTAAGTCAGGCAGAGGCTCTACTATTCAGTGTTAATAGTTGTATCATTTTGGCCCTTGGAGGCATTGTATCATGACATATATTTTTTGATGTATATATGAGTAATGTACATTTTTGCAATGATGATATGTGAGATGATGATTTTTGATGGCCTACATGTTTGTTTGTGATGCTTTTATATGATTGTGATGATGCTTATGTTGATGGATGCAGTATGTTTTTATGGATTGTGCATATTATGATGATGTGATGATTTTATGAGATGCTATGGATGTGTTGTGCTTATGAGATATATTATGTTGATGTTATGGATGTACCTATTGATGTAATATGATAGATGTAATGATGGTTTATTTGTGTTGGTATATGCATGTTTGTGATTATGGATTATCATGTGGATGTAAAATGCAAATAAATTTCAAATTAATAAACATTTATTATGGATGCAAAAATGTAATGAAATGTAAATATATGTTTATCTTAATAAACACATGTTATGCATGCAAATGGAAATATGAACATGCAACTAGATGGTTATGAAATGTAACTAAATGATTATGAAAATGAAACTAAATGATTATGAAATCTAAAGTTAAATGATTATGAAAATAAGATGCAACTAAATGATTATGAAAATGTCACTAAATGATTATGAAATGTAACTAAATGATTATGAAAATGTCACTAAATGATTAGGATTATGACACTAAATGATTATGAAATGTAACTAAATGATTATGATTATGAAACTAAATGATTATGAAATGTAACTAAGTGATTATGAAATGTAACTAAATGATTATGAAAATAAGATGCAACTAAATGATTATGAAAATGTCACTAAATGATTAGGATTATGACACTAAATGATTATGAAATGTAACTAAATGATTATGATTATGAAACTAAATGATTATGAATTGTAAGTAAATGATTATGAAAATAAGATGCAACTAAATGATTATGAAAATGTCACTAAATGATTAGGATTATGACACTAAATAATTATGAAATGTAACTAAATGATTATGATTATGAAACTAAATGGTTATGAAATATAACTAAATGATTATGATATGCAAATTAATGATTATGCTATGCAACTAAATGATTTATGATATGCAATTAAATGATTATGATATGCAGATTAAATGATTATGCTATGCAAACTACATGATTATAAGATGAAACTAAATGATTATGAAATGCAAACTAAATGATTATGAGATGAAACTAAATGATTATATGCGATGCAAATTAAATGATTATGCTAATGAGACTAAATGATTATGGTATGCAATGTAATGATTATGATATGCAAACTACATGATTATAAGATGAAACTAAATGATTATGAAATGCAAGCTAAATGATTATGAGATGAAACTAAATGCAAAATAAATGATTATGCTAATAAGACTAAATAATTATGGTATGCAATGTAATGATTATGTTATGCAAACTAAATGATTATAAGATGAAACTAAATGATTATATGCGATGATTAAGTCTTGGTACACATGATGTTCTTTGTTCAAGCCTAGGTGGTGGGGCTTAGTGATAGGGGAATAGGTGGGGAGAGGATAAGGGTTTATGGATTGGGTAAGGGTAGGATTGGTTTTGGCTAGATTGGAGAGGGAGTGGAATGGGAGATGAGGAAATTGTTAGGTCATGAGACACTGCGTCATTGAGGGGGGATTTATTTTGGCTTAGGATGTGTTAGGTGAGCATAAGTGGGATGAGTGGGATTAGTGAGAAGATTGGGGGGGAGGGGAAACTAGGGGGATTACTAAATCTAGGCCCAGATAATATGGTTGAATAGATGATTAGAAGGATGATTTTGAGCTAGTAGTAGTAGTTGTATAAAGTTAATTGAGAGCATTTCTTAGTTTATTATAGCAATATAGGATACATTCCACAAAGGTATGATATGACCTAAGTGTTGATGTATATATCCCACTATTGCATGGACTAGACCCACAAACAATAGGTTGAACTAATGTGAAATGCTCAATCTAATATGCAAACTCACAAGCTAGCTCAAGAGAATTTTTGGCATGATAACATTACTTAGAAATTGGATGATCAAATGGCTTGGAAGATGTTGTATTTATAGGAATTTTGGAGAGATTTTGATCCAATCGTTGAGATTGATTTGAGAGATCAATGGTGGAGGATAAAGATGATGTGGAGGGCCTAGATTTCATCTTGGAGAATGGAGGGCTAGGAACAAAAATGAATTTTTAATTTATCTTGGGAAGAAGGGTTCATAAATGAGGTGGAGTGTAACGGATTATTTGTGAACTAAAAGTTCACATGGGGAAGGGTAAAATGAATTTAAAATTCATTTGGGGAAGACTAGATATTAATGAGGTATGACATGTGTAAGGGGTGTAAGAGGTATTTAATGAGGATTATGACAAATGTGTATTAAAAATTGATTTATGTGGCATGGAAATCAATTTTTTATTCATGGGATGTGGGGAGAAGTGTTGTTGGATTTGGAATTTCTCACACAAAGTGTAGACTTCCTGGTTCTTGAATGGTTTTCCATTGTCAGTGATGATGGAATGAGGGACACCATAATGACATATGATATAATGGAGAATGAACCTAGATATTTGTGTTCCAGTGGTGAAGGTGAGTGGTATTTCTTCCACCCACTTAGTGAAGTATCCGGTAGCTGTGATGATGAATTTATGGCCATTAGATGATGGTGGATGGATTTTCCCTACGAGGTCGAGCCCCTACTATGAGAAAGGCCACGACATCATGATTGGCTACAATTCTTGTGCTGGTGCATGAATGAGAACTCCATGCTATTAACATGGTAGGCACTTCTTTACAAATCGGTAGGCATCTTGCTCCATGGTTGGCTAATAGTACCTGGTTCTTCGGATCTTCTTATCTAAAGTTGGTCCACTTGAATGTGCCCCACAGATGCCTTCATGTACCTCTTGCAAGGCCATTTTGGCTTCCCTGGAGTCTAAACATTGTAAAAGTGTGCCATCAAGACTCCTTTTTATAGGGTATCGCCTACAATGGTGAAGCGAGAGGCTCGACGGATGAAAGTTTTTCGTTGTGAGGCAGATAGGTTAGGAGGGATGATGTTTTTTTTAAAAGATAATGCGCTTGGTAAATGTTTTAACATGATCGGTGATGCTGGTACGACACACCCTCTGACTCCACACAACACTTTTACCCAGATCTATGAACTGGTGAGGCCACAACACGGGGGACCTCATCCCCAAGAAAGAACACTTCAAACCCGTGAGCTCATTGGCCTAGTGAAGGTGTAATGCCTGTGAGCTCATTGGCCCAATGGGGGTTTGAACTCTGGTGGCCGCCACTACAACTGAGTGACTTAACCACCGAACCATGCCCTTATCAGCAAATGGAGTTCTAAGATAGGAGGGATGATGTTATCATGGAGGTATAGATAAGTTTCTTGATACCATGAAGATAGGAAACCAATGGTTTCGCATACTGGCTCTGATTGGGGAACATCATATTCTAGAATAGGGAGCTCTTCTGTCAAGAATTCACACTTCTTGCTATCTTTCTTCATGTCGACCAAGGATCCAATTGTTACCATGGCGTCTACAGCTTTGTTGTTTAGCCTTGGGATTTGTTCAGAGTGGATGTCATCAAAATAGTCTTTAAAGTCATCGACCATCTTTTTATAAGGCAGGAGTTTATCATCCTTAGTCTTGTACTCATTATTTACTTGCTAGATGATCAGCTGGGAGTCACCATACACTGTCAGCTTCTCGATTCTCTATTTGATTGCCATTCGGAGACCTGTGATGAGGGCCTCATACTCTGCCACGTTGTTGGTACATGGAAATGTAATTTTGAATGACTTAGGGATGGTGTCACCTTGAGGGGTAACAAACAAGATGCCTGCCCCTGAGCCTCTGTGTGTATATGACCCATCAAAGTACATTTTCCATGTTTTTGTTGCTAGTGCTATTGTCAAGATGGCTTCATCAGGGAACTCTACCAATGTAGGATATTTTGTAGGAATGGGTGCTTCAGCTAGCTAATCAGTGATAACCTGTCCTTTGATAGCTTTTCTCTTGGTATATTCAATGTCAAATTCACTGAGGATCATGACCCATTTTTCCATTCTCCTTGTAAGAGCAGCTCTATGTAGCAGATATTTTAGTGGATCGATCTTAGCAATGAGCTTAGTTTTGTGATTAAGCATGTAGTGTCTTAACTTTTGTGAAGTAAAGACTAGGGTTAGACATGCTCATTCAATTGGTGTATAGTTTAGCTTATAGGATATCAAGGTGCGATTGATGTAATATATGGCTCTTTCCTTCCCTTGCTCATCGTGTTGTGCTAATAAGGCCCCTATAGCTATTTCCATTGCTAAGATGTATAATAGGAGGGGCTCCCCTTGCCTTGGTAGAGTCAAAACATGGGGATTAGCTACGTATTCTTTCAACTGGTCAAAGGCATCTTGACATTGATTGTCCCAAACAAAAGCTGTATTCTTTCTAAGTAGATGCTGGAAAGGTTGACACTTGTCAGAAAACTAAGCAATAAACTTGCGGATGGACTGGAGTTTCCCTTGCAGACTTCATAGCTATTTTAGTGTCTTTAGAGGAGGCATCTCAGTGATGGCTTTGACTTTTACAGGATCTACCTCAATTCCCCTTCTAGAGACTATGTATCCCAAAAGCTTTCTGGAGGTAACCCCAAAGACACATTTCTTTGGATTCAGGTGAACATTATATTGCTCTAGTCCATCAAAGATCTTTGCTAACACCTCTGGGTGTTCTTCTCTTGTCTTTGATTTTCCTAGCAAGTCATCCACATAATCTTCCATGATGTGGTGGAAAAGATCGTGAAAGATGATAGTCATGGCTCATTGATAAGTGGCTTTGGCATTCTTTAGGCCGAAAGGCATCGCCACCCAATAGTATGTCCCCCATGGGCATATAAAGGCTGTCTTATGTTGATCCTCTTCTATAATCCTGATTTGATTATACCCTGAAAAGCCATCCGTCAGGGATAACATCTCATGTCCTGTCGTAATATCCACTATCATGTCAATGTTTGGTAGGGGGAAGTCATCCTTTAGGCAAGCTTTGTTAAGGTCTCAGAAATTAGTGCAACAATGGATTCGACCATGAGGTTTTGCTACTGGTACTAGGTTGGAAACCCACTCAGGATAGTCAATTGGTCGGATGAACCCCACATCCAAAGTTTCTTCAATTCTGCTTTGACTAGGAGGGCAACCTGTGGGTTCATCTTTCTTAGCTTCTGTTTCACTGGTTTTGCATCAGGCCATACTGCAAGGTGGTGGACCACCAAGGCAGGGTCTAACCCAGGCATGTCTTCATAGGTCCATGCAAAGTTGCAGTTTCTATGTTTGAAGAAAGCTAAGAAGTTTTCCTGCTTTGTTGCATTGAGAGATTCTATCCTGAAGGTGATTTTTGGCTCTTCTTCCATCCTAAGATTCATTTCTTGAACTGGCTCCACGAAGATGGGTGATCTATCAGGATATACCTTCTCTATCTTAGGAAGGCCCATGCTTCCATCTCCTAGTGCCTCGTGGATGTTTTCACTAGGAGATACGTCCTTTATTTTTACTTTTTTGGGATCTGATACTATCACGGAGTGGTTTTCATCATTAGACCCATGTTTGATTTTTTATATTTTTGCGACTAGAAGCATGGGTTGTCTCCCTGAAATAGGCAACCATATCAAGTTCCATAATGTATCTAGCTCTATAATCTCCCAGGGGGAAGTGATCTCTAACGCCCATCATTTCAGCGATTGCTTCATCATTTTGTGCTATGTCTAAGACGGGAGGTCCCCATTGGTCCTAGTCTATGAGGTCTGCGGATTCGAGGGGCATGTCATTGGATGAGGATGCTAAGGTGGTGACTATGTATATGGTGCATATGGATGATTCAAAGAATTTGACGAAGTCACTAAAGGAGTCTTGATGGCCTACTTCATTGATGTTATTGTCTTCGGGGGAAACCGTAGCAACCTCAGCTAAGATACATTCACCACTAGTGAGGATACGTTATCTTTGTCCATATCCTAACACTTGAGTATAGGGATTTCTTATTGCTTGAACTGATTCTATGATCCCTTGTTCATGAAGCTAATGCCACCTTGTCCTTTGTAGCCAATGTTTTTGATGATCTATGACCCTTTACCATAGATCTCTATTGGTATGGTGGGGGATTTTTGCTCTGTTTCTTCATCTTTATATAGCCATGATGATATGTCTTCGAGCACATCTTGATCAAGGAGGTGTTTCTTCTCAAAGGTAGGTGATGGTTTACATTTGATGACAACTGTATTGGCATCTTCTTCTTTTGGGACACCAAACATTTTAGGGTTGGGTAATGTGCCTACAAAAAAGGTACCATGTAGGTCATATTCCCCACATCCCATGTCACTAAGCTTGATCTTGACCTCGGGTGGTGGAGGTGTTTGGGATGAAGTGGTAGAAATATTGGCGGGGTCGATGTAAGAGGTGGATGTTGTGGGAGTGGTTTTTGTGATAGCTTTGTTGTATGGATAGAAAGTGTGGTCATGGCCTTTCAAGAAACTGTAGTATTGGAAGGGGTGGGGGTCGGCATAGATAGTTACTTCTATGCCATTGTGAGGGAATTTTAGGCATTGGTGGAATGTAGAGGGGATAGCTTGCATGGCATGGATCCATGGTTGGCCAAGAAGAATGTTGTAAGGGAGATCAAGATCAAGGACTTGACATTTTATTTCCATTATCTTTTGTCCTACTTGGATAGGGAGCTTGATAGTACCCTCAGATAGTCGTTTAGTGTCATCATATCCTTTGATTGTTATACCTACACTGTTGTCTACAACCACATTTGAGTATCCTAAGTGTTTTAGCAATTTAAGAGTGCACAGGTTTAGGTCGGAGCCACCATCTATTAAGACTCTCTTGTTGATATGCTTGTGGATGCAGACTTCAATGTGCAAGGCGTCATTATGCAAGTTCTCAGAAGTGGGAAGATCCTTTTCAAAGAAGGTGAGATGATGGGGCTAGGCGATATGGCCCACCATGGCTTGGAATTGATTCACATTCAGGTTGGTGGGAACTTGGGTTTCCAAGAGTGCCTTGTCAAGAACTTCTTTATGGAGAGGTCACGTGTAAAGCAATTCAAGCATGGAGATTTGCACAGGGGTCTTTCCTAGATATTCTAGGAGGTTGTACTTATTGGCTGGTGATGGGCAAGCAATTGGATGATTGGGTAGGGAGTTTGATGTAGATGGAGGTGTTTGATCAGTAGTAGGGGATGTGCAGATGGATACATGGCCACGACTGGTTGTGACAACACACTTAGGTGCTTGACCCTGAATGGTAATTGTGTTGACATGGTTAGACGATGGTTTATTCATCCTACAACGGAGTCACAGGATGCGGGAAGTGGGGTGATGTTGTAGGCTTGATTAGATGATGAGGATTTTTTATGATTGGGAAGTGGATCCTTGTAAGCTCCTATATTAGCATTGGGTGATGGTTGGGTGTTTTTCTCAAGATTGACTTTCTTCTGATCTACGAGGGCTTGCACACAATGCTTTAATTTCATGAAATCAGCTGTCTTATGGCCCACAATGTGGTCGTAGTCACAACAATCATTTTCATTGTACCATGCATATTTGAGCTCACTCTCTTGGTGGGGTTTAATAGGCGGGAGAGTTATCAAACCTTTCTTTAGACATCTATCGAGGATATCCTCGATTGGTTCCCCTAGGGGTGTGAATTATCTTCAAGGTTTGTTTTGTTTAGATTGCCCCTTTAGGATATTTACATTGGCGGCATATGTACTTGAGGGTGTTTGATTTTGTACATGTTGGACGGCTTTCACGTTGGTGACACTGTCGTTGAGGGTGTTCTTGTTTTTTTCCCCAAAAGCATGATTTTTCATTTAGCTGCGGGTTGTTGTTTGCGTTTGGGATGTTTATGTTGACTTTGTTGTTGTTGTTGTAGGGCTTGTTGTCATACAATTTGATCAAGCCCTTGGCGATAAGGGCTCTCTCTATGGTAGTACCTTTGTCAATGACTTCTTTGAAGGTAGATGCACAAAGGATTTGTACATGGAATCCTATTTCTTGGTTTAGGTTAGCCACGAACATGGTGACTAAGTGTTTCTTGGGAATTGGCCAAGGGAGTTTGCTTGCTAAGCCTCTCCACCTCTGCAAGAAAGAAGTGAAGGATTCTCTACTCTTTTGTTTTGTATTGAAAAGGTCTATCATGGATATTTCATGCTCAAAGTTATAGGAGAAATGATTGACAAATTTTTCTGCGAGCTCAGGGAAAGACCTAATGCCTGGGGGAAGATGTGTAAACCATTCAACAGCTTGACCACTGAGGCTCCTTGGAAAAAGTCTCATTAGATATGTATCATTGTTCGAGACTTCTAGGCAAGCAAGGTAGAACTCCCTAATATGATACCTAGGGTCTCCCTTTCCCTTGTACTTTTTGAATTTGGGCGTTTCAAATTTTTTGGGAAAAGGGGGCATGTGTAGGGTCTGATCAAATGGATAGGGACAAATATCCTCAAAAGAATAGTGTTTGCACTTGCTCCTAGTTTGCATATTGTCTACCTTTTGGATCAAAACTTGTACTATGTTTGTTAGATCCGGGGTTGGTGGTGGTTGTGGTGTGTAGGTTTGTTGATTGATGAGATGTTGGAGATTGGGCAAGATTTGATGTTGGTTTGTTTGAATTTGGTGGATGAGGCTTTGATTTTGTGGGATCATATGTTGATATTGTGGGGTGGTGTTTTGGTCTTGTTGCGCAAGGTATTGTTGGTAAGCGTGGATTTGTTAGAGAATATGAGGAGGTATTTGGGGATTGGGATTATGTTGTGTTGATGAGGCTATAGGATTTTGTAGATATGTGAGATTAGACAGGTTGACATTGGATGGATTGGCATGAGATGCATTAACGTTGGATGGGTTGGTCATGTTTTAAGGTGGTTATGAAAAGAATTGTCTCATGTAGTCTATGGTTTGAGGGTTGAGTTGAGGCACACTCATGGAAGCACTTGCGTGTGTGGGATTTCTTTGGATACCCAAGGTGATTTGGGGAACAGGAGAGTTTACGTTGGTTATAGTAGCGGATGTGACGACGGGTTGGGAGATGGTAGGATTGGAGACATTTGAGGTGATATATATGTTAGTGGGAATTGTAGATGTGGTAACATTAGAGTTTGTGGGAGTGGTGGATATGGTGGAGGTTGAAGTTTGAGAGATGGTAGGTTGGGTGTTTGATGTAGATGGTTGAGAGGATGCGGTAGGATTGTTGTTAGAGGTGGATGGTTGGGACAATGTTGTGTTGTGGGGTGGTTGGGCACCAATTTTGAGGAGGTAGTCAGGATATCTATTTGGATCCAACCTTAGGAATTTGTCAAGCATGTCCATGTTGTCGCGGTCTTGTGTAAAGTTTAAGATATCTTGATCATCTTGGCTAATGGTGGTGACATTTTGGATGGGTGGTTGTGGTGGTTGTGGTTGCAAGAAATGGAAGGGATTTTCATTGGGATTACATATCAGGATTTGAAGGACCAAAGGTATGTTGTATGTTTGTTGGTCAATTGGTAGGTTGTTGTCATTGGTGTTAGGCATTCCTGCACCCATATGTTGTCCAAAGTTTGCCATTGCTTGATTCTTCTTGTGTTGTGATCTAGTTATGGACATGCAAGTGTATGGATTTGATTTTGAGGTGGATGAAAGGTGGAGACCTTAGAGAATTTTGGATTGATTTGTTGGACCCAAAGAGGATGTGGTGATGGAATGGAGTAAAGGTTTAGATGTAAGAGAGTGTACTTCTCTAAATCTAAAGATGAAAGGAGATTGTAGTGTGATGGGATAGATTTTCACTTCTAAGGGATGAGTCTAAAAAAAGTGTCAAACTAAGGATGGTAAGAGTTGGTGATATTTGATTCTTACAAAAATTTGGACCAAAATAATGGAGGGTAGATGGGGTCTACTTGAGGATGTTTTGATAGTAAGGATTTGGATGTTAATTTGGAGGGTGAAACCTTAGATGAACTAGATGTTTGGTATGAGAGATTGGGATGATGTTTTTGAAAAGGATTTGAAGGTCAACAAATGAGCTCAAGTAAGATCTAGTTTTGTGTTGCACAAATGGATGTTTTCTCTTTGTTTGGGGTAGACTTATGACCTTACACAAAGAGGGATGATTATTCTACTTGAAAGGTAGACTAATGACTTTTCAAGCAAAATATGATGTAAAGGATGAAATCTAGATCTAGATTTAGCTCAAGGATTGATGAAGTTTGGATGTTGGTTGATGGTTTTTGATGGATGTTTGGATTTATAAGATTTTGGATATGGTTTTGATGGGAGAAGCAAAAGGATTTTGAGAATAATTTTGTAAAAAAAGATGTTTGTTTGGTCCAAAAAGTATGCAAAGATCAATGAGGATGAGAAGATATGGGAATGAGTGGATTATGGTATAGCAAGGGGTCCAATAATGATAATGATTAATTCTTTAAGATCAAAATGGAGTATGATTGGGAATCATTAGAGAAAAATGGATGGGGTATTGACAGATTTTTGGGAAGGTGATTATGGATTATGGCTAGGCAGGTGTTAAAGATCACAAGGCAATACTTCTCAGTTTTAGGTAGGCCAGTCTATAAATAGCACCGAAACTCAAGTGAAATGGCTCCAAAACAGACAGAGATAGCATTAAAACAGGTCAGTGTTGGTCGAGGCTCTAAAAAAGATGGATTTTGATGACACATTTGGATTTTTTTGGGTATAAAGTTTGATCAAATGATTTTTGTTGTTTCCTAGCAAGTTTTTTGAAAACACTTCAAGCATAATAGCACACAATAACCAAAGTTTTGTTTGAAAAAGATGCAACAATTTTTAAACAAGCACTTTGTACAACCTAAGGTGAGGATAGGACAATATTTGTTGAATCCCCTAGCTGCACTTATTCAAAGTGGGTAGCTCCAGGATCTTGGTAGCACTGGCTCCCCCTTACAGTGCACTCACTTCTCACACATACTAAGATCTGTATTTCCCAAGGCTCGTCCCCCCACCAAACCTTAGGATTGTCCCTGCTACCTTAGCTAAGAACCGCATGAATCGGGGCCACTTCAAAGGTTACCCTTCTGTGTCAACAAATAGAAGGATTTGGGCTACTAAAACAATAGTTAATAGTAAGTGCATTCATTCAGGTGGCCATATGTGTGGCAATGCTATTCTCTGTTATGGAGTCTCCCAGCCTTCAAGGGTTATGCCTTAAAGGGTTTTGGGGAAGGTTGGCTGTCGGTATGACACAACAACACCTGTTACTTGTGACTTTCATCACAAACACATTATTTTATATAGCGGCTCGAAAGAGCTTGGCTTTAGCTTGTTGCCACTTGGGTCATTCCCACCTTTCAAAGTGGGGTGGCAGGCCCTCTAAAGGTTTAACAAAAGCAACACAAGTGCAAAAATACTTTTGATCCCCAAGTTCATATGAAGATGCGAGGGGAGAGCATACACATTTTTGGGCTTGGGTTACACTAAACAAGGTTCATTTTTAGCTCTTGGATTATGTTGGGGGTGATTTATGCAAGTGTTATGAGAAGCTTTTGATTCCCAAGATCACCAATGGTGCGAGGGAAGAGCATATACTTTCACCACACAAACACTATCACAAAACACTTCACACACAATTGATTGTTTTCTTGCGTAAATGAGTGAAAATACAAATTTGTGGTTCCTTTTAGACCAATGAGTTATGATGCACATTTATTGTTCCTTTTAAGCCCAAAATTGAAATGTTCCTAGATTTGTTGGCAAGCACTTATTAATTTTAGAGCACCAAATCAAATGTTTTTCCATACTAAGGCACACAAGAGTTATTTTTATGAGCGCTAATGGAAATGTTCATTTGTTGTTTGTTTGACCAATTTTAGTGCACTAATTGAAATGTTGTTTACACTAACATGTAAGGGTTCTTTTTATGAGCACCAATTGAAGTGTTTGTTTAATCTAAAGAAAAAACCCTGCAAAACTTGTTAGTAGTTTCAGAATAATGATCTTGGACAGATGATGATGACCTGCAAAAAAGCTATCAGTCCTTGCACAGAACCTGAGGTTAGCCTATGAAAATAGCGCTAAAATAGACCCTAAATGGTGCCACTATCATGCAATGGCACCGCTGACAGAATCTGAGACCGAACTTGACTGCCCTAGAAAATAGCACTATAAATACATACAGATAACACTGAAATATAACATAGTGCTAGAAAAAACATAGAATGTGCTCAAAATAGAAATAATGCTACAAGATACTACATAATGCGCTAAAAATACAGATTGAGCTAATATGCATGAAACAAAGAGCCACTGTGTGTGAGTCTAAACAGTCTGGTCAACTGTGGAATACGGCACTGCCCTGGGTGCCGATGGCGCTGATATGGGGTTGAAATGGTTAGGGCTGCAAAACACAAGTTCTTTCAACCAAATAGGGGGTTAGAATGCATAGGAGGGGTCTTGTTGGTCTTGTTAGGTATCCAAAAGACAACATATAGCAATAAAATAACCTAGTGAGTGAAAACCAAAACAAGATGAAAACAAGAGTGTATGTTTGATTCTTTAAGGAGATTTTGGCATGACCTCCCCTTCTACTTGCATAATCCCTGTAAAACTAGAGAGGAATAGACACAAGAAATGTCAATAAAACCAAACCACAAGCAAGAGGTGAGTCAAAATGGACAAGAAATGTCGTGTTCAGAAGGCGCCACTACAGTCAGAAAATAGTGCCAAAATATGGGTTAAATGACACCACTATGCAGGGAGATAGCGCTAAACCTACAAAACGTGTCTAAATACCACAAAAACTTACACAAGATGTTAGATTGAGACCTTGTGGGTCCCATCGGGCATGCCAAATGTGATTAGTGAAAACTAGATGAGATGAAAAAAAAATAAAAGCATAAAACAAGCCTTATACCTCACTAAGATTCACCAATCCAAATAGGGTGGTAGAAGCATGCACCTAAGAGCTCCTAGATATACCCTAGATAATAGATTCAATGTGAAATGCTCAATCTAATATGCAAACTCACAAGCTAGCTCAAGAGAATTTTTGGCATGATAACATTACTTAGAAATTGGATGATCAAATGGCTTGGAAGATGTTGTATTTATAAGCATTTTGGAGAGATCTTGATCCAATGGTGGAGGATAAAGATGATGTGGAGGGCCTAGATTTCATCTTGAAGAATGGAGGGCTAGGAACAAAGATGAATTTTTAATTCATCTTGGGAAGAGGGGTTCATAAATGAGGTGGAGTGTAATGGATTATTTGTAAATTAAAAATTTACATGGGGAAGGGTCAAATGAATTTAAAATTCATTTGGGGAAGAGTGGATATGAATGAGGTATGACATGTGTAAGGGGTGTAAGAGGTATTTAATGAGGATTATGACAAATGTGTATTAAAAATTGATTTATGTGGCATGGAGATCAATTTTTTATTCATGGGATGTGGGGAGAAGTGCTAGTGAGGGTTTGACCAAATTAATTGAGGTGATTAACCTAATTAATCTGGCTAGAATAAAATAGTAGATGGATTAGTGAGAAGTTAAGATTGATTAAGTAAGGATTTATTTAATCAATCCTAAGGCTAGGATGATATAGGCTAGGGTAGGCAATTAAATAATGACTATTTAATTACCTAGGGTAGGGATAGGTTAATTAATAGGATGAATTAATTAGTTAAACATGATTTAACTAATTAATTGGGTTTAGTGAGAAGGGGGAAATTAACCAAATAAATATTTCATATTTATTTAATTAATTGGCTAAGGTTGAACTATTGAATTAATGAAATTAATCCAATTGTTGGAGATAGAATGATGAAAAATTAGGTGATGAAGGGATAATTAATTAAATGAAAATTTAATTAATTGTTTAGGAGGGAAATAGGTATGTTTAGGGAGATTGGGAGTCGATTTAATGATGAAGACATTTTTAGGTGTCTACAATAGGCAAGAGGCAACTCAGTACCATCTAAATATGCCAAAAAATAGGCATTTTCTCCTATAGCAGCTCTAACTTTGAAAGGGCCCTTCCAGAGAGAGTCAAACTTCCCATGGGCTCCTTTCGATTCTCTTCACCTATCCCACATAAGGACCAAATCTCCAATAATGAATTCCCTCCATTTGGCCTTCTTATCAAAAATCTCCTTTACTTTCTTTTGGTGCTTTGAGATATGATCTGCTACAACTTCTCTTTGTTCTTCAATTTTAGAAAGCTACATGATTCTCTTTTCTATAGAATCTCTAAACTGTTCATCTTTAATAGCCTTCTTTAAGTTTAGAGATGCAACTTCTAATGGAATAGGAAGTGCACTCCCAACTCCATATACCAGCTCAAAAGGAGACATGCCAGTATCTCTCTTTGAAGTAGTTCTGTCTACCCAGAAAACATCATAAATCTTTGTATGCCAATTTCTTTGGTTTTCCTCTACCAATTTATGAACAGTGGTGATTAGGATCTTATTAATGGATTCAGCTTGTCCATTCCCCTGGGAATAGTAATCTGAAGAGTGGGCGAGGTTGATTCCATAGTCATAGTAGAAAAGAGACATCTCAGTAAAAGAGAAACTAGAAGCGTTATATGTCACTATTTTCTTCGGTACCCTAAACTAGACCAAAATGTTTTCCTTTAGAATTCTGCATATAGTTTCAGATGTGGTATTCTTTACAGGAATGGCCTCCACTCATTTAGTAAAATAATCGATAGCAGTTAAGATATGAGTGTGTCCCGCACTTGAATTTGGATGAATGTGACCTAAAAAATCTAGCCCCCATTGTTGGAAAGACTACTATGTATGATTATTAGCCTAAGGGGTAAAACAACTAATCTAGGTCTATTGACAAACCTTATGCATTCCTTGTATCTAGACACCCAGTCCTAGGCTGTTGGCAACTTGGCAAACATCATTGATGAAGACACTGCTGGTATGATTGGTTGAGGATGATGTTTGATTAGTGTTTTCATTGATATGATTGGCTGAGCATGATGTTTGATTAGTGTTTTCATTGATGGAAACAAGGACTCAGAAGGGTTGTGAGGTTATAGTAATTCTCATGAATTTAGGTATATAGAGAACTCTGGTCTAGAAAGAAGACTTAGACATTTTGGCTAAGTGTTGGAAGAGTACTGAAATGACTACAGAGAGACAATATTATGATCAATATTGGCATGTAGTTAAAGATCTTGTATTGTAGTTCTGGTGAGTTATTGCTAACCTTTAGCTGATCTTAAATCCAAATTTTTAGCTTCTAATCATCTCTGGAAGTATAGTGTTAAGAAACATTAGTCTGGCTTAGCAGAGAACATACTTAAGCAAGATAGAATACTAGTTTTCTTTGGTCTGCATTGCTCTGGTAATAGGTGTTTTCTCCTATGGTTTTGAGGTGTTGTAAACACATGTCTAAAGTATCTAAATCCAAAGTTGTAAAACTTTAAGTCCAATGATATTGTAGTTATAAGCTTCTGAATATTTCTACTTGCTTAGATAGTGTTTGACAGTAACATAGTGAAACTTCTGATGGTTTGCATTTCACCGCATGATTATATTATGCTATGTGGTTTTGAAGGTAAGCTTGGGCATTCCTAAAGAGTCTTAGCTATGATTTTGAGAAAGGTGTGTGGTTTGCATTGAAAGTTGTGTTCTAATAGTTAGAATGAATCTGTGATAGTCTGTGTATGAGGCCAACCTGATACTTTGATCTATGTGCAAAAAGATCTATTGATTGGAATCATATCCTAATTGGTTTTATAGTTGAAGGCAACATGTATGAATATGTTTCAAGTGTTGAATTGGTACACAAAGTATTTTGGTGAAAGGATTAGGCCAACAAGTTACTCAAGACATAACTACATGCTTCATATTTGGAGGCTAACCTAATTTGAAGATTGCAAATGTTGCGGATATATATATGAGATCCATTTCAATGTTTGATGTATGGATGTGCAAATATGAATATGGGTATGTGCGACATGCAGAGGTTTGTGATTTTGTAAGGGCGACAAGTGCAGAAGAAGCATGTAAGAATAGAGCAGTGTAATAGTGAAGTTCAGGATGAAGAGTTTTGCGATAATTTTCTAAGCATCATTAGAGTTATATCCATGTATTTGTAGATGCAATTTTAGTAGTTCATTTTTGTAGTGAGCCACACTTATTTCTCTTTCTTTTCTTATGGTAGATAGCCTATATGTAGTGAGCATCCTTTTGGATAGTGAGTTGTTAGGGTAGTGAGTCCTGGGTAGTGAGCCCTTAGGCAGTGAGCCACTTATAATTTAGTATTATTACTACATAATATATTGTGAGCTAACACTCACCGTTGTTTTTCCCTTTTTGGGTTTTCCATGTAAAAATCCTAGTGTTCATGTGTTATGGTTTATGGTTGTGATTTCTATGCTTGATTTTCTCTATTGCTATTAAATGTGGCAAATTTATTAATAGTTTAATAATTGAATAGTTTAATAGAATACTTATTCACCCCCCTCTCAGTATTCTAGGTGTTCAACAATTGGTATCACAACCTGATTCCTTGGAAGAAGTCTAACAACTTGAGGAAGATCTTGGAGATTGAACACATGGTAGGTAAAAGGTATCCTACTCCTCCTGAAGAAATTTATCCAACTAGAATTATAGAAGAAGAGTGCATGTTGGTGAATAATGAAGAACTCAAAGTTTCTCTTGAAGATCTTTAAAGGACTAAAGTGGAAAACCTGGATCTAAAGGAAAATATCAAGGAAGTAGATGAGTGCATCAGAAAGTTGAGGGAGAAAGTCAAGAAGTTCAAAGAAAAACATAAGGAAGTAAGTGAATAATTGAGATTAGTAAATGAAATCTTGGATGATCCAAAAGTACAAATTGAAGAAAAGGCAAAAGCTGAAGAAGATCTAAATCTAATGGTGAAAGACAAATCTGATGAATGTGTAAAACATGAAAAGGAGGTTGTGGACCTGAAGTCAGATTTGGAGAAGGCAAAGAGATATGAAGAAAAGTTCAAGATAAGTTCTGTAAAACTTGATGAGATGCTTGATAGCCAGAAGAACCCTGATGACAAAGAAGGCTTGGGATTTAAAAATGGTGAAAGTTCTAAAACAGGTCAAGAAATGAATGTTGAAAGTAAAAAGGACAAATGAAAGCAGATCCAAAATCAAAGGAATGGACCCAGAAAACCACCGGTCAGCCAACCAAATGCTCAAAGGTACCCATATTTCAATGGTTATTGTAATTCATGCAATAAGTTCGGTCATAAGCTAGTCAATGTAGGAGTAGAGTGAATCAAAATGTTCCATTTTTCTGTAGTCAGTGCTTTACATGTAAGAGAGTTGGTCATAAAGCTAGTGAATATAAAAGTCAGATAAGGAATGGTCATAACAATGGAAGGAATGTTCAATCTTTTAGAGGTAACTGCTTTACATGCAAGAGATTTGGTCATAGAGCTAGTGAATACAAAAGTCAGATAAGAAATGGCTATAACAATGGAATGAATGCTCAATATTTCAATGATAACTTCTTTACATGAAATAGATTTGGACATAAGGCTAACCAATGTAGATCCAGAATGGATGCAAGAAACAACAGTCAGAAGAATGTTGTGTACTATAATTGCAATAGGCTTGGACATATTGCAAGATTCTGCACAAGCAAGAATATTAAGAAGGATAATCTGGTAAAAAGAAGAAACCAATGAAAAAGGTTGATGTGATAGAAATCAAGAAGGAGATGAACAAGATGTGGGTTAAGAAGGAGGTTATTGAAGCCAAGAATGAGTTTGTGCCAGACTCTGATGCAAAAACTTCCTTCAAGAAGTGAATTGGGAGCTCTAGCTCAATGGGAGCTTTAATGAAATATTCTATTACCCTAGCTAGAAAAGTGGTGCTGACAGCCAACACAAGGATATGAGTTGAAGAACAATATATCAGAACTTTTGGAGAAAATTCCAGTAGAAAAGAACTTAATGCGGAAGATTGCAGAGCAATTTACATCTACTGTGAGTGACAGAGATAGTGTTGACAACTCTTTAGAAACAAGCATTTATGGTGATTTAGGTTTTGATTAGAAGAGTTTATAAGTGATATAATTCAAAGCAAATTCACTTTGCATTCTAATTTTTGAGTGACCAAGGAGATCTGAGCAGGGAAGGAAAGGTGACCTCAAAGCATTTAGCATGACCAAACCCTATCCAAAAGTGAAGAACAAGGTATTTACAATCATCCCTCTAAGAAAATAATTTTATTGAGCAGTAAGAATGTCTACTCTATAAGTAATTGAGATCACTGAAAGGGCCCGACCCAAATTTAAGAAGCATTCATTTAAATCCCTAGAAATAGACCTTGATGGTGTGTTCTTAGAAGTGCCCTTTGGCGTAATGCATAGTGAAGATATTAGGGTTTACATCCATGCCAATTTGGAAGAGTATGATCATATAAAATTAGGGCAAGTTTATTTGGCTGAGTTGTCCAGTGACAAGTTTGAATTGAAAGAATAATACAGTGCTCTGCATGAAAAGAAATTGGACACATGGATTGATTTTCCTATTTTCTCTGAAGATGCTTGGGTTAGGTATGCCCTAAGTAGAACCCATGATGAATTCTTTTGGATGAATATGCTTCATATGATAACAAAGGATGCCATTGAGGTAGTTACATGTATGTGTTCCTCTGGAACAGTTATGACTCTTAAATTTGTGAAGAATGACATAGCGATAAAGCTAACTAGTGCCAAATTTGACAAAAGAGCACTAAATATCAATGACATTGAAGATCTGACAATGAGATTTTCTTTAATGGTGATTGGATACAAGGTCTACTTCTCTAACAGGGAGAACTCTATTTCTGCAATGGCCATCTACATTGCCTATGAGTTGGTGAAGAAGAATGTTGACTATGAATTGTATGAGTTACTCCAACAACAACCGATGAAGAGATAAAGGCAAAGAGGGAAAAAATAGATGAAGCCACTACAAGCAAAGAAGTGAAGCCCTCTGGAAAAGGGAAAGACAAGAAGACGAAAAAGGTAAAAAAAATGAGATCAAGGAAGGTGAGGCCACAATGACTCTGGAAGCCACAATTAAAGCAATGAATGAGCATGGAACTTAAGGCCAATTGCTAATACGTATGATGAATGCTCAGATGTTGACAAGGTAACAATTGAAGCAGCTGTGGTAAGATTTTTAGACATGTTCAATAAAGCATTAGTTGAAGTTGTAGATGATTTACTAGATAGTCTAGCCAACATCTTAATTGCAAGAAAAGAAGGGGCTATGGCTAAAGATGCTTAGTTAAAGGAATCTATTTTGATGAAACTCTATCCAAGTCTCACTGGTGAAAATAAAGTCAACGTCACTCAGAGGATTAATGAAGAATTCATAAAAAGGAGAGTTAACATTTAGATGGCCAGAAATAAAAGCGAGATTGAAAAGTTGGAAAAGAAATTGAAGAGAAAATTTTGATGGTGCTTAATGAACTTTAAATTCCAACTATGATGGACATAGGTGAAGATGAACAAAATCCTGATAACTCAAATGTAGTTTCAGAAGTGAATGTTGAATAGAGTGTGGATCAAAGTGTTGGAAAGAGACACTGCTTCGCATGGTAGGTGTTATCATTGATGACAACTAAGACTATTCCACTCATCCACATAACATAATTTATTCATACCTCAAGTTATAATCAGAATTTATTTAAGTCCAAGCAGCCAGAGACAGAGCATGTGACAAGGTCTAGTAGCTTGGTCTAGATCTCTCTGGTGCTAAATCAAAGTATGCTGCAGATTTGAAGGAGTCATAAGGATTGTTAGGGCAATCTAAATCTAGAATTTTAACCTCCGGTGATGAAGGATTAAAAAGTTATTTGCATTTGAGTATGGGGTTACAGTTTGATAGTGCAGACAATAGAAGAACATGCCGACCTTGTAATTGATATTAGTTTCAGATAAATGGAAGTTGTCAAGTAGATGATTTGTGATGATTAGTTATAGTGGCCAACATGATTGATGATTTGTGAATGATAGTTTTGATCCACGTTACAAGTTATGCATGGATTTAGTTGACAGAGCAGAGTCTTCATCAAAGTTCTAAGTGTTCTTGAAGTTGACAGAAAAGTGATTGAATATCATGATGCAGATATATATAGCCGATGGATTTAAGTGATTTTTGGTGTGTATGTGATGCGACTATAGAATAAGTGTGAAAAAGGCAGAGATAAAAGGTTAAGATGTTAGCAGAATAGTAAAAAGGGCAGAGTGAGGATGAAGTGTATCAAGTTAGTATTCTGTGCTTAACCAAAATTGAATCCTTGCATTGGTAGATGCTAATTATTAGTTCAAACTCATTGTAATCTTCTTTCTGTGGGCAGTGATCCTTTTGTAGGTTGTGATCCTCCTTTTGAGCAGTGAGCCCGAATGCATGTGCATTCCCAATTGTAATACTTTTAATAGAGTATAATCTTTGTGGGTTAACCCCCACTGTGGTTTTTTCCTTAACCGGGTTTCCATGTCAAAAATCATTGTGTCATGTGTGTTTATTTGTTTCTGCTCATATTATGTTGATTCATGCTTTAATGTTTACATTATTAATCTGATTGTAAGTTGATAAAGAAGGTTAAAAGTAGAAAAGGTTAAATTTGTGAGACAACTAATTCACCCTCCCTCTTAGTTGTCTGGACTAATTCCAACACAAAGTGCAATAACTCTCCAGTGAATTCTAGGAAAGATGAAGAAATGAAAAAGTCTGCAGAGGCAAAGAACATTGAGGAAACAAGAATGATAACTGAGGGACAAGATGAACAAAGGGAAGAAGCCAATGAGTAGATAGTTGATGATTTAGCTCTAGAAATAGAGGGAAATGAACAAGAACCTACTCAAGAAGATCCTCTGGAGAATCATGATGCTCAAGTGTCTCATGATGAAGGCAAAAGAGACACTATTGGGGAAGATTCAGTTGACTCTCTAAGAGAGTTTTTGAAAAAATAGAAAGAAACTCAAATTTTTTCTACATCTGATTTATTACAAGGACCAATAAACCTAACTACAATGTTTGCATTGCAAAAACTGAAGCTTCAATTTTTCAAGTAACAACCCAAAAAGAGATCTTGAAGTCTCATATAGAGGACAATGAGCTTATGGGAGAAGCTATGGCAATCTTTGAGAAGATCATGCCTGGTGTAAAGAAAGACACCTTGACTCCTACGGTACAAATGAAGAAGCTTATGGAGTCAGTTAATTCTCATTTTGAGTCCTTTGAACAAGCAGCTGAAAAGAAGGTAAGGGCTGAGATTGATAGTAAAAGGTTAGTTGAGCTCAATGTTAAATATTCTCAAGATAAAATTTTATTAGATAAGAGTATAGAATATGCACAGATGACTATGAAAGAAGCTATTGAGATCTACCAATTTTGTCTAACATGGTCTGAGATAACGAAGGAGCTAAAAGAGAAAATAGATGGATGGGAAGCCCAATTGATGAAGATCTCCAAAACTTATGATTTGGTGAAGGATGATATTGGGAACAAAGGGCAATAGTTGAAACTATCCATTCTGACATAGACAAGTTGCAGACCCAAAAGGAGGTCATAAAACATAGGATGAGTTAGCTCCGAGAGATTGTAAGTTTTAAGATTACATCCATGACAAGGCTTGTAGTAGCAATAGATAAGACAAGGCAAATCACTGAGGCCCCTATTATTGTGAATAAGGCAGAGGAGTTGGTGTCCCAAATCAATGGGCACATACAAGTTTTGAGTCATGCCAAGGTCATGTGGGATGAAGATGCAGTTCAATTGAAGAAGATCTACAAATATATTCTCCCTGGAAGCTAGTAAGGTATTTGACTTCACATGTATATATGCAGATAGTACAAATAGTTTTAGAGTTTTGGTGTACATAGAAATATATCACTTGTACATATTTTTGTGTCATTCACCTTTGCCATTGATGTCAAAGGGGGAGAGTGAAGCATGTGAAAAACATAAAAAGAAAAATAACTGAAAATTAAAGGAGAGATGCATGTAGTTAGGGGGAGCAGTGTGTAAAGAGTAAGGGGGATCACTGTGATGGTTTTTCACATCATATATTGCCATCAATGCCAAAGGAGGAGATTGTTGGCAACTTGGCAAACATCATTGATGAAGATACTACTGGTATGATTGGTTGAGTATGATGTTTGATTAGTGTTGTCATTGATGGCAAAAAGGACTCAAAAGGGTTGTGAGGTTATAGTAATCCTCATGAAGTCAAGTATATAGAGAACTTTGGTCCGAAAAGAAGACTTAGACATTTTGGCTAAGTGTTGGCAGAGTACTGAGATCACTACAGAGAGATAGTATTATGATCAATATGGGTCCACAATTGAAGATCTTGTATTGCGATTCTGGTGAGTTATTACTAACTTTTAGATGATCTTAAATCCAAAGTTCCAACTCCTGATCATCTCTAGAAGTATAGTGTTAAGAAGCATAAATCCGACTTAGCAGAGAATAGACTTAAACAGGACAAAATACTAGTATTCTTTGGTCCGCATTCCTCCGGTAATAGGTATTTTCTCCAATAGTTTTGAGGTGTTGTAAACACATGTTTGAAGTATCTAAATCCAAAGTTGCAAAACTTTAAGTCCACCGGTAAGGTAGTTATAAGCTTCTGAGTATTGCTACTTGCTTAGATAGTGTTTGACAGTAACACAGTGCAACTTTTGATGGTCTGCATTTCATTGTATGATTATATTATGCTATGCAGTTCTGAAGGTAAGCTTGGGGATGCCTAAAGAGTCTTAGCTATGATTTTGAGAAATGTGTGTGGTTTGTATCAAAAGTTGTGTTCTGATAGTTAGAATGAACCTGTGATAGTCTGTGTATGAGGCCAACCTGATACTTTGATTTGTGTGCGACAAGATCTATTGATTGGAATCATATCCTAAGTGTTGAATTGGTTCACAAACTATTTTGGTGAAAGGATTAGGCTGACAAGTTACTCAAGTCATAACTACACGCTTCATCTTTGGAGGTCGAACTAGTTTAAAGATTGCAAATGTTGTGGATATATATATGAGATCCATTTTGATATTTAATGTATGGATGGGAAAATATGAATATGGGTATGTGCAACATGTGGAGGTTTGTGATTTTGTAAGGGTGACAAGTGCAGAAGAAGAGAGATCGTATTTTCATGTAAGAACATAGCAGTTTGAGATGTTGAGACAATTTTTTGAGCATCATTGGAGCTATATCCATGCATTTGTAGATAAAATTTTAGCAGTTCATTTTGGCAGTGAGCCACCCTTCTTTCTCTTTCTTTTCTTATGGCAGTGAGCCTATATGCAATGAGCATCCTTTTGGACAATGAGTCCTTAGGGCAATGAACCCTCAGGTAGTGAGCCTCTTGTAATTTGGTATTGTTACTACATAATATATTGTGAGATAACACTCACCGTGGTTTTTCCCTTTTTGGGTTCTCAATGTAAAAATCCTGATGTTCATGTGTTATGGTTTGTGGTTGTGCTTTCTATGCTTGATTTTCTCTATTGATGTTAAATGTGGAAAATGGATTAATGGTTTAATAAGTGAATGGTTTAATAGAATAGCGATTCACCCCCCCTCTCAATATTCTAGGTGTTCAACATAGGCATCTTTGAACATACCAGGCTAGTAATAGCACCGTCTCAAAATTTTGAAGTCATTGAAGCAGACAGATGACCACTGCATGCCTCATTATGGAAGAACTCAAGAAGCTTTCTTTGTTGTTCCTTACCTATGCATATTAAAAAGGTGCCATTGATTCCCATTTTATATAAGTGTTTAGGGTAAAATTGGATTTTGTTAATCTTTTGTTGTTTAGATGTTAAAACCCTCCTTTCACTAAACATTGAAGGATCTAGGGTCGAGTGGTGAGCACTATCATACCCTAGGTCAGTTACAGATATAGGGAAACTTGGATTAGGGAATTAATTATCAATTTTTCCTTCTCCTATGTCCAATTGACCATTAAAACCCTATTTATGCAAATACGACAACAAATTAATGATTTACGGAAAAAGCTCTTGCAAATAGGAGTAAAATACTAAAATACAAAATACCTATTTTTGGGGTTCCGAAGTGGAACAGTCAAGGACTAAGGTGTGGGTGCCCAAGTCCAAGGTACCTTTTTTTTTGGGAATCTGGACCTCCTTCCAACACTGATCATCCCTATAACTTCTATTTCCTAAGATCTATCTGTGGAGGACACTGGTGTGAGCACCCAAATCCTAGAAGTACTTCTGTGTCTAACTTTTCTTCAGATCCTGATTCCATGATGCCTACCAAGCCTTCCTGCAACTCCACTTTTTCCAGATGGACACCTGTAACCCGTAATCATAAGACTTGGTTTGGGGGTTGTGGTGTTTAGAGGCTTGCCTCAGTCAAGCCCCAGAGGACACTTAAGTCTTTGAACACCATTGTTTGTAAAAGAGGGCATGCCCTTGTGAGGCAGAGACCAAAAACCAAAGGAATCAATGATAAAAGCACAATGATATGTCACCTTGTAGTGAAGCTCTCATGGAGGAAAATGCTCTTCATGCCATGAGGAGATTGATGCTGAAATCTGCAAATATCAACACATAAAACATACAAGTCTACTCTTGCAACACAATAGAAAGCCATGAACCACCTTGAGAATACTATAGCTTGCTAGTAATCATCTAGTTTACAAATGAATGCCTAAGCATGCTTATATATACCACTACAAACATTCTCACCAAGATTTTAAAAATTAAACTTTACCATGTCGGCAAAAGAACCAAATAACGGTCATAAACTGACACCCAAAAATTAGGGCTACCCCAAAATAGGGCAGGACTAGGGTGCGGGTACCTAAGTCCTCCTCTCTATTTTGGGTAGGGTAAGGTTCAAGGGGTCCTCCTAGGTCCCATTTGTCATCTTTCCTAGGCCTCATTCCATCGAGATGTCAAAATATGAACTAAAATGTCCTAAATGCATGCTAAAGACCTGGGAGCTAAAACTTATGAGGGAAAAGCCCCCAAGGGGACATTTTATGATGTTATTGTTGACCTATTTTTTGCTGCCTAGAGTTAAATAGTTCACCTTGTATTTTCCTTGAAAATCCTTTAGGAAATCACCCCAAAAGGCTTAAATCCTTCAAAAAACTCATGCTCTGCCTTGCCAAATTTCCTAATTTCTTGTCTCTAGAATCTTTGTAGAAAACCCAGAAAAACCCAGAAATCTTTTGACTTCAAGTGCCTTCCATTGCAGACAATTCTTAGTTTTGTACTTAGCCATTTTTACATACATATGCAATTGTATGCATTTCTTTGTATGTATGTTCGCTTTGTATGTTCATATGTACAATCGCACATACAAAGGAAAAGATGCAAGCAAAAGATACAAGAGGTAGATGTAAAGAAAATATACATCGCCGACATACATTCACCATTGTATGTTCGCACATACAAGGGTCAATATACAACGGGCAAATATGCAAAGGCAGATAGACAAAGGAGTCATCGGCGAAACATTGTTCATCGGCAGCCAAGTTTAAACCCTCTCTGATGGGCCGATGCATTATACAAGCAAAAATATACAAGAGGTGGGGTCCGCATATGCAAAGGTGTTTGTATGTTGGGCAATTATATCTCACATACAATCGAATATACAAAGCCGAGATACAAAGGCCAATATACAAGCCAAACCTGACTACGGAATTAGGCATAGCAAATAAAAATTTGAAGTCTGCGGCTTGTATATGCCAAATATACAAAGGGATTTTTGCCGAACATACAAAGGTAAAAATATAAAAGGAAATATACAAAGGCCAATGTACATCAGAGCATATACAAGGGTCACATACAATCGAATATACAAAGCCGAGATACAAAGGCCAACATACAAGCCAAACCCGACTACAGAATTAGGCATAGCAGATAAAAATTTGAAGTCCGCGGCTTGTATATGCCAAATATACAAAGGGATTTTTGCCGAACATACAAAGGTAAAAATATAAAAGGAAATATACAAAGGCCAATGTACATCAGAGCACATACAAGGGGAAGTATGCATCGGCAAATATACAAAGACAAATGTGCATCGAGTCAGAGGCAAGATACAAAAGGTGGGGGCCACCAAATGTATGTATATGCGATTGTATCTTTGTACATACAATCGCATATACAAAGCGAATATGCATTCCCAAGATACAAAGCCCGGAACCGAAAAAAACATACATTTTGTTTGATAAATGCTTAGGTTCGATTGTATGTATGCATGTTTTGCTTGTATATTTGCATTGTATATGCGATATACAAGCCGATATACAAAGGGATACATACAAGCTAGACTCGACTGTAGAATTAGGTATGGCGAATAATCATTTGGAGTCCGCGGCTTGTATATTGGCATTGTATGTGCTGATATACAAAGGAACAGATACAAAGCCTGGGGCCCACCGAGCGCACATACAAAATAAAAGGTACAAGTTCAAATGCATGTTTGTACGCAAGGTTTGTATGCATGTTTTCCTTTGTATATTTGGCATTGTATGTTCAAACATACAAAGGGTCATGTATATGCGATATACAAAGGTTACATGCATATGCCAAAGTAAAGTGTTTGCGATGTATTAGGGCTCGGCTTGCATGTTTTGCTTGTATATTTTGCATTGTATATGTGATATACAAGGCAAAGATACAAAGGCAATATGCAAGCTGAACACGACCCAGAAGTCAATTTTGACAAAATTCAAAGGTTCAGGTTCGTGGCTTGTATATTCTGAGTTGCATATTGTGACTTTCAAAGGAGTGATACAAAGGCCATTTCAAAAGACAAAGCCCGTGCTTGCATGTTGGCATATACAAAGTGATTTGAATGTGCAAAAGGCAAAAAAGGGGAGATTGTATGAATGTATAAGGTAAACCTAAGAATGCAGTGGCCATTGTATATACAATGGCGTTGTTAGTGCCTGAATTGACTGGCAGTTTTTTGAGCAATTTTCATGCAGGCACTTTCCCTAAGTATCCAAAAAATGTTCTAAGTGTTGGACCTCCTCAGCATTTTTCAGCTACAGCATCATATTTTCTTTGAGGAGGAGGTCATCATCATCATGTTTGCTTCGATGAAGGTCAGCATCATCATGTTTTCTGTTGACCGGTTTCTCATCAGGATCATCATATTTCAATATCGGGTGATGTCTGGATATCATCCTGATCCTGCTGATGAGCTACGGTGCGCCCTGATTTGCTTGCGAGGGGTGATTTTTCAAGTATCCAGTGATCTTCCAATTATCACCTTGCCCAAACATGATGATGATGTTGCCCCGATATTCTGAAGGGGTTATTCTTTGAGTTGTTTTAACCTGACTTGTTCTTTTTTAAGGGTCGTCATCATCATCATCATATTTCTAGTTATCACCGTGTTGATTGCGGGGGTCATCATATTTTCTGCCTTCATGATATTTCGCCGGGGTGATATTTTTATCATTAGGTGATCTTGGTTATGATCATCCTGATGATGTTGTTGAAGAGTTCTAAGTGTGACCCGATATTCACTGGGGTCATCATATTTTGAACGTCAGGATGATCTTAGTCAATATCATCCTGATGATGTTGTATCACTTCATGTTCGTTGTTTTATCATCCTGATGATGCTGACGTCATTCTTATGTCAGGGTGATATCTTTTTCTCTGCCTATCTGCATCATGATATTTCCGAAGGAGGGGGTGATATTTTCATATCACCCGGATGTATATTTGTTCCAGCGTCATGATGATGCTGATATCAAGGAGATATCCGCCTGCCGGTTTCGTGCATTATCTAGTGGGGGGTGATCTTTTCAAGCATCATCATATTCATCTATCGCCCCGATCTTATAGTGGAGCTACAGTGCAACATGATATTTGTACATCAGGATGATATTTCCAAATATCCGGTCGTCTTTCGAATATCATCCTGATGTCAATATGATGATGACGTCATCAAGGTCCGGGGGGGGTCATATTTCTAACACAAATCATCTTGTGGAGATCTCCCGATATTTGCAAACATGATGATGACGTCATCAGGATGTTCATCGGCCAGACTTTTGGTATAGGCTCAGCAGGAGGATGTTCCTCCGATGGATCAGGTTGTGCGGATGAAGGCAAATTATCATGCAGGTTATATTGCGATATGATGCTGACGTCAGGGTGATATTTCAAGCAACAGGATATCATGCTGCTGGAGGATGATGATGATGAAGTCTTATACTAGTGTCGTCAGGAGCAAAAGCACCGACATCATATATGCTCATGACCTAGTATATAAAGTGTTAAAGAGGTCATCGCGGGGTGCATGTGGGATAATTGATATCCTGCATATTTTCAAATATCATGATGATGAATCTCGGCGGGAAATGGTTGCGATGCAGAATTGACGTTTTCCCGAGGCCGCGGGTTGGTGCGCCATTAATGGTGAAGGTTGCAGAGGTATGGGCGGATCTGGTACCCGATTGAAGGTGTACATCAGCGGACAGTGGCGCAGGGCTCGAGATATCTTCCTGTCTCCTCCCCTACCTACTGCATTCATGTTTGGGCGCCAATCTGGTAATGCGTTGAGCGCCATTTTGCTGATACTGTGTATCTGGCAGGATTTTTGGTCAACCATGTAATTAATTGCTGTGGTACACTACCTGGCTGTTATAAGCAGGAAGTGTTACTCATTTGTGGGTGTTGAAAGTTGAAGATTTTTGGCTCTGTAATTCAAAACAAGCTGATCTGGTTGTTCTGTACAGCTTAACCTGTGAGTTTATGTATCTCCTGTTGTACGATTTGGCATGAATCCACTGATTTCATGGTTAATCTTATAT
Organism: Cunninghamia lanceolata; assembly: GCA_027924645.1. NCBI lineage: Eukaryota > Viridiplantae > Streptophyta > Pinopsida > Cupressales > Cupressaceae > Cunninghamia > Cunninghamia lanceolata. The sequence continues at coordinate 5,007,133 of BSBN01000604.1, read as the reverse complement.
GAGTAATGCTATCTTAGCATGTGTTGTGTTAATTCTGTCTCCAGTATTGCATGTATTCTTCTTCTGGATCTGGATATTTGGGTAATGTTTAGATTCTAGAGCATAGAATTCCTATGTTGAATGTCTGATCTTTTAACTTCTGCTCAAGGGGTAGATTAAACTGTTTTCAGGTTGAACATTGGGAAGGGTATACTGCAGTAGGGATGCCATAAGTAGAGATAACTTAACACTCTTTATTGGGAGATATCTGTAAGGTAGATATCATGTGTATCCCCCTGAAGTCCAGTTTTAGCTATTCATGCTGATCATTCACAGGTGTATGTCTACCGACTCCAAGCCCTGGATAGGCACCAATCTTGCTTTGTGTTTGTGTTACAACCATGTCCAGCTTTGCATCCAAAATTCAAACTAAACCATTTCATACTTCCACCTGTTAGTTGTAGGAGTAGGATTAGGAACCCCCTGCATGCTCTCATACCCAACCAGACATCATGTCCAGGAATGTTGCCAGCCTTGTGATCTATCATACAGATCTTGGTCCATACATGAGAGTATTCTGCCTGTTGTTGTCAAGTTAGATCTTTCTATCTTTGAGCTAGTCAAGGTTACATCTTGAGTTATAGGGATACCCCCCTTGGTGCTGCAGAACCAGAAGTGAAGGGGAGGTAGCTCACGCAACCTCCTGTACTTAGTTGGCTGAATCTGCCTGTGCATTAGAAGTGGCAAACCCTAATGCTAATTCAGAAGAAAAACCAACAAATTGGCGACTCTACTGGGGATGTTGATGTAAAGTGATATCCTGCAGTCTTTGGTGAAGTTTTGCTCTGCTGGTGGAATGAACCTGAAAAAAATAGCTTTCAGCTGCTGTAAATTTTGTCCTCTCTGGAGAGGTGGCGACTCTGCAAAAGATCCAAATGCACATGAAAGATAGATGTATGTTATTGGTTGAAAGATGTACATTTTTCTGCATCTGTATGAGAAAAGGTACCTTGTTACTTCCCCTTTATTTGCTGTTTTACTACATAGGTTAGATGCCAGGGGAAGCCTTAGGTCTTAGACAGACAAAGGATGTCTAAGAGTAGGATTTTTATGAATCCAAGTATGAATTATCCCATACTCAGTGGTGAAATGTTGAATAAAGGAATAGAAGAGATAAGAAATAGGTTGATATTCTTAGAGGTTGAGCAGGCCCAGTTAAAAAGCAGTAACCCTGTTGTGTCTGCCAGTCAGAAAGCTAAACCTCCTGTCAGCCCTTTTGATCCTTTGTATGACCAACTGGATTTGTCATGGGTGGATTATAAAGTAGAAACTATGCCTGCTAGGATATATTGTCAGATGCCTAGATTTAGTGGTCACAATGTATGTGATGGGAATGCACATATCCAAAATTTTCACAGTTTTATGGGAAAATATTCATTCAGAGATGAGGATATGTGGATGAGGTTTTTTGTTAGGTCCTTTGATGCAAAAGCAAAAGATTGGTATTTGAGCTTTCCAAAGAAATCCTTTGCCTGTTGGGATGAGCTTGCTGACTATTTCAAGGAAGAATTTGCAAAAGAACCGGCTGACCTTGTTGCAGAATTGATGAGAATCAGAAAACAAGATGAAGAGCCATGTGTTGATTTCAGTCATAGGTTTGCAATAGCCCTCTCACAGATCCCAGAAGTCTTCAGACCTGATATTTCAGCCTGTGTTGGCATATTCTTTGAAGCTTTTGAGGAGGGCTTTAGTGCAATACTGAGGGATTTCAAGGTGACAAGTATGCAGATGGCATACAGGTTCATAGAAAAGATAGAAAAAATCAGAAATGTGTACCTGCTGAAACCCCTGTCCCCAGGCCTTGATGTGAGAAATGGTTATGAAGCTGCAAATGACCAAATGATTATGGCATCATGTGCAGATAAAAATGAAAATAAAAGCATAGAGGTTGAGACTGCTGTGTCTGAACATAATGCTAACAATACTGCTCAACTGGATTGTTCACCAGTTGAGGATGCCAGTGAAAGGACTAATGAGGATTCCCATTGCAATGATGAGGCAGCTGACCATGAAAACAATAACGAGGTTGTGGACAGCAATGAGCAATTTTTGGAATGGACCTGTGGAGACAATTGTGAGTATTGTACTCAAGACAGAGAAGATATAAGCAAACAGAGAAGCAGTCCTATGTGTGACCCATTGCCTACCTTTCAAACACATGGAGATCATGAAGAGCAGTCAGAAATTGAAATAAGTGCTAGTTCAGAGCATGATTGTTTTTCATTTGATGGCTGTTTTGCTTATGACACACAGGCTGATACTCCTCCACAAAGTGAATCCATTGGTGATGAAGATCTGTGCTCTGCTGCCCATGAACAAATGGCATACTATGATGAAACTGATGCACCTGGGTCACCCATTTATGACACATATGGTGATGAGGATCTGTCTGAGTATGGTGAGGATCTAGACATTATTTTTGGCTTGGATTCTGTTTCTCATCCTGATGAAAGAGGAAACAACATACATCAGGTAAGTGACTGTGAAAATGTGCCTGATTTGAAAGAGATGCCAGAGCCTGATCTTTTCCAGCCTGGTGCTGCTGATTGTTGTGTACATGATGTGCACAATTATGATTTTGAAAGCTTTTCTTTTGATGTGCCAGCATATAATACAATGAGCCCTGATCTTCCTAGTTGTGTGGTGGACTTTGAGTGTTTTCAGTTTTCAGTCCAGCTAGGAGATCATGTTGCAATGCATGATGATGACACAGATGATAACCTGTGTTCTATACCATTTAAGTATGCATTGCCTGATATATTCTGCACCCACATGTCACATGATGTTGAAGGTTATCTGCACAGGGGTGATAATGACAAGCCAAATCAGAGGGTTGAATATGCAGATGACAAGATTTGTTTGTGGGTGGATCTTTGTAGTATCTCCAAGCTTGACCCAGTGCATGCATATGAAAACAAGATATTTGACAAAGGGAGATACATGTTTTTCTTTTCTTGGTGGCCTTAGGCCATCAAGTGTGTTTGGTGATGCAGGTCGGTGTAGTATTTGACTCTGTGCCCAATGGATAAGGGACTGGTCTGCATCCCAGAGATCTGGGGTTCTCGCTGCAGTCTTGCACCTGCACGTCCCCAGACAGAGCCAGTGTTAGTGCCTGAATTGACTGGCAGTTTTTTGAGCAATTTTCATGCAGGCACTTTCCCTAAGTATCCAAAAAATGTTCTAAGTGTTGGACCTCCTCAGCATTTTTCAGCTGCAGCATCATATTTTCTTTGAGGAGGAGGTCATCATCATCATGTTTGCTTCGATGAAGGTCAGCATCATCATGTTTTCTGTCGACCGGTTTCTCATCAGGATCATCATATTTCAATATCGGGTGATGTCTGGATATCATCCTAATCCTGCTGATGAGCTACGGTGCGCCCTGATTTGCTTGCGAGGGGTGATTTTTCAAGTATCCGGTGATCTTCCAATTATCACCTTGCCCAAAATGATGATGATGTTGCCTCGATATTCTGAAGGGGTTATTCTTTGAGTTGTTTCGACCTGACTTGTTCTTTCTTAAGGGTCGTCATCATCATCATCATATTTCCAGTTATCACCGTGTTGATTGCGGGGGTCATCATATTTTCTGCCTTCATGATATTTCGCCGGGGTGATATTTTTATCATCGGGTGATCTTGGTTATGATCATCCTGATGATGTTGTTGAAGAGTTCTAAGTGTGACCCGATATTCACTGGGGTCATCATATTTTGAACGTCAGGATGATCTTAGTCAATATCATCCTGATGATGTTGTATCACTTCATGTTCGTTGTTTTATCATCCTGATGATGCTGACGTCATTCTTATGTCAGGGTGATATCTTTTTCTCTGCCTATCTGCATCATGATATTTCCGAAGGAGGGGGTGATATTTTCATATCACCCGGATGTATATTTGTTCCAGCGTCATGATGATGCTGATATCAAGGAGATATCCGCCTGCCGGTTTCGTGCATTATCTAGTGGGGGGTGATCTTTTCAAGCATCATCATATTCATCTATCGCCCCGATCTTATAGTGGAGCTACAGTGCAACATGATATTTGTACATCAGGATGATATTGCCAAATATCCGGTCGTCTTCCGAATATCATCCTGATGTCAATATGATGATGACGTCATCAAGGTCCGGGGGGGGTCATATTTCTAACACAGATCATCTTGTGGAGATCTCCCGATATTTGCAAACATGATGATGACGTCATCAGGATGTTCATCGGCCAGACTTTTGGTATAGACTCAGCAGGAGGATGTTCCTCCGATGGATCAGGTTGTGCGGATGAAGGCAAATTATCATGCAGGTTATATTGCGATATGATGCTGACGTCAGGGTGATATTTCAAGCAACAGGATATCATGCTGCTAGAGGATGATGATGATGAAGTCTTATACTAGTGTCGTCAGGAGCAAAAGCACCGACATCATATATGCTCATGACCTAGTATATAAAGTGTTAAAGAGGTCATCGCGGGGTGCATGTGGGATAATTGATATCCTGCATATTTTCAAATATCATGATGATGAATCTCGGCGGGAAATGGTTGCGATGCAGAATTGACGTTTTCCCGAGGCCGCGGGTTGGTGCGCCATTAATGGCGAAGGTTGCAGAGGTATGGGCGGATCTGGTACCCGATTGAAGGTGTACATCAGCGGACAGTGGCGCAGGGCTCGAGATATCTTCCTGTCTCCTCCCCTACCTGCTGCATTCATGTTTGGGTGCCAATCTGGTAATGCGTTGAGCGCCATTTTGCTGATACTGTGTATCTGGCGGGATTTTTGGTCAACCATGTAATTAATTGCTGTGGTACACTACCTGGCTGTTATAAGCAAGAAGTGTTACTCATTTGTGGGTGTTGAAAGTTGAAGATTTTTGGCTCTGTAATTCAAAACAAGCTGATCTGGTTGTTCTGTACAGCTTAACCTGTGAGTTTATGTATCTCCTGTTGTACGATTTGGCATGAATCCACTGATTTCATGGTTAATCTTATATGAGTAATGCTATCTTAGCATGTGTTGTGTTAATTCTGTCTCCAGTATTGCATGTATTCTTCTTCTGGATCTGGATATTTGGGTAATGTTTAGATTCTAGAGCATAGAATTCCTATGTTGAATGTCTGATCTTTTAACTTCTGCTCAAGGGGTAGATTAAACTGTTTTCAGGTTGAACATTGGGAAGGGTATACTGCAGTAGGGATGCCATAAGTAGAGATAACTTAACACTCTTTATTGGGAGATATCTGTAAGGCAGATATCATGTGTATCCCCCTGAAGTCCAGTTTTAGCTATTCATGCTGATCATTCACAGGTGTATGTCTACCGACTCCAAGCCCTGGATAGGCACCAATCTTGCTTTGTGTTTGTGTTACAACCATGTCCAGCTTTGCATCCAAAATTCAAACTAAACCATTTCATACTTCCACCTGTTAGTTGTAGGAGTAGGATTAGGAACCCCCTGCATGCTCTCATACCCAACCAGACATCATGTCCAAGAATGTTGCCAGCCTTGTATCTATCATACAGATCTTGGTCCATACATGAGAGTATTCTGCCTGTTGTTGTCAAGTTAGATCTTTCTATCTTTGAGCTAGTCAAGGTTACATCTTGAGTTATAGGGATACCCCCCTTGGTGCGGCAGAACCAGAAGTGAAGGGGAGGCAGCTCACGCAACCTCCTGTACTTAGTTGGCTGAATCTGCCTGTGCATTAGAAGTGGCAAACCCTAATGCTGATTCAGAAGAAAAACCAACAGGCGTAATATAGCAATATACAAGCACAGGTGCAAAGCGATATATACAGACAATTGACCAAAACTTTGACCACCTGTATCTCCTCCATCCTGACAAATTTCTACATGCTGCAAAAGGCAAAAATGCTTGTTTTTGCCTCCTTTTTCATTTGGCAGGTTTTTGAGTAGGATTTTTTTTCACTTTCAATTTTGGATCTGGATTTGCATATTTTGGCAACTAGACGTTTTAGATCCTATTTTTGCAGATGCAAATACAGATATTTGTGGCATTTATGAGTGCAGATTGATGATGTAGTAGCTTGCATTGAAGACCAGAAATATCTTCCGTCTGCCCTGTTCCAGATATTTTCATGCCATAACTTCTGCAGATGGACGTCCCTTCAGGCAGATATTTTCCTATCAGCGCCCATGGGCGATTGGATTCTAATCAACTGAGGTCAGGTAAAATGTTATATATACATGTAAAGCAGATGTATAGTGGGGTTGGTTGTTCTTCTGGGCTATTCTTTGTAATGGCTTCTTGGCCTCTATAATCAATATAAATTGGTATTTTTTCCTCTATCTTATTTTTTTTTTTGCACTGTGTTTGCTCTTCTGGAACTCTCTAAAATTAATATGAGTCTGTGTAAGTCTTTCTAGCTGTGAGATTATTACTGTGTCGATTCAGTTGCAACCAAAAACATTTAAATCTAGTGTATCACTTAGTTCATTTTAGCATTTCATTTCAAGCATTCCTTCTAACCCTTTTCCTAGCAAGAATTAGCACTAGGTTTAGATGAATTGCTCTAAGCATTAGGCTTAGAAAGAGGAAGACAGCCTTCTCCGAAGGTCTGATCTCATTTTGCAAGGTCCCACACTTCAAGATCATTCCCATGTTTCTCCAGAATGCTAAAGTTTCACAACTGGAGCAAGGGTGCAAATATGGGTGATAATAGTTTTTGGCACACCCAGTGGGACCAGTTCGATGAACTTCTCATCAAAGTACTAAGAGATTTGGTGTTTCTCTTGGTATTACCAGCCTTCAGGGCAATTTCTTCAACACCATGGCGAGTCTATTGAACAAATCATCTAGTTTCAGTAGCCCAAGTACCTAAAATTTCATTAAAGGTTAGGATTTTGGTGGTTTTCCTGGTCTATTAAGCTTCTAGAAGCATCTCAATCACCTGGTGACTCCCTCTCTGGTATGTATCTAGTTTCTCTTTGGTTGCAGACCTATTTTTCTCTCATTCTGACATTTTTATGATTATCCAGCATTTAGATACTATAAATGTCAGAATTTTACAGGAATTATGGCTATTCCCCTACCCCTAATCCAAATATAGGCTATGGGCCCCCATATCAACAATACTAGGCCCCAAATGCCTCTGATTTTATGCCATACAGCCCTACCGCTACAAAATATCAGCATCCTATGATGCTTACCCTCTTAATCTGACTCAAGTTGTTGCCCCTGAGAATGTTGACGCTTTCAATGAGCTCATGAGCGATTTTCTAAAGCTGGACGGAAGTTTAGATAAAGCCAAAAGAGCAGTAGGGTATAGTCAGCCTTAGTGTTTTTATGATCTCAGCATCATAAGCATGTATGGTCTCAAGAAGCTGTCTCTAAATCTAAATAGGGAGGCTGATGAATTTATAGAAATGTTAAAATGTGACCAGCAACAAGAAGCACAAGAGGGGGTTTTTAAGGAAAACCTGGCTATAAGGATGACACCTGCTCAACCTGCTGTGGAAGAAGCTCCCAAATTTAAGATTCTAAGCTTCAGGTAGGATAATCCATCTGTGCCTCCAAAGCCACCTCCCAGTTTTAAAATTCCATGTTTTAGAGGACCTTAGTCTTCACAGGAGCCTATTCCTAGCTTCAAACAAGTCCATCCTTCAAACCAAAGTGAATCTATGAAAGTGGCTCAAACTTCTCTATCATGGCAACCTTCTTGGATCAAGCATCGTGGTTACAAAATACCAAACCTTGTAAAGGCCAGTCCTCTCATACCAATTCAAAATCAAGCAGAGGAAACAATTGTAGAATCCAAGCCTTCCATAATTCTAAGTTTTAGGAATGCTTCTTCAACCCAACAACCAATTCATAACCAAGAGCAACCTAGACTCCACAAGTTTCCAGGCTTCAAAGCCTATATCCCTTCACAAGTCCCTGTTCCTGTGCAAACTCAGATTATCACTCCCCAGGAACAAATTTGTCCAGAACCCTCTCCCCTCTAAGAAATTCAAGAAGATATTTAGGCTTCTTTCCCTAATGATATTTCAATCCTCAGGGGTGGACCTTTTGTCTACCAAGAAAATTGGAAAGATGAGCCAAAAGAGGTGGAAGAAGATAAGACTAATGAGGAATAGTTCGTTCCTACACTCACAGAGATAAAAGTGTTTGAACCTATTGCACTTGTGAGTACGGTTGACCCAATTAAGGGATTGAGTCCTTTAGACTTTAGTTCCTTTGAAGCCTTTTCTCATGCATCCAATCAAGTAAACAAGGTTGAAATGCAAAAAGTGCATGGGGAAAGCCTTCAGCTGCAGAGACAACTTAACCAAAATCCAGTGGAGCTAGAGTCAAAGGATGGAAGCATAGGGGAAGAGGTTGTTAAGATCACTGCAGAGGTGGATGATGCTGCCCTGCTTCATTAGTTACCTGATTATGTTGAAGATGAAGAGTATGAGCAGTTGGTTGGGGATATGCAGCAACAAGAGAACACTGAAAACAATGACAAATTGTTGCAGGTTGAGGCTGAGTATGACAGTGGGGATCTAAACCATAAAGAAAGCCAAGCATGTTGCCCTATGTAAGATTATGCGGAGGCTGATTATGCTGATATGCTTGAGGAGCTCCCATGCTTTATTGAAAACAATGAGGAGACTGAACATGGCCAAGAGCAAATTGTAGATTTGTTCTTTATTATCCAACAAGGATAACACCTTCTTAGTAGGGAAGTTTTCTCTTTTGAACATGTGCATGGCTCATTCTCTGAGCCTAAGTTAGAAAGTCATGAGCATCTTGTTCATAAGGTGGAGGCAGCATATTTGTGGTAGAATCACGAGAGTTAGAGTATTTAGACCAGCAAGAAGAGGAAGAATGTAGCCATCATGACATTATATTAGCCTTCTTGTTTTCTTTGAAGGAAGAAGGAGAAAACCATGAGGTCCCAAGTCAGTTGTTTCACACACAAGAGAAATAGGAGAGTCAAATGGAAAGCACCATCATACCTAATGAGGAGCAAGAAGAGAAAGAATCAGAGCAGAGACATGAGATCAGACATGATTTGCATGCCATTTCAAGGGGATGCCCAATCAGGCATCTAGCCCAGCTGGAGACACATCAGGAAGAGTCACCACTTGTCATGCTTACCTCTAAGCATGAACTTGAGCATTAAAATGAGTGGGATCAACCCATTTATTCACCACAAGTTAGCAACATTAGCAATCAGTCCAGGTGCATAGGTGAGCTCATCTCCATTTTGAGGGGGGTACTTTATCAATTTGTCATATGTTCATTTCCCCCTCACCTCTTTTTAACTACCCACATACATGACAAACATTGTAAATTATTAAGGAAGGGCAGTTATTTTCAAGAACCAGTTAATGGCTTTGTTTAAAGTCATGTCTGACTAGTTGGTTTAGGATTAGAGTAGGTTTCATTTATGCTTTAGTTTTCCCTTTTCCTAAGTGCTTCTGCACAGGCTGCATTGTCATTAGGAGAATGCAGGCCCTTTCCCCCTTTTGTGTTTTGGAGGCAGTTTCTAGTTTTCCAGCAGGTTTTTGACTTGAATCCATGCCCAATGGATGTTTAAGGCCACTGATCTAGATGTTTAGTAGGCAAACATTCCTGAGAGGTCACCAAATTGTTGACCTATTTTCCGCTGTTCAGAGTTAAATAGTTCACCTTGTATTTTTATTGAAAATCCTTTAGGAAATCACCCCAAAAGGCTTAAATCCTTCAAAAAACTCATTCTCTACCTTGCCAAATTTCCTAATTTCTTGCCTCGAGAATCTTTGCAAAAAACCCAGAAATCTTTTGGCTTCAAGTGCCTTCCATTGCAGATGATTCTCAGTTTTGTACTTAGCCATTTTTACATACATATGCAATTGTATGCATTTGTTTGTATGTATGTTCACTTTGTATGTTCATATGTACAATCACACATACAAAGGAAAAGATGCAAGCAAAAGATACAAGAGGCAGATGCAAAGAAAATATACATCACCGACATACATTCGCCATTGTATGTTCGCACATACAAGGGTCAATATACAATAGGCAAATATGCAAAGGCAGATAGACAAAGGAGTCATCGGTGAAACATTGTTCATCGGCAGCCAAGTTCAAACCCTCTCTGATGGGCCGATGCATTATACAAGAAAAAATAATACAAGAGGTGGGGTCCGCATATGCAAAGGTGTTTGTATGTTGGGCGATTGTATCTCACATACAATCAATATACAAAGCTGAGATACAAAGGCCAACATACAAGCCGGACCCGACTGCGGAATTAGGCATAGCAGATAAAAATTTGAAGTCCGCGGCTTGTATATTGGCATTGTATATGCCAAATATACAAAGGGATTTTTGCCGAACATACAAAGGCAAAAATATAAAAGGAAATATACAAAGGCCAATATATATCAAAGAATATCCAAGGGGAAGTATGCATTAGCAAATATACAAAGACAAATGTGCATCGGGTTAGAGACAAGATACAAAAGGTGGGGCCACCAAATGTATGTATATGCGATTGTATCTTTGTACATACAATCGCATATACAAAGCGAATATGCATTCTCAAGATACAAATCCCAGAACTGAAAAAAGCATACATTCTATTTGATAAATGCTAAGGTCTGATTGTATGTATGCATGTTTTGCTTGTATATTTGCATTATATACGTGAGATACAAGCTGATATACAAAGGTATACATACAAGCCAAACCTGACTGCGGAATTAGGCATGGCGGATAATCATTTGGAGTCCGTGGCTTGTATATTGGCATTGTATGTACCGATATACAAAGGAACAAATACAAAGCCTGGGGCCCACCGAGCGCACATACAAAAGAAAAGGTACAAGTTCAAATGCATGTTTGTACGCAAGGTTTGTATGCATGTTTTCCTTTGTATATTTGGCGTTGTATGTTCAAACATACAAAGGGTCATGTATATGCGATATACAAAGGTTACATGCATATGCCGAAGTAAAGTGTTTGCAATGTATTAGGGCTTGGCTTGCATGTTTTGCTTGTATATTTTGCATTGTATATGTGATATACAAGGCAAAGATACAAAGGCAATATGCAAGCCGGACCCGACCCAGAAGTCAATTTTGACAAAATTCAAAGGTTCAGGTCCATGGCTTGTATATTTTGCGTTGCATATTGTGACATTCAAAGGAGTGATACAAAGGCCGTTTTAAAAGACATAGCACATGCTTGCATGTTGGCATATACAAAGTGATTTGAATGTGCAAAAGGCAAAAAAGGGGAGATTGTATGAATGCATAAGATGATCCTAAGAATGCAGTGGCCATTGTATATATAATGGCGTAATATAGAAATATACAAGCATAGATACAAAGTGATATATATAGACAATTGACCAAAACTTTGACTGCCTGTATCTCCTCCATCCTGGCAAATTTCTACATGCTGCAAAAGGCAAAAATGCTTGTTTTTGCCTCCCCTTTCATTTGGCGGGTTTTTGAGCAGGATTTTTTTTCACTTTCAATTTTGGATCTGGATTTGCATATTTTGGCGACTGGATGTTTCAGCGGCTATTTTTGCAGATGCAAATATAGATATTTGTGGCATTTATGAGTGCAGATTGATGATGTAGTAGCTTGCATTGAAGACCTGAAATATCTTCCATCTGCCCTGTTCTAGATATTTTCATGCCATAACTTCTGCAGATGGATGTCCCTTCAAGCAGATATTTTCCTATCAGTGCCCATGGGTGATTGGATTCTAATCGACGAAGGTTAGGTAAAATGTTATATATACATGTAAAGCAGATGTATAGTGAGGTTGGTTGTTCTTCTAGGCTATTCTTTGTAATGGCTACTTGGCCTCTATAATCAATATAAATTGGTATTTTTGCCTCTCTCTTATTATTATTTTTGCACCGTGTCTGCTCTTTTGGACCTCTCTAAAATTAATATGAGTATGTGTAAGTCTTTCTAGCTGTGAGATTATTACTGTGTCAATTCGGTTGCAGCCAAACACATTTAAATCTGGTGTATCACTTAGTTCATTTTAGCATTTCATTTCAAGCATTCCTTCTAACCCTTTTCCCAGCAAGCATTAGCACTAGGTTTAGATGAATTTCTCTAAGCATTAGGCTTAGAAAGAGGAAGCCGGCCTTCTTTGGAGGTCTAATCTCATTTCGCAAGGTCCCACACTTCAAGATCATTCCCATGTTTCTCTAGATTGCTAAAGTTTCACAACTGCAGCAAGGGTACAAATCTAGGTGATAATAGTTACAATAAGGTATTTTCTCAAATAACATATTTGCATCTTTTAGTTTTAGGTTCCTTTTTACCTTAATAGAAAGGTGAGATGGACATTCCCCATAAGTCAAAAAGAATGAAACATCAAAGAACCATTCATCAATGGTACTTACTTCATTCTCCTTTGGTGTGTTTTCTACCATAATCTTGTAAAGGCCTCTTCCTCTAACCAGCTTGGTAGGTTTGATTGTAACATCATACTCTTGCACTTTTGTCACCTAGGCTCCCCTTTTGTTACTGCTGATCTCTTGCTGCGTCAGAATGGATTTTACCGCAGGGTTTGGGATGTAGATGAAGGTGTGGGAATGGAGGATATAGAATTTGAAGCACTATCTCAAAAGTTTGAAGGCTTTCACTGAAGCAGACAAATGACCACCGCATGCCTCATTATGGAAGAACTCAAGAAGCTTTGTTTGTTATTCCTTACCTACGCATATTAAAAAGGTGCCATTGATTCCCCTTTTATATAAAGTATTTTCCCAAATGACATATTTGTAGCTTTTAGTTTTAGGTTCCTTTTTACCTTAGCATAAAGGTGAGATGAATATTCCCCATAAGTCAAAAATAATAAAAACATCAAAGAACCATTCGTCAATGGTACTTACACAGAGGGTAAGAAGAAGGTCTTCATTCTCCTCTGGTGTGTTTTCTACCATCAACTTGTAAAGGCCTCTTTCTCTAACTAGCTTGGTAGGTTTGATTGTAACATCATACTCTTGCACTTTTGTCACCCAGGCTCCCCTTTTGTTACTGCTAATCTCCTACTGTGTTAGAATGGATTTTATGGTAGGGTCTGGGACATAGATGAAGGTGTGGGAATGGAGGATATAGAATCTGAGCTGCTTCACAACTTTGACAATAGTAAAAGCATGTTTCTCCATAGGTGAACAGTTTAGTTGGTGCTTCTTTAGGGGCATGCTGATAAAAGCAATGGTAGATTAAACTTCTTATTCATTCTTTTGAAGCAATATAGCAGATAATGTGTTCAGATGCATAAGAATAGATAATGAAATCTTTATCAAAATTTGGACACACCAGGGTTGGAGAATTAGCTATTGCTTCTTTGATGGATTTAAAGGATACCTTTCCTTCATTGCTCCATTTGAAAATAGGCTTATCCTTCATCATTTCCGCAATATGCTTGGTTAACTTAGCAAATTTAGGCATGAATCTCCTCAAGAAGTTAACTTCTCTGAAGAAGGACCTTGTGTGGCTCTTGCTAATAGGCAAGGTTAACTGCTGGATGGCTTTAACCCTCTTTAGGTCTATTTTGATTCCTTCCTCTGAGACTATGTGTCCCAAAAGCTTTCCTTTAGTAAATCCAAAAACAAATTTCTTAGGATTTAATGATATACCTCTATCTCTGCACATCTGCAATACAATCTCCAAATGATCAATGTGATCCTCCCTCTTCTTTGAAAAGACTGAAATCATCAAGATATACCACAATAATTTTATTTTTTAAGTCTCCAAAAGAAAGGTCCATAGCCCTCTGAAAAGTTGCTCCTACGTTGATCAGTCTGAAAGACATTCTATTATATGCTAAGGTTCCTTTTGGAGTGGTGAAGACTGTCTTGTGCTGATCTTCAGGGGCTACCCTGATCTAGTTATATCCTGAGAATCCATCGAGCATTGACATCGTTTCTTCCCTTGAGACTATTTGTAAGATGTGGTCCATCACTGGCAATGGGTAATTATCCTTCAAAGAAGCTTGATTTAAATTCCTAAAATCCACACATATTCTTATTTCTCCTCTTTTCTTTCTGACAGGCACAATGTTAGCCACCTAGGTTGAATTATGTATTGGATATATGATTTTAGCCTTTAACATCTTATCAACCTAATTAAATATAGCATCTACAACCCTTGGATTGTAAGATCTTTGTTTTTGTCTAAAAGGGCTTGTACCTAGTTTTAGTGGTATCCAATATAGTAGTTTTCCATCCATGATTTTCTCTAGATCCACATAACATTAGGAAAACACATCTTTATACTTGATTAGTAAAGAAATTAGTCATTTTATCTCTTTAGGTGTACAACATTTGCCTATACATACCAGTTTAGGTTTCTCACTATTGCCAATGTTGATGTGCTCATACTCAGCTGGAGCATTGGTGGTGGACTGGATCTTCTGCTTAATATAATGATCGTGCTTGTAGAAGAGGTCCTCAAGGCTTATTAGGCCTTTAAGAAGAGTGTTCCCTTTCAATTAGATGATTTCCTCACTACACCCATCTGGTTGGGTAATTGCCCCCTTTGTAACCTCATTGTTCTCAGAGATACTCCCTTCAGAATAAGTTTACAAAAGCATCTTCCTTTTCCAGGAAGGAAGTGATTTGTTTGTCGTTATCAAATACTTTCTAGTAATTCACATTATCTAGAATTCTTGGTCTATAGATAACCTCAACCCTCTAAGTATTCTCTTTGAAGTCTAGGTGAGGAAGGAGCAAAGAAGCTGAAACAACAAAGGAGTCTACCCTAGTGTTCTATTCTCTAGGCACAAATTCTATGGAGAAGGTGTCAAAACACTCTATACTATCCCAAACTTGATTGCGATAGCTTTATAATCTGTTATTTTTCACAGAGAAAATTTTTGATACTTGTTTCATAATTAATTATGTGTCTCTGACAACTCTCAATTGTTTAATTCCTTTTTCTCTAGCCATTTCAAGCCCCAACAACAAGGCTTCATACTCGGCCATGTTATTAGTGTTTTCACACTCCAATTTGGAAAGAAAAAGGGAACTTATACTCATCTAGAGAGATCAACACAACTCCAACTCTTGACCTTGATGAGGAGTAGCTACCGTCAAATTCTAGTGTCCACAGTTCATTGGACAAATCAGGCTTGATCAATTCTAAGTCTTTTCCTTCCCACACTAATGAAAACATGTAAGTTCCAGGACCTATCTCTACATATAATATCTCTGATCTGGGGTCCCCTGACTTTAGAATGGTGAATTAGGCATTTGGCTCTGGTTTTAGATGAACTTTCTTTCCTTCTATTGGAATGAGTGCATGAGACTAATCCATTTGTATTTCTCTTCCTAGGTCTCTGTAAAAGCTCCTGCTCAATAACATACCATAACTTGCAGGTATATTAGCCACTAGGATGGTAAGATTGATTCTTTTCTTTGGGTAGGATGCTAGAGCTACCCTAGCATTTTTAATCTAGTTGATTATAGGGACTTGAGTGTAGTCCATGGAATAGCATTTACCGTGAGATGAGGTTAGGGACAAACCTAAAGCTTTAGCCACCTAAGCAGGCATGACATTATCAGATGCTCCTGAGTCAACTACATAATTGCTCAGTTTATGCCTAGCTATGAACAAGGAGATGTAGAAAGGATTGGGTTTATCAAAAGGGTTCTTTTGCTAAGTCTTTTTGGGATCAGACACTTTTTTGTTAGGTGTTTTCTCCCTTTCTCCATTTTTGGAAAACTGGGCATGGACAGGAGCAGAGGAGGAAGAGGGTTCTTCTTTGACATACCATACCAACCTATCCAACTCAACAGAGTTGAGCCTAAGGTGTTCTTCTTGAGAGATTTGTATTTTGGTGTTTTTACAGGATTCAATAATATCAAAGGTAGAACAAGAAGAATTCTTAGAGATAGGTACCTTGGATTGGGTTTGCTGGATAGCATCTCCATTTGCCCTTTTAGGTTTTTCAGTGGTGTTTCTAGACAATATCCTTAGGGAGAAGGTATTGTTGCCTGCCTGGCTCTTGAGCTCCACTTCTTTCCTTTGGCTCTTTTGTCCTCTCATAAAGACCGTGCAATTAGGATTCTCCCAGTCGGTGTATAATTCTTCACTCTTGTCTGAATCTGATTCATCTTCCATGAAATTCACAGTGGCATTACCATATGCTCTGCATCCTTTCTTCTATCAATGGCTCATTCGTAGGTTCATTCATACAAAGCATCTACATGAACCTAGTCATTTTAGGACAATCACTGCCATCATAATCAGTAGTCAAATGAAAGTTGCACACCATATGATTCACCCTTCCATTGGTAGAGGGACCTTCTATTGCCAACCTTTGAGATGGCCTTGGTAATCCTAGGGTTTTTTGGCATTTGATATGTTAAAATCTCTTATGGGTGTGTTGTGAAAATAAGGCTGCTGTTATGGTCTAGGCATTTGCCTTTTGAGAGAAATGACATCATTGGCTAGGCATTGTATCACTGGATCTGTGGATGTGCTCATCTACCCTTTACTCATTTGAACTTCCTTCCTCCATTTTCCCCCAGTTATGAGATCATCTTCAATAGATATTGCCACCTCTTGAGATCTGCGGAGATCAACCACTCCTTCTCTTTTGAGTGTATAATTGATGTTTGGAGGCAAAGAGTTCATGAAGAAGCACTTTTGAGTGTCATCACTGGGTTGCATTGCAGGAGTTATTCTATTCACAATGTAGTTAAATTTGGCCACAAATTCTCTCATTGGTTCATGCATCTCTTTCTTGAGCGAAGATAATTTGGCCAACAAAGTGTGCTTATTTTTTAAGGAATTAAATTTGTTTTCAAACTTAGTTCTCATGGAATCCCAGCTATTGATGGAACCCGAAGCTAGGTGATAGAATCATTCTGTAGCAGCATCAAATAAAGTTTTGACAAACAACCTAACAAAGACATCTTCATATTACACTCTCAGGATAGAGCAAGTGGCAAAGAATGCACTGATATGCTCATCTAGAGTGACCTTGCCATCTCCCTTGAATTTAGGCAATAGTTTGCCAGAGCCTCTAGGCAAATCATGTAGTTGAGTTCCTAACACTAATGGGCCAATTGCAGGCCCCCATGGGACTGGTTGTTGTTGACGAGCCATGGGAGTTTGTAGATTGACCATCAAAGGTAGGGTGGTACCATGCAGAACTAATGCCTAACACACTGAAGATGTAACAAGACATACAGACAAGGGAGCCCTGCTAAAAGACTTAACTTTGTGTCTTGAAGGAAATGTAGAAAAACTAAGAGAATCTAATAAATCAAAGTCTAGATCAAAAATAAATTTCTTTCTATCTCCTCTGGTGCACCTCTTAGAAGCCAGCTTTAATAATACAATATACTATATAGTATAATACACAATAATAGAGTCACCACCCTTTTCTAGTTTTTGGGGTTAAAATGGAGACACGCTTGTTGACCATTCCCTTGATCACCTTGGTGATTATTTTGCTAATTACCTGGCTGATGATTAGGCTGATAATTTTGGTTGTTGTTTTCTCTCCTATTGGGGACTTGAATGATTCGAAAGGGTCTCTCTCTTCTAGGAATTGGGATGACGTCCTCTATCAGGTAGATCTCTTGGGCATCAATGAAGCATCTGGCATTTTCTTCCATTATTTCCTTGAGTTCTTCAATTTCCAGAACTTCATTCACTTGATAGTATTTATGATTACTTCTTTAGTTTCACTAGGCCAAATTTTGTAACCCATTGACAATATCTTCTTGTTCATCTGCAAGCCAATCTATATTAGGATGAAGCACTGGCATATTTCTTCCTAGACGTACCATTGATACTTATGTTTTCTATTACAACAGATGATATCTCAGCAATCATACAATATGGAATTTTCTCTGCCGTCATGACTGATTTCTCCTTAAAAGTCTTTCATTGCTTAAAAATAGGAGTATTTGTTTGGGCGGTTAAAACTAGATAGTTATGTCTCTGAATAAGAACCGACCAAATCAATCCAATAAACAAGAGTCAATAGCTTTAGGGGCAAACATCTTTTTTGTTCTATAGTCCCTAGTAGAGTCACCAAAAATTTGTTAGCAAACAGATTTTTCCACTGCTTAAATTCCTCTAACTTGCCCTGTTGGCGGTAATAATTCCACTAATAGTTGGATAATTTGTTAAAGTAACTATCCTATGATGGTTTTAGAAGGTATAACTCCCTTCTTATGATAATTTATATCCTTTTGGTTACACTTTTAACCAGAAAGTGAAGAAAGCTGATTGCATATAAAAACCAAAAGAACTAACTAACCCTAACACTGTCTATATTATGGGCACAAATTCGCATTAAATATAAAGTTCTCCCTCAAACATAAGAAAGAAAGAAAAACTATTTATGGCTTCTCAATAAATTTAAATACCACTTTAGCATCAAATCCCAACATAAAAAGAGAGACACTTAGATGATAATATTTCAAGTGGGGAAGTAGGTTATCAATATTCCAAACATCTTTGAATAAACCTCAAGATTCACATATTAAACATTCAACATACGAAGAAAAAATAATCAATACTAAAGTAATTGACTCACTGTCAATTCCCAAGTAGAAATGAACTTGATATTACCACATGATACTATCAGAATATCCCCCTTACTTTAGAATTAAGATCAAAATAGTTTAGTCTTGTACAATGAAAATTTCCTTTGGCCAAAAGAAAAAGATCCTTATTCCCCTCTTACATTCCAAATATATAGTAAAATGAAACATAATTTTTTTTCTTGTATACAATTATCATAACTAATAGATCATTATAAAACCAAATTTGTATGGAAACATTAAAGAAGTTTAACAAGTGCTCAATAAATTAGAAAACAATTATGGAATTGTATTTTCAGCATCATCTTCTGTGGCATCTGACTTTTCGAGTGTATCCAGCGTTCCTTTCTATGTTGCATCTTCTATTTTCTAAGTGGTGTCTAGTCTTGTTTGTGTTGTGCCTTGTACACATGCCCCATTTTGCCAAGTGGGGACCCCCTCTTTTTGCTTTGGCTTTGAGTCTCAACCTTTCCTCCTTATGATGATGAGTAAGTGAAGTGGTGCTTAGAATGTAGGATTTTTTCTAGATTTGAGTATTTGGCATGTTTGGAGTTGTCTGATGCCTTTCATGATTGATTTGGAGGAGTCCTAATTGGTCTTGTGCTTGAGAAATAGCCATTTGTTTCCTTTTTGCTGAAAGTGGGTGTTATTGAAGTTTGTGCTAAAGTCTTGTGTCACTGGATATGGTTCTTGAAATTGCTACTATAGGATGTGTCATGTTGGAATTCTTAGTCTCCATGCCTCAAAATTACAAAATCATGTCAAATTCCATAATATTTCACTAAGGGGTCCTTGTTCTTTCATCTTGATGCATATCCATGAAGCCTTGAAATTGGCTAAGTCTGAAGCCCTAAAACCTTGAAAAATTGGTTAAGTTTGAAATCTGGTCAATCCTCCAGAATCTAGAATATGCATGTTAAATCCCATGGATCCATGACCTATCTCAAACATCCTGACAATATATTTTAAAATATTTAAAGTATACTTAAATATATTTTTAAATATACTGTCAGTCAGGGACCTTCAAAATCTGGTGGGAAAAATTCACCCTACTGTAGTTAGCGGGCTTTTTCCACCCTACTAGATGTGCTAAAAAGACCTCCAATAGGATAAGTGCTAAAAACTAATCCTATTGGACATGTTCGGTACCCCCAAAAGTTCTACAGACTCCAAAATAGAAAAAAACAGGTTTTTTCACCTCAACAGGATATAGCGCTAAAAATGCCTTCAATAAGATATATCTTGTTGACCTAAATATATACACACACACACACATATACATACTGCTGTATACACAATATAGTCTCTTTTTTTTGTTTTAACAGTATATAAAAAATAGTTTATATTTAAATATATATAAATATATACATTCATATATATATATAAAACTATATTTTCAAATATATATTTCCTTCTAAACTCACAGATTTTCTTTTTAAAACAAATAAGCAAAAGATACATTTTTCTATATCAGATTTATATAGAGCAAATGAACATTTCTTTATTGTAAAACATAAAAGAACATATTTCCACATAACCATCTCTTCAAATGATCTATTCATTATATTTTTTTTTTAGCAAATGCAACTAGTTCTTTTCTTCATAATGACAACATCATCTAAATTCTCTTCTCATA
Organism: Cunninghamia lanceolata; assembly: GCA_027924645.1. Classification (NCBI taxonomy): domain Eukaryota; kingdom Viridiplantae; phylum Streptophyta; class Pinopsida; order Cupressales; family Cupressaceae; genus Cunninghamia; species Cunninghamia lanceolata. The sequence goes on along the minus strand of BSBN01000604.1, from coordinate 4,986,926 downwards.
AGGAAATAAAATGTAAAGATTTTCATTGTATTCCACAAAGATAAAACAACAAATAATCTATTTTTTTTTTGAACAATAAACATACAAGTGAAATAGCAATAAGACCATATGTTTCCTCCAATACTCTATTTTTTTTTAAATCATAAGCATAAAAATCAGCTAATTAAAATTTCTATTGCAAATGTAAATAGTTCATATACACAAGTAAAAACATACTTTACAACATGAGAGAGAGAACAAGGTTCTCCTCTTTTGAAATCTAAAAATGATACAAAAGCCTAACTTGGCCATGCTCTCTCAAGAGCACTAAAATAACAACTCTTAAGGACAATGATAATTTCTTCAATTTCACATAGCTCCAAATAACCTGCAAAGACACAAAAAGGGGAAGAAGCCACAACAACATGCTCTCCTCCCTACCATTGACTCACTCATGAGTCACTCCCGAGCTAGGAGGTCATCCTCACACTAGGAAAACTCAAACCACAACACAATATTGCATTCAACACCCAAAAACAAAATTACTCCCATGGCTAACACAACACAAAACTCACTCAAGGTGAGTTTAATGGGCTAGGGGAGTGGACATCACTCAACTCAATTGTGCCACTCCAAAAACTTCCCAAAACATATATCCTTCAAGGCCTCAAGCCCACACATATAAACCTGATTTCACAACTTTCTCTTATACACATATTGCTCAAATTCACAAATTTACCCTCAAGGCTAAAACTCCATGAAACCAAGGATGTGACCCCAAGGAGGTTCACTCCTCCCCTGCCCCACACATGTTGAGCATCTTCTCCCAAGTAGGAGAGGCTCTCACAACTCCCATACAAATTTTCCCCACAACAAGTAAAAACTCAAAATGAAAACTCACACATAGCATCACACAAGAAATAAAATACATAAGGGAAGGCATTAGCCTTAAATCCTACCTTATAAATCCCAATTGGAAGATAGTTGAGAAGAGCTCCTCTAACTCCTTCTCCAAGTTGAGCCACCAATTTTCCCTCTAACTTTTTCCCCAAAATAATTAAAATCTAAAAATTGCCAAAAATTGAACAACCCCATCCCTCCCTTCAAGAGGGATTAAAGTAGGCTCTTCTCATGAGCCTTGAGGAATGGGGAGGTGACACATGTCACATCCTCACTTCTCCTCCCAAATACAAGAAAGACTCTTGGAATGGGGTGGTGACACATGCCATTCACCCATCCACCAAGTCTCTCCCATCCACTTGTCCTCTCATAAACATGTGGGAGAGAAATGTGAAGCTTAAGGAGTAAGTGCCACATGTGCCTGAATCCTCTCCTCCTAAGAAAGACCACTCAACCCCAAGGTACCCTCACCAATTGTGGGAGAGACTTGGAGTAGATTCCTCCACAATTAAGGGGTCTTGAAGACTCCCCCAACCTAGGGAAGAGGAAAGGAAGAGGTTGAGTGTTTGACCCACTCATCCTCTCCCTCCCAAGCTTCCATTTTCGTCACTTTACTTTAGGGTGAAGTTAAAGTGACCAAATAGAAGTTTACTTAAGGTTACGCAAGCCCAAAGGATCCCTAGACCCTAGGGGTACAACCCAAGGTCAAGTTTAACCCATTTTGAGCACCAAAGGTTGAGTAAAAACACATAAAAGGGGTCATAAAAATTTATAACTCAAAAATAAAATTTAAATGACACTAAAACTTACAACACCAATTAGAAATCAAATAAAAGAAGGGTACACCTAACACAACTAACACCATGCAACAACATTACAAAATTTCATCATGCAAACATAGTTGATCTTGGTTCCTCTTAGAACTAGATCAGCTTCACACATGAAAACAACATAGTGTGTGGGATGATCTCTGAGTATCTGTGGCTTCATTAGAAACACTTGTGTACTCAAATAAAATGTTAATCTGATATGTATATGATAGCCGAAGCAAAGTGAAACAAGCACATACAACATCACATGTTCATATAAGCATCTAGGAAATCATATTATAGTTAAATTCTAAATTCTGCATTACAAACATCCATCGCAGATATAATTACATAAAAAATTCCTAACTAAAATCACATGCACAATATCCATATAACATCATAATGTAAATTACATGTCTAACCTCAATAGTGAATCAATATCAAGGTCAAATCACATCGTAATCCTACTAAACATAATAAATCCACATAAAGCATAAAGTCTAATAGTTCTGAAATTCAGGATCAACAGTCCCACAAGACTAGTAAGTATCACCAACAATAAAATAAAGTAGTCAAATATAAGGGAATGAAAAGGTAGGCCTCACATCCTCCCCCTCTAAGACTGTACTTCCTCCTAGAAGTCGTTAAAGAGGTGAGGATAAAGGGCCCTTAATCTTGCTGCATCCTCCCATGTCGCCATGACCTCATCATACATGTCCCACTGGACCCTAACTTGGTCTAGGTCTCAACCTCAAAGACCCAGCATCCAATGAGCCAATATGCAAATTGGCTCCAAAGCCAGCTATCCATCTGCCTCTACCTGAAGAGTACTCCAATCCAATACATGAAATAAATCAGATATGTAACACCGTAAAACTGAAACATGAAAAACATCGTGGATACGCGACATGCTAAGTGGCAAGGCTAGATGATAGGCTATGGATCCTATCTACTCCAAGATCTCAAAAGGTCCAACAAAATGAGGTGCAAGCTTAGAGCCCTTTTCGTAATGGATTTGACTCTTGTGCGGTAGCACTCTCAAGAACACTTTGTCCCCAAGTGAGAAACTATGATCTATCCTCTTAGCATCGGCATACTTCTTCTATCGATCCTGTGCCTCTTGAAGTCTCTACCTAATCAAAGTCACCTGCTGCTCCATATCCTGAACCAACTCTGGCCCTATCACAACCCTGTCCTCAATACAGTCCCAACTCAAAGGTGTCCTACAAGGTCTACCATATAAGGCCTGAAAAGGAGGCATACCCAACAAGCTGTGATGCCCATTATTGTAGGCAAACTCAACTAGATACAGATACTCCTCCTATCTACTCTGGTCATCCATGACATACATATAGAGCATATCCTCTAGAACCTGATTAACTCTCTCTGTCTATCCATCGGTCTCAGGATGATAAGCAGAACTAAAGTTGAGCTATGTGCCCAATGCCTGCTGCAAGGCTCTCCAAAAGGCTGAAGTGAACACTGAATCCTTGTCAGAAATGATAAGGTGAGGTACCCCATGTAATCTAACAATCTGATCCAAGAATACTCTCGCCACAGATGTTGCATTGTACATTGTGTGTACAGGTGATAAATGCATCACCTTGGTCAACTTATCAACCGTCACCATGATGGCATCATGGTGACATGATGACATGGGAAGACCAATAATAAATTCCATGGAAATGGTGTCCCATTTCTACTTAGGTATCTCATGAGGGTATAAAAGACTTGCGGGATGCTGATGCTCAGCCTTGACCCTCTGGCACTCAAGGCAACGAGAAACATACTCTACAATATCCCGTTTCATACCTGCCCAATGGTATAATTGTCGCAAGTCAGCATGCATCTTCTTCACCCCTGGGTGTGCTGCATAAGGCAATCTATGAGCCTCTGAATGAACTACTACACGAAGGTCACCCGCACGGGGTACATAGATGCGTTGTCGATGTCTAAGCAAACCATCTAACTCAAGGGAATATCCTGCAAAACTGCCCTTAAGGGCCTCTGTTTCCAGATCTCCTGCTGTACCTCAAGAAACCACTCATCCTCAGGCAAATGCTAAATGATGCACTCTCTCAAGTCCACACTCAAAGTCAAGGTTAGGATCCTATGGCACTTATGACTCAAAGCGTCAGCGACCACATTCTCCTTCCCTTTGATGTAGTGGACATCAAAGTCATACTCACATAGAAACTCCATCCAACACCGCTGGTGGGCATTCAAATTTGGCTATGTGAATATGTACTACAAACTATGGTGATCCGAATGAAGCTCATAGCTCAACCCAAAATAAAATGTCTCCAACAAACAAGAGCATGTACCATTGCTGCGAGCTCTAAATTGTGAGTAGGGTAGTTCAACTCATGTGTCTTGAGCTTACGTGATTCATATGTAATCACTCTACCAACTTGCATAAGCACGACTCCCAAACCCTCAAGTGATGCATCTGTGCAAACTACAAAATCCTCTGCAAGATCTGGGACTGCTAAGATGGGAGTGCTGATAAGACGCTCCTTAAGGACCCCAAAGGCCCTCTCAAACTGCTCGGTCCAAGTGAAACTCTTCCCTTTTCATTGAAGGGAAGTAATGGGGTGCGCTATCCTAGAAAAGCCTTCTACGAATCTGCGGTAGTAACCAACTAATCCCATGAAACTCCTGACCTTTATCATACAGGTGGGTTCTGGCCAATCTCTAATAGCTCTTAGCTTCGATGGATCTACATAGATGCCATCACTTGATAGGATGTACCCCAAATACTGTACTTCTGTCTTGAAAAAGGCACACTTCGTCAAGTTGCCATAAAGTTGTTGCTCTCAAGCACTGCAAAACTTGACGTAGGTGCTCCTCATGTTCCTCCTCAGTCTACGAATGGATCAATATGTCATCAAGAAAAATAATCAGGAACCGATCCAAGTAGGTACAGAACACCCCGTTCATGAGACTCATGAACACTGCAGGGGCGTTCGTCAAACCGAAGGGGACCACAATGAACTCATATTGGCAGTATCTAGTCCAGAAAATAGTCTTATGAATATCCACCTCTGTGATACGCAATTGATGGTAACTAGAATTCAGGTCAATCTTAGAGAATACCCTGGCTCCCTGCATCTGGTCAAAGAGATCATCAATCCTAGGTAGAGGATAATGGTTCTTTACTGTCACCTTATTCAACTGCCTATAATCCATGCATAACTGAAGTGACCCATCCTTCTTCTTCACGAAGATAACTGGAGCACCCCAAGGTGAAATGCTCAGTTGGATGCGCCCCTTCTCAAGAAACTCCTCTAACTGCAGCTTGAGCTCTGTCAGCTCATGAGTGGTCATCCTATAGGGTGCACGAGACACTGGCTCGGCACCTGACACTAAATCAATATGAAAGTCTACCTCGCGACGGGGTGGCATCCCTTGTAACTCTGGAGGAAACACGTCGGCAAATTCTCTCAAGATGGGATGGTCACCTAATAATGCCTTAGGGTCATCCTCTGATTTGTCACTAACTGTGATAGTGAACATCTGACATCCCTTCCACATGTAGCACTTAAGCTACTGAGCGGATATCATATGAACTACCGTGGGCTTCTGAAAGCCCTTTATCACAACTGGTGCACCATGATCATCTAAGCAGCTAATCACCTTTCGACGACAATCTAGCTTGGCTCTATGAGCCGCAAACCAGTCCATACCCAAAACCACATCATAGGATCCTAATGGCATAACTCTAAGGTCACAAGATGTAGTAAAGGACCCCAAAGAGATCTCACAATCCTGAACCAAAGCATCTAATGTCATCTTGGCCCTAGAGGCCAACTCAACCTCCCACTTAATGTCTTGCCTAGAAGCCACTAGCCTGCAACGTTCCACTAACAATGTAGATAAAAAAGAATCAGTAGCTCTAGAGTTAAAAAGAATAGAGATGGGGGCACCCCTGATCATACCTTATGTCTCAATCATGGATGCCTGATAGTCAACCTGGCAGTTATCAACTGCTGCAAACATGCGGTGGGACTTGCCCACATCCCCTACAGTTTGTTCTAACCCTCCTAAACGGGGCTGTCCCCCTGCCATAAAGCCCTATGGGCACTCTTTGGCTAGATGTTCTGCTCCACCACACACATAGCATGGGCCCCGAGCCTGTATCTGTCCCGTCAGAGTCCTACCTGACTGCTGCTGTCTAGATCTACCTGTGGAACCCTGTGAACCCCTGTATGATTGCTGAGACCTCGTGGGCCCCACAGGTGGTCTCTACTACCTCTGATCTCTATGAGGCCCTATTGCTTCCATCCTCAATTCTACCCTCCTTGTGTCCTCTGCTGGGGTCTAGACCTCTGCTGATTCTGCTGCTGCTACTGCTGTGGAGGTCTAGGAGGTAATGACAGAGAACTAAATCCTCCTCTTTATGGTGGTAGTTGTGTATATGGAAAAATCGATCTATTCTAAATCTAAATAAAACCAAAGAACCCAATAACATAAAGAAAATGAACTTAAATAAAAGCCATGACAAATAATCAATGCAATAAAGACTTTTACCGAAATTTGTGTTGTTTCCTTTGGATTGAATGTAGAATTGCTCAATGAAATTGCAAAGCCATAGCTGCAACAAGCAAGTGTAGTGCTCAAGAAATCAATGTCAAATGATCGTTATAGTGCTCAATCGACGCGTAGTGTATGCTCGAAGCTCTGTTAAGTGTGCCTGAAAATACAATCGAAGAGAGAGACTCAATGAAGGAGATGAGGGGGGTTTATATAGATTTCAAGGAAAATCGATCAACGGTCCAGATAATTCAGAAGAATCAATGGAGGAGATAAGTTGAGGAATGTGCAACGAATGAAAAGCAGACATGTGTCTTGCTTGCTTTTGCATGAGAGGAGTTATCAAGAATAAAAGAATGAGTTAACTGAAGAAATAAATCAATTAAAAGAATAAAGCAATCAGTTAAGTGATTTAAAACAAGAAGAAGGGATTTGCATGAGAAAAGAAGATATTTTGCTTTATTAAATATAGAAATATTTAATTGATGAGCAAGAAAGCTTGAGTTATATTAGAGATAACTCAAATTAGAAGAAAAAGCAATTTAAATAAATAATTGATTTATTTAAATTTAGAGAAGATATTTTGGAAGAAATAATTAAATAATTAGAATTATTTAATTTAGAAGATTTAAAAGCAAATTAAATAAATAAATTTATTTAATTGTTGTGCATGATTTTGGGAGAATGATTTTGATTTAATTAAATAATTAAGAATTATTTAATTTTAGATAAGAGGGAATTTGTTGAATTAATTAAATAATTGGATATATTTAATGTGGATGTGAATTTTGGAAGGAGGATAATGATCAAATTAAATAATTAAAATTATTTAATTGTGGAAGAATATAGAGGAATTTAATTTAATTAATTAAATAACGAAGATTTATTTAATTAATGTTGAATTTAGGAGATTTAGAAGAATTTGATGATAATTAATTAAATAATTAGATTATTTAATTAACGTTTGCAATGCAGGTGATTAGACAGATTATGAAATGCAAGTAGCATGACAAGTTGGTCATTTTAGGGTGTCTACAGTAGTGGTGGTCTACGATAATTCTTCTAGTGCTGCTGCTGTCCATGATCCTAAAACTAGGGGCATGATCCTTGCCCTTGTCCCTATATCTCCTCAGCTATGTATGCCTTCTCAGCAGCATCACTCAATGTCTGGGGGTCTGCCATGCGTATAGGCCTGCTATGCTATGGTTCAATCCTATGATGAAATTATGAACTAGGAGTTTCTCATCATGGAGATACTCTGCATATCGAGACAACTCAGTGAACTTGCCCTCGTACTGAGCAATCGTAAGCCCTCTCTGCTAAAGATCGTGAAACTCATCTATGGATGCTGTCTATAGTGATCTAATAAATACCACACATTGAAGCGCTCAATGAAGGTCTCCCAAGTGAGTGTGTCTAATGATAGATGATGCTTGCACTCCTTAGTGTGCCACCAAGTAGTTGTTGCATCTCGCAATAGGTGGACTACCACATGTGCCTTTGTGTTGCCCTCGTAAGGATGCAACGCAAAGCATCTGTCTAGGTTGATGAGACAAGCCTCAGCTTCGGCTCCCTCTGTAGTCCCGGTGAAAGCAGGAGGATTCAACCTCAACACATCCTTGATGGGGTCTTCTCGGTCTGTGTGCCCTCTAATGGGCTCATCTGCATAATAATCATACGACGTGTGAATGATCTGCTCCACTCGCGTTGTCTCCTCATGCCTATCATGACGTAGAGGGCTCCTGCTACGGACCCTGTAGGTTGATCCAACCTCTTCTACTATCATATTTGGTATCTCCACAAACAGCTCCACACGTGGTGCCTCTCATGGTTCGATGCGGGGCTCCACACGTGGCTCCACACCTGAGTCTACTTGTGGCTCCACGCGTGGTTCCTTTCACAGATCAATGCAAGGTTTAGCACATGGCTCTATGTGTGGCACATCTTCAGCTGGTGGTAACCTATCTAACACTGCCTGTAGTGTCTGAAGTATCTATGGTTCAATGTCTGGTATAGGTAGGACCTGTGGTGCCGGTGGTGCCTGACCCTCAGCTGAAGAATCACTGTGCACCTTGATGGACGCTGTGTGGTGTGAACGCGCTCGCCGAACTCGTCGGGGAGGCATCCTACAAAACAAGGTAATCACTAATTAATCAAATTTGTGGAATAAGTAACGTGCCCAAATAAGCCTAGTGTTTAAACTTAGGCTCTGATACCAAATGTCATGCCCACATTTCCCATGCAGCCACAACATGCATCACACATGTCATATCCACATTTGTCATGTGATCATGACGTGAGATATCAAAAATTTTACCTCTCTTCCCTAGAAACCCCCTCGCACGCGTAAGCATGCTCGGTGGCATTACACATAAGGCGTAAACATGATAGTTGAATGCGGGGTAATGCGTTCATTGGCGCACACCATTTTGCAATGAAGGTCAACTAGGGGGTCGATACGATGCTGTTAATGTCGTAAATAGGGTTAGGATCAACGATCAAAACCCTAGGTTAACCTAAGTGAATGATGGGATTTTGACGTAAGTCAAAATCAAAAGCCAAATTCAAGTGCATGAGTAAATATAAATTAATGTCAAAACCTAATGTCGATAACTGGCAAAAAATAATAATTTAATCCTAAGCAAGGTTAAATTTCACTAACCTAGCTAACCCTAAATTCTAGAAAAATTCGGTAGCATAATGCCTCACGGGCGTGATTAGGGTTTATTATAACAAAACTAAATTTTGATCGAAAGTTTATTGGGTTGGTTTTAAATTACCTACATTACACTAGTTAAATTGGTAGAACAGTTGATTAGATAAATTATAAATTCTAAAACTCATTAATGAAATCTCTACAAAGATGCCCAGAACATTTTTCAACAAAGCTCAATCAATTTGTTCTTCTTCACATTCTCTATTAATCAGAGTTATCACTGCATCCTTTATATTATTCCTAATTTCTTGGTAGATCAGATAACATAAGCATGTTATACTAACTTTGTTTAAATAGTTTACTAGGTTTCCAAGTTGGATTAAAATGACATCTTTATTAAACTAATAAAATCGCTCTAGATTAATTGAATTAATTATTAAACTAATAACAACTGAATTTCCACTAACCTTGTTGATTAATCCCATTGTTTTAAATTAAAAACATCTCAATAATTATTAGGCGGGACAGAATTAAATAAATAAATTATATTCTTTTCCAAATAATTAACTTAAAGACAATAGTCTATAGTCTCCCTCTAGTCTAAAATACCATATTTAAATAATTACCTTACCACTAACAACAATAATAATATTAGCCATTCTTTTAAAAAAAAATAACAACTACCCACATCATTAAAATTATCTCTTAAAATTTGCTGATGATGGCATGGTTCGGTGGTTAAGTCGCTCAGGATGTAGTGGCGGCCACCAGAGTTCAAACCCCCACTGGGCCAACGAGCTTGCAAGGCTTTACGCCTTCGCTGGGCCAATGAGCTCGCGGGTTTGAAGTGTTCTTCCTAGGGGATGAGGTCCCCCAGTTGTGGCCTCACCAGTTCATTGCTCCGGGCAAAAGCATTCGCGTGGAGCTAGAGGGCGTGTCGCACCAGCGTCGCCGGTCATGTTAAAAAGTTTACCAGGCGCATTATCTTTAAAAAAAAAATTTATCTCTTAAAAGAAAAGAGCTCTAAAAATAAAACAAAGGAGGGAATGGAAGCACAAAATAAATTAATTAAAGCCAATTTAGAAACCTTCTCTCTTTGCCCTAAAAGTCTCTAAGTAAAATAATAGTTTCCTTATGAGAAACTAGAAAACCCTAACCCTATTCTCTAAGCATCATTTTCTTTTCTCTTTATTTTTCTTCTCCTCTCTTCTCATTTTTTTCTTTTCTCTTCTCCCGTTTGGTTTTGTTGCAGGTTTGGGAAATTGACATTCATGGACACATAAGAAGAGATACACTGGAGGTTTCCATGTTAAACTATATATATATATTTATTTATTTATATAACAATGGCAATGATCATATAAATGTCTTGGAAGTTCTGGGGGCCATGGGGCCGAATCCAACACTACACACAGGAGTATCCGTAGCTGTGGTGAGGGAGGTCTATTGATGAGAGGGAGTTGGTGGATTGTGGGCAGAGGGATGATGGCTGAGGGCGTCGGCAGAGGGATGACAGACTGTGGGGAGTGGGGATTGGTGGAACCAGTGGCGAGGAAGTGTGGGGCATGGTCGGCGGAGTCTCCACAGGCGGTAGGTTTGGGAGTATCGCGGGGAAAGGGGGAGTGGGAGTGTGGGGAGGGGGCAGAGTCCCCACCCACATCCCACATAGTGGGGTGTGGGTGGGGGCTCCGCCCCCTCCCCACATCCATAACAACAGCGGCCAGTGGGGGGAGGTTCGAACCCCCCCACCCCAAAAAAACATTTTTTTTATTATCATAAAAACTGCGATCTTTAAACATTGAAAGACACAATCTCTTCTCATATACACATCGTTTCTTTTAATGGGTTTTAATTATATTTTATATTGTTATATATATATACACACATAGCAAATCATAGATTTATATACAAAATTTGCAATTTATTGTATACTATCAGATATATATATATATATATATATATATATATATATATACATACTGTTGTATACACAGTGTAGTCTCTTTTTTTTTTGTTTTAACAGTATATAAAAAAATAGTTTATATTTAAATATATACATTCATATATATATATTTTAAAATATATTTTTCCTTCTAAACTCACAGATTTTGTTTTTAAAACAAATAAGAAAAAGATACATTTTTCTATATTAGATTTATATAGAGAAAATGAACATTTCTTTTTTGTAAAACATAAAAGAACATATTTCCACATAACTAGCTCTTCAAATGATCTATTCATTATATATATATATATTTTAGCAAATGCAACTAGTTCTTTTCTTCATAATGACAACATCATCTAAATTCTCTTCTCATAAGGAAATAAAATGTAAAGATTTTCATTGTATTCCACAAAGATAAAACAACAAAATTTTTTTTAAACAATAAACATACAAGTGAAATAGCAATAAGACCATATTTTTCCTCCAATACTCTATTTAAAAAAAAAAAATCATAAACATAAAAATCAACTAATTAAAATTTCTATTGCAAATGTAAATAGTTCATACACACAAGTAAAAACATACTTTTACAACATGAGAGAGAGAACAAGGTTCTCCTCTTTTGAAATATAAAAATGATTCAAGAGCACTCAAATAACAACTCTTAAGGACAATGATAATTACTTCAACTTTACATAGCTCCAAATAACCTGCAAAGACACAAAAAGGGGAAGAAGCCACAACAATATGCTCTCCTCCCTACCATTGACTCACTCATGAGTCACCCCACGGAGCTAGGAGGTCATCCTCACACTAGGAAAACTCAAACCACAACACAACATTGCATTCAACACCCAAAAACAAAATTACTCCCATGGCTAACACAACACAAAACTCACTCAAGGTGAGTTTAATAGGGTAGGGGAGTGGACATCACTCAACTCAAGAGTGCCACTCCAAAAACTTTCCAAAACATATATCCCTCAAGGCCTCAAGCCCACACATATAAACCTGATTTCACAACTTTCTCTTATACACATATTGCTCAAATTCACAAATTTGCCCTCAAGGCTAAAACTCCATGAAACCAAGGATGTGACCCCGAGGAGGTTCACTCCTCCCTCACCCCATACATGTTGAGCATCTTCTCCCAAGTAGGAGAGGCTCTCACAACTCCCATACAATGTTTCCCCACAACAACAAGTAAAAACTCAAAATGGAAACTCACACATAGCATCACACAAGTAAATAAAATGCATAAGGGAAGGCATTAACCTTGAATTCTACCTTATAAATCCCAATTGGGAGATAGTTGAGAAGAGCTCCTCTAACTCCTCCAAGTTGAGCCACCAATTTTCCCTCTAACTTTTTCCCCAAAATAATTAAAATCTAAAAATTGCCAAAAATTGAACAACCCCATCCTTCCCTTCAAGAGGGATTAAAATAGGCTCTTCTCATGAGCCTTGAGGAATGGGGAGGTGACACATGTCACCTCCTCACTCCTACTCCCAACTACAAGCAAGACTCTTAGAATGGGGTGGTGACACAGGTCATTCACCCATCCACCAAGTCTCTCTCCCATCCACTTGTCCTCTCATAAACATGTGGGAGAGAAAGGTGGAGCTTAAGAAGGAGTGGGTTCCACATGTGCCCCAATCCTATCCTCGTAAGAAGGACCACTCAACCCCAAGGTACCCTCACCAATTGTGGGAGAGACTTGGAGTAGAGTCCTCCACAATTAAGGGGTCTTGAAGATTCCCCCAACCTAGAGAAGAGGAAAGGAAGAGTTTGAGTGTTTGACCCACTCATCCTCTCCCTCCCAAACTTCCATTTTCGTCACTTTACTTCAGGGTGAAGTTAAAGTGACCAAATAGAAGTTTACCAAGGTTACACAAGCTCAAATGACGCCTAGACCCTAGTGGCACAACCCAAGGTCAAGTTTAACCCATTTTGAGCACCAAAGGTTGAGTAAAAACACATAAAAAGGGGTCATAAAAATCTATAACTCAAAAATGAAATTTAAATGACACTACAACTTACAACACCAATTAGAAATCAAATAAAAGAAGGGTACACCTAACCCAACTAACACCATGCAACAACATTACAAAATCTCATCATGCAAACATACTTGATCTTGGTTCCTCTTGGAACTAGATCGTTTTCACACGTGAAAACAACACAGTGTGTGGGATGATCTCTGAGTATCTGTGGCTTCGTTAGAAACACCTGTGCACTTAAATGAAATGTTAATCCGACATGTATATGATAGCTGAAACAAAGTGAAACAAGCACATACAACATCATATGTTCATATAAGCATCCAAGAAATCACATTATAGTTAAATTCTAAATTCTACATTTCAAACATCCATCGCAGATATAATTACATAACAAATTCCTAACTAAAATCACATGCATAGTATTCATATAACATCATAATGTAAATTACATGTCTAACCTCATCAGTGAATCAATATCAAGGTCAAATCACATCGTAATCCTACTAAACATAATAAATCCACATAAGACATAAAGTCTAATAGTCCTAAAATTTGGGATCAACAGTCCCACAAGTCTAGTAAGTATCACCAACAGTAAAATAAAGTAGTCAAATATAAGGGAATGAAAAGGTAGGCCTCACACAAGACATGGACAATTTTAAGTGTCTACATTTTTCCCCTCTTTGAGATGATGCTACGACTAGAAGTAACATCATTTCAAAGAAGCTAAGGTGCAGATAGAGGAAAAGGATGATGATGCCCTGTCGAGAGTATAGGCAGGGTGGAAAAACATGGGTAGGCTCTCGAAATGAAAGGGATTGGATAGAAGAAAGATGAGGGAATGGATAGAAGAAATGCATAATACATTATGCTGTGATGAAAGTGAGAAACCATGGAGTTTGATTTAGCACTAGATGTTATGCACCAAGGTATAAGGACCAAGGTGACGATGTGTCTTGTGCACCCAGCATAATACAACCTTGTTTAGACATATGAGGAAGTAAACTTAGAGCATTAAAGTCCTAATGCATAAAATGTATGATATGACCTTAGATGCAAAGGTTAATGCAAAAAGTTATTCCAGCATACACAAGATATGAATATTAGTTGGAATGATATGAATTTGATACAAATGAAAGATAAAAAGATAGCACACACAAGCAAGCATGCACAAATGATTCAAAAAGAACCAAGGTATTGCCCCTGTCAAGCTGTAAACCAATGGTTGATTGATTGATGATAATTGATAGTGTCTAGTTTTAGGAAATAAAACATGCTGTATAAGATATCTGATCTAGTTTCGACAATGCAACATTCTGTATAAGACAATTGATTGTATTGATTGACACTAGTGTTGTTGGCCATACGAATCAACACCAGGATTTGATTAATGATTGATTGATTAATTGATTTGGTTTATGTCAAGATTAGGATCAAGACCATTGATGCAATTGGATAATCTTATAAGATTGATTAACTTGATTGGTATGGATTGATGATTGACTTGCATTTGAAATTTATTGCTTGGATTGACTGATTTGATTTGTGATTGATTTGAAGAATGATTTGGAGTGATTTGATGATTGAATTTGAAGAAGTGATTTGATTGAATGATTTGATTAGAATGATTAGAAGAATTTGTTTGATGATGATTGGATTAGATGAATTGAATTGATGATTGGATTGGTTTGATTTGATTGGTGGATTGATTGAGAAACTGATGGATTGATTTGAAGAATTGATTTAATTAGAGGGAATGATTTGATGAATTTGATTTGATTGATTTTAATGATTGAAGAATTGATTTTGACTTGATGATTGATTGGATTTGATATGATTTGCATTTGAGAATTGATTTGAATGATGAATTGAGAATTGATTGATTTGATTGAGGAATTGAGGACTTGATTTGATGAATTTGATTGGAATGAATTGATTGAATCAAAGGAGTGATTTGGTTTGATGAGGATAAATTTGATTGATTAAAGAATTGATTGAATTGATTTGAATGATTGATTTGATGGTTGATGATTTGATTGGATGAAATGATTTGATTTATTTGATTGGTTGAATTGATTTGATTTGAAGGAATGATTATGAAGGATTAAACTGATGATGATTTAAAGGAGTGGATTGATGATTGGAATGGATGAGTTTGGAAGAATTGATGATTGGATTGGTTTGAATTGAATTGATTTGAGGATTGAATTGAATGAGAATTGATTTGATTGGAAGAATTGATTGATTTGAAGAATGAAATTGATTTGATTGATTTTATTGAATGTACTTGATTGAGTGATTTTGCTTGATGAATTGAAGGAGTGATTTGAATTGATTTGATTGATGTGATGGATTGATTTTGATTGAATGGATTGATTTGAGGAATTGATTTGATTGGATGATTGGACTAATATGATGAATTGAGGATTGGATTGGAAGAATTTATTGGAGTGGTTTGATTCGATGAGGATTGGATTGATCTGATTTGGAAGAAGTGACTTGAAGAATTGATTTGGTTGATTGATTGGAAGAGTTGGATGATTGAATTGATTAATTGGATGGAATTTATTAATTTCATTTTTGTTGGATATTTGTTTTTTTGTATTTTTGATTTTTTTTTGGATTTTTGAATGTTTTTTTTTGTGTTTTTGGAAATATTTGATTTTTTTTTTGTATTTTTGAATGTTTTGATTTTTTGGGATTTTTGAATGTTTTGATTTTTTTTGGATTTTTGAATGTTTTGATTTTTTTTTGGATTTTTGAATGTTTTAATTTTTTTTGATTTTTGACATGTTTTGATTTTTTTAAAATTTTTTGAATGTATAGATTTTTTTTGGGTTTTTGAATGTTTTGATTTTTTTTGGGGTTTTTGACATGTTTTGATTTTTTTTTTGGATTTTTGAATGTTTTGATTTTTTTTTTGGTTTTTGAATGTTTTGATTTTTTTTGGGTTTTTGACATGTTTTGATTTGTTTTTGTATTTTTTGAGATATTTTATTTTTTTTTGTATTTTTGGGGAATGTTTTGGTTTTTTTTTGTAATTTGGGAATATGTGATTTTTTTTGTATTTTTTGGAATGTTTTGGGAAGGCATTGGATTGCAATTTGAATAGCCTTTGTGCTAGATACCAATAACAAGGAAAAAAACAAGTGTAGGTGCAAGGATGGATGTAGGATTGGATGAATGGATAAACAATAGTGTATGGAATGGATGGGTGAATCATAAGGGAACTAGGATGTGATCTCCAAAGCCCATGTCACATAAGAATAACATGCCCTGTTCTAGGTACAATGTTTAGGATTTTACATGACAAAGCTTATGATAATAGGATGATGATAGGATCGTTTGGAAGGGATGAGGTATATCAAGAGCTATCCAAAACATTTGTCAACATTTTACCCCCATATCTTTATCAAGATCAAAAGAAGGAAGGGAGGATGGATGGACACAATATGATAGGTATATGTATGTGTAATGGATAAGGATGGTAAGATAGGATAGGAAATGGTATGATAGTTTGGATGAGACAATGTGCCCCCAAGTGTAAGTGAAATAGAAGATCAACCTACACATGACATCTATTTGCCAGGTTTTCATCATGGTACTTATCCTTGAGGTGCCACCAAGGGTGGTTTTCACTGTTGGACGAAGGGATTTCTCTTTACTATTTTGATTTCTCTTTCTTTTTTTCTTGACTTTTTAAATTTTTGGATGGGAGAAGGGGAATATAGATGGGAGGGACTTGAGCATCTAGTTCCATCAAAGGTGATAGTCCCACTAGAGAGAGATGTCGTTGCATGGACCATGTCAAGTGTCATCATACTCATAGATGTTGGTAGGGATTGCATGAGTAGGAGATGGATTAGGTGGATAGTGGACTTTGATGTGGATTATGGAGGGTTCATGCAAGAGGATGGATGAAAGGCTTATGCAAAAGCATGGACCATAGGGATATGATGGGTGAAATATGTAGGATAATGACTGAAAGATGGGGAGATGGAGGTATGTGGAAATGTTGTGGAATGGAGGGGAATCAAGACCAATAGTTGTACACACCATGATAAACTTTGAAGATTTTGATTGGAAGGAGGTGTAGGAAGCAATGGAGATGTTTGCTTAGGGGAAGGGTGATGTAGAAATTTAGGGACCCACATAGGCTTATAATTTTTATGATTTTTGTTTTGGATGTGGGATTTATGAGGTGAAGGAATTTGAGAATTGTGAATGGAATGGGATTTTTGAATGTATTGGGATTTTTTGGATGTGGATGCCTCATTTCACTTGATTGATTTTTGCTTAGGGACCCAAACCATTTTAGTTTTGACCTTTTATTTTGGAGGTATGGGTTTGGATAGCTTTTTGAATGTACTTGACTTTGAATCTTTGCATTTGTACCCTAAGGCATTAGGATCCTTATGATTTTTTTCTTTATCAGTGTAGGCATCCAAGTTTTTACTTTTAAATCCCATGGAATGGGTGGAAGCTTATTGTTTAGATGATGTGTGCATTTGTTGGTCATGATTAGAATTTTGAGGGGATTTATGGATAAATGGATAAGAGGGTTGGACGATAGGGATATTAGGCATTGGTAGTAGTGGAGGCAAAGTGGATGGATGGATATTAGGAGTTGGAAGTAGTGGAGGTAAAGTAGATGGAAGAAGGTGTATGGTCACATACTTTTGACATTTATAAGATAATGGAGGTGGAATGACAACATATGTTTTGGGAGTATGATAGGACTTATGATGGAAAGTGGTGGATTTAGGGGGTGTGGAGGAAGTACCAACATCTTGAGATTGTTTACCTTGGGGTGTATATCCAAGGCCATATGAGTGTGGAGGGACTTTGACATGGATGGGCTCCATAATTCCTTGTTCATGAAGGCCTAAGCCTTTACCTTGATAGTTCATGTTTTGGAGTATGTGATGGATGATGTGACTATGTGTGTTGTGAACATTAGACATGAGCTCATTATTTTATGTAGAAGGTGAAGTGGAGGATAATGGTTATTGTTGTCCTAAGGAGGAACATTCATGGATGAATGTGGATAGACCAATATGATATGTTGGTGGACTTGAAATGGGGTCGATAGTGGATGTGGAAGGATCATTAGGATCTTTATTATGTTCATTGAGATCCAAGTTATTTGTTTGATTATCTATGTGTTCTTGGGAGGCATGTGTCTCATCAAGGGAAGTGGATATTTTTGTGGGACTATGAATAGGTGGAGAGATAAGCTCTTGGCCATGGAATGCATAAAGTTGGCTAAGGGGATCATCATGGCTTTCTTGATTATAGAGGGGATCTTGATCATATATGGGAGATTGATCATAGATAGGATTACGTGTATTATGGATGAGATCATTTTGTTCATGGATAGGTTTAATGGAAGTAATTTGATCTTGATTCAAATTAGGGGCTAATGATTCCACATGCTTAGGATTAGACCCTTGACATAGCTCTAGATTTGCTTGAATGGAAGTGGATGAATCTTCAATAGGTTCAATGGGTAATGGACTACATGATGGGATTGAAGGAATGGACATGGTGTTGGAAGACTCTTTGAGAGGTTTAATGGTTTGTGGACCACATGATGAGGTCAAAGGAATGGACATGGTGTTTGAAGGCTCTTGGAGAGGCTCAAGGATAGATGTTTGACATGGAGATGATTGATTCTTTGCTAGTAGCCAATGGATCACATCCTTTATGAGTGTATGTGTGGATGGACAATAATAATGGATGGATAATAAGAGTGGATGGTGTAGACTTAGGATTAGGATTAGGAGGATGGATAATAGGGTTATTGGATGGATTAGGATTAGGTGTGGGTAGGTCCCATGGTGGAGGGATAAAAGGGATGTTGGATGGATTAGACTTAGGGCTTTGACTTTGGTTGGATGGAGGGTCAAATGGATTGAATGGATTGGTGGATTTTGATAACTCCATAGGTTTACTTTTGTAATGTTTGAACTTAGGGCGTGGAGTTGGAAGATTAGACGGTGGAAAGATAATGAAGGGCTTGCATGAGCTAGGTTGGTGTTTCCCTTGTCAAAGGTGGCATTAGGACCCAAAGGTATTCAATCTTGTTGCAAAGAGTGACTTAGGCTCATATGTTCTTGTTGTGGAATGAAATTATAGGTTGATGTATGACTGTCATGATAGGTGGATGGATTAGATTGGTATGATGATGAAGATGTGATATGGAATGTGTGGTTGTGTTTGGGATTGACAAGTGGCTATGAATTGTTGGATTTTGACTAGGAGTTGTTGTATTAGATGTGATTGATTTTGTTGAAGTGGTTGGATGGTGTATTATAGTTGTTGTATGGTTTGCTAGTCTAGGGGCTGTTCTAGTTGGTGGAGTGCTTGGATGATGGATTGTAGGTGAGTTACTAGGACCTTGTTCTCTAGTGTGGGCATGGTGTCACACATGTGTTTAAGTCTTTGCATGTTAGCTTGTTCCTCAAGATATGCTACATGATTCTTGGCATCATTAGAAGTAGGAGGAGAGGCCCAACAAAGTATGAGTTTAGGTCTTGGGTTGGGCGTAGGGTTGCTAAGGATTAAGACCATTTTGACTAGGACTAGGATGATGATGTGGAATGATGGTGATTAGATGATGTGGAATGATTAGGATGAAATTGATTGGATATTTTAAATGATTAGGAGATGATTAGGATGTGACAAGGATGATTAAGATATGGATTAGGTGAATGACAAGGATGATTAAGGTTTTGATTAGGATTACTTGTCTTAGAATGAATGTGTTGGTAAGAATGTTTAAGATGATGTGTTTATGTGTTTGTGTTTATAGCTTGAATTGACAATTTGTAAACAAATGATTTCACATGTACACACATGAATCACACACAAAATACACATAAGCAAGTTTGACCTTGAAATTTGATTGGTGTGATTAAGCAAGCACTGGAAGACACATCAACAATCCTAAGATTAGTCAGGTAGGTGTGGC
Source organism: Cunninghamia lanceolata (assembly GCA_027924645.1). Lineage (NCBI taxonomy): Eukaryota > Viridiplantae > Streptophyta > Pinopsida > Cupressales > Cupressaceae > Cunninghamia > Cunninghamia lanceolata. Next base: position 4,967,128 of record BSBN01000604.1, on the reverse strand, counting down.
CAAATAGGTCTTACTCTAGGATGAAAAATGTTGACTAAGGATGTCCCCAATATACTCAAGGTACAGGGGGCCCAATTCCATGAAATGAAAGTGAAACAATGTCAAACAACTGGGAGAAAGGGGTAACTCACCCTTCACCTTCACTTCCCCAAGGTATAAAGTTCTTGGGGGCTTATCCTGAATGACAAGATTTCAACTTCCAAGAGGGTGTCTTTCGATTCACACCTCACTATTTAGACTCTACCGGAACGCTAGAGTTTAAGTCGTCCCTTGGAGTGGTGTGTCTCCAAGAAGGCCTCCTAAGAAGGGTGACAAAAGCAAATCTAGTGGGTGCTTTTGATCTCAAAGATCACCTTGCGGTGCGAGGAGAGAGCATACACACGCACACTAAATTCACACTCATAATGTAAATTTCCCCTTAGAAATGAAATGTGTGGTGTGAAATTGAATGGATGAAATGTGTTTTTGATTCTCAAGATCACATGAAGTGCATGAGAAGAACATACACCCCTTAAATCTCACTCAAATTCACCAAACAATGCAAGCACTTGTTCATTTTAATCCAAAGCCAAAATGTGTGAGGGAAGACACTAGTTTGTTTTAAGACTGATTTCAAATGTGTGATTGAAGACAATAGTATGTTTTAAGAGCCCAAATCCAAATGTGAATGTAAGCAAGATGTTTTTTTAAAGCCCCAAATTGAAGTGTGAGACAAGCAAGATTGATTTGATGAAATGAGAGATGAAAGATGAAATGAGTGCACCTAAAATGTTCACTTTCCAATCTGCTATTGTGATTGATATGAATGATGTTACAACCCCTTTGGATAACCTGAAAGCCACAAAAACTAAGAAAGAACAAGAAAACTTGCAAGCCAAAGCATTATGTGAAAAATAAAGAATCTGATGAAATCTGATTAAGATGAACATCTATAGAAGAATAGACAACATCATTAGAAAATTTATGAGATTCTATGCCATTTGAAAAAAAAACATGAAAATCTGATAAAATTTGCAATAGTTATGCCCATTTGAAGTTTGTATGTAAGGTTGACTTTGACTAAAAAAGCCTAAAAAAATGATAGTCACATAAAATGATCTTCGCCACAACATAGTTGGGTGAACCAGCTTTGCAATGCTACAAGTTTCAAGAAAACTAACTCCGTATGAGAAATTTATGATGAAAAGAAAAACTACCCCTTTAGGGCATGAGAAGGAATAAGGATAGGCTCTGGTGGTTAGCTGACTACCAGCGGTTAGTAGCTGGAGTGGTCACATGGGCAGCTAATAAGCCGTAGTTATCCTAGTAGTTAGGGAATGAAGTGGAGCCCTTGGTCACTGATATGACCAAGGGCTAAGATAAAGAAAAAAATAAAAGGCAAGGGGATGTGCTAGCCCCCCTCCTCCTCCGTCGGTCACGAATGTGACCGCGATCTGCAGAGTCAACCCAAGGTTCTGATCAAACTGCCAGTGGCCAGTGGCAGTGAATGGGAGATGTGATAGGGGAAGTAGGACGGAGGTGACCAGAGGAGCAGGTTTTGCAAACGAAGGTGGTGACTATGTTTTTAGACAGGTGGAAGGAGCTTAGCAATGATGACTAGGTGGAAGGATCTTAGCTTAGTAGCGGCGACTACCAGTCGACAATGATTCAAGGGGCGGCGACCAAAGGTTTGAGGAGTGGAGATGAGTGGCTAGAAGTGCATGACTAGAAGTCGGGGGATATAAGGGTTTAAAACCAGTAGGTGGTGGTGACTGTGATTCCGGTGAGCGACAGAGGGGTTTTAAACTGGTAGCGGAGGGTGCTTATACTAGGCGGCGACAGAAGATAATAGAGGTCGAGCGACAGGAGGTTTAGTAGATAGTGAGTAGTGGTGACAAAGGTTTGAATGGCAGCGATGAGTTAGGGTTTTTTAGTAGAGGGCCGAATGAGAATATAGACTAGATGACTAGGGTTTTCTCAAAACCTGCAACAAAAGCATCGAACCTATAACTGCTAAGAAAAATCACAACCCTACAATGCAAACAAACAAACAAAATTTAGCAAATCTGACACAGTACCCCTACGTAGGCACAGTATGGGTTTGTACAGATCCATACAGTACAACCTTGCAATAGGGGCTAAACTAAAAAAAATTCAAATTTTTTCCTGTGACAGAATATCAAGTGTTATATGTCATTTTTCACCTGCGAGGCCTCCCAGATGCAACGATGAGGTCTGTTTCAAGCTAGGGAGCAACCTGCAAAACTTGACTTCCAAGATTTGACAAAAAATGTTAGATTTACAAACTTCACGTCAGGTTCACCAAATGTAGTTAGGGTAAAAATCAGGGCTAAATCATAAACATGAAGCATAAAACCCTAACAACATAATGGAGTACAAAAAAAAATAGAAATCAAAGCATAAACAACAAACTAATCTAGATTCCTATGTCAAACTTGGTTTGCCTCCATTTCTCTTCTCAATCTTGCATAGGAATGCAAAATATTGAAGGATGAATGTTGATTGCTCACTACTTCAGCAGCATAACAATGGCATGAAAGATGAATGAGGGATGATTCTAGAGGAAATTTGATAGCATGAGGCCACTTGTAGAATGGACCCCCCCAAATGGCTTGGGAGAGGGTTGATTTATAGCAAAAGACTGATTTGAATGAAGGGCTATGATTGAAAGTTGATTTGAATGATGTGGATGGTTGAGATTGAATAGGGTTTCCCACTCCATGAGGAGTTGTAGTCATGTGACAAGAGTAGAGTAGACCTAATTTAAATAATGTTTTATTTAAATTAGTTGGACATGTGAAGTGTATTAAATTAAAAATGTAGTATGTGACATGTGTTGCAATGAGATGAAAGGTGAGCACAAATTCAAATATTTTATTTGAATTATAGGAAATGTGGAAAAAGGGAAATTAATTAAATAAATAAGATTTATTTAATCAATTGTCTAGTGGGATAAATGGGATTAGGACAAAATGTCATATGATGTCTCTAGTAATGTGTCAACTAGGTGATGTTGCAAGACATTGACAATTTTAAGTATCTACAATGGGTATTCAAAAATGATGAAAAAACTCAAAAAATTATGAGAAATCCACTAGATTTGTGAAGTTGTTCATAAGGAACCAAAGCTGATTTTGAGCTATTCTAGATTGATCCATGGCTGCAAATGGATACATTTTGATCTATCTTAATGGAAAATGACTTGCTATGATGAAATTGATGCTTGACATTGTGAATTGTAGGTCTAAGAGGATGAACCTGAGCTAACTGGAGCTGTCATGGAGGATGAAAACCTAGAAGTACCCTACTGACTTGAACATGAAGAATCATCATTTTATCAACCAAACAACTACTGTACCTACAAAAGGAAGTCAATATGATGTCAAGGTTGATGGAGATAAGCCCCACGAACTTGAAGATATAGGAGATTAGGCCTCATCACTATTGTTCCTCTAGATCTAGTCTAATGTCCAGAACATGTTCACAGTTGTCCTAGCCATCCAATCATCCAATATCAATCCAACAAGCATATAGTTGGATATTGTTATGTTAGAAAATGTCTCCTTGGGGGCTTTTCCCTCTTAAGGTTTAGCTCTCGGGACCTTTAGAATGCATTTTAGTCATCTTTCATGTTAATGGTGACTCCCGATGAGAAAACCCTAAAGTTTTATGGAAAATGGGACTTAGGGGGTGCATTTATGATAAACCCTGCCTAAAAGAGGAGGGAGGACTTGGGCACTCGTTCCCTAGTCCTGCCCTATTTTAGGTTAGGACCTATTTTTGGGTGTCAATTTATGACCATTGTTTAGGTCCTATGCCAACATCCTAAGTTTGAATTATGAAATTCTTAGCGAGAATGTTTGTAGTTACACATATAAGCATGATTAGTGATTCATTTGTAAACTAGAAGATGATTATGAACTTTTGGCGTACTTGTGATTTCAAGATATTCATTGTTGCAAGAGCAGAGCATTGTTGGTGTGTTTGTGATTGCAGATTTGGCTTCATCTTCTCATGTGATTGAAGAGCCTTCATTTATGTGAGATCTACACTACAAGGTGATATCAATTATGTTTTCTATTGTTTATCATTTGGATTTTGCCTCTATCCCGTAGGGATATGCACTCTTTATCTGACAATGGTGTTCAGAAGACTTGAATGTCTCTCTGGGACTTGACTGAGGCAAGCCTCTAAACACCACAACCCCTAACCCACTTTTCTATGATTGCAAGTTACAAGTTTTAGAAGCGAAAGAAGTGGAGTTGCAGTGCAGACTATCAGAATTGTAGATCTAAGAAGAAAATAGGGACCTGGACTCAGGTACCTACTTATTAGTCCTCTGGATCCTTCAATAGTGAAATCTCTAGAACAACATAACTGTGTTGCAGATAACATTTCCAAATCCTGACAAAAACTGAGGCACTGGACTAGGGCACCCGCTCATTAGTCCCCAATTTTTTTGCACACTAAACTTCAAAATCTGGTATGTATTTGATTGTCATTTGATATCTCTGTGTGCGATCATTTTCTGTAATTTGTCCGTTTGTTTATGAATTTACGAAATTAAGGGTTTGAGCATAATTGGGCTTAATTGAACAACAAAAACATGCAATTCCAATCTTCCCCTATGTTCCAAGTGATAGGAGATTTGTGATAGAGTCCTCTACTTAGTTGAATGTCCTTAAATGTTTAGTGGTGAAAGGAGGATCGATATAAACCCTTAAAAACATCATTTGGACATCTTTTCCCCCTTTTTTCACATTAAACATTTTGGTGAACCCATGTTTTTAATGAATTTTGCACCTTGCTGAGTGTATTACTTTAGATTTACATTCATTTCATTGTTCATCTTATTGCATTTGAAAAATTATTAAAAAAAAGGAAAAATTTGAAAAAATTGGCATTTTTAGCTTGCATTTTCAAATAATTTGAATTAGTTGGCATTTAATTTCAATAAATTTATGTCATTATCATCAGATATAATATAAAATACATAATTTTTTCATTCATCATTCATTTACATCGCATTTTCATGCTTAAATTGATAAAAATTGCTTGAAATTGTGTATTTTTCCATATAACCTAGTTTTGCATTAGCTAGGGTTTGTAGTCAAAATATTGTTTTATATTTTAATACCATTTCAAAACACTCATTATGACTTATTTCTAACTTTAGTGTTGCATCATAGTGGTTTTCTTGCAAAATTTCATGTCTAGGGTTTGAAAACCTTGCATTTTCACTAGATTTGGCTTTATCGTCTCTCTAGAATTGCGTCATAGGCGTGTTGTGAAGAATATTTTTTGAAATAATTGGATTTTATAAGTGCTATAATATTCTTCCCCTCCTAAAATTCTTTACAACACCCTTTTTATTAGGCCTTGACATTGAAAAATTGTGAAAATTGCATATTTTGGCTATATTTTCACTAGGGTTTGACTTAGATTGGCACTATAAGTGTGTTGTGACAAATTTTATGACATTAGGTGAATTATATTACTGTTATAATCTTCTTACCCTCCTAAAATTATTTACAACACCCTTTTTATTGGGTCTTTGCATTGAAAATTTGTGAAAATTTGCATATTTTAGTGTATTTTCACTAGGTTTTGGCTTGTCATCACTCTAGGTTTGCATCAAAGGTGTATTGTGAAGGATATAATTGCTTTATTGGACTGATATTGGACATATTATTTTCTTCCCCTGATCAATTTCCTTAACACCCTTTCTTTCACTTATTTGTATTGAAAAAAGTTGAAAAATCAAGCATTTTTGGTCATTTTCACACATAGTTTTGCATTTGTCTCTTGCATAATTTCTAAAAATCTAATTTTACATTGATTTGTAAATATATACACATTTCTTCTTCATCTCACTGCTCTTTGGAATCTTTACATGCATATATCGCAAACTTTAGGAACCTCTACATATTTCTTAGTATGAACCCTCATGTCATTACCTATATTGGTGCAGGAGCACCTCATAATTTGAAGAATCTGGAAGATTATGTATATTTTATGTTATGTCCAAAATGTTATGTTTGTAAAGGTCTTCAAGCCATATTGGGAGACTGTATACGTGTCAAGAAGAATTAAAAGATATGTAACCGAACCATTTGGTATTGTAATCGGTGGTTGTTGGTGGTTCACCTTCCACCAGATATGTAACTGTCCAAATAGGTGTCTTTAAAATAGCTAAAGTCTATATTTATAAGAGGAATAGACAGACGGAGAAAAAAGAAGGAAATCAATTTGTATTTTTCTGAAATAGAAGGAATAGAAGGATTCTATGTTTCTGGTCTAACTACGGGGATATTGTTTGGAGTCATTCCACTGGTGGATTTCTTTGAAACCAGTGAAATGACCTCTGTATGTTCATTTATTTTCTATTCAGTGTTGAATTAGTGATTTTCTGAGTTGTTCATTTGGTTACAAGAATCATATATTGTATCGGGTTCGTTGAATGTATGTGATGAATAATTTATGTGTATCTATCCGGGGTTGTTTGTTACATTATCGGCTTAAGAATCAGGTGGATTTCATGGAATGTGTAGTTACTATATATCTGCCTTTTGTATATCGAAGACATGGTATGTGTATTCCACAGTTGTAGGTAGGAGCATTCTGTGTGTATCCGTCAATCGTATGTCAGGTTTGTACGTATGTAGCGAATGTACCTTTTTAATGTGTATTGTGGCAGATGCAAAAGATGACCGGCCATATCGGTCAAAGTAGGAGAAGATACAACGAAGAACCGACGGTAATAGGTTAAGCAATGTATATGCAAAAGTGATACATTGGAGTAAGGAGAACTGTCGGCAAAGACTTTAAGAGTCATAGCGAACGATAGGGTCCTGTCGATAGGCAATATAAGTGAAACAACATCGGTGTGAGATGGAGGATCAGAGGACAAGCCCAAAGTCTAAGCGATGGAAAGGGTCTTACCGATGGAAGACAGTTTGAAGGAGCATTGGGAAGAGATGGACTATCGGAAGGCGAGTAAAAGGTTTTGCCGATAGTATAAGTCTTGGCGAAAGATGAGTGAAGTTGACCATTCATCGGAGAGAGTTGGTGTGTCGGTGAAAGAAGTTATGCAGTGGCCGATAGATGTTATCTTGCCGATAGGAAAGTGAAAGCATAGTTCGGTAAGACATTGACAGACTCTTGCCGATATTGACAGAAGGGATTATTTTGTGACTGTTTCCACTGTGCACCCACTCTGCATCAGATTGGTATCAGAGCTAGCAAAAGCTCTGGGAGGAGATGTTATTTCTGAGATGAAGAGTTAAAGTTTGTTGGTGACCATTTTTGAAGACCGAGATTGATGAAGGTGTTTTGAAGGTGTTTTGAAGGCTGACAGAGTGTTAGACTGTTGCAGGTGTTTGTTCCATCTAACTGCAAAAGGATGTTTTCTGAGGTTATGTGTGTGGGCAAACAAGATGAGGTTTGTCATGACCATTCTCCAATGGAGATTAGGCTGGATAAGGGTGCATAGAGAAACCATTGAGGAGAGAGTGGTAGGTGCATCACCAGAATCTACTGTTGGGTAAGATGAATGGTTTGGTGAGTTGATGTTGTGAAGCAGTGAGAGAGATGGATACCTGACTGACGAAGCACTTGGGGTTGCAGCCTGAAGAGTACTCCACTGATGGGAGTAGAAGGAGCCTGAATGTGTTCTGAAGATGATGGTCATTTGATTTTGTTGGTTGGTTGGTCACCATTCTATAAATCTAAAGATTGAAAGCTTGAAGCTGAAGAAGAAGAAGCCAAACAGATGTAGAAGGAAGTTTTTGTACATTTCCAGGAGACTTGGAAATTTTGTTGGTTGGTTGTATGGTGTAGGAGCACCTCAAAATTTGAAGAATCTGGAAGATTCTGTATATTTTACGTTATGTCCAAAATGTTATGTTTGTAAAGGTCTTTGAGCCATATTGGGAGACTGTATACGTGTCAAGAAGGATTAAAAGATATGTAACTGAACCATTTGGTATTGTAATCGGTGGCTGTTGGTGGTTCACCTTCCACCATGTATGTAACTGTCTAGATAGGTGTCTTTAAAATAGCTAAAGTCTGTATTTATAAGAGGAATAGACAGACAGAGAAAAAAGAAGGAAATCAATTTGTATTTTTCTGAAATAGAAGGAATAGAAGGATTTTGTGTTTCTGGTCTAACTACGGGGATATCGTTTGGAGTCATTCCACTGGTGGATTTCTTTGAAGCCAGTGGAATGACCTTCGTATGTTCATTTATTTTCTATTCAGTGTTGAATTAGTGATTTTTTGTGTTGTTCGTTCGGTTACAAGAATCATATATTGTATCGGGTTCGTTGAATGTATGTGATGAATATTTTATGTGTATCCAGCATTGGGATTCTGGGGTTGTTTGTTACATTATCAGCTTAAGAATCAGGTGGATTTCATGGAATGTGTAGTTACTGTATATCCGCCTTTTGTATATCGAAGACAGGGTATGTGTATTCCACAATTGTAGGTAGGAGCATTCTGTGTGTATTCGTCAATCGTATGTTAGGTTTGTATGTATGTAGCAAATGTACCTTTTTAATGTGTATTATGGCAGATGCAAAAGATGACCAGCCATATCGGTCAAAGTAGGAGAAGATACAACGAAGAATTGGCGGTAATAGGTTAAGCGATGTATATGCAAAAGTGATACATCAGAGTAAGGAGAACTATCAGCAAAGACTTTAAGAGTCACAGTGAACGATAGGGTCCTGCTGATAGGCAATATAAGTGAAACAACATCGGTGTGAGATGGAGGATCGGAGGACAAGCCCAAAGTTTGAGCGATGGAAAGGGTCTTACCGACGGAAGACAGTTTGAAGGAGCATCAGGAAGAGATGGACTATCGGAAGGCAAGTAAAAGGTTTCGCTGATAGTATAAGTCTTGGAGAAAGATGAGTGAAGTTGACCATTCATCGGAGAGAGTTGGTGCGTCAGTGAAAGAAGTTATGCAGTGGCCGATAGATGTTATCTTGCCGATAGGAAAGTGAAAGCATAGTTCGGTAAGATGTTGATAGACTCTTGCCGTTATTGACAGAAGGGATTATTTTGTGATTGTTTCCGCTGTGCACTCGCTCTACATCATATATACAAACTATGTATCACAAGGATATATTTATGTGTTCTTCCTTCAAAATCCTTGACTATGTATCTAATCTTAACAACTTTATATCTCTCATCAATACATACCCTTGGGTAGTAGAAGAACTAATAAGACACACTGAGAATGAAGAGTGTGAAAGATCTCTTGATAGTTTTGAATTAATACCTACAACATATGATGATTATAGTAATAATGGTCATGAAGATGATGATGATTTCATAAGCTACCCCACTTCTCCTACAACTGAATATTCAAAAACCTTAAATGAGAAGACTCAGGACAACTCTAGTAATTCCAATGCTATTCCTAGCCAAGATGAAGCATTAGTGGATGACATAATGATAACACAAGAATATTATGAATTTTGAACTATTTGGTGTGATAGATGTGGACAAGGAAAAGTTTTATAGCTCACCTCATCCATGGAGAGATGGTATCTATGCTAAGATTCCTCCCTCACCATCTTATGAGGATTGGGAGGTAGTCGTCGAGAGGAAAACATTCCACCTAGACAAATGAGATTTGATGTTGGTGCTTCCTCTGAAACACAAAAACCTATGGAAGATCAAAACACTATTCTACAAGAGATAAGTGGTAAAACAAGAAGAAATAGACAAGCAAGAGAAAGGAGGAGATGACAAGATTTTGCCCAACAAAACACATCTCAACATGAAAACATCTGACCCAACATTGAATCAAACCAAGAATACCTTAAGAATGGACAACTTGAAGACAAGAATAAGAGTTGGGCTATGGTACCATATGCCCCACTTTCCTCTAACATTCAGGAGTGGGAAGACGATGATTTGCTCAATGACAACCCTTAGTTTAGTTGTCCCTACAGGTAAGTATTTCTAACCCTTTACCTCTCATGTTTTTCTTCCCCTGTGATGTGTTATGTGTTGTTTAGGTCTCCTGGGATGACCCTTGATTCTCTTGTAAGGTCAAGGATACTAGGAGACCACCTCTGTTGTGACCTTCTATTTGTATCATCATTCTTCTATATTGCTTCTCCTCTATTTTCATTGTTGTGTGTTGTGTCTTATGAACATAGTGTTGTAGTTGGTGACTTGGGGGCACTCTCCTATGTGACTATCCCTAAGGCAATTGTTTCTCCTCTCTTGATTTATTGTTTCCCTTCCTCTAGTGGTTCTATGTAGTAGGTGGATGATGAAAGACATATTATACTGAAACGGACCTAGTGTCCCTTCAACGAGAAATCAATAAATGGACCAAGTCCATACATGACGATGGGGTTGTTATATATTATCTGACACTTCGCTAGTAGAATCACTCCATGTGATACTCTTGATGTTGTCTTATCACACTTACAAACTAGAACAATACTGTTGCTCCGTGCACCTTGTTTATCTTTGAATCTCACCTTGGTTACACTCAGTTTTGAGATCTCTGCAGTATAGCCTCACAATTATACTTAGTCTCTGAATCCGTAGTATAACCTTGGATCTCTATGTGAATGATCATATGCATTATTTTTTATCATGATTATATGGATGCTAACACCTTTTCTCGTAGGAAATTGTGTATTTGTGGAAACATTTGGTGATTGTAAAGTACATGTCACCTTCGGGAGGCATGGACTTCATGAGAGCTTGTGTTCCATTGTGTGTTTTCTTCCTACCTTAATGTACTTTATATTGGTACATGATATCAACCACCTTAAGGTGGGGGCATATATAAGGTAAGATGTTTGATTTAGATGCTAGCAAAGTGTGTTTGTAAAGCTTGAAATATACTGCAATCACTTAATCCCTTTACAGAGGTAGGACATCACGTATATCCTTTTGATCTTAAGCCCTCCATGGAGGTGGGGATGGTGTATTTCTCGAGGAGAGTGCACATCCTATCATTTTCTAAAAGTCCTTTGCGGAGGCAGGGAGCGGATCTGAGACTATCTTAACCCTTAAGCATGTCTTCGGTGATTATTGTGGTGAAGCCCAATTGTCGATGTGTACCTATAATGTTCCTGAGCTGGTGATGAACCTAGAAATGGGTACACTCCATCTCTTGTCTACTGTGTTTTCTCCGTGTCTTCTATGTGTGTGTGTATGGTGTGTTTGTTCCCAAGCATAGTTTAAAGACTGGTGGCTATGAGTCCCTCCTATGCTTTGGGATTTGTATGGTGTGCTTGATTTGTATGGCATGTTTGTTCTCAAGTGCAGTCTCAAAGATTGGTGGTGATGACTCCCTCATGCACTATGAGATTTGTTTTGCATGTTCATTACCCCATATGTAGTTGAAAGACTGGTGGCGATGAGTCCCTCCCACATTATGGGTGGTGTGTTTACTTTCCTTGCACTTGCATTGTGCATTTCATATATGAAAAAAAGAAAAAGAAATAATCACTGCATTCACTACATTGATTGTAGTCACTCTGTTTTGCGTGTCTTCAATGTTATCTTCTCCGTGTTTTGCGTGCTTGTTATTGTCTTCATTGTGATTGGTGTGTCTTCTCCGTGCTTGGCGTGTTTACCGTGTTTGTTGACCATACTTTAATGCATGCATTTGGCCTTGCATTTATACATACATTAAAGTGGGGGCTAAATATTATGTCAGAAAATGTCCCCTTGGGGGTTTTTCCCTCTTAAGGTTTAGCTCTTGGGTCCTTTAGAATGCATTTTAGTCATCTTGCATGTTAATGGCAACTCTCAATGAGAAAACCCTAAAATTTCATGGAAAATGGGACTTAGGGAGTGCATTTATGATAAACCTTGCCTAAAATAGGGGGGAAGACTTGGGTGCTCGTGCCCTAGTCCTGCCCTATTTTAGGTCAGGACCTATTTTTGGGTGTCAGTTTATGACCATTGTTTAGGTCCTATGCCAACATCCTAAGTTTGAATTACAAAATTCTTAGCAGGAATATTTGTAGTTGCATATATAAGCATGATTAGTGATTCATTTGTAAACTAGAAGATGATTGTGAACTTTTGGCATACTTGTGATTTCAAGATATTCATTATTTCAAGAGCAGAGCATTGTTGGTGTGTTTGTGATTACAAATTGGGCTTCATCTTCTCATGTGATTAAAGAGCCTTCCTTTATGTGAAATCTACACTACAAGGTGATATCAGTTGTGTTTTCTATCATTTATCATTTGGATTTTGCCTCTATCCCACAAGTATACACACTCTTTATCTGACAACAGTGTTTGAAAGACTTGAATGTCTCTCCGAGGCTTGACTGAGGCAAGCCTCTAAACACCACAACCCCCAACCCACTTTTCTATGATTGCAGGTTATAAGTTTCAAAAGTGAAAGAAGTGGAGTTGCAGGAGAGTAGTGCAGACTATTGAAATTGTAGATCTAAGAAGAAAATAGGGACCTGGACTTGGGTGCCTGCTCATTATTCCTCTAGATATCATAGTGAAATCTCCAAAACAACAAAACTGTGTTGCAGATAACATTCCCAAATCCTGACAAAAATTGAGGCACTAGACTAGGGTGCCCACTCATTAATCCCCAAATTTTCTACACACTGAACTTTGAAATCTGGTATGTATTTGATTGTCATTTGATATCTCTGTGTGTGATAATTTTCTGTAATTTTTCTCTTTGTTTACGAATTTACGAAATTAGGGTTTTGAACATAATTAGGTTTAATTAAACAACAAAAATATACAATTCCAATCTTCCCCTATGTTCCAAGTGATAGGAGATCTGTAGTAGAGTCCTCAACTCAGTTGAATGTCCTTGAATGTTTATTGGTGAAAGGAGGATCGATATAAACCCTTAAAAACATCATTTGGACATCTTTTCCCACTTTTTTTCACATTAAACATTTATATCTTCATAAAAAATGTGCCACATACTCCTCTTGATTAGTCAACACATTAGAAAATTCATTTGTCCCATTAGACAACTCAAAAAGTTGCTATTTCGTCTTGTTCTCATGCGCTAAAAATTGTAATTTCATCTTTTTCCTACAAGACAAAAGCAAATCCGGTATTCTAACTACCCACCAACCAAAATTAAATGCCATGTAATTTGAGCCATTAGTGTTGGTTTAATCCTGACCATCCATTAAAGAAATTGGTATGCTTGCCTCTCTATATAAGGGCAACCTCTCTCATTGTAGAAGATATAGGAAAGGAACTGAGGAAAGGATTGTTGAAACTCTGCCATTTTTCTGAATCAATACAAATAGAATTTCATTTGCCTCTACCATTTGAGTTCATTTTGTTGATTGGATATGGTTATCATGGTTCTTCTTCACCTTTCCAATTAGTTATTCAGTTGCATTTGTGGTTAATTATTCAGATATTTGATGGATTTCCTATCCATACCATTAATGGCTTGTTGATTGTATGTCATTGTGCATGGTTAGTCTGGGCATATTATTTGAGCTAAGTTTGATTGTGTAAGTTCATTGAACTATGCTAGGAATTGTGTGTTGGATGAATCTCTCATAGTATGAAAACCCTTGCATTTCCTTAGAAGATTGCCGCATCTTTGTAGTATTGTGGGCTACCCGGTCAAGTAGAGATTTGTTTATTGCTGGAAATCTATCTATCTGTTGATCATTTTTGCAATTGTCTATAAGATCTCTATCCCTTCTCTCTCCCTTTCCTTTTGCATTTTCTTTATCGAATCTTGTTAGGTTAGGTTTCATAAACTTCCATAGTGTTGTCACAGAGTTCATGCCTAGTGAATGCAAGTTAGAAGATAGCTGGTTGCATGCTAAAACTACATATCCTGTAGCAGTCTAAGTATATATCAGTTTGTTTATGCATTGCCAAATTAGAAATCTGATCGAAGTCATGTGTAGTCAAACCCTAATGCATAAAGTTTGTTTGCATTGCATGTAAGTCCCCTTGGTTGGAACAACAAAATACATATCCATTGAGTTATCCTGTGAGCTAAGACCTACCTGTATAAACCTTGGGGTAGTCCTATTCTGAAGGTTTGGGACATGATTCCTTTCAAGAGAGGCGAGTGTTGTTATATGGAGCTTAATAAGACTCATAGGTTAAATTTTCCCCATTTTTTATCGGTGAGGTTTCCCCCCAAATTATTTAATGGGGGTTTGGGGGCAGCGCCCCTTGCGGGGTCTAGGGACAGCACCCCTGGCAAACAATTTTTATTATTTTATAAAGGCATATGGAGTTATTTTTCTATTGGCTGACATTAAAAAAACCCTATTTTGTAACCGACATAAGGCTTGATAAAAGTGGCTAAGGGTTAGGGTTTTCGTTGAGATATTGTATTGTAGCATTTGTAATAGTATTAAGTTGTAAGGATTGCTGGTTTTAATCAGTTCAATTGCTGGATAATAATATTGGACACTCTGTTGGTGGATGTAGCTTGAGTTTAGGTGAACCAAGTTAAAAATTACCTCTTGCTGTTATTATTTCTATGTATTTTTCATTCCTCTGGTTAATCTTTATTTACATTTAATTGATATCTTCTGCTTGCAATCCCTAACAAGTGGTATTAGGGCAGGTTGTGTTTATCGTTTGTAGGAAGGTCTCACAGTTGAGTGGGAGCAATGGCAGACGGGGGTAAATTGAAGGTAGATAAATTTAATAGGCAGAATTATTAGTTATGGAAGATGCAGATGGAGGATTATCTCTATCAGAAGGATTTATGGATGCCATTGGAAGGAATAGCCAAGAAACTGATAGTAATGACTAATGAGGATTTTTTTGTCCAGAGGACCATTCGGTTGTGCCTGACACCATCTATGGCATTCAATATAATAGAAGCAAAGACAACAGATGAACTGATGAAAGCTTTGGCTAAATTGTATGAAAAACCCTTAGCCTCAAATAAGGTATTTCTCATGAAGCGTTTGTTTAATTTGAAAATGATTGAAGGTGGATTTGTAACAGATCATTTAAATGAGTTTAATATGATTATCAGTCAATTAACTTCTGTAAAAGTGAAATTTGATGAAGAGGTGAGGGCTCTCTTGGTTTTATGTTCTTTTCCAGAAAGATGGAATAGCTTGGTAATGGCTGTAAGTAACTCTGTCTCTGGTTCAAATACTTTGAAATTTGATGATGTTGTTGGTGTTATCCTTAGTAAGGAAATGCAATGGAAAAGCTCAGGAGGGTCCACATCAGTTAGTGTTTTGAATGCACAAAGCAGGGGCAGATCAAAGGATAGAGGAAAAGGTTCTGGAGGTCATGGGAAGTCACGAGGAAAATCAAAGGACAAGAGGTCCCAATCTAGAGGACAAAAGGATTGCTGATACCGTGGGAAACCACATCATTTGAAGAAAGATTGCTGGTCTCAGAAGAATAAAGAAGGAGACAAACAAGAAGGCAACAAGGAGGTAAATGTGGTAAGTAATAAATCTGAAGATGATGCTTTGATTCTTTCCCTAGATAATGCTAATGATTCATGGGTTCTAGATTTAGGGGCCTCATTCTATGCTATGCCCCATAGAAGTTATTTCTTGATTATGTCCAAGGGGATTTTGGGCTAGTTTATTTGGGAGATAACAAACGTTGTAAGATTGTTGGAAAGGGAAGAATTAAGATTAAGCTGCAGAATGGGAATCATTGGCTACTACAAGGGGTAAGGCACATTCCAAGGCTGAGTAGGAATTTAATTTCAGTAGGGCAACTAGCTGATGAAGGTTGCATAGTTACTTTCAGTGATAAAAATTGGAAGGTTTCAAGAGGTGCCTTAATAGTAGCAAAAGGTGTGAAAGTAGAGACCTTATATCTTTGTACAGGTCATACTATTCCTTCTACTTTAGTTGTTGCAGAGAAAAACCAAATAAGTTTAGGAATAATTGCTACAGGTTCACAGGAAGAGATTGAAATAGTTGTTATAGGTTTTGAGACAACATTGTGGCATAACAAACTTGGGCATATAAGTGAAAAAGGTATGAAGGTACTTCATTATAAGAAAGTTTTAGTAGGTTTGAAATGTATTAATATGGATTTTTGTGAAAGTTGTGTATGGAAAACAAAAGAGAGTTAGTTTTCTCAAGAATGGGAAGCAAAAGAAAGATGAAAAGTTGGAGCTTGTGCATACAAATGTATGGGGACTGGCTCATGTATCTTCTCTTGGTGGCTCTCAGTATTATGTTACATTCATAGATTATGCAACTAGGAAGGTTTGGATTTATTTCCTTAGGCAGAAATCTGATGTATATGAAACATTTAAGAAATGGAGAAGGTTGGTTGAGAATGAGATGGGTAAAAGATTAAAATGTCTCAGATCTGATAATGGTGGTGAGTATTGCAACAAAGAATTTGAGGATTATTGTTCCTTTAATGGAATTCGTAGGCAAAAATTGGTTCCAGGGACTCCACAAGAAAATGGAGTGGCTGAGTGCATGAATAGGACAATAATGGAGTGTGTAAGGAGCATGCAATTGCATGCTGGGATGCCTTTAAACATGTGGGCAGAGGCTTTCAATACCATTGTATATTTAATTAATAGAGGTCCTTTAGTTCCTTTGGGCTGTGGTATTCTAGAGGAAGCATGGACATGTAAGAAGGTGAGTTATTCTTTTCTCAAAACCTTTAGATGTGAAGCATTTGCACATGTAGATTTTGAAAATAGAACCAAGATGGATGCAAAATTAAAAAAGTGTATCTTCATTAGATATGGCATTGATGAATTTGGTTATAGGCTTTGGGATGTTGAAAATATAAAAATTGTAAGAAGTAGGGATGTTGTATTCAATGAGAAGGTGCTATACAAAGATCAGTTGCAACAGCATGAGAAGAAAGAAAAGGATTATGTGGTGCGAGACGATACTTTAGATAGTGATGTTCCAGTGGTTCCTCATGCTCTGCAACAACAACAAGAAATACCACAAACTCCAGTGTATGTTAGATGATCAGCAAGGCTAAGTAGACCTCTTGAAAGGTTTTCTCCCTCTTTGTATTCTATTTTGCTAACAAATGTTGGTGAACCGGAAGGGTATGATGAAGCTATGTAGGTGGATATAAAGGTTTAGTGGGAGCTTACAATGAAAGAAGAAATGGACTTCTTGCTAAAAAATCAAACTTGGGAATTATGTAAGTTACCTGCAGGTAAAAAAGCTTTACCAAACAAATGGGTTTATAGGTTGAAAGAGGAAGATGGAGGTAAGAAAAGATTTAAATCCAGGTTAGTTGTAAAAGGATTTGCATAGAAAAATGACATTAATTTTGATGAGATTTTTTCTCTGGTTGTTAAGATGACTTCTATTCATATTGTTTTAAGTATTGTGGCTGCTGAAGATTTGCATTTGGAATAGCTAAATGTGAAAATTGCCTTTCTCTATGGTGATTTGGAGGAGGAGATATATATGGAACAACCCCAAGGATTTGAGGTCAAAGGTAAGGAGAAACTGGTGTGCAGATTGAAGAAGAGTGTATATGGCTTGAAACAAGCACCTCAATAATTGTATTTGAAATTTGATAGTTTTATGGCTGAGCAAGGCTATAACCAGTGTAATTCTAACCATTGTGTTTATTTTAAGAGGTTAGATAATGACAGCTACATTATTTTATGTTTATATGTTGATGACATGCTTGTAGCAAGGTCTAACATGGATCACATAAGAGAGTTAAATCAACAGTTAGCACAATCATTTGCTATGAAGGATTTGGGGGCAACAAAATAAATCCTTGGTATGAAAATTTGTAGAGATAGGAAGAATAAAAAATTGACTCTATCTCAGGTTGATTATGTTGAAAAGGTGTTGCAAAGATTCCATATGGAGAATGCAAAAGATTTTAGCACACCTTTGTCTAGTCATCTGAAATTGACTAAGGAGATGTGTCCAAAGACATAAGAGGAGGAAGACAAAATGGCTAAGGTACCATATGCTTTAGCTATAGGAAGCTTAATGTATGCCATGGTATGCACGAGACTAGATATTGCACATGTTGTAGGAGTCGTAAGCAGGTATATGAGTTATCCTGGATTGGAGCATTAGAATGCGGTAAAATGGATTCTCAGATATTTGAGAGGTACATCCAGTAAACACTTATGTTTTGGGGGCTCTAATACTGATTTAACAGGTTATGTAGACTCAGATTTGGCAGGGGATATTGATACTAGGTGGAGTACTACAGGTATGTCTTTATTGTAGGTGGGACAACAGTGAGTTGGATCTCACACTTGCAAAAGGTGGTTGCTTTATCCACCACAGAGGCAGAGTATGTAGCTGCAACAGAGGCAAGCAAGGAGATGATATGGCTGCAATCTTTCATGGAAGAATTGGGCAAACAACAAGCTAACAATCATTTATTTACAAATAGCCAGAGTGCCATACATCTTGTAAAGAATTCTACCTTGCATTCAAAGGCCAAACACATATAGTTGAGGTATCACTTCATCCGATCGGTGTTGGATGATGGACAGTTAAGGCTAAAAAAGATACATACAGATGAAAATCTAGTGGATATAGTTACAAAGGCAGTGACAAGGGAGAAGCTGAGATCCTCTTCAGCTTCAGTTGGTCTTCAAGACTGAAAACCATAAAATTAGAACAATAGGGTCCAGGGTGTTTATTTCCAGTGGGAGCTATAGGGTCAGCGGTGTTATGATTAGTCTCCAAGTGGGAGATTGTTGTTATATGGGGCCTAATCAGACTCGGAGGTTAAATTTTCCCTATTTTTTATCGGTGAGGTTTCTCCCCAAATTATTTAATGGGAGTTTGGGGGTAGTGGTCCCAAGATATGGTTAAGGGGTAGTGCCCCTTGCGGTGTCCAGGGGCTATGCCCCTGGTGTGCTCCCTATCGCGATACAGGGTAGGGTTGAGGGGAAGCACCCTCGCGGGAGCTTGGGGGCAGCATCCCTGAAACCTCAAATGATTTTTATTATTTTATAAAGACGTCAGGAGTTATTTTTCTATTGGTCAACATAAAAAAACCCTATTTTGTAACCGACATAAGGCTTGATAAAAGTGACTAAGGGTTAGGGTTTCTGTTGAGATATTGTATTGTAGCATTTGTAGTAGTATTGAGTTGCAAAGATTGCTAGTTGTAATATGTTCGATTGCTAGATAATAATATTGGACTCTCTGTTGGTGGATGTAACCTGAGTTTGGGTGAACCGTGTTAAAAATTATCTCTCACTATTATTATTTCTGTGTATTTTTGATTCATATGTTTAATCTTTATTTGCATTTAATTGATATCTTCTGCATGTAATCCATAACAGTGAGATATCCTATATCTTACCTATGTTGATACATGCTAAAAACACCATCAACAATTTTCATGGCTTTGAATCTCCCCATAATAGAAAGTAGTCCTTTGGTATTGGGAACAATAGTGATAGCTAGCCTCGTCCTCCATTTCAGTAATACATGGCCAACTTCGATGATCTTTCTTTCCATTTCAGAAATATTCTTCTTAAAATTAGATAAATAGGTAGACACATTATTGAGCCTTTCTATGACATTTGCTTTCACATCTTCTTTAATCTTTAACTCTTCATACATCAACTCCTTGAAAGTTTGTTTTATGTATCCAAATTCAACAAATTAGACTCAATTTCATCCCAAAGATTTGCCCCAAGAGAAACACAAGCACTGCGGAGATCAAGTATGTAAGACTTGTTGTTCTTGGCCAAGCTCTTCAAGTCATCGATACATTATTGATCCATGTATATTTTCTAATCCACTGCAGCTGACCATTTGGCTGACTCATTTTCCTCCAACTTCTCTATAACCTTCTATGCTAAGAGAACACTAGAATCCATTTTGGCCATGGCATCAAAGTTATTGTTGGTCACACCAAGCATGGTCTGCTATTTTCTTATTGCTTTTAGATCATTGAAAATCTCTGTCTGCTTTCTTGAACTCTTACCATAGAGATTATAAGCATCATGAATAAAGTGAGTACCAACAAAAATCAATTTACTCACCCATTCATCCACTGCATACCCAAGATACTTGTACCTATCAAGATATGATCTAATACCTCAATAGTGAGGCCTTTAGGGGGTCTAGAAATAACATTTAGGGGTTGGGAGTCTATGTCTACAATAGACTTGACATACGAAGTGAGTATTTCTACTTGATCTTCCAACACTTTAATTTCTCTCTCCTTCTCTTCAACCTTGTTGGCTAGTATATCAACAAATAACTTAGCATTATGAATATCCCCTTGAATAGATGGGGGTCCTAGGTCTACTGTGCTCACTTGGAAGTCATCCACAAATATATCTTTTACTTCTTTGTCCATCATGGGTTCAACAATTTCTACATATTGATGCTTTGAGATTGAATCAACCATCAATCTGGACATCTTCTTTGCCTTCTTGGAGGTTGACTCTAACTTTAGCAATCTTGCTATTGCATCAAATTATGTATCTATGATTTGAAAATATCTTCTTTTACTGCTAACCTCTATCTTTAGCCATGTTGGTGTAGTAGTTACATAGAAATCTTTAGCAATTTTATGAGACACCTTATCTGCTTTGGGGCTATTATCTCCTAATGGTTGTTTCTTGGAAAAATTTGGAGTTTTGAGAGAATCTTGTGGGAAAGAAGTAGGGGGAGTTTTTCTTTTTTTAGTATTTAATGTTATATCATTGTTCTTATCCTTTTGCACACTTTACTAAGGATACTTTGTACTTTTGTCAGCCTGTGAAGAACTATCACGATTAGGAGTATTCATAATGTCTTGTGATGTCTCCATAACTTGCTCCTAAGGTGGAGAAGAACTTGCATCATTATCACCAACCTTAGAATTCAACCATGCAAGACTTCTATTTAAGAAAGAGCAAAATCTAGCCTTAAGATCATTGATTTCATCCATATTCCAGTTGATGTTAGGCAAGGGTTTAGCACTTTCGGTAGCAAAAGTAGGATCAACAATATCAACATAATCATTAAAAATATTAGGGATTTTCCAACCAAGCTTATAAATTCTCATTTGATCAAGAGTCAACCTTGACCAATCCCTCCTTACTTCGCATTCATCCACACAATCGGCCTAGAAATCCTCTAGATGAGGTATATGTCTCCTTAGCATAGGGGCATACAAGTTATTTTTAACAAAATCTTTACTATCAAAATTTCTTCTTGACCCATATGTTTGGGAGTGAAAATGATTAAGTATCATGTCTACATTCTTTGCATCTTCGGGTTTGGCACAAGTATAGTGGGTTAATGTCAAAGGGAAGTGACACCCTTTCTTCTTTGCCATATAATATCTCTACCTAGCCAAGTAAGCTCGCCGGCATACTTCCAGGAACACAACATAATATGAGACATACCTTGGTAATTTGAGTGGAGGATACTCAAAACCTCTGATCCAAATGTATGTGAATCTATCATATTGTATGAAAAAGCTACCAAAGGTCATAATCCAGTTGGCGGCCTCTATGGAAATCCTAAATTGAGGATTTTCCCAAATTATTCTAACCATAAGCATTAGAAAGGCATCATTAATTCTTCTATATACCTTATTCCCATCTACCTCCCATAATTGAGGGAAATAGTCATACACCTTTGTTTCAACAATCAAAGGACCTGCTACTTGTAGACCTAGCCATCTGGGTTGAGTAGTAGCAATAAATAAATCAAATACAAACACATGTGGAACTTCCCATTATTATAGAAATTCGTCAATTGCTTATGCAATTGATCACTTATTAATTGAGACCAATCAATGAATTACTTCCTTGTACAAATTATTAGGATGCACTAGCACATCCAATTTTCAAAAATATCACACTCTTGACTGTCTGTAACTTTGTGTAATAGAGTAATGATATCAGAAATTTTATCTTGAAAATGGCCTCTAACGAGATTCTGGGGTAACCGAGACCCCCCTCCTTTTCCCTTTTCAAGCAAGGGGTAGATATCATGTCCTTACACTTCTTTTTTCCATCAATATAAAAATTAGTAGCCTTTTCTATGATTACATCTGCATACAAATCATGGGTGGCCAAGTTTCATCTATTGGCGATAGAATCGACGTTCAACAGTAGAATGGTATGGCCACTAGTCATTTTGACTTCTCTGGCTTTAGAGCTATAGTTTCCTATGCATACCATTATCAAATCTAGGCATTTAATTGCTAGGGGAAACCCCCAGCATGGGCCAATCCACTATCAAAAACTCTTCATGTAATTGTTGGCCTGGAATTGGTATTCATCCTCGACTAGATTTCATGAAGATTCACATGCCTAAAATCTGTGTCCTTGACACCAGACAATTCATTCCTGATGATAAAAGAAATATCTAGCCCCTTATATTTATAATTCATTTTAACAGTTCCCAGCAACCGATATAAAGGGATTGGGTTCTTAGTAAAAGGTGGCAATTTCAAATGGGGAGAAGGAAGACAACAACGTTTGATAGTCAAAATTAGGGCCTCAAATTTCATGAACAATAATGGCTAAAATTTGAATTTTACCCCCCCATAGTATTCAACTAGCTAGTAACAATCTTCAAACCAGAGAATAGGTGACATGGAGTACCTGGATGCTGACAGTTTGATGAGAAGATGAAGACATCTAGTTGCACTTAGCTCCTGGGGTTTCCTCTTTGGGTAAATGATAATAAATAAATTTCACAAAGGGGATGTTGGCTTTATAAGGAAAAGATATAGAGTGAGGTCATTTAATGCCCTTTGCAATTAAGGTAACCTTTACACCCGCTGATTTACCTAAGCAATATGTTCTTCAATCACTAACTTTTTAGCTTCCGCAAAATCTCTTTATCAGCAAAAATTCCCTTCGGTGAACCTTCCATTATACACAGTCAACAAAAACAACTTTTGACGACACTTTTTTATTTCACCGATATTGCCCCCCTTTTCTCTTTTTTCTTTGTCTTTTGCTTATCAACAATATCATCATTCTTTGAACTTGATTGAGTATGGCCTATAGTCAGAAAATTGCCACACTTATGAACTACCACTTTGTCGGCACTTGATGGCATCCATGAACCAAAGGCTTCCTTATCGACAAAATGAGGGATTTAAGAACCTTCTAAATGTCTGAGTCATAGACTTGTTAGCGAGTCAAAAAAGCCTAGTATTCTAGAACGAACACAGCTCCACGGCATCATACGTGTTTAACATAGTTAGTCAGGAAACTGGTAATTTGGCATTTTTGTGAACTTAGGAAATAATTGTTGATTCGACAAGTGGAAAGTTTATGATCACTTTACATAGTATTACTAGCTTATCAGCAAATCAGGGAACTCATGAACTTGGGAACCAAAACAAAGTTCTAGGATATAAGGAAAAGCTGAACAAAGTAAAGAAAGGAGAACTTGAGGCTTGTTAGGGAAGTGACCAGTTCAAGGTACTCAACATTTTTTTGATAAAATGAGGGGACAAGTTCATTTGTCGATAGGTTCGCTGACTAGGGGTTTTCTCGACAGACAAGGAAATACTTGAAGTTCTTGACATCTCAGTTTTGCTAATAAGAATAGACTATAACAAGGAAGTGACGAAGAAAGTTCAAGAAAGGGTAAAATTGCTAACTGAAAGGATATGAGACTCACATGACACATAAATGAATGTAAGAAAATACACAAGACTACAAATTTGGATTTGGGGGAAATAGTACCAACTATCAAAAGAAACACAAAGATAATATCAGTATCTCATGATCAAAAATATATATACATGACATCATCATAAGCAAGTAATCATCAAAGAAATATAACAACATTTTCACTAGGATCGCCATCCTACCAATTAGGATCTCACATTGCTATCACTATAGAAACATTTATAGTTGCCTCTGTAGTTGGGGGTATAGAGGTGCCCACTTCCCCTTGCTCGAGCCAACTCAATATCATAGTGGTAGTAGGACCTAAACCACAAACTCTTGACCTAGGTCTCTCATCGGTCTCCTCATTGTCGTCCACCTCCTGCTACCCTCGCCGTGGCCTCTCCCTGAAGACGAAGCACGATGGTGTCTCCTCATCCTCCTCATCATAATATCTATCAAAGTGATTGAAGTCCTCCTCATCTCTTGAATCATCCCTTGCGACCCGTTCATGGATGTGGATTGCTTGTGGGATGACTCGTAGGGAAAATTAGATTACTTCGAGTTGTCTCTCACCAGGTCATGTATTCTCAGGTACACATGATGTCATCTACCTCTAATGCTAGCTCTACATCCGCTACACCATCATCCTCACTCTCGACTACCTCGACGATCATTGGTCGTGGGGCCTCATTGGCCCTCATCATGTTGTTCGTTGAGTGTACATAGCTTAGACGTATGCTAGGGACACCCTACATGCATCTAAACTGCCACATAACTCTATCAAAGTAAAAGCTGATGATGATGTGATCTAGGCGACCAACTAGTAGTCAATCTCGTTACATCCTCGTTAACTATTTATGCTGCCCCATCCATGGGTTGTGGTTGTGATATGGTCTCCATATGATATCACCATGCCGTAGTCTATCAAACACTACTCTCCAATACAACAAATCATCATATCTCCAACATCTAATAAGTGGATAGGCATGTACGCGTGGATGTGTCCACGTCAGTTCAATGGGAAACCCCACTGGCCATTTGCATCTAATGTGCTCGAAGATCCATACTTGTAGTAGAGTGCATATCATCAAACTCTATGCCTCATAGTGAACATAATGACCCAAGTCTCAATATAGGTGCACAGGCATACTACACCCCCATGCGTAGACTGTCCTATCCTCCTCCATTGCCCTGATAGTGTGTATAAGGCACCATTGAAGGTGAGTTCCTTATCCATCTCGTGTAATTGCTAGTGCGATGGTAGCAATCATGATGTGACGAACTAGGGGTATGTCCACACAACCCTACTGTAACTAACGAAGCATGATATGTCCTCATCCGAGCGACATCACCACATGACCTAGATAGTAGATGTGACTAGCATGAGTGTACTCCTTGGAACGATGCTCTATGATCTACATTGCCTGCCCTTAGATTGGAAGTTGTAGTATACAATACACATCCTTAAGTGTAATCACCATCTCCCCTATAGGTAAATGGAAGGTAGATGTGTCTGCATCCCATCTCTCCATCAGGGACATCGACATGCTACTGTGGAATCTCATTGTGGGCATAGTGAAAACCTACCATAGGCCTGTATCCTATAGGAGACCTCGATCCTCATCAGATAGAGTACCTATGCGGCTTTGCAGCAGTGTCATAAGTCAGCCACCAGTGTGCTCCCATGTCATGGAGACATCCTGTACATCAAATAAGTTCAAATTAGTCTATGCTCATCATAAATCAATTATGCATCTCTATCAATCTAATTGTGCCCTTTCCCTTGGGCCCATGTCCTCTCTAGACTTGGGCACCCTAGAAGGACCTAGGCGCCCCAGAAGGACTTGGGCACCCCAGATGGACTTGGACACCCTAGACATGAACCCTTGTCTAAAATTCTTTAAAAGGCACACAAAACAAGAAAAAGTACAAAAAATGGAAAGAATTAATGCAAGAAGTGAAGTCTAGAGTCCTACCTCATGCTCAACTCACCTGTCTGCTACTTGGGACCATAGCAGCCTCAGGACCTGATATGGGCGTCGACTTGGAATCATAGCTTTCTCTCCTTCTCCCTTTATTCTCTAAAAGTGAAAATGCAAAATGAATGGTGAAAAAGTGAAAATGACCTTTCCTTATAGTACATGGATGAGAATTCCTTTCCACTATCTAGGAGCTAAAAGTGCATAACATTGATCAATCACCTCTATCTTGGGATGTCAAACTAAAATTTTTGTGTTGTTTGTTGCATTGGAATCCTAGTTCCGCCTTTCATCCAACCTAATACTTTGCGTCTTGGTGTTATTTGTGAAAGTAACCCTACCAAAGCATTCTTCATCAATCTTTCCTTGAAATCCATGTGTGAAGATTACCACCTTGTTTCTCCTTTTCAGACTAAGCAATCAGAAACAAGGGGGGCATATATCTCTCATGATTTCCACCCTAATAATATCTCATCAGTCATCCCCTAAGTGTTTATTACTGACTTATTCATTTGTTATTTGTAGGATGATTTGATTATTTCATCTAACATATCTTTCTTTGCAGGTTATGGTTCCTAACCTTAGTATCTTTAAGGATTGCAAATTGGCTTGGCAACATTCAACTTCCTCTATAGTATCCTTTTGGGTATCCTTTTTATGATTACTGTATTTACTTTCCTTTAGTTGCATATGAATGTAGTGTTATATGGCCACTAAAGTGGGGGCTAAATGTTATGTCATAAATTGTGCTTCTGCTTGGGTTAGCACAATTTCACTAAGTTTAGCTCCTACCTTTTAGTGTCCCTCAACCCCTTTCATTATGGGACCTACCTAAACTGTGATTGATGACTACCTTATCAAGGAAATGTCACATTTCAGAGTAATTATCAATAAAACTCGGAAAGAGACTTTGGATTTCAAACATTTTGGACACCCTAAAGTCTGATTTGAATTGAAATTTGGGGGTTGGACTTGGCCACCTGTGCCCTAGTCCTGCCCTAAATCTCTGGAGTCCAAATTTCATTTTGGTGTCAGCTTTTGTCGTGTGCTTCGGGATTCCAAATTCAAATTTTCATTTTCAAGTGATGTCGACATATTATTTCAATTTATTTCATTTCTAAGGTTAGGTATTTAAAGAGAATTAAAAATCATTTTATTACACACAACTCTCATGCAAGCTTACTATGCCTAAATTCTGCTACAAGTGCTATTGAAGGTCTGCAAAGTGTTGAAGCTCACTGAAGATTTGGATCTTTGATATCATGGAGATATGTTGTGAAGATTAGGAATTAAGATCTTAAGTCTATCTTGCTCTTCCTAGGGTTTGTGAAGCCTTTTGTAATCGAGAGAAGTGTTGAAGCCTCTAACTTGAGTTTTGTAATCCTCTATGGATATGGTTTCCTTGCCTTCTTGTTCTACATGTCTTCATTGATGTCATCTCCTTGAGGTGAAGTTGTTGTTTCCTTGAGTGAAATATTTGTGGATCTAATCCTTGATGCTTGAGTTATTTAGGATCTTGCATTTGTTTATGCTTACACATTTAGTTTACAAGCACACACATATGCATACTTTGACATTGGTTGTTGTTGAGGTAGAAATAAATAAGATGGGTTTTGACTGAGGTAAACTCCTATATAGCTACAACCATATTTCTCCTTCTTTTATTTATGTAGGTCAGATTCAGGAAGATCTGATGGAAAGAGGCAAAGGAGTAGTGGGTATTACAGGTACAATTGTCATGGAAGTTGCATATTTGTCTTTGAAACATCTACAAGACTTTGAGGCAGGTGTCCAAGTCTAACAAGACTTGAAAACTGGGATCTAGAACCTTTCACAGAGACATGGGTACCTAGTACAGATAATTTTGTTGATGGAAAACTTATGAGACTCCAAGGCGGGTGCCCTATTCTTACAGGCCTCCAGGTTTCAGGTGCATAGTCACTGTTACCTTTTATCTACATTTATGTGATCAGTTTGTAGATTTTTACTCCCAAAATTTGTCTATTTATGCATATCTTGTAACTAGGGTTTGGCTCATCATTAGCTAGTTAGGGTTTGCAAAACTCTAGTTGAGACACCCTTTCATGTACATCAAAAAGGAATAGGATACCTGTAGCTTATCACTCTCATAGTGATTGAGCCTAGTTCATATTTTGAATGTTAGAGCACTGAAAAGAGGGGCTTGACCTAGTTTGCATATGCTATCATTCTCTCTTTTCACACTAAACATTAGTATAGAAAAGTTGAAAGTAAGAATATTTATTTTTGTTGGCAACATGGTCAAGAGACACTATTGATATGATTGTCATATGGTGTTGTCATTGATGGCAATAGTTAGATATGATTAGAAATAGGTCTTGAGACAAGTTGTGTACAACATTTCTGGTACGGAAAGAATGACTTAGTTAAATTAACTAAGTGTTGGCAGCTTACTGAGTTAGTGACAGAGAGTTGGCTGGTATTCCTCCACAGATGCAGACTCTAGTATGTGGTTCTGGTATGTTGCACATAGTTTTTTGATGATGTTATATTCCAAGTCTCATGTCCTAGCAATCTCTAGAAGCTACACTTTGAATTGCTTAAGTCCAGTTTAACAAAGTTCAGTCATGAATAGTGCAGAATACCTGAGTATCTTAGTCAGCATTTATATGCTATTGGTTGTTTCAATTTATGGTTTGGAGGTGTTGTAAACACATGTTAGGAGTATCTAATTCCAGATTTGTAGAGTCTGAGGTTTACGAGATGATTGTCCACAAGCTCCTAAGTATCGACATTAAGGTTGACAATATCTCATAGTGATAGAGACAGTAGTTCAGAGATCCACACTTTGCCGCATAAGAATATCATGACTTGTGGTTTTGAAGGTATGTTGGGTGATGCATAATGAGTGTTTGATATGAATTTTAGAGTCCTGTGTGGTCCGCATTAGAAGTTGTGATATGACAGTAGATTTGGTTAAGTGTATACTTAAGGATGAAGCTGACATACAAGTTGGATTGATATGTGATAAATATATATTATTTGGATCATCATTCTAAGTGGTTCTATAATAGGTCCACACCTATATGAAGGTTATTGAAGGATTGCATTTTTTCACATAACTTCCTGTGTAAAGAATTCAAGCTGACAAAGCATAACTTTTTGTGTGCACTTTTCATTTCTGGCAAGCCGACCCAGTTTTGAGTTAGATCTTGTTGCGAATATAAATACTTTATGGATTTCAATTTTAATGCATGCAAAAATTTATATAGTTCATATGTGTGCGATCTAACACCATTTTTATAATTCAAAAAGTGCAGTAAGAGTGCAGAGAATATAAGAACAAAATATATGTGAATAGAGCAGAGAAACATAGTAGTCATGATGAAGAGATTTGAAACTATATTTTGAGCTATCAATGGAACTGTACTCCAGCATTCAATATATGCCTTTGTAATAGTTCTTTATTTGTAGTGAAACTTTCTTTCTTCTCTTCTATCTTTCTTTCTCAGTGGGTAGTGAGTCCACTTGGACAGTGAGTCCACCTACAGTGAGCATTTCTATGTAATATCTTGTAACAGGTTATAATATATTGTGAGCTAACACTCACCGTGGTTTTCCCTTTTTGGGTTTTCCACATAAAAAACCTGGTGTTTATGTGTTATGACTTTATGGTTTCTCTTCCTATGTTTATTTTACTTTCATGTTATTGAATTTGGTAAATGGGTTAAAGAGTATGTGAAGGAATAGTTTTATAGAATACTGATTCACTCCCCTCTCAATATTCCTTGTGTTCAACAATTGGTATTAGAGCAAGGTTCCTTGGAAGAAGTCTAACAACTTGAGAAAGATCTGGGAAACTGAACACATCATAGCTAGAAGATATCATACTCCTCCAGAAGCAATTCATCTAGGTAGTGTTACAATTGGTGATTGCATATATGAACTAGCAATGAAGAACTAAAAATTTCTCTTGAAAATTTTGATAAGTCTGAAGCAGATATCTGGGATCTAAAGGAGAATGTCAAGGAAGCTGATTAATGTATCCTGAAGCTAAAGGTGCAATTCAAGAAATCCAAGGAAAGGAACGAAGAGCTAAGTGAACAATTGAAAGCAACAAATGAAACCATAAATAGTTTATCAATATTGATTGAAGAAAAAGCAAAGGTTGAGGAGCATTTAAATCAAGTTGTGAAAGGCAAGTCTGAGGAATGTGAAAAGTTGGCGAAAGGTGCTATGATTCTAAAACATGACCTGGAAATAGCTAATAGTTACAAAGAAAAGTTCAAAATAAGCTCTGTAAAGCTTGATGAGTTGATTGATAGTCAGAAAAATCCAGATGATAAGAAAAGGTTTGGGATTTGAAACAGGTGAAAGTTCTAAATTAGGACAAGTTAACATTAAGATGAAGAAAAACAAAGGTAACCAGGTTTGAAATAAGAGAAATAGACCTAGAAGACCTCCGGTCAGGTAACCAAATGCTCAAAGGTACCCATATTTTAATGGCTATTGTTATAATTGCAATAAGTTTGGTCATAAGGCCACTCTGTGTAGGAATAGAATGAATCAAAATGTTCCATCATTCTCTAGTCAGTGTTTCAATTGCAAGAGAATTGGTTATAGAGGAAATGAATGTAGAAGTCAGATAAGGAATGGTTTCAACAATGGAAGGAATACTCAATATTTCAATGGAAAACACTTTACACGCAATAGATTTGGACATATGGCTAACTAATGCAAATCAAGAATTAATCCAATCAATGGAAGGAACCAAGGACAGAGGAATGTTGTTTGCTACAATTGCAATAAAGCTGGACACATTGCAAAAATCTATCAAAACAAGAATGTGAAAAGAAATAATCCTATAGAAAAGAGGAAAACAGAGTAGAGGGAAGATAAAGGAAAGAACAAGGTTGACCTGACAGAAACCAAGAAGGAAATGAGAAAAATCTAGATTAAGAAGGATGTAAATGAGGTCAAGGATGAATCTACACCAGCCTAAGGTGCAGATACTTCATCTGGGAAGTAAATTGGGAGCTTTGGCTCAGGGGGAGCTTTTATTGAAAATCTTGATCCCCTAGCCAGATAGTTGGTGCTGAGAACTAGTACAGGACATGAGTTAATGAGCTATTTGATGAATCGATTAAAGAAGTTATCAACATAAAAAGATCTAATGCGGTGCATTATGGAGCAATCTTGATTGACTATGCTTGACAGTGAAGTGTTTGACAACTTTTCAGAAATTGGCATTTATGGTGATTAGGTTTTGGTAAATAAAGGATAAAAGGCTCACATTCAAAGGAATAATCACTTTGCATTCAAGTTTTCAAGCTTTCAAGAAGATCAAGAGCTAAACCCTAAGCAACTTCAGTGATTTCCAGCGATTCAAAGTGAAGAAACCCTAATTCAACGAAAAGAGGTATTTACAGTTGAAACTTCTTTGTGAAACTGTTTGAATTATTGTGGAAACATGTTGACCCCACAAGTAATAGATATCACAGAAAGACCCCATCCAAACTTTAAGAAACATCCTTTCAAATCAATGGAAGTTGACCCTAGTGGTGCATTCTTGGAAGTGTCATATGGTGTAATGCATGAAGAAGATATTAGGGCATACATCCATGTTGCCCTAGAAGAACATAATGATTACAAACTTACATATTTGTATTTGAAGGATCTAAGTAATGATGATTTTGAATTGAAAGAAGAATACAAGGCATTGGCAGAGAAGAAATTCATATAATATCTAGACTTCCCAACGTTTGTAGAGGACAATATGGGTCCCTTCTATGTGATACGAAGTAACTAAGGATGTGTTGATTGGCTTTGCTAAGCTCATGTTGAGCAAGCCTAGTGATACCATTGAAGAAAGATTTGGAATATACATGAGGAAATCTTAGTCAAAGTACATGCTAAATTGAGAAAGCCTGAAAGTGTAAAGAAGGCTAAGAAAATGGTAGATGAATATGCCCAGAGCAAGGGGTTTACCAAAGAACAAATTACAGAAGCAAGAGAAAAGTTATAAGTAGCAAGGGAAGCTAGAGAAAAGAAGCAAGATGAACTGGAAAAGGCTCCAGAAGAGCCTGAGAAGAAATTAGAGAAGCCTACAGTACCAAAGAGGAGAACAAGAGGTTTAACCTCTACTGAAACTGCATCTAAGTCCTCTTGTCCCACTCCTTTAGTGAGTGTAGAAGCACCTACAAAGAAATCCATTGATGAAGAGCATAAAAGAAAGAAAACCAAGGGAAAAAGGATGTATGTGAGTGTTGGTATTGATGAAGAGTAGACTGAAATAGATGAAGAAGTAGAGAAAATAAAGGCTAAGGCTAGTGAAGTCTTTGGGAGCAAACATGACAAGCCCTCTGGTAAGGGCATAAGCAAGAAAAAATCAAAGAAAGTAGAGTCCAAAGAAATAAAGGCCACAATAACCTTGGAAGATACTCTAAATGCTATGGCAGCTCATGGTAATCTTAAGCCAATAGTAGAACTATATGATGAGTACAATGATACAGACAAAGGCATCATTAAAACTGCAATGGTTAGATTTTTGGAGATGTACAACAACACTCTCCTTGAGGCGATTATAGATCTACTAGATAGCTTGGGCAGCATTATGTCTGCTAGAAAGGAAGCAACAATGACCAAAGACTTAGAGTTAAGAGAACATATATTGATAGAGTTATGTCCGGATATAACTATTGAAGAAAAAACCAAGGTCACTAAGATACTTGGGGAAAAGTTTGAGATAAAGAGAAGGACCGACATTTTGATGACTAGAGATAGAGAAATTGGTGGAGGACACAAAAAAAGTAACTCTTGATGTCTTAAGAGAGCTCCACATCCCAACAATCCATGATAAGGAAGGATCAAAAGTTGGTGATGATACTTGGGTAAAAGTACAAACTTGTGTCACACTTTGGGCTAACCAAATAATTTCGGCCGAGTGAAATTAGGGTGAGTTTGTTTTAGCTGAGTAGTACTCAACCGAATCGACGTGGCACCTTTTTGGTGGCTATGTGGCCCCTAAATTTTGGTCGAGCAGGTATTGGCCGAGTTTGTTTCAACCAAATCTATCTAACATAAAAGAAAAAAAAATTAGTGGAGGCAGGTATTTTATGTTTTTGGCCAAATTTATTGCGTTTGGACAATGCTCGCTCAACAACCCAGCTTACAAATTCATTCAACCTGGGTAAGAATTCATTGGACCCATTCTTGTTACTTTTATTTTGCATCAATTTTATCATTTTGATAAGATTTGTTTTTGTTATGTCTAGAGGTTATGTTGTTTCTTTATTTTTGTTCTTTGTTTCTGCATGTTACTGATAAGGTTGTTTATATGATGCACTATGGATCATGCTTGAGTGTTTAAATCCTGTTGGGTGAAATAGTTAAATTTTTATTAAAGTTTTTAAAAACCTAGCTAGGGCAATAGAAATGGAACTAAAACCCTAGCCGCCATGATTAGGGAAAAAGAAATCAAATTGAGAAACCCTAGCTGCCATTATTATTGTTAGATTTTCTCTTTTTTTAACTATTATAAATGGTATCTCAACTCTAATGTCTACTTTTACATCTCACATGTACAAATCCAAATCCATACTTATCCCTTCTTGATCTATTTATCATGTCTCAACTCATTAATATCCATATGTTTGAATGTCTAGATATCTACTTTTAAAGTCTACACATCATCTATATTTAATCAACTTTCAAACCATATTCAAACCATGATCAAACTTTCATGTTGATTAACACCATGGCAACCACCATACAAAACTTGGAATCTCATATGAAGCAAAATAAAATTGAGATGAACAAAGTTGCATGTTTCAAGTATTTGGAATGGTTGTTAAAATTGATGTGTTGATATTGTGTTCAATGCACGAGCAGATTTTGAAATAAGATCCCAGTTGTAGTTCTTGGCTTATAATATGTTATAGCACACTTGAAGTGGTATCTTTTTTAAGTTTGTAGAAAATACCAGTAACTTGATTTTGTTTTCTCTTTGTCCTATTAAGCATCTTACTTTAGATATAGGTAAGATGTGGTTATCATGTTTCAACTGTTCAGTCCAAACACACTAATGAGATCAACCAACATGTGCTTAACCTTATGTGTTGTCTTGCCACTTGCTCAATCTTGTTTGCTTTATCATGAATAATTTCACTTGTAAAATTAGTCCTGAAAATGCTTCAATATACAGAATGGAGATTCATATCATATTTGTAGAAACCTATGATGCTTGATGTAATTATCTTGAATGGGATATTTTCTCTTACCATGTAGAATAATGATCTAGTTGGATATTGCTATATCAATCTTGTAAATACTTGTTTTGATATGCAAACATTCACGTTGGACTTTTAGCTTACAAATAGATCATCCTCATTTGGTACTACAATGTTGTTTTTTACAAATCATTTTATTAGCATCTGGCAAAGACTTGAGCTGTAGCACAACCCTTGTTTTATTTTAAATGGTTGTATCTAGATTTTAGTAATTTAGATGACCATTGTTTCTCTTTCTCAGAAGCAATCACTAGTGCATAGGTACCAAGGTGATGCCATTATAATAGCTTGGGCAATATATTGGTACTGTTGCAACATTTTGATTCTGCTCACCAATATGTTCCAGATACTGTAATAATTTAGGCTATATTCCTGTGCAATCAACTCATTGAATTTTAGGAAAACTGGAAATGATCTATTGTTGACACTCAAGTTATTGATAGAGGGGGCTGCGTAGTGGATTACAAGACCTGGTTAGACTTTTGAATGTCATGTGTGTATGGTGCCAAATGTAAAACTTGTATGGTGTTGTTTCTTATAAAATGACACATAACTCAATAAAACAAAATCAAAATCATGAAGTAACTAAAAATGAATGAAACAAAACCAATAAGATAGGAAAATCTAAGATGCAATTCCTTAGAACCCAATGCTATGTCAAGTAGACCCTCTATAGATGTTCAAGGTCAAGAAGAAATTGGTAATGGAGTTCATGCTCATATTTGTTTAGAGCCATTGAGATAGACATTGCCTAGCTTATCAAATACATGTCATTTGATTACAAATTTATGGTGTTTCGTTACAAGGTCTCTTGTGCTAGGTGCCAGCCATAGATTAGGAGTTGATGTCATCTAGAAGTAAACAAAACTAAAAATATTTATAGAAGCACAATAAACCCATAGAAGCACTCAATACTATTAGTAATTTATTTTGTCTTGCTAAGTTATTCCTTTGCTAAGGTCTAAGTAAGTCTTGTAGATCTTGTTACTCCATTCAATATAATGTAGTCCTATTTACCTATTTCGCTCACAATGTATACATTTCGATTCTAATTATATATATGGAATTCACTTTGACAGAACTAACCACATTCTATAGTGTTACAGAGATAACTGCAACCTTCATGCTGAGGTCTACAAGTATCACAGATGTCAAAATAACAAAATCATTTCAAGTTCAGTCTTACTTTGAACCATAATCCACATAAGCACAAACCTTTCTTAATGATGCCTGAGACACCAATAGGTTGGTATAGATCATCACCTCCACCAAAAGTACACGTGGACACAATAGCTAAGAACTTGTAACTATTCATAAATCTTTTATCTTCAAAATCAATATCAAAACCTCCATGGTCACTATAGAAACCACAATGTATAGTCATTGTCTCTCACCTAATTACACCACCCAAAAACAATTTGGAAACATTTACTCAGATTAGGCATTGCATGGAACTTAAACAAACATATGTTTTGGTTGTGGACAGAGAAATATATGACACATGCTAGAACCTCAGAGTGTCATGATCCACAAAATGTGGCATACCTATCTAAGCATATTAGAAAAATTGCACTCATGTGACTTACTTTTATATCAAAAGTTATATAATTTGGCCAAACATTTGGACTCCCACAAAAATCTTAGGAATATCTGGTGTTTGGAGGTAGCTTATAACCTTAAGACTTTCTTGTTTTTCTTGGAGTGTTTGATACCCTGTGTACAGGTTGAAATTTTGGGTCTTTAACTAAATTAACTATTAATATTGGGTATTTATGTAGGCCTCTTTTGTATACTTATAACACACTTGTATGATCTTGTTATTTGGAATTTAGAGATCTACCTTGCATTTTTATATTTTTGTATACTTAAGAAAAATGCTTACATATTTAATTTTTTTGTTTTAATTAAATAAGGATCTCTTTGTATTTATATAGATATGGCTGATGATGAGGGATCTCATCATTCCACATAGTCTCAGCACGAAGCTGAGGCTAGGACTAATTTTTATAATGATAGCATTACTAGATTAGAGAATGCCTTGAAATGTTTGGACCAAGCTATACATAACTCCCCAAATTTGGCTAATAGAGATAGATTAGTCAATATTCAGTGTGAGATTAGACATATGATTAAGACAATAAAATCATACAATCCACATGATGATGTTAGCACTGAGGAGTTTTATAGGTCCCTTTCTAGGACTGTTATTGGCATTGAGAATATCAAATCTGTTTCTCGGAGAGTTTCATTACATAATGTGCATAGTATGTTCCCTTTTTATACTGGGTGAGACAAAGTTAGAGGATATACTATTACCAGGTGTACAGATGCGCTTGTTGGTCTATTTATATATCCCAGATGGTTGGTAGCCAATCATAGATGGCCTCATAATGACAAGTTGCCACTTTATTTTTGCAAACAATTATATGCTGAGTTCCATTTAGGATTAGATGTAGATTACACATCTATGCCCACACATGTTGGATAGGGCAAGGGGAGGTTTACTGATAAACCTCAATTTAGACGTCCAAATTTGCCACCGCCTGAAAACAAGAGGGCATTAGTTGGTCCAAACCTTTTGGTTCTTCCAAAATGTTTGGAACTAGTAGCAATAGGAGATGCAGTAGTAACACCGACTAGATCTAGGGTTTTTGATAGTATGACCACGATTGCTACTCAGGTTGATTAGAGGTCATCTAATCATGTAGGGGGATACTTATTACATCCGTAGATTAGCCTTCCTCCCACTGAGGCTACATCTGTGAATTATGACCCCTACATTCGTGTGGATCTGCCATCCCCATTAGATGTGACCCATATGAGTGACGCCACTATACGTAATGTGTGTACAGCTTCCATTGCTGATTTACCATCAGCATACCAGTACATCAGTGACGAGTATGGGATTACTTTGGATGTTGTACCGACTCATATTAGATGACATAATGGTAGACAGTTAGGTTAGGGTGAGGCAGCTTCAGAGGACCAAAATATTCCAGACCAGCCTATAGCCCCCACACAACATCAGGTTGCACCTCATGTATATGGCACATACATCACACTTCTCTTTGACACTGGTCCTTTACCTTCAGATATAGGTGTCCCTGATGTGACCATTCATTCTTGTGACATCAGTGGGATTGATAGAGTGCTCCAGGATGCGTAGGTACTTGAATAATTTCTATATTTTGCATTCTAAAAATTCACATGTATATATATTAAATAAACTTAACTTAAATGTAGTTCTCACTATTCATTGAAATCTTGTATTTGAAAATTTCTAGCAACACGGGGATAATTTGTCACACTTTGGAGATCTAGAGCATGTAGAGGATCCTGTGCATGGTACATTTATAATATATAAATTACTTGATAAATTTAGACATGTTGAAAGTACACAACTTTAAGATGAATTTACATATATATATATATATACATATGTACATTAAATTAAATTATGTACTTTCTTGTGCAGGGAGGTGCATCAGAATAGGGATTAGGATCTAGAGAGAGATCGAGACATGGATCCACACATGGATCGAGAGATAGATCTATACATATATAGCCATATTAGACATCCTACTCTCTGACTTGTTATGGTGTCGCATGTTATGACCTTTCACGTTATGGTTCATGTCTTATTATGTTTTACAGTATACACATTTTACATTATGGTTTCACATTATATACATTTTATATTATGGTTT
The DNA here is from genome assembly GCA_027924645.1 of Cunninghamia lanceolata. NCBI lineage: Eukaryota > Viridiplantae > Streptophyta > Pinopsida > Cupressales > Cupressaceae > Cunninghamia > Cunninghamia lanceolata. The sequence continues at coordinate 4,929,622 of BSBN01000604.1, read as the reverse complement.
TGAACATTATGGTTCATGTCTTATTATGCTTTATAGTATATATAGTTTACATTATGGTTTCATATTACGGTTCTTAAATTGTGATTTGTCATGTATTATGGTTTGAATATATTTTCTTTAATGATTTCTCTAGAATTAAAATAGATAACATTTTTGGTCTCATTTTTGGATACAACTTAATATAGAAATATAGAAATTCTTGAAGCTAATTAGGGTTTTGATTTGGGAATCTAAATAATATTCTTTCTCACTTTAAATCTATATAAAAAATTAAGTTAATTTAATGTTCATAATCAAATTTAGGAAAAACATACAAAAAAGACATCACATATATAGTGCATTGCTAGTTGATGAAAGGAAATGCACGACTAGTTAATAACTAATAGTAATCTAGATAATATTCTCTAATGTCTAAATTTTGTTTACTCTATTTACATATAATAAATGAAACCCAAGTATAAAGATACAAATCGGTTTGTTTTATATAGATAAATTTAGTTTTACTAGTGTAATAAAGCCTCCTTCATCAACCACCAAACATAGAGAATTACAATAAATGCAAATTAGGGAAATAGATTTGAAGGCTAGCAAATTATTAGATCAAGGCTCCTTCTCTAATAAATATTTCTTGAATCATACACCTTCAAAAGAAGGGGAGATCATTTTCAATTACATGCAACTAAATTCCTAACTATCACAAGAGCTATTGGTTCGATTTTAAAATTAATTCAAATCAAGTTTGAATAGATATCATTTCATTAAAATAAACCAATAAATCTAACTTGGCCCTCCCTAGAAGATAGCCTCTAATTTCATCAAATCATAATATCTTGAATTATGTACCAACAAATGACATTCAATAGGCCTCATTTACTCATTAGCTATACTAGTATTGTAGTCAACAACATAACCCTTCAAGTTATCCCAAGAGGTGGTAAGAGTCTTGCACATAGTGAGGGAAAAAATTAGATTTTTGACAAATCTATTAGTTGAAACAAAACGAGAAGCTATATGATATTTTTATCATTTGAATGCTATGAGTAGATAGAATAAAAAATATGGTGTTATGTAGTTTACATTATGTTTAGGAGTTATATTGCTCTTTTACATGCTTTTTGCATTTGATGTATGGTGTTAATGCTTATGAATAGTAAATGATACAAATCTTAAATAAATGACACAACTCATAGAACTCCATTAGTTGATATGGTAAGCCATGTCATATGATATAACATGAAATACAAAATAGACTTGAGTGAACATGCTCTAAATACTTTGATGGTTATCTAGATAAAATCTCATGATAACTTGTTGCATATGCATTACCATACAATTGATTCTATTTTACTAGTCTAGGCACAGAAACTAAGAACTTTAGTTATAAAATCTAATCGCAATCAACCAAAATGACTACTAAAGAACTACTTGCACAACACAAATAAACATAAAGGAAGTTTTTTTTTGATGAAAAATTTCTTATATGTTGGATTAACTATTGACACAAATATTAAATAAATGACACAACTCATAGACCTCTGTTAGTTGATATGGGAAGCCATGTCATATGATATAACATGAAATACAAATTAGACTTGAGAGAACATGCTCTAAATACTTTGATGGTTTTCTAGATAAAATCTCATGATAACTTGTTGCATATGCATTACCATACAATTGATTCTATTTTATTGGTCTAGGCACATAAACTAATATAACTTTAGTTATAAAATCTAATTGCAATAAACCAAAATGACTACTAAAGAACTACTTGCACAACACAAATAAACATAAAGGAAGTTTTTGTTTGATGCAAAATTTCTTATATGTTGGATTAACTATTGACACAAATCTTAAATAAATGACACAACTCTTATATGTTGGGGATGCTCCTATATCTTAAATAAGTGGCTCAAGAATGACCCTTAGCATAAAAGTGCAAATCTCAAGACATTGAATAAACATGTATGGGGATAGGTGCAAACATAGGTGTAATTCAAATGATATGATGATGACAAATATATGGGAATAAGTGTGAATGAGAAGAGTATAACACTGTTAAAAAATAGAAAAAAATATCTTTTCCTTGCTCTCCCTCATGAACATTGGTATATATTAAATTCTTAAATAATTCAAATTTATAGTTTCTAATGAGTTCATTATGAACCTAGAATGTTTTTATATTAAATTTCACAAGTAGGAACTCATATTAAGGGATGATTTTTATTATTATTTTGATTCTTCCTAGAAGATATCCCAACCTAGGCCATTTATTTGACTCAATTAACTAGGATGACTCATTTTTTAGGATTTATGTTTTCAAATTTAAATTTTCATATATTCACCAAGAACTAGGATAGGAAATTTAAATTAGGGGTCTGGACACCAAAATGTAGGAAAATGAAACATATGGGCTACAATTAATTGATGACCTGTCTAATTGGATGATTAAGAAAAAAGTAACAATCATATTTGAATTTATCCACTTGCTAAGACAAAAATATATAAATTGTGAAAGAAGGATTATAATATCTTCTTTTTATTCAAATTTGTTAAATTTGTAATGATGAAGATTCTATGATTCGTATAAATTCAATCTAATTAGAATAAAAAATATGTGTTAACATATATTGTGGAGTATGTGATGGATTTTGGACAAAGATCTAAACTACACATGGGACTATATTAAATTAATTGTTGTGTGGATTTATAGAGGTGGGATCCAATAAACAAATCTACTAACTTACCATGTTGTACCTAGTAAATAGCTAGTGCTAATCAAATTTAATTAGATAATAAAATTAAAACTTAAAATTTTTGTTGGATCTAATAACATTTGACGAAATAATTTAAGAATGACTTCTTCATTAAACAAAATTACTAGATCACCACATTTGATTTAGCTTCATGGGCTACTAGATCACCACATTGAATGAAATTATTTGAGTTCAACATAAAATAAAAAGATTTTCAAATTTAGGTCCAAATGTTACATGTATATATATTGTCATAGAAAATATATATGTACAAAAATAGCTTAAAGTTCTTGGTACATATAATATGGATCCTCTCTATCTTTTATTATCTCTAAAATCTTTTCATGATCTTCAATAGGCAACCTCCACATTTGTTTGGCATGTCCTCTTTTTGGTAAAGTTTCAAGATTTATTTGTGTTGCTATAACTAAGTGACTATAATGTAGAACCTTTTGACCTAGCATATAATCAATAAATATAATACCATTTATTTCTATCTTTGTTTGTTGATAGTATGTGCCTTCAACAACCACTGATCTAGTAGGATACTCTTGTCTGTAATGCCCTGCCATACAACCCTAGAGATAAGTTCAACTAAAGCAAAAAAAAAGGTGGATTTAAAAAAAAATAGAAGTAATGATAAAAAAAATATAATATAGTCTGATACAAAAAGTTAAACTAACATCTCTACAGATAACATAACTGCATTATTAAAATTAAGCAATATTCAACAACATACATAACTCATTCAAATTATGTTTAATTACATGACTGCATTACTAATTACTAACATGATCTAACTAACAGCCATGGTTTGTTCTAAATCCAAATGCACCAAATGAATACACACATGCACATTTTGTAATACCTACCCAAGAAAATCTTAGTAAATAACAATAATGAACTTAACAGGATGACTGGATAACAATTTACAAAATTTATCTTAGTAAACCTCAAGTCAAAAATTAGAGTATATCAACATTCATCGTAAATGAAATGTAAGATACGAACGTTTCAATATATTTATACACATTTACCAATAATGTTAGATAGTCATCTATTTGCCAAGCAGAAAGGTACCTCCTTAGCTTTAGAGTCCTGCATGGCTTATAGATCTCAAACTACACATCTAAATAAACATTAGTTCTGCATGATTATTAATTACACAATATCAATTGTATAAAATGACAATCCTAAGGCCCTAAGGGGCCGACCTAATGTCTCAGGGGCTCATCCATGATGGCCTTGCCTATGTACGCGTAGCACAGAGACTTCGTAGTTTGAAAACATGAACATGCATCCACATGATGGTATCATACAAATAAATACCTCTAAAATGATAACGACATCTTCATAATCTTAGGTTCACATACACAATTCCATTCTGAGGACATAAGAAGAATTTAGTTTACCTTTCCCACTTGGTACTTAAGACATAAACAACATCCTTTATCATGAACATCACACTACTAAACCACGTGAAAACAAAATAATTAAACAAGTACATGATACTTAACCTTGTCAATAGTAATATATACTCAAAAGACCAACCATTCATGTTTAACACAGTTATATTTTCATCTATTCTCCCTATCTATCCAAGACATAAGCATAACTTTAACATTAAGGATTTATCTAACCATCGTTTGTTGATATCAATGATATAATTAAGAATCCCAATCATATCAGATTTTAATTCCAACAAAGCATGTTAACCAACGTATAAACTCCATCATAAATGCTAGAACCATAATTTATTCATTTTCTTTCAAAATGAAATAAATTTATATAATTCAGTTTGTCACATATCTTATTTAAATTTTAATTCTATGTTTTGAGTTATTATTAGTATTATTTTTTTTTAAAACAAAACAAAATAAAATAAAATAAAATAAATACATAAGCTTTCTTGCCATAAAAACCAGTCAGAAGTAAATCTGTCATAACTTTCTAGTTTCATAACGAAATTTAAAAATTTAAAATGTTTTGGAAAGCTAACACATAGAGGAACAAAACCCAAATAGCAATTAAATAGATTCCTTACCATATGTGAGCAGTAAAATTAGTCCCATAAGATCATTAATATTTAACTACAGACAATTAAATTATCCACAAAATTTCAACACAAATATAATTGTAACAAAACATTTCTTTTTCTCCTACTAACCTTTATCTAACTCATCTCCAAAGAGATTGATATTGGCTCTATATTCTTTATTTAAAATGTAATCCAAGCGTATGATTTATGCATTCAAAATAGAAAAGAATAATACCATCTAAACATAATATATCTATTATGCAGATTTATTCCATTTGAAATTAAATTCCAAGATCCAAAATAAAATATAATCTAGTTTCATTATAAATAAAATGCAACCTCACATAATTTATAAATTAATACTAATGAAATATTACAGCAATAGATACAAATTTAATGCAAGCAACCAATTTAATATCACATTACACACAGAGGATGGTATAAAATCATATTTGCCTATTATAGACATTCTCATATGTTTGGCAATCATGAGATATAATGAAACTAATGATTCACACAAACCATACCCAAAATTGTAGGCATGAAATGTAACTACATAAATATGATATACAACAGAAATAAACTCTAATAATATAGAGTCTAGATACACATAACAACAAAGAACTATTTAACACTGTATGTCATAGTGATTATGACATCATACAAGAAAATGATAGCATAGAAAATCGAGTATCTTCATATATATAATGGTCTCTAATGCAAGTGTGGCTCAGATATGTTTTTCCTAAACTTTAAATATAATAAACACAGAACTTTTAAATCTACAGATTGGTAAGAGTAAAGCCAGATTACACAACATTTAATAGTATCCAACATAAAATATAGTTCAAGGGAAATAGGTGGCGGTTTTGGTATTCAAGTATGCACATGAACCATTGATAGAATGCCTCAGAGATATGTCATCTCACAAAATCTTAATATTTACATGGGTTGCACCTTTAGTTGGGAAGAGGTTTTAATATTGTTTGGATCACTGTAAGAGTTTACTATAGACCACCATTCCAATGGAGCTTCTCCATTTCTAAGGGAGCTAGTACTTGGAGTTAAGCCTTTCCAATATGGTATGATTTGACTCCTTTAGGAATGTGTAACTTATCGAATGGTTAAATGAATGAAAATAAGTAGCCACAATGATTGAATTGGAAGGTGTAAATTATATCATGAACTTTTATGAACCAATAGAGTCTCATGTTAGTACTTTCAGAATATCTAGATATAATGTGTAATGGTTTGTTGGAGCCTTGTATCGGCGGCCCTTTTGGAGATTGGTCATCTAGACTGTGTCATCCTATTAAAGGAGAAATGGAATTCACTATTACATGAACACAACCTATTCTCTGCTAAAAGTAAATTGCCCCATCATGCTTGACAAAGATAGGTGAGTGCCTTATGTAATGGTAACGGATTTGTTGAAATAATCGTTTGAAACTTTAAACAATTGAAATCAACAGGCGTTAAGTTTTATATAACTATTCCTATGGCCTATTTACAGACCAGCAGAAAACATTGGATACATTTATGCATTTCCTTGCAGCTCATATAATATAATAAAGGATTAATGTTATATATGTCATATCAAAGAATGGAAACCACTCCCTGTCTAAGCAAAAATCCTAGACTTGTCAATGGTTAGAAGATAAAGGCATGGTTGAGAGTAGAATTAAAATTAGATTAACTATTCATCAGAATGACTCATAAGAGGTCATCACCAGAGATCCAATTATTAAGCAACAGGTATGAGAAATGGTTTAAGATGCTTTATTGCAAAAGGAAACTATAGATAAAAGATAAGCCATGCAATCATATTAGAACAATGAAAACTATCATAAATGGAATTGGATTGCTAAGAAAGAACCAAAAGCTTACAAACTACGACATTCAAAGGAACATCGATTAAAACATTGTATGAGAGCCTTTAGACAAGGCATAAAATAAATGAAGTTCTTTAGTTGCTGCAAGATTTCAAATCGGCTCGAATCTGTAGATAGGAAGGAAAAGCTGCACAAAAGTTTTGGGTTCCCGATAGAAGGTACTATAATAAAATAAACCATTGAATGCACTTAGTAGATGAAAACAAAATCCATAGATACTCAAACTGTTTGGCAGAATTTTCCTAGAGGGAAAAACACTTCATACAATGAATTGCTGGATACACAATATGAATTTGACAAAAGACTAAAAAAATGGAGCCGAAAAAGAGAAACCTGGTGCCATTGTCAGAGCCAAATATAATATTCTCTTTCTCACTCACCAACTGAGATGAGTCTTTCTTCATCACCAATAGATCATTTCATCCGTGTCTCTTTATCCCCCCTAGAGTCATTACCTCCTCCAGAGTTTTATGGATTACCCTTTTCTCTTGTGTCATGCAAACGCCCGATATAGCATCCATGAATCTACAACCATGCATGTTCTTCCCCCAAGAGAATGATAATAAATAAAAATAAATCCTCCGCTCTTCTTTACCGCCAGCTTCCTACTAGGAGAAAGGCAATTAGTTCCATATAACTGCACCTTCTCCATTTCTAAAATTAGTCTCCTTAACTTAGAAATTCATCAAGAATAAATGTTTTCCAAGAATCTTGCATGGCTGCCACTACCTTGTGGCATAAATAGAATTAATGTATTAAAAGAATCTTTTCAAAATAAATTAATTGAAAATGCATATATACTAATTTGTAAGTTGCATAGATTATTTTTCCAACAAGGGAGAGGTTTTAAGAATCTTCACAAAATCAAATGTTTGAAAAAAAATAGAAAATGAAATTAATTTCCTTCCGTAACTCCTACAAAATAGTAATGAACCAAAACTAAAAAGATTCCATCAAAGAGGTAGATAACCACCACTTCTTGTTTGTGGCTAAAATTAGAAATCACTTAGTAATGATAAGGCATAAAATGACTATATATGATTTTCTTATGAAACAATACTAACTCATATAGATAACTACTCCAAAATAATACAATTAATAAAATATCATAATTAGTAAATAAGTTTCAAGTATGCTCTATACCTCTTGGTGGAGAGTGTATTCTGCACTTGAGTCAAACTTAGTCTATGATTGTTAAACTACACATCCACGGTGAGAATGGAGGGGCACTACATTGTCCATCACCATCTGTCATTGATTCTGACAATTTGCATTTTGGTTGCGTATGTCTTAGTAGATAGTAATCTACACCTTCTGTATTGTCAGGATCTGTAAGAACAAAAATATCTCCTGTACACACCATGTAGTAAATCATGCTCAACTTAAGTAGAATATAAATCAATTGTATAAGTTAAAATTCAATTTAAAAATTAAAAATTTACATGTAACAACTAAATTTGATACACATTCGTAATCAACTAAATATAAAGGATCATAGACATCTACAATGCCATTATCTTCAAAAGGGTCTAACGTGGCCACTAATTGTTTTATTTACCATTCTAAAACATACTCATTTCTAATATTCTCACATTGTAGAGTATTTGCATTGTTCTCAATGTAATCAGTACAAAAACATGATTTTTCTCTCACTTGAATTACAGGAGGCCTGCTATGTCCTACTGTCATGATTTGATGCAAACTTCTAATACCACTAATTGTTTGACAATTAGTAAGAGTTGATTGATCAATATCTGTAAATTTCAATCATCCAATTAGAAAGTGTATAAAATTAAAAATTCAATTCATATACACACATTGAAATTCAAAAAAAAATTCATTAATGTACCTTTAACTTCCCAAAAATAGTGTGTGTTGTATATTGAGTCACGGATGACCAAATGACTATTGCACCATTCAATAATTTCATTTGCATTCCTTATGGCATTACTTGCAAGTTCATGTTGGTGAAATGTCAGGTTAAGAGGTTTTCTAGTTGAAAGAAAAAGGCGATCTCAAAAAACATAATTAGATTTTTTTAAAAATCTAACACGAGCAATATTGAAAATCTGCAACATTGGATATATCAAAACCACTATTGCATAATGGTAAGCTTCCAATTGTCAACACATGCAATATATTGAGACATCTTTTTCCTAATACGTTTAAGTTCATTTAAAATATAAGAATTTAAATTTCTAGTTTGTATGGTGTTACCTGCAGGTTCATGTTGTCTAAGTGCACGCTTCACACATGCTCTAGCTCTATAACGCTCTCCTTTTCCATGTCCACTCATAGAAATTCTACATAAATTTTATGTTCTATTTAATATGTTGTTGGCTTAACCAATTAAAAGCTTTTGCAGACTTAAATTGTCCTATGAAGTTAGAAACAATTTCAAATTTAAAACCAAAATAGTTTTAAAAAAACTATATACATACCTACAACATATAAGTAACTAAACAATTCAAGTCTACAAGTTAATTACACACACACATATATCATGACCTGTGTCATCACTGATATAAAAGTGAACCTCTTTGATGATAAATTGTTCATCTTTGCAACTTTGTACACCATCCACATATTCTTTGACATGCTTATAACAAACTTGTACAAATATTGCAACTTGCTCTGAATGATAATATTGACTTTGAATCTCACTTTGAGGACTAAATGTATAAGTTCTCAGAGAAATCAACAATAAAGAGAATACAACCTAGTGGAAAGTAATTCTTTGAGTCAAGAAATTACTTAGCTTGCCATCTAGCACCATGACAATGTTCAATATATGTGGATATATGATATTGCAAACTTTATTCATAAACTCATTGTAAGATAATTCATTCTCTTTGAGAACAATTTTTCTACTCTCAACTGCTGACTTTGTTGAGTATTTCTCATATTCAAATCTCTTGCACATAACTTACATTGAATGATCAATATTGTCAACCTGTACAAGATTCTTCAAATTTCAACAATCATTACATTAATTTTTTATACACTGCACTTTGAATTCATCTAAATCTTCTAATTTTTCACATAGAAGAGACTTCACAAATTGTGTTGTACTTCCAGAGATGACTATATTTAGATTAATTACTGCCATAGCTTTTTTATATAGCTATAGGTGTAGATGAAATTCAACATGATTTCAACAACAAGTCTCACATACCTTATTTATACATACAAAACTTGGTCATAGTCTCTCAAACATCCTTTGATGTAAATCTTCACATCTGAAAATTCTTGCTTGAATGCTTAAAAAGTTCACTCTGTGTTGTATCTATAAAATGTTTTGGATGTGAAATTTTTGTACCATCTTCACCTTTTATTTGTATAGTGTCCCTTCGATTGGAAGAAACATGAGAGTGGCTGGTCCAATATTCAATCACTTGTTCCTTTACATCTTCTAAGATTATATCTTTTCGGAGAACCCTGCAAATATTTACCCAATTATTTTCAATATTTCCATCCAATCTATTTCTTTTTGCAATATATCTTTGAACAGTTCTCCTAGAAACATTGAGTAATTGGGAAATTGTTTGAACTTGTCTTCTATGTGATAATTTATTACTAGAAATTACAGTCATCAATGCTCTACGTGCAACACTTAAATCAACAGCTCAACTCTTGCTTTCAATAGAATTCAATGCTTCTTCTAGGTTTTCAACTATTGTTTGCTTTAATGAACTTGATGACTTTTTCTTATTATCAACCCCTAACAACTCCAAAATAGGGGTCATCTCATTCTTCCTAAATAACTTTGCAAATAACCGTGCTCTTCCAATTATAGACTTACTTTCAAAAAAATCGTCCCTTAGAGTGTAATTTATTGTGCTTTTAGGTAACATATCTTCAGATGAAATATTATTGAAAAGAGAATCATCATCCATCTCCATCATATTTTTCATACCAAGGAAAAAATTTCTATCACCACCATCAATTTGTTCTGGTACCTGTACTCCTTGGTCATCAACAATTTCCATGGGTTGTTCTTGAGTAGATGTTCCTTCATTGACATTTGTAGTATCTCTTCTTCGATCATACAACCTTTTTCTTGTCTTTTTATTGCCTATCACAAATTGCTCAAATTTAAATTCACCTGCATACAAACATAACACATACAAATACTTTAACCTCTATTTTTGAAGATCTACCTACATTCAATAAATCAATGATTTAATCAATTACATGTTTTAGATCATGGTACTTGAGAATACAACTCTGCCCTTGTTGAAATCAACGTTTCTTTCTTCTCCAAATTTCTATAATTTAATAATTAAAAAAAGCTAAACAAGCCATTAAAAAAAAGATTTTTAGTCCAAATTAGTTTCAGATCATAGTATTTTTGAATATGACTCTGCCCCTGTCAAAATCAATCTTTTTTTTCTCTAATTTTTTTGTAATTCAATAACTAAAAAAAATTTAAAAAAGCCAAAAAAAATAAATTCTAAAAAAAAGCACACAAATAGATTTAGCCGAATGGGATTCGATCGAATTGGATCCACTATTTTTTCAAATTTTCTAAAACTTCCAACTTCTGCTAAATATTTCTGCAATCAAAATTATTAAAAAAAAAGAAAAATACCATTTTGTAGAGCTCACAGTGCTGAATCCGGAGATATATATATATATATATATATATATATATATATATATAGAGTAATTTTAGGATATAAATATTTGAAAATAATGCAAGTAGGTTGTTCAAGTTCAAAAAGAGGTTGATTTGAAATAAAAAAATAGTAAAACATGATTAAAAAAAATAGAAAATATATGATACCCTAGAGGGGAAAATCCTCTTCAAAAGGGTATAATTTATTTTTTGAAAATGAAAAAAAAATTAAACAATAGTTGACGTCAACTGAAAACTATCAAATTTAGGTAAGTTTGACTTTAAAATGTTATTACAAGAAAAATATAGATGATATTGAAGTCACCTATTTGGGAAAAAAAATCAGGAGAAAATGTAGTTTTTTTCTATTTGTTTCTTGACGTCAACTGAATGTCATTTTTTTTTGAAATTTTTAGCATTACAAAATCTGCTCTTAAATTGATAAAAAAAATATCAAAACAATTTTTAAAAAATCTAAAAAATTACATGAATAAACTTCAACAAGAGATCTACATTTTCTTAGTTTATATCATTTTGAAATTTACAACATAAAGACCACTTTTATGTGGTCGAAGTTGAGAATTTTTTTTATGTTGGCCGATTCTTTTATAAAGTGTGACATAGGTTTGTACTTTTACCAGTTTATCTTTCGGAAGTCAGCTCAAAATAGGGTTTGAATCAAATAGAGACAACTCCTTTGGTAAGCCCAGGAAGAGATGAAGAGATGAAAGAGCAAGAAGAGGACAAAACTCTTGAGAATATAGAAGCCCCTCCAGAGCAAAATGAAATTGATGATTAGGGAAATCTGGATGATGAACAAGTTAAGGCTAGACCTGCACCAGAACAGAAAACTAATGAGCAAGAATTTATGGACCAAGAACGTTTGGAGAAGACTAAAGAGGAAGAAGTGCCTCATGACATGGTAAGAGTCACTGCTACAACAACACAAGATCCTGTTGATTATGTCAGAGAATTGTTGGAGAAGCAGTAAGAAGCTCAGTTTTTGGATACACCTAAGTTGCTGCAAGGGCCAATCAACTTAGCTTCCATGTCATCTCTACAGAAGCTAAAATTAGGGACAATTTTCCAAGCCCAGGATCAAGAAGAAATGTTGAAGTCCCATATTCAAGATAGTGATCTTATTGGTGAGGCATCCAGTGTTTTAGAAAAATTGATGCCTGGACTACAGAAGGACACATCTCTAGCCCCCACTGAACAATTCAAAAGGTTAATAAACTTTGTAAGTTCACATTTTGAGTCCTTTGAAAAGGCTACGAATAAAAATGTTAGAGCAGAAATTAATGATAAAAGATTAATTGAGCTAAAGGATAAGTTAGCTCAAGACAAAATTTTGTTATACAATAGCATTAAGAACATAGATATTGCTATCAAGGAAGCCAATGACATATACAAATTTTGTCTAACATGGATAGAAATGAAGGAGAGAATAGATGCCATGGAGCTTCAAATGCTAAAGATTTTAGAAACATATGATCCAACATCTAATCCCATCAACAACAAGAAATGATAAATTGAAGGTAATCATGCAAACATAACTAGTCTGCTGAATCAGAAAGAGGCCATTAAAAGTAGAATGTGCTAGCTTAGAGAGATAATAGGTTCTAAGATTGATTCTATGACTGATCTAGTAGCTGAGGTAGTAAAGATAAAGGCAATAACTGAAGTGCCTACCACTGTACATAAAGCAGAGGAACATGTGTTCCAAGTGAATGGAAACATTTAGATTTTGAGTAGTGTTAAGGCCCAATGGGATGGAGAGATTGCTCAACTAAAAATCATATACATAGACATCCTTCCCACTTCTAGTAAGTTATGTGATTGCACTTGTACATATGTGACCAAGTATAATAATTTTGAAATTTTGTCACTTGTACATACACCTTTGCCATTGATGTCAAAGGGGGAGAAGAAAAACTAGTGAAAAATAGCTAAATACCTAAGAGGGAGAAGAAAAATTGAATGTACATAGTAAGGGGGATCATTATGAACATTTTTCACTAAGTGTTGCCATTAATGCCAAAGGGGGAGATTGTTGGCAACATGGTCAAGAGACACTGCTGATATGATTGTGATATGGTGTTGTCATTGATGGCAATAGTAAGATATGATTGGAAATAGGTCTTGAGACAAGTTGTGTACATCATTTTTGGTCCAGAAAGAATGACTTAGTCAAATTAACTAAGTGTTGGCAGCTTACTGAGTTAGTGACAGAGAGTTGGTTGGTATTCCTCCGTAGATGCAGACTTCGGTATGCGGTTCTGGTATGTTGTACATAGTTGTTTGATGATGTTATATTCCAAGTCTCATGTCCTAGAAATCTCTGAAAGCTACACTTTGAATTGCTAAAGTCCAGGTTAATAGAGTTCAGTCATGAACAGTGCAGAATACCTAAGTATCTTAGTCCACATTTCTCCGTTATTGGTTGTTTCAATTTGTGATTTAGAGGTGTTGTAAACACATGTTAGGAGTATCTAATTCTATATTTGTAGAGTTTGATGTTTACCGGATGATCGTCCACAAGCTCCTAAGTCTCAACATTCAGGCTGATAGTATTTCATAGTGATAGAGACAGTAGAACTCAAAGATCCAAACTTTGCTGCATAAGAATATCATGACTCGCGGTTCTGAAGGTATGTTGGGTGATGCATAATGAGTGTTTGATATGAATTTTAGAGTCCTGTGTGGTCCACATTAGAAGTTGTGATATGACAATAGATTTGGTTAAGTGTATACTTAAGGATGAAGTCGACATACAAGTTGGATTGATATGCGATAAAGATATATTGTTTGGATCATCATTCTAAGTGGTTCTATAAAAGGTCCACACCTATATGAAGGTTATTGAAGGATTGCATTGGTCCACATAACTTCCTGTGTAAAGACTTCAAGCCAACAAAGCATAACTTTTTGTGTATGCATTTCATTTCTGGCAAGCCGACCCAGTTTTGAGTTAGATCTTGTTGCGAATATAAATACTTTATGGATTTTGATGTTAATGCATGCAAGAATTTATATAGTTCATATGTGTGTGATCTAACACCATTTTTGTGATCTGAAAAGTGCAATAAGAGTGTAGAGGATAGAAGAACAAAATATATGTGAACAGAGTAGAGAAACATAGTAGTCATGATGAAGAGCTTTGAAACTGTATTTTGAGCTATCAATGGAACTGTACTCCAACATTCAATAGATGCATTTGTAATGGTTATTTATTGGCAGTGAGCCTTTCTCTCTTCTCTTCTATCTTTCTTTCTCAGCGGGCAGTGAGTCTACTTGGACAGTGAGTCCACATGCAGTGAGCATTTCTATGTAATATTTTGTAACTGGTTATAATATATTGTGAGCTAACACTCACCATGGTTTTTCCCTTTTTAGGTTTTCCACGTAAAAATCCTAGTGTCTATGTGTTTTGACTTTATGGTTGCTCTTCCTATATTTATTTTGCTTTCATATTATTGAATTTGGTAAATGGGTTAAAGAGTATGTGAAGGAATGGTTTTATAGAATATTGATTCACCCCCCTCTCAGTATTCCTTGTGTTCAATAGTTTTATGTTTGTCTTTTTTGTTTATCATTGTTAGTGTTTGTTTTATTTTCTTCCATTTTTTTAAATTCACAAGAGGTAATTTTTTTTGGAAGCAAATTCATTTAAAAAAAAAAGACTCCAAGAGGGTTTCCCTACAAGGTTCTCTAAAGAGCTCTTGGAGAGTTCTCAAAGGCAAATTCTAGGGGGACACTCCCTAGTGGAAAATAGGTTCCTTATAAAATGAGACTTTAGACATATGCCAATTTATAGTGGATAATAATTTTTATTCCATCATTTTTTGCATTTATTTAATCTAGCTTCATCTTTATTTCTAAAAAGATTAGAATTAGGTTTACGATTAGGGTTAGGGTTAGAGTAAGGATTATGGTTAGAATTGTGGTTAGGGTTGGCGTTAGAGTTGGCATTAGAATTAGGGTTAGGGCTTAGGTTTAGAATTAGGGACAAAATTAAGATTACAATTAGGTTTAGGGTTAGAAATAGGGATAGGGTTAGGGTTAAAGTTATATGTAATTTTAGGGTTAGGATTACAGTTAGAATCATGTAATTTTAGGGCTAGTATTAGTGTTACAATTATATGTAATTTTAGGGTTAGGGTTAGGGTTATAGTTAGAATTAGGGTTAGGGTGAGAATTAGGGTTAAGATTAGGGTTAGGGTTTGAATAAGGATTATAATTAGAATTAGACTTAGGGTTAGGTTTAGATTAAGGATTACTTTGATTTTCCTTATTTTCCATGGTTTAAAATTATATTGATGGCTATGATTTATGACATAGTTAACATTGTTGACAGAAGTCATGGGGACGTAGTTGATGAGAAATTTGCATAATATATCAAACAAATCAACAACCAAAACTATTTTTATAGTCTTACAATCTCTGCCACCACTTCTTAACCCTTGATGCATAATTTCAACCCATGTTCTCATCTAAAGAACACCTAGGTGGTTTGTTGCACCACCATAGCGATAACAATCCAACCATGATTAATATCTCTTTTGCAAAGGCTCCTTCCATCTATACATTAGCTATGAGTAGACATTTTAATGTTGTATGGAATGATTTGTTGTTGAAATTGCACTTTACTGATGATGGCAATGATCATAATCGGTGAATTGCTTTCAATGATAAAATATATGAGCACATGACCACCTGGATCATGGTCTCGTAAATAGTCTGGACATGCAGAAATGGGGAAGTTAACAACTTCTCTTTAACATGTTAAATTTTAAAAATTAGACTGTATTTATAGAATTAATGTGCTAGTCAACCATCAAGTATAAGATATCACCTCACAAATTTGAGGTTGACAAGAAACAATAGAAGAATAAGACATAGCACACTAATAATGGAATGATGGAAACATATGTGTGTGGAACATGATGTTTTAAAATCGATACCATCCTATTTTACATTAGATAAATCAATGACTAGGATTGTTTTCATAGTTTTACAATTATTTTTAAAATTCAATTTAATAAATTCATCGACCTTTTTTAGATGGAATAGTTTTTTGGGTAATAAGAAATAAGGAATAGGGAGTGTGAATGCAATTTTAGAAAATTTAAAAGAAAATGATAATATTTAAGGGCGCGCATTAAAGTGAAAGTATGTGAACACAAATCATACTTTTTGATGTTTCACAATTCTCATCATATCTATGTTGAACACACCCAAATACTAAGAGGGGGGGTGAATCAGTATCCAAACAAACTTCAAATCCTTTGGAGTAGATTAAAACTTAAACTTTACAACTTTAACATAAACATGAAAGATCAACACAATGCATAATAACACATAACACTAGATATACGGGGAAAACCCTGAAAGGGGAAAAACCATGGCAAGGATTAACTCACAATATATGAAGCTCAAAAATTACAACTTTATTTTAGGGCTACAACCTAAGGAAGCTACTACAACTTGCTGACTTTGTTTTAGGGCTACAACCTAAGGAAGCTACTACTCCTTGAAGAAAGGTTTTAGGGTCACTCCCAAGGAAGATACAACTCCCTGCTAACTTTGTTTGAGGGATACAACCCAATGAAGAAACTACTACCTGAATTGAGAATAAACTTAGAAATGATTACATCATGATAATCCTTCTATTATCTAAAAACTGACATTGAAGCTCACTCCTTTTGATGATCACACTTCTTCCTCTTTACTCCTCTTTTATGATTGAATTAGTTAGGTACACTCTTTACTTCCCTTCTGTCACAAAAATATCTTCAAGATGAATCAGGACATGCTCTAACACTTCTGCTCTTTTTCCTTCAGTTGCACATCATAATGCATGTCACATTCATATTTTGCTCTTCATATATTCATATTCGCAATCATACTTCACCTAGATAGACTAGGTTTACAATATATACAAGATATTACATTGATTACATTATAAGTCAGCTAATACAACAAGAATATTACAATTTACAAGTCATCCAGAGATCACACAACATGAAACATGTAGAGGGCAAGCCCTAACATGAACTACACACCACTCTAGGAAGAGAAACATGCATTGCAGACCCCAACACATGCTTAACCTAGTCCTAAATATTTTTCACAAAATCATCCTTTAAGGAATAACATCCGCACATTATGCTCATTTGAAATAGGCTGCCCTTAAGCAAGAAGACATGAAACTTGTAGCACTTCAGCCATAACAACTTGGTGGTACTCATGAAAGATTGAACATTGCTTGCACTTCACCCAGATGAGTTGACAGGACCTATACACCATCTCCAAACACTCCTTGAACTCCACATAGCAACAACTTTGTGGCGCACATCATCAACATATATTCTAAGAATAATTAGGCTTCTGAAACTATCTATAGCTCAATGTCATTTGGAAAACTAAACTTGCAGACTATCAGAATATCTAAAACTCATATGGATGCACTCATACACTACTCTGAACATATCTTTAAAATTGCACAACCATATCTATCACTGCGGAGGAATGCAAAGTATTCCAAAAATCCTTCATCATCACCTCATTCTGCCAGAGCATAGACTGAAACTTTGTCAGTCTTATAACTTTCACTACAGAGAAGAAAATGATATGAAACTTTGGATTTAGCACCTTTACAGCATACTGAACTTAACTTCTAAACCACATGACCAAATCTTCAAATACAGAGGAATGCACAACATTTTACCAGACAACTTCCTGTAGCAGAAATCTTCACCAACTTCCAAATACTAGAACCTTCTTATATCAAGACATACTTCCTTAGGAACAATAGGAAGGATCATACAACATGCTACAAGTCATTAGCAACATCTTCGCATAGCTTCTAATTCCCATCTTAATACATCATCATTCATCTTAATGCTTCTAATTCCCATCTTAATATATCATCATGAAATCATCTCTGATGACCACAAACATGCTCAATACAACTTTACTTGACATTAATCAAGGCATGACATCCAACCATGAACATTAGCAACCAACTATGAACATCAGCAACCAACCATGAACACCAGCAACCACTGCTAGCACACCATCAACATAGTATATCATATCAAATATGATGATTATGAAGTCATCTTTTCTCTCCTATGGAGGGAACATCATATTGTAAAACCATGATCGGTGCCCAAAACCTCAAGGAGGAGGATCCTGCACAGAGAGGCAGATCTGTCTTCCACCACTTGGATGAGTTGACTTGTCACGGATTGGCCTTTGAACGCCATAGGTTCACTAAGCAATAGCTAGAATAAAATTGACCATGCACAACACAAAGCACCGATGAATAGTGCCTCTAATATGAACCATCAAACAACTCAAACCCGCTCTAATACGATGAAAGAACTCAAGATCAACTAAGACAAATGCTAATATCAAAAATGGAGTGAAAGAAATAAAATTCCAATACATAAACTATGCACAAGATGAGTACAATTAGTGAGAGAGGTTGAGTCAACTCAGAAGGTATTTTTGGTGGAAACCTCTCTCACAAATCACTACTCTTACGCTAATTGGTGGAAACCTTCTTCCACCTCTTATTGAGTGTTGAAGTATGTATTGGAATTTTTGGATTGATGTATGTACAATATTTAACAGTAAAAAAACAATCGGATTAAAAAAATAATAAAAATATTTGTTATAGATTGATTTATTTTCAAAAGATTAATAACTAGATAAGAATTTTGATTAAGAATTTTCATTCTCTTCTTTAGGTCTCCCCATAATGATTGATGAAGTGTGATGGGAAATATTGATGGAAATAAACATTATACAAATCTATACAATAGTACTACCTGAATAAGTCTAAGTACTTTTAAAAAAAGAAAATAATGGAGAAGAACAAACAGCAACTTATATGGCCCATAGAGAACTTTTCTAAACATAAATGCCAACAAAATCTTATGAGGAAACTGTTTAACCTTTCTATGCCACCAGCAGTTCCATTAGAGGCACTATTCTTAAATATCATCCACTTCAACAGTCAAAGGTCAATTTTGGCCAATAAAAATAAGACAAATATTTACCACTTTTTATTGTGAATGAAGTGTAAAATTGCTATTGACTATTTAACCATTAAAATAGATGATATTTAAATAGAGTGATTAGAAGCATGAATGTCTACCTTGAGGCACGAGTCTTAATGTAACGGATGATTCTCATAACTGACGGGGAGATTCTCCACCTCCGCGTCAGTCTCCACCTTCTTACCGCTGGAAATTTGCTTGAAATTCTCTGCCTGAAGCGTTTTTTTTCTTTCTTCTTTTCTTCTGACCGCCTCCGCGTCAGTTTCCAACAGGACCAATTTCTTTTTTTGGGTTAGTCTTTTCTTTTCTTGAGCAGTTTTATTGCCATTTGTCAGTTTTATTTTTAGTGGTGTTAGTGGTGTTTAGGAGGTGGGTGGCGTGGCGGAGTTTTTCTTTTATAGAGAGTATCTGCCCTCAAGCGTTTTTCTTCTCTTCTTCTTCTTGCATGTGTGCGTGTTTGAGGAAAATATTGGCCGTCCAAACTCTAATCGGCAAAAATAGGAAACCCGGTTTTAGGGTTTTGAGTTCGTTCATTTCACAGCGATTAGAGGAGGCAGATCCAATTTTTTCAAAGCAATGGTTGGTAAAGTGTTTCTGTCTTTCTTTGTTTGCTTGTATTGGTAGAGATAAATGAAAGGCGGGTATTTGTTTATTTTCAGCCGTTTAAGAGAAGAAATGGTTGAAGAAACAAACATGGCAGTGGCCATGTAAACTTCATTCGCTGCTCAAACTGTGGGAAATGTTGTCCGAAGGTATGTGCAAATACAATCACTCGTTGATGGCATTATATCATTTACTGTGCTTATAAATTTTGTAAGCCGTGTAGGATAAGGCCGTGAAAAGATTTCTGGTTCGCAATATAGACGTGGAACAGGCCTCTGTACGGGACGTACAAGAAGCTTGTGTATGACGGTATTGTTTATGTTTTGTTATTCTGCCAAAGATCTGGTGATTATATGAATAGGAATATAAAGAGATGGGCAATGCAATGAAATGCAGGATACACGCTTCCAAAACTTTATTCTAAGATGCAATATCGTATTTCATGTGCTATACACTCACATGTGGTTCGAGTCAGATCTTGCACTGACTGCCGCAACCGAGAACCTCCTCAGCGTTTCAGACGTTGGGTATGTGTTTTCTCCATTTTCATTTGTCTCTTTTTAGAGAGGGATATCTGTTTTAGTAGGCATGAGTTTTTCACAGTGTATGACAATAAAATGAGATCAAACTGTGTATGTTTTTGCTTCAATTTTTCAGATCATGTTTAATGATTCATCATCATGGACTCTCCTCTTCCTGATGATGGATCATTGAACATGATCCCAAATGTTGAAGTCAAAACATACGCAGTTGTATTCAGAAGCACCCTCATTTTATTGATATCTGTTTTGTTTGGTACCTGGTCTGGACTAATGTCCCAATTTATCCAATTTTTTGCTGTTGCTAATGTTCCTATTTACAACTTAGGCTCATCCCATTTGACACATCCCCTTTATTTTATAACTTTCTTTTTCTTTGTTTACCAGGTAAATCTTTAACCTGATGTCCGGTAACTTTGGGCGGCATTCGCATGAGCACACCACTTAAACATCGTTCCAATCGCACTGGAATGTTTCATAGCTTCATCTTCTTTTTGGCAAGACTTTCATTTATTTATCATGATGTTTCGTTTTTTCTAAGTTTTGGAGAACATTGATTAAGATCCTTTTGTATTTTGATGGATACATTGAGTGATCATTGAATTGCATTTTCAATTAAAATAAATTATTCAATCTAAGTACGCTTTCTTTACCATACCGGAATTTTGATAGTGTAAAAATTCTTAAGAGTAACAGGGAAATATTTGCTTATGCATAAAGAGTAACATTTTGGAAAACTAATCAATAAGTGACGGGAAAGGTTGGTAAACAATGTTGTATGAGAGTTAGAGGCACTAATGTTTTTGACTACAATGAGGGATAACCGGCAATGTCAGGTAAGACATTAGACAATGATAGAGAATTGACTATTGAATAGTTTTTCCCAATGTTACTTATTTGTCATGGGCTATGTCCCGATCTGGGTTCAAGTCGGCTGTTCTTAAATATCATCCACCTCAATAATTAAAGGTCAATTTTGGTCAATAAGCATAGGACAAATATTTAACACTTTTTATTGTGAATGAAGTGTAAAATTACTATTGATTGTTTGCCCATGGAAGTGGATGATATTTAAGTAAGGCTGTCCAGGTCCAGGTCATACCCAGTCTGGGTTAAGGATGAT
Organism: Cunninghamia lanceolata; assembly: GCA_027924645.1. Lineage (NCBI taxonomy): Eukaryota > Viridiplantae > Streptophyta > Pinopsida > Cupressales > Cupressaceae > Cunninghamia > Cunninghamia lanceolata. The sequence continues at coordinate 4,907,987 of BSBN01000604.1, read as the reverse complement.
GGGATTCTAGAGCCAAAGTGAACCTGGTTTAAAAAAACGAACTTGCCATTTACCCCAAAAATTATATGTTGATGATCATACTGTCACCCACTGTTGTTAGCCTATTAGTCCACTGTCGTTCGAGATTTTCCTGTCCAGTGCCCTTTTATTTCAATCAATATTTATTTTGGCATATCAGATAACCTTTTTTTCAATCATTCAATCGATAATAAAAACTGGCATTCACTATAGTGTCTCAAATTTATAAATGTGTAATCTGCAGTTCATTCCAGACCTAGAATATGTTTGATAGGACATTTGCTTTAATAAACTAAATTGTGAAGGTTTAAATCGATAAGTATTCTTTTAAAATGAAGTTGCCATTTACCCCAGAACTTATATGTTGATGATCATACTGCCACTCACTGTTGTTAGCCTATTAGTCCACTGTCGTTGGAGATTTCCCTGTCCAGTGCCTCTTTCTTTCAATCAATACTTATTTTGGCATATCAGATAAACTTTTTCTCAATCATTCAATTGTTAATAAAAACTGGCAGTCACTATAGTGTCTCAAATTTATAAATGTGTAAGCTGCAGTTCATTCCACAGACCTAGAATATGTTTGATAGGACATTTGCTTTAATAAACTATTTCCCTGTCCAGTGCACCTTTCCTTCAATCAATATTTATTTTGGCATATCAGATAATCTTATTTTTCAACCATTCAATTGATATAAAAACTGGCATTCACTATAGTGTCTTAAATTTATAAATGTGTAAGCTGCAGTTCATTCCACAAACCTAGAATATGTTTGATAGGATATTTGCTTTAATAAACTTCCTGGACCATCTCCATTTCCTCACCACATTCTTGTGAAAGGTCAATAACAGGGTAGGGCTTCCGGCATCCACCGTCTTCTGATTCGCCCTTCTTCAGTAATCGGTCCTCATTTGGCTCGCTGTCCATTTTGCTACCTCCCCTCTAATATTAATATTATTATATATAAATTATAATATATAATATAATAAAATATAATATCCCCCATTTATGGGGTTCCAAAGGTTAATTTTGACATGAATCCCAGGGAAGAATTGTAATGGAAGAGTTTCAGGCGGCTTGTTTGGGTTTTCAGTTGGGGAAGAGTTTGGGAGTGAAAAGGATCCACCTAGAGGGCGATAAGGAAAAGTTCTACACCAAATTGGAAGCTTAATAAATGGTTAACGAAGATCATTATGATACTTGATAGGTTGGAGGACTTGACGGTATCTCACATTTACTAAGAAGGCAACGGAGATGTGGACGGACTATTGAAGGAGGCAATTGAGATTGAGGTAGAGCATGACGGTACACTAGTGCTTTGTAATATCACCTCCATACGAGTGGAGGATGGAGGGAGGGATAGGAATAATGGTGGCCTTTATTTCGTTGTTAGAGATGGAAATTAAGAGGGTCTTGATGGTGGTTAAACTTTTTTTAAATCCCAGTTTGAGTGGATGTTTCGAACAACTTTCCGGCAATGGAGACTACTATCTGCCTTGGTGCGAAGGACAGACAGATGGCTTTCCACGGGGTGGTGTCAGGAGTGAGGTTGAAGAAAATCTTTAAGCTGTAGGATGAAGAGACCTTGGGAGTGATCAAGTCCATTTTGGGCCCAAGATTCCTAATGTCTATGAATCTCTACCATGTTAATGCAAATATTTCTTCAATGTTCATGGCTTGGCTCTTGGAGGCACGCGAGGACATTGCAATGGTTCATTTTTTGATGTGCAGGTTGGTAGTGGCATGGTGGATGATGGCCATGGAGTATTAATTGGCCATGGTTGTCCCGAGGCTTGGTTTATAGCTGTCAAATGGAGTATAGCCATCACTAACTGAGCAATATAATGGGACATGGATCCCATTTGTGATATGGGGTGTGTTGAAGATAGGGAGGCGAGGATGGTGGAAGTCACAAGGCATATAAGTCTGCTAAAAGAACTCACGGGTGCTTGCAACCTTTTGAATTGTCTGGAGGTGTTTGCTTTGTCGGTGATGCAGGGTGGCAAAGAGGAAGTGGAAATGGAGGAAATGGAGGAGGCGGGTGTGAAGCTGATAGTGGATGAGGAAATGTAGGGTGATTGGTTTGAATGATTGTGTTTTGCATGATGGCGGTTTTTGTTATGGTTTTTTGACTGTATGGGCTTTGATTTTCTCAATGTATTTGGGGTTGGGCCCCCTAAATCCCCTTTCATCTGTAAAAAAAATATTATTATATTTTAATTTTTTAATGAGCATTATTATAAATTTATATTTTAATATTATTATATATATTAGTATATATTAAAAATTGTAAATAGGACATGAAAAGTTAAGTTTAGATGGAACTTGTGTACATGACCATCCATATGGACATACATCATTCTAGATGTTATTTCCATTTACATGTTCATTTTCTATTCTTGTACAAATACTTTGACATGCATCTCTTTTTGAACTCATAATCACCTTCATGCTTTATCCATAGTTTAATAATCTAACTTTTATATATTCTAAAATCTTCTCTTTTATATGGTATGTGTGGAGGGTCAACAAACGAAAATTGGAGTAGAGGTCCAACCTAATTTATAGTTACTGGAGCAGAGGAGGCTAAAGCACACATAGTTGATGTCGGGGAGGAGACCCAAGGACAAACAACTGGTGTTAGAGAGGAGGCCCATACACACTTTGATGTTGGACAGGGGTCAAGATCGCTTCCTTCTACCGATATTCATACTATGAATCTAATTAAAGAGGTGAAGAGAAATTTCTTAAAAAATATAAATCATTTGCTTGAAATGGATATGAGAAATTGAAATTTTATGATAAACAACCTAGTCAAACTACTAAGAGGGCATTGACAATAACTTCAAAGGAAATAATTGAGGCTTATTTCAAAAATGATGATACACTTGGTCAAGCCCAACTATTATCAACATTGCTTCTTCGCAATGACCTAAAAGAGCCATTACAATTGATGGGTGTAGATTTCATAAAAAAAGAGGAAAAAATGCCTAGAAAAGATATTGTTGAAAATGTTAAAAAAGGTTTGGGTTCCATTGGGAAACAATCTCAATCAGTGGATAAGAGCATTTCAAGAAGAGTGATGTTGACATCTATTGTAAGTCCACAAATGTCAAGATGTCAACTCTCTTCACTTTCAAGTGAAATTGGCTTAAGTAGAAAGACACTAACAAGATATGTAAAAAGGGGAAACATTTTGGATGACACTACTACAGAAGGCAATCGGACATTGATGTGTAGGGCTCCTCATTCTGACAAGATTGAAGATGGTATTAGGAAATTGATCTCAAGTTTTTGACATGAATATACTCGTCCTCATCAAATAAAAGAGATGTTTTAAAACGTAGGATTGGGTCTAAAGACAATATTAAACTACATATAAAACATTGGTTAGACATAACCCAACATGAGATGCATGTGATGTTTTGTGATGTAAATCCTAATGTAAAGATTGGACAAACAATGTTTCAGATGTTAAGGCCACATTATGTGAAGGCAAACAAGGTTTTTGAAACTTGTTGTCCTTATCATATTGAGTTCAATCTTTACTATTATGTGTATTGAAAGATTAGAGAAGAAAGTGATGGTTCTCAAAATACACCTCCTAAACAGGTAAGTCAATTCATAGCATCCATCTTATGTGATAAATCTAATGATGATGAAGATGGTCCAATGAAATGCATAAAAGGACTTTGTGAAACATGTGAAAATTTGGCTAAAATTCCTTTGAGAAATGAAGATACTGACATGACGAAGATGGTAAATTGCAAGAGTTACAAGTATATAAAGTTTGAAACAAAAATTGGAAAAGAATCCACAAGGTCAGATTATGTAGAAGAGGAGGTACCTATTGGAACATTTATGGAAAATTTTCATAATTTGATACAACCATACATACATCATGCATTTTATGCTAAGTGGCAAGCAAAACAATTTCAGCTGTTAAGAGATACTTTCCCACTTGGAACAATTTTATCAGTAGTTGACTTTGCATAAAATTACTCTTTCACCCATCAAAAGGAGATTCAAACACAATATTACTATTCATAGCAGGTCATTATTATGGTGCATGTGTGTTATCGACATGCACAATTGGATTTGGATGGTGTTGATAGTACATATGAAAAATAAGTCATTAAGAAAGATTATTACTTGTATATTAGTGATGATAAAGAACATGACACTTTTTGTCCAACATTGCTTTAAGAAGTTTTTTGAAGATTTGGCAAGAAGAAGTGTGAAGATTGAAAAACATGTTGTATGGTCCGATGGGTGTGTGTCACAATTCAAATCATCAAGACCATTTTATGCACTATGTAGATATCATTGACAAGATAATATACTACATGTTTGGAGTTTCTTTGAGAGTGGGCATGGAAAGGGTGAACATGATGGAATAGGAGCTTGCATCAAATGCGCTCTAAGAAAATATTAAATAAATTATGAGGTCTAAGATTATATAAATAATGCACATGATGTTGTTGAATGGTATAAGAAACACTTTGCATGTGATGTCGGCACATCTTCAGGGAGAAAACCATGTCCTAATAGAGTGTTTTAGGAGATATCAGGTATGTAATTTATTATTTGAAAAAAGTTTCACTTGTTTTTAAAAATTTAAGTTTAAGAACTCTATATTTATTTTATTTTGAATTATATATAATTTGTAGGTGTAGATAGAAGAACAATGCATGGATGCAAGAGGGTAGAGAAAACAAGATCTTTACATTGTGTCATGAGTACAGATAGGCACCCATGGATATTGTTGGTGGTAGAGGTCTCAGTTCAATCCTTAATCTGCACTTTAGGTTTTATGGAACAATGGACATTCATAGGATTGAATTGGTCTGCCACTTCAAACACCAAGTAAATGGGGTTGTTTTAAGTTAAGAGTTGAAAATAGAGATTGCACTTTGCTTCTAAAGGAAAAGGATTTATAACTGAAGGAACAATTCCACAAATCTAAAACTAAACTTCATTACAAATAAAATATAAGATATAGAAATTAAATACAAGTCCCAATCAGACCTCCTTTGACTGTTTTAGCTCATGTAATACCGAGTTTTCATTCTACAAAAGTATCCCATGTAAACATAGAACAGAAAGAAGGAATATTACACTTTTATGGTGGCTTTATACAAGGTAAAACTGACTCTTTATTTTCTATTTGGACTTAAATAACTAGTAATATATTAAAAAAAAACTAAACACAGGCTATTCCAGCCTCTTCTATCCGCGTTCTTTGTTAGTGCACGGTCTTCCTCTTATTACCAATGTTCTTTCTCCACATTCCACTATCCCCTATTGCATAGATTGTAGTTTATCACTACCTGACTTCCTTTGATAGACAACCAGTAGAGGCTTTATTCGCCTGTTTTCTTACTTCTCTATTGTCCACACTCTCTGATTCTCTTCCTAGAGGGTTTTAAAACCGTTCTGCATTCCTTATCAAAATCTTCAAGAATGTTGTTCACCCCTTTTGCCAACTATTCTCTCCAAAAGACAAAGCCATAGAAAAGGAAAACAAAATAGACTTCAAGATGCCTGAGCAATGAGTCATAACTGAATCTTGGTTTCCCTTCTTTTACAAGTCGGTGAAAGTTTGTTAAAAAATAGTGTGTCTAAGATTCACTCCAATGCCTTGTAGTCATAGCACAACAAGACCAAAATGAAAGCAATAATGAGTACAAAAACTCAAACAAGACACAAGAAATGATCAAAACACTCCAAAACTCCTACATCACACCAAAATTAGAAACCAACACGAAACTAACACTAAAAATCAAAATGACACAAAAGATTAGAGAAGTCGATGCTCCTGCATCAATTACGGACTAGGGATTACTCTTGTTTTTGTCATGACTACATTTTGGGAAATTAATTGAATTGCAACAACCAAGAACGTGGATATGTCAGTGAATGGAATTTGGTGCCACTAGTTGTTATTGGCACAGACAATGAAGATGAAGAGGAAAGATTTGAAGACATTCCTTTGATTTCAATTGATTATGACCACATTTCATGATTAATTAAAAATGTACGTGTGCATATAATTATATATAAATTCTTGCAAAGTTTGTAACTTTAGATTGATAAATAATAATAATTGTTAATCTTTAGACAAAATTTAATTGTAATTTGTTTAATATTAATTTTTTTCTACAATTAAAGATTGGTTCTAATTTTTTTAAATTGAACATTGTATATATGTGTACAGGAGATGTTTTTACAGTCATAGCAGAGGATGGAAACATAGAAGGTGTTAGTTATTATTTATTACGTTGCATAGAGGAGAGGATGAAGTTAACAAAACCAGAAACAAGTGATGGAATGTTGTTTCCCACAAGTTCAGTTGTAGTGCAACCTGGGACATAGCTCAAACAAGTCAAAATTGTTCAAAATGGGATTCATTTTATTGATTACCATCTTGAAAACAAGGTGCATTAGTATAGCCACCTAGTAATTGCTACTGGCCTATCTCTTCATCAAGTTCCACATGCAAGTGGATGTCATAAGTGGAGACTAGATAGAGATGATCATTAGAGGATACTAGAAATTATTGAAGAACGAGCTGAACCAATTGATGTGGCAAACGAATAAGTGAGGTGTCTGGAAATGAATTTATTTTGCTTAAGGTTCAAGCAGTTCTATAACATTTGGGTACATTATATGTGATTTCTCTTATTTCATTGAAATGCACACATGAATGATCTATATATTTACCAGATACATGTACAGATAAAATTGTGATAAATTAAATTATGTGCCTTTCTCATTACATGATGATAATATAAGCCTTAGTGTTCATAATTTAGTTAAAACACATGTGTGATGGTTTTATGGATACCTCTTTAAACATGTGTAAGATCATATTCTATTTCTATTTAAATTATATATTATCTATGATATTATATGTTATACATTGATTAGTGATTTTACATTAGAATGATTAAGTGGTAGAGCAAGTTACAATTTGGTTGGATGCATACAAATGACTTGAGTGATAAATTATATGACAAGTGTTATGTTATTGATTCTAGTTCAATTTTATATTAGAACTTGTGGTAGAGCTTTATGTCAACATGATTGGATGCATCTTAAGTAAAATCTTTATATTTGAATTTAATGAGTTTAGTTTATGTTTTTATGTCTCTCATATTCCTACCTCTCTCACTTGTGAACCATAATTCACAACAAGGAGCTTATAAGATCTTGTGGGGCATACATGCATTAAATATTTAGCAAGAGGCCAAGGCATTACATTACCATCATTTACTCAATTAATTTACCTCTCATTCCTTAAAATTAATAACTAAACAACTTAAGGATTTTGATATCATTCATCTTTATTAGTTAATTCTAGAAGGGTCCCCTTAATCTAACATAATTGAATATATACATCAAGTGGTTCAAAACAAAAAACCTCATATTTGCTCAAAGATGCTAAGAAGTGATTCTCCAATGTGCTAATATTCTAGAGCCTTGACTAGATGAACAATGGATATTTATACTTTGATTTTGTTATATTTTAATTCAAATCCACGTGTATTTTAAACTAATTCGACATGCACAATTAAACTTCAATTTATAAAAGTGAAATAGTACAGGGATGGATGGTTATAGTAGATTTGCCTAATCTCATTGTACCTATGTCTAAAGTGGGGTGGTTTATATATACATCATTTGGGAAGTTGCACTAAGTGAGGATCATATTCTACTTAGTTATGCCCCCAAACAAATCAACTCAATGATCTAATGAACCAAGATCAATGATGGTGTAGGAAAGGATACAATATGCTTGTGATGATCAATACATATGTTCTCTTATAATGCATTTATAGAATGATTAATGATTCTATTTATTATGATATGCCAATTTAGATTCTATTGACCAAATTTAACCAAATAAAATATATATAAAACTAAATTTCATAGTACTGCATATAATGTGTGTGTGTGTGTGTATATATATAGTTAAATTGATCATTTTATTTTGTTTAAACTTTCATAAACATAAACATGTACAGACATAAATTATGTCCCTGAAGGATACAAAATATCTAAAATTTACACACACACACACATATAAACATACATATACACATCTCTGAAACATAAGAAGTCATAAACACAAATGCCATCTATGATATATATATTTCAAATGTATAAATGTGTCCATATGTGCACATACATCAATATATCTAAAACATAAACATAAACTCAAATGTCTGGAATTGATATATAATCATGTCTAGAGTAGATCTATGAAATATAAGTGGACAGAAACATAAAATGCCCATATAATAAACATAAAACATGTCCATGATGTAAGAAACATAAAATGTCCATGTAAGAAACATAAAATGTACATGTAATAAACACATGTGTGTATAAACTAGTGCAGGTCATCTGGTCTCCGAGTCATCATGTCGGCTCCTAATCGAGCTACCATTTGAGCATGAATCCTGAGCACCCGATAAATGCGCTGAGCCCTACATATATATACATATACAAGCTTGTGTAATTAATTAAAAATTATATTTAATATATATACACACACATGTGAACAAGTGAACATGTACATATATGTACATTTTAACTTAGATGAAAATTAAAGTTCACTTGTCCATTGACATGGTCAGGTGAAGAATGTGTGCGTACGCGCTCTCCCCTCAAACTAGGAGTCACATGTGCTACCTCCACCTACACACATATGCATGAATACATAAAAAAAGAAAATTAATTTTGAGTTATATTTAATTTATAAAACTATGTTGTGCATGGTTCCAATGAAGTTACATACTACATGTATTTATTTAAAACTTAAAAAACTTAAAAATTATATGTACATATATACTTGAGTCTCCTCTGCATCCTCAATGTCGTGTTCTACAATCATATAATCCACCATCTCCTCTGTAGTCCTACCCTAGACTAGCTGTATCAATGATGTGTGTAGAGGACTATGTAAGTGAGATGGCATCGACCCTGAAGAGAGCATCTCCATAAAACCTAGACCTCTGATAGCCTACTCGAGTGTATCAACAGATGTCTGAGCACCTAGAGTAGTTGTAGATGACTAGGCACCTAGAGCAACTACAGATGACTGGGCCCTTGGAGTAGCATAATCATCAACCTGTGGATGCACATGTGACAAATTGGTATAATGGTGTCGGGTAGGTGGGTCATGTGCCCCTCCAGATGATCTAACTATAGGATCCATATCAAAATGCTGAGATTGAGCCACAAATGAAGCAACATCTACTAATAGGATCCCCAATTGTGATGAGATCACACTATACGCTCCCATCAAATAGTCAAACAATCTATAACTGGTATCCCTCAAAATCTGGGCATCATTGCGTGCAATGTGGTCTATGTCATCCGAAGATGAGATCCCTACCACAACATATGCATTTAAATCAATAATTGACCTACGTGGATGTCTCATTAAGTATTGATCCATGCAATTTGTAGATATGTGCTGAGCCTCCACTGCTATATCAACAATATTGTCAATTGCTTCTCATTGGGAAGCAATGACAACCTCATCGACAATAAGGGTAATGGTTGGAGAGACGACATGCATCCTCTACCCAACCAAGGCCCTGTAATCTATGGGTTGTCAATTTGCACGATGATAAGCATCCCTATTTCAAATCCTACCATTCCCCTACCCCAAATGACCTAGTAAATCCAAATACTTAACATGCTGAGGCCTAAATGGACCTCAACATATAACTATTGTGTAAAATATAATGGAATCTAGTTGTTATTTGGATAATAACCATGTGCAGCAAGAAATCATGGATATATCAAAGGAGCCATCCTAGGGCATATGCACCTAGTCACCTGATATGCCTTGACTTGAGATCTAGTGGAGTACTGGGAAAACATTGAGTTTTGATGGTTTTCTTTAGCACTTTGCTTTGGACTGTGTTGAAAGGAACATTGCTTGATACCTGATCCCTCATTTGGGCAAGGACAACAACTAACATCTCCCTAGTATATGCATGAAGACCTCCGAATGACTGTCTAATGGTGACTAAACTCTGTAAAATCATACTACAATTACTTCTATACACCCCAGTGGTAGAAGGGTCAGCTAGATTTTATCTCAATCTTAGAATCTTTGAATCAGTACATGTCCAAAGCATATCCATATTGGTGTGCACTGTGCACAAATATTAATTAAATTATTTAATATTAATTTAATCACATGTACATATGTCTAAAATAATATTGCATCCTTTCCCAATCTAAAATTAATTTGATGATGCACAATTTTAGAACTTCTTTAACCTAAAACTAATGAAGATAAATTTAAACTCTAAAGTGAAACTAGAGGTATGATGTTAAATCAAATAAATTTACATAATTAAAACACCTGACTTAAAAAATGAACTTTACCTAATGTTAATTTAGAATAATTAAAAAATACATATACAAATTGAAACATAAATCAACATTCAAACTAGTAAATGAATTTGCTCTAGAACATGATGATTGAACATAAATGAACATGATAATTTTTAGGATTTCAATTAATCATGAATATCTATGAAATGCACTTAACTAGATTGATTCAAAGAGGTCGAGTATGAATGTTAATACATTACATTAAATTAAACACATATAACCATGTATATAGCTCAAAATTTAGCTAAGGACTTCCAAGTGCAAAATATTTCCTGGATGTGAGAAAGGATTGAGTTTTATATCTAGAACCATTGAATGACTTCATTTTCTACTTTGAAAGAAGCACTAAATAGATTTTGATTATGGGGAACTTTATATTTACTATGTATTTGAAATATTGGTCTACCTTATATATGTAATTGGTAGGATCAATACCATCAAATTTGGGAAATTCTAGTTTGGGGGGTATGGGAAATTACCTTAATTTTGGGACATAAATCCATCTATGTATTGATAGAGGACTAACTCTTGTTTGAAACTTATGTGCATGTTCCAAAAATCTCCCAACCGTACTCTAGAATTTCTTTGAATTAAATTAGAAAAATAATCGAATGCTCTCTATTATGTCATTTTATATTTATCATTTCTACTCTCGGGTAGAGATCATGGATGCACACTATGGTTGTAGTCCCATCTAACTTCCATTAGTTTATTAGTTCTTTTCCTACTAATAAAAAATTTACAATCAAAGTTGATCCACATCCTCTCTAATATTTTTAATAGATCTAGATCTTGCTATGAATTAGGATATCCCTTCTAAATTTTCTACTAATTTTGTAGCTTTGTACCCACTTCTTAAGCTAAATAATTTGCACTATTATCACCTCAAGTATAAATAATGTTTTGCAGTGTCACTTGTCTTCTTCTAACACATTCCATAATGATGATTGGTGATCCTTAAAATTCAGGTAGATCTTTCATACATGTGCTCGTACTGTAAAGTAGACCCCTCTCACTTTGAAATTCTATATTTATATTCTAAACCCCCCACATAAAAATATTCTAATAATCCCAATAACTATTTATCCTCAAGGAGTGAATTCATGTTTACAATGAAATTTTTTGGATCTCCCATGTCTAATAAATTAGAGGGGTTGACTAGTTTATTGAAGACCATGAAGCTTATTTCAACATATAAAATCTAACTTTACACACTGGATCTGCTTGGGTATGATTTCTAGTGTATAGATTCTTAGCTCAAGTGTACAATGAACATAAGAGCATTAGGTTTTTTGTATTCTATTCAATGATATGTTTTATGTTGGCCTTTCTTTTTTTCCTAATTTTATTATGAATCACCTGAACCACGAAAGACGTGCATATGTTATAAATTAGTCTCATTATATAGTTATTGAGCATTTAACACTAGTCTAAGCTCATGAGCATGACTTGAAGGTGTTAGGAGTATCCATGTAATTTATTTATATATATATTGGATATCTAAATTGAGAACTAAATAATTGAAATAAATGTATGGGAATAATATGCATGCATCTCCCCAACCATATACCCTTTGAATTGACAGTACTATGGTAGTAGGCCAAGTCTTTAATAGATATCATATGGCATCACATTTATAAATGTGCCCAAATTAGTTCAAGGTAGTCAAGGTTAAATTCTTTCCAAATATCCTAATGGTAAGAAAGAGTAGAGGTGACTAAATTTTTCTCAGGTATATTTATGATCATATAAATATTCAATGTTTTATATATTTTGGTTGATTCCTTGGTCATATAAATATTCAATGTTTTATATATTTTGGTTAATTCCTTAGGTCATGTCAACTGTGCTTAAAATTTTAGAATTTTCTTTTCATTAGAGTTGAATTAGATTAAATAATGACACATTTTCTTTAGTTCATTTTATGTCCTCAACTATATTAAAACATATGTATTTTATTGATCTAAGGTGTTATCCATATTGGATGGTTGTATATTTCCTTTTTATTCTTGGGATCGTACATTTGATCCCTTTGGTCCAAGGTTGTTTTTTTTCTTGCATTAAGATTTAGATGAAATGTGAGGGAAATTCACTAGGGCTAATGTTGTCTTGATGGAATATTTTTGTTTCTTCTCATTTAGTATAATTTTCACCCTTAAATGGTATTAATCATAACCATGAATTTGTATGATCATATATATTCCTCAAGCCCATATTATTCTTATCCAAGAACAACTTGTGTATTTTTAACATCAAGGCACGCCTCTAGAACTTTTGTATCTAGTTTTACCTTGAATTTTTGCATTGCATCTATCTAACACAAGTTTGGTTCTAGTCTAATAGTGCTTGAACCCCATTCATATCTACAATTGAAATGAACTCAAAGGAATTCAATTTTTAAAGAGTACAAGAAAGAGATAACTTTAAATCTAATATTTAATATATCAATCAAAAGAGTCTAAGGCTTATCTACTCTAGTTTTATGGAATATTTTTCCAAATTGCATCAAGAATTATTTTTCAAATTTTATTCTTCTCATTTAGAAGTTTCCATTTTCTTATGTTCAAGTTCATATGTACTATATTCCCATGATAGGTATATTCTAACCACATTGAAATACAAATTCACATTCATGAATGTAACTAATGGTTTCTTGCTACCAACCTTGGAAGTTTTCGAGCTACTTTTTCTTATTGAGTATTTTTTTCACGTGCCACATGGTCCACTAAGATCTAGTTTGACGTTGATGTCAATTTTTGAATGATAACCATACAATATCCTCATTTTTTTGTCAAAAAAAAGGCGTGCATGTATGGTGTTCCCTAGTTCTTGATTGAACATGTTAAATAGAGTTATCCTTTGGTTTCTGTGATCTCCCCATTTCATACCAACATTGAATACTTGGTTAAGCTCAAGATTATCACTTGTTTCAAGCAAGTAAGGAATTTAAATCACTTATTTCATCATTCAAATCAACTATTATCACATATAATACAAGTATTGTTAAATGCATAATATTTTATAAATAGAATGATAATTCAATACCTGATGCATGTGCCCCTTCTAGATTACATAAGTAAAGTAACCAAATAATTATTAAACTTGTTAATCAATAATGTTATATCCTATACATATCAGATCATATATCATGATATATATATATATATATATATATATATATATATATATATATATATATATGTTATATCATGATATATATACATGATGATATATATATCATCATGTATATATATATATATTAATGTCAACTATATAAATTTTGACAGTATGTGTAGTAATCACATATATATATATATATATATATATATATATATATATATATATATATATATATTTTGACAATATGTGTAGTAATCACATGGATATATATATCGTGATATATATAAGATTAGCTATATAAATTTTGATAGTATGTGTAATCATCACATGTATATATATCATCATATATATATATATAATGTAATCAGGTATATAAATTTTGATAGAGTATATATCATTGAATGTATATATCATGTAAATGTAATCAGGTATATAAATTTTGATATTGTATATCATTCAATGTATATATATCATGTTTATGCCACAATGAGGGTTTACCCCTAAATTAAATTTAGGGTAAATGTAGTCCGCTTAATCATTTCTCAATTCGATGGATGGATGTAATCAATCCTTCATATGGTTCGCAGAGAAACAGAGCTTCGTAGTTTAAAAATGGGAAAAAGATTTAGGGTAAATGTAGTCTGCCACCATTTTTAGGGTGGCAGACTGTGCTTACCTCTAAACACAATGTTCAATCTTCATTCGAATACCCCTATAGCTCCATTGAATGCCGTGGGCTCTGCCTGGGACCTTTGCCTTCGTAGGTTCGGCGAGTCAAAACTTCTCTTTTGCTAAATGAGCTAACAAAACAAAGTTGTCAACTCATATAGCGATTAAAAAAAATTAAAATAATACTTTCAAACGAAGATTTTCTTCATTCGAAAGAATTATTTTAATATTTTTTAATAATCGAGAACCTTTGTTTGAAGATGACCTTTGTTCGAAGATTTTTCTTTGTTCAAAGATTTCTACGTAGCAACCTTTGTTCATAGGTACCTTCATTTGAAGAAAAACCTTCGAACGAAAGTATTTGATAATTTTTGTTCCCCTCCCTCCCAATTTTTTTTTGTTCCAAATTTGAAACCCATTATTGTGGGATTACCCTTCCATGACAATTCTTCAATATGATGCATTCATATTTAACACTCTTATTACAATAAAAAGACAAACCCAAACAAATGATAAGTACTAGCCACTATGTGGCACTTGTTTAAAAATATAGTCATTCAAAGTAACTTAAAACCAAAAGAAAAAAGGGAACTACAAGGTATCTATGCACTTTATTAAAGAGCCAGCCTCTCCTTAGTTTGAAAAAGAATAAAATTTTTCTTGGGCCCATATTGTCACTAGTTTTCTAAAACGGTCTAGAAAACACTGGACTTGGCAACGATGAGCGAATGGTTTAAAATGTGAAGACTGAATTGTATCAACGCGGGTGTGGCCAGGTGGGGGAAGAAGCTCGAAGTTCTGAACGAGGCGGCCAAGGCAGGTACCTGAAATCGTTAGGATAATGCCTGGGCAGCTTCGACGACCCACGCCAAAAGGAAGGTACCTGAAATCGTTACCATTGGCTTCTGTTTTCTTCTCTTCCTCCAGAAATCTCTCGGGCCGGAATTGTTGAGGGTTGTTCCATTCCGCAGGGTTGTTGGCCAAATACCAGGAGTTCACAAGAATTTTTCTTACCGCGTGTATGTCGTAGCTTGGCGTCATCAAGGTTCATGTATTGCGTAAGCGCATAATCTCCTTTACCACTGCCTGCAGGTAAGGTAGTCGTATGATATCTGGCTCCGTGATTTGGACTCCCTGCCCCAGCACACTATCCACTTCTTCCCGCAATTTCTTCTGGATGTGCGGGTGGTTCACCAACTCTGCAATCCCCCATTCGATTGACCACAATGTTGTTTGTATCGCTGCGCACAAATGAAAGCGAAGTGTCAAAGAAAAGATCCGTGATGACTAAAACCCAAATAATAATAAAATCTCATAAGGTTATTGAAAGGAAGTAAGGTATGTGGAAACGCTTCCTACACCAATCTAATGAAAAGAGTATCGTGCAAATTTTTAATCTTTACAGTAACAGAGAAGAAGACACACAACATAAAGCATAAAATCAACAATATATCGTAATAGAGATGTACGTGGAGAAAACCCTTTCAACAAAAAAGCTTCACACTCCAAAAGCCTGCTCAATGTATTACAAATCAAAAACAAGATTACATACACTTGTAGAGCAAATTTCTTATAGGAGTATAACAAAATTTAATTCTTTGGAGCGGCTGCATAAGGATACCTAGAAACTCAACCATACAAATTACTCCTCACACCTCCAATTTATAGACTTCTCGCAAACATGAAACCATTTGTAGTTTATTGAAACCATTTGTAGTTTATCAAAACCATGTGCTAAACCTCCCATAAGGTGTGGTGCCCAAGATAGGCAAGATTCTAGTCCAAAACTAGGCTCTCATGTCTAATGTAAATTCCCCTATTTTTTTGACCCTTATAGTTGTCATATAATCATCATAATATGCTTAAAAATAGCTTTTCCATAATATATCATTAAGTGGGCATCTTTTGACAGCTAATATACCAATTTTCAAGGTACTGACATGTGGCAAAAACACTCCTCTTAAACATCATCCACTTCAATGGTCAAACGGTCAATAGCAATTTTATACCTCATTCACAACAAAATGTTGTAAATATTTGTCTTATTTTTATTGGCCAAAATTAAGTTTTGATTATTCAAATGGATGATGTTTAAGAATAGCCTAGTGCTAATTAAAAAACAAACCCAGATTTTAATGGAGCACAAATATTAAATGCTATGAGAAAATATTAAACAAGAAAAAAACTTTGAAATTGACAAGGGTGAGACACCTAATTCCCAACAGTTATCATGGCAGTTAAAAACTCACCCGCAATGTTTATGTTCTCCACAATGTACAAGACGTTGTCCTCGTTGATCTCTCCCTTGTTCTGCGCATCCAAGATATGATCTATGGCACACTTGAGCTCTCCATTTTTCAAAGAGGTAAGCTTTCTGTACAAATATGAAAAAACATACATTGGGGTTGCACTGAAAATAGAATTAAATCTAGGTTAATAAAACTCTGCAATTTTTTTGGCAATAATGTCTTGGAGACTGAGACCCATTAGTGGTCTCGGTGATAAAGCCATGGGAAGAGATCCCTGTAAGGGTCTCTAGGCTCGAACCGGGCTGAAAATCCCTGTAAGGGTCTCTAGGCTCGGACAAGGCTAAAAACTCGAGTTTCCCAAATAAAAAGAAAAAAAAACTCTACAAGCTTTACTTGCGCTCTTCTATGAAGTATTCCTTGAAGAAATTAAGGCGTGTCTCCTTAATCTCTTTGCAGATGTTGAGATACCCCCTGAGAAATGGTCTAAGAATGGGGATAAAATCCCCATAGTTGTAGTCGAAGCTCTGGGATAAAATCCTCATAGTTTCCAAATATTGGCACCACCAAGGGACCGGGTGGGAGCTTCAATTTATTCCCTCTAAACTTATTCACTAGCACAGCACCCACCACCACCACGAACAAAGCTACAAGGGAATTTTCTACCATGGCAAGAGATCCTTGTTGTAGGTCCGCCATCTCTAAGACTGAGTCGGATCAATGCAACAAAGATGTGTTGCAGTTGATTTACAGAGTGTATATATATGGTAAGTATATTGTCACGAACATTCCTTTGGCGTGGTTGTGTGAGATACAAGGGGAAATAAATTTTGAATGGGGCAGGTAGGCAGGTATGAAATTTCAAATAAGCTTTGACCTTCTACACTGCCCTTCTCCACCGACATAAGGGAGTTGATAGGAGAGTAAATGGGAAGGAAGGCAGGTATTTTTGCGCATGCTAAGTCAGAGATATGTTTGCATTTTTGTTTTTTTTTCAAACCAAGGGGAAAAGCCCAATAGGTGAGATAGTTCCAATAGTCTAGATGGTAGCTATGACCTTAAGGTCCAATATTTTTTGAAGTTTAGTACTAGTAGTTGTGACTTTAAGGTTGTTAGTGTTACTATAAGTACTAATAATTGAATGAAATGTGCCCTTTAGATTTAAAAAGCAACCAATCATGTGATGCCAAATCAGCGCACCATCAAAGGGGGTCTTAATTCACACCTATTGGTCCACCTTTTTTTAGGGAACTATTTGACACCTCAACAAAAAGCATGCTAATGTGGCATCATATTTGATGATGTGGCCCTGAAACCTTAGTTATAAGTAGGGGCATTGCCAAGTAAGCTACTGTAAAAATTTTGGAGTGATTCGAAACTGCCACGTATGATTTTGAGAGGCATGAAGTTAGGGTGCACAACTACTGGGTCCTCTCCCCTAAATGGAAGGAGACAAATACCTGCAAGATCTATTAAAGAAAGTATGGCCTTCAACGACTATGATAATATCGAATAGACAGGTGTTGACTCACCCAGGAAAAAGGAAGTCGGTAAGCACTTAAGATAGCACATGGGAAAGCAAAAAAGATCAGACTAGATTCTTCTCGATTCTCCACATGTTTGATGTACATATAGAAGTAGGTGAAAGGTGTGAAGTCGGTGGTCAAGGTAGGTCTTTTTCTTGCATGCGAAGTTAGAGAGGATGGAGGATTATTTAGGGGGACCGAATTCAAGAGAAGAAGGCAAGCAATTTTAGTGTTATGAGTTGGAAGAAAAGGGGAGACGACCTGCAAACAATGAGAGGTGGGAAAGCGAGGTCACAGGTATGAGTTTCTGTATATTCTATGAAATTTGGTTGCTCATATGTTGCATCTGCTTTTAAAAAAAAAAAAATTCCTAAGCCCTTTTTCAACAAATCCATTTTGTGCATATCCTGAAATCATTGCATTCCATGAGTTAACACCTCTATGAGGTTTTTTGTCAAACACTTCATGTGTCTTGTATATGCTATCACATTTTGCATATGTGCCTACCAGGGCACTTGTAGCTAAATCATCTGACAAAAATCCACTTTCAATTGTGATTTGAAGGATCGCTGGCCTGTGATCCCTGGACATAACATTATGTATTGTTTTTTTTTAAGCTACAGACCATCGATCTTGGTACAGATAGATTTGTAAACTAAATCTGGCAATATATATATATCATACTTGTTACTAAACTGAACTGCTACAGTTTATATCTGAATTTCAATTATCATCCTCTATACGACTGACGAATTTAGGTTTTATTACCTGCCAAAGTCATTTGTCTGAGAGTTTCTAGGCCTTTTCAACAAACCCATTTGATTATATCCTACAATCATGGTAGTCCATGAGAACATAGTTCTTTTAGGCATTCTATCAAACAGTTTGCATGTCTTCCCTATCTTCTAGTTGTCTCCCACCAGGTCATGTATGCTGAGGTACACCTGACATCGTCTACCTCTAACGCTAGCTCTACATCCGCTACACCATCATCCTCACTCTCGACTACCTCGACGATCATTGGTCCTGCGGCCTCATTGGCCCTTGTCGCATTGTACGTTGAGCGTACATAGCTTAGACGTATGCTAGGGACACCCTACATGCATCTAAACTGCCACATCACTCTATCAAAGTAAAAGCTGATGATGATGTGATCTAGGTGACTGACTAGTAGTCAATCTCTCTGCATCCTTGTTAACTGTCTATGCTGCCCCATCCATGGTCTGTAGCTGTGATATGGTCTTGATATGATATCACCATGCTAGTCTGTCAAACACTATTCTCCAATACAACAAATCACCATATCTCCAACATATAATAAGTGGATAGGCATGCACGCATGGATGTGTCCATGTCGGTTCAATGGGAAACCCCACTGACCATGTGCATCTAATGTGCTTGAAGATCCATACTTGTAGCAGAGTGCATATGATCAAACTCTATGTCTCATAGTGAACATAACGACTGAAGTCTCGATATAGGTGCGCAAGCGTACTACACCCCCATTTGTAGACTATCCTATCCTTCTCCATCACCTTGATAGTGTGTACAAGGCCCCATTGAAGGTGAGTTCCTCATCCATCTGGTGTAATCGCTAGTGCGATGGTAGCAATCATGATGCGACGAACTAGGGGTATGTCCGCACAACCCTGCTGTAACTAACGAAGCATGATATGTCCTCATCCAAGCGACATCACCACATGACCCAGATAGTAGATGGGACTAGCATAAGTGTACTCCTTGGAATGATGCTCTATGATCTACACTGCTTGTCCTCAGACTGGAAGTCGTAGTATGCGATACACGTCCTCAAGTGTAATTGTCATCTCCCCTATAGGTAAATGGAAGGTAGACGTGTCTGCATCCCATCTCTCTATCAGGGCCACCGACATGCTACTATGGAATCTCATCGTGGGCATAGTGAAAACTTACCACAGGCCTGTATCCTATAGGAGACCTCGATCCTCATCAGATAGAGTGCCTATGTGGCTCTGGAGTAGTGTCATAAGTTAGCCACCAGTGTGCTCCCGTGTCTCAGGGACATCCTGTACATCAAATAAGTTCAAATCAGTCTATGCTCATCGTAAATCAATTATGCATCTCTATAAATCTAATTGTGCCCTTTCCCTTCGGCCCATGTCCGCTCTAGACCTGGGCACCCCAGAGGGACCTGGGCGCCTCAGAAGGACTTAGGCGCCCTAGATGAACTTGGAGGCCCTAGACAGGAACCCTTGTCCAAAATGCTTTAAAATGCACACAAAACAAGAAAAAGTACAAAAACTGGAAAGAATTAATGCAAGAAGTGAAGTCTAGAGTCCTATCTCATGCTCGACTCACCTGTTTGCTACTCGGGACCATAGTAGCCTTGGGGCCTGATATGGGTGTCGACTTGGAATCGTAGCTTTCTCTCCTTCTCTTTTTATTCTCTAAAAGTGAAATGACCTTTACTTTTAGTACATGGATGAGAATTCCTTTCCACTATCTAGGAGCTAAAAGTGCATACAACTGATCAATCACCTCTATCTTGGGATGTCAAACTCAAATTTTTGTGTTGTTTGTTGCGTTGGAATCTTGGTTCTGCCTTTCATCCAAACTAATACTTCGCGTCTTGGTGTTATTTGTGAAAGTAACCCTACCATAGCATTCTTCATCAAGCTTTCCTTGAAATCCGTGTGTGAAGATTACCACCTTGTTTCTCCTTTTCAGACTAAGCAATCAGAAATAAGGGGGGCATATATCTCTCGTGATTTCCACCCTAATAATATCTCATCACTCATCCCCTTAGTGTTTATTATTGACTTATTCATTTGTTGTTTGCAGGATGATTTGATTCTTTCATCTAACATATCTTTCTTTGCAGGTTATGGTTCCTAACATTAGTGAACTTGCAGGATTATAGATTGGGGGCTTCTAACTCTTGCTTGGAAACATTCGACTTCCTCTACAGTATCCTTTTGGGAGTCCTTTTTATGATTACTATATTTACTTTCATTTAGTTGCATATGAATGTAGTGTCATGTGGCCACTAAAGTGGGGGCTAAATGTTATGTCGTAAATTGTGCTTCTGCTTGGGTTAGTACAATTTCACTAAGTTTAGCTCCTACCTTTTAGTGTCCCTCAACCCCTTTCATTATGGGATGTACCTAAATCGTGATTGATGGCTACCTTATTGAAGAAATGCCACATTTCAGAGTAATTATCAACAAAACTCAGAAAGAGACTTTGGATATCAAACATTTTGGACACCCTAAAGTCTGATTTGAATTGAAATTTGGGGGTTGGACTTGGGCACTTGCGCCCTAGTCTTTCCCTAAATCTCTGGATTCCAAATTTCATTTTGGTGTCAGCTTTTATCGTGTGCTTCGGGATTCCAAATTAAAAATTTCATTTTCATGTGATGTCAACATATTATTTCAATTTATTTCATTTCTAAGGTTATGTATTTAAAGAGAATTGAAAATCATTTTATTACACACAACTCTCATGCAAGCTTACTACGTGTAAATTTTTCTAGAAGTGCTATTGAAGGTCTGCAAAGTGTTGAAGCTCATTGAAGATTTAGATCTTTGATATCATGGAGATATGTTGTGAAGATTAGAAATCACGATCTTAACTCTATCTTGCTCTTCCTAGGGTTTGTGAAGCCTTTTGTATGATCAAGAGAAGTGTTGAAGCCTCCAACTTGAGTTTTGGAATCCTCCGTGGATATGGCTTCCTTGCCTTCTTGTTCTACATGTCTTCATTGATGTCATCTCCTTGAGGTGAAGTTGTTTCCTTGAGTGAAATATTTGTGGATCTAATCCTTGATGCTTGAGTCATTTAGGATCTTGCATTTGCTTATGCTTACACATTTAGTTTACAAGCACACACATATGCATACTTTGACATTGGCTATTGTTGAGGTAGAAATACTAAAGATGGGTTTTGACTGAGATAAACTCCTATATAGCCACAACCATATTTCTCCTTTTATTTATGTAGGTTAGATTCAAAAAGATTTGACGGAAAGAAGCAAAGGAGTAGTGGGTATTATAGGTACAATTGTCATGGAAGTTGCATATTTGTCTTTGAAACACTATAGGACTTCGAGGCAGGTGCCCAAGTCTAATAGGACTTGAAAACTAGGATCTAGAACCTTTCATCGAGACACGGGTACCTGGTACAGACAATTTTGTTGATGGAAAACTTACGAGACTATGAGGCGGGCGTCCAAGTCTTACAGGCCTCCAGGTTTTAGGTGCATAGTCACTGTTACCTTTATCTACATTTATGTGATCAGTTTGTAGATTTCTACTCCCAAAATTTGTTTGTTTATGCATATCTTGTAACTAGGGTTTGGCTCATCATTAGCTAGTTAGGGTTTGCAAAACTCTAGTTGAGACACCCTTTCATGTACATCAAAAAGGAATAGGATACCTATAGATTATCACTCTCATAGTGATTGAGCCCAGTCCATATTGTGAATGTTAGTGCAATGAAAAGAGGGGCTTGACCTAGTTTCCATATGCTATCATTCTCTCTTTTCACACTAAACATTAGTATAGAAAAGTTGAAAGTAAGAATATTTGTTTTTGTTAGCAACATGCTCAAGAGACACTACTGATATGATTGTGATATGGTGTTGTCATTGATGGCAACAATCAGATATGATTGGAAACAAGTCTTGAGACAAGTTGTGTACAACATTTTTGGTCCGGAAAGAATGACTTAGTTAAATTAACTAAGTGTTGGCAGCTTACTGAGTTAGTGATAGAGAGTTGGCTGGTATTCCTCCGCAGATGTAGACTCTAGTATGTGGTTCTGGTATGTTGCACATAGTTTTTTGATGATGTTATATTCCAAGTCGTATGTCCTAGCAATCTCCAGAAGCTACACTTTGAATTGTTTAAGTCCAGTTTAATAGAGTTCAGTCATGAATAGTGCAGAATACCTGAGTATCTTAGTCTACATTTCTCTACTATTGGTTGTTTCAATTTATGGTTTGGAGGTGTTGTAAACACATGTTAGGAGTACCTAATTCTAGATATGTAGAGTCTAAGGTTTACCAGACGATTTTCCACAAGCTCTTAAGTATCGACATTAAGGTTGACAATATCTCATAGTGATAGAGACAGTAGTTCAGAGATCCACACTTTTCCACATAAGAATATCATGACTTGTGGTTTTGAAGGTATGCTGGGTGATGCATAATGAGCGTTTGATATGAATTTTAGAGTCCCGTGTGGTCTACATTAGAAGTTGTGATATGACAGTAGATTTGGTTAAGTGTATACTTAAGGGTGAAGCTGACATACAAGTTGGATTGATATGCGATAAATATATATTGTTTGGATCATCATCCTAAGTGGTTCTATAATAGGTCCACACCTATATGAAGGTTATTGAAGGATTGCATTTGTCCATATAACTTCCTGTGTAAATAATTCAAGCTGACAAAGCATAACTTTGTGTGGACACTTTTCATTTCTGGCAAGCTGACCCAGTTTTGAGTTAGATCTTGTTGCGGATATAAATACTTGATGGATTTCAATGTTAATGCATGCAAAAATTTATATAGTTCATATGTGTCCAATATAACACCATTTTTGTGATCCAAAAAGTACAGTAAGAGTGCAGAGGATAGAAGAACAAAATATATGTGAACATAGCAAAGAAACATAGTAGTCATTATGAAGAGATTTGAAACTATATTTTGAGCTATCAATGGAACTATACTCCAGCATTCAATATATGCCTTTGTAATAGTTCTTTATTTGTAGTGAAACTTTCTTTCTTCTCTTCTATCTTTCTTTCTCAGTGGGTAGTGAGTCCACTTGGATAGTGAGTCCACCTGCAGTGAGCATTTCTATGTAATATCTTGTAACTGGTTACAATATATTGTGAGCTAACACTCACCGTGGTTTTCCCTTTTTGGGTTTTCCACGTTAAAAACCTGGTGTCTATGTGTTATGACTTTATGTTTTCTCTTCCTATGTTTATTTTACTTTCATGTTATTGAATTTGATAAATGGGTTAAAGAGTATGTGAAGGAATGGTTTTACAGAATACTGATTCACTCCCCTCTCAGTATTCCTTGTGTTCAACAATTGGTATCAGATCAAGGTTCCTTGGAAGAAGTCTAATAGCTTGAGGAAGATCTAGGAAAGTGAACACATGGCAGCCAGAAGATATCATACTCCTCTAGAAGCAATTCATCCAGGTAGTGTTACAATTGGTGATTGCATATATGAACTAGCAATGAAGAACTAAAAATTTCTCTTGAAGATCTTGATAAGTCTAAAGCATATATCTGATATCTAAAGGAGAATGTCAAGGAAGCTAATTAATGCATCTTGAATCTAAGGGAGCAAGTCAAGAAATCTAAGGAAAGGAACAAAGAGCTAAGTGAACAATTAAAAGCAACAAATGAAACCCTAAATAGTTTATCAATACTGATTGAAGAGAAAGAAAAGGTTGAGGAGCATTTAAATCAAGTTGTGAAAGGAAAATCTGAGGAATGTGAAAAGTTGGCCAAAGATGTTATGATTCTAAAACATGACCTAGAAATAGCTAATAGTTACAAAGAAAAGTTCAAAATAAGCTCTGCAAAGCTTGATGAGTTGATTGATAGTCAGAAAAATCTAGATGATAAGAAAGGTTTGGGATTTGAAAGAGGCAAAAGTTCTAAATTAGGACAAGTTAACACTAAGATGAAGAAAGACAAAGGCAACTAGGTTTGAAATAAGAGAAACAGACCTAGAAGACCTTCGGTAAGGCAACCAAATGCTCAAAGGTACCCATCTTTTAATGGCTATTATTATAATTGCAATAAGTTTGGTCATGAGGCCACTCAGTGTAGGAATAGAATGAATCAAAATGTTCCATCATTCTTTAGTGAGTGTTTCAATTGCAAGAGAATTGGTCATAGAGGAAATGAATGTAGAAGTCAGATAAGGAATGGTTTGAACAATGGAAGGAATACTCAATCTTTCAATGGAAAATGCTTTACATGCAATAGATTTGGACATATGGCTAACAAATGCATATCAATAATTAATCCAATCAATGGAAAGAACCAAGGACAGAGAAATGTTGTTTGCTACAATTGCAATAAACCTGGACACATTGCAAAAATCTGCAGAAACAAGAATGTGAAAAGAAATAATCCTATAGAAAAGAGGAAAACAAAGTAGAGGGAAGATAAAGGAAAGAACAAGGTTGATCTGGTAGAAACCAAGAAGGAAATGAGCAAAATCTAGATTAAGAAGGATGTAAATGAGGTCAAGGATGAATCTACACTAGCCTCTGGTGTAGATACTTCATCCGGGAAGTAAATTGGGAGCTCTGGCTCAGGGGGAGCTTTTATTGAAAATCTTGATCCCCTAGCTAGATTGTTAGTGTTGAGATCTAGTACGAGAACATGAGTTAATGAGCTATTTGATGAATCAATTAAAGAAGTTACCAACAGAAACAGATCTAATGCGGTGCATTATGGAGCAATCTTGATTGACTATGCTTGACAGTGAAGTGTTTGACAACTTTTTGGAAATTCGCATTTATGGCAATTAGGTTTTTGTAAATAAAGGATAAAAGGCTCACATTCGAAGGAATAATCACTTTGCATTCAAGTTTTCAAGCTTTCAAGAAGATCGGGAGCTAAACCCTAAGCAACTTTAGTGATTTCCAGTGATTCAAAGTGAAGAAACCCTAATTTGGCGAAAAGAGGTATTTACAGTTGAAACTTCTTTGTGAAACTATTTGAATTATTGCAAAAACATTTTGACCCCACAAGTAATAGATATCACAGAAAGGCCCAATCCAAAATTTAAGAAACACCCTTTCAAATCAATAGAAGTTGACCCTAGTGGTGCATTCTTGGAAGTGTCGTATGGCGTAATGCATGAAGAAGATATTAGGGCATACATCCATGTTGCCCTAGAAGAACATAATGATTGCAAACTTACAGATTTGTATCTAAAGGATCTAAGCAGTGATGATTTTGAATTGAAGGAAGAACACAAGGCGTTGGTAGAGAAGAAATTCATATAATATCTAGACTTCCCAACGTTTGTAGAGGATAGTATGGGTCCCTTCTATGGGATACAAAGTAACTAAGAATGTGTTGATTGGCTCTGCTAAGCTCATGTTGAGCAAGCCCAAGGATACCAATGAAGATACATGAGGAAATCTTAGTCAAAGTACATGTTGAATTGAGAAAGCCTAAAAGTGTAAAGAAGGCTAAGAAAATGGTAGATGAATATGCCCAGAGCAAGGGGTTTACCGAAGAACAAATTATAGAAGCAAGAGCAAAGTTAGAAGAAGCAAGGGAAGCTAGAGAAAAGAAGCAAGATGAACTGGAAAAGGCTCCAGAAGAGCTTGAGAAGAAATTAGAGAAGCCAACAATACCAAAGAGGAGAACAAGAGGTTCAACCTCTACTGAAACTGCATCTAAGTCCTCCTGTCCCACTCCTTCAGTGAGTGTGGAAGCACCTACAAAGAAATCCACTGATGAAGGGCATAAAATAAAGAAAACCAAGGGAAAAAGGATGTATGTGGGTGTTGGTATTGATGAAGAGGAGACTAAAATAGATGAAGTAGAGAAAATGAAGGCTAAGGCTAGTGAAGTCTTCGAGAGCAAACATGACAAGCCCTTTGGTAAGTGCATAAGCAAGAAAAAGTCAAAGAAAGTAGAGCCCAAAGAAATAAAGGCCACAATAACCTTGGAAGATACTCTAAATGCTATGGCAGCTCATGGTAATCTTAAGCCAATAGAAGAACTATATGATGAGTATAATGATGCAGACAAAGGCATCATTGAAATTGCAGTGGTTAGATTTCTAGAGATGTACAACAAGACTCTCCTTGAGGTGATTACAGATGTTGGTATTGATGAAGAGGAGACTAAAATAGATGAAGTAGAGAAAATGAAGGCTAAGGCTAGTGAAGTCTTCGAGAGCAAACATGACAAGCCCTTTGGTAAGTGCATAAGCAAGAAAAAGTCAAAGAAAGTAGAGCCCAAAGAAATAAAGGCCACAATAACCTTGGAAGATACTCTAAATGCTATGGCAGCTCATGGTAATCTTAAGCCAATAGAAGAACTATATGATGAGTATAATGATGCAGACAAAGGCATCATTGAAATTGCAGTGGTTAGATTTCTAGAGATGTACAACAAGACTCTCCTTGAGGTGATTACAGCTTGGGTAGCATTATGTCTGCTAGAAAGGAAGCAACAATGACCAGAGTTAAGAGAACATGCATTGATAGAGTTGTGTCCGGATATAACTATTGAAGAAAAAACCAAGGTCACTAAGATACTTGGGTAAAAGTTTGAGATAAAGAGAAGGACCGACATTTTGATGATTGGAGACAGAGAAATTGGTGGAGGACACAAAAAAAGTAACTCTTAACGTCTTAAGAGAGCTCCACATCCCAACAATCTATGATAAGGAAGCATCAAAAGTTGGCGATGATACTTCAGTAAAAGTACAAACTTGTGTCACACTTTGGGCTAACCAAATAATTTTGGTCAAGTGAAATTAGGGCGAGTTTGTTTCAGTCGAGTAGTATTCAGCTGAATCGACGTGGCACTTTTTTGGTGCCTATGTGGCCCCTAAATTTTGGTTGAGCAAGTATCGGTCGAGTTTGTTTCAACCGAATCTATCTAACATAAAAAAAAATTAGTAGAGACATGCATTTTGCATTTTCAGCCAAATTTATTGTGTTTGGACAATGCTCACCCGACAACCTAGCTTACAAATTCATTCAACCTAGGTAAGAATTCATTGGACCCATTCTTGTTACTTTTATTTTGCATCAAGTTTATCATTTTGATAAGATTTGTTTTTGTTATGTCTAGAGGTTATGTTGTTTGTTTATTTTTGTTCTTTATTTCTGCATGTTACTGATAAGGTTGTTTGTATGATGCACCGTGGATCATGCTTGAGATCTTAAATTATGTTGGGTGAAATATTTAAATTTTTATTAAATTTTTTAAAACCCTAGCCAAGGCAATAAAAATGGAACTGACACCCTAGTCACCATGATTAGGGCAAAAGAAATCAAATTGAGAAACCCTAGCCACCATTATTATTGTTAGATTTTCACTCTTTTTTTAACTATTATAAATGGCATCTCAACTCTAATGTCTACTTTTACATCTCACATGTACAAACCCAAATCCATACTTATCCCTTCTTGATCTTTTATCATGTCCCAACTCATTAATATCCATATGTTTGAATGTCTAGATATCTACTTTTAAAGTCTACACATCATCTATATTTATTCAACTTTCAAACCATATTCAAACCATGATCAAACTTTCATGTTGATTAACACCATGGCAACCACTATACAAAACTTGGAATCTCATATGAAGCAAAATGAAATTGAGATGAACAGAGTTGCATGTTTCAAGTCTTTGGAATGGATGCTAAAATTGATGTGTTGATATTGTGTTGAATGCATGGGTAGATTTCAAAATAAGACCCCAGTTGTAGTTCTTGGCTTATAATATGTTATGGCACACTCGAAGTGGTATCTTTTTTAAGTTTGTAGAAAATACCAATAAATTGATTTTGTTTTCTCTTTGTTGTATTGAGCATCTTACTTCAGATATAGGTAAGATGTGGTTAGCATGCTTCAACTATCCAGTCCAAACACACTAATGAGATCAACTGACATGTGCTTAACCTTATGTGTTGTCTTGCCACTTGCTCAATCTTGTTTTCTTTATCATGAATAATTTTACTAGTAAAATTAGTCTTGAAAATGCTTCAATATACAGAATGGAGATTCATATCATATTTGCAGAAACCTATGATGGTTGATGTAATTAGCTTGAATGGGATATTTTCTCTTACCATGTAGAATAATGATCTGGTTGGATATTGCTATATCAATCCTATAAATACTTGTTTTGATATGTAAACATTCACTTTGGACTTTTAGCTTACAAATATATCATCCTCATTTGGTACTGCAATGTTGTTTTTTACAAACAGTTTTATCAGCATCTGGCAAAGACTTGAGTTGCAGCACAACCCTTGTTTTATTTTAAATGGTTGTATCTGGCTTTTAATAATTTAGATGACCATTGTTTCTCTTTCTCAGAAACAATCACTAGTGCGTAGGTACCAAGGTGATGCCATTATAATAGCTTGGGCAATATATTGGTACTACTGCAATGTTTTGATTCTACTCACCAATATGTTCCAGATATTGCAATAATTTAGGCTATATTCTTGTGCAATCAACTCATTGAATTTTGGGAAACTTGGAAATGATCTATTGTTGACACTCAAGTATTTGACAGAGGGGGCTGCATGGTGGATTACATGACCTGGTTAGACTTTTGAATATCATGTGTGCCTGGTGCCAAATGTAAAACCTATATGGTGTTGTTTCCTATAAAATGACACATAACTCAATAAAAAAAATCAAAATCACGAAGCAACTAAAAATAAATGAAACAAAACGAATAAGCTAGAAAAATCTAAGATGCAATTCCTTAGAACCTAATGCTATGCCAAGTAGCCCCTCTCTAGACGTTCAAGGTCAAGAAGAAATTGGTAATGGAGTTCATGCTCATATTTTTTTAGAGCCACTGAGATAGACATTACCTAGCTTAACAAATACATGTCATTTGATTACAAATTTATGATGTTTCATTACAAGGTCTCTTGTGCTAGGTGCTAGCCATAGATTAGGAGTTGATGTCATCTAGAAGTAAACAAAACCGAAAGTATTTATAGAAGCACAACAAACTCATAGAAGCACTCAATACTATTAGTGATTTATTTTGCCTTGCTAAGTTATTCCTTTGCTAAGGTCTAAGTAAGTCTTGCAAATCTTGTTACTCCATTCAATATAATGTAGTCCTATTTACCTATTCTGCTCACAATGTATACATTTCAATTCTAATTATATATATGGAATTCACTTCGACAGAACTAACCACATTCTATAGTGTTACAGAGATAACTGCAACCTTCATGCTGAGGCCTACAAGTATCAAAGATGTCAAAATAACAAAATCATTTCAGGTTCAGTCTTACTTTGAACTGTAAGCCATATAAGCACAAACCTTTCTTAATGATTCCTGAGACACACCAATAGGTTGGTATAGATCATCACCTCCACCAAAAGTACACATGGACATCATAGCTAAGAACTTGCAAATATTCATAAATCTTTTATCTTCAAAATCATAATCAAAACCTCCGTAGTCACTATAGAAACCACAATGTACAGTCATTGTCTCTCTTACCTAATTACACCATCCAAAAACCCTTTTGAAACATTTACTCAGATTAGGCATTGCATGGAACTTAAGCAAACATATGTTTTGGTTGTGGATAGAGAAATATATGACACATGCTAGAACCTTAGAGTGTAATGATCCACAAAATGTGGCATACCTATCTAAGCATATTGAACAAATTGCACTCATGTGATTTACTGTTATATCAAAAGTTATATAATTTGGCCAAACATTTGGACTCCTACAAAAATCTTAGTAATATCTGGCGTCTAGAGGAAGCTTATAACCTTAAAGCTTTCTTGTTTTTCTTGGAGTGTTTGATACCCTGTGTACAGGTTAAAATTTTGGGTATTTACCTAAATTAACTATTAAGATTGGGTATTTATGTAGGCCTCTTTCATATACTTATAACACACTTGTATGATCTTGTTATTTGGAATTTAGAGATCTACCTTGCATTTTTATATTTTCGTATACTTAAGAAAAATGCTTACATATTTTTTTTTGTTTAATTAAATGCAGATCTCTTTGTATTTATATAGATATGGCTGATGATGAGGGATCTCACAATTCCACGTAGTCTCAGCACGAAGCTGAGGCTAGGACTAATTTTTATAATGATAGCATTACTAGATTAGAGAATGCCTTGAAATGTTTGGACCAAGTTGTACATAACTCCCCAAATTTGGCTAATAGAGATAGATTAGTCAATATTCAGTGTGAGATTAGACATATGATTGAGACGATAAAATCATACAATCCATATGATGATGTTAGCACTGAGGAGTTTTATAGGTCCCTTTCTAGGACTGTTACTGGCACTAAGAATATCAAATGTATTTCTTAGAGAGTTTCATTACATAATGTGCATAGTATGTTCCCTTTTTATACTAGGTGAGACAAAATTAGAGGATATACTATTACTAGGTGTATAGATGTTCTTGTTGGTCCATTTATATATCCTAGATGGTTGGCAGACAATCATAGATGGCCTCATAATGACGAGTTACCACTTTATTTTTGCAAACAATTATATGCTGAGTTCCATTTAGGATTAGATGTGGATTACACATCTATGCCCACACATGCTGGATAGGGCAAGGGGAGGTTTTCCAATAAACCTCAATTTAGATGTCTAAATTTGCCACCGCTCAAAAATAAGAGGGCATTAGTTGGTCCAAACCTTTTGGTTCTTCCAAAATGTTTGGAACTAGTAGCAATAGGAGATGTACCAGTCGTACTGACTAGATCTAGGCTTTTTGACAGTATGACCATGATTGCTACTCAGGTTGATTAGATGTCATCTGATCATGTAGGGGGATACTTATTACGTCTGTAGATTAGACTTCCTCCCACTAAGTCTACATCTATGAATTCGTGTGGATCTTCCGTCCCTATCAGATGTGATCCATATGAGTGATTCCATTGTACGTAATGTGTGTTCAGCTTCCATTGCTAATTTACTATCAGCATACCAGTATATCAGTGATGAGTATGAGATTACTTTGGATGTTGTACCGAATCATATTTAGATGGCATAATGGTAGACAGTTGGGTAGGGGTGAGGCAGCTTCAGAGGACTAGAATATTCCAGACCAGCCTATAGCCCCCACACAACATCAGGTTGCACCTCATGTACATTGCACATACATCACACTTCTCTTTGACACTGGTCCTTTACCTTCAGATATAGGCATCCCTGATGTGACCATTCATTCTTGTGGCATTAGTGGGATTGTTAGAGTGCTCCAGGATGTGTAGGTACTTGAATAATTTCTATATTTTGCGTTCTAAAAATTCACATGTATATATATTAAATAAACTTGACTTAAAATTAGTTCTCACTATTCATTGAAATCTTGTATTTGAAAATTTCTAGCAACACGGGGATAATTTGTCACACTTTGGAGATCTGGAGCATGCAGAGGATCCCGTGCATGGTACATTTATAATATATAAATTACTTGATAAATTTAGACATGTTGAAAGTACAAAACTTTAAGATGACTTTACATATATATACACATGTACATTAAATTAAATTATGTACTTTCTTGTGCAGGGAGGTGCATTAGAACAGGGATCAGGATCCAGAGAGATTGAGACATGGATCCACACATGGATTAGGAGATAGATCTATACATATGTAGCCATATTAGACTCCCTACTCTCCAACTTTTTAGGGTTTCACATGTTATGACCTTTCACGTTATGGTTCATGTCTTATTATGTTTTATAGTATACACATTTTACATTATGGTTTCACATTATATAAATTTTATATTATGGTTTTGAACATTATGGTTCATGTCTTATTATGTTTTACAGTATATACATTTTACATTATGGTTCTTAAATTGTGATTTGTCATGTATTATGGTTTGAATATGATTTCTTTAATGATCTCTCTAGAATTAAAATAGATAACATTTTTGGTCTCGTTTTTGGATACAACTTAATATAGAAATATAGAAATTCTTGAAGCTAATTAGGGTTTTGAGTTGGGAATCTAAATAATATTCTTGCCTACTTTAAATCTATATAAAAAATCGAGTTAATTTAATGTTCATAATCAAATTTAGGAAAAACATAAAAAAAAGACATCACACATATAGTGCATTGCTAGTTGATGAAAGGAAATGCACGACTAGTTAATAACTAATACTAACCTAGATAATATTCTCTAATGTCTAAATTTTGTTTACTCTATTTACATATCATAAATGAAACCCAAGTATAAAGATACAAGTCGGTTTGTTTTATATAGATACATTTAGTTTCACTAGTGTAATAAAGTCTCCTTCATCAACCATCAAACATAGAGAATTACAATAAATGCAAATTAAGGAAATAGATTTGAAGGCTAGCAAATTATTAGATCAAGGTTCCTTCTCTAATAAATATTTTTTGAATCATACACCTTCAAAACAAGGGGAGATCATTTTCAATTACATACAACTAAATTCTCAACTATCACAAGAGCTATTGGTTTGATTTTAAAATTAATTCAAATCAAGTTTGAATAGAAATCATTGCATTAAAATAAACCAATAAATATAACTTGGTTCTCCCTAGAAGATAGCCTCTAATTTCATCGAATCACAATATCTTGAATTATGTACCATTAGCTAGACTAGTATTGTAGTCAACAACATAACCCTTCAAGTTATCCCAAGAGGTGGTAAGAGTCTTGCACATAGTGAGGAAAAAAATTAGATTTTTGATAAATCTATTAGTTGAAACAAAACTAGAAGCTATATGATATGTTTATCATTTGAATGCTATGAGTAGATAGAATCAATAATATGGTGTTGTGTAGTTTACATTATGTTTGGGAGTTATATTGCTATTTTACATTCTTTTTGCATTTGATGTATGGTGTCAATGCTTATGAATAGTAAATGACACAAATCTTAAATTAACTATTGACACAAATCTTAAATAAATGACAACTCATAGAACTCCATTAGTTGATATGGGAAGCCATGTCATATGATATAACATGAAATCCAAAATAGACTTGAGTGAACATGTTCTAAATACTTTGATGGTTTTCCAAATAAAATGTCATGATAACTTGTTGCATATGCATTACCATACAATTGATTCTATTTTATTGGTCTAGGCACATAAACTAATAACTTTAGTTATAAAATCTAATTGCAATCAACCAAAATGACTAACTACTAAAGAACTACTTGCACAACACAAATAAACATAAAGGAAGTTTTTGTTTGATGAAAAATTTCTTATATGTTGGATTAACTATTGACACAAATCTTAAATAAATGACACAACTCATTGACCTCCATTAGTTGATATGGGAATCCATGTCATATGAAATAACATGAAATACAAAATAGACTTGAGTGAACATGCTCTAAATACTTTGATGGTTTTCTAGATAAAATCTCATGATAACTTGTTGCATATGCATTACCATACAATTGATTCTATTTTATTGGTCTAGGCACATAAACTAAGAACTTTAGTTATAAAATCTAATTGCAATCAACCAAAATGACTACTAAAGAACTACTTGCACAACACAAATAAACATAAAGAAATTTTTTGTTTGATGAAAAATTTCTTATATGTTGGATTAACTATTGACACAAATCTTAAATAAATGACACAACTCATAGACCTCCGTTAGTTGATATGGGAAGCCATGTCATATGATATAACATGAAATACAAAATAGACTTGAGTGAACATGCTCTAAATACTTTGATGGTTTTCTAGATAAAATCTCATGATAACTTGTTGCATATGCATTACCATACAATTGATTCTATTTTACTGGTCTAGGCATATAAACTAATATAACTTTAGTTATAAAATCTAATTGCAATCAACCAAAATGACTACTACAGAACTACTTGCACAACACAAATAAACATAAAGGAAGTTTTTATTTAATGAAAAATTTCTTATATGTTGGATTAACTATTGACACAAATCTTAAATAAATGACACAACTCTTATATGTTGGGGATGCTCCTACATCTTAAATAAGTGGTTCAAGAATGATGCTTAGCATAAAAGTGCAAATCTCAAGACATTGAATAAACATGTATGGGGATAGGTGCAAACTTAGGTGTAATTCAAATGATATGATGATGACAAATATATGGGAATAAGTGTGAATGAGAAGAGTATCACCCTGTTGAAAAATAGAAAAAAATATCTTTTCCTTGCTCTCCCTCATGAACATTGGTATATATTAAATTCTTAAATAATTCAAATTTATAGTTTCTAATGAGTTCATTATGAACCTAGAATGTTTTTATATTAAATTTCACAAGTAGGAACTCATATTAAGGGATGATTTTTCTTATTATTTTGATTCTTCCTAGAAGATATCCCAACCTAGGCCATTTATTTGACTCAATTAACTAGGATGACTCATATTTTTTAGGATTTATGTTTTCAAACTTAAATTTTCATATATTCACCAAGAACTAGGATAGGAAATTTAAATTAGGGGTCTAGACACCAAAATGTAGGAAAATGAAACATGTGGGCTACAATTAATTGATGACCTGTCTAATTGGATGATTAAGAAAAAAGTAACAATAATATTTGAATTTATCCACTTGCTAAGACAAAAATATATAAATTGTGAAAGAAGGATTATAATTTCTTCTTTTTATTCAAATTTGTTAAATTTGTAATTATGAAGATTCTATGATTCATATAAATTCAATGTAATTAGAATAAAAAATATGTGTTAACATATATTGTGGAGCATGTGATGGATTTTGGACAAAGATCTAAACTACACATGGGACTATATGAAATTAATTGTTGTGCGGATTTATAGAGGTGGGATCCAATAAACAAATCTACTAACTTACCATTTTGTACCTAGTAAATAACTAGTGCTAATCAAATTTAATTAGATAATAAAATTAAAACTTACAATTTTTGTTGGATCTAATAACATTTGATGAAATAATTTAAGCATGATTTCTTCATTAAACAAAATTACTAGATCACTGCATTTGATTTAGCTTCATGGGCTACTAGATCACCACATTGAATGAAATTATTTGAGTTCAACATAAAATAAAAAGATTTTCAAATTTAGGTCCAAATGTTACATGTATATATATTGTCATAGAAAACATATATGTACAAAAATAGCTTAAAGTTCTTGGTACATATAATCTAGATCCTCTCTACCTTTTATTATCTCTAAAATCTTTTCATGATCTTGAATAGGTAACCTCCACATTTGTATGGCACATCCTCTTTTTGGTAAAGTTTCAAGATTTATTTGTGTAGCTATAACTAAGTGACTATAATGTAGAACCTTTTGACCTGGCATATAATTAATAAATATAATACCATTTGTATCTATCTTTGTTTGTTGATAGTATGTGCCTTAAACAACCACTGATCCAGTAGGATACTCTTGTCTATAATGCCCTGCCATGTAACCCTAGAGATAAGTTCAACTAAAGCAATAAAAAAAGCAGATTTTTTTTTTAAATAGAAGTAATGATCTAAAAAATATAACATAGTCTGGTACAACAAGTTAAACTAACATCTCTAGGGATAACATAACTACATTATTGAAATTAAGCAATATTCAACAACATACATAACTCATTCAAATTATGTTTAATTACATGACTACATTACTAATTACTAACATGATCTAACTAATAGCCGTGGTTTGTTCTAAATCCAAATGCACCAAATGAATACACACACACACACATTTTGTAATAACTACCCAAGAAAATCTTAGTACATAACAATAATGAACTTAACAGGATGATTGGATAATAATTTACAAAATTTATTTTAGTAAACCTCAAGTAAAAATCAGAGTTTATCAACATTCATCGTAAATGAAATGTAAGATACAAATGTTTCAATAAATTTATACACATTTCCCAATAATGCTAGATAGTCATCTATTTAGCAAGTGGAAAGGTATCTCCTTAGCTTCAGAGTCTTGCATGGCTTATAGATCTCAAACTACACATCTGAAGAAACATTAGTTCTACATAATTATTAATTACACGATATCAATTACATAAAATGACAATCCTAAGGCCCTAAGGTGCCAACCTAATGTCTCAGGGGCTCATCCATGATGGCCTTGCCTACGTACGCATAGCACAGAGACTTTCTAGTTCAAAAACATGAACATGCATCCACATGATGATATCATACAAATAAATACCTCTAAAATGATAATGACATCTTCATAATCTTAGGTTCACATATGCAATTCCATTCTTGAGGATAGAAGAAGAATTCAGTTTACCTTTCCCACTTGGTACTTAAGACACAAACAACATCCTTTATCATGAACATCACACTACTAAACCACGTGAAAACAAAATAATTAAATGAGTACATGATACTTAACCTTGTCAATAGTAATATATACTCAAAAGACCAACCATTCATGTTTAACATGGTTATATTTTCACCTATTCTCCTTATCTATCCAAGACATAAGCATAACTTTAACATTAAGGATTTATCTAACCATTGTTAGTTGATATCAATTATATAATTAAGAATCCCAATCATATCAGATTTTAAGTCCAACAAAGCATGTTAACCAATGTATAAACTCCATTATAAATGCTAGAACCATAATTTATTCATTTTCTTTCAAAATGAAATAAATTTATATAATTCAGTTTGTCACATATCTTATTTAAATTTTAATTCTATGTTTTGAGTTATTATTATTATTAATTTTTAAAAACAAAACAAACTAAAATAAAATAAACACATAAGCTTTCTTGCCATAAAAACTAGACATAAGTAAATCTTCCATAACTTTCTAGTTTCATAACGAAATTTAAAAATTCAAAGTGTTTTGGAAAGCTAACACATAGAGGAACAAAACCCAGATAGAAATTAAATAAATTCCTTACCATATGTGAGCACTAAAATTAGTCCCATAAGATCATTAATATTTAACTACAGACAATTAAATTATCCACAATATTTCAACACAAATATAATTGTAACAAAACTTTTCTTTTTCTCCTACTAACCTTTATCTAAGTCATCTCCAAAGAGATTGATATTGACTCTATATTCTTTATTTAAAATGTAATCCAAGCATAGTACGATTTATGTATTCAAAATAAAAAAGAATAGTACCATCTAAACATAATATATCTATTATGCAGATTTATTCCATATGAAATTAAGTAAAATATAATCCAGTTTCATTATAAATAAAATGCAACCTTACATAATTTATAAATGAATACTAATGAAATATTATAGCAACAAATATAAATTTAATGCAAGCATCCAATTTAATATCACATTACACATAGAGGATGGTATAAAATCATATCTGCCTAAATAGAAAAGAATAATACCATCTAAACATAATATATCTATTATGCAGATTTATTCCATATGAAATTAAATTCCAAGATCCAAAATAAAATATAATCCAATTTCATTATAAATAAAATGCAACCTTACATAATTTATAAATGCAACCTTACATAATTTATAAATGAATACTAATGAAATATTACAGCAACAATTATAAATTTAATGCAAGCAACCAATTTAATATCACATTACACATAGAGGATGGTATAAAATCATATTTGCCTAAATAGAAAAGAATAATACCATCTAAACATAATATATCTATTATGCAGATTTATTCCATATGAAATTAAATTCCAAGATCCAAAATAAAATATAATCCAGTTTCATTATAAATAAAATACAACCTTACATAATTTATAAATGAATACTAATGAAATATTATAGCAACAAATATAAATTTAATGCAAGCAACCAATTTAATATCACATTACACATAGAGGATGGTATAAAATCATATTTGCCTATTATAGACACTCTCATATGGTTGGCAATCGTGAGATATAATGAAACTAATGATTCACACAAACTATACCCAAAATTGTAGGCATGCAATGCAACTACATAAATATGATATACAACAGAAAGAAACTCTAATAATATAGAATCTGGATACACATAACAACAAAGAACTATTTAGCATTGTATGACATAGTGATTATCACATCATACAAGAAAATGATAGCATAAAAAATTGAGTATCTTCATATTTAAATATAATAAACTGAATCTTTAAAACATAACTTTTAAATCTACAGATTAGCAAGAGCAAAGCCAGATTACACAACATTTAATAGTATCCAACATAAAATATAGTTCAAGGGAAACGGGCGGCAGTTTTGGTATTCAAGTATGCGCATGAACCATTGATAGAATGCCTCAAAGATATGTCATCTCACAAAATCTTAATATTTACGTGGGTTGCACCTTTAGTTGGGAAGAGGTTTTAATATTGTTTGGATCACTGTAAGAGTTTACTATAGACCACCATTCTAATGGAGCTTCTCCATTTCTAAGGGAGCTAGTACTTGGAGTTAATCCTTTCCAATATGGTATGATTTGACTCCTTTAGGAATGTGTAACTTATCGATTGGTTAAATGAATGAAAATAAGTAGCCACAATGATTGAATTGGAAGGTGTAAATTATACCATGAACTTTTATGAAACCAATAGAGTCTCATGTTAGTACTTTCAGAATATCTAGAGATAATGTGTAACGGTTTGTTGGAGCCTTGTATCGACGGCCCTTTTGGAGATTGGTCATCTAGACTGTGTCATCCTATTAAAGGAGAAATAGAATTCACTATTACATGAACACAACCTATTCTCTGCTAAAAGTAAATTGCCCCATCATGGTTGACAAAGATAGGTGAGTGCCTTATGTAATGGTAACGGATTTGTTGAAATAATCGTTTGAAACTTTAAACAATTGAAATCAGCAGGCATTAAGTTTTATATAACTATTCCTATGGCCTATTTATAGACCAGTAGAAAACATTGGATACATTTATGCATTTCCTTGCAGCTCATACAATATACTAAAGGATTAATGTTATATATGTCATATCGAAGAATGGAAGCAACTCCCTGTCTAAGTAAAAATCCTAGACTTGTCAATGGGTAGAAGATAAAGGCACGGTTGAGAGTAGAATTAAAATTAGATTAACTATTCATCAGAATGACTCACAAGAGGTCGTCACCAGAAATCCAATTATTGAGCAACACGTATGAGAAATGGTTTAAGATGCTTTATTGCAAAAGGAAACTATAGATAAAAGATAAGCCATGCAACCAAATCAGAACAATGAAAACTATCATAAATGGAATTGGATTGCTAATAAAGAACCAAAAGCTTACAAACTATGGAATTCAAAGGAACATATATTAAAATGTTGTGTGAGAGCCTTTAGACAAGGCATAAAATAAATGAATTTCTTTAGTTGCCGCAAGATTTCAAATCGGCTTGAATCGGTAGATAGGAAGGAAAATTTGCACAAAAGTTTTGGGTTCCCGATAGAAGGTACTATAATAAAATAAACCATCGAATGCACTTAGTAGATGAAAACCAAATCCATAGATACTCAAGCTATTTGGCAGATTTTTCCTAGAGGGAAAAACACTTCATACAATGAATTGCTGGATACACAATATCAATTTGACAAAAGACTTAAAAAAATGGAGCCGAAAAAGAGAAACCTGGTGCCATTGTCAGAGCCGAAGATAATATTCTATTTCTCACTCACCAACTGAGATGAGTCTTTCTTCCTCACCAACAGATTACTTCATTTGTGTCTCTATATCCCCCCTAGAGTCATTACCTCCTCCAGAGTTTTATGGATTACCCTTTTCTCTTGTGTCATACAAATGCCCGATATAGCATCCATGAATATAAAACCATGCATGTTCTTCCCCCAAGAGAATGATAATAAATAAAAATAACTCCTCCTCTCTTCTTTACCGTCAGCTTCCTACTAGGAGAAAGGCAATTAGTTCCATATAACTGCACCTTCTCGGTTTTTAAAATTAGTCTCCTTAACTTAGAAATTTGTCAACAATAAATGTTTTCCAAGAATCTTGCATGGCTGCCACTACCTTGTGGCATAAATAGAATTAATGCATTAAAAGAATCTTTTCAAAACAAATTAATTGAAAATGCATATATACTAATTTGTAAGTTGCATAGATTATTTTTCTAACAAGGGAGAGGTTTTAAAAATCTTCACAAAATCAAATGTTCAGAAATAAAATAGCAAATGAAATTAATTTCCTTCCATAACTATAGTGCCCCCTCGTTGTTGGCTTGGTAGTTCTGCATTGCTCTCTGCCAGTCAGAGACAATTGTTATTTTTTCATTGCATTGATACAGTTATGAGACAATTGATTAGTAGGTATGATTTATGTTTATTTTAATCGTGATGAACTATGTTTGATTGATACAAATTAGACAGGTGATTTTAAGTTTATGATGGCATTACTATTATTCCAGTTATGATACGAGTTAATATTATGATGTGTCATTTGATTTGTGGTATTTGAATTTAGTTAAAAGTTGTTATGATGTTGTTTCAAGAGCAGAGACAATGTAGTACTACTCGCTTCGAGTATCCTACTACGTCGTGATTCTCTGACTCTATGCATGTAGACATATATGTACTTGATCATATACAACCAATTGTTTGAAGGTAGGCTACAGGTACCGAACCTCGACTCCACCTGATATAGCAGGTTTGAGCACCAATGGGTATCAGTGATGGGAGATAACACGAGGTCTATTCCACTAGGTCGGTCCTTGTCTTTGTTGTGGTCTCGAGTCGTGTTGTGTCGCTTGGTCCGTGCCTTTTATGTTTGGTAATCTTGTGTCATGGAGTATAGTGGAGTTGTGTTAACTTTGCTCATGTGTGGTTGGAAAATACTTTAATGATTTATTATTAAATAATAATGCTTCTTTTATGATTATTGGATAATATTTTCTTGGCTTAGAACTTGGTTGATTCCTTGGTTAGATTTTAAAATAGACTAGAGTTAATTATCTGTTGTCCAAGAGCACTTATGTCATAAATTTGGAGTTATGGGTTATTAATTTATAATTGGGCAGAATAATCTTGATATGTGAAATAAATGCCTTGAGTTGTCGACTATGAATTCTCTAGATTGAGGAATCTCTATTATTAATAAAATTTTAAATTTCCAAAGGAGTGGGTTGTTGGGTAACGGATGCATGTCTGCATCTATTTTATGAGTGGAATCATTTTTGATTGGGAGGAAAAATCTTGTTCGGGGGGAGTTAGAAAGAAGAAGAATAGGAAAATTGGTTGCAGGAGTTGGAGAAAATTTGGAGGTGGAATTGAATTTTGGGTATGTGGTTGTCCCTCTCTGTGAATTTACAATTGTTGTAGCTTGTAAGTTATGTTTCATTGTAGCATGATTTTGTGTGTGGATCTAGCATGTCCTGTGCATGAAACTTGCATGCTTCTATTAATTGAAATTTATTATCCCTATAACACAAATCTATAATATAGAATTATCAATATCCGGTTACGTTACTAAGTTCTGTTATGATCTCTTCTCTATCCATTCTTGTTTATTCAAGCACTAGTTTACCCAATCAAATGTCTCAGCCATGGTACCTTGAATCCTCCTAATCATGATACGAACTCTCATTAGGACTACCAAGTTCTCTGTTGCCTTGCATTGCTTCATCCATAACCTCTGAAATTATGAAAAGAAGAATGAATACTGTTAAGATAATTGTGTCTCTGAGTGTGAAATTGTTGTTTGTCTAGAATCCAATTCTTGCATGCATGATAGCTTGAGGATTGTCGTTAAATTTGTTTTCATCATGTTCGAAACCCCTGTCACCAATTGTTTTCGAGTGTTATATATATAATATTTTAATCTGAGTTGATCCCCCAAGCATTTTAACCTCACCATATTTGACCTTTTCTGCGATTACTCTTATGCCAATCGAGTTCCTATAAGATTGATAGTAAGTCGCCTAGGCGCCCTTTCAAACTACAATTTTTGAATTGACGCCCTCCTTGTTAGGGTCGCTAGGCTATCAGATCATGCCCTATGTCACTTCAATCTATTTTCTCTCCCACTGTAATTCTTGTAATCAATTTAGTATCTTCTTATAGAAGAAAGATTTTTATATCCGCCTGAGCTGGGTCGTCTATATAAACCATGTTGCTCAAATTTATTTTAGAAAAGGATGAATGCATACTAAGCTTCTTAACCACCGACAATTTGCTTACCTAATTTATCGAACTAGATGGTTGTTTCTTCTATCATTAGCTTCTTTCATTGTATGGCTCTCGGTGGAATGTGTGACAACACCCTTAGTAATCTGTGGTGGGTTTTGAAGCCATTTCATCAACTACTTATTCTAGTTTTTGCTTGCTAAGATTGATTTTGGATGACTTCCCTTAAAAGGTAGAATTAAAGGTTGACCATGCTATCTGTGTATCTAGGGGACGTCGACACCTTGTAGTGGATTCGCTTGTTTCATTGAAGCCAATCACAGCTAATCAATCTCTCCTAGGGCGGTTGACAACTACAGAGGATTTTGGTGTACCCAAACACATTACAATCTTTTTGGTTGAAATTGCCCTAGTGTTCTTCTCTCCTATCATAACCTAGTTAGTAATTTCATATGCTTATCATCAATTTATTTCTATTCAGCTTACTGTTGCATTGTGGAACTTACCTTCTCTCTAGAGTGCCGATATTGTGGTTCTTACTATAGATTTGAGTGCACCGAAGGACCTTATGGTTTAGACCTTGAGTCTTTTGAATATAAACTCTTATGATAAAAAATATCTACCCTTGTCCAAAACCCACTTGCTGTCTCTGTTTGTTCCACCTCCCATTACCCTCTAAAACTTCCATGCACCCATCCCACTTCTACATAGACGATTTGGGAGATGAATGTAAGACCTGCTTTTGCGTTAGGATCCAAATGGGAAAGAAGCATCACTGGAATCACTCATTAGTTGAGTTTAATGGCAGCGCCCCGGTCAGTATCTTAAGCCAATGTTCATATGTGAAATACTGGTGCCCAGAAAACACAATCTACTTACCTCGAGTGCATTGATGTTCTCATGATAAAATTTAGTGTGACCTCAATGCAACCAGCCGCAATGATGATGTAAACCATTTCCTTTTTAGAGACTTTGCGATTATGGAGCGCATCAATAATGTCTATTAACCTCGTTGTATTGATAAACCAAGGCAGATCTCCAGTAATAAGAGGGAGTCATCCATCGAAGCCTTTCCATCAAT
Organism: Cunninghamia lanceolata; assembly: GCA_027924645.1. Classification (NCBI taxonomy): domain Eukaryota; kingdom Viridiplantae; phylum Streptophyta; class Pinopsida; order Cupressales; family Cupressaceae; genus Cunninghamia; species Cunninghamia lanceolata. The sequence goes on along the minus strand of BSBN01000604.1, from coordinate 4,864,072 downwards.
CTGTAATCATTTTTGGTCTTTTTCCCTTTGAGGCGAGCCATCAAACATGTTGCTATTTTTTTTTTTTATTATTAATATCTATAGCCTTTCTATCAAATCGATATCGCCTGCAATCATTGCATTCTTCTTCATGATTTAGACATCTCTAGGAATAGGTAGACCCATTGCTGAACGTTGCAGAAACATCTTAAGTTTCCTTTTTCCAAATTCATTGATGGAATTATGCAAGTTGTATTATGCTGAGCTGTAGTTGACCTGAGAAAATCAGGTAACTATCTCTATTACTAATGTCAACTAGAAAGTGTCCTTTTCAGTGGTATCATATTAGAAATTTTCCTATGTAGTAATTGATGGTTAGGTAGTGTTTCTTTTAACTTCATTTAATAAGAATGAATTCCATTTTATGAGGTTACTTATATAGATTAATTAAAATAAATTTATATATTTTTGAGTGTTGCATTCAAATAACAATAGCAAGAAGGATGACGAAAAGATCTTTTCAGTATAGTAAGAATATTTTTGCAACTGAGGTTGATCTTTGTAGGTGGTGAAATTAGCAGATTTTAATTGGAAAATTATGTTATCATTTTATCATGGTTGTTTTAATTGGGAGGGTGTTTATTAAGGAATGGTTAGGAAATTATAGTGATGTTGTTGTTACATTTGGTAATTAGAAATTAAAATAGGAAAATATATCTTCTCATAGTTGTGGTTAATAGGAAGTAATTGTGTATGTGTAAGTGTCTCTTGAGGAATTTAGTAGTGGGTAAGATGTCTACCTTGTTAGGTAACAATATATGTTATTCGGTTGTTTTCTTTGTTTATTTAATTATAGGTAGTAAACATGTTGAGGAAAAGTTATGTTTTTATCTAGAAGTTGTCTTGGAAATTTTAGAGCAAATTGTATTTTAATGTTCTTGTTTCTTGAGGTTACAATATTCTGCTAAATTGGGTATTAATTATCTTGCAAAATATTAAATTGGTAGATAGGCTTACAATATTCTATTTCATGCTTCGTAAACGGTGGGTATCATTGCATATGTATTTTCTTCATTTAGATACTTTTATTGTGGAAAAACAAGGAATTGTGTTTTGATTATATTACGGGGAATTAGAGTGGCTTAACTTGGGATTGTGTTATTAATGGAATTATTTTATGAGCTTTCCTTGACTTTTGTTTAAGTAAATATGTTCGGTTTATGGTTCACCTTCCCTACCTTATTAATTCCTAGAGTTTTGGAAGTTTTTTTGCTATTTGTGATAACTTTGTGTAAGTTGATTTCTTGAGTGAATTAGGAGTCCATTGAACCTCCTTGCTCGATCTTCCCGTTGGGCACATCTTTATGCTTGTGTTGGATCATTATGTTACCTTGGGTTGGAGTTTGGTCTATGTTTCAGTTAATTATGATGTGGGAATCTTGAGGGGTGTTATGTGTATTTGGTGTTAAGATGTGAAAGCGTTGTTCTTGTCGGATAATGGTCACCTTATCATTTACCTTACTCCAGAGGTGTAGTTCTTGGTTTCGGTTCAAATTATGGTACGTCATTGTAATGGGTTCACTGGATTTTTGTGTATTGTAATGAATGGGGTAATGGACTCTTGGATATTATACTTGGTTTCTAGATTGTATTGCTTCAAAATTTTGAAGGAAATCTGAGGACTTCTTGTTGTGGCCTAGTGAATGGTGTAAGTAATGGGCCAGAACTAATTTGTGACTTTTGTGATATGTTTGATTATTCAGAGAATGTTAAGGGAGTGGATTTCATGGTGGGGCCGGTGCCTAGTGAGAGGTCACTTGGATAACCCCATGGAAGTTGTAAGCATGTGGAAAACTTAATAACTTGATCAAGAGGGTTGTGGTATTAAAACACTTGACAGGATAAGTAAGAGACCTCACCCATGCCTTGAGTGCTCTCAAAGACTAAGGGTGGGATGAGAAGGCCTGGTTGGCAAGGCTGACCTCCTCGTCTCCATGAGAGGACCTATTGGCTCCGCATGTCTCGCCCTATGGGGCCAGTGCCTAGAGAGAGGTTGCCAGGGTAACCATAGATGGGGGCTAGCATCTGGTGATAGATAGCCTGGGTAACCCATGCTAGGACCATGCGATGACACTCTCCTTACACAGTTTAGTTGTTTCTTATTGGTTGTGCCTCTGGAGTGGTGTCTTGTCTTGTGCAGTTTTGTTGATATGGTTAGTTGTGTCTAGACTGTTGCCGTTTTGGTTATTTTTGATGTCGTTATTTGGCTTGGTGGAATCCTCATCGTTATCTCCTAGCTCAGAGGGGTGGACCTCAGGATTCCACATGGTTGGGAGGTAGAGCTATCCATTGGCCTTTTTGGAGATTTAGTTCGAGCCCTATGCAGAGGTGTTCCAGTTCCAGATTGCTTTCCACCATCAGATATGTTGTGTACTTTCAGATATATTCTTTCATAACCGACACGTTCGGTCTTGTATTCTTGCAATGTAACTGGTATATTAACTATCTAGCAAATGTGGAAGTTGATCTTATATGTAGCAGTGGTATAATGTTTTTCACTTGTGTGGATTTGACTTTGTATTCACTGATGCAGTTATGCTTCCCTAGAGGAGATAGAAGTGCACTTTTCCTTATGCTGTGTATTATGATTTCTTGGTTACTGTTATTGCATTTACTTGCTTCAAAAAAAAAATTATTTCTGGAATTATTGCTCCTGTTAGTCTAACTTTCTCTAGGGTTGCATGATGAGGCATTACACTTGGTATCAGAGCCTAGGTTGCAACACTGAGACCTCTGGATTGTTGTTGTTGCCCTAGGTTAATGATTTTTTCATTGTAGTGATTTGGTAATAGTATCTCCCACCTGTATGCTTTAGTATGAAGGTTGGTAAGTTATAAACTTGCTCTTTAAGAAATGAATGCTTTATGCTACTATGTGTTTGCTATGTTCTTTCTCCTTCTTCCCTGGAAATGTGATGTTACATCTAACAATATGTTCTTCCTGCATGCTAATGCATATAATCATCTGGTGGCATCATGCATCATGAGTTATGTGGTTATGTGATGTTGACATCTTTACATGGTTGCTTGAAAATCTATATCTAACTCCTAGATGGTCATGATCTCTTATGAAAAGAATTGTTGTAATCATTGTATATGCCTATGTAAGAACTGTATGCAGGAGATCAAATGAGAGCTTGTGTTGGGCCTATGAGATTAGGTATGTGATAATGTAAGTCAATTATAGTTGTATTATTCCTATATGTGATATCATATCTTCTTGCATAAGGAAACGATTGCATGTTTCCGTAGCTTAGAAGAAATAAATTGTATTGTAATAAAGATAAAAGTTGTTTAGATAAGAGGATGTAGTTAACATAATTGTTAGAGTGTTGGTGTACATTCTCTAACACATTTTGGAACTTGTGTCCTTGAGTGTTGTGTAGTGGATACTCCCCTTTTGTGGCTAAAATTAGTCACATTGTGATGTAAATTTGTTGTAATTTGGTTGTTTTGGAAATTTTGACAGTTGCTTCATGTGTAGTACGGGGGGTTAACAATGAGATTTCCTTGTTTGAACCTTCTTATGTCAGGAATGGTCACCTAGAATTTTTCCTTTATTCTTGGTTTATTGCAATTTGTCGGCACTTTGTGACTTTAAGTTGGGTTTGATTGTTCTTCCATGTGGGTTTGTATTTATTTTTAAATTTTCTATGGTGGATATTCCAAATGTTGATTCTGTTGGCCCCATTTTTTGGTAAGTGTTGTTTCTATCATGTTCATATTGAACCTCTGATAGTATGTTCAAGGGAGGACTCTGCAGAGAATTGCACTTTGCATGTTTGGTAATTAGTGGAATTAAGTTATGAGATGTATTTTTCTTTAATTATATGTGACTACAATTCTTTGGATCGAATGAGATTGTTGGAAAAACTACATAATTAGATATAAGTAGATCATAGGATGCGCCATAAAGTTAAAGAATATATGTTCTTCTTGTCTTTTATTGAACATTTGTGCTTGTTGGTGAACAATTGTTGAATACAGATGAGAATGTTGGCAATGGAATATGGCAATATTAATATATTATGTTTCTACCCAAATCTGTGACTTCCAAGAGTAAGTCAAGTTTTAGGGGGGGAGGATGTAGTGCCCCCTCATTGTTGGCTTAGTAGTTCTGCATTTCTCTCTGCCAGTCAGAGACAGTTGTTGGTCTTTCATTGCAATGATACAGTTCTGAGACAATTGATTAGTAGGTATGATTTATGTTTATTTTGATCGTGATGAACTATGTTCGATTGATACAAATTCAACAGGTGATTTTGAGTTTATGATGGCATTACTATTATTTTAGTTATGATGCGAGTTAATATTATCATGTGTCATTTGATTTGTGGTATTTGAATTCAGTTGAAAGTTGTTATGATGTTGTTTCAAGAGCAGAGACGGTGTAGTACTACTCGCTTCGAGTACCCTACTACACCATGATTCTCTGACTCTCTGCGTGTAGACATATATGTACTTGATCATATACAACCAATTGTTTGAATGTAGGCTGCAAGTACCAAACCTTGACTCCACCTGATATAGCAGGTTTGAGTGGGTTCTTACACCAATGGGTATCAGTGATGGGAGATAACGCGAGGTCTATTCCACTAGGTCGGTCCTTGTCTTTGTTGTGGTCTCGAGTCGTGTTGTGTCACTTGGTCCGTGCCTTTTATGTTTGGTAATCTTGTGTCGTGGAGTATAGTCGAGTTGTGTTAACTTTGCTCATGTGTGGTTGGAAAATACTTTAATGATTTATTATTAAATAATAATGCTTCTTTTATGATTATTGGATAATATTTGCTTGGCTTAGAACTCGGTTGATTCCTTGGTTGGATTTTAAAATAGACTAGAGTTAATTATCTGTTGTCCAAGAGCACTTATGTCATAAATTTGGAGTTATGGGTTATTAATTTATAATTGGTGCAGAATAATCTTGATATGTGAAATAAATGCCTTGAGTTGTCGAATATGAATTCTCTAGGTTGAGGAATCTCTATTATTAGTAAAATTTTAAATTTTCAGAGGAGTGGGTTGTTGGGTAATGGATGCATGTCTGCATCTATTTTATGAGTGGAATCATTGTTGTATGGGAGGAAAAATCTTGTTCGGGGGGAGTTGGAATAGGAAAATTGGTTGCAGGGGTTGGAGAAAATTTGGAGGTGGAACTGAATTTCGGGTATGTGGTTGTCCCTCTCTGTGATTTTACAATTGTTGCAGCTTGTAAGTTATGTTTCAATGTAGCATGATTCTATGCGTGGATCTAGCATGTCTTGTGCATGAAACTTGCATGCTTCTGTTAATTGAAATTTATTATCCCTGTAGCACAAATCTATAATATAGAATTATCAATATCCGATTATGTTACTAAGTTCTGTTATGGTATCTTCTCTATCCATTCTTGTTTATTCAAGCACCAGTTTACCCAATCAAATGTCTCAGCCATGGTACCTTGAATCCTCCTAATCATGATACGACCTCTCATTAGGACTGCTAAGTTCTCTGTTGCCTTGCATTGCTTCATCCATAACCTCTGAAATTATGAAAAGAAGAATGAATACTGTTAAGACAATTGTGTCTTTGAGTGTGAACTTGTTGTTTGTCTGGAATCCAATTCTTACATGCATGATAGCTTCAGGATTCTCCTTAAATTTATTTTCATCATGTTCGAAACCCCTGTCGCCAATTGTTTTCGAGTGTTATATATATAATCTTTTAATCTGTGTTGATCCCCCGAGCATTTTAACCTCACCATATTTGACCTTTTCTGTGATTACTCTTATGCCAATCGAGTTCCTATAAGATTGATAGTAAGTCACTTAGGCACCCTTTCAAACTGCGATTTCTGAATTGATGCCCTCCTTGTTGGGGTCGCTAAGCTATCAGATCATGCCGTATGTCACTTCAATCTATTTTCTCTCCCACTGCAATTCTTGTAATCAATTTACTATTTTCCTATAGAAGAATGATTTTTATATCTGCCTGAGTTGGGTTGTCTGTATAAACCATGTGTCTCAAATTTATTTTAGAAAAGGCTGAATGCGTACTAAGCTTGGTAACCACCGACAATTTGCTTACCTAATTTATCGAACTAGATGGTTGTTTCTTCTATCATTAGCTTCTTTCATGATATGGCTCTTGGTGGAATGTGTGACAGCACCCTTAGTAATTTGTGGTGGGTTCTGAAGCCATTTCATCAACTACTTATTCTAGTTTTTGCCTGCTAAGATTGATTTTGGATGCCTTCCCTTGAAAGGCAGAATTAAAGGTTGACCATGCTATCTATGTATCTAGGGGACGTCGACACCTTGTAGCAAATTCACTTGTTTCGCTGAAGCCAAGCACAGCTAATCAGTCTCTCCTAGGGCGGTTGACAACTACAGAGGATTTTGGTGTACCCAAACACATTACAATCTTTCTGATTGAAATCGCCTTGGTGTTCTTCTCTCCTGTCATAACCCAGTTAGTAATTTCATATGCTTATCATCAATTTATTTCTATTCAACTTACTGTTGCATTGTGGACCTTACCTTCTCTCTGGAGTGCCGATATTGTGGTTATTACTGTAGATTTGAATGCACCGAAGGGCCTTATGGTTTAGACCCTGAGTCTTTTGAATATAAACCCTTGTGATATGAATATCTACCCTTGTCCAAAACCCACTTGTTGTCTCTATTTGCTCCACCTCCCATTACCCTCTAAAATTTCCGTGCACCCGCCCCACTTCTGCATAGATGATTTGGGAGATGAATGTAAGACTTGCTTTTGTATTAGGATCCAAATGGGAAAGAAGCATCACTGGAATCACTCATTAGTCGAGTTTAATGGCAGTGCCCTAGTCAGTATCTTAAGCCAATGTTCATATGTGAAATACTGGCGCCCAGAAAACACAATCTGCTTACCTCGAGTGCATTGACGTTCTAATGATAAAATTTAGTGTGAGCTCAATGCAACTAGCCGCAATGATGATGTAAACCATTTCCTTTTCAGGGAATTTGTGATTATGGAGTGTATCGATAATGTTTATTAAACTTGCTGTATTGATAAACCAAGGTAGATCTTCAGTAATAAGAGGGAGTCATCCATTGAAGCCTTTCCATCAATCTGTAATCATTTCTGGTCTTTTTCCCTTTGAGGCGAGCTGTCAAACATGTTGCTATTTTTTTTATTATTATTAATATCTATAGCCTTTCTATCAAATCCATATCACCTACAATCATTGCATTCTTCTTCATGATTTAGACATCTCTAGGAATAGGTAGACCCATTGTTGAACATTGCAGAAACATCTTAAGTCTCCTTTTTCTAAATTCGTTGATGGAATTCTCCAAGTTGTATTATGCTAAGCTGTAGTCGATTGAGAAAATCAGGTAACTATCTCTGTTACTAATGTCAATTAGAAAGTGTCCTTTTCAGTGGTATCATATTAGAAAGTTTCTTGTGTAGTAATTGATGGTTAGGTAGTGTTTCTTTTAACTTCATTTAATAAGAATGAATTCCATTTTATGAGGTTACTTATATAGATTAATTAAAATAAATTTACATATTTTTGAGCGTTGCATTCAAATAACAATTTAGCAAGAAGGATGATGAAAAGATCTTTTCAGTATAGTAAGAATATTTTTGCAACTGAGGTTGATCTTTGTAGGTTGTGAAATTAGCAAATTTTAATTGGAAAATTATGTTATCATTTTATCATGGTTGTTTTAATTGGGAGGGTGTTTATTAAGGAATGGTTAGGAAATTATAGTGATGTTGTTGTTGTTACATTTGGTAATTAGAAATTAAAATAGGAAAATATATCCTCTCATAGTTGTGGTTAATAGGAAGTAATTATGTATGTGTAAGTGTCTCTTGAGGAATTTAGTAGTGGGTAAGATGTCTACGTTGTTAGGTAACAATATATGTTATTCGGTTGTTTTCTTTCTTTCTTTAATTATAGGTAGTAAACATGTTGAAGAAATGTTATGTTTTTATCTAGAAGTTTTCTTGGAAATTTTAGAGCAAATTGTATTAATGTTCTTGTTTCATGAGGTTACATTATTCTGCTAAATCAGGTATTAATTATCTTGTAAAATATTAAATTGGTAGATAGGCTTGCAATATTCTATTTTGTGCTTCGTAAACAGTGGGTAGCATTGTATATGTATCTTCTTCATTTAGATACTTTTATTGTGGAAAAACAAGGAATTGTGTTTTGATTATATTACGGGGAATTAGAGTGGCTTAACTTGGGATTGTGTTATTAATGGAATTATTTTATGAGCTTTACTTGACTTTACTTTAAGTAAAGATGTTTGGTTTATGGTTCACCTTCCCTGCCTTATTAATTCCTAGAGTTTTGGAAGTTTTTTCGCTATTTGTGATAACTTTGTGTAAGTTGATTTCTTGAGTGAATTAGGTGTCCATTGAACCTCCTTGCTCGATCTTCCCCTTGGGCACATCTTTATGCTTGTGTTGGATCATTATGTTACCTTGGGGTGGAGTTTGGTCTATGTTTCAGTTAATTATGATGTGGGAATCTTGAGGGGTGTTATGTGTATTTGGTGTTAAGACGTGAAAGCGTTGTTCTTGTCAGATAATGGTCACCTTATCATTTACCTTACTCCAGAGGTGTAGTTCTTGGTTTTGGTTCAAATTATGGCACGTCATTGTAATGGGTTCACTGGATTTTCGTGTATTGTAATGAATGGGGTAATGGACTCTTGGATATTATACTTGGTTTCTAGATTGTATTGCTTCAAAATTTTGAAGGGAATCTGAGGACTTCTTGTTGTGGCCTGGTGAATGGCATAAGTAATGGGCCAGAACTGATTTGTGACTTTTGTGATATGTTTGATTGATCAGAGAACACTAAGGGAGTGGCTTTCATGGTGGGGTCGGTGCCTAGTGAGAGGTCACCTGGGTAACCCCATGGAAGTTGTAAGTATGTGGAAAACTTAATAACTTAATCAAGAGGGTTGGGGTATTAAAACACTTAACAAGATAAGTAAGAGACCTCACCCATGCCTTGAGTGCTCTCAAAGGCTAAGGATGGGATGAGAAAGCCTGGTTGGCAAGGCTGACCTCCTCATCTCCATGAGAGGACTTGTCGGCGCTGCATGTGTCACCCTATGGGGCTGGTGCCTAGAGAGAGGCTTCCAAGGTAACCATAGATGGGGCCCGGGTTCTAGTGATAGATAGCCTGGGTAACCCATGCTAGGACCATGCGATGCCACTCTCCCTACGTAGTTCAGTTGTTTCTTATTGGTTGTACCTCTGGAGTGGTGTCTTGTCTTGTGCAGTTTTGTTGATATGGTCAGTTGTGTCAAGACTGTTGCCGTTTTGGTTATTTTTGATGTTGTTATTTGGCTTGGTGGAATCCTCGTCATTATCTCCTAGCTCGGAGGGGTGGACCTCAGGGTTCCACATGGTTGGGAGGCAGAGCTATCCATTGTCCTTTTTGGAGATTTGGTTTGAGTCCTGTGCAGAGGTGTTCCAGTTCTAGATTGCTTTCCACCATCAGAGATGTTGTTTACTTTCATATATATATTCTTTCATAACCGACGCATTCAGTCTTGTATTCTTGCAATGTAACTGGTATATTAACTATCTTGCAAATGTGGAAGTTGATCTTATCTGTAGCAGCAGTATAATGTTTTTCACTTGTGTGGATTTGACTTTGTATTCACTGATGCAGTTATGTTTCCCTAGAGGAGTTAGAAGTGCACTTTTCCTTATGCTGCGTATTATGATTTCTTGGTTACTGTTATTGCATTTACTTGTTTCAAAAAAAAATTATTTCTAGAATTATTGCTCCTGTTAGTCTAACTTTCTCTAGGGTTGCATGACGGGGCATTACAATAACTCTTACAAAATAGTAATGACCCAAAACTGAAAAGATTCCATCAAAGAGGTGGATAAACCACCACTTCTTTTTTGTGGCTGAAATTAGAAACGACTTAGTAATAATAAAGCATAAAATGACTATATATGATTTTCTTATGAAATAATACTAAGAAAAAAAAACATATATAAGAAAAATATATGGTTTGGTTATAATTAGGGAAAATATGTAAGAAAAAAACACTAGAATTAGAACTAGGGTTAGAGGTAAATTAGGGTTGGGGTTAAGCATATAATTAAGGTTAGCGATACAATTAGGGTTAGGATTACAGGTCAAATTTAGGATGGAATTAGGGTTAGAGTTATAGTTCAAATTTAGGATGGAATTATGGTTATCGTTAGGGTTACAATTAGATTTTATGTTACCATTAGTGTTAGGATTAAGGTTATGGTTATGGTTACAATTATGATTATGATTTGAATTAGTGTTTGGATTATGGTTGGAATTATGGCTAGGGTTAGTATTACAATTAGGAAAATAATTAGGGTTAGAATTATGATCAAAACTAGCATAGGGTTAAGGTTAGAATTAGGGTTAGGGTTAGAATTAAGGTTTGGGTTAGGGTTAAAATGATAAATTTAGGGTTAGGGTTAGGGTTAGGGTTAGGGATAGAATTAGAGTTATTATAATCATAATTCTATATTTAACCCTAATTCTATATCTAACTCTTATTCTAACCTTAAATGTAAGATTACACTTAGCATTGATTTATAAGACTAATGTTATATCTAACCTTATTTATAAGCCTAATCCTAACCCAATCCCTAAACAAAATCCTAATTATTAATGTAATCTTCATTCAAACCCCAACTCTAACTCTAATTATGACAAGTTGTACTAACATTACACATAGCATATTTTTCTATGAACATAACCATAACCCTAATTAGATTAAAGCCATAACCCTAATATTATAATATAGGTTAGATATATAATTATAATTATATATTATATTATATAATTAATATAATATAGGTATATTATATATTTTTCATATAATATATAATATATAATATATAATTATAATTATTATATAATATATTAAAATAATATATCTAATTTTATAATGTTATATTATATAATTATAATAATTCTTACAATTATATAATATAGTTAGAATTAGGCTTGCTGCGGATGCTACTAGCATACCTATATTTAAAAAATATATCTAAATTATGACCATGGGCCTATTTTTTTTTATCAATTTCCTTTTGGTTTTTATTTTTTATTTTTTCCAATTTTTTTAGTTTTTAGTTTTTATTTTTTCCAATTTCTTTTTTTTGGGGTTTTTTTTTTTCCATTTTTTTTTTGGTTCCATAGTTTTTGTGATTTTTTATTACCAGTTTCTTTTCAATAATAAAATCTTAAAAATTCAATATCATATGATTTTAAAAAATAAAAAATTAATTGGTATCAAATAACTTAGATTCCAATCTAGAATCTTTATTAAAAAAAACAAATAGTCACTCCACAAATTTAAAAAAAAAACTAAAAAAATGTGAAAGGCATTAAAAAAAAATACATGCTGGAAAGAAATGTGGATGGCAATTTCATAGAAGCCATCACTATGCACTAAGATGAAAAAAAAAACACCTTACTGAATGGTATATGAAAAGACACACATTCAATCTATTTATATTGTCTTAAAACAAACATATCAAATTGTAGGATTTGAGTGAGTACACTAAATTGATTAAAAAAATCAGAATTTGAAAAAAAAAAAACCAAATAACATAAAATCAAATAAAAAGAATCTTGCCACATTTACAAACAGAAAGAAAGCCCTAAATTAAAATCATTTATGTATAATTTTCTAGGTAAAATGTTTTCTTAAAATTATTAAATTTACTACTTAAAATCCACTTGACCGGAATGAAAATAAAAGGCACTTAAAAAAGAACGAGTCATTGTCCAGTTTATGATAATCACAAAGATATTAATTCCATGAAAGATCCCTGGCAAAGAACGATTCCACGCAATGGATTTTCTTGAATGTATATTGTTATGATAGTGACAAAACTGCACGGATTCCAAAGAGGCTAGGAATCCACCGAAAGGATTATAATGAGAAGCTGAGTGATGCTGCTTGGGACGCGTGGAATTCGGCTCGTATCAATCACGATATAAAATTTACATATTATTCTCAGGGATATTATTCTCACGAGAATTCCCTTTTTGAACGCATATTATGCTTACCCAAATCCACCGAAAGGATTATAATGAGAAGTCTGATAAAATAGAATAAACAGATGGACAGAAATTAATTACATACGTGTAAAGGTGACGTTATAGATAAGGCGAGTGTTTAGTATAAATACAGATGTGTCGTTTAAATCTGACTGTGGGAAAATGGCTGTTGCTCTTGTGTTCGCTGTGTGCGAGGGTTTGAGCTTGGCTTTTGAAGCCATCACGGAGGCTTCTGCGGCTGCTGAAGCAGCGTCTGTCGCTGTTGAATCAGCGTCTGCTGTTGTCGAAGAAAGTGAGATCGCTTTAGGGGCTGCATACGATGAATCTATTGCTGTATCGGAGAATATTCCTCCAAACGGGCAAACGATTGTTTCTCCTGTGACTCAGGCAGAGAATGCGTTGAATGATGCTCGTGCTGCACACGATGCTGCTCGGGACGCGTGGAATGATGCTCGTATCGATCGCGATGCTAAATTTACAGAGTATTCTCAGGCATATAATGCTCACGAGGATCCTGGTTGTCCGAGTGGCGGTTGTGGGGCTTACCCGAGTCCATTTGAAATATAAAAAACAAACATATATAAATAAATAAATAAAGCCATATACCAAGGCTTGTTGGTAACTTTATACAATAAAAAAAATATGTTTTCCTATATTGATGGATGGATCATGGAGTTTGATGCAAAATGTTAATTCAAAAGAAATCTTAATTTTTTTTATTAAGGGTATGCTACTTTTACTATTCGTCTTCTTTTGCCTCTCTGTATATCTGTGGCTTTTAGGGTTTGATGTAATGTTGGTATTAGGGTTTTGAAAAGAGTCCTTGTTATACATTGCCGTTGTTGGTGGGATTTTTTGAGGGAATATTATATTTTGCAGGGGTTGATGGCGTTTATGTGTATTTAAGATTGGAGAACGTATGAAGGGTATTCTGGACGTGTGGGATTAGGAGCGTGATTTGCAAGGGTTTCAAGGGCGTGTCGTGCTGTTCAATTGGTAAGAATTTGTGAGAAGGAATTTTTTTTAATGGGTTTGCTTGGATTTGTTTAAATTGTTAGGGAGGGTTTTGAGGGTTGTTTGTATTATACAGGGATAATGGTGTTAATGTCTGCGTAAGATTGGAGAACTTATGGGAGGGGTTTCAAGAGTTTGTTCTGTTGTTCAATTGGTAAGAATTTGTAGGTTTTAGTTTTTCGGGGGTTTGCTTGAATTTGTTCATTTGTTTTGTTTGGATTTGTTTATTTTCTCTGATGAGAGTTTGTTTTGTTAAGGATATGTTCTCTTTGAATTGGCGTAATCTTTAAGGATGTTGAATTCGTTTGGTTCGCTTCAAATTTCTTCGAATTTCTCTTCTGCATGAAACTTTCCAGCTCAGTGTGGAATTGATGAAGATAACATGCACAAGTCTTGAAAATTTGAAAAAAATTTAGGTTTTGATTTAAGGGTAGTTTTTCTTACTGTGGAAGTCAGTTTGGATTCTTCTGGATTCGACTGGGTAGAAGTATTTTTGTCTGACGTGTCTGATATCTGCACCCAATCCATCTTTAGGAAGAAGAAGACTAGGTTTTATTTATCTGTTTGAAAATTTTGAAAGATTTTGAAGGTTTTGAACGTCGTGAAGTTTTTTTCTAGGGTGAAGCAAAGGCGGGCAGACACGGAGGGAGCAGATTGGAAGCGAAGGGTATCAACAAATGGGGCGCAAGGGCGGCCTCAGCAGCACTGATAAGTCTGGCCAAGAGAGGGCTTAGCTGAAAAGGCATTCCAATTGATGAATCCAAATATAAGACACGCTCTTAAGAAAATGCTGTGAATAATAAACTCAGACACTGCAAAAGATACTAAGAGTGGGCTAAATTCTGGCAATAGGAAACTAACCATGGAAAAAAAACTGCATATAAAGAAATATATAAGAATAACAATTTATGTATAATTGTATTTGTTTTTTACAAAACATGAGTCAATGTGAGTATGATGTAAAAGAAAGATAAGTAATGAGATTACCTGAACCCCAACACCCATTGCTTCCAATTCTATAGCTGTTCCCATCTCAAAGGAGGATTCTGAGGTGAAGTTTCCAACTTTCGCTGCATTATTAAGTAAGTATTTAGTGACATTTTCCAACATATCGCTATAACCTAGATGCTCTGTAATGCATGCGCTTGCAATAAAAGTCTTTTTTTTCTGTGTTTTGCATGGTGAAATGGAGCATTTTCCAGACAGTGTAGTCGCTACTATTTTTAATAGAAATACTGTAATCGAATTTAAATAAGAGTGGGGTTGTCTAAGGTCTGTAATGTAGTTGATGGCTGGGCAATTGCAGATGAAGCAGATGGCTAGAAGGGGCAAGAGAGATGGTGAAAATGGTTGCCTTAAAGAAATTCCAGAGGAACTCATAGCGGAAATACTGTGGAGACTCCCCTTGAAGAAACTTGTGCAAATCAAAATTGTTTGTAAGCAGTGGCGTAGAATCATCTGCAATAGTAAACAGTTGGGAGCAGCATAATATGGACAGGTGCCTCATTATCTCCTACAAAGATGGAACTACACTGTTTGACATCGTTCAGCAGCAAGTGTTCAACAATATATTGGGTCACTGTATAGAGCAGTCATGGAGAGTTAGAGCTGGAGAAGGTGGTCTTTTACTTCTTTTAAATGAAAAAAGTGGAATGTTGAGAGTGTTAATCCACTCGCAATGCAATCCCGTTGTCTTCCTGATAAAGCCATCAAGAGAAGATATGGGCTCTCCTACTACACGGTCTGTGTAGTCTGTTGTCGGTGGTCTCATATGTAGAGATGCTACCCAATAGCGGTTGTTCATGGTGCAGTACTTTGTGGATTTAAATTAATTTTCTTTTTCCTCCCTCACTTTTAGTTTAGATGCCTGATTCAATGGGTTTGTGTAATGGTTAAAGTTTCCCTTACCCTGTACTATCATTAGCCCATGGTTTTGCTTGAACATAGTGTAGAGCTGCCTGCAGGGCTGGTTGCAGTTGCAATTGATAGTGATACTCTCCCATAGGATTCTGCATGTTGAATTAATACATGTATCCATATAAAAAATTCCCAATTTTTAGTACAATCTGTTCTGAGCCCCAACACCCATTGCTTCCACTTCCATAGCTGTTCCCATCTCAAAGGAGGATTCTGAGATGAAGTTTCCAACTTTCGCTGCATTATTAAGTAAGTATTTAGTGACATTTTCCAACATATCGCTATAACCTAGATGCTCTGTAATGCATGCGCTTGCAATAAAAGTCTTTTTTTCTGTGTTTTGCATGGTGAAATGGAGCATTTTCCAGACAGCTTCAGGGTCCTCAATATAAGCTGCATTGTAAGTTGAACAGATCATATAAGTACCGAATGGTCTATATGGGCTTCTATGGCCACATTCTCCTTGGTAATTGTTTGCTATTGTAGACGTGCACTGCAGAACTTTCTTAAGGAGAGAGATTCAATGCATGGTCACAACAATATGATGTAAGAAGGACAAAATCTTACATAAATATAAACTACTTTTCACATTTCATATGCTCAACATTTCTTTAAAATTAAAGTATGCATCATATATTTATTTTAATCATGGATAACGTATGATCCAATCAAGGATACAGATACTCAATTGATGTCCTCCACAACATGAGAAAAACATCAAGATTTCAATTTCTGCACCGAAAGCAACAGAAAAAATGTGTACTTCATTTTCTCCACAGTTTTTGTTATGGTATTATCCGAGAGTGAATTGCATGAAAGAGGTTATAACATGAATTAGTTTTCTTAATACAAATCGTACATAGACTAGAATGTTGATTAAACAACATCCCCTAATTCATTAATTGTGTACAGCTGATATGCGATGCTCTTTCGTTCCAACACATTCTTAATCCCCTAAAACTCAATTCGTCATCCCCTAAAACTCAATTCTTCATCCCCTACTTCATTAATTGTGTACAGCTGCTATGCGATGCTCTTTCCTTCCAACACTAACTAAAGACAAACTCAATTCTTCATTTGAATACCCCCAGTTTTCCATTGTTGTATTTTAGTCATCGATAAGTAACATAGTGTGAAGGAACTTAGGTAGTGATGGATTAAATATTGCACAACAGTTGATAAATTGTTGCTTGCAATTAGGATTAACTCGACACAAATGGAAAGAAGCAATTTCAAGAAATATAATATACAAATCAACCAATCCTAATAGTTTATTAACTAACCCTCCTAATTAGGAGGGTTTTGAGGGTTGTTTGTATTATGCAGGGATAATGGCGTTAATGTCTGCGTAAGATTGGAGAACTTATGAAGGGCTTTCGGGGCCTGTGGGATTCGGTGCACGATTTGGAAGGGGTTTCAAGGGTTTGTTCTGTTGTTCAATTGGTAAGAATTTGTAAAGTTTTAGTTTTTCGTGGGTTTGCTTGAATTTGTTCATTTGCTTTGTTTGGATTTGTTTATTTTCTCTAATGAGAGTTTGTTTTGTTAAGGTAATGTTCTCTTTGGATTAGCGTAATTTTTAAGGATCCAATCTTTCCACGTTGCTACCAAACTTAATGTGGAACCATCGATTCCAAATGATAAAAACAAGTCTTATCCAGCTGCACTCACCACAGAGAAATTTGGTTTAGGGAAAAGGGAGCTTTTAAAAGCATGTCTTGATAGAGAAATTTTGCTCATGAAGAGGAGCTCCTTCATCTATATTTTCAAATCCTCTCAGGTTATAAATTTTGTAGTGAATTTGTTTCTAAATTTAGTCAGGTTTGTGTTCTAGGATAGTTAGGGCTAAAATGGACCCTGTTTTTGACAGATAACTCTACTGGCTTTGATTGCTTCGAGTGTGTTCTTTCGAACTAATATGCACGAAAGAAATATTGACGATGGATCCGTCTACTTTTCAGCTCTCTTCTTTGGGCTAGTTCAAGTGATGTTTAACTCACCACAGAGAAATTTGGTTTAGGGAAAAGGGAGCTTTTAAAAGCATGTCTTGATAGAGAAATTTTGCTCATGAAGAGGAGCTCCTTCATCTATATTTTCAAATCCTCTCAGGTTATAAATTTTGTAGTGAATTTGTTTCTAAATTTAGTCAGGTTTGTGTTCTAGGATATTTAGGGCTAAAATGGACCCTGTTTTTGACAGATAACTCTACTGGCTTTGATTGCATCAAGTGTGTTCTTTCGAACTAATATGCACGAAAGAAATATTGACGATGGATCCGTCTACTTTTCAGCTCTCTTCTTTGGGCTAGTTCAAGTGTTGTTTAACAGCATGGCAGAATTGTCAATGACACTGGACAAACTTCCAGTCTTTTACAGGCAGAGAGATTTCAGGTTCTATCCTGCCTGGGCCTACTCTCTTGCCACTTGGGTCATGAGGATTCCTCTTTCTGTAATGGAATCTACAATATGGATCATTTTGACATACTATATCATTGGTTTTGCCCCAAATCCACAGAGGTAAGACCAAGACTGCCTCTTGAAGCTATATGTATAATTATTCTGCCGTAGCTATTGTATTTGAAAATCTGATATGGGTATTTTCTTTTCTTCTATATCCAGGTTTTTTCAACAATTGCTGCTATACATTGCAGTTCCTCAGTCAGCATTAGGGCCGTTTCAATTCATAACAGCTGTAGGACGGAATCGAATAGTAGCAAACACTTTTGGCTCATTCGCTATCTTGGTTATTTTTGTTCTTGGAGGATTCATCATCTCCGGAGGTACATAAAAACCTTATAAGCGTTAAGATTGTTTGTCATAGTTCTTGTGCTAGCTGAATATAAATCAAAGTTATTAACGAATGATTGGTAACTGTGACTGATGATATTAAAAGCTGGTGGATATGGGGTTACTGGGTTTTTCCTCTCATGTATGCTCAAATGGTATTGCAGTAAACGAGTTCTTGGCAAGCAGATGGCAAAACGTTGGTAATTTCTATTTCCAATGCCCATCACCTGCTTCTACTAATCAAAGAAAAAATTCCCTCACCAAATTCATCTCTTTGTGTTTACAGGAAAACATTGGTGTCGAATTATTGCGCTCTCGCGGACTGTTTGCTGATGACTGCTGGTATTGGCTATCCATTGGGGCGCTCTGTGGTGTCAATGCTTTTGTTAGGGAATCTTGTAAGGAGAACAGGGGTATAGGAATAAGACAGACTTTGAGAATACTAATGTTACTGGTAGTGCATAAAAGTGCAGGCATCAGGTGTGAAATTAAGTGACATTACATACAAAAACATCGAAGGAACATCAGCAACCAAAGAAGTAATGAGATTTGCTTGCAGTGAAATGGTTCCTTGTGAGAACATAGTCTTAGAAGACATTGATCTGACAGTATCTTCAGGATGCACAGCAACAACCTTCTGTGAAAATGCCATAGGTTTCACCATCGGCTCTGTCAGTCCTCAGTCATGTCTTCAAAGATGCCAGCTATGCAAGGATGAACATGCTATCACCCTAATTCTAACTGTAAAGTGCAGGCATCAGGTGTGAAATTAAGTGACATTACATACAAAAACATCGAAGGAACATCAGCAACCAAAGAAGTAATGAGATTTGCTTGCAGTGAAATGGTTCCTTGTGAGAACATAGTCTTAGAAGACATTGATCTGACAGTATCTTCAGGATGCACAGCAACAACCTTCTGTGAAAATGCCATAGGTTTCACCATCGGCTCTGTCAGTCCTCAGTCATGTCTTCAAAGATGCCAGCAATGCAAGGATGAACATGCTATCACCCTAATTCTAACTGTAATTGCAACCTTTTTCTTGTTAGAGTGATGTCCTTTAAACCATGTTCACTTGTGTACATCATTTGTTCCAAATGAAAAGGGCCCACCTACGTTAGAAATGTTACCAGAAAAAGGTCCCAACAATATCATTTTTTGTCATGTAGAATATTTTTCTTTGAAGCATTCAGACCAGTGGGTTGAAGCAATTAAAGATTGTAGCATTTGCATGTGTCAGTTTCAAGTTGACACTATCGTATTCAACATTCCACATCAACTGTTGTTGCAAGTCAAAGTTACAAACAGAAAAATTCAATGATTATTACAAGTAGTAAGTCTTTTTTTCAAACCTTTGCCAGTCTTAATTAGACATATCAATGCCTTTCAGATGCCAAAAACCCATGAACACAATTATTGTCACTAAAAGAAAACATTGTAATTGCATGAGCACTGGGATACAATACTACAATCCTTTTTGTGGACGAAATCCAGTTCTACATGATTTTAAGTTTGTCCGCCAATATCTCAACAAGGTGCCATTTGCAATCTCTTCAAGCCAACGTTACAAGCCTGCCATGAGGAGAGTCCCAAATCGCGTGGAGGTAGAGACCCCTGGACAGTTCTGCCATAAAACCCCAGATTATGATGCCTCCTCTGAAATAGTGCACAACATTAAAGCCTCGATAGATTGAACTCCCTTTATTAAAAATTAACTTCATGCAGAAAGTTTATATAGAATATATATACTCAAGATAGGAAGAATGTTGTCCTAGAGCTAAGAACTATAGGAAAACCTCAGTATATGGCCTTGATATGATCCAGATGGCAGTTCGGTATAAAAGTTTGGAGATATACCAAAAAATTAGTATGTCACTTTGTTGGGGGTGTAATTCCTTCATTTGTTGATCATAATTCAGAATTTTTGATGTGTTGGGAAGCTTAGAGCATTAATGACAAGATGAAAGAGTGTGTATATCATTGGAAAAGTTTGACCCTAGAAAACTACTCTGGAAGGTCTGAAAATTGCAGAATACAAAAAATTAGAAACTTTTGGAAAACCTTTTTTTTTTTTTATTCCTTTCACCTTTTTTTTTTAATTTTTTTATATTTGTGGAGTGACTATTTGATTTTTTTAAGAAAGATTCTATATTGGAATCTTACAAGTTTACATAGAAATTTTGGAATCTTTCAACTCCCAACCGTGTTGTGAATGTAGGAACCGTAATAATTTTATAACAAACAAAAAATTGAAAAAACATGAAAGATTCACAAAATTAAATCAATGGAATCAAATCCACCAAAACTCTTCCAATTTCCACACTCCCATTACACACCAAGGTGCGATTGCTAGTATGTATATATACCTACCTTCCTTTATGCAAATATATGAGGAAAATTCTGACTATTTATTAAATACACATTTAAACTTAAACATAGGTAAAAGGAAACACGAGCCCAATTCAAATCTATATCTCTCTCTTTATTTTTCCAGGATTTTGATTAAGAAACATAACAATCTATCCAATAGTACTACTTGAAGAAGGCAAGTTGTAAAAAAATAAAATAATGGAGAACAACAAACATCAACTTACATGGCGCACAGAGAATTTTTCGAGACAAAAATGCCAATAAAACCTTGTGAGGAAACGGTTAACCTTCCTCCGCGACCAGCAGCCCCATTAGGGGAGAGGACCCAGTAGTGGTGCACCCTAACTTCACGCCTCTCAAAATCATGTGGTAATTTTGAATCACTCCAAATTTTTTACAGTAGCTTACTTGGCAATGCCCCTGCTTATAACTAAGGTTGCAGGGCCACGTCATCAAATATAATGCGACATCAGCATGCTTTTTGTTGAGGTGTCAAATGGTTCCCAAAAAAAAAGGTTGGACCAATAGGTGTGCATTAAGTCATGTTTTGTTGGTGAGCTGATGTGGCATTACATGATTGGTTGCTTTTTAAATTTAAAGGGCACATTTCATTCAATGATTAGTACTTATAGTAACACTAACAACCTTAAAATCACAACTACTAGTACTAAACTTTAAAAACAATGGGCCTTAAATGTACATATATTAGCACTAAACTTAAAAATATTAGGCCTTAAATGCACATATATTGTCTCGGCCATTGGAACTATCTCACCTATTGGGTCTTTTCCCCTAGAGGCACGAATCTTAATGTAACGGATGATTCTCATAGTTGACGGGGAGATTCTCGATCTCCGCGTCAGTCTCCACCTTCTTACCGCTAGAAATTTGCTTGAAACTCTGCCTGAAGCGTTTTTCTTCTTTCTTCTTCTTCTGACCACCGCGTTAGGACCAATTTCTTTTTTTAGCAGTTTTATTGCCATTTACTGGCTGTTTGTCAATTTTATTTTTAGTGGTGTTACCTCATGTCCCCATGCTGCTGCTTAAGCTATTTTTCTGCTTAAATTTAAGCAAATTTAAGCAGTTGGAGTGGCCCCATGGAAATTTAAATTATGGGAAAAGGATAATATAGAATCTTTCCCTATTTTTGTGGAGCAACTGCTGCGTAGGAATTCCAAATAAGGGCGTGTCCCCATGCTGCTGCTTAGCTTATTTTGGCTAGCAGCCACTGCTTAATTTTTTTAGCAGATATTTGTGGAGCCAGTGACCCCATGAAACTTTATTTTTCTGCTTATTTTAAGCAATTATCTTAATTTGGAGTTTTTTATTATATAAAAAGTAAAAAAATAATAGAAAAAAATTTAAAAAAAAAAAGAGGGAAGGAATTATATGCAGCCACATGGCATATTTTTCATTATGTAGTGGCTGCTTATTTCCAGCCCCCCCCCCCTTTTTTTCCAAGCTTATTTGAAATCCTAAGTAGCAGCTACTCCACAAAAATAGGAAAGATTCTATATTATCCTTTTCCCACAATTATAAATTTGCATGGGGCCACTCCAACTGTTTAAAACTGTTTAAATTTAAGCAGAAAATTAACTTGGGGAAATGGGGTAAGGTTTAGAAAAAGGGGTGGTTGGAAATAAGCAGCCACTGAAAAATATGCCATGTAGCTGCATATATTTCCTTCTCCCCCTTTTCTTTTTAATTATCTTTGGATTTGACTGCATTATATAAATGTTTTTTATTCAACTTTTGGGATCACAGTCAGTGATCCATCATTAGGAAAATGAGAGAGATGGACAATGCAATGAAATGTAGGATACACGCTTCCAAAACTTTATTCTAAGATGCAATATTGTATTTCATTTGCTATACACTCCCATGTGGTTCGAGTCAGATCTTGCACTGACAGCCGCAACGGAGAACCTTCTCCATTTTCATTTTGTCTCCTTTTAGAGAGGGATATCTGCTTTAGTAGCCATGAGTTTTCCACAGTCCATGACAATAAAATGAGAGTGCTTCTGGATACAACTGTCAATGTTTTGGATCATTGATCCATCATGGAATCTCCTCTTCCTAATGATGGATCATGCATGATCCGAAACTTGAAGCAAAACATACACAGTTGTATCCAGAAGCACTCTCATTTTATTGATATCTGTTTTGTTTGATACCTGGTCTGGGCTAATGTCCCAATTTATCCAATTTTTTGCTGTTGCTAATGTTCCTATTTACAACTTAGGCTCATCCCATTTGACACATCCCCCTTTATTTTATAACTTTCTTTTTCTTTGTTTACCGGGTAAATCTTTAACCTGATGTCCGGTAACTTTGGGCGGCATTCGCATGAGCACACCACTTAAACTTAGTTCCAATCGCACTGGAATGTTTCATAGCTTCATCTTCTTTTTGGCAAGACTTTTCATTTATTTATCATCATATTTCGTTTTTTCTAAGTTTTGGAGAACATTGATTAAGATCCTTTTGTATTTTGATGGATACATTGAGTGATCATTGAATTGCATTTTCAATTAAAATAAATTATTCAATCTAAGTACGCTTTCTTTACCATACCGATTACTTGGAATTTTGATAGTATAAAAATTCTTAAGAGTAACAGGGAAAATATTTGCTTATGCATAAAGAGTAACATTTTGGAAAACTAATCAATAAGTGACGGGAGAGGTTGGTAAACAATGTTGTATGAGAGTTAGAGGCACTAATGTTTTTGACCACAATGAGGGATAACGGGCATGTCAGGTAAGACATTAGACAATATTAGAGAATTGACTATTGAATAGTTTTTCCCAATGTTACTTATTTGTCATGGGCAATGCCCGGATGTGGATTCAGGTCGGCTGTTCTTAAATATCATCCACTTCAATAGTTAAAGCTCAATTTTGGTCAATAAGAATAAGACAAATATTTAACACTTTTAATTGTGAATGAGGTGTAAAATTGCTATTGATTGTTTGACCATTGAAGTGGATGATATTTAAGTAAGGCTGTCCAGGGCCAGGTCATACCCAGTTTGGGTTAGGGATGATGGCATTCTTGCAGGAAGCATTCAGATGCTTGTGACCTGATGGAACCAAAGTGAACATGGTTTAAAAAGACGAAGTTGCCATTTACCCCAAAAATTATATGTTGATGATCATACTGTCACCCACTGTTGTTAGCCTATTAGTCCACTGTCGTCGGAGATTTTCCTGTCCAGTGCCCCTTTCTTTCAATCAATATTTATTTTGGCATATCAGATAATCTTTTTTTCAATCATTCAATCGATAATAAAAACTGGCATTCACTATAGTGCCTCAAACTTGTAAATGTGTAATCTGCAGTTCATTCCAGACCTAGAATATGTTTGATAGGACATTTGCTTTAATAAACTAAATTGTGAAGGTTTAAAACGATAAGTATTCTTTTAAAATGAAGTTGCCATTTACCCGAGAACTATATGTTGATCATACTGCCACTCACTGTTGTTAGCCTATTAGTCCATTGTCGTTGGAGATTCCCTGTCCAGTGCCTCTTTCTTTCAATCAATACTTATTTTGGCATATCAGATAATCTTTTTCTCGATCATTCAATTGATAATAAAAACTGGCATTCACTATAGTGTCTCAAATTTATAAATGTGTAAGCTGCAGTTCATTCCACAGACCTAGAATATGTTTGATAGGACATTTCCTTTAATAAACTATTTACCTGTCCAGTGCACCTTTCCTTCAATCAATATTTATTTTGGTATATCAGATAATCTTTTTTTTCAACCAGTCAATTGATATAAAAACTGGCATTCACTATAGTGTCTTAAATTTATAAATGTGTAAGCTGCAGTTCATTCCACAAAACTAGAATATGTTTGATAGGATATTTGCTTTAATAAACTTCCTGGACCATCTCCATTTCCTCACCACATTCTTGTGAAAGGTCAATAACAGGGTAGGGCTTCCGGCATCCACCGTCTTCTGATTCGCCCTTCTTCAGTAATCGGTCCTTATTTGGCTCGCTGCCATTTTGCTACCTCCCCTCTAATATTAATATTATTATATATAAATTATAATATATAATATAATAAAATATAATATCCCCCGTTTATGGGGTTTCAAAGGTTAATTTTGACATGAATCTCAGGGAAGAATTGCAATGGAAGAGTTTCAGGCTTCTTGTTTGGGTTTTCAGTTGGGGAAGAGTTTGGGAGTGAAAAGGATCCACCTAGAGGGCGATAAGGAAAAGTTCTACACCAAATTGGAAGCTTAATAAATGGTTAACGAAGATCATTATGATACTTGATAGGTTGGAGGACTTGAAGGTATCTCACATTTACTGAGAAGGCAGTGGAGATGTGGACTGACTATTGAAGGAGGCAATTGAGATTGAGGTAGAGCATGACGGTACACTAGTGCTCTGTAATATCACCTCCATACAAGTGGAGGATGGAGGGAGGGATAGGAATGACGATGGCCTTTATTTCATTGTCAGAGAGGAAATTAAGAGGGTCTTGATGGTGGTTAAACTTTTTTTAAATCCCAGTTTGAGTGGATGTTTCGAACAACTTTCCGGCAATGGAGACTACTATCTGCCTTGGTGCGAAGGATAGACAGATGGCTTTCCACGGGGTGGTGTCGGGGGTGAGGTTGAAGAAAATCTTTAAGCTGTAGGATGAGGAGACCTTGGGAGTGATCAAGTCCATTTTGGGCCCAAGATTCCTAATGTCTATGAATCTCTACCATGTTAATGCAGATATTTCTTCAATGTTCATGACCTGGCTCTTGGAGGCACGCGAGGACATTGCAATGGTTCATTTTTTGATGTGCAGGTTGGTAGTGGCATGGTGGATGATGGCCATGGAGTATTACTTGGCCATGGTTGTCCCGAGGCTTGGTTTACAGCCGTCAAATGGAGTATAGCCATCACTAACTGAGCAATATAATGGGACATGGATCCCATTTGTGATATGGGGTGTTGTTGAAGATAGGTAGGCGAGGATGGTGGAAGTCACAAGGCATATAAGTCTGCTAAAAGAACTCACGGGTGCTTGCAACCTTTTGAATTGTCTGGAGGTGTTTGCTTTGTCGGTGATGCAGGGTGGCAAAGAGGAAGTGGAAATGGAGGAAATGGAGGAGGCGGGTGTGAAGCTGACGGTGGACGAGGAAATGTAGGGTGATTGGTTCGAATGATTGTGTTTTGCATGATGGCAATTTTTTTTATGGTTTTTTGACTGTATGGGCTTTGATTTTCTCAATGTATTTGGGGTTGGGCCCCCTAAATCCCCTTTCATCTGTAAAAATATTATTATTATATTTTAATTTTTTAATGAGCATTATTATAAATTTATATTTTAATATTATTATATATATTAACTTATATATTAAAAATTGTAAATAGGACATGAAAAGTTAACTTTAGATGGAACTTGTGTACATGACCATCCATATGGACATACATCATTCTAGATGTTATTTCCATTTACATGTTCATTTTCTATTCTTGTACAAATACTTTGACATGCATCTCATTTTGAACTCATAATCACCTTCATGCTTTATCCATAGTTTAATAATCTAACTTTTATATATTCTAAAATCTTCTCTTTTATATGGTATGTGTAGAGGGTCAACAAACGAAAATTGGAGTAGAGGTCCAACCTAATTTATAGTTACTGGAGCAAAGGAGGCTGAAGCACACATAGTTGATGTCGGGGAGGAGACCCAAGGACAAACAACTGGTGTTAGAGAGGAGGCCCATACACACTTTGATGTTGGACAGGGGTCAAGATCGCTTCCTTCTACCGATATTCATACTATGAATCTAATTAAAGAGGTGAAGAGAAATTTCTTACAAAATATAGATCATTTGCTTGAAATGGATATGAGAAATTGAAATTTTGTGATAAACAACCTAGTCAAACTACTAAGAGGGCATTGACAATAACTTCAAAGGAAATAATTGAGGCTTATTTCAAAAATCATGATACACTTGGTCAAGCCCAACTATTATCAACATTGCTTCTTCGCGATGACCTAAAAGAGCCATTACAATTGATGGGTGTAGATTTCATAAAAAAAGAGGAAAAAATGCCTAGAAAAGATATTGTTGAAAATGTTAAAAAAGGTTTGGGTTCCATTGGGAAACAATCTCAATCAGTGGATAAGAGCATTTCAAGAAGAGTGATGTTGACATCTATTGTAAGTCCACAAATGTCACGATGTCAACTCTCTTCACTTTCAAGTGAAATTGGCTTAAGTAGAAAGACACTAACAGGATATGTAAAAAGGAGAAAGATTTTGGATGATACTACTACAGAAGGCAATCGGACATTGATGTGTAGGGCTCCTCATTCTGACAAGATTGAAGATGGTATTAGGAAATTGATCTCAAGTTTTTGGCATGAATATACTCGTCCTCATCAAATAAAAGAGATGTTTTAAAACATAGGATTGGGCCTAGAGACAATATTAAACTGCATATAAAACATTGGTTAGACATAACACAACATGAGATGCATGTGATGTTTTGTGATGCAAATCCTAATGTAAAGATTGGACAAACAATGTTTCAAATGTTAAGGCCACATTATGTGAAGGCAAACAAGGTTTTTGAAACTTGTTGTCCTTATCATATTGAATTCAATCTTTACCATTAGGTGTATTGAAAGATTAGAGAAGAAAGTGATGGTTCTCAAAATACACCTCCTAAACAGGTAAGTCAATTCATAGCATCCATCTTATGTGATAAATCTAATGATGATGAAGATGGTCCAATGAAATGCATAAAAGGACATTGTGAAACATGTAAAAATTTGGCTAAAATTCCTTTGAGAAATGAAGATACTGACATGACGAAGATGGTAAATTGCAAGAGTTACAAGTATATAAAGTTTGAAACAAAAATTGGAAAAGAATCCACAAGGTCAAATTATGTAGAAGAGGAGGTACCTATTGGAACATTTATGAAAAATTTTCGTAATTTGATACAACCATACATACATCATGCATTTTATGTTAAGTGGCAAGCAAAACAATTTCAACTGTTAAGAGATACTTTCCCACTTGGAACAATTTTATCAGTAATTGACTTTGCATAAAATTACTCTTTCACCCATCAAAAGGAGATTCAAACACAATATTACTATTCATAGCAAGTCATTATTATGGTGCATGTGTGTTATCGACATGCACAATTGGATTTGGATGGTGTTGATAGTACATATGAAAAATGAGTCATTAAGAAAGATTATTACTTTTATATTAGTGATGATAAAGAACATGACACTTTTTGTCCAACATTGCTTTAAGAAGTTTTTTGAAGATTTGGCAAGAAGAAGTGTGAAGATTGAAAAACATGTTGTATGGTCCGATGGGTGTGCGTCACAATTCAAATCATCAAGATCATTTTATGCACTATGTAGATATCATTGACAAGATAATATACTACATGTTTGGAGTTTCTCTGAGAGTGGGCATGGAAAGGGTGAACATGATGGCATAGGAGCTTGCATCAAATGCGCTCTAAGAAAACATTAAATAAATTATGAGGTCTAAGATTGTATAAATGATGCACATGATGTTGTTGAATGGTATAAGAAACACTTTGCATGTGATGTCGGCACATCTTCAGGGAGAAAACCATGTCCTAATAGAGTGTTTTAGGAGATATCAGGTATGTAATTTATTATTTGAAAAAAGTCACACTTGTTTTTAAAAATTTAAGTTTAAGAACTCTATATTTATTTTATTTTGAATTATATATAATTTGTAGGTGTAGATAGAAGAACAATGCATGGATGCAAGAGTGTGGAGAAAACAAGATCTTTACATTGTGTCATGAGTACAGATAGGCACCCATGGATATTGTTGGTGGCAGAGGTCTCAGTTCAGTCCTTAATCTGCACTTTAGGTTTTATGGAACAGTGGACATTCATAGGACTGAATTGGTCTGCCACTTCAAACACCAAGTAAATGGGGTTGTTTTAAGTTAAGAGCTGAAAATAGAGACTGCACTTTGCTTCTAAAGGAAGAGGATTTATAACTGAAGGAACAATTCCACAAATCTAAAACTAAACTTCATTTCAAATAAAATATAAGATATAGAAATTAAATACAAGTCCCAATCAGACCTCCTTTGACTGTTCTAGCTCGTGTAATACCGAGTTTTCATTCTACAAAACTATCCCATGTAAAGATAGAACAGAAAGAAGGAATATTACACTTTTATGGTGGCTTTATACAACATAAAACCGACTCTTTATTTTCTATTTCGACTTACATAACTAGTAATATATTAAAAAAAAACTAAACACAGGCTATTCCAGCCTCTTCTATCCGCATTCTTTGTTAGTGCATGGTCTTCCTCTTATTACCAACGTTCTTTCTCCACATTCCACTGTCCCCTATTGCGTAGATTCTAGTTTATCACTACCTGACTTCCTTTGATAGACAACCAGTAGAGACTTTATTCGCCTGTTTTCTTACTTCTCTATTGTCCACACTCTCTGATTCTCTTCCTAGAGGGTTTTAAAACCGTTCTACATTCCTTATCAAAATCTTCAAGAATGTTGTTCACCCCTTTTGCCAACTATTCTCTCCAAAAGACAAAGCCATAGAAAAGGAAAACAAAATAGACTTCAAGATGCCTGAGCAATGAGTCATAACTGAATCTTGGTTTCCCTTCTTTTACAAGTCGGTGAAAGTTTGTAAAAAAATAGTGTGTCTAAGATTCACTCCAATGCCTTGTAGTCATAGCACAACAAGACCAATGAAAGCAATAATGAGTACAAAAACTCAAACGAGACACAAGAAATGATCAAAACACTCCAAAACTCCTACATCACACCAAAATTAGAAACCAACATGAAACTAACACTGAAAATCAAAATGACACAAAAGATTAGAGAAGTCGATGCTCCTGCATCAATTATGGACGAGGGATTACTCTTGTTTTTGTCATGACTGCATTTTGGGAAATTAATTGAATTGCAACAACCAAGAACGTGGATATATCAGTGAATGGAATTTGGTGCCACTAGTTGTTATTGGCACATACAATGAAGATGAAGAGGAAAGATTTGAAGACATTCCTTTGATTTCAATTGATTATGACCACATTTCATGATTAATTAAAAATGTACGTGTGCATATAATTATATATAAATTCTTGCAAAGTTTGTAACTTCAGATTGATAAATAATAATAATTGTTAATCTTTAGACAAAATTTAATTGTAATTTGTTTAATATTAAATTTTTTCTACAATTAAAGATTGGTTCTAATTTTTTTTAAATTGAACATTGTATATATGTGTACAGGGGATGTTTTGCAGTCATAGCAGAGGATGGAAACATAGAAGGTGTTAGTTATTATTTATTACGTTGCATAGAGGAGAGGATGAAGTTAACAAAACCAGAAACAAGTGATGGAATGTTGTTTCCCACAAGTTCAGTTGTAGTGCAACCTAGGACATAGCTCAAACAAGTCAAAATTGTTCAAAATGGGATTCATTTTATTGATTACCATCTTGAAAACAAGGTGCATTAGTATAGCCACCTAGTAATTGCTACTGGCCTATCTCTTCATCAAGTTCCACATGCAAGTGGATGTCATAAGTGAAGACTAGATAGAGATGATCATTAGAGGATACTAGAAATTATTGAAGAACGAGCTGAACCAATTGATGTGGCAAACGAATAAGTGAGGTGTCTGGAAATGAATTTATTTTGCTTAAGGTTCAAGCAGTTCTATAACATTTGGGTACATTATATGTGATTTCTCTTATTTCATTGAAATGTACACATGAATGATCTATATATTTACCAGATACATGTACAAATAAAATTGTGATAAATTAAATTATGTGCCTTTCTCATTACATGATGATAATATAAGCCTTAGTGTTCATAATTTAGTTAAAACACGTGTGATGGTTTTGTGGATACCTCTTTAAACATGTGTAAGATCATATTCCATTTCTATTTAAATTATATATTATCTATGATATTATATGTTGTACATTGATTAGTGATTTTATATTAGAATGATTAAGTGGTAGAGCAAGTTACAATTTGGTTGGATGCATACAAATGACTTGAGTGATAAATTATATGACAAGTGTTATGTTATTGATTCTAGTTCAATTTTATATTAGAACTTGTGGTAGAGCTTTATGTCAACATGATTGGATGCATCTTAAGTAAAATCTTTATATTTGAATTTAATGAGTTTAGTTTATGTTGTTATGTCTCTCATATTCCTACCTCTCTCACTTGTGAACCATAATTCACAACAAGGAGCTTATAAGATCTTGTGGGGCATACATGCATTAAATATTTCGCAAGAGGCCAAGGCATTACATTACCATCATTTACTTAATTAATTTACCTCTCATTCCTTAAAATTAATAACTAAACAACTTAAGGATTTTGATATCATTCATCTTTATTAGTTAATTATAGAAGGGTCCCCTTAATCTAACATAATTGAATATATACATCAAGTGGTTCAAAACAAAAGACCTCATATTCGCTCAAAGATGCTAAGAAGTGATTCTCCAATGTGCTAATATTCTAGAGCCTTGACTAGATGAACAATGGATATTTATACTTTGATTTTGTTATATTTTAATTCAAATCCACATGTATTTTAAACTAATTCGACATGCACAATTAAACTTCAATTTATAAAAGTGAAATAGTACAGGGATGGATGGTTATAGTAGATTTGCCTAATCTCATTGTACCTATGTCTAAAGTGGGGTGGTTTATATATACATCATTTGCGAAGTTGCACTAAGTGAGGATCGTATTCTACTTAGTTATGCCCCCAAAAAAATCAACTCAATGATCTAATGAACCAAGATCAATGATGGTGTAGGAAAGGATACAATATGCTTGTGATGATCAATACATATGTTCTCTTATAATGCATTTATAGAATGATTAATGATTCAATTTATTATGATATGCCAATCTAGATTCTATTGACCGAATTTAACCAAATCAAATATATATAAAACCAAATTTCATAGTACTGCACATAATGTGTGTGTGTGTGCGCGCGCGCGCGCGCGTGTGTATATATAGTTAAATTGATCATTTTATTTTGTTTAAACTTTCATAAACATAAACATGTATAGACATAAATTATGTCCCTGAAGGATACAAAATATCTAAAATTTACACACACACACACACATAAACATACATATACACATCTCTGAAACATAAGAAGTCATAAACACAAATGCCATCTATGATATATATATTTCAAATGTATAAATGTGTCCATATGTGCACATACATCAATATATCTAAAACATAAACATAAACTCAAATGTCTGGAATTGATATATAATCATATCTAGAGTAGATCTATGAAATATAAGTGAATAGAAACATAAAATGCCCATATAATAAACATAAAACATGTCCATGATGTAAGAAACATAAAATGTCCATGTAAGAAACATAAAATGTACATGTAATAAACACGTGTGTATAAACTAGTGCAGGTCATCTGGTCTCCGGGTCATCATGTCGGCTCCTAATCGAGCGACCATTTGAGCATGAATCCTGAGCACCCGATAAATGCGCTGAGCCCTACATATATATACATATACAAACTTGTGTAATTAATTAAAAATTATATTTAATATATATACACACATGTGAACAAGTGAACATGTACATATATGTACATTTTAACTTAGATGAAAATTAAAGTTCACTTGTTCATTGACATGGTCAAGTGAAGAACGTGTGCGTACGCGCTCTCCCCTCAAAATAGGAGTCACATGTGCTACCTCCACCTACACACATATGCATGAATACATAAAAAAAGAAAATTAATTTTGAGTTATATTTAATTTATAAAACTGTGTTGTGCATGGTTCCAATTAAGTTACATACTACATGTATTTATTTAAAACTTAAAAAAACTTAAAAATTATATGTACATATATACTTGACTCTCCTCTGCATCCTCAATGTCGTGTTCTACAATCATATAATCCACCATCTCCTCTTTAGTGCTACCCTAGACTAGCTCTATCAATGATGTGTGTAGAGGACTATGCAAGTGAGATGGCATCGACCCTGAAGAGAGCATCTCCATAAAACCTAGACCTCTAATAGCCTGCTCGAGTGTATCAATAGATGTCTGAGTACCTAGAGTAGTTGTAGATGACTAGGCACCTAGAGCAACTGCAGATGACTGGGCCCTTGGAGTAGCATAATCATCAACCTGTGGATGCACATGTGACAAATCGGTATAATGGTGTCGGGTAGGTGGGTCATGTGCCCCTCCAGATGATCTAACTATAGGATCCATATCAGAATGCTGAGATTGAGCCACAAATGAAGCAACATATGCTAATAGGATCCCCAATTGTGATGAGATCACACTATATGCTCCCATCAAATAGTCAAACAATCTATAACTGGTATACCTCAAAATCTGGGCATCATCGCGTGCAATGTGGACTATGTCATCCGAAGATGAGATACCTGCCACAACATATGCATTTAAATCAATAATTGACCTATGTGGATGTCTCATTAAGTATTAACCCATGTGATCTGTAGATATGTGCTGAGCCTCCACTATTATATCAACAATATTGTCAATTGCTTCTCACTGGGAAGCAATGACAACCTCATTGACAATAGGGGTAATGGTTGGAGAGACGGCATGCATCCTCTACCCAACCAAGGCCCTGTAATCTGTGGGCTGTCAATTTGCACGATGATAAGCATCCCTATTTCAAACCCTACCATTCCCCTGCCCCAAATGACCTAGTAAATCCAAATACTTAACGTGTTGAGGCCTAAATGGACCTCAACATATAACTACTGTGCAAAATATAATGGAATCTAGTCGTTATTTGGATAATAACCATGTGCAGCAAGAAATCATGGATATATCAAAGGAGCCATCCTAGGGCATATGCACCTAGTCCCCTGATATGCCTTGACTTGAGATCTAGTGGAGTACTGGGGAAAACATTGAGTTTTGATGGTTTTCTTTAGCACTTTGCTTTGGACTGTGCTGAAAGGAACATTGCCTGCTACCTGATCCCTCATTTGGGCAAGGACAACAACTAACGTCTCCCTAGTATATGCATGAAGACCTCCTAATGACTGTCTAATGGTGACTAAACTCTGTAAAATCATACTACAATTACTTCTCTACACCCCAGTGGTAGAAGGGTCAGCTAGATTTTATCTCAATCTCAGAATCTTTGAATCAGTACGTGTCCAAAGCATATCCATATCGGTGTGCACTGTGCACAAATATTAATTAAATTCTTTAATATTAATTCAATCACATGTACATATGTCTAAAATAATATTGCATCCTTTCCCAATCTAAAATTAATTTGATGATGCACAATTTTAGAACTTGCATAAATCTTCTTTAACCTAAAACTAATGAAGAAAAATTTAAACTCTAAAGTGAAACTAGAGGTATGATGTTAAATCAAATAAATTTACATAATTAAAACACATGACTTAAAAAATGAACTTTACCTAATGTTAATTTAGAATAATTAAAAAATACATATACAAATTGAAACATAAATCAACATTCAAACTAGTAAATGAATTTGCTCTAGAACATGATGATTGAACATAAATGAACATGATAATTTTTAGGATTTCAATTAATCATGAATATGTATGAAATGCACTTAACTAGATTGATTCAAAGAGGTCGAGTATGAATGTTAATACATTACATTAAATTAAACACATATAACCATGTATATAGCTCAAAATTTAGCTAAGGACTTCCAAGTGCAAAATATTTCCCGGATGTGAGAAAGGATTGAGTTTTATATCTAGAACCATTGAATGACTTCATTTTCTACTTTGAAAGAAGCACTAGATAGATTTTGATCACGGGGAACTTTATATTTACTATGTATTTGAAATATTGGTCTACCTTATATATGTAATTGGTAGGATCACTACCATCAAATTTGGAAAATTCTAGTTTGGGGGGTATGGGAAATTACCTTAATTTTGGGACATGAATCCATCTATGTATTGATAGAGGACTAACTCTTGTTTGAAACTTATGTGCATGTTCCAAAAACCTCCCAACCGTACTCTAGAATTTCTTTGAATTAAATTAGAAAAATAATCGAATGCTCTCTATTAAGTCATTTTATATTTATCATTTCTACTCTCGGGCAGAGATCATTGATGCACACTATGGTTGTAGTCCCATCTAACTTCCATTAGTTTATTAGTTCTTTTCCTAATAATAAAAAATTTACAATCAAAGTTGATCCACATCCTCTCTAATATTTTTAATAGATCTAGATCTTGCTATGAATTAGGATATCCCTTCTACATTTTCTACTAATTTTGTAGCTTTGTACCCACTTCTTAAGCTAAATAATTTGCACTATTATCACCTCAAGTATAAATGATGTTTTGCAGTGTCACTTGTCTTCTTCTAACACATTCCATAATGATGATTGGCGATCCTTAAAATTCAGGCAGATCTTTCATACATGTGCTCATACTGTAAAGTAGACCCCTCTCACTTTAAAATTCTATATTTATATTCTAAACCCCCCACATAAAAATATTCTAATAATCCCAATAACTATTTATCCTCAAGGAGTGAATTCATGTTTACAATGAATTTTTTTTGGATCTCCCATGTCTAATAAATTGGAGGGGTTAACTAGTTTATTGAAGACTATGAAGCTTATTTCAACATATAAAATCTAACTTTACACACTGGATTTGCTTGGGTATGATTTCTAGTGTATAGATTCTTAGCTCAAGTGTACAATGAACATAAGAGCATTAGGTTTTTTGTATTCTATTCAATGAGATGTTTTATGTTGGCCTTTATTTTTTTCCTAATTTTATTATGAATCACCTGAACCACGGAAGATGTGCATATGTTATAAATTAGTCTCATTATATAGTTATTGAGCATTTAACACTAGTCTAAGCTCATGAGCATGACTTGAAGGTGTTAGGAGTATCCATGTAATTTATTTATATATATATTGGATATCTAAATTGAGAACTAAATAATTGAAATAAATGTATGGGAATAATATGCATGCATCTCCCCAACCATATACCCTTTGAATTGACCGTACTATGGTAGTAGGCCAAGTCTTTAATAGATATCATATGGCATCACATTTATAAATGTGCCCAAATTAGTTCAAGGTAGTCAAGGTTAAATTCTTTCCAAATATCCTAATGGTAAGAAAGAGTAGAGGTGACTAAATTTTTCTCAGGTATATTTATGATCATATAAATATTCAATGTTTTATATATTTTGGTTGATTCCTTCGTCATATAAATATTCAATGTTTTATATATTTTGGTTAATTCCTTACGTCATGTCAACTGTGCTTAAAATTTTAGAATTTTCTTTTCATTAGAGTTGAATTACATTAAATAATGACACATTTTCTTTAGTTCATTTTATGTCCTCAACTATATTATAACATATGTATTTTATTGATCTAAGGTGTTATCCATATTGGATGGTTGAATATTTCCTTTTTATTCTTGGGATCGTACATTTGATCCCTTTGGTCCAAGGTTGTTTTTTTTCTTGCATTAAGATGTAGATGAAATGCGAGGGAAATTTACTAGGGTTAATGTTGTCTTGATGGAATATTTTTGTTTCTTCTCATTTAGTATAATTTGCACCCTTAAATGGTATTAATCATAACCATGAATTTGTATGATCATATATATTCCTCAAGCCCTTATTATTCTTATCCAAGAACAACTTGTGTATTTTTAACATCAAGGCACGCCTCTAGAACTTTTGTATCTAGTTTTACCTTGAATTTTTGCATTGCATCTATCTAACACAAGTTTGGTTCCAGTCTAATAGTGCTTGAACCCCATTTATATCTACAATTGAAATGAACTCAAAGGAATTCAATTTTTAAAGAGTACAAGAAAGAGATAACCTAAAATCTAATATTTAATATATCAATCAGAAGAGTCTAAGGCTTATCTACTCTAGTCTTATGGAATATTTTTCCAAATTGCATCAAGAATTATTTTTCAAATTTTATTCTTCTCATTTAGAAGTTTCCATTTTCTTATGTTCAAGTTCATATGTACTATATTCCTATGATAGGTATATTCTAACCACATTGAAATACAAATTCACATTCATGAATGTAACTAATGGTTTCTTGCTACCAACCTTGGAAGTTTTCGAGCTACTTTTTTCTTATTGAGTATTTTTTTCACGTGCCACATGGTCCACTAAGATCTAGTTTGACGTTGATGTCAAATTTCGAATGATAACCATACAATATCCTCATTTTTTTGTCAAAAAATAGGCGTGCATGTATGGTGTTCCCTAGTTCTTGATTGAACATGTTAAATAGAGTTATCCTTTGGTTTCTGTGATCTCCCCATTTCGTACCAACATTGAATACTTGGTTAAGCTCAAGATTATCACTTGTTTCAAGCAAGTAAGGAATTTAAATCACTTATTTCATCATTCAAATCAACTATTATCACATATAATACAAGTATTGTTAAATGCATAATATTTTATAAATATAATGATAATTCAATACCTGATGCATGTGCCCCTTCTAGATTACATAAGTAAAGTAACCAAATAATTATTAAACTTGTTAATCAATAATGTTACCTACCTATAATCCTATACATATCAAACTATATAAATTTTGACAGTATGTGTAGTAATCACATGGATATATATATATCGTGATATATATAAGATCAACTATATAAATTTTGATAGTATGTGTAATCATCACATGTATATATATCATCATATATATAATGTAATCAAGTATATAAATTTTGATAGAGTATATATCATTGAATGTATATATCATGTAAATGTAATCAGGTATATAAATTTTGATATTGTATATCATTCAATGTATATATATCATGTTTATGCCACAATTAGGGTTTACCCCTAAATTAAATTTAGGGTAAATGTAGTCCGCTTAATCATTTCTCAATTCGATGGATGGATGTAATCAATCCTTCATATGGTTCGCAGAGAAACAGAGCTTCGTAGTTTAAAAATGGGAAAAAGATTTAGGGTAAATGCATCTTGCCACCATTTTCAGGGTGGCAGACTGTGCTTACCTCTAAACACAATGTTCAATCTTCATTCGAATACCCCTATAGCTCCATTGAATGTCGCGGTCTCTGCCTGGGACCTTTGCCTTTGTAGGTTCGGCGAGTCAAAACTTCTCTTCTGCTAAATGAGCTAACAAAACAAAGTTGTCAACTCATATAGCGATTACAAAAAATTAAAATAATACTTTCAAACGAAGATTTTCTTCATTCGAAAGTATGATTTTAATATTTTTTAATAATCGAGAACCTTTGTTTGAAGATGACCTTTGTTTGAAGATTTTTCTTCGTTCAAAGATTTCTGCATAGCAACCTTTGTTCACAGGTACCTTCATTTGAAGAAAAATCTTCGAACGAAAGTATTTGATAATTTTTGTTCCCCTCCCTCCCCATTTTTTTTTGTTCCAAATTTGAAACCCATTATTGTGGGATTACCCTTCCATGACAATTCTTCAATATGATGCATTCATATTTAACACTCTTATTACAATACAAAGACAAACCCAAATAAATGATAAGTACTAGCCACTATGTGGCATTTGTTTAAAAATATAGACATTCAATGTAACATCCAAAACTGAAATGATAAGAAGTAACTAAGTTTTCACAACGGTAAATTTTTTTTTTAACTAGGTAATCAAATACAAAAGTAACTCATCTATAATCCAATACAACATTTTTCATTTTAACATAAACATGATCTCATTTTCATAAAGCTAAAAGAAATGATATACACTAAACATTTTGTTTTCTAACAAATGAAATTTTCTTAAAACAACAAATATTGGAAACATACCATTATCATGCATCTCGATTGTCGACCCATCACATTCAAGACTCGGCATTCCTCAATATTTGGAAGAGAAAGTATCTTCAAAGAGCTTAACCTCCAACCACAGACCGTCGGTCTCCCGCACTCCTTCCTAACCGGAAGTGGCCCTACCCTACTCAAGAGGATAGACTTAGGATAACCATCGGTGTTTGCCATCTGAGCTCTGGTGTTGTAACCTACGTGTCTTGTTATCATGCAGATCCCTAGATACCCTCTAGTCATGCACGACACTCCACAAGAAACGCCATCCAGTTACGGTGAACGTTCGATGCACTTGAGGATAGTACACCACCTTGGCCAAGGGATTTGTTTTTAAAATAGCGTTCTAAGAACGCATGAACTTGGTTCACCCACCCTACTCGACTTGAACTGGTCGAAATCCTACAGTTTCCTATTTGTGTAGTTTGAACTAATTGACGATCTTGACGACCTCAAGGGCTTAGGATATCCTCCTATAATAGCGCATGGCGCAACTTTTACTCTAATCTCGAGTTCAGAGTTTCATAATCCATTTTCATGTAAAAACATTGCTTATAAGTGCCCACTCCTAAGTGGTTTCATATTTGTTTACTCAGTTTCCAAATTTGCACAACATACTCAAATATTTAAAACCATTTCCCATTATCCTGAAATTCGAGGATTCTAGACTCATATGGTCTACAAGGTAAAACGATTCTAGCACCGTCGCATGCAACGTAATTTCGACTCACATGCAAGTTTTCAACTCAAATTGTTCATTTCAGAACCATGACGGTTTCCTAATCATTACTAATACTTTATCTTCCTACTCTTTCTGTGTCATGAGTTTCACATGATTCATCAAGATGAGAGTCGTAAATAAAATATATATGGTTTTGGAATCTTTCTTATGTCAATAGAGATGACCAACGCATGGTCGACCTCTAACTAAAGGTGTATGACGGATAAGACATCAGCTGTTTACAACTGCATTTTCCGGCTATCAAACATACTAAATTTTACGTCAAAACATGCTTAAAACTGTGGTTTTTGACTCCTACGCAACATGCACGTGGAGCAACGTGTTTACTCGCTGTGGAGCTATCGTTCAAGGAAGGTAAATTACATCTTGCATCATGATAAGTTCGTTCCTAAATGAATATACGTTAGAGAACTACGTTCTTTTATTACACCGTTTAATTCATGGCAAGAAATGCTACAATTTCTGAGTTTACGAATTCTAGAAGACAGCATACTTCTTTTTCTGAGTTTTTAAATCCCAAACACAGCAATGATACTATTTCCTGGATTGACCGCACACAGATATCATACTAGGTTTACGTTGTCATACATTTCTTCTCATTTTAAATGTATTGATCTTTTGCAAAAGTGAGACTTACTTACTTACTGGTTTAAACTGAAAAAAGTAAAGAAGGAAATGAACCTGTTGATAAAAATGGAGGTTGCTGTGGCAATTCCACGTTCTCCTCTGCTTTTCTTCGAAGCTATCTCTTTTATCTCCTTCTTAAATAACGACAATCCACACTAAACAGACCCTTCTCTCTGTCGGACACTATTCAAGTCAAAGGCAGGCTCCTTACTTAGAAACCGATCACCCTCAGACAACTACAGGCTTCCTTAGTTATCTCTCCCTCTGTTGCTTTTTACTCAGAAAATGGATCGCTCCTTAGAAGTAAACCATCACTCCTTCCCTCACTCACGCTTGCCAATTTCTACCAAAAACTCTCACCCTTCCACGATGCAGAAGTAAAATGAATTTCGTTTCTCTGTTTTTTTTTTCCTTCTTCCCACACCCTGACAGCCACTCCAAACCAAACTCTCTTACTACTACTAAACTCTCTAGCACCCTCTCTCACTGCCGTTTTTCCCTTCTTCACAATGTCGGACCCGTAATTCCGTCTCTCTGCCGTTTCTATCCCTCAACTCCGCAGTTTCTCAACCTACCAATCACCACCCCCTCTCCTCGCGATGATGGCCTTCTTCCCTCTTTTACTGCCGACTCCTCTCTCACAACCACGACCACTATTCCCTCGAACTACTTTCTCCCTCTTCGGTGATGGTCTCCAACAAACAACAATCGCCATTTAATTCTTATTTTCTCGCAGCTTCTCCCTATCCGTCGATATCTCCCTCATCTCTAACTTCGCAGTTACTTCTCCTCTTTCTTCGCAGTTCTTCCTGCCATTTCTCCCTCAACAACGGGCTACTCCTTCCTCTTTCCACCTTGCGAAGGAAACCCTCTCATTAAACTCTCGTTTCACGTTCCCCTCACTCCTACTGCCCACGAAGAAGGTTATAACAACTTTCAACCGCCTTCCATTAATCTCTCCACTTCTAAAACTACCTCCGACTTCTCCCTAAACTCCGCAGCTCCATCTTCTTTCACACAACAGCAACCGAAACTTCTCCACCTTCCTAGATAATGGAGTATCAACATTTATTATCGGTTACTCTCCTTCACAATTGCAAACTACCTTCCTCTCACGTCATGGTAAAAGGAATCTCCCCAAAGAGTTCTCAGTTGACATAAATCTAATCATATGGGTCGACATAACTGATTTTAAACCTGACTTCCCATTTATTACGACCAATCAAAAGGTGGTGGTTCCTATGGCGACGTGGCTTGCTAGAAGACATAACAACTCCGCCTTCACTCGAATACCAAGTTATCTAATTCAATCCAAAAGCCACTATAAGATGTATTGTGGAGTTAAGCTCGGCTTGGCGGTGGTTAGGAAATGACTAGAGCATCGTTTTGGTCGAGAAGGAAAAAGAGGCAAAGACCAACTTATTAAGAAAGCTCAAGGTTAGATTGACAACAACTCGTGGTCAAAGATAGAAGAAAAGACTCACGTTAAACGACGACCAAATAAATTATTTCACGCTATGGCTTCAAATCGACATTCGTCGATCTACAAGAAAAGAATAAATTCACAACACAAATTCAGCGCGTTTTACGACAATCACCACAGATTGATCGTAACGCAAACGAGTTCTTACAACGTTAGATGGACCAAGCTGACTTCTCGCATATTTCGACTACGAGACATGATTTACAATTTTTGCCACAAGATGGTTCATTAAATACTTATAAATGAAAATAATAAACGTCTAAATAAGTCGACTTGCTATGATGGACTTACGACGACATTGACGACTCCAAGATTCTACATGACGACTTTCGACTAGGATGTTATACTTTATCCTCTGACATCGACATCTAGTTAACTAACCCAACCGACAACCAAGACTAAATTGATGGTTCCAAGGTTTATCTACCTGCTTGGCGTTCTCATTAACAAACACCTTTAATTAATTTCCAGAGTCTATACTCTCTCTCAAAGATACTTTCTCTTCCGTCGAACACGGTCCACCTGTTCCTGCATCGACAGACTCACATACAATTTTGTGGTCAAAGCACCTATGTTCCAAATCAAAGCATAATAAATCCAAAACATCATTGCATTTATCAAAATGACATTTAGTCTACAATATCACATTGATCATAATCAATAGACTTCTATAATTTCATAGAGCTAACTTTGTAAAATAAATCATCAGTTTCCATGTCGTCCACAATATAATATATCACTGAAATTTGCAAGAAAGTGGATAGCATAATTGTTTCCAAAAATAGGGATGTAACATTCAAAGTAACTTAAAACCAAAAGAAAAAGGGAACTACAAGGTATCTATGCACTTTATTAAAAGAGCCAGCCTCTCCTTAGTTTGAAAAGAACACAATTTTTCTTGGGCCCATATTGTCACTGGTTTTCTAAAACGGTCTAGAAAACACTAGGCTTGGCAACGATGAGCGAATGGTTTAAAATGTGAAGACTGAATTGTCCAGCCTTTTTAGTAGTATCAACGCGGGTATGGCCAGGTGGGGGAAGAAGCTCGAAGTTCTGAACGAGGCGGCCAAG
Organism: Cunninghamia lanceolata; assembly: GCA_027924645.1. Taxonomy (NCBI): domain Eukaryota; kingdom Viridiplantae; phylum Streptophyta; class Pinopsida; order Cupressales; family Cupressaceae; genus Cunninghamia; species Cunninghamia lanceolata. Next base: position 4,822,036 of record BSBN01000604.1, on the reverse strand, counting down.
GGAGAGCCCCAGGATGGGAAGTGCCAGGATAATGCCTGGGCAGCTTTGACGACCCACGCCAAAAGGAAGGTACCTGACATCGTTACCGTTGGCCTCTGTTTTCTTCTCTTCCTCCAAAAATCTCTCGGGCCGGAATTGTTGAGGGTTGTTCGATTCCGCAGGGTTGTTCGTCAAATACCAGGAGTTCACAAGAATTTTGCTTTCCGCGGGTATGTCATAGTTGCCAAGCTTGGCATCATCAAGGTTCATGTGAGGTAACATCAACGGGGCCGTATTGCGTAAGCGCAGAATCTCCTTTACCACTGCCTGCAGGTAAGGTAGTCGTATGATGTCTGGCTCTGTGATTTGTACTCCCCGCCCCAGCACACTATCCACTTCTTCCCGCAATTTCTTCTGGATGTGGGGGTGGTTCACCAACTCTGCAATCCCCATTCGATTGACCACAATGTTGTTTGTATCGCTGCGCACAAATGAAAGCGAAGTGTCAAAGAAAATATCCGTGATGACTAAAACCCAAATAATAATAAAATCTCACAAGGTTATTGAAAGAAAGCAAGGTATGTGGAAACGCTTCCTACACCAATCTAATGAGAAGAGTATCGTGCAAATTTTTAATCCTTACAGTAACAGAGAAGATGACACACAACATAAAGCATAAAATCAACAATATATCATAATAGAGATGTACATGGAGAAAACCCTTTCAACAGAAAACTCCACTCCAAAACCCTGCTCAATGTATTACAAATCAAAAACAAGATTACATACACTTGTAGAGCAAATTTTTTATAGGAGTATAACAAAATTTAATTGTTTGGAGCAGCTGCATAAGGATACCTAGAAACTCAACCATACAAATTACTCCTCAAGCCTCCAATTTATAGACTTCTCGCAAACATGAAACCATTTGTAGTTTATTGAAACCATTTGTAGTTTATCAAAACCATGTGCTAAACCTCCCATAAGGTGTGGTGCCCAAGATAGGCAGGATTCTAGTCCAAAATTAGGCTCTCATGTCTAATGTAAATTCCCCTATATTTTTGACCCTTATAATTGTCATAGAATCCATCATAATATGCTTAAAAATAGCTTTTCCATAATATATCATTAAGTGGGCATCTTTTGACAACTAATATACCAATTTTCAAGGTACTGACATGTGGCAAAAACACTCCACTTAAACATCATCCACTTCAATGGTCAAACGGTCAATAGCAATTTTACACCTCATTCACAACAAAATGTTGTAAATATTTGTCTTATTTTTATTGGCCAAAATTAAGTTTTGACTATTGAAATGGATGATGTTTAAGAATAGCCTAGTGCTAATTAAAAAACAAACCCAGATTTTAATGGAGCACAAATATTAAATGCTACGAAAAAATATTAAACAAGAAAAAAACTTAGGAATTGACAAGGGTGAGACACCTAATTCCCAATAGTTATCATGGCAGTTAAAAACTCACCTGCAATGTTTATGTTCTCCACAATGTACAAGATGTTGTCCTCGTTGATCTCTCCCTTGTTCTACGCATCCAAGATATGATCTATGGCACACTTGAGCTCTCCATTTTTCAAAGAGGCAAGCTTTCTGTACAAATACGAAAAAACATACATTAGGGTTGCACTGAAAATAGAATTAAATCTAGGTTAATAAAACTCTACAAATTTTTTGGCGATATTGCCTTGGGGACTGAGACCCCCAATAGTGGTCTCGGTGATAATGTCTTGGGGACTGAGACCCATTAGTGGTCTCGGCGATAAAGCCATGTGAAGAGTTCCCTATAAGGGTCTCTAGGCTCGGACCAGGCTAAAAATCCCTATAAGGGTCTCTAGGCTCGGACCAGGCTAAAAACCCGAGTTTCCCAAATAAAAAGAAAAAAAAAACTCTACGAGTTTTACTTGCGCTCTTCGATAAAGTATTCCTTGAAGAAATTAAGGCGTGTCTCCTTAATCTCTTTGCAGATGTTTAGTAACAAGTATAATATATATATTGCCAGATTTAGTTTACAAATCTATCTGTACCAAGATCGATGGCCTGTAGCTTAAAAAAAAACAATATATAATGTTATGTCCAGGCATCACAGGCCAGCAATCCTTCAAATCACAATTGAAAGTGGATTTTTGTCAGATGATGTAGCTACAAGTGCCCTGGTAAGTGACAGCATATACAAGACACGTGAATTGTTTGACAAAAAACCTCAAAGAGTTGTTAACTCATGGAATGCAATGATTTCAGGATATGCACAAAATGAATTTGTTGAAAAAGGGCTTAGAGATTTTTATTTTTTTAAAGCAGATGCAATAGATGAGCGACCAAATTTCACAGAATATACAGAAACTCATACCTGTGACCTCGCTTTCCCACCTCTCATTGTTTGTAGGTCGTCTCCCCTTTCTTACAACTCATAACACTAAAATTGCTTGCCTTCTTCTCTTGAATTTGGTCCCCCTAAATAATCCTCCATCCTCTCTAACTGCACGTGCAAGAAAAGGACCTACCTTGACCACCGACTTCACACCTTTCACCTACTTCTGTATGTACACCAGACATGTGGAGAATCGAGAAGAACAGTCTGATCTTTTTTTCTTTCCCATGTGCTATCTTAAGTGCTTACCCACTTCCTTTTCTTAGGTGAGTCAACCCCTGTCTATTTGATATTATCATAGTCGTTGAAGGCCACACTTTCTTTAATAGATCTTGCAGGCATTTGTCTCCTTCCATTTAATTTGGTTTGAAAAAAAAACAAAAATGCAAACATATCTCTGACTTAGCGTGCGCAAAAATACCTACCTTCCTTCCCATTTACTCTCCTATCAACTCCCTTATGTAGGTGGAGAAGGGCAGTGTAGAAGGTCAAAGCTTATTTTAAATTTCATACCTGCCTTCCTGCCACATTCAAAATTTATTTCCCCTTGTACCTCACACAACCAATCCAAAGGAAGGTTCGTGACATACTTCCCCCCTAAAAGTTTGCATCATCCCGATGCAAAGGTTACAGACAAAAGGTTGAGTAAATGTGAGACTTTCATATCTAGTTAACCATCCTTTCTTCTTATCAACTCCAAATGTTTAGTACTAAATTGTATTATCCAAAATTTCCAATTATGTTAGAAGTTTAATCCCTCCTGTGTTAAAATCCAAGAGGAATGATACACCACCATAGTTTAGAAGAATTATATTATCTTAATCAATTTGAGTACTCACGAAATAGCCAATCCGGGCTAAAGTGTCCAAAATGGAACATAATGAAATAAAGCCAATCGGGCTCTTCTGTCCTTTGGGCAAACTAGTAAATGTAGTTCAATCACACTATTATCTTCACTTTCACTTTCTAAAGAAGCTTCTGCAACATCACTCTTCTATAAATTGTTCTTCTCTTTTCAATTCTTTCAAACCTTCTTCTAGATCTCTGTTCCTCTGTTCCACCTTCCAACTCTTCAAATCTCTCTTCAATATCTTCAAACAATGTCAACTCTTCTTCTAGTTCTTCATTTCTCTTTCTTGCATTTTTCAGTTCTTCTTCCAGGGCATCATATTTGTCTTCTCCTAGTTCCTCTATCTTTTCCAACAACTCTAAATTAAACCTTTTGATTTCACATAGTTCTCTTTCCAAAATAATGGCCAAACGGGCCTATACTGGTCAAACGGATCAAAACTTTATCCAATAGGTAAACACAATAGTCATACGGGCTAAATAGGACAGGAATCATTATGCTTTGGCCAAAGACTTTTGACTCCTTCGGGATCAATCCGGATCCATGAGTCACTTCCTGGAGACCACAATCTGCCCAAGCACTGTATTGAGGATGTCAACCAGGGAATACAATATCGACTTGTACACACCTCAGTTTTGGCAAAGCTGGTACAAGTAATCCACCCCAGGGATTCTTCTGAGTACCAGCAACTTCCATTATTTTGATATCATATAGACATTACTTTTAAAATTAATTCATGCTCAAGTGCACACATCAACACTCAAATGAAAGATAATAATTCTAGCTATCATGCATGCCTATTTGCAGAGACTGCTACATCAACTCCTCTTCTGAACATTCCATCCATCTCTCTCTTCACAACTGTCACATCAATTGGTGTCACCTTAGGGCTTATTATCCAAAAGTAGTGCTAGCATCCCAAAATTGAGAATAACTTCCCAAACTAGAATTCCATGAAAGACATCAATTTCCCAAAAGTCAATAGCTGTCTATAGTACTCATCTAGTTAGCCATAAAATCATATAATCTTACCTCCAAAGGAAACCAATATCATTGATATCTTAGTGCCAAGTAATAGAGAAAGAAAAATTGTTCTTAGGGCCCTCTCAAGGACCCCTCATGTTTCTAAATATCTTGCTTGTGTACACACGCATAGATTTATAGTGATGGATGGATTATGACTGTCCATTACCAGTCCCATTCGCAACCCCCATCCACACAATAGAATCCCTCAGGACACCTACTCCCCCATACAACCTGTCAGGGCCCCATATATATATATATATATATATATATATGGCAATTTACAAAAGTCACATTACTCCACACATGCCAGTAGTTGTAAAAACAAAAATGCCTCAAATCAAGAAGGATTAAGTAAAACAAGTCCATAAGTTAAATCCTCAATTAGAATACATTAAAATAAAACAAGCCAAGGAGTGAAGATAAAAAATAACAATCATTTCAACATCCCAAATTTAAACAAGAACAAATCCTTGAGGCAAAAGGACCATCTCAAAATTAAAACAAAGAGACAAAACACTGTTGGCTTAACCCTTAAGTAAAATATTTAACACAAAAAAAAATAATCCAACAATGTCATAAAATTTGCACATTACAACCACCACGTAGCCTTACAACCAGGCCACCTAAGGGGAGTAGGGAACAGGGTGGGCTTCTATCACTCAAATAGCTAAATCGTACAACGGTCTTAATTACATAGGGAACAATGATATGTCACCATATCACACTAAGCATTCCCCACACAACCTGAAACAACGTTATCATCTTTCTATATCAGAAATCCACACAAATAGTCACATGCCCCACACAACCCAGGGCATACCATCATGAAAAGATCCATTAAGAGAATCCAAAAGTCTCTCGGTTGTCATGTATCCAACTACTGTTGTCTCATTACACATACGATCACTGACATCAACTATTCACTCACCTTCTAGAGAGGGTTTATTTACGGCCTTACCATTTCATTTTCTTTGGACATTTCTCTATATGTTTATCAATAACTAGACGATCATTAGATTGCAAGAGGGGGGAATATCGTTAACGTCGTATTCTTAACATGCTTTAGGTTAGCAAACCTTCAGGCCTAGTGTCTGAACCAAAAGCTCTGATACCACATGTAAGGACCCAACTCCTTATTAACAAAATAATACTAACTCTGAATTCAAAAATACTGAGGAACAAGAATTTTTGATCTAACAAATGCAGGAAATGCAAATTCATGAAATTTTACTATTAATTCTAAGAAGTGTCCAATAAATTTTATAGACGATAGACAACTAGAGTTTATTTTTCTTAAATTATCAAGTCCTGAAGAGTTCACCATTCTTAATTTAGTGAAGAAAGAAAGTACATTTCACAAGATAACATTTAAGAACAACTGATCAATACATACCTCAAGTCCTTCATTACACTCTGCATTCAATTCCAACAATTTGCTTTTCTCCAGTGACCTGTAATCCTTATCATTTGCACAAAACTAACTAGACAATCTCATGTTAGTATGACTCAAAAATCACTACATAAAAAGCTATAATCACGATGTTAATTATAAAAGATCACCCTATATCCGAGGGACCTGAGTACTAGGGGCATCCTTCACCGTCCAGACTGCCTACATACCCTGTATCCACAGGATCAAGGCCTTCTTCGGATGCGACTAACACTGAGGTATGCAAACATGTAGTTCTGTCTTGCACTATGTTTTATGTAACTGTGAGCGGGTATGCAACCCTTTCTAGGGTGATTCCCTACCCCAGATAGTTCTTCATCGAATGCCACCCACTCAAGTGAAATAAGGATGGAATTTAAATCCACTATCATGACCACCTAAAAGGGGTGATTGTCGTGCATCCCTAATGTTGAGGAATCCCTATCAGGTGTCTATTCGAGACATACAATTTACCTAAGGCAAATCTATCTCCAAATACATGTACTAGTTTTTACATCACAAGGTTTCCTAATAGATCTATTCATGATATCCCTAATCCTTTTCAAAATAATACTTGCAAGATCAAACTGTAATTCAATACCCTAATGTCACATTTAAAATCTAAGCACATAGTGAATACTCTGATTTTGAAATTCTATGATCTTTGACCTCAAGGGTTAAGAAATATATCAATTTTCGAATAGAAGAAATCATCTGTCTTTAAATTTCAATGATTATGACATAACTATGTCTATAATTCCATTTAGTCAACCTGAGGAGATGAAGGCCTCCAAGGTTACTACTATCACCTAACTAAACTCTAAGTTATAAACGTATATTTCCTCAAGGAGAAAACATAAATTGTATTAGTTCTAACACAATGATATATTCAAGTAAAAAGTGAATAAAAACCTTATCACATTACTCCAAGGATCCTAATTCTCAATTGCAAACACGATTTCCTAAATCTCGTGATACAATGGACAAAAGGTCTTACTACCTCCTCCCAACGTAGTTGGGGTCAAATTATAGTTTTTACAATATATTTAATAAATCTACACCCTCAAGCAATGGCAATCAATGTCTCAAGCAATATGGAGCAACATTTATCGAAGAAACAACTATTGTCCTTAACACATAATAATGTCCTGATGATTTAATAGGAAGGAAAATACATCGCAAAACCCAAAGCCCATCCACACAATCTTAATTTATACATGACAACAACATCTTCTAGCTCTCATATAACCTTCTAGATTGTCTCAATAGAGAACGTTACCCTATCACTTTGATGACATCAAATCCACATATAGGTAATTTACGTAAGAATTTCATAATCTAAAGTCTCTACATATCCATTAAAAAGTCTTGGCTTCGAGGGTACTTGCCTAGTTTATGTCAAAAGATGACTTTGACTCTAAATAAGATCTAATATGAAGGAAGAGAAAGTAAAGTAAAATCATTCAACAACTTATGTTACAAAACCAACCAATTACACTTATGTATGAAGGGCTTTCAAATTAATTCACTAATATGATCAATTGAGACTAGTAATCTCAAGCCCATTTGACATTAGGACAAAACCTTCGTTCTTGGCAAATCCATCCAAGGAGGTATTTAAGAATCAAGAATGGTTTGATCTGTCTTCATATCCACTATCTAAATAATAACCCTAGTATTACAATACTCCTCAAGAAACCATCAACAATAACTGACCAAGGTACTATTGTTTCAACGAGAGACTCACAACTAAGGAGTTTTACATACTTTCTCTAAAAACCCCAAGTCTAATTCCTTTCCCATGTTATTAATCTTTCTCCCTAATAACATAAATGATAGTATAGTAAGTATAACATCAATAGGCTTATAATGCTTATAAACCCACCATTGATTCATACCAGAACATAATCCTACATCCACACAAAGTGTTTGGCTAAAAACAAGAAAATACAAGTGTTTGGCTATAAGCAAGAAAATACATTGTTATAAGCATATTATGAAGCTTTCTTTATGTAATAAGCATGTTATCACATTGAGTTCTACAATACACTATCTTAAGGACATAACCCTTTGCTAATATTATCTAAGATATTGTGGAGGACACAAGCAAATTCCTTGGACAGAAATATGATTTACAACTTAATCAGAGGGTCATTGAAGCAACACACTAACTAAAATATTTATGCAAAATGGACTGATTAGAAAAGATCATTTTTTTATTTATCTTTATTAAATAGTCATAGAGAGTAATAACTTTCTCCGTACCAAACAAATTGGTAATCTTTTAGAGAAAATGAACATGATTAATATGCCAACTTCAATCACATAAAATTGGTCAAGGTCGAACCACTTGGAAAAGAAATCATAAGGTATGGTTATCGCTATGACTAATAATTGTTTTCACAATACTTCCAACATTGATCAAAATAGATTGAGGAGATTAGAAACCCCCCCTATGTAAGGAATTATCATGTAGCTTTGCATAAAAATTCCATGAGTGCATAAAAAAAAGCATGAAGCTCAAAGTTGTCAAGTATAAAACATAGTCACCAATAATGACATTGGCACATCATTGATGTCATACAATGCCATAACACAGAGCCACGTGCTCTAATACCATTGGAAGGTTTTATGTTACACTTAATAAGAATATAAAACAACATTTGAAAATGGGATCAAATAGGCACACAAGATACAAAACCAGATTTAGGGAGGTACCATTGTACTCTAATATGCAGAAAAAACTCAATCATAATTAGCATAATAAGATATGGGGAAGCTTGGATCTTACTCAACTGTTTTATAATCTACAATGATATGTGGTCCAATAGTAAAGAGGCCTAATTTATATACATCAAAGGAATAAAGGGAAAATCCTATAAACTTAATAAGGAAGATCTTGACGCCAAAGGTCTCCCACTAAAGATAATGAAAATAATCACACTAATAATATTGACACAAGAACATATTGCATCACTTAAAATCAAAGGCTTAAGAACAAGACTTGGCCACTATATGTGAGCATCCTCCAGGGAATAATTACATTATAAATTGTCAGAAATCAAATTTATTACATCTATCTGTTATCCGTAGAGGATGTGGGAATCCATACCTTGTAATCCAATTTTACTAAGTGCTAACACTATCCATCAAGAAATTAGGTCTACAAATACAGTCAAGTGATAATAACAAAATAGATCATGACTGTAGACAAAAGGGATTTATGCAAGTTAGAGAAATTGGCATGGAAGATTAAGGCAACAAGGTATTTTCAGGATTAAGATGTTTACTTAATGTTGTGGAGATAAGGGAAAAGAATTATTTCTCTACCATCATAGTAGAATTACATTTGATTTGTTAAACATGCCCCATAAATCAACTATTAGAGTTGTTAAGATCCTTCAAGTATGCGTTGATTCCCACACTACCACAATATTTATCTCCAAGATTGTCACAAGAGAAATTGTTGTGAGATGTGAACCCTTTCAATTATTTTAAACAGGGACATTGTCCTTGTGGGGATTATTGATGATGCTAAATGCAATTGGCATGTGTGAAAATTCTAGTGTATTTGTGTTTTTATGTATATGAATGTGGAAGTATAAAATTGGTCTATCTATCTATATGCATATGTATAATGGATGTATATGGAAGCATAAAATCAATATATACATCTATATCAATATACATATGTATGTGAAACACATTTGGAGATTCCTATCTATGCAACACTTAAATATTTAAGAATTATTGAACAACAACAATTAAATACCAATTTTTATTATTGAGAGCCTCGGCACATCAACGTTACTATTATTATAACAGGTTGAATACTTATAAAAGACTGATATAAACAGTCATATTCAGTCAGAATCCTTACTCATACAATACTCAAAATATGATGCTGCAGCTGAAAAACGCTGAGGAGGTCCAACACTTAGAAAAATTGGGCAAGAAGATGAAGGCTTCAGATGAAGAAACCTCCTGATCATGACAAATCAATCCCAGGTCAAAATAAGTGCTAACAGGGGTATAGTGTGGATTGAGGGTTTGTTGAGACCTTATTTCTTTATATATCCACTTCTAAAGGTGGTTAGTGGAATATCCTTCATGTCTACAAGTCGGAGGTATTAGAGAAGTTGTTTGTTGTAGGGTTTACAAGTATATGTCATTGATCTAGGAGAATTTGGGTCACTAGATCATACAACAAATCTAAGGTATTGCTTGGTGGCATTCATAGTTTCATCATCAATATTCTCATTTATTGTATGAGTAAGGATTCAGCAAGGAGCAATTTTGAGTAAGGATTTATTGATTTTAAGAGGATGTTCAAGGAGCAATATGGTGATAAAACTGACCCTAGCTTCTTTGTAAATGAGTTCACCAGTATCACAAAAGGGTCAAATGAGCAGGTTGCTGACTTTAATGCAAGATTTACTAAAGTGTTGAACAAACTGCCACATCACATGAGGCCAAATGAACCAATGTGCATAATTTTGTACATCAATGCCTTTGATGCAAAGACTGCATATGGACTGAGAGATAAAGGTCCTGCCACTCTCAGGGATGCTTTTAGAATTGCAGTAAATATTGAAAACAATAGGAAAGCATCAGGCAAGACAAATAGAAGGGATGATGTAAAAATTCTGCAGAATCCAAATAAGCCTCAGAACACTCAAGGTAGTACATCTGCTCCTGAAGATAAGATAGACAAACTGGCAAATGTTGTTAAGGACCTGAGCTATAGATTAGCTAGAAGTGAAAAAGGGATGGGTCCTGACAGGCAAGTCTATCAAAGGCAGGAAAAGAGGCCATCATTACATGATATGCCTTATAACACCAATTGGCATGATGGTAAGCCTGTATTCCAACGTAACAACACAAATCAGAGGGCTCAACATGCCAAGGAAACTCCTGATCCCCTGAAGAAAACTATAAATATTGCTGATGATGCTCCGTGGTGTATAATCTGTCAGATGCCACATTCACAGTCACAGTGCATGATTGCTCAATCCTTGTATGATAATGCTACATCTTGTAATGAATGCAATGAGCCACATCATGTGCAGGATGATGATGTTAACATGATGTCCATAGGCAATGGATATACTCTGTATGATGCTGATGACAATACAGATCATCAAGTTCAGGCCTGCCAACAGTCCCCATATGATGAAGATAATGAAGATAACTATGTGTATGCTCAGAACTCACACAGTTTTCTGAATAACCTACAACGACCTTCTGATGAGGAAATTAGAGCCTTCACAGCTGCAGCAGTTGCTCAAGTCAAAAGCAACTACAATCTCAGAGGTAAAAATCAGGTTGGCAGCCCACATCAGCCAGAAGACATTTCCGCAGGTCAGCTGGTGCATGGTCATAAAGGAACTGAACCACAAAAAAGGCAGTGGGTGAATAATAAATAGAACTTTAGACACAGAACAGGTCATGAATTTCAAGGACCAGAAAGCAAAACCCCTCAGGCTGAAGATCAAAGTAGAGGTTCCCAAGACAAGAATGATGATCAGGGAACTATGAAAATGAAAACTAAATCAGCTCAGGATAAAAGCAAGATTGTGGAGCAAGCCACAACTGTTGTACAAAACTGTGCTCCATTTGATATGGCCCAGATCCTCTCTCAGGTAAAGGTCTCTGTTCCACTTATGGAACTCATGAAAGTGGAAGAGATCAAGAATAGGACAATATCCCTAATCTCAGGGGTACCTTTTCAAGCTAAGCAAAATGATCAGACCCAGGGTGAGAAACAGGTCATGTGTAATGAAGAGGATGAGACTCCTGAAGTCTATTTAGGAATGACCATGACAAAGTGTCCTTCACAGGTGGAACCATTTTATGTTTCCCTGGTTATAAATGGTAAAATAATTAGAAATTGTATGCTTGACTCTGGAGCATCCACAAATGTCATGCCTTTGGCTATCATGCAGCAAACTGGATTAAAAATTGACAAGGCATGTGGGAAGTGTTATGCTATGGATGCCAGAGAGGTACCAGTTATTGGAATCATGAAGGATGTAGATTTCAAACTGGCAGCATTTCCTGAAAAAAGATACACAATGAATATAACAGTGGTTGACATCAAGCCACAGTATGGTATGCTGTTGTCAAGAAGATGGGCAGCACTAATAGGTGGAAGTATGCAGCTGGACCTGTCATATGCCATGATTCCAATGAATGGCAGGGATGTCAAGTTAATCAGAGAGCAAAGATCATCAGAGACAGTGGAAGACCAAGAAGCAAATGAACAGGTATGCTTTGTGGACACTGACTGTGATAACTTCAGGGTTGTCTCAGATGATACAGAAGATAAAAAGAAAAATATCTGCATTGAAGAGCTGGATCAGCAAGGGTTATGGACCATGTTTTTTGATGGAGCTTGTGCAAAAGAAGGCTCTGGAGCTGGAGTTGTTTTCCTGTCTCCAACTGGTCTGCCCGGAGATCTGGTTCTCGCTGCAGGTTTTCACCTGCACGTCCCCATTCGGAGCCACTGTTAGCACTTATTTTGACCTGGGATTGATTTGTCATGATCAGGAGGTTTCTTCATCTGAAGCCTTCATCTTCTTGCCCAATTTTTCTAAGTGTTGGACCTCCTCAGCGTTTTTCAGCTGCAGCATCATATTTTTCTGAGGAGGAGGTCGTCATCATCATCTTGTCTTCGATGATGATCTTCATCAGCATGTTCTTCGTCGACTTGTTTTTCTCATCGTCATCATCATATTTCAACTGTCGGGTGATGTTTGCTTATTATCCTGATGATACTGGTGAGCTACAGTGCGCCCTCAGTTGCTTGCGGGGGTGATCTTTTCAAGTATCCGGTGATCTTCCGAATATCACCTTGCTCAAACATGATGACGATGTTGCCCCGATATCTTGAAGGGGTTATTCTCTAAGTTGTCGACCTGACTTGTTTTTTCCTAAGGGTCGTCATCATCATGATATTTCCAGTTATTATCCTGCTGCTTGCGGAGGTCATCATATTTTCTGCCTTCATGATATTTCGCCGGGGTGATATTTTTATCATCGGGTGATCTTGGTTATGATCATCCTGATGATGTTGTTGAAGAGTTCTAAGTGCGACCCGATATTCACTAGGGTCATCATATTTTGAACGTCAGGATGATCTTAGTCAATATCATCCTGATGATGTTGTATCACTTCTTGTTCTTTGTTTCTCATCCTGATGATGCTGACGTCATCCGTATATCAGGGTGATATTTTTCTATCTGCCTATCTGTATCATGATATTTCCGAAGGAGGGGGTGATATTTTCATATCACTCGAGTGTGTTTGTTCCAGCATCATGATGATGCTGATATCAAGGAGATATCCGCCTGCCGGCTTCGCGCATTATCTACTGGGGGTGATCTTTTCAAGCATCATCATCATATTCAGTTATCGCCCCGATCTTACAGAGGAGCTACAGTGCAACCTGATGTTTGAACGTCAGGAGGATATTTCCAAATATCCGGTTGTCTTCCGAATATCATGATGATGTTAATATGATGATGACGTCATCAAGGTCCGCGGGGGTCATATTTCTAACAACTGATCATCTTGAAGAGACCTCCTGATATTTGTAAACATGATGATGACGTCATCCGGATATGAGGAGGTGCGCAGTAGGCAGATATGATGATGACGTCAGCAGTATATGATGATGACGTCATCAGGATGTTCATCGGCCAGACTTTTGGAATAAGCTCAGCAGGAGGATGTTCCTCTGATGGATCAGGTTGTGCCGATTATCATGAAGGTTATATTTCAAATATCATGATGACGTCAGGGTGATATTTCGAACAACAGGATATCATGCTGCTGGAGGATGATGATGATGAAGTCTATACTAGTGTCGTCAGGAGCAAAAGCACCGACATGATATATGCTCATGACTTAGTATATAAAGTGTTATTGAGGTCATCGCGGGGTGCATGTGGGATAATGTTATCCTGCATATTCAAAATATCATGATGATGAATCTCGGCGGGAAATGGTTGCGATTGCAGATCTGATGATCTTCCCAAGGCCGCGGGTTGGTGCGCCATTAATGGCGATTGTTGCAGAGGTATGGGCGATGGCGTGGATGGATCCTGTACCCGACTGAGGGTGTACATCAGCGGACAGGGGCGCAGGGCTCGAGAAATCTTCCTGTCTCCTCTCCTACCTGCTGCATTCAAGTTTGGGCGCCAATCTGGTTGTGTTTGAGCGCCATTTCCATGATACTGTGTATCTGGCGGGATTTTTGGTCAACATTGTAATTAATTGCTGAGCACCTACCTGGCTGTTATAAGCAGGTGGTCTTGCTCATTTGAAAGGTTGTTGAAAGTTGATGATTTTGGCTCTGTAATGCATAACAAGCTGATCCGGTTGCTCTGTACAGCTTACCTGTGAGTTTATGTATCTCTTGTTGTTTGTTTTTGGCATGAACCCACTGATTTCATGATTAAACTTATATGAGAAATGTTGTTTGGCATGTGTTGTGTTAATTCTGTCTCCAGTATTGCATGTATTCTTCTTCTGAATCTGGATGTTTGGTAATGTTTAGATTCTAGAGCATAGAATTCCTATGTTGACTGTCTGATCTTTTAACTTCTACTCAAGGGGTAGATTAAACTGTTTTCAGGTTGAACATTGGGAGGGATATACTGCAGTAGGGATACCATAAGTAGAGATAACCTAACACTTTGTATTGGGAGATGCCTGTAAGGCAGGTATCACACATATCCCCTTGAAATCCAGTTTTAGTTGTTCATGCTGATCATTCACAGGTGTATGTCTACTGACTCCAGGCCCTGGATAGGCACCAATCATGCTTTGTTTTGTGTTATAACCATATCCAGCTTTGCATCCACACTTAAAATCCAAAGCAAAATCTAAAACCAACATTAGGACATTAGAGTTAGTTTTAGGAACCTCAGTCCTCTGTCTACAACTGCATATAGGCCCAAAGCTAGCCCCTTTGCCCTTATCTTTCAGTTTTGGTCTACTTACAGGAGGACTCATCTGCTTTCTGTCAACATCCCAGCCTTGCATGCATATCCTCATGGATGTTGAGTAGGGAATACCCCCCTAGGTCTTGCAGAGCCTGAAGAAGAAGAGGAGATAAAATATAGAGTCTATCTCCTACACTGTTGACCCCCTGGCCCAGAGATCCTGTTGATCACTGATGGCTACCTTGTAGGGAAATCTGGGAATAAGCATCCAGTCTGGGAAAAAGTCAACAACCCCATCTCAAATGGTTACCAAATTAGCAAAGAAATGCACATATCAAGGAAAAAAAATATATCATCTTAGCAAATTGAAACAACAGATATGAAATAAACACATCATGTGAACAACCATTTTTTTCCCTTGAGAAAACCTAAAGTTGGGTGAAGAACTCTAGCTCTGCAGAGAAAATACTCCCTACTTTACTATAAAAAAGGTTGAGTACAAATATTTATATGGCATCCATGAGCTTTCACAACAAATTTGAAGCTCCTATCACACCTTCAATGCTACTATCACAATTAAAGACTATTATTAACACACTTTTAATGGTCAAAAGGACTTAAATGATCATAAAATGAGAGCCAACCCCACACAAGTCATGGGAAATTACTTTATGACCTCCTTTAAGTCTCATATCCTTGAGAAATGAGAAATCAAACAATAAATTAGAAGACCAAATAATAAAAACCCTTTGTATTCCATGTTCTATTTGTATAGTGGTGAATTCACTGATTTCCCTAGGGGAGATTGTGCATTCACTAGGGCATTTGCACATTCTTCATGGTGTTTGTATATTTGCCAAGGTAGTTGCATTTAAGCATGGACCCAAGTTGACTTGTGTCCAATAGTCGTTGCCCACTAACTCAAGCATGATATATTCAAATTTGTATGCTAGGGTTTTATATAAAAGGATGAAGCCTCTATTCATTTTAGACCATTCATTATCTCTTATCTAATTATAACATTATCATTTTAGAGAGTATT
Organism: Cunninghamia lanceolata; assembly: GCA_027924645.1. Lineage (NCBI taxonomy): Eukaryota > Viridiplantae > Streptophyta > Pinopsida > Cupressales > Cupressaceae > Cunninghamia > Cunninghamia lanceolata. The sequence continues at coordinate 4,806,372 of BSBN01000604.1, read as the reverse complement.
GCATCAACATTTACAATCATGTAGGACAAACATTGGCATTTGCATTTTTTCTTGGCGTGTCTTTAAACTTGTTACAAATCATTTAATCAATCAAGGGGCTTGACAAAGGTACAAGGTGGGAAGCTAGTCGATTCCCTTTCCATAGCCAACAATTTCCAATGCTTCCCAACAACACCATTCTCAAAGATCATAGGCAAAATACTCAAAGTGCAAAGTTTGAGGCCACATAACAAGTTCATAGCCAAAGAAAAATGATCAAACCCACAAGTGAAGATATTAGAATTGTGGGTGCAAGATTGAACTAGAATAGGGCAAAGGTCAATTTTCACTTTGTTAGAGTATAATAATTTTAGATCTAATAGAAAAAGTCAAAATTAAAATAAAGTGTGTGCACTAGAACAAATCATCCACTTATTACATCTAGAATTAAATACCCTTAATCCTTCTTTATTAACTACATGAAATACATAGATAAATGGTCCAGATTAAAAGGACTACTATAGAATAAGTCTTAACCATTAATTTGTTGAAACGAGTAATAAATGATAAAAAGACCAATTAAAACAATTGCCATGGAAGAAATGAAAAAGGAGCCCATGTCCAAAATTTCTGGGAAAGACGTCATTGAATTTATTTTGGGATTTTGTTGACTATTTGTTTAAGTAAAATACAAGGATATCTTAAATGTTGTGTCTTTAATGGCCTTGTTTGAAGAAATGAGGATAGTCAGAATGGCAAATTATTTGGGTAGAATCCATAGAAGAAGAATGACGATCAACAAAGAGATAGAGAGTAGCAGCCAGATTTAGTTGGAGGCTACTTGTTGGTTCTTTCATCTTTATGCAGTCTACTGTGACTATGGGTCCCATAGACTAATTGGTCTTGTGGACGTCATTAAAAACTTTCATTCATTCATTTGCCTAAACTGATGACTGAGGGTGTCCTTGTGATTGTGTAATATAAACATATATAAATTTCTGCTAAATGAAAAGAGAGGCGGTTTGTCAAGACAAGATAAAGTAGGTAATGAATAGGTAGCATCAAGCATCAAATCCAACTCCAACTATAGAGCAATAAAAATTGAAGAGCAACATTAATGATTTACATTGCATATAATAAAGATAAAAAGGAATTTTATTATAATCTTTCGTTGTGTTTTACATTCCATACAACTGGCTTATAAAGCCTTATTTTCCCATTTCCAAATTGTCTACGGGAATAACTTCCCACCCAACTAACTACCTAATAAACAATTTATTAAATGTAAACCTCATTTCCTAACAATCCCCCTTTAAGGTTTACATCACAAAAGAGAAAAAGACAAAAGAAATATTATATCGACATCAACCTAAACTCCTCCTGTCTAGGTAAATATCTGATTAACCAACTCTGCATCAGCCTAAACTCCTCTGTCTAGGAAAATGTCCAACTTTGCATTAGCCCAAACTCCATTGTCTAGGCAAATGTCCAACTCTACATCAGCCTAAACTCCACTATCTAGGCAAATAACCAACTCTGCAGCAGCATCAACCTAAACTTCTTTGTCTAAGTAAATGCTAAAACCACTCCATTAGCATCAACCTAAACTTCTCTATCTAGGTAAATGTTTGATTATACAACTCCAACTCATTAACTTGTGAACTTGAGACACACTCAACTGTCCACAGATATCACACACAAAAACCAACATATTTGTGGATTCAACTATCCACAATGTCCTGTCCCCACTTACTCATGAAGAGACTAGAGATAAACTTTGGTGCTTCTCATGCAATGAATCACCCCTGAGTGAGAAGCTAGCTCGAGACGACAATAGACCTCCTGCCTCCATTGCCTCCAACCTCCAATAAAAATTTGTTACACTTTATTCACTTGATGCCACATGTGAGCCTCTGAAAGCTCTATTAGGTGTAACATGCATAGCCTTAAGAGTATAAACAATATTTGATACAAGTGTGGCCATATAAAAAGACAAGAAACTAGATGTCAGATTCAACCGATAATGCACCCTTACAAAAACATCGTTATTTCTCCTTACAAAAACATCTTATCTACCAAAATACAATATTTGAAATGCAACCAAAAATATGATCTATGATTTTCAATGACTACACAAATAACTATCTCCAAACCATAAATCCCTAATCACACAAAGTCTCCATAAAGTAACAACAATCAACATTAACAAAATAACCCAATATATATTTGAACACCTTACTCTTGGTAGAGGATTGGTGCAGTGCTTGGTATGCTTCACCTCGTAGGTTTCTTAAGACCATTTTGGCTGATTTGTCTTGGAGGGTTTCAAGTGGCAAGGGTTAAACATCAGGCTGGATGAGACGCACCATTCTTTTGGAACTAGTTATAAGATAGAGTATGAGATGGTAGATCTAGAGTTTGTAAGCACAAAAATCATGCACAACCTCCACGAGGACCCCTATGATGATTTTAATCCTTGTCATGTACATGTAAGCGTGAAATAATGTCCTCTAAGCAGCAAACCTCTTGATGACGTGTCTTCTTTCTTGTCTTGGGTTGATTCCTCTTTGTCATTTTCTCTTTCTTGTCACTTGCGATGCTTCTCGGCACCGTTTTGTGACACTTGTTGATTTGTGTTTTCTGAGCTTTCAACCTTGCTCCTAACCCTTGTAAGTGTCTTGTAGGTGAGTTTTCATCTTTCCCTTGTGTTTTTCATCCTCTGCACCCCCTAGAAGCCTTCTAGAGGTTCCCCATATCCATCTCCCGCTTTCAGTTTTCAATTCCACTCAACCAATCCAAATCTCCCCCTATTATTTCTAGATCTCCCCTAGGAGATCCTATAGATGCAAGTGGAGATTTGGATTCTTGCACATGACTGACTTGTTTTTGGAGGTAGAACCACTCCTTTTCTTCTCTTCTTTCATTTCCCCCTGTAGTTCTTCAGAAAACCTTGTCTAGCCCAGATCTGCCCCGGGTGACCTAGGGTCGCCTAGGGGTGACCCTACTAGCAAAAGGGGCGACCCTATCATATTTCCAGCCATAGAAAAACTCAACTTTCTCACTCGTTTTAACTCATTTTTCACCCATTTTTCTTCCAGTTCACATGATTTTTGATGCCTAATATGGAGTTGACTATTTCATGCACCCACACATGCATAATTAACTCCATTTGATCTAAAATTAACTCCTCAATCAATCTCATGCATTCTTCCATCTTCATTTCCTTTTCAGTGATAAGCTATTATTGATTTATCATTCCATAGTTAGCTTTCACCGGGTAATCAAACTTGTTAACTCCCCAATCATCCTTGTTAACTCATCAATCAAATGAGTTAACTTCTCAATCAATCCCATTCGTCAAACCTATAAATACACCCCTCCCTCAAGCACAAAGGGAGGCAAATTCATTGTGCACATAGCTCTTGCTAGTTTTTGCTCTCCAACCTAGCATTCAAATGCTCTTACAGGACAAAGGTGCCTTTTTCTTTATTCATTGTTCAACCAAGCATCGTTACATTGCTTCATTCAATGCCATTGTGCTCAACCAAAGCTCTCATTGAGCTCTTTCAAGATTCAACAAGCTTCTTTTTACTTCTTTGTGTCGTTTTATCGTCAAGAGGATCTCCCACTGCTTCAAAAGGACTCGAGGTTGCCAATATCAAGGATTTTTGAGGGTAGTGGTGTCACACAAATCTTCATTTCTATCAGGTTCCTTCATTTGTATTCAATTCATAGTAATTAGACAACCAAATTTGCTCTTGGGAATAGTAAATCTTTTCTTTTTCCTTGATAGTTAGATCTTGCATGTTAGAATAATTGTTTTCATATTCCTAGATCTAGATTATTTCAAGAAGTGATTTCCCTTTTTAGATTAGATTACTTCAAAACAATCGAAAACCCGAAAACATAGATTAAGATTGCATTAGGAAAAGTCATATTAGCTTGCATTCATATTTCCCTTTCATAGATTAAATAACACTTTCTCATTTCCAAAATACTAAAAAAGCACAAAAAAATATTTGCATTTCATTTAGCTTTGCATGCATAAAGAAACCCTAGAAAAGACAAACTTGTAAACCCTCGATACCATCACAAGATAACTACGGTTAAAAGATTCAATCAAACCCTTGATCACATCACAAGGTAAAACAATTCAAAGCATAGCCAAACCCTGGGTCAACTTAACCCTAGGTTAAAACCCTAAATCTAGTTGTGATGGTAAATCTAGTTAAGGTTAGTCATCACACATCTACCTCCATCTTGGCTCTCGCATGTGCCTCGAAGTGAGATGAGAGTGGGTGAGGGCTATTCGTGACGAGATCAAGGAGATCAATCCACGACAACAACAAGAAGCCTTTACTCTACCACAACAAGACCAATTTGTCTTCTTATTGATATAAGAACAAAGACAACTCCAAATACAATGAGAACTCATTCAACGCATTGAAAGACAAGAGGACATAAATGAAAGAAACTACTTACCCACACAAAGGTGGAATAGAAGAAACCCCAATATGAGAAGAGAAACTAGTGACCCTTCGGGTCATAGGTCTCAAGAACAACTACAATTGAATGAAATATTCAACTTAGCACACAACAACAAAGGCCACAAGACTTGTTGACCCCTCTCCGCGAAGTCCAGCTCTCCAATGAACTAGACCCCCGCTGTGTCTCGCCTCCTCTCGACTGGCTACTTCCATGTGAGCAAGAGTGACATGGCAGATCACCCCGTGGCAAGGAGGAAAGAGTCTGTGTGCGTTTTGAAATTTGACTCAATAGCCCTAGGCAACTAGAGTCATGATTTTGAGTGTACATATTTTGGTGAACCCGACGTGAAATTGCAAATCCTTATAGGACGAGTAATTTTGCGTTGCCATTTCAAATGGTTCAAAAAATTTAGCAAAATCTTCAAAACATTTTCACACCATTCTTCATAGCCACTTTAGCCGCTTCATCTTCGATTGCCTATGCCATCATCCATTCCATTTGTTCTGTGGTGTCTATGGCACCTTTGAATATGACAGAACTTGACTTAAACCAAGGGAATATTCCCTCAAGAGAACTAGAAACTCCTTCATTTGATAGGTACGTGCCATCGTACCCTAATGCACCAATCACCAACTGTTATGACTACGAAGGTTTTGATTATGAACCAAATCAAAGAGAATCCAGGCATTCTCTATCTTTTAACAACCGAGCTTGGGAAAGTAATCTGGCCATACCAAATGTGCCACATAAAGCAAGAAGGATAAGATCAGAGATACATCGACCCGATCAACCTTCCATAAGCACATCGAGTACTCATCTTGATGAGGAGGTTAAACGATTAGAAAAACATCTGCAAGAAGCCAAAGACACTCAAGAGGCATTGAGGATTGCCTTGCGAGAAGAGCAACGAGAAAACACTACTCGCGAAGAAGCATATCACCATGAAAATACTGGATGAGAAAATCCTAGAAACGAAGAAACACCTCTAGAGCTACTACTCTGACAAATTTAATCACAACCCTAGTACAAAGAATTAGAATCTTGGAAGAAGAGCAAGCTGCTCTAGAAAGAAGGCATAAATCTCATGAACAGGATCAGGGGGCATCTCAAAATCCCCCTACCTCAATTACTATTCACAGAACATTAGCAATGACACATGTCTGAATGGGAATCCTCTTGTTCAGAACAATCAAACAAATCTGCCAATGGGTTATCAAAACCCACGTACAGGGTTATTACTATCAACCCCACAATCTCAAAGTGCCTTTCTAGGAACATATCTTGAGTATTTGAAAGAACCCTTGGACCAAAACATAAGAAGCATGCAACTACCTTGGCCATTACTAGATCTCCCAAAGTTCAAAGGAGGAGATCCAAACTCCCACATTAAAGCCTACACCATAGCCATAAGAGAACTCCTCCCTTGGGATGGGGTTGTAGCAAAAATCTTTCCAAAAACTCTTAAAGGCATCACTCTGGATTGGTATTATCGCTTACCAGAAGCTTCAATTCATTCATTTAGATAACTCATCAAAGAGTTTGTCATGGCATTTGACATGAACAAACTTGTTAAAATAGGGATTAGAGAGTTCCTCACAATGAAACAAGAGCCAAACGAATCTGTAGCCCACTTTGTCACTTAATGGAGGAAAGTCCTTTATTCTTCGACCAGTGCTCCAAACATGGATCACTGAGAACTATGCGACCTCTTTTTACATGCCCTTAACAAGGACATGAGAGAAGATGTTCAAAAATTGCCATATAAATCCTATGAAGAGGCATTGGAAAGTGCTTTGAGGATTGACCAAGCCCCCATTGTCAGTGGTAGAAAGGTCTATGGGTCAAAGATAAAGCTGACGAAGGAAGACACAGGAAACAATACCTTTGTCATTAAAATCCTTAAAAATAATAGGAGTGTAACTACAGACGGGGTGACAGATCAACCCTCGATCAAGAAAGTAAGGGATGATTACAATGGTAGAGATTACTATCCTCCTAATGTAAATTCCATAGACCAACCTAGGAACAATAGGTACTACCCTCGAGACAATTACCAAAGTTGGAATCGCAACAGAAGTGATGGAAGATACGAAAGACCCTCATACAAGTTCAATCAATTTTGTTCTTTTCATAGAATAAGGGGCGCAACACAGAATTTTGCAGAGAATATAATAGATTCATAGCAAGGATGCTGGAAGACCAACATCGTTTGTTCATAGAGATGTTTTTAAACCCACAAGAAGTCACACCAGATAACAAAGATACAAGAAAAAATCAAGCTCCAATAGCACCACAAAATGCAAACATGAGAATTTATCAGGACTCGTTCCCCGCATATAAAGACACAGAAATGACAAACCAAAACAAGACGGCTTAGAGTAGTAACCCCGAAATCCCACCGCAACTAAGACAAAAAGGAGAAGCTAGGATGATGGGATTAGTCAAGATTATGCACAATGAAGAAGAAGAGGAGGGCCATGAGGGTGAAAATGAGAAAATACAAGCATATGAAGGTATCATCTCAGTAGTAGAACCAATAGCAGCTCCAATTGGACATTATGAGCTCATAAAAGATTTAAAGAAGACATATGCTCACATTTCATTCATTGACTTACTTAGGAACTCCCCTTCACATCGCTCAGCATTGCAAAAAGCAATAGGTTTAAACTACCTCAAACAAATTATGCCACCACCTAGTGAGTAAATCAATCACGTTGACTACGACCTCAGTCCACCAAATTTAGAACTCAAAGATCTAGGGTTCTTCTTTGACTTACAAAAGATGCCTTCTGAGGCAGAGTTAACCAAAAAGGAGACCCTGCGCTATATCTTCAAGTATGGATCTACAATACATGCATCAAGCGGACCTTAATCGATGATGGTGCAACAATTAACTTAGTTCCTTTCTCCCTATTGGAGAGGATGGGCTATGGGCATACAAATATCACCGCTTCATGGGATACTCTGAGTGGGTATGATAATTTGAAGGCTGCCACCATAGGTAAGATTACTCTTCCAGTGACTTTGGGACCTAAAACCATTCCTACCACATTCTACGTCATAGACAAAGACACAAGATATAACTTGATTCTTGGAAGGCCATGGATACATAGAATGAAAGCTGTGCCATCCACATTATTTCAGGAAGCTCAATTCTTGCACTTAGGGAAAGTATATGTCGCAAAGGGAGACCCAAAACCTTTTAGCATGTTAAAATCAAACACACCGAACAAATGTATAGGTATCCCCATAGACTACGAACTCCCCACCAAAACTTTAACCATCCCTAATCCTACACCTCAGTTGATATACATCAAACGAATGGAAATCCTAGAAAAAACCATAAATGCTGTAGAGATCAAAACTCTAGAGAATAAGGCATTACCAAAACAAAAGGAAATGGTTCCCAAAGAAAAGACAATTGAGATCATGGAATTGATTGAACGGGATGGACCACTTCAATTTCCCCCTAGAGGTACTCATGACCGATTTCCAAGAGGCCTACAAACTCTTCCCTTGCATAGGGGAGAAGCCTCATAGAACTGAGGGACTAGTGTTTCAAACCACTACATTAGATCTGAGAAATGCAGACTGGCACGCTTTCTCAAATGCCGAGGAAGACATGATAGAAAGTTACACTCCACTGTCACCACTAAGTGAATTGGGTGTCCCTGAGACACCAAAAGAGACAGAATCTTATGAACCTCTCACACCATTAGAGGATTCATATCGACCATTGACACCCATGGAAGAAGTGCATTTCATTGACAATGAATCAACTAATGCCATAAGAATGTTGCCTAGAATGTTCATGATATCACAACCACAAGAGAAACTGACCACCTCTGCCTCGATTCAATCAAATGAACTCGATGAGTGGGAAGCACCTCTGGTACAAATCGAAATGGTTGAAAGACTTCTTGACGAGAACAAAGAAAGCAGAGGTATCTTTCACAGAGAATGGAAGATGAGAGTGACATTTGGTGTTGACGACCCTGTCAGTTACATCGGGTATGCCATGGAATTAAGGCCAAAACCAAATGGGAGGACAAGTATAAGCTTTGTCCCTCCTGACGAGCAAACGAAGCTGCAAACTCCCCTCGAATTGTTCCAATTTTTGCAAAGAATCCAAGAAAGACCAGATGTGAAAATCTACATGCAAGAACAATTCGACCTATTAGTAGAGATATTAAATTGTGATGGAGTCCTATATTGGACTCCTCATCAATAAGCCTTTCAAGACTTACTTCGTCTCACAATACCAAGAGAAACCACCGAGTTGGTACCGATATAGTCAAATGACAAACCTTACAGAATAGAACTTGTCCTAAGAAGAGGTAGCACGAAGAATAAAAGAAGACGAAAAAGAGCTTTTTTGAAAGACTAGAAAGGTCCTTACATGGTCAAAGAAGACGTTAGAAACGGTACCTATCTCTTGTGCACAATGGAGGGAGAGGAATTTGGAGAAATGGTCAATGCCTTTCACCTCAAGAAATACTATGTCTAAAAAACCAAAAAAAAATCATAAAAACATAAAAAAATTTTTTTAAAAAAAATCAAAATGTCAAAAAACAATTCGTTTCTTGCATTTCTGTATCATTTTGTTTACCTTGCATTATAGTTAGTGACTTGCTCTTATACTTTTTTCTCTTTAGTAAGGAGTCTAATGTTAACTAGATATACATCATCCTTTCAGGACCTAGAGATTCCCTATTTTTCACAATCGCCATTATCCCCCTTCATTCCCAGTGATTCTAATCAAAGCCTAGCTCTTAGCTTTACACTGATCCCAATCTTAACGAGTCAAGATGTTAGGTCTAAACAAAGTCAGTATTCAAAACTACAGTGTTCAAAGGAAGCTTGCAAGTAGACCTTCCCAACTCTTCCCTAGTAGAGGAGAAGTCCAAACAGATTAAAAAACTTTAGGTGGTGCTCTGCCCCTTATCTTTCCTAGCCAAAAATGTTAGGAAGATCAAAACTCTGAAGGAAGAAATCTAATATTTGAGTGAATAAAAAATGAGTGATTAAAATAAGAGTTCCAAAAAGTGAGAATTGAGAGATCAAAGTATTGCATATCAAAAGATTCTGAAACTATCCATTTTTTAAAAGTCAAAAATCCAAAAAAATGAGAAAAATCAAGTGAGGAAAATACAAAAAAAATGAAAAAGAAAAAAAAGAGAGTGAAAGAGAGAAGATTGTTGAATGTTCATACTATTGGGTGGAGATCAGTCTATGATCGAAGCCTCAAGGGTGGCATTCTAATAGAGAAAGAAAGGTACAAAGTACACACACACACTAGCTGAACAAAACCGAAGAGTCTAGTAGTCTCTAGGATCATCTTCTACTGAGGGACCCTTGTTCTTTCCTACTTATCCTTTACCCCAATTCTACCTTGTTTGCCATCTATGATCTAAGTCTAGTGAACACCAATAAAATTTGCTACTTGTCTAAGTTGAAAGCTTGTCATCTTGTCTTATATAGATAAGGATCAATGTTTAGCCTTTAGCAAAGCTAAAAATTAGAAACACTCCATTTTCATTCCAACTCTCCACTTGAGTCATAAAATCCTATCTCACAGCCTTGAATAGGTCTCTTATATCAGGACAACTCGCAATCCCCTGAATCAAAAATCATATTTAAGAGCAGTCACATTGTTTGTTCCACATTGCATTCATGCCAAAATCAGAAAAAGAGTCTCAAAGCAATAAAGTCAAATGTCATATCTCATTACATTCAGTAGAAGTAAATGTTTCATTTCAGCATTTCTTATGTTCCTGCATTATCATATCATGAATTGCATCTCATAACTATGCCAAAAAAATTTACAAAAATGTCATCGTTATCATGCTTGCATCGTTAAAAGAGTTGAAAAGGTCAAATAGATAATCAAAAAGTTCCCAAACCTCCAAACATGCACAATAGATGAGTACAAATCTGATAGGTGAAAACCATAAAAAGATAAACTTTCATAGATACATCCGAAGTTTACATATACCAAGAGTATCAAAGAGCTAGGACAAAATGCTCTCAAAAGAAGTAGAGGCTCCCAATGCAAGGGGGCATGAATTCAAGAAAGGAAGTCAAGGTCGGTTCCCTCTAATAGAACCCTTAGGACTTCGGCTCCTCCGCCTACGAATACCACTCATTGCTCCATGAGACCTATGAGAGTGAGGTGCTTTACTATGAGCATGTGACTATGAAGGCCCCACCATGCTAGCATCACATTGTCCAAAACTAAGACGAGCCATCGCTCAGCATACTTGATTCTCACCCTTAATGGTGTCAACCTGGGTCTTCAAGTTAGTATTCACCTGACATCCATGATAGACAGGAGCAAAAATGTCAGTGTGTCACCAAGCAGCAAGGGGCACACCAGGATCATCTAAGAGACGGTCACGAGTCATCCTAGTGAAGGGAGAAGCCAATCCAACATTAATTTCATGAACAAAGTCCCTCCACTCTCTAATGTTACTTGAAGGAGAGAATCGAAAGAGAAACAAGTCAGTTCCCCATGAAAATAGAAAGGAAAAGAGTATGAAAAGCAAATAGACTATACTTACATGGATCACTAGGCTGCCAATTAGGGTCAAATTGTTGCATCATTTCATCTGAATGAGGAGGTCAAGGAACAACAGGAGGAGCCTCGGGGATATCAGGACCATCATTTGAATCACCAGTATCATCGAAATTCTCATCCTGCACATCCTCAAGAAGGGCCTTGTATAACGAATCATCATCATCTAGAACATAGTCCTCATTAGTAGACTCTGAATCCATAGTCACAATCAGAGATTGGGAAAGAGTTCCTCTCCCTTCCCTATGTCCTCATCTCGAAACTCTAGTAATGAAGACTCTAGGAGTCAAGGGAGTCCAAACTACGGTCCTCTGTCCAATCCAACCCATCTTTAGAACTATCCTGTAGCATGTGGGCACTAGGGGCAAGTCCTTAGGGATGTCCTCACCGAACTACGATGAAACACAATCAACCTGATGGACCTCAACTAGACCATTACGGTCTGAAATCTCAGATACTCTATGATAGTACTCTCTAACCTTGCCATCATGGGCCCAGGATCCCTCCATGTCACGATAAGAATAAAAAATCATGTCCTCATCTATAAGAGTCACAACAATGGGTAAAGAAACATCAAAGTGAACAACATGCATCCACATCGTTGCTCTCAGCACTAGTAGAAAAATAGGCAATAAATGACTAAAAATTGCAAATAAACTACTAGCTAGTAATTTATTTGCAATTTTTAGTCATTTTTTACTTGTTTTTCTACTAGTACACATGGTAAATGTCTATCTAGAATCAGAATGAGTTTCTAATAAGGCCTCATGTGCTCAAATATCAATGTCATGATCAAAGAAGAGTGGCTAAAAGCTAGAGCTCCTTGCCGTGAGATACGATAGAAGTCCCTATAAACCATGACAAAGATGCCCAGTCCCCAAGCATAAATTGTGCCCTCCTCAATAACATGAATGATGGGTGCCCAACACCATCTCAGATGACCCAAGGCCTTGTCTCCCGACATCCTCGATGCAATCAAACTGACCAAGAATCTCCTCAAAAGTAGGATGCGAAGGCGTGGCATAGAAGTGAGCTGGACTCCTATCTGATCTCTGAGGTGACTAACCCCCATGAACTTTGTCCAAGATGCCTTGTCCTTGAAGGACTCACTAGTTGGAAGGACTAAAGGATGTCCTCTCACAGGAACCCCAAGTATACAATACACATCATACAGAGTGATGGTCCACTCTCTAGAGATCTACGGGACCCTGAATGTGTTTCTTTCTGCATCCCAATAGGAAAGAATATCACAACATATATGAGACACAGGATGAATAACAAACACTTGACAAACTCTAGCTAGACCTACCCTCCTCAAAATAGCACGATCCTCATCACTCAATGAGGCAAACATCCCTGAGAGCCATCCCTGCTCTCAGCAGACATTCCATCGGATATGCATGTCCTACAAAATCAAAGGAGAACTTTAGATTAGATCTCGTAAACTCATAAAAATCCCTAAAAATCATAAAACTGTAGAAAAACTTTACACAAAAAAACATATAAACCTTCAAAATTGCAATAAATAGGTGAATACAGTAACCAAAACATGTCAAATCAAAGTAAAATGAGCATCAAACAAAGTGAAATTTTAGTCAAAATCAGCCCAGCAGGGTCGCCCTAGGGCGACCCTACTGTTTTGCAAGATCTCCTCCGGGCAACCTTGCTGTCAGACAAGATCTCTCCTAGGTGACCTACCTGACAAAAGGGGCAACCACAGAGGGAGATCCCTCGATCAAAAATTGCTCTAAAAACTTCATTTTTCGGTCAATTTCAGAAAACAAAAAACCTATCTTGCTCTAAATGACAAGACAAATACAATGCAACACAGAAAATCATCAAAAAATAGACAATTTCAAGAGATTTTTCACAAAATTTAAACTAGGGTTTAGAGAAGAGTTTTTCACTATTTGCGTACCTGATTCTCCATGGCTGAAGAAGAGGCAGCCATCTTTGCAATAACCTCAGTGATACCTTTCTAATGATTGCTCACATGATCGATTCCTTCGCCGTTTCACTCTAATCTCACAATTTGACTTGCTTTGTTTGCCCTTAGCTTAGTTTCATTTGTGCATTTAGATTAGTTCTTTTCTTTTATGCATCCTTTTCATTCATCATTTTGCATGCTTTCATCCCTACTGGTCCAAACTGACAGAGGCAAGCAACTAGTTGAACTCGAATGATCCATGGTAAGTTCATCATTTCAGTTTTCATTATTTGTTTTGATATATTTAAATGCTGGACTAATACTAGTTATTGCAAGTACAATTGTGGGAAAATCGACAACAAGTAAGGCCTAGTTCAGGAACGATACATACCTTTCATGTAGACTACCATCCCCGAGGGGTCAAATATGTAAGCACAAAAATCACACACAACCTCCACGAGGACCCCTATGATGAATCTAATCCTTGTCACATACATGTAAGCATGAAATAATGTCCTCTAAGCAGTAAACCTCTTGATGACATGTCTTCTTTTTTGTCTTGTGTTGACTCCATTTTGTCATTTTCTCTTTCTCATCGCTTGCGATGCTTCTCGGCACCTTTTTGTGACACTTGTCGATTTGTGTTTTCTGAGCTTTTGACCTTGCTCCTAAGCCTTGTAAGTGTCTTGTAGGTGAGTTTTCACCTTTCCAGGTTGTGTTATTCATCCTCTGCACCCCCTAGAAGCCTTCTAGAGGTCCCCCCTATCCATCTCCTGCTTTCATTTTTTTAGTTCCGCTCAACCAATCCAAATCTCCCCCTATTAATTACAGATCTCCCCCGGGAGATCCTATAGATGCAAGTGGAGATTTGGATTCTTGCACATGACTAACCTATTTCTAGAGGCAGAACCCTTCCTTTTCTTCTCTTCTTTCATTCCCCCTGCAGTTCTTCAGAAAACCTTGTCCAATCCGGATCTCCCTTGGGCAACCCTACTGGCAAAAGGGGCGACCCTATCATATTTCCAGCCATGGAAAAACTTGAGTTTCTCACTCGTTTTAGCTTCATTTTTTCCCATTTTTCTTCCAGTTCGTATGATTTTTGATGCCTAATATGGAGTTGACTATTTCATGCACCCACACATGCATAATTAACTCCATTTGATCTAAAATTAACTCCTCAATCAATCTCATGCATTCTTCCATCTCCATTTCCTCTTTAGTGATAAGCTATTATTGATTTATCACTCCATAGTTAGCTGAGTTCATTGGGTAATCAACCTTGTTAACTCCCCAATCATCCTTGTTAACTCATCAATCAAACGAGTTAATTTCTCAATCAATCCCATTCCCCATACCTATAAATACACCCCTCCCTCAAGCACAAAGGGAGGCAAATTCATTGTGCACACAACTCTTGCCAGTTTTTGCTCTCCAACTTAGCATTCAAATGCTCTTACAGGATGAAGGTTCCTTTTTCTTTATTCATTGTTCAACCAAGTATCGTTATGCTTCTTCATTCAACACCATTTTTCTCAACCAAAGCTCTCATTGAGATCTTTCAAGATTCAACAAGCTTCTTTTTGCTTCTTTGTGTCATTTTATCATCAAGAGGATCTCTCACTACTTCAAAAGGACTCGAGGTTGCCAATATCAAGGATTTTTAAGGGTAGTGGAGTCACACAAATCTTCATTTCTTTTAGGTTCCTTTATTGCTTTATTTAATTCATAGTAATTAGAAAACCAAATTTGCTCTTGGGAATAGTAAATGTTTTCTTTTTCCTTGATAGTTAGATCTTGCATGTTAGAATAATTGTTTTCATAATCCTAGATCTAGATGATTTGAAGAAGTAATTTCCCTTTTTAGATTAGATTACTTCAAAACAATCGAAAACCCAAAAACATAGATTAAGATTGCATTAGGAAAAGTCATATTAGCTTGCATTCATATTTCCCTTTCATAGATTAAATAGCACTTTCTCATTTCCAAAATACTAAAAAAGGACAAAAAAAATGTTTACATTTCATTTAGCGTTGCATGCATATAGAAACTCTAGAAAGACAAACTTGTAAACCCTCGATCCCATCATGAGGCAACCACGGTTAAAAGATTCAATCAAACCCTTGATCACATCACAAGGTAAAAACAAGTCAAAGCATAGCCAAACCCTAGGTCAACTAAACCCTAGGTCAAAACCCTAAATCTAGTTAAGGTTAGTCATCACACATCTACCTCCATCTTGGCTCTCAAATGTGCCCAGGAGTGAGAGCAAAGTGGGTGAGGGCTATCCGTGACGAGATCAAGGAGATCAATCCATGACAACGACAAGAAGGCTTTACTCTACCACAACAAGCCCCATTTGTCCTCTTATTGATAGAAGAACAAAGATAACTCTGAATACAATGAGAACTTATTCAACACATTGAAAGACAAGAGGACATAAATGAAAGAAATGACTTACCCACACAAAGGTGGAATATAAGAAACCCCAATAGGAGAAGTGAAACTAGTGACCCTTCAGGTTATAGGGTTATCTCAACAACAAATACAATCGAACAAAACATTCAACTTAGCACACAACAACAAAGGCCATAGGCCTTGCTGACCCCTCTCTATGAAGTCCAGCTCTCCAACGAGCCAGACCCCAGCCATGTCTCGCCTCCTCTCGACTGGCTACTTCCATGTGAGCGAGAGTGACATAGAAGATCACCTCGTGGCAAGGAGGGAAGGGTCTGTGTGCATGTCAAAATCTGACGGTCTAACAGCCCCAGGCAAACGGAGTCACAATTTTGAGTGTACAGAGTCTGCCAAAAACATTCTACAACAGTGATGGAGAGACTGACAATAGATTGTCCTCTTAATCTGTTCTATATTATTGATTCTAGATTTTATGCTCAACACCTAACAGATGTTGGGTAGATTCTTCACATTTCTCCTTTGCTTCATCTCTAGAAACTTTCTTCTCATTTCTACAGCTTCATAGATAGATTTTTCAAAAATAAAACCTAGGTCTTTGGCTTTTCCAAATTGTTTTTTCACACATTCATATTCTCAACAACTTGAATTTGTCACACATGGCATATCAAAATTCCTCACTCTGAATTGTATGAGAATACACAGACATTCCTTATGCATTGAAGTTTAAGAAGATTTCAATGCCTTTACATTCCACGCCCAGCAATTGCGCCCAACAACTTCCAAGTTTGGGATTTCTGCGCCCAACAAATTATGATTTTACTATTTAGATAATGACGCCTCACATTCTCATTCATTGCCTTTCATCTTCACAGGGACAAAATCAATAATTACTTTGATACCAATGTAGAGCAGTAAAAAATGAAGAGCAACATTAAAGATTTACATTGCATATTTAATAAAGATAAAAAGGAGTTTTATCTTAATCTTTCGTTGTGTTTTACATTCCATACAATTGGCTTATAAAGCCTTATTTTCCCATTTCCAAACTATCTATGGGAATAACTTCCCACCCAACTAACTACCTAATAAACAATTTATTAAATGTAAACCTTATTTCCTAACACCATCTGCATCTAACACAATATGAAGACACATCTTTACTAGTTTATGGTACAATATATGTTCTTCATATAGTAGACAATGGAGAATGAAACACTAGCACTGTGACAGGAACTAGGGCACCATGACAAAGTCATGATATTTCTCACCCACTTTGGTTTATTCCGTGTTTTATAAAATGGGTAACATGTTAACACAATGAGAAGTGCATGGGAGGTGACTTTTGTCCATTCTTACACAGCTACTTCTTTAAAAATTAAAAGAGGGTGATTGGACGCAGTTTTGTGGGTCAACAAAACATAAAGAACAAGCCAAAGCAATTCCCCTAGAAAGAAGAAACATTTTCAATCATTTATATTTCTCCATTTTGATAGAATATCTTAATACCTCATACCTCAATTTCTATATTATTATTATTATTATTATTATTATTATTATCTCATATATATATATATATGTTATTTACTCATCTATATCCACACAAAATTTTATATATTTAATTTGAAACAATTTGTTGATTTTTGTGGGCTGCAAGATTGATGTGATTCAATTTTGAAGAGTATGAAATTGAATCCTTAATTTAAACATTCAAATTCTAAATTCCTACTTTCTCATCCCTTTTTACTAGTTTTTGCGAAAAAACTTAACACATATTTTCATAAATTGTTGTTATGTCTTAGTATTTAAAGACATATGATGTATAATTAACTCATCATCAAAAAATCACAAGTGACTATAAGGACAAAAGCATACTTTGTTTTTGTAAAGGATAAAAGAATTAAAATCTACACTAGAATCATATAGACCAACTCCACATTTGCACATGTTATGTATGATCGTTTGTTCAAAGTCATAAAGTCAATCCATTTAAGGGGTTGACCTAGGTGAAATTGGCCCTAGCAACCTGACAATCTTCCATAAGGTGTTTGTAAACATTGTTGTGATGGATTCAAACATATGAAAGATGAAGGAAAATATACCTCCCTGCACATATTATGCTAGTTCATTTCGACAAGGCTAGGTTCATTTTCATACACTAGTTCAAGGTTACGACACTCATGTAAAAACCCAAGTGACTTAGTTTTTAACATCAAAAATTTTTGAACTTGCATAGAGCCTGAGATCATTTCTTTTAGATTGAGAGTATTAATTTTTGTACTAATGATTCCAATGTAACATCAACAACATTTCTTGATTGTTTATTCCCAAAGCTAAGTACCCTATCCTCCTTATTTCATTTCCGAATATTTATTGTATGTTCAATTCCTAGATAAATCTAGGTTAATTGTGTGATTATTCTTAGCATTTAATCAATTATCCTATACTTATGTAAAAGAGATTTTATTTCCTTACATTTTTGGTGAGCCTGGCATACCTACACCTAATAGGGTTTTAGTATGTTTTATAAAATTGCTAAATCTTATTTCCATGTCTTATTAAGGTTATCTTAATTTTTGTTGGTGCTACATAGCTATGTATTTTATTCTAGTTTTTGAGATTTAATTGTATTACCTTGTTTTTGTTGACCCTACCAACCCTCAAAATGGATTTTAGGGAACTACATTTTCATATTTGATATCTTGTTAATTTTTCTAATCTTTAAATTTGAGAATGATTTATATAGCCTTATATTTTCATCTCTCATAGTCATATAGCATGAGCTACTTGGGATCTTAATCTCTCTTTGAGAAGGAGTGCTTATCTTAACCCTACTATGGCTACCCAATCAAATGAAAGTGAAATCTTTTCTAATGCTCATGTTGAGAACACTTTTGATGATCATTTAACCAAGAATATTACGACCATGATGCTCAACAAGCTAATGATAATAACAAGGATTTTGTTTCATGTAATCCTATACATTGCACACCCCTTGTATTTGAAGTTGTTTTTGATATTATAAGGCAGAAAACTAGGGGCCGATCCCTTACAAAATAGAACCCACAAAGGGTAAAAAAGGCTCAAAAAATAAAATGAGCCAGTACCACCACCGACAGCCTACATATAGTCAAAATATAGTAACAAGATACTAACAACAAAAATCTAGCTAGTAGAAAGCATAGAAAAACTAGGAGGGGATGTCCTCCTCTCCCTTAGAAAGAAATTCTAGCATTTTGTCAAATTCTTTAACCCTGTCATTATTAGTACCATGAATAAGAACTTCATGTTCCCTCAGTAGGGAGAGATTGGCCATAGCAGTCCTGCATAACATGCTAGTAATGAAATTGCCAAGAGACAAGACTCTTTTTTCAAGGAACTCCACCTGGTCCTTCAGCTGAGACAGATCATCAACACCATTTAATTCCTCAATATTGTCTTCCTCCCTACCATCTTGAGCATTATTACCTTCCTTTTGAAACATATCAAGATCAACATAAACAATAGAGGGAACAAAGTGGGCATCCTTCCCACTGTTATCAACAGTATCGGTCACCTTCACTTAAGTAGAAATATCTCCCACATCCACATAGTCACCAATGGGGACAGAATTATGAACCCCAATATTATCTCCCTTATCAAAGGTTTCCACAAGAATGTCCTGCCCATCAATTTCTTCTTCACCACTAGAATCTTCAATAGCAATCTTCTGAACACCACCAGAATCTTTAGGATCTTCCTCCTCATGGGTAGAGGTTTCAGAATTGCTTTCAGAATAGTCAATCAACTTCAGCTTGGGAGCACGTTTGCCAGCAATACGACCAGACTGCCTAACAACAACAAATTTACCTTCCAGTTTAACTTTTTTGAAATTTCATGAGGGTCCCTCCCTACCCTAATTGTGCTCACTCTGGGTCCCAGAAACCCCAAAATTTGAATTGTACAATGAAAAAGGTGATGCCAACATTCATTTACAAGATTTTAATATGGCATATTTAGATTTTGTTTATGAAGATAGGATATTGGCTAAGTTATTTCCATGATCCCTAAAGGATTGTGCTATTGACTTGTTTTATTCTTTGCCTCTAAGTTTTATACAGTCCTTTGATGAGTTAGCCACTACTTGAACCTAAATTATTTTCACATCAATATGGAAAACTCAACAAAGTAGCGAACCTCTTAATGATTAAGTCATTCTTTTCAATCATTATTTGTAGTGAGGATCTTAATGATTAAGTCATTCATTTTAATCATTATGTGAACATTAAAACATCAAATTAATGATGATGAGGTTCAAATCATGTTTCTTGATGGAATTCCTCCCATTATTAAGAACACTATACACTTGAGTAGCTTCCCCTCTTTTAGAGATATAAATGTACTCATTTAAAGCATCTTGTGGTTAAATTACTCACATATCTAATACACTCAAGCATGGATCTTTATTGTCATCTACATCATCATACTTTTTTTTGCTTGCACAACTAGCCTTAGTTTTCTTCGGAAAAAATGAGGGTCCCCTTTTCAATTGAATCCAAAAAGTCTTATGGTCTTAAAAATCATTATTTAATTCTAAATATGGTTTCTTTTTTTTGTTTCAAACTTTTCTTCTCTTGTATTCTTAGAGAAATTAAAAATCTTTATTTTGTGAGTCTCAACTAGAATTCTTTTTCTTCAAGAAGTTTGAAAGATTTACTTCAATAAGTTTAAATACCTTTTCCCTAGAAGGTTTGAGAGATCTAAGTGCTACGAGCCTCCTTTGATTTCAAAAAATTGATTCTATGAGTTTTGTCTTTCCATCTCTCAGAGGGCTCTAAATGTGGTTAGCTTCAACCACTTCAAATTCTTTGTACTAAATCATATTTTGTGGACTTGAAATTATAATCCGGTTAGTTTATAAGTTGCTCATGTCCACCACTATGTACTTGAAGTGAGCTTCCTAATATGAAGTTTGGTGTCTTTAAGGTAGTTGGTGTATCCAAAATTAGTTTACTCCAATTTGATTCTTTTACACATCTAGACCCTTTCGAGATGAAAACCTCAAGTTCAAATATTTTTCTCCCAAAGTTAATTAGTTCATGCCACATGTCCTTCTCAAAGTAGTTAGATTTCTTTTTCCTAGATAAATTTGACTTAATCAAAGTTAGCCATGAGTTCTTCTCAAAGATCCTAAGATTGTTCCATGTGTCGCTCCCTAAATGAATTACCCCTTGAAACCCTTTTAGATAGATTTGAAACCTTGGTTTCAGCTAGTTTATGTTTCTCACTACGTCCAAACTTTAGAGACCTTGACTTGTAAAATTTTAGCTATAAAGCTCCCCTAGGTCTAAAACCTAACTAACTTTAATTTGGTGTCATTTTAGGTCTAGATTCTAAAGCTTGGGTAAATGTAATGTCCCCTTTTTAATTAGTTTATGTTTTTGGACCAAAACCCCATTCCAATATTCCCTATGGGATAAAGGGAAATGCTAGGGAAATAATTATTATTTTTAGCTTCCATTATTAATTATATTTTTGCATATTTGGAAAATAGGCCAAATAGATATTAAATTACTCTTGAATTGTCCAAATGGGGCATGACAATTCATAAATGGAGCATATGTAACTCCCAAATAATTTGGTATCTTTATTTATGATAGAATCTATGATAGGGTTATGGTAAATCCTATGAGAACTCATAATTGGGGAGTTACAATTGGCATTCAGTGGGGGAGTTACAAAGAACTTATTTTGGGAAAGAATATTGAATAAATAAAATATTATTCTTTTACATGTTGGAGGAGCATCTCATAATTATTTAAGAGGTGTAAGAAGAGCATATTCACTAGCTAAAAATAATTAGGAATGTATCACATCAAGAATTTATCTCACGACGGATATGTTTATGTAGTCATCAGAAAATCAATTGCCTTTTCAATTATCTCATAGCAGTAATGATCAAAAGTTTATAAATATCATTTTAAATTTATATTCATTATCCAACTCATCGAAAGGATCTAGGTAATGTTATTGTTAGCAATGATGGTCCATTCCATGAATCTTTTGCAAGATTTTGAGCTTCTTTGTTGGTTTATGGTAAATATTTTTAGAGAAGTAGTATACTATATTAGACAACACTTTGCCAAATTTCTATCATTTTGTGGTTTTATGCAGTAAATATTTTTGTTACCTTGTTTTATGAATTATTGTCAAGACATAGAGCATTTTCTATATTTTCTACCTACAACTATTTAAAACCTAGTGTTTTCTTATGATTGCCACTCACATGTTTCTTCGATTTTTTTTTTTTTTGAAAAAGTGGCATAGCCACTAAAATTTATTAATTTAAAAAAGAAAAATACAAAATGCCTGATTCAAAGAGGCATACCGGTAGGAAAGAATCAGGCAAAGAAAACCTCCGGTTGTAGCCTTTTAACTTAACTAATTACAAAGACGACTCAAAAGGATGAGTCAGCCAAGGCAAAATCAACGATTTCGATACAAAACCAACTTCTGTGTCCCAAGGGAACTATTACAAATTTTCATCTGATACATTACAAAATTTATAGGAAACCACATAAACACTCCCAAAACCATCAGATAACATCTTGCCAGCCATCAACAATTAAACCCTACTGTCAATGTTCCTCTTCTTTAGCCGGCTGAGGGGACGGCGGAGGAGGAGGAGGATTATAATGCAGAAGGAATGATAGAGCATTAAAAACCCTTATAGCATCATCTTTCACCTACCTACACAGCTCATTCCTATGACAATGAACAAAATTATGAAAGGATAGAACACAATTATTTTGAAGCCCATGCAGCATAGCATTATAAAGGCAATGAAGCCCAGGTCGACGGAAGAGATCCCTGTGAACAAAAAAGCCACCCACAAGAGCAGTACCCTCATACAAATCATAATCCGCTAAACTTTCATTAAAAACATCCATAGAAAATTGAGCATCATGAACAAACATAAAGCCCAAGTTCCTTACCAGGTTAGGATTTTGCACTAAGTCCATAGCATTAGAAAGAAAATGTGAAACAACTTGGGAAGGATATAGAGAACTAGGAAAATGCAAAACATCCCGACCACAAACCTGTATGATCACTCTCTCTACATCTTCCTCATAAATCTTGAAAACTTCATGCATAGAATTCAGATTGAGAAGGCCTAAAGAAGGCCATTCCCAATTTTGGATAGGTAGACAAATTCTTCTATTTCGCTGGGTAGAGGCCATAGAAAAAAAACTTCTCTCATACAGAAACTAGATTAGAAGACAGAAACAGAGAAAATAGAGAGAAAGAAGGCGATGACAAAAGAAAAACGATGCACACGATTATAATAACTAATTCCCCCAAGATACAATGAATGAAATCAATACTGAAAAGATATACCATTATGCAAGATCTACCACACTGCGTGCAACATTAAAACATAAGGACTACTCACCATACACAAACTGCCCACAGGACTAAAGAAAAACATCAGCTGTCAGAAAGGAGCCGCCGCAACTAGAGGATTCTCAATTTAGCGGCTAAAGGATAAATACTTTGCCTTTTTTAAGATACCTTCTACTAAATTCATCATAATTAGCCTCCATGTTAAATTGTACTTTCTTTATCTAAAATGTAGTTAATCCCTAGGATCAACGAAATGGAGGTGGAATCCCATTCATAGTAAGAGTCATTTATACAAAAAGTATAATTCGCTAAAAAATCCGCTAAAGAATAACCTTCCCTGTAACTATGCACTATATTAAAAGATTGAAAAATATCAAGCAAATTCCTTCCAGATTGCAAAATATAATCAATTTTCCAATTTGGCGAAGACTTAGAGGAAAATGCCCTGACAATATTCAAAGAATCCCCTTCCACTATTAAGTTAGGAATCTCACACTTAATTGCAAGATTAAGGCCTGCTAATAAAGCTAAAGCCTTTGCCTCATTATTTGAACACAAACCAAGTTTAACTAATAGAGCTCTCAGAACTAAGCCATTGTGATCTCTCAAAACACAACCAGCACTAGATTCACTAGGATTCCCCTTACTTACACCATCAAAATTTAGTTTAACAAAAGAAACAGGTGGAGGGATTCACTTAATGGTAGATCTGTCCAATTTATTGTTTGAAATGAAGCAATTTGAATTAGGCAAAAATAAAAATTTCCAGCTCTTAAGCATAAGATCATCCTAAGAAGTAAAAACTAGGGAACTAGACTTTCTAAAATGAAGAGAGGCTAAGACTAGTTCCGAAATCAACTTCTCAAGTTTAACAATAATTACATCAAAAGGATTGTGAGTGTTTCTAAAAATTCTACTATTTCTTTCAAGCCACAAAATCCAAATAACAATACTCGAAGAGACCACCCACAAATCAGAAAAGGTGGAATATGAAAACAAGATAGGCCAGCTTTGAAACACTTGAAGGAGGGAGGAAGGAAGGGGGTCGTGCCAACACAACTTCGAGAATAACCAATACCAAACTTTTGAAGACAATTGACAATTTAACAGCAAATGATCCACAGTTTCCTTCACTTCAGAGCAAAAAGGACAGAAGAAAGAATTAGCAATCCCAAGCCTGACTAACCTATCACTGGTAAGGATTCTATAATTCAAGGCTAACCAAGCAAAAGCCCCTACTTTAGGCAGACAGGGACCACTCCAACACAATTTATAAGGCCAATCAATTGGAGAAATAGAATCCTTACTAATGATACTTAGATAGCCTTGCTTGACTGAATATCAATCAGATTTAGACGGTACCCAAATGAGTTTATCTCTACCTCCTAATAAAAAAATCCTTCTCCCCTTCAAGATATTCCTAAGCAAAGCCTTCTTCTCTAACAGAATCAGAAAATCATCAAAGTTTTTCCACTTAACTTGATTAGTTACCAAATCAGAATCTACTTCAATGTAATCTTTAACTTTAGTTCCCCAAACTTGACATAAAAACAACTTAATTTCCTGAAGACCTTCTACATTTTTCAGCAGCTGATAGCTGTTCCAAGAATCATCCCAAAAAAGAGCTGAGTTTCCATCCTGAATAACCCAAGAAAGAAAAGGAGAGATCACCTCTCTACATTTTAAGACAAAATTCCAGATCTGAGAGCCCGTCTTTGGATTTAAAATAGTAAAAATTCTTTTAGGTGAAGATGAATCTAAATATTTAGCTTGCATTATTTTTCCCCATTTAGAGTCTGGTTTTTCATATAAATTCCAAACCAATTTAGCACCAAGAGCCTTGTTATGAGCTTCAATGTTATGAATTCTAGTTCCTCCTTGTTGCTTTGGAGAACAAATTTTATCCCAAGAAGTTAAAGGAATCTTTTTTTCATTTAGGTTAGATCCATTCCACAAAAATTTCCTCAAGATATTAACAAGATAGGAAATAATGGCCTTAGGCATTATAAGCACTGAAAGCATATACACAGGTACTGTCGACAAGACTGATTTTATCATTAGGATTTTACTTGCCAAGGTTAACCATTTACCTTTCCAAGAAGAAATTTTAGACTTAATACTCTGAATAAGTTTTTCCCAAAACATGTTTTTAACTGATCCCGAGAAGAGAGGAATCCCCAAATACCTTGAGGGAAGAATATCAACTTTAAAGCCCAAATATTTGGCAATTCTTTCTTGAACAAAAGAGGAAGTAAAAAAGAAAAAAAAAAAAGATTTCTCCTGATTAACTTTCTGGCCTGATACTAAACAATACTTTGAAATTACTTCCTTAATGCATTTAGCTTTTGATAACATAGGTTGGCCAAAAAACAAAGTATCATCTACAAATAAAGCATGAGTGATGGAGAAAGGAACTCAAGGAATTTTAATCCCCTTCCAATTCCCCAAGGTATTTTGCCGCAAAATCAATCTACTCAAACCTTCAGCGATTATGATAAAAAGAAAAGGGGACAAGGGGTCACCTTGTCTTATCCCTTGTGAGGATTTGAAATTTTTTGATTTTGAGCCATTAATCAATATTGAAAAACTTGAACCAGAAATGCAAGAAGAAATCCACTTACACCATTTCGAAGAGAAACCAAACTTAAGAAGAACTTGAAACAAAAATTACCAAGACACTCTATCGTAAGCTTTTAACATATCCAGTTTAATCAACATAGTAGAAGTTTATGATCATAAATTGAATGTAGTACCCCATGTGCCACCAGTGCACCTTCAGTTGTTTCCTTGCCTAGAACAAAACCACCTTGTTCCTCTGACACAATTTTTGGGATAAGACTAGAAGTCTTAAAGTAATAGCTTTTGAAATGATTTTATACAGAGTATTACAAAGGGAAATGGGTCTAAAATCAACAAAGGAAGAAGGAGTTGCAATTTTAGGAATCAAAGCAATGAAGGTAGAATTGATTTCCTTCAAAATAGTACGGTTTCTACGGGCTTCTTCTACTGCCAACCAAACATCTTTACCTATAAAATCCTAGCATTTTTGGAAGAAAAGTGGAGTAAAACCATCTGGCCCAGGAGATTTATCTAGATCTAGTGAAAAAACTACTGCCTTAATTTCCTCTAAAGTAAACTACTTCATCAGTTCTAAATTATCTTCTTGCGAAATCAGAGGAGGAATGTGAACTATAACTTCAAGCACAGTCGAGTGAGAAAAATTATTGTTATCCTTTGAAAGAAGCTTTTGAAAAAAATTAACTCCTTCGTTCTGAATAAGAATATCATCTTGCAAAATATTCCCCGAAGAATCTTTTATTGCATGAATAGAATTTTTATGTCCTCTAACCAAAGCCGAAACGTGAAAAAATTTTGTATTTCGGTCTCCTTCTCTAAGCCAAATCTCCCTCGATTGTCTCCAAAAAATCTCTTCTCGAGCTAGAACTTCCTCCAATTGATATTGGAGAGATTTTACACATTCAATAGAGGCAGAATCCAAGCCATTTTTAATAATGACTTCATTTATCTGATCTAGCTGGGATTGCAAAACAACTTTATGAGAAAAGATATTACCAAAATAAAGTTTATTCCACTCCTTGATTTTATTTCGTATAAATTTGAGCTTCTCATTAAGCCAAAACATGAGAGAGCCTTTCACAAAAGGGGCATTCTTCCACCAAGACTCCAAAAGAGGTAAAAAATTACAATCTCTAAACCACATAGCTTGAAATTTGAAAGAAGATCTAAATTTCTTTTTAGTCATGTTCAAATCTAAAAGAGTAGAAATAGGAAAATGGTCTGAAGCAGTAAAAGGAAGAACAGAGGTACCAGATATTTTAGAGTCAAGACACCAGGCAAAAGAGAACAAAAATCTATCCAATCTTTCTGCTATATTTAAGAAATCCTTTCTCTGATTTGACCAGGTGAAATTCCCATTTAATAAAGGGCTATCCAGCAAAACATTATCTGAAATAAAATCATTACAATCCTCAATTACCCTCTGGGGAGGACAGATACCTCCCGATTTTTTAGACAAACAAGTAATAGCATTAAAATTGCCTCCTAGAATAACTTTTTCTCCAGATAAATTTTCCAAAAGTGCAGACAGAATATCCCGACACCTCTTTTTATCATTAGTCAAAGTTGGTCCATAGACATTAAATAAACAAAAAGTGAAAGTTGGGGAGGTAATTTTAACTAATAAAAAATTTGGGGTAAAACAAATCGATTCTCCATCACAAGTTTTATTATCCCAAAGAATAACCAAGCCCCCTAACGCCCCCTGAGTTGGAGAATGAAGAAACTTCCATTTAAACCAATTTGAAAAAATAATATCAGCTTGAGTTTGAGACAACTTAGACTCCTGAAGCAGAATAATATCCATACCTGCTGAATCAATCTGATGCTTAACCAAGCATCTTTTGTTAGGGGCATTAATGCCCCTAACATTCTAGGATAGGATCTTCATTGCTCCCAAGGAGAGTTTCTCACTCTCCCCAATCTCAAACAGGTTTCAAGGGTAGCCTGCAACCCAGCCTTAATTTCTTCCTAAGTTTTAAAAGACTTTGGTTTCCTACCTCTCTTGGAAGGGGAAATGGACCTAGAATTTAGTGGAGAATCCTGATTGGAAGTTTGAGAAATGGATAATTTTGTGGCAAAATCAAAAACCTCAGTAGCAATAGAAGGAATCAGAGACTCTGGTTGAGGAAATGAAAAGTTTTGAACTGGATTTAAAATCTCATTACCAATTCCATCCCCCACCATATCCTTCCAAGTCTTATTCTCTACGTCTAACTGGTCATTACTTACCAAATTTGATACAAAAGTGTTATTAATAGGAGAAATATTCATACCCGCAGCTTCATGGGAATCTTCCTCAATTACCTCTTCCACAATTTCATCAATAAGATCAGAAGCAACTTTATTTGTAGTTTTTTCAACATAGGTTTTCGCCTCCTCCTCAGACAAAGAAAAATTTACTAAGTTGGAGAAATCATGATGACTGTCATTTGAAAAGAAAAACTCTTCTTCTTTGTCAAAAGATGGAAATAAATTCTTTTTTACTTGCTCTTTATGAGAAAAATTGGGAGTATTTGATTCTTCCCCCTTCCCAACATTAAAATCAAAAGAAAAATCCTCCATTGATCTATTAACAAAGTCGTTCCCCTCACTCCTAATAGTAGAATTAATTAAATGATTTAAAGAGGCTTCCCCAAGATTTACAGAGTCAAGATCTTCCCATGAAATGTTATCTTTTTCCGAACCCTCACAAGCCCAATTATATTCATGAATTTCTGGCTTTTCCATAGACATAGGGTTTTCGAAAACAACAACTTGTTTCTAGGTCCCAAATTTAGAATTAAATTCCATGAATTTAGGAAATGGAAATGAGGTGTTTAAAATTAAAGAAAACCTTATCGGTAAATCAGGTTTCTGAAAGTTAGACATATCATGCTTGACAAAGAAACCCATTTTCTTAGCACAGAATTCAATAAAATTAAGATCTCTATACTCAAGAGGTAGATTTGGCAATGAAATCTAGAACGGAACAAAATTCATATTCGCTTTAATGGGATCAAAATTTGGTTCCCATTTCTGTATGCAGATCCCTTTACCTTGGTAAAACCATAATTTTTGTTTTAGGGCTTCCTCACATAAAACACCATTTTCAAAAATAACCATAAAAACACAAAGCTCCTTATGCAGAAAGAAAACATCAGAAACCCCTTTCTAGGAAGCCCTAATCCAATTAAGAAAGATTTCAGAATTAAGTTTCAAATTCCAAACCTTGTCAATAAGTGCCCTTGTTGATAAATCTTGGATATAGGGATTCACCAAATCTTTAGGGATTTCAACATTAACAGTTTTTGCTGAAACCCTAACATCAGAGTTTGAGTTATCTTCTTGAGGGGACGCATTTGAAGAAGCTGGTTTTACCCTCCAAACCTGAGGCTTTCCATTACCCTTCTCTGCCCTTTTAGAAAACCCAGCTCGAGTATTTGGAAAAGAAGAGTGTTGCGCAAAAAACCTTCTGTTATTCCAAAAATTAAAATAACCACCATTGCCATAGCGGGGCAAGGCAGAAAAGTGACATGCATTTCTATATAATCTACAAAACCCTAATCCTAACGACTCCTGAAAAGAGAAACGCCTTCCAATAGCTTCAGCAAATAAACTTTGTTGTGAGCGCAATGGTCTTCTTTCAAAGACCTTTCCATATTGTCACATTTTTGTCACCACAATTCATTAAAATATTTTAATAGACTTTAATTTCCTAATTTTATGTATTCTTTTCTAAATTTAGATGAATTAGATTTACAATATTGTTCTTGGATATATATACTTGTATATACTGTGAGACCCCTACTCATGTACTCCTATTTCTTTGAGATCCTTGATGTTCCTAGAGACATTTTGATGATTATGATACTCAGTACTTATGGATGACACATTTATTTATTGTGGATGATATTTGATATACTTATGGATGTTATATATTATGATTTGATTCCATATGATATCCTTTGATGAGATTATTTGATATATGTAATTGTGAATGATGAATTTTATATGTTAGTCTATGGTTGCTAATGGATTTGTGATAATATATTATTTTTGATGGATATATTTTGACTATATATTGTACTGACACTTCTTGTTGAGTGTATAGGTGGAACTATTATGTCAATGGATGATGGGGGTGATTTAGCAACTTTATGTCTTTCTATGTGATGTCGAACCTAGGCATGGAGCCCTAATGTCTATTGGCCATGATGTTAAGAAATGTTATTTTTAATTTTGTGTGATAAAATGATTATGTTCTTGTGTGGGTTTTAATCTTGTAATTTTTAAAGTGATTTTTAAGTGTTTTTAAGAGGTCTAGGTTGTATTTAATGTTTGAGAAACTATCTTATGTCTAAGGTACATAGGTTAGAAGTTTATTTTTGTCATTTATAATATTTTAAAAGGTTTTTAGACCCTCCTTTAAGCCCCACTTACAAAAGTGACGAAAATGGGAAGGTAGTTGGTTGGTCGAATTAGTTGGGTAGTTGAATTAGTTAGGTGGTTGAGTTAGTTAGGTGGTTGAGTTAGTTTTGGGTAGGAAGTTACTCCTTCCTTCTCTTTAAAAACTCTTCATGGAGTGGGGGGTGCTTGCTCATTTTATGATTTTCATTCAAGGATTCTACCATTAGTGGGATATTGCGATTGAGGTATCATGTTTTTCTTTATTGATTAAATATAAATGATATGTTTTTCTTTATTGATTAAATGTAAATTTTATATGTTTTTCTTTATTGATTAAATGTAAATATTATATGTTTTTTATTTATTAGTTAAATGTAAATATTGTATGTCCTAAATATTATATGTTTTCTTTATTTATTAAATGTAAATGTTGTTTTTCTAAGGGTTTGTTGCTTGTGAAATTGGAAAAATAAACATTTCATTGTAAATCTTGAAAGAAGCAAATTTGTTGCCTTATTTGCATGTCATAAACCTAGATCATCATAGCATGAATTATATTTCTGATTTTTACATTAGATCTGATTTGAACAACAACAATTAGTCATTTAATAATTATATACGTTGCATTTAAAATATCTTCATTGCTAGATTTTTACAGAAAAGAAAAAGAAATTTGTATTTTTTTAGAAGACATAGTTACTATTGAGATTTAGGATTCACATTTAATATCTTGTTTAAAATTTGCTGCTATCATTTACATTCTTAAATTTGATTTTAATTTGTTGTACCTCATGCCATATGTCATCTTGCATTGAAAATTAAAAGAAAGAACAATTTTTATTTAAGGATTTTGTTGGGGGTTGTGAATACATTCTTTACTTTGTGTTATGTGATGTTCTTATAGGGGAGTTGACCCCCTCTTGTATAGAGGAGCCTTGGTCCTCCACGTATAGGGGTTTGAGTGGGAGTAGCTCCCTCACATTGGAGATTTTCATTTTGGAATATGAGTATTCCATTCAAGTAATGGCCATTACCGGGGTACGAGTACCCTTGTATCTATGGGATATGAGTATCCCTTTGTATTTTTTAGAAATGTATATATATTATTGGGAGGTATAAGGGTGTGGATTGGGTGGAGAGTATGATATATTTTATTCCCCATGTCTAGTTGAGCCCCTACTCCCCCTAAGTGGTTTCCCCTTGAGGTAAACCAATGTGATAGAAATGTGTTGTGCTTTATATATATGTAAAACATTATTGTTGTACTTGTGTACGAGTTGTGTGGCTTCATATGGCTAAATGTTTCCTCATGCTCGGGGGTGGGCTATTATACAACCCTATGGATGGGTGGAGAGCCCATTGGCATATTGTTGTTTTTTCTCTCTTGTTCATTTTTCAAGTTCTTGGATGGAGGTTGAAGATGTTTTGGAGTTGTTCAAGTCTCTTGGAAAGAAAAGAAATGTTGTTTTGTTTTCAAGAAAGACATCTTTCTTTCATGATGTACTTTATGTACCAAATTTTGTAGATCATTTGAAAAGTGTTAAAGTAGAAAACTTGTGTTGTTACTTATGGATTTGAGGGAAAATAAAAAGAAAAGATCAATTGTTAAGTTTTAAGTCAAAATGGATGTGAAAGAAAAGAAAGTTATGTGTTTCTTTGGAAGAAAAGATTGTATCATTGCATTATTTAGTTATCAAGGATCCTCATGTTTCATAGATTATCTTGTAATCATTTCTTATACACTTGATTTAGAAAATGTTAAAGAAAGACAAAAATGATTTAAATGTGTAATCATATTGATTGCATTGTATGATTCAATGAAGCAAATCAATAAGAAGAAAATTAGTTTTGAGTTAAAAATAAGGTAGTTTCTATTTAAGAATATTTAAATTAAGATTTGGGAAAAAATAATTAAGTTAAATGGAGTTAAAACTTAATTGTAATAAATCTATCAACTTAAAACTTAATGAAAGTGTAATTAAATTTCCTTGTTTAAAACCATTGTCAAATTTCATAATATTGTGATGTAATAAATATACATGTATTTTTAACTTGACTTAGTCATTAATCAAACATAGAATCAGATTATCATTAAACATTAAACTTGTCTAGTGGTGGTGAATCAATTGCCAATAAATTATAAAGTTATGATTTGACATTAATAGTAATAAATTGGAGTTGTAATTAATCTTAAGGTTTATCTCAATGAATGAATCTAGTAGATAGGATAAATTCCATAGAGATACGTAGGAGATCTTCTTGAACTTCAAATGAGTGAGGAAATCCCTTAGTTGATGAGAATTGAAAACCAAGTCATCAAAGTAATAGCTAACTTATTTAAACCTAAATAATCAAGAATATTAGTATAAACCAAGTGGAAATTTGGTTTAGTTTGAGCATTAAGTCAATGATATCAAATTTTAGACTATGAATTAAAACATAGTAAGTAGTTACATCTAAATCTAAAACTACTAAAAATAATAAGTGAATGCTGATTATAGCTTAGAACTTGAAACTAAGCTAATCTATCTTTTGAATCTTGATAGAATCAAAATGATTCTTATGTCATTGATGTTAATAGTAAAGTTAAGAAATAGTTTCGTTCACTTTAAAATTTTGTTCCAAGCATGATTATTTGTGCAAGATTATTTATATTAAATGTAGCTCTTCATTTTCAAACTCTTGATAGTCAAGTTATTATTAAGCAATAATTTTTCTCTTTATAGCTATACAAGAGAAACAAATATAGATAGAAAAGGGGAAATTAGTAATTGTTAAGTGGTTTGTAAACTAATAAAACTTAAAAGGTAACCAATTTCTATACTTTGGGATACCTAGGAAAAGTCTTGTACATCTAAATATGGAAAACTTAGGGAAAAATGCAAACTAGGATAGTCTAAGCTATGAGAGGACATTGTAAAATTGGTGTCATCGATCTTAGATGAAGGCTAAAACTTGAAATTACCTTAGTAGTAATAACAAGTTGAAAAAAAATTGGTAGTTGTGTTTGGATTAGGTTGAGTAAAATTTAGGGCATGACATATGCTTTTGGATACATAGTTACATAGATGACTGCAATGTGGGAAATATATAAATTCTACCATTATTATTTAGAGGTAATGGCTAATGATGATAAAACTTATTTTAGTAGATTTTTCTGAGATCATTTTTTTTTGATGTGTAATAACAGTATTATATTAAAAGATGTCAAAGGAGAATACAAAACATCAGCCTTCCCATGGCTGGTCTGAGACTAACAGTCTGCCTATAAGAAATGAGAAACTAGGAACTAGACCACGCAGGGTCATATTACTAAGCGATAGAGGAAACTTACTAAAACCTATACTAACAATTCGAAGCTCTAGCTGAACAAAATGGAGCATTAGAAGTAGACAGAACTAGATATTTACAGATGTAAAGAGCCTATGGAAGTCTTCCACCCATCCGAGACTGTCAACCACCTCCAGACCCAGAGCCTTTTTGAAGTAGCTTACTGCCAATGTCGCTTGATCTTTCAGCAATATCAGATCAAAGCCTCAGACATCTAGTATGAAGGGATAAATCTTGATAACATCGCCAGGGTCTTCAAACAAATACCAATCCTTCAGACGCGAGATGCCAACCCCAGGCCTGGCCATTTGCAGTAAAGCCTCTAGATCCCCCAGATGCTCTGCATTGAAGACACCCTGCATAATGGATTTCGCCACTTGTTTGTCCGTTCCCAACTCGAGCAGCATCGCCAAAACCTAGGAAGAAATATCTATATCGACCCAGTATCGTTCTCCATTCTCCAAGAACACCCTGCCCAACACCATCTTCATCGCCCCAACCATCAGTGCGTCGGACTTGCGCAACATTCTCTGTAGCTAAAGATCAGTGATGGCTCCAAGGAAGGCCATCTGCCATTTGCGATTGGTTAAATGAACTGGCGTGTCCATTCTGCCACACCTAATAGCATCTGCAGAGATAATGGCGACGAAGTATGAAGGCATCACTTTGAAACCAGGGGGGAGAATACTGTGAAAAAACTATTGCCAGCCCTAAAAACATGCTGCCGAAAACTTCTTGAAACCCTTCTATGAAATGAATGCCAGCATTCGGCTCTCGAGGACACTACAAGGAATGAATGCAAGAGTCTAATCGGCTCGTGCCACCACTCGCCCTTCCAACTCATAATTGCCTAATCCCCTGGCTCGGGCTTGCCACCTCATGCTGAGGTGGCAAGGCTCCCACCCATCCACCCACTTTTTGAGATCATTCTTTAATGATTGGAGATAAATTATTTGTTGCACATGTTGAAGCCATATGGATATATGTTTTAGTTTAGATTATAGGAAAAGATAATATGTTATTGCCAAGGTACTAATTTCTTTTGTGCATTGAGTGTTGGTCTATTGAGTGACTTCAAATTGTGAGAATATGAAGTTCGTGTCTTTGTCAACTTTAGTAAAATATATTTGTGTTGCATGACAATGGTATGCAAGGCCCATCATTCATGAAGTATTTGATTTTTATGTAGATTTTAATTTTAAATTTTTTTTGTTGCTTTGTGATAAGGATTGCATCTATTTCTACATAAGATTATATAAAAATGAATAAGGGATTTGATTAATTTAGTGCATATATAGTTTACATACAAGTTTCTCATATCTTTATTGTAAAACATATAAAATTATTGCAGTGATTTCCATCCTACAAGCAATCAATTTTTAAAAAATGTATAAATTTTGTATTATCTTCCATATAATTAAGAATTTGGCTATGGAAAAATCAACTAGGCATCCTTAAGAAAATTTTATTATAATTAAAAAACTATTGGCATGCCCATTGAACCTATGGGTCCAATTGCTATTATAATATTATTTTGAAACTCAACTCTTTTATACATAAATTAATTTTCCCACAGTCAAGGTGTGACATCCATTTGCTTGGTCCTCCACTACCTAACTATATATATAAATATATTTTTTTCAATGATTGAACGCTTTTGACTAGAGCTATGAATTGGTGAGGCCACAAGATGAGGGACCTCATCCCATGGCATTAACATTTGACATGAACTGTAGTGCCCCTCATTTTTTATTTCTGATCTAGTTGTTCTATTTAGGCATTTGGGACATTTTGGATTTTCTATTGTTGATGACACTTGTTTAATTACTCTGATGATACTGGTTGAACTATATGCTTATATTATGGATAGTTACAAACTCATTGATTTTATGGATAAATTTTAACATATGCTTATTTCATGATGTTTTATATAGTTGTTTAGTTCTAATGAACTTGCTTCATGTAGTTAATTGTGATGTGATTGGTGGAAGGGACAATGCCGCATTACTCATATGTGAGTACCCTACGACATTGCAACTCTCTTCCACGGTGTGTTGATTTGATGATTATATGTATACATATGTTCGACCCTTTTCATTGGCTGCAGGTTGCAGGTACCAGGCATCGACTCCACCTGAATTGGCAGGTCTGAGCATGCCTTATACCCAATGGAGAATTGTGGTTCGGAGATGGAAGAAGATCCCTTAGCTTGGTACCATCCTCAAAGAGGATGAGTTGTCTTGTTCTGTATTCCTGTCGGGTTGGTCGATTAGGTGGGTGGTCAGTGTTTTTGGTCTGGTTGTCTGTGTTGTTTGAGTAGTTTATCTTGTGCATTATTGCTTGATTAAAGTTGTTTTATTATTCCACCCTAGTAAATAATGGATTTTGTGGGTTTAAATGATTTTATTTAGGTAAATTCTATATATGTGTTTTATGGTATTATATTGTTGGAAGTCAATGTGTGCATGAAAATAAGAATATTCCTTCTCTATGTGCTTAATAGATTTTAAATATTAGGTGTTGTCAGAGAATCGGGTATGATATATTTCAATTCAATGAATTTGATTCTAGGGTGGGAGTAGTGGAAATTTAGTGGGGAGTAATGGTGGTCAGTACAGGAAGAGAATTTATTGCTTTTACTATTTCTTTGTTTTGAAATATATATTTTGGGGAATTGGAGAAAGGGGGGGAGGAGGAAAATTTTCGGAAAAAAGGGAAACACAAAAGGGTAATTTATCCAGGGGCGTAAGAAATCTGTGGAAGTTTGATAATCTTCTCTCCCTGACCTATTCTCTTTGATTTGTGTTCACTCTGTATTCATATGATATAGAACAGTTTTGAAAATCTGGAATGTCCTTATCCTGTATCTGTATTCAAAATCTACTAGCATGAGGATGAGAGCTGTTCTAGATAGTTCATTGATCTCTGTTGTTTGCTATGATATCCATTTGTTATAAATCAAATTCTGGTTTAAAATTTTGGGAGCCTCCTCTATAATTTTTGCAACCCTTATCATATTTCACCCTTTTTGTTGACCCATCTGAGTGCATGTTGGAACCTGTTGTCGAGTGATCTGTCAAACCAGTGTCTAAGCCATTCCATAGATCCATCTAGCAAGTCGTATATGTCTGTGCCTTTAACAATTCCATTGTTCCTCCATTCGGTGATTATTGTTTCTATCGTAGCTGTCTCTATTGAAGTAGGCTGTCAAGAAAACTTTGCGTTCCATTTTAGTTCCTTATACTAATTCACAATAAGTTATCTCAAGGTCTCATTGCATTCACCTAGAGTCGATTGCTTTGCAACACTAGCTTTACATTGTAAAATTATGTCTGTAAATTGTGGGATCCGGGTAGAGTCTTATGCCTTGCACTTACCTTCCCTCCCATCATACATGCAATGACACCCTAGGCAAGAGGACCTTCATTTAAGGATGTCTTACTGCCTGCGTGCCTTCCAGATCGAAGGTTAAATGGCCTCAGAGAAAGTTACCCTACGTCTTTCCTGCTTGGAAGACTGGATGAATGCTGGGTTATGAGTTTTAGGTAACATATCTCTTGCAAATATGTTGTTGTGTTTATAATGCCAAATTTTAAGTGATTTAAATTGTTGATCATCCAACGTTTTAGTAAGTCTTATTTTTCCTTCACGGCATGCATTCCTCTAAATGATTTATGTTTGGCATTACTCATTAGACTCTGTGCTCACCGTTGTTATAGTTTGCCATCATTAATGTTCCTCTAAGACTTTCCTATTCTCCAATCCACCTGTAGAAGACTCTGGTTTCTAGTAAGCCGTTCATCATGCTACTTGTAGTGCTCAGGTCTTCGTGGGATAAACTCCTGGCAAGCATAGGTTATGCCTTTTCGTTTTGTGTAAATTAGAAAGTTTCTATGCATCCTTTTAGTAGTTTGTCAGGTCCAATTCGCCAGCTACGTGATTGCTCCAAGTATTTCATTTTAGAATAAGATCTTTCTGTGTTAAGAGTTGATATTACAGAGCATTATGGCTTTGCAATCGTTGAGTCTAGTGTATAGTATCTTTAACATGTCTTTTGGTCGATCTGTACCATGTTCTCAGCACATATCATTGTATCCTCTGTAGAAAGTTAAGCCCCTTTATGTTTGAATACCCTTTAATCGAATCCCAAAGTGTTGTTGCTGCCGAAGTTAGAAGGTGCACAGTGAGATGTCACTAAATTGTAATGGTAGCAACTCCACCGCGGCACTAAAGTGTAAAACTGTTAGAAATGATTGTGACAGATTTCAATAGATTTTTACTATTTTTGCTATAGTCCTTTTTCGACGTATATTCTTATGCACCGTTTCCTTTTATGATGTGCACTTTAAGCTTTTGTGCCCTTATAAATTATATGTTTTAGATTCTTGAGGGCAGTATTTAATCTTCTAGCTCGCTTACTGTCATTGAGAAGGACCCGCCAAGCCATTGGTAAACTAGTCTATTTCCTTGCAAAATACTTCTTGTTTAAAACAAAAAAGAATATTAATTAAAACTGAACCGATGCTTGCATTTTGAGTCATCTGTGGTAAATGTGTCCATTTGAGACACATCCATTTGATAATTGAACAACCTTTTGTAAGTGGTCATTTTAGAGGTAACTATCATTAGGATAAAATACTGATTAAGAATAATAAGCTCATCGTTTCGAATGAAATACTGTTAACCATAATCTATGGTCATATTCTTTTTACATTCTTAATTTCTCTTATTAGTAGGACTAAAGTATAATTATAATTTCAATGACTTGTTACTCTTTGAATTGTTTTGTTTCTTATAGGATTAAATTTTAGATGTATAGTTGATTATTTGAATAGAATCTAGTATATAATAATTTAGGCATTGATAAATGAAAAACTAGACTTTCTGTAGCTTTTTATCAAATGCCTTTATGTTATATTAAATAAATGACCTAAGTAGATCTAGGATTTAATGATATTATTATGTAAATTAGTGCAAGGGAATTATTCTAAATAGATTGATTAAATTATGAGGGTTATTATTACTTCATGTAATATCATTAAAATATATACAAGTCCTGTAATTTAATTGTAATTTTGTTTTTTGTAATTAAATCTTTTATGTTTGAGTTTTAGTATTCTTAATGTAATAAATTATTATGTTTAAAATATTGTTGATTTTGAAAAAAGTCATAGTAAGGTCATGTTAAGGGCTCAGGATTAGTTTCAAAAGTTCTTGTTGTGCCATGTATCTTGAGTTGGTTTTTTTTGTCCTTCTATTTGGGGTGTTTCTTTATAGTTGTATTATGTTGATTTTTCAACGAGAGGTATTTATATTGTAGAAGAAAAAAAAAATAGAATAAAGAGCTATGAAAGTTGTATTGGTATGTCAACCTTGGAGTTGATGCTTGTGATATTACTCTGTTTGCGAGACGGTATATTCCTTGCATCACTATTGATTTTTTTTGCTTGATGTGAGGGGTCTTCTAGTTGCAGATAGGGGAGTGGCTCTCAATGGGGGCCGGAGCCCAAAGTGGCATCCAGGATAACCCATGTGAGAGTTTCCTTAATCAAAGTGATAACCTAATTAATAAACTTTTGGGGTTGGGAAGTAAACACACCTAACAAGATAATTAGATGCCTCACTCATGGGTCAAGTACTCGTTTAGGCTTGAGATGAGATGGGAAGGCCTGGAATGGTAAGATCAACGACCTTGTCCACACGAAAGGTATGTTGATTCCGCGTGAGTTTGTATGGGGGCTGAGGCCTAGGAAGGCCAACCAGGACAACCCATGACAAACCTTGTGATGACACTGCTATCTACTGCAGTCTAGTAATCCCTTGTTTACTTTGTCTTTCTTTGTAATGGTTGCCTCTGGGATGGATGTTTGTGCTATGCTTGTGTTCTGTGTGGTCATATTTGGTCCTAGTACTTCTTATTCTCTTGTCAAGCTGACTATTCTTGTCATGGGATATTCTGTCATCTCCTAGCTCGGAGGGGTGGACCCCAGGGTTCCACATGGTTGGGTGGAAGAGCCTTTTCCATTGGTTGTTCCTATTCATCTTGATCCTTCTTCGCTGCAGATGTGTTCCAATTCCAGTTTGTACTTATCCTCATGGTTGTATCACACCTTCTTGATGGTAAACTCTTATGGTCCTTTGTAAACTGATGTAATTCGATCATTATATTGGAAATCTTGTTATCTTGTAATCTTGTAATGATCTTATGTAACTGTACATCTATGCTTTATGAATGACGCAAATCCTCTTCGGTTGTATACCACTGGTATTGTTGTAATGGTATGTTTTCTGATGCGGTTATGTTCCCTAGAGATGTTAGATGTTCTTTGTTGTAATGTTGTTAACTAAGAATTTATATCTTTGGTTGTTTTAAAATTTAAAAAAAAAAAAAAAATAATCCTGTAAGTTTTTGCTCTTGTTGTCTAACGCTCTAGGGTTGCATGACGGGGCATCACATGAACACTTACATTAATGCTAGAGGTTCAAACCCATGAGCTCATTGGCTCAGCGAAGGCCCTCTGCGTGGAAGCACAACAACCCAACAAAGGCATAGAACCTACGAGCACATTAGCCTAGTGAAGGCGTAAAGCCTATGAACTATTTTGTCCCAGTGGGGGTTTGAAGCCTGGTGGCCGCCACTACAACCAAGCGACTTAACCACCGAACCATGCCTTTAACAGCCACTACCTAACTATATTTTAGGGCTTAAGATAAAATTCTTTTTTAAAATGACAAGTTAGGCATTTCAAAACTCGACAGGAGAATAAATATGTTTGAATTCGTAGAATAGATTTACTGCATCATCAAGCTCATCATGGAGGGAAGTGGTAAATTAGACATAAGATTGTGGGTAAACCTATGGTTGACCATTTCTCATTTCAATCCAAAGTTAACATCAACCTTCTCAAACTTAAATTAGCTCTTTTAAAATTATAAAGAAATAAAATAATATTCTTTATTAAAATAAAGATTAATGAATATTGCAAGCAATATAATTTAATTATTTTAATTTAGAGTTGTCATAATTTATATGATTTAACTATAAAAGAATTGAAATTGTTTTAGATAAATTATTTAGGTTAATTAAATAAATGTAAATAATAAATACATAATTATTTAGATAATAGAGTTGGAATTATAATTATAATAAGTATATATGAAAATTAAATGTAAGGATTAGGAGTGGTGGTTTGTGCTAAAGTTCTAGGGTTTTTGGTCGAATTCCTTGACTTGTCCTCAAATTCTAGGGTTTGTTGTGTTTATTAATGCTTATTTTTGCGTCCTAGGCTTAAAATTTAAGTCATGTGATTGCTTGGTCATTTTATGTTATATTTTGTTGTTGACCCCCTAGTCCTAGTTTCTGGTCTTTTAAATTATAAATTAAGTCCTAATTGTGGTGTTTTACTGGCCCATTTTGTCCTAGACTACCGGTTGAAAGTTCCCGTGAATATTTGAAATTATTAAAAGTCTAAGTCTATAGTGCGAGGGATTAAGTGTAGTGAAGACACTTGGTAGCTTAGCGCGAGCCCACAAGCCTTAGAGACTTGTACATTGTTAGGGTTGCGCTGCTATGGAATAATGCCATCTGTCAAATGGGTCCGTGGTCTTGCTAAAGTCAAAGAAAAAAGAGGTCTAATTGTGTGGTCTTTGATTGGTCACAAACTACCATGGAGGACATGTTGTTAGATATGATTTGGCACTGTGCTGTTGCGGTTTGATGCCATGTGTATGGGGCCTATCGAGTGCATACAGAGCCTGAAAGATAGTGCGTTCCACTTGGTAGGAAAGTGCGAGCCCACACTGTCAGAAGCCTAGGACCTAATGGGAGGTCCGGGGCCGTGAAATAGTGACATGTGGAAAATGTTGAAGGTTGACATGGAAAGTTTTCTTTTTTGGCAAGATGTGATTAGTTGAAGATTTTTCAATGCTCACGAATTTTTTTTAGTTCTCCTAGATTGCTTTGAGTCGTCAATCTTGCCACGACTGGCCTTCCCTTCAACGGTCTACATTCAAAATTTTGAATTTGTCTGTTGCAGATGACCTGATCAAGCAAGTGAGCAGTAATGGTGGATATGACCAATATACCAATCAATTATAGGGTCACCTAACACAAATAAATAGTGAATTGGAGTTGTTGTGATGATTATTTATTATTGCATAAAGAATTTTTTAGCAATTCAAGTTCTCTGCTTCTCTTTGGTAAAAATTAGGGTTTACAGGAAGAATCCAAGTAAGTGAATTTTATATGTTTGAAATTAATTTAATTGTTCTATGTTGAATTCTTTTGACTATTTCTTTGCTCGTATAAAGGAAAAGGTGTTAGAATTAGGTAGTTGTTGGAAACCCTAGTTTTAGCAGAAGCTCTGAAACCTTATAATTCGATAAAATGAGTCATTCAATGAGTCAATCATCCACTTCAAAGAGGGTATTAGATGAAGATTTGATTGTGTAACTATCTGGGTCATCAAGAAGACCTTTGAATGTTTGTTGTTCAAGAGGATTTAGTGATAGATTGTTAGATAATGCTCAGACATGTAGAGATGCATAGATTCCTATGACTAGATGGATGTTGTTTGATCACTAGTATAGAAAGAGGTATTCTAGGGATCCTTTGTCACATGCATGGACTTTAGAGTTGGAAAAACTTCTAATGCCAAATGTATTTGTTAATGTTCATTTTGTTAGAGATGTGGCTAAGAGATATGACCCACAGAGAAGAATGGTGTTGTCAGGAAATGGTGTGGGAATGATTAGCTTGACAAACAAATTTATTTCCAAGGTTTTTGGATTGAATCTTGCAGCTAGCAAGGTCATAGATTTTGAGGCATTTAATGACAAATACAGGAAAAATAGGAGTAGCTATAGGACTGTGCTCCTTCCTAGTCATAGGGTGAGAGGAATAGATAATAGACCCATCAAGATTTCCCCTAATGAGAAGGAGCATCTAGCCATTGACTTCTTCTATGATT
The DNA here is from genome assembly GCA_027924645.1 of Cunninghamia lanceolata. Classification (NCBI taxonomy): domain Eukaryota; kingdom Viridiplantae; phylum Streptophyta; class Pinopsida; order Cupressales; family Cupressaceae; genus Cunninghamia; species Cunninghamia lanceolata. Next base: position 4,764,343 of record BSBN01000604.1, on the reverse strand, counting down.
ATTTCATCAAGGCTCATCACACATTGTGTCAAGTCCCAAGGCAGGATGCAAAGGGTAATATGTCTATTTCTCTCATGCTTATGCCAGTAGAAATTCAAGATCAAATGGTGAATACTAAGTATGATTATGCCTTGCATATTCAAACAAGATGTGTAAATAGTTGATAGCCATCAGGGTGAATGAAGACAAGATGGAATTCAGTTGGTACTCCTTGATGTGCCATATGTTCTTATTTGCAAGGAAAGGGTTGTGGCATGAAGCCTTGCAAGTAAAAGAGGTAGATGACAAAGGTTCCCCTCTTCCTATTTAGTGTTGGACTGACAATACCAGCTATGGGATTTTGAAGAACATTTTGTTAGGAGTGACAAGGGTTGTTGTACCTTGGCATTTAATCATGTTTTCATATGTCAAATCCAGGGCTATGTCCTCAGCTATTTGCAATAAGGAACCTAACAATCAATAGTCCTTTACTGAATTTACTAAATTTAACTATCCTAATAAATCAATGTTGCTTAGTTATCTATTTGAAGGGAAATATGATTTAAAGACTAAAGCAATAATTTGCTGAAAGAATCTATCTAATTCACACAAAAGCTGGAACATGCATTTACTGGAAACAAATCTGTTTAGACAATAATTGATCTATCTTATGAAAGTAGGAAAGTTATACTTCTAATGAAAACTATAAATAAGACAATGAAGCAAAGATACTAGCCTCCTGTCTATTGGTGGGAGTGGGTCCTTCCTCCACACCTTCAGAATTGAAGGCTAAACAAGAAACTCATAATAGAATGCAACAACATAGTTCTTCTTTAATCTAATCTTATCAAAGTATGTTGTATTCAAAAGTATCTGTTATGCTCTAAAAATAAAATTACAATTATACTGCTAACAAAATATGTATATCTTTCTGTTGTTCCCATCCAGATATATATTAGTCCAAGTGACATAATATTATTGGAACTAACTACTTTACCTATTAGTTCATCTTTGAGATATAACTAATCTCTTATTTTAAACTAAGACATGCAACTGTCCAACTTAAAGTATAGTCATATAAAGTCTATAAAGGCTTTAGTGGTACTGAAAGTTCCACTAAATCCAAAGTTTAACTTAAACAACAATGGGCAGCGAGGCCTTGAAATAGTGATTTTAAATAAGTCTTTGAATCTCATGTAATAACAAATAAAAGAGTATTAGATCCCAGTAGACAACTGGAGTTACCACTGGAACACTTAGGCTGGATGGGTAGACTCTATAGCACTGCAGTCACCTCCAAAGATTTAGGTTATCAATAGTGCTAGAGACTTTGTGCTATTTCCAGTAGCTCCAGAGATGTATCTATGAATCTCTTGAGGCATAGCTCTAGAGATCACTATCTTTTTTTCTTTACTGCTCCTTCTTCCTCAAAGATCCTCCAACAACTAGAAAATGTTGGAGTACAATGCAGTGTCCTTCATGTCTGGCTTTGGAGATAATTAGGATTACCTCCAGAGTTCTTCAAAAACTACTTCCCACCTCTATAACAATACTTGTGAAATCCAAAAAGAGTTTTTTTTTGCATAATTTCATTAATTTCATTGCAACATAAGTCTTTCCATCAAGACAATAATCTTCAGTAGTTCATCTCTTATTAGTATAATTAAAACATGACTTTACAATTTCTACAGTGCAAATACTAGGACAAGCAGAATGAAAAGAGAGCAGAAAGGAAGTAAAAAAGGCATGTTTAGATGAGTGCTACCTGGAACTCATCAAGGAGGATTTTAAACTACATTGAGCTACCACAGAACATAGTACTAAGAGAAATTATAGATTTCTTGAGGCCAATGGAGAGAACCCGTGAATTAGGAATTCAACATAATTGGGGTGATTGGTTTCTGCACACCCACACCACTACAATCAGAGTATATGGATGCATGGTTATCCCTCATGTATTACCCAAATATGTTCCAAAGAGGCTAGCTTATTTGGAAGTGCTATGGAAATTGAATGAGTCAGATAAGACTCACTTGAGGGGGCAAAAGAAAGTTCTTTCTTCCCTACTTCTACGAAGTTTAGTGACTTTTGGGCAACAAATAAAGGTTTGGATTAGATTTATCCTATTTTGTAGTCATACAAGATGGGGAAGGAGCCCACAAGAAATTTTGATCCAAAAGGATTCATCAATAAGATAAGATTGAGTGTCAAGAGGCCTACATTTGCACATAAGCTCTTATTTGATGAGGACATAGTGAGAAATTGTCTTTCCATGAAGGAACTGAAGGATAAAAGGCTTAGATGGTCTAGATTCAAGGATGCAGAGGACCAAAGGAGGAAAATGCATGCAAATTATCTTGGTTCTTTTGTAGAGGAGAAAGATCCTATTATTAGAATACAAAAATACTGGACAATGCTGAAACATTGATTGGTAAAGCTCCTGCAGTACAGGAAAGGCCCACGTATAAAAGGGACCCTAATGCTCCACTCAAAATTATGTTTTTACAACAAGTGAGTATGTTACTCTTGAACAATCTCAAGGTGCCAATGTTCCTCCATAGTCTCCAGCTAAGAAGAGAAAAATAATTGATCTTGAGGGAGGGGAGACAGAAATTAAAGAGGTTGATTTGGAGGGTACTACAAAGAGTACACCTAAAGAAGAACAAGAGGATAATCAACCCATGGATTCACCTATAAGGGTTGTAGTAAATCCTCCACCTAAGAGTAGGATGGATATAATTCTCAAATAGGGTGAGGATGAAACAAGTGATATACGAGCTCTGGCTTGTACCCAATTTTTGTCTGATGACGATTTTGTCAAAACCCAAGAGTTTAAGGGTTTTGTGTTAAGATTGAGGAGTGCATAATTTTAGAAGAGAGTAGAAGAGGCTAAGAGAAATGCGCACCCTGATCAATATGAGGAAATCACTCAAAAGGTGTTGCATGAAGTGAGTCAGGATATTAGCTAAATCACTCCAGAGGAGGGACGACAAATGGTCATGAATAGTGGTTTATTGTTGTTACCATATTGGAATATAGCCACTGCACTTGCCCTGGATACTATAAGAAGACAAGATGAAGAGGTATTTTCTATGGAGGAGTAGGCTAATCAAACTTTCTTTGGGTCAAGTTTTAACCCTAAGTTTGAAACCTTGGCGATATGGGAAATGGTCCCAAATACAAATAAGCGTAAGGTAGTGGACAATGTTTAGGATCTGACAGGAAATGTGATTATCAAAAGGCTGTCAGTTATGCCTACTCCACAAGATACATCCCTGAGTGTGCATACAACTCTGTTCACTAAAGAAACAACTGTGAAATTGTAGAAAGATCATTGATCAGTTGAATGAAAAGTATACACAGGCTATGGCAGTGTTGAATCACTACAGATCTCTTCAGCTTGGAACCCTAGTCCTAGTAGTTTCCACCCCTTCCAGTTCTACAAAGCCATTTCCATCAGATAGAGAACCTTTGCTTGCAGAGATAAAAGAGCTCAAGGATCAATTAAAAGGAACTATAAAGAATAAAAGGGAAATAACTGGCAAATTGGTCAATGATTTGATTAATCATAGAATTTCCAAGGTGATGAATAAGGCTGATGGTGCATGGAAAACCTATTCAGATTTGAAGACAACATTCAACAAGCATGTGCAGGACAAGGACAATCTAAAAGGAATAACTGATAAATAGTTTTTAAAGACTGCAACAATAAGGAAAATCTATAAGTGTGCTAGATTTGACCCAGTAGCTCCTACTAAAATTTTGCCAACATATGATATGATTATAGTGTTGGAGGAAGTTGTTGCATACATGTTAAGATTTGACAAGCATGTTGGAGACAAGTTGCATCTGTTGGAGAACACTGCCAAGAAGATCATGTGACAGTGATTTTAGATGATGATAAACAGGTGAAACCTCTTGATCAATGGAAGGGGCAATTCCAAAACATTAGTACCTGATCTTTCATTTGCTATATGTGCCAATAATGTACTTAGCATGGATCAATTAAATAACATATTAGATGAATTGTTTTCCCTAGAGGTGAGTCTTGGTAGCTTCAACAAGGAAACTAGGGCAATTCTAGATGCCAAGTATGTTGCTAATAATGACAAAATAGCTAAGGTGATCCCCTTCCAATGGCCTACAGAGAAGATGCGTGTTGTATGGATTGAAAAATATAATGATTAAAGCATAGGTAATTTGTAAAGTACAGTAATTCCACATTCATACATAACTGAAGTAAAGCTAAATTAACAAGTAAAGTATCTACATCTATATCATCAAGCACAAGAGATAGAATTAACATCTATTATCAATGCAATATTCCATTCATAAACTTGATATACAATCACGATACAAGTCATCTTTCTGAAGTACAATTACAGATTTTTTGAAATTAATATATATATATATATATAAGTCTCAATAATAGATTTACGCCTTACATAACATTTTGAGTTTTATGAAGAAGTAAAATTGTCAACAATATCTAAAAAATTTAATACAATCAGTCCTCGACTGCCATCGACCATCTGGCCATCTGCTGCATCGAAGGACAAGAACATAGTTCAGGCACTTTTCCGCCCAACCATGAATCTTGCACTTCCCCGGTATTCCTCAAACTGAGGAACGGTAGACCCTGTTCGAAGGGCCTAGCAACCTATAAACAAGTGGCAGGGTGGAATCTGGTGTGTGACTATTAACCTACATGCATCCTAACTAGAATGTAGCATCTCATTAACATAATATGGTAGGGAAAATAAATGCATAACTAGGCAATCAAACCATATGTTTCAATGGTACATTCATCTATTTTAACGTCAAAATAACTTTGGCCAATGTATTAACCGATTAACGGTGTCTAAATTTTGAAAAGAAAACCTACTTCCCTATTTGCCCATATTCAGCACCTGTCTCGGAAGGCAACTTTCCACAAAAGAACATATAAATGTAGAAGACAAGAAAAATAAGCCTATGCACTTTCAACCATAGTTTACAGAAAGATGAAACTCTTTTCAAACACCATTTACGGCAATTAAACTCATTTTATGCATGCAAGCATACAAGAGAAGAGAATTCATTTATGAAGAAATCTTAGTAGTAAAACAAATTTATTTGTCGAGTGTGTCTTATTTTAGTTTGTGAATTTGATTTGTTTTTTGTTGTTGCCTAGATGAATACTTGGTTTTTCATCCAAAATAAAAGATAGATATTTCAATATGTTTACTCTCATATAAGCCATACATATTTTATTTTAAAAGAATCCAACTACAATTATTTGATATACTCATGAATATATTTTAATATATATATATATTGAATAATAAATTCATTTTTAAGTTTACTTGCAAAATAGTTTATAAGAAAAAAAAACATCCAATTACCAGATAGGAGCTCCTTTGATTATATTATGTTTTTAATGTTAAGGGTGCATTTATATAAGAAACTAATAATATTTACAACACCTCTAATTGTTATGAAACCATAGATCTAATTAAAGGTACAAAGGATGATTTTAAGCACGTCAGCCTGGTAACAGACGTCGATTGAAACAAAAATAAAGAGATCAATTATTTTGCAGACCCAACTTAACATACAGAGGTCATTTAGATACAATATGTAGACCCAACAATAAAGATACAGAGTCAGTTTAGAATACGTGAAACTGCTAGTCGTTGTTTGAAACTTGATTGGGAAAAATTGCATATATAATAAAGTTACAGGCCAAAATAAGAATGAAAGGCCGATTATGAGAGTGATCAGGCCGTTGCATAGTTTTTTTCCCAGTTGCTGAAAGTGTGTTAGGCTTGATAGGGTAAAGATGACTCTTTTACAAGAAAGCAAAACTAAAGTGGCAACTAAACAGGTCGCACAATCCAATATCATCAGGCCGAACATATTAGAATTTGCAGACAAAGATAGAGAAAAAGGAGAAGCCATTATAAGTTTCTAGGACTGTTGGGATTAATATTCATATAGAAACTACATATAGATACGTTGATATAGACAACTGGCTGATCTTATGCAATAAAAATATGGATCTAAACAAACAGAAGCCGATTAGATTTTTTTAAGGAAAGGCAAATTAAAATCCAAGAAGATGTCTGATTTATCATAGCACAGGCCGATAGAAAAGGTTAATAAGGTAGTTTTTTTTAAAGAGGAACCTTTGACCTATGACAAAGGGAATGCTGATTTTTGTGTTGCTGAGTCGATCACTCTTTAAGCTGCTAAAAGAGAAAAACACCAATCTAAAAAAATGAAACAGGCCCTTCAAACTCCAATAAGGCTTCACACAAGGATCAGGTCAACTGACCTAAAGAAAAGGGGCTATTTTGACGTTGGAGAGGCCCAAATGAAAATAGAACTAAATTTAACCCAGGTTTAACCGCCATTTATTGGCATAACAGACGGATTAGCAAATAAAGGAATCAAAAAGCAAGGAAGACCGACCTTAAGTCCAAACTGTTGATCCACAGAGAAAATACAACACTAAGAGCGGGTATATTGAAGACTGTGTGCAACATCTCACACATTTCTTTGTTATTCCTTGATTGAAATCAACATTAACAGACAGATCAAAGGATTATAGTGAAAGTTAGGTATGATTGGTCTGGATATGAATAAGTATTGACTGACATTTATATGAATTATTAGAACTAGGTAATAAAGCTACTGCAGATTGTTAAATGACCCCACTAGTAGTATGAGTTTCATAACTTATCCATTAAAAACGCCCACAAGATTTCAACAGAAGACAATAATAGTGATGAAACAAGAAAGTTTTGCAGAAGTCGATCTGTTTAAGAGAGAGAGAGACGATTGGATCTCAAGGGGAGGCCGTTACTAGAAAAAACACAGATCAATCAAACATTACAGAGATCGATAGAAGTTCATGAGGTTGCCTTAAAGAAATTTGGATATCCACGCTTATGTCTATTCAAGTCAAAGTCTGCTAATTCACAACTAGGCATAGACAAGAGTATTCTAAAAAGGAAAATACCTGTACTGCAATAATTGATGACCCCTCTCTGGCTTTTTCCTAGGCTTTCTATATCCTTTATTCTTTTGCTTGCCATCCCTTCTTATTGTTCGTGCTTCTGCCTGTACTCTATTTCCCTTATGTTTTTCCTTTTTATTTTCTCTCTAAAAAAAAACCTAATTCCTTCTCCCTTCATCCATTCTCATGCAAAAATTATCTTTTTATTTATTTATATATTTTTATTTTTATAAATAAATTCTATTGCATGCATAGCATGCTGCCATGCACATGCTTCTTTCCCAATTTAATAACAAGGAAATAATTTTAAATAAAACTGAATATATTTATATATAGATTTTAGTTGTAATTGTGTACTTGATTCTTTTAATATTGTCATTTTAAGATTTATATATTTTTGAAAATGTCAACAATTCTAAAAAGAAATATACTTAAAATAAGAACTTCTAATTTCATATAAATCTAATATTCTTATTTATATATAATTACAAAGGTAGACAAAAATAGAATAAGCTATTAATACATTTGCATAAAAATAGGTATTTTATATTTTTCTTTAAAATAATATTTTAATACCATATATCTATTTAGATCCAATTTACAAAACTAATTTATTTTGACAAAATAGGCATTGCAACCAAGCATAGAGACATTCACCAGAAAATGACAGAATCAAACAAAAAATGTTAGACATCATTCAACAAAACAAGAATGTAATTCTACGTGAGTGTGTGACACCAGACAAAACCCATCCGATTGTTTCCAAGCAGTTAAGTCCTCTCTACCTGACACACGTTCTTGCCTTTGACAAACTTGTAGTCAATCCCACTCATTTCCCACAGTCAATAGGTTAGTTCTGACAAATCATAGCCAAAGTGACATAAAGGAACTAAATCATAATCCAATCAATATATCCCTATCAAATATCATCAATTAATGTTCAACCACAAAAGTCTGAGATGTGACATAATTGGAGTTCAAGAAGGCATGAGGTTTAATTTTAGCAAACTCGGCTTCAAAAGTCTTCATCAGCATCAAGATTGGTCTCCTTCGATGGTTGTAGTTGCTCTAATGGGTTATTTTTAGTTAAAATCTTTTGTTGTAAAATGGGTGTATGTTCTTATGCCCCATTCATTAAATGTAAGAGACAAAATTGTAACCGAACATGTTGAATTAGGTCCTAAGATGACAAGATTCTTATCTTCTATATAAGAACTTGTCTTTTCATTGTAAAGGATTATGGAATACCCTTTTTTGGGTAGATATACTCTGAAAGAAGGATATTTTTGGGTTGCAGCTATAAATCTTTCTTGTGGAAATTTATGTATGATATTTTTCAATTCATAATGAATCATATGAAAAATGCTTGTAGCATGTATCTTTCACATTTGTCTCCTTGAATGCATGCATTTCTCTTTTAAATAAAGGAATCAAGGGTTTCTGAGTTTATTTGTGCATATTTGTTGCATTGTGTATCTTGTTTGCTGCTTCTATTCAGGTAATGGATTAAAATGCTTTGAATGAGATATAGGGAGTTATGTATTGCATTAAGGATCAGTAAGAAGAAATGTGGGAGATACCCTTTCTTGGATGTGTCATTATAATGCAGTGATATAGTTATCCTCTGTGTTTGATGTTTATATTTCAGAAAGAGGCACTTGTAGGGAATATTTTGACACTATACCCTAGATAGGCACCGATCTGAAGCTTGTCTTCCCCAAAATCCAGAACCAAAACCCTAAAAGAAAAACCACTTGAATCATTTTGTTTTGTTTGTTTTACATTAGTGTAGTCATTTTAATATATGTTCTCAAAGCAAAAAATGAGTTAATCTTCAAGGATTTATCTAGTTTTGAATTAATCTCACAGCCTTGGTGCATATTTGTGAGAATATTTCTACTTTAGCAATATCCTATGGTGATTAGGGTTTGATCAGTTGATATTGTTGTAAGAGAATACCCCTAGGTCTAAGAGAACCTAAAGTGCAGAGATCATCTCATTGACTCCTATTCATTTACCACTGATTTGAAAGTCTCATGCATTAAAGATGGGTACTTTATAGAGATAATCAGACAATTAGTTGTAAACACCAACAAGAAGTATTTAGCTCTAAAGTTGATGATGAATTAATGATACTATGGGTCCAATTGCTATTATAATATTATTTTGAAACTCATCTCTTTTATGCATAAATTACTTTTCCCATAGTCAAGGTGTGACATCCATTTGCTTGGTCCTCCACTACCTAACTACATTTTAGGGCTTAAGATAAAATTCTTTTTTAAAATGGCAAGTTAGGCATTTCAAAACTCTAAAGGAGATGAAATATGTTTGAATTCATAGAGTAGCTTTACTGTGTCATCAAGCTTGTCACTAGGGAAGCGGTAAATTGGACATAAGATTGTGGCTAAACCTACGGTTGACCATTTCTCATTTCAATCCAAAGTTAACATCAACCTTCTCAAATGTTTAGCTCTTTTATAATTGTAAAGAAATAAAATAATATTCCTTATTAAAATTAAGATTAATGAATATCACAAGCAATATAATTTAATTATTTTAATGTAGAGTTGTCATAATTTATATGATTTAATTGTAAAGAATTAAAATTGTTTTAGATAAATTATTTAGGTTAATTAAATAAATGTAAATAATAAATACATAATTATTTAGATAATAGAGTTGGAATTAATAATTATAATAAGTATATGAAAATTAAATGTAAGGATTAGGAGTATTTATCTCTAAAGTTGATGATGAAGAAATGATACTATGGGTCCAATTGCTATTATACTATTATTTTGAAACTCAACTCTTTCATACGTAAATTACTTTTCCCATAGTCAAGGTGTGACATCCATTTGCTTGGTCCTCCACTACCTAACTATATTTTAGGGTTTAAGATAAAATTCTTTTTTAAAATAGAAAGTTAGGCATTTTAAAACTTGAAGGGAGACGATATATGTTTGAACTCATAGAGTAGCTTTATTGCAGCATCAAGATCGTCACAGAGAAGTGGTAAATTGGACATAAGATCGTGGGTAAACCTACGGTTGACCATTTCTCATTTCAATGCAAAGTTAACATCAACCTTCTCAAACTTTTAGCTCTTTTATAATTGTAAAAAAATAAAATAATATTCTTTATTAAAATTAAGATTAATGAATATCACATGTAATATAATTTAATTATTTTAATTTAGAGTTGTCATAAATTATATGATTTAATTGTAAAGAATTAAAATTGTTTTAGATAAATTATTTAGGTTAATTAAATAAATGTAAATATTAAATACACAATTATTATATAATAGAGTTGGAAGTAATATGTATAATAAATATATGAAAATTAAGTGTAAGGATTAGGAGTATTTGGCTCTAAAGTTGATGATGAAGAAATGATACTATGGGTCCAATCGCTATTATAATATTATTTTGAAACTAAACTCTTTTAGACATAAATTACTTTTCCCATAGTCAAGGTGTGACATCTATTTGCTTGGTCCTCCACTACCTAACTATATTTTAGGGCTTAAGATCAAATTCTTTTTTAAAATGGCAAGTTAGGCATTTCAAAACTCGAAGGGAGAAGAAATATGTTTGAATCCATAGAGTAGCTTTACTCCATCAAGCTCATCATGCAGGGAAGTGGTAAATTAGACATAAGATTGTGGGTAAACCTATGGTTGACCATTACTCATTTCAATCAAAAGTTAACATCAACCTTCTCAAACTTTTAGCTCTTTTATGATTGTAAAGTAATAGAATAATGTTCTTTATTAAAATTAAGATTAATGAATATCACAAGTAATATAATTTAATTAATTTAATTCAGAGTTGTCATAATTTATTTGATTTAATTGTAAATAATTAAAATTGTTTTAGATAAATTATTTAAGTTAATTAAATAAATGTAAATAATACATACATAATTATTTAGATAATAGAGTTGGAATTAATAATTATAATAAGTATATGAAAATTAAATGTAAGGATTAGGAGTGTTTAGCTCTACAGTTGACAATGCAGAAACGATATACTATGGGTCCAATTGCTTTTATAATATTATTTTGAAACTCAACTCTTTTATACATAAATTACTTTTCCCATAGTCAAGGTTTGACATCCATTTGCTTGATCCTCTATTACCTAACTATATTTTAGGGATTAAGACAAAAATCTTTTTTAAAATGGTAAGTTAGGAATTTCAAAACTTTAAGGGACAAGAAATATGTTTGAATTCATAGATTAGCTTTACTGCGTCATCAAGCTTGTCATGAAGGGAAGTGGTAAATTGGACATAAGATTATGGGTAAACCTACGGTTGACCATTTCTCATTTCAATCCAAAGTTAACATCAACCTTCTCAAACTTTTAGCTCTTTTATAATTGTAAAGAAATAAAATAATATTCTTTATTAAAATTGAGATTAATGAATATCGCAAGCAATATAATTTAATTATTTTAATTTAGAGTTGTCATAATTTATATGATTTAACTGTAAAGAATTAAAATTCTTTTAGATAAATTATTTAGGCTAATTAAATAAATGTAAATAATAAATACATAATTATTTAGATAATAGAATTGAAATTAATAATTATAATAAGTATATGAAAATCAAATGTATGGATTAGGAGTATTTAGCTCTAAAGTTGATGATGAAGAAATGATACTATGGGTTCAATTGCTATTATAATATTATATTGAAACTCAACTCTTTTAGATATAAATTACTTTTCCCATAGTCAAGGTGTGACATCCATTTGCTTGGTCCTCCACTACCTAACTATATTTTAGGGCTTAAGACAAAATTCTTTTTTAAAATGGCAAGTTAGGCATTTCAAAACTTGAAGGGAGAATAAATATATTTGAATTCATAGAGTAGCTTTACTGCATCACCAAGCTCATCATGGAGGGAAGCAGTAAATTAGACATAAGATTGCGGGTAAACCTACGGTTGACCATTTCTTATTTCAATTCAAAGTTTTTTTTTTAAGAAAAAGTGGTAGAGCCACTAAACTATATTATTAAAATTTAAGAAAGATTACAAAATCCTAGTTCAATAGGAGCATACCAGCAGGAAAGAACTAGGAAGAAAACCTTTGGTTATAGCCACAAAGAAAACCTAACTACAATACTTCATAACTTAAAGAGTTTACATTTGTAGAAAGGGCCAAAGGCAAACAAACTTGTGCCAAAACCACCACCAAGATTCTAACAGAATTACAATTACAACAATGGTGGCCAAGCTACAAAAATAACAACCCAAAATAAGCAAAATATTACAATGAGAAGGCTATAAACAAACTTCCTATGTCAAAAACTATAATAATAATAATAATAATAATAATAATAATAATAAAATGGCAGGCTCCAAAAAAAACCTTCTTCGACTTCAGGTAAATTATTGATCTTCCAACAAAACAACATTTACAACACCAAGGTTTGCAGCAGGTGGAGAGGGTAATTGAAAGTGAAGCAACTGAAATAAGGCACGAAACACCTCCCTAGCCGCATCAACCACTTCATCGCTGACCTCTCTACCATGATAGTGAAGCCCATTAAGAATAGACATTCTACAGTTACGTTGCAAACCATGGAGAAAGGAAGTGAAAATGCAATGCACTGTGGGCCTGTGAGTGATATCTTGCAGAGAAAAGAGACCCCTGATGGGAGCAGCTCCCCTAAATGAATATCATATTCAACCACTGCTGAGTTAAAACTATCTGAAGAAAATAGAAAGTCCTGCACAAACATCTGCCCAAGCCTTCTCACCAATTCAATATCCTGAATGAGGTCCATGGAATTAGACAGAAAGTGTGATACCACCTAAGATGGGTATAACGCCATAGGACATTTCAATCCAAAGTTAATATCAACCTTCTCAAAAATTTAGCCCTTTTATAATTGTAAAGAAATAAAAAAAATATTCTTTATTAAAATTAAGATTAATAAATATCACAAGCAATATAATTTAATTATTTTAATTTAGAGTTGTCATAATTTATATGATTTAATTGTAAAGAATTAAAATTCTTTTAGATAAATTTTATTTAGGTTAATTAAATAAATGTAAATAATAAATACATAATTATTTAGATAATAGAGTTGGAATTAATAATTATAATAAGTGTATGAAAATTAAACGTAAGGATTAGGATTATTTAGCTCTAAAGTTTATGATGAAGAAATGATGCTATGGGTCTAATTACTATTATAATATTATTTTGAAACTCAATTCTTTTATACATAAATTACTTTTCCCATAGTCAAGGTGTGACATCCATTTGCTTGGTCCTCCACTACCTAACTATATTTTAGGGCTTATGATAAAATTCTTTTTTAAAATGGCATGTTAGGCATTTCAAAACTCGAAGGGGGAAGAAATATGTTTGAATTTGTAGAGTAGCTTTACTGTGTCATCAAGCTCATCACAAAGGGAAGTAGTAAATTGGACATAAGATTGTGGGTCAACCTACGATTGACCATTTCTCATTTCAATCCAAAGTTAAAATCAACCTTCTCAAACTTTTAGCTCTTCAATAATTGTAAATAAATAAAATAATATTCTTTATTAAAATTAAGATTAATGAATATTGCAAGCAATATAATTTAATTATTTTAATTTAGAGTTGTCATAATTTATATGATTTAATTGTAAAGAATTAAAATTGTTTTAGTTGAATTATTTAGGTTAATTAAATAAATGTAAATAATAAATACACAATTATTTAGATAATAGAGTTGGAATTCATAATTATAATAAGTATATGAAAATTAAATGTATGGATTAGGTGTATTTATCTCTAAAGTTGATAATGTAGAAATGATACTATGGGTCCAATTGCTTTTATAATATATTTTGAAACTCAACTCTTTTATACATAAATTAATTTTCCCATAGTCAAGGTGTGACATCCATTTGCTTGGTCCTCCACTACCTAACTATATGTTAGGGCTTAAGATAAAATTCTTTTTTAAAATGACAAGTTAGGCATTTCAAAACTCAAAGGGAGAAGAAATATGTTTGAATTCGTAGAGTAGCTTTACTATGTCATCAAGCTCTTCACAGATGGAAGTGATAAATTGGTCATAAGATTATGGGTAAACCTACGGTTGACCATTTCTCATTTCAATCCAAAGTTAACAGATCAACCTTCTCAAACTTTTAGCTCTGTTATAATGTAAAGAAATAAAATAATATTCTTTATTAAAATTAAGATTAATGAATATGGCAAGCAACATTATTTAATTATTTTAATTTAGAGTTGTCATAAATTATATGATTTAATTGTAAAGAATTAAAAAATTTTTAGATAAATTATTTAGGTTAATTAAATAAAAATGAAATGTAAGGATTAGGAGTATTTAACTCTTGTAATGCCCCGTCATGCAACCCTAGAGATAAGTCAACTAAAGCAATAAAAGCGAAGAATTTAAAAAAAAAAATAGAAGTAATGATAACAAAATATAGCATATTCTAAAAACAATGGCTACTAGTTAAACTAACATCTCTAGGGATAACATAACTGCATTATAGAAATTAAGCAATATTCAACAACATACATAACTCATTCAAATTATGTTTAATTACATGACTACATGACTAATTACTAACATGATCTAACTAACAACCAGGGTCTTTTCTAAATCCAAATGCACTAATGAATACACACATGCACAATTTGTATTGCCTACCCAATAAATCTTAGTACATAACAATAATGATCTTAATAGGATGATAGAATAACAATTTACAAAATTTATCTTCGTAAACCTCAAGTCAAAAATCAGAGTATATCATTAAAGCAGTAAAATAACTTAATTTTTTGTAAGGCTAGAACATTGATGCAAATACCTTAATTTAAAAATGTAAAAAAATGTGAAAATGCAAAAAAATGTAGACACCATTATACGGGGGAAGGAGAAAGTGGTCTACGGGGGTGGGGCTCCCCCTCTGCATCATCCTGACGAATAGGGCTGGCAAATGGTGAAGAGTAGAAGGCAATAGAGGGGAGTTAGGACAGAGGCAACATCAAGAGGAATAGCTCAAGCCAGAGGGCCAGGAATTTGGGCTATCCCAATTACCACAACTACTCCAGCATTTGCAACAGGAGCAAATCACACCACTCTAGGCTAGGAAAGAAGCTGCATTGCTCAACAACCCCCTGTTATCCCCTACCCTTCTAATCTGAGACAAAGACATGCGGAGGGTTTTTTAAAACCGGCCCCCAGAATCACCTGCACAAAGGCAAATCCCCATACAAGTAATAGGGCAAACCTCAGGGCACCCTACCAAGGGAAAATCCCCATAAAGGTAATAGGATGAACCTCAGGGCACCCTACCAAGGGCAAATCTGTAAAACCCTAAATTCGGCAATTTAGCCCCTAACACTCTTGGGAAAGGCAAGGATCTGGTAACAATTCAAGACTAGGCAAATCCTAGAAACCAGTGGTTAAGACCACAAACAAGCACGATGCATTATCAAACATCGGGGGCAAAGGAAAAGAAGGCCTCGATAGATATCAGAAATATCTATACATATGGTCTGGGGATTCACTATAAAACTCATGGCCTCTATGTTCGATGGTGTGGGATAGGGCAACCGGTGAAGGATATTGCGGAGTGGGTCCAAAACCTCTACAAAGATTAGGTAAGTACCACTATCATTTCTGAAGATTTCATATTCATTGCTTGTAAAAGTCTAAACCTAAAAGAAGAAATCTTAAAAATCAGAAGTCTATTCTATAAGGGTCATAGTTTCGAGTACCTATATTGGCTACCAAATTTTGATCCCAGTAAATTAAAACTTAAAATAGCTAGGTGGATCAAGCTACCAAATCTACCGGTTGAGCTCATCCATAGTAAAATCTTAAGGGAAATTGGGAATCATTGGGGAGAGTTCATGGGAATGGAGAAGGACTTCTTGTCTCACTCAGATGTGCTCCTATTAGTTAAAATGGATATAGGTACTAAAGACCTGGAACCCTTGGAAATAAATACCAATTTGGCCAATTACTGCATCAAGCTAGCCTTCCACCAGGGCCCTTCCCATATAAACACTAACAACAAAGCCCCCAAAATGCCTGCTAAGATGAAATCCTCTCTCCAGCATGAGGGGGTAAACATCAGATTTAATGAGAATAAAGGCAGTTTTATTGTGGATTTTTAGAGGACTAACTTTCTTCCCCTCAAGAAGCACCCTAACGCTAGTAAGGATTTGTCTAGACAAGATTGGATCCCGAGTGCGGTATTAGCTCAGCCTAAGAAATGCCCCAAACCCAAAGGAGACACCCAGAACCACAAGGTTAAGGTAACTACACATAATATGAACCTTGCATAGGTTAGATTAGGAAAAGAAATTGCCACTGCGGTTAGGCCTCTGCACCAGATTAATGAAACACAGTCAAACAAAGAGAAAATGGAATTGGAAGATGGGTAAGTGCCTTTAGAAGATGGCAGAGGTAATAACCCCACAGTTATAGAAGGAAGTGTAAACCCAGAGGCTCTAGAGACTCCAGAGTGGGTTCCAAACACTTTTGAATTAGTCGAATACCATAAAGACTCTGAGAATCAGAAGATACCGATAGACAAGCTCAGCCATATGGATCTAGAAGAGATTTGCAATGAGTTCCTAGCTAAGATAGTAGAGGAAGTGGTAATTGAGGAAGCTAACAAAGAAAAAGAAAAACTCATATCGAGGATTTTGGAAATTGAAGAATGGGAGAAAAGGTAGGACAAAAAGGAAGAGGACCCAAAAGATCAGCGAGATAGAGTGGAAGATGAAGCAGATATGCGGTTGGGAATAGCCATAACTAACTTCAGTAGGGATACCCCAGACTGTGCCAAAAGTAACAAGAAAAGGGGGAGGAAATCACTATTGGAACTAAGAGAGAAAGCAGGCAAGGCTACTGATTAGACCAAGATCACCACAATGCTCTATGCAGGGAAGGGGAAGTGCCTTCCCACATCGCCATGAGAGTATATACTTGGAACGTTAGGGGTCTCAACACCCCTAACAAATAGCATATCATAAAACACTGTATAACCAACACAAAACCAGACATATTATTTCTCCAAGAAACCAAACTAAATAAAGATGAGATAGACACTCTACATAGGAAGATGGGAATATGGGAACTAGTAGGAGTCCTAGCAGAGGGTGCTTCAGGGGGCCTTGGGGTAATTTGGGATCCTAGAATGGTCTCATTTTCAGTAACAAGTTGTAAAAAGAACTGGATGGTGGGTAATGTTAGAAGCATACGAAGCAATTTACACTTCTCTCTTATTAACATCTATGGTCTCTCCTAGAACCATGAAAAGAGACTAGTCTGGATAGGAATAGAACAATTCTTGGGCACCTTACAAGATCAGGTCTGTATTCTAGGCAAAGATTTCAATGAGATCTTAGATCCCAAAGAAAAGTTGGGAGGAGCTGTCAGGTTATCCATAGCAGCAACTGACTTCAAGGATTGGGTTCTTAAGAACAATTTAATGGAAATTAAAACTGCACAAGAAGGCTTTACATGGAACAACAGAAGGAAGGGCTTCAACAATATTGCAGAAAAATTGGACAGATTCTTGATTAGGGGCAATTGGGCACAACTTTCTTCTATTCTGAAGCCTGAGATCTTACCATACTCGGGCTTCGATCACTACCCAGTCTAGCTAAATTTATCAGAAGATTGCCAACCCAAATGATGCCCCTTCAAATTTGAGCAAATGTGGCTCAAAGATGATAATCTTAGAACTTGTATTGAGCAATGGTGGAAAGAAACTAGAGTTTCTAGATCTAAGCTTTTCTACTTAGTATCTAAATTGAAAACTATCAAATATAAGCTTCTCAATTGGAATAAGACTAACTTTGGTAATATCTTTGAAATCAAATCTAAGCTAGAAGAAGAACTTGAAAACCTTAATAGTAGGGTAATAACTAAAGGCATGGATGTAGAAACATATGCAAAAGAAAAATAGCTAAAAACAGAATATGAAGATATCCTAGCCAAAGAGGAATTTTTTTGGCGACAAAAGTCCAGAGAGACGTGGTTGGAAGTGGGCGATAAGAACACCAAATTCTTCCACAACAGCACGAGAGCATGCAGAAATGTAAATAGGATCTTTAAAATTAAAGATACGAACAACGCCCGAATCGAAGATCCTCAACAAATTGCATTTGAAACGGTCAGGTACTTTGAGGATACTCTTAACAATCAGGAAGGATCTAATTGGCTGCACCAACAAGCCATACTAAAATATATTCCAAATATTATCACGGAGGATCAAAATAAGGACCTCAATGGTAAATTTACGAAAACTGAGGTTGAACTAGTGGTCTCTCTAATGCAGCTAGACAAAGCTCTGGACCAGATGGATTCCCAGAATTCTTCTTTCAGAAATGCTGGCACTTCATAGGAGATGAAACAGTTGATGCTTTAGAAGGGGTAAGAAATTTGGGCAACCTTCTAAAAGAAGTAAATAATACTTTTCTCTCTCTTACCAAAAAAAGAGAAGCCACAAAACTTGGGGGATTTGCGGCCTATTTCTCTTTGTAATACTATATATAAGATACTCACTAAAACCTTAGCAAACAGGATTCAGACAATCTTACCAGACATCATAAGTGATGAGAAAATAGGGTTTGTCCCCAAAAGATCCATATTTGACAGAATTATTATAGTCCAAGAAGCCATTCACTCCATTCAGCAAAATAAAAAGCCTAGTATGTTAATTAAATTAGATATCAGTAAAGCCTACGACAAGGTTGACTGGCATTTCCTTTGCAAAACTTTAGAAGCCTTTGGTTTTTCTAAACAATGGATAAACCTCATTTATGCATGCATTTCTAACCCCAAGTTTTCAGTTCTAGTCAATGGAACACCTGAAGGGCTTTTTAGTATTTCAAGAGGATTGAGATAAGGGGACCCTATCTCCCCTTTTCTCTTTATTATAATGGAAAAATTTCTAGGGAGAATGATCACCAAGGCAAGGGTAAAAGGGAAGGTTCAAGGAATCAGAATCACTTCGAGTGTAGATCCTACAACTCATCAACAATTTGTTGACGATACAATGCTCTTTGGTATGGGAAGCATCGAAGAAGCTAAGGCATTCAAAGATATCTTGGACTCTTACTCTATGGCCTCTAGACAAGAGGCTAATGCTGATAAGTCAGCAATTTATTTTTTCAATATAGAGCTAGAAATTGAAAGGGAAATCTGTAGAATTCTGTCTTTTAAAAGAGGGGAGATGCCCTGTAAATATTTAGGTATACCTTTGGGTAAAAGTAACAAGACTACTGCTCTCTAGGACCATATCACATCTAAGATCAGGAAAATAGTAGAATCTTGGAAGGGCAAGTGGCTATCATCAGCAGGCAAAGTTACAATGCTAAATTTGGTTCTCTCAGCTATCCCAGTATACCAATTATCTTGTATGAATCTGCCAGCAAAAAAGCGTGAAGAAATCAACAAAACTTTAAGAACTTTCCTATGGCAGGGTTCGGAGGATAAGAAGAAAATGGCACTTGTAGCTTGGGATAAAGTCTGTAGACCAAAAGAGGAAGGTGGTTTGGGTTTGAAAAACTTCAAGGAGAAGAACAAGGCACTAGGTGCTAAACTAGTATGGAGAATGTATCAGCAGCCTAACTTAAAGTAGGTTAAAATCCTTAGATACAAATACCTTAGAGGTGAGGAACCGACCTTCCTATTCCAATAGCCAATCCCCCTAAAGGCTCTCACCTTTGAAATTTCATGATGGATTGCAGAAAGCTCATTATGGACAAACTGACCTGGAGTCTTGGTGATGGAAATCAAGCACTTTTTTGGGATGACTCTTGGGGAGGGTTCGAGATGATAAGTAGCTTGGGTAACTTAGAAAATACCAAAAGTATCCTAGAAGCCTGATGGGGAAAGCAAGTAAAAGGTTACATAGATTTCCCCAATAATGGGGAGAGTCAGGGTTGGAATTAGAAATCTCTGGAAAATATGAACCTATTGAATAATGAAAAAAAGAGATTGATAGACATCCTTAATAATAGGAAGGTATCCTTTAAAGGAGGCTCAAATAGATTAGCTTGGGATGGGGCCAAATGAGGAAACTATAAAACTAAGGATGGTTATAAAATTTTAATCAAACAATAGCTCAGACCAAAATTAGAGATCCCATTGAGACTCTGTTGGGATAAGAACTATCTTCCAAAAGCTGGGATGTTTGCATGGTTGGCCTTACAGAAGAAAATATTAACAGTGGATAGGTTCATGAAGATGGGTTTTGAAGGGCCTAGCAGATGCCCTCTATGTGAAAATGAGCAAGAAACAACAGATCATATTCTTCTCGAATGTCAATTTTCTAATAAATACTGGAACTGGCTAAGCAATAAGCTGGGATGGATTACAACCCTTCCCAATAACATTTTAAACCTATTCTAGTGTTGGCCTGATAATCACAAACAAGTATTTACCATTTGTTATGGACAATTACTCCTTCGATTATGATATGGGAAATTTGGAAAGAAAGGAATAGAAGGATATTCAAAGACAAAAAACTATCTTTT
The DNA here is from genome assembly GCA_027924645.1 of Cunninghamia lanceolata. Taxonomy (NCBI): domain Eukaryota; kingdom Viridiplantae; phylum Streptophyta; class Pinopsida; order Cupressales; family Cupressaceae; genus Cunninghamia; species Cunninghamia lanceolata. Next base: position 4,743,812 of record BSBN01000604.1, on the reverse strand, counting down.
GAATAGCTTATTAGTAAAACTGAATCCATTATCATAGAAATTGTCAATAGCAGGGTGTTTAGAAACCCTAAAAAAGATACCTCAATGTCTCACTAGGATGAAAATATGCGCAGGAAATGGATAGGATTAAAATTTCCCTCCTTTGTGGGTCCAGGAAGCCTTAACACCACCAATAAGAGATAGGAATGTAAATGGCAACCTCCTAAAGAAGGTTGGTTCAAGCGTAATTTTGACGGGGCATCTAGGGGCAACCCAGGAGTAGCAGGTATATGCTGTATAATTCATGACTTTGAAGAGAGAGTAATCACAACCTTAGCCAAACCCCTGGGAGAAGCAACAAATAATATAGCAGAACTGACTGCTCTGATTGAAGGTTTGAAAATTTGCAAAGACCTAAAAATTGAAGAAGTGGAAATTGAAGGAGACTCAACAATTATCATTAACGCCTTATGTAAAGGGAGCATGCCTAATTGGAGACTAAATTCCCTTCTGACTATTGCCCTAGACTTCACTGCTTCTTTCAGACGGTGCACATTTAACCATATTTATAGGGAAGGTAATAGTAAAGCTGACTCCTTGGCTAATAAATGGGTTGATGGCATTTGTCTTTCTTCTAGAGGCCAACCCTAAAGAGGGATTTTTTAAACTCCTTCTGAAAATCTATAGGAGGGATGCTTACTTTTCTATTTAGTACTACTTAGAGTCTCATCAGACACATATACCTTTATGGAACCATTAAAGATTCCACTAGTTCAAACACTTATTTGGACTAATTCTAAGTCCCCATAGAGTCCTTAGACTCTTTTACTAGGTATAGATCACTTCAAAAATGACATGAACACATATCATATCACACAAACCCTCTCTTTATACTTGTTCTTCGGCTTGTAGATATATAAAGCATCTTTTTTATCGGCTTGTATAGTGAAATATACAAAAGAATCTTGTATACCGGTTTGCACTGCGAAGATATACATTGTTTTCACACAAGCATCTGATGTTACTGCGGCTTGAATGGCAGAGGTTTATATCGGTGTGAGATTCGTGGTGTGTCACTGAACATACATTTTATGTGTATTATGCAATTGTATGTCGAGAACATTGTGTGTATATTGCAATTGTATGCAAGAGCATTTAGTGTGTATCCTACAATTGTATATCGCAGTTGTATGAACAACAATTGATGTATTTTGGCATGAGATGGGAGATCAAGAAACTAGTCTAAATGTAGGCCGGCGGAAGCATGTCATAGTGAAAGGTTCAAAGGAGTCAAAAATGAAGCTGAAGGCATCGGCACATTGGTGGGAGGACTTGAAGATTCACCGATGATATAAGTCACAGTGAAGAGTTCAATGCATCAGAGTAGCATCGTAAGTATATGGATATCTACCAATGAGAAGAGTCTGCCTAAAGAAAGCGACTTGAGGCGGCATTGGGGTGACCTAAATGTATCGGTATAAGAATTTTTTGAGTTGGCCGATATTATATGTGTTACTGATGGTTGATTCAATGGTTGAATCAATTTAATTAGTTCAAATGGTTTAAGAGGTTCAATGGAGTGGCCGAAGTCCAATGTATCAGTGTATTAGTGTAAGTGGATAGATATCTGCTGATGAGAAGAGTCTAGCCGACAAAGGCAGTTTGAAGGGTCATCGGGGTGAGAAGAGGCAAGTGTTGCCGAAAGAATTCCATCGGAAGGAGTTGGCCAGTGGTAATAAAATTTCCTGTTTAGTAATAGCATATAGTCTGGCTGATAGGTGTGGTTCAATCAAAGGTCGACAAGTCAAAAAGAAAAAAGGGACGTCAGGTAAAGTGTAGAACGAAGGCCGATAGTTGAACGGTTCAATAGGTTCAACTGGTTCAACGGGTTCATTTGGTTCAAAGGGGTTCAACCAGTTTAAAAGGTTTGAATGGATCAATGGTTTAATAACTAAGAGTCCTATATCAGAGTGACTACAATGGTCGGGAAGATAGGAATCTAAGTGGCTGACGAGGTAAGTTGGGCCGATATCATCTTGTGAATTGCTTTGGTCAAACTTGTAAGCATCATTCTGATTCACTTGCCCTTGCCGATGATCACTGAGACATAGAGTATTAGAGAGTCTTTAATCTCTCTTTGGTGCGTGTCTCCTGCTGACGACTGCTAGTCTCCTCCATTCCACTGGATCATTGAGAGAATCATACCGAAATTCCTTATTGATATGATCCACAATGTCGGAAGGTCTTGTCTAGTACTCACCAATAGTCTTCAGTCACACCAATCGGCGGGACTGGGAGCCCTCTCCCTGACGAAAGGCCATCGGTTTAGAGTTTAGGGTTTTAAGGTTTAGGGTTAAAGGGTTTTATGGTCTAGGGTTGTAGGGTTTAGGGTTTAGGGTGTAGGGTTTTGGGTTTTGGGTTTAGGTTGTAAGGTTTAGGGTGCTGGGTGTTAGGTTTGAAGGTTTAGGGATTTAGATTTTTTAGGTCTAGGGTTCGAGAGTTTTAGGGTTTTGGGTTTTGGGTCTTAAGGTTTAGGTTTTAGGGTTTAGGGTTTAGGGCTTAATCTCACCGTTGGACCCCTCATTGCTATTTAGGGTTTAGGGTTTGAGGGTTTTAGGGTCTTAGGTTTAAGGTTTTAGGTTTTGGGTTTTAGGGTTTGGGTTCTAAGTTTTAGGGTTTAGGGTTTTAGGTCTAGGTTTTAAGGGTTTAAGGGTCTAGGGGTCCAGGTTTTAGGGTTTAGGAATAGCATTGTTTATTTTATGTGTATACTGCAATTATTTGTCGAGAACACTATGTGTATTTTGCAATTGTATGTGAGAGCATTTCGTGTGTACCTTATAATTTCGTAGTTGTTTGAACAACAGTTGATGTATTTCGGTATGAGATGGGAGATTGGAAGACTATTTTAAAGTTAGGCCAACGGAAGCATGTCATAGTGAAAGGTTCAAAGGAGTCAAAAGTGAAGTTGGAGGCATCGGCACATCAGTGGAAGGACTTAAAGCTTCGCCGATGTTATAAGTCACAGCGAAGCATCAGAGTATCGGCATAAGTAAATGGTTATCTATTGATGGGAAGAGTCTATCTGACAAAGGAGGTTTGAGGGGACATCGGGGTGACCTGATTGTATCGGTATAAGAATTTAGGAGGTGGCCGATAGTATATGTGTTGCAGATGGGTGAACTGACGATTGAGCTGACGGCTGAACTGGTTCAATTATTTCAATTGGTTCAAAAGGTTCAAAGGTTGACGAGTCAAAAAATAAAAAGGGACGTCGGGTGAATTGTAGAATGAAGGCTGATAGTTAAATGGTTCAACTGGTTCAACGGTTCAACATACATTTTATGTGTATACTGCAATTGTATGTTGAGTAGATTGTGTGTATATCGCAACTATATATGAGAGCATTTCGTGTGTGTACTGCAATGGTATATCGTAATTGTATGAACAATAGTTGATGTATTATGGCATGAGATGGGAGATCGGGAGTCTAGTTTAGAGTTAGGCCGACGGAAGCATGTCACAGTGAAAGGCCCAAAGGAGTCAAAAGTGAAGTTGGAGGCATCGGCACTTCAATGGAAGGACTTGAAGCTAGGGGTCCAGGTTTTAGGGTTTAGGAATAGCATTGTTTATTTTATGTGTATACTGTAATTATTTGTCGAGAACACTATGTGTATTTTGCAATTGTATGTGAGAGCATTTCGTGTGTACCTTATAATTTCATAGTTGTTTGAACAACAGTTGATGTATTTCGGTATGAGATGGGAGATTGGAAGACTATTTTAAAGTTAGGCCAACGGAAGCATGTCACAGTGAAAGGTTCAAAGGAGTCAAAAGTGAAGTTGGAGGCATCGGCACATCAGTGGAAGGACTTGAAGCTTCGCCAATGTTATAAGTCACAGCGAAGCATCAGAGTATCGGCATAAGTAAATGGTTATCTATTGATGGGAAGAGTCTATCCGACAAAGGAGGTTTGAGGGGACATCGGGGTGACCTGATTGTATCGGTATAAGAATTTAGGAGGTGGCCGATAGTATATGTGTTGCAGATGGGTGAACTGACGATTGAGCTGACGGCTGAACTGGTTCAATTGTTTCAATTGGTTCAAAAGGTTCAAAGGTTGACGAGTCAAAAAATAAAAAGGGACGTCGGGTGAATTGTAGAATGAAGGCTGATAGTTAAATGGTTTAACTGGTTCAACGGTTTAACATACATTTTATGTGTATACTGCAATTGTATGTTGAGTAGATTGTGTGTATATCGCAACTATATATGAGAGCATTTCGTGTGTGTACTGCAATGGTATATCGTAATTGTATGAACAATAGTTGATGTATTATGGCATGAGATGGGAGATCGGGAGTCTAGTTTAGAGTTAGGCCGACGGAAGCATGTCACAGTGAAAGTCCCAAAGGAGTCAAAAGTGAAGTTGGAGGCATCGGCACTTCAATGGAAGGACTTGAAGCTAGGCTAATATATTATTCGTGTTGTGTCATGGAACATACATTTTATGCGTATACTACAATTGTGTGTGGAGTACATTGTGTGTATATCATAAGAGCACTTCGTGTGTATACTGCAATTGTATATCATAGTTGTATGAACAACAATTGATGTGATTTGGCATGAGATGGGAGATCGGGAGACTAGTTTAGAGTTAGGCCGACAGAAGCATGTCACAACGTAAGGCTCAAAGGAGTCAAAAATGAAGGTGAAGGCATCGACACATTGGGGGAAGGACTTGAAGCTTCGCTGATGGTATAAGTCACAGGGAAGAGTTCAATGCATTGGAGTATCGGTGTAAGTAAATGGATATCTACCGATGAGAAGAGTCTTTCTGATGAAGGTAGTTTGAGGGAACATTGGGATGGCCAGGAGGTATCGATATAAGAATTTTAGAGTTGGCCAATAGTACATGTATTGCCGATGATTGAATTGACGACTGAACTAGTTCAATTGGTTCAAACAGTTCAATGGAGTGACCGAAGTCCAATGTATCGGCGTATCAGTGGAAGTGGAAATATGTCTGCCGATGAGAAGAGTCTGGCTGACGAAGGTAGTTTGAAGGGTCATTAGGGTGATAACATTAGGCCAATACCCAGATGGACTTCATCCCATCGTCGGTGAGATCTTGACCTTCGGTGTACATCCTTCAACTCAAGCTGATATGCCGATGCAATTGACTTCACTTTAACACACTTGACCCCTCGGTAAGACATTCTCTGTCCGCAAACCCTGTTCTTGCTCTCCTGATACGTCGATACGGCTAACCATGTTTATACATAGCTTGACCTGCTTCTGTTTACATACATTCCTGACATGCATTTGTGATATACATTCTCAAAATGCTTTGTGATATACATTCACAATGTTCATTCGATGAGACAACATGAAACTTTGTAACTAAATATCTCACACAGAACAACAAAATCTGTAGAACTGAAAACTGTGTAGAGTTCTCATCGTGTTTTGTCAGGCAACAATGTTTTCAATGATGGAAGAAAATTTAGTAAAAATGGGATTTTTGGTTCATCAACATCTCTTAGTGAAAAGGTGGAGCACTAACTTATGCCATCATATATATATATATATATATATATATATATATATATATATATATATATATATATATATTTGTGGGTTTTCTTTTTTTACAGTTTATAGATATAGATGTTGGCATACAGTGGATCAATATTAAGTTAACAGTAAAGCAAGAGTGCTTGTTTCATTTTGATAAGATTGATATAGCAAGCACTTTTTCTTTTATTCTCAGGCAAAGGTTGTAAAGAACTAATAGATGTTTGCAAGAGTAAGATTTTTAGTTTTTTTATACAGCTAACACGCAAAAAAAGTGGTAGTTCTCCTATGGTTTCAGGTGAAACAGGTTCATTGATAGGAACTAGCAAGAAGAAGCACTCTTAACTAGTCAATGGATAGTTGCTTAAAGGTGATAAGCTTTGAGTCGAAGAACTGAAGGACATACAACAAGAGGATATCAAAAGATAGACCTTGGATAAGGGTGATTTCTCAGTAATTGTAGGAAACTATATGTTTCTTTATGGGGCTTGACCTTGTGTAAGTTCTATAAATAAACAGCATGTGCTAGACTACAGAAGTCCCGGGCTAGACCGAAGGTTTTCTTCTCTCTATTCTTTCCTACCGGTGCCCGCACTGAACAGAGCTATATTTTATAATTAATTTTATATATTAACAGCTTCGGCCTTTTACCAATAAAAAAAAATCAGAGTATATCGACATTCATCGAAAATGAAATGTGAGATACAACATTTCAATAAATTTATAAACATTGATACACATTTACCAATACTACTAGATAGTCATTGATTCGCCAAGTGGAAAGGTACATCTTTAGCTTCAGAGTCCTGCACAGCATATAGATCTCAACTACACATCTAAAGAAACATTAGTTCCCCATGATTACTAATTACACAATATCAATTGCATAAAATAACAATCCTAAGGCCCTAAGGGGCCAACCTAATGTCTCAGGGGCTCATGTTGGTCTTGCCTATGTACACATGATGCATAGACATCGTAGTTTGAGGAATTAAACATATAACCACAAGATGGTACCATACAATTTATAACTTGGGTTAACACTCACATTAAAGATTTAAAATCTCAAATTCTTTTAAGGGGGACAACATACACAACCTATACAACATCAAATAATGTGTATTCATAGCCAATACATACTAGTACGAGGAGATCAATGCAGCCATTACAATAAATACATCATTGTTTTTCCTCATAATTTTTACATAGTTGACTAATATGGTCTAAACATAATCTCCTAATATATTAATCAGACAAAATAGCCTTCCCAACTTATTCCTTCATAGATCCAATGATTAAGATATTATAAGTACTCACCGTTCTATTCTCGTCCTAACACCTTCTTTCATCTTGAACATGCTAAATATCATGATATCAAACATATAGAGAGTAATTCATTTAAATCTTATGAACACCTTAATAGTATATCAAGAAAGCACTATAAATGTTTACTTAAAAGAAATATTACACTATTGATGTTACTTTAATTTTCTTCTCTGTTGACAATAATGATAAATTAACTAAATATAACTAAATTCCATTTTAAGGAATATTTCTACTTTTAATAATGCATAAGCATTTACTAAGGGAAAATATTCTTATTTAAGATATTTTGAGAGAGATGACTTAAGAAATATTCATGAAATCTAATGTTTAATAGATAAGTAACACATCCTTCAAAATCTACAAGATAAAGTTTTCTCAAATGTCATCATCTACACTAAGGGAGTATTATCAAGTATGTATCTTCCTACCATGAACTTCTAATAATAATTCAATATAACCTTACCATAATTGCATTCTATAGTTTTATATACTAAGAGGTTTCCTAGACACATATAAATCCTTAGCAAAAAAAACAAATACAATAAAAAGCAAGTAAGTCATTAATATCTTTAATATGAACTATTAATCCAAGACTAAATCTATGATCATGAAATAATACTTTATATTCTCTAACCAATCATCCCAAAAAGCTATATGTTTCTTTCTATTCTTAAATAGAATATTATAAGACATTATGATTTACACTTATTAACATATTTTTACTTTCAATATTTAGTTATCTAATAAAAGATATGATGATTGGATCATTGATTTAATTTCATAGTTAACAAGGAGTACTAAAAGTAAAACTTACATTGAAACTTAAAGTTTCTATATAAAGAAGATTAATTTAGCCTCTAATATAAAATTCTATTTTTCAACAAAGACTAGAAACAAAGTGGATCTTGGATAACACTAACACTTATCTATATAAAATAATAATAATGAAAAATATAAAACTAATACTAATGCATTTAAATATGAATAGGATGAAATCATATTCATAGAAATAAATTTATATTCTTTCTATTTAAAGAGAAATAAATTCTTATATTATATCTAGAGGATAATACTATAAAAATCATATTGTTTCTATTGGTATAAGAAAATTAATTATGAGATACATTCTTATTCATACTCACAAGATAACACACATAAGTTCATATTCAATAATGAGGATAAACTTATATTCATTTATAATTAAAGCATTTATTTTATTTATTTTTAAATATAAATACAATATAAACTCTTATTAAATACAATATAAGAAAGTAATACAATTCTAAGAGATTTAGTTTCTAAAAATATTCTAAACAAGTCTCTAAGATTTAATTTATAATTTAAAGGTTTTAAAGGAATAACATATATATATTTTAATTACCCATTATATTACATAAACTATAAATATATATTTAAATTAAAATATGTGTAAGTAATAAAAGTAAAATTAATTTGGGTTTTATAAGCGATGGAGCGAAAGGGCAAAGACAAGTAGGAAGTAGATGCAATCCCGTGCGAAAGGAAGGAAGAAGCAAGAGTTGATGGGAAGAAAGGTAATTTAGAAGACAAAAGGACTGGATTAACTCGATCATGGGCCGAGGAAGCAGAAAAAGAAATTCTGTTGAGCAAAGTTCAGGATAGAGCATCCTTAGAACCTTGGAGATCGAATGGAAGGTAGCAGTTCTCACTGTTTCAGGACAGAGAAATCCCTCTGAGGTGTCCTTGGAAAAGATGGGACAACCAGGCTCAAATGAGGAACCAATGAAGAAATAATAGAAGACAAGGGCAGGATCATTGGCAAAACCCTATATTTGGAGAGGAAGGCATTGGTAAATGATCCACAAAATTCAGGTATGGAAACAAAAAAACTATGGTATTAAGCTCTAATTTGCTAAATCCCTCCATTGAATCTATGAAAAAATATGGAGTTATTGGAAAATGGTATGGTCCCAACCTAGATATAGAAGACCTCAAAAATTGGTGGCAAGAAAGATGGGAAAAGGAGTTATCTTTGAAAGCCCTAGCAAATGGCTTCTTCTTTATTTTATGTCCCTCTGCTAAGATTAAAAAGGAAATTTTAGAAGGGATTTGGATTCTGAATGGATTTGGTTTCTATTTATGTGATTGGTTTGTGGGCTTTGATCCAAAGAAGTATAAATTAGATAGAAGTCAGGATTGGTATAGAATGCCTAATTTGCCATTAGAATTTTGGAATCATAGGATTTTAGAAGAAATTGAGAACTATTTGAACAGATATATCTGTTAAGAGGAATGGAAGGATCCATTAGAAGAAGGTTTGCATATCAAAATTTGTATTGAAAACCTCTTCCTTGGACAACGCTGGAGAGAAATTAAATTTTTCATAGATTGGGGTGTCTTAAGCCAACCTCTCATCTATGAATCTAAGCCCCTAGGAAATTGGGTAAGTATGATAGACTGGAGGTCCTGGGAGTAGGACCAAGTCAAAGATAAAAGGAACTCTCTGGTGGAGGATGAAACTTAGGATGAAGAGGTAGGAACAAATGGGGTGAAATTAGAAAATGAAAGGGAAAATGCAAATACTCTCTAGTCGGATCAGATCCCTGGTCTGGTGGAAGTCGAGATTAACCATGGGAAGGAAATTGAAGAGGCGCAAGGATTAAGTGAAGAATCTCTAAAAGATGGAATTCAAAATCTCACTAGGGTAGAAGAATTTGTCAATCTGTCACAAAACATTAATAATAAAATCACAGAAACAATTGAGGCGATCAAACTGAATATGCAAATGGAAGATTTTGAATCTTTGTTTGAAGTAGGCAATGAATTAGTTCAACTAGCTAGGGCTGTAAAGGAGGGTTCAATCAGACCGGAAGAAGAAGCATTGGCAGAGGATTGGTTGTCACATATAGGAAAAGGACTGGAAGTCTTTGGGCTGGAAGATGAAGTTAATTCTCTAGCTCTTAAGGCCAATAAGGAAAAGAATTCCCCTAGTTCTCCATAGATCTTAGGGATTGGTCAAAGAGAAATTGAAAAAACCTCCCCAGACTATGGAGATTACAAATCTAGAGGTTGAATTCCAAACAGGGAAAAATTGAAGTGGGATGGAGAGGCAAGTGGACAGCTAAAACTACTTGATTTGTTGAAAGTAGGGAAGGGTGGTTCCCTTCTTGAACAACAATGAGGATTCTGTCATGGAATGTTAGGGGCATGAAAACCCTAACAAGAAGTGCCTCTTAAGGCACAAACTAAAGTCGATTCAACCAGATATTTGCATGATTCAGGAAACTAAATTAGAGGAAAGTGAAAATCAATCCTTTGCCAAAAGTCTAAAGCATTGGAGGATGGCTAAGGTTAACCCTAGAGGTCCCTCAGGGGGACTAATGATGCTATGGAGACCACAGATTGTTCTTTTAGAAGAAGTATCTTCCAGTAATGGGTGGATTGCTAGTAAAGTTAGAAGTCTGGCTTCAAGCTTATGTTTTCTTCTGATAAACATTTATGGCCCTAACTCTCAAATCTAGAAAAAGGAATTATGGGTAGAATTAGATCATTTGTGTAACATCAGGGTTTGGGATTTTATCATCATGGGAGGAGATTTTAATGCTATCTTAAGATCTGAAGACAAGTTAGGAGGGGTGGGAAGGAAACTACAATCTCAGAAGGATTTCGAGGACTTTGTTGATCGGAATGATTTGATAGAAATTCAACTGGGTAATGGGAACTACACTTGGAACAATAGAAGACTTGGTTTCTACAATATTGCAAAAAAATTAGATAGGTTTTTTGTTAAAGGGGACTTGAGTCAATTTCCCTTTAGTTTGGATAGAAAGATTCTACTAGAATCTGGGTCTGATCACTTCCCAATCAGTCTAGATATCCAGGGTGAAAGGAGACCAATAAGATGCCCCTTCAAATTTGAAAATATGTGGTTTAAGGATCCCTCCTTTCTGGGACTAATAGAGGAGTGGTGGAAAAATTGCAATCCCGAGGGAGTTGGCCGATTCAACATTGTCAGCAAGTTGAAACTCATCAAACTAAATTTAAGATAGTGGAATAAGGATCATTTTAAGAACATTGTTGAAATAAAGAGATAGGTAGAGGCAGATATTCAAATTTTAAATGAAAAAATTATAAAAGAAGGAATGGATAATGCATCATAGATGAAAGAGAAAGAATTGATGGGTAAGTTAGAGGATATCTTTTCCAAAGAAGAAGTCTTTTGGAGGCAGAAATCCTAGGAGGTGTGGCTGAAGGCTAGTGATTCTAACACCAAGTTTTTCCATAATTCAACAAAGGTCCATAGAGAGGGCAACAAAATTTTTGCTATTAAAACAAAGGAGGGTAGGGTAACAGACATTCCAGATGAAATTGGTCAAGCAACAGTTGATTATTTTCAGGATCTCTTGAATGAAGAAGAGGGTTCAAATTTACAAGCTCAACAAGAATTTTTAAGATTTATTCTGAAGTTAGTAACTAAAGATCAAAACCTTATGCTGAATAGTAAGTTCTCAGAAGAGGAAATTAGAGAAGCCCTCTTTCAACTTGGTCCAGACAAGGCTTCTGGACCTGATGGGTTCCCAGCAGTTTTCTTTCAGAAATGTTGGCGTATTATTGGTAAAGACCTAACGGAAGCTTATGAGGAGGCAAGAAAAGAGGGTAAGGTTCTAAAAGAAATTAGTAACACTTTTATAGCACTGATCCCCAAGAAAGAGAAGCCAGAGTCTTTTGAAGATTTTAGACCAATTTCCTTGTGCAATGTGGTCTACAAAATTCTGGCTAAAGCAGTAGCTAATAGAGTCAAAAGAATTCTTCCTGATATCATCGCTGAGGAACAAACAGGTTTCATTCCTGAAAGATCTATTCTGGATGGGGTAATAATTGCCCAGGAGGCTATTCATTCAGTTCAAAAAAACAAATTCCCCTCAATGCTGGTTAAATTGGACATCCGTAAGGCATGTGATGAAGTAAATTAGAGATTTCTGTTTAAAATTTTAGAGGCATTTGGCTTTCAGCAAGAATGGCTAAATTGGATGTTTGAATGGATATCAAGCCCTAGGTTGTCAGTTCTTCTTAATAGCTCTTCGGTAGGCTTTTTCAATATTTCAAGGGGACTTAGGCAGGGAGATCCCATCTCCCCCTTTCTTTTCATTATTATGGTTGTTGCATTGGGAAGATTCATTTCAAATTCATGTTAGGAGGGACAAATTAGAGGCATTCAAATCATAGGAGATATGCCAAGGTTCTCCCATCAGCAATTTGCAGATGATACCCTTCTCTTCGGGGCTGCACAGGAAGGGGAGGTGCTAAGGTTCAAAAGGACCTTGGATTCGTACTCGAAAGCGTCTAGGCAGGAAGTCAGTAAAGTGAAATCTGAAGTTTTTTTCTTTAACACTCCCCTTGGCAGAGAAGAAAGAATCTTAAGGATTATGTCCTTTGGGAAAGGTTCTCTTCCTTGTAAATATCTTGGACTATCGTTGGTTAAAGGTATCCTCCCTGGTAAGTCTTGGGAGCCTCTTCTGGAAAGGATAAAGGCTAGACTAGAGTCTTGGAAGAGCAAGTGGCTTTCGTGGATAGGAAGACTGACTCTCATCAAAATAGTTCTAGCAGCTATTCCTATCTATATGATGTCCTATTTACCTTTGGCAAGTAAAATTAATAAGGAATTAAATTAGTTGATGAGGAATTTCTTTTGGAAAGGATCTTCAGAACAGTTCAAATTCCCACTTGTCAAATGGAAACAAGTCTGTGAACAGAAAGAAAAGGATGGGGCTGGGGTGAAAGACCTACTCAGGCAAAATCAATCTCTTGGTGCAAAGTTGGTATGGCTGATTCATGAAAAGCCAAATCTCAAATGGGTAAGGATGCTAAAGAATAAATACTTAGATAGGGAAGAACATAGTATCTTCACTTCTAGATAGTTACTAGATGGTTCTAGGATATGGAACTTCATCAAGACGAGCATAAATCAAAGTCAACCACCTTACTTGGGAGATCAGGGAAGGTTGGGATGCTAGGTTCTGGGAGGATTCTTGGGAGGGGCTTCTGACTCTAGCAAGGTGTGAAGATTTGGCTCCCATTATGAATATCACCAAAATGGAGTGGGGAGAGAAGGTGTACAATTACCTCTCCTTTCCTTCAGAAGACAATGTTCTTCCCACATGGAAAAATATTCGAGGTTTGGGTTTTGATGTTGGCCTAATTTCTAAGTTTGAAGATGAGTTGGCTAAGCATGTCATAAGGTATAGAAGGGGCAGGGATAAGCTAAGATGGAATGCCTTGGCATTCGGGGAGTACTCGGTCAAAGAAGGTTATAGGGCTTTTGTTGACACAAATGAGTCCTCAGGCTTGGTTCCTTCTAAGCTCTGTTGGTACAAACAATGCCTTCCTAAGGCAGGTGTGTTTCTGTGGGTGGCTGCTCAAGGTAAGGCCTTAACAGCGAATAGGCTGAGAAGAATGGGTTTTGAGGGGCCTTTGAGATGCTCACTTTGTAGAGAAGCGAAGGAAGATGATGATCACTTATTCCTCCATTGCCCCTTCACTGGAAGAGGCTGGCAATGGAAGTTTCAGTGGAAGTTAGCACCTCCTAGAAATTTGTTTGAATGGTTGATAGCCTAGCCCATTTTGCATTAGAAAGTGATGTTTGGAGGTCTGTGGGTCTCAGCACCCTCCATTTTGATCTGGGAGATTTGGAAAGAGCGCAACAGGAGGATTTTTCAAGATAAAGAAATGCCTTGGCATTCTCTCCTTATCAAAATAGAAACTAGCATAGTGGAAGTAGTAAATTCTAGATTAGCAGATCGAGACCCAGCTCACCTCCTTTTCATAGGTTGGGATGTAGAGATGATGAAAGGTTGGAAGGGTCTCTCTCCAGCTCCTCTGGTTGGAGAAGGAGGCTCCAAAATGAAGAAAGCTAGGGAAAATATTAGATGGTCCCCCCAGAGGTTGGATGGCTAAAAATGAATTTTGATGGAGCCTCACGGGGTAATCTAGGCCTATCAAGGGCAGGATGTATTATTAGGAACTCAAAGGGAGAAGAGGTGGGAAAGCTAGCTATTCCTCTTAGAATTGGTACCAATTATGAGGCAGAGATTCAAGCGTTATTTCTTGGTGTTAGGCTGTGTAGGGATCTCAAAATTAGAAATTTGGAGATAGAAGGGGATTCAATGATAGTCATCAATGGATTGAGAAGTAAGAGATTAATAAAATGGAGACTGCAAGTTATTTTGGATTAGGTTCTAGTCTTGTTAGAAGGCTTCGACAGGGTCACATTCAATCATATTTTGAGAGAAGGAAACCTAGAAGCAAATAGGTTGTCCAACATTGGGGCAGATGGGGTCTCGGTTAGAGATATCTTTCCTATGGAAGGACCTTCTTTAGTTTAATAAGGCTTGTGTGGGAGGATGGGAGGGAGCCTTGCCACACCATTATGGGTGGCAAGGCCGAGGCACTCATTATTTGTAGCAGTCCCAAGTTGGCACAAGCCGAGGGGAGATGGACATTAATGCTCTTAGTGTTTAGCCTCAGCTCTGTTGGACAATCATAACAAGGAGTGCCTTCGAGAATCTTCAGTGGCAAGCTGTGAGAAGGTTATCAACAAAGGTAGTTTCCATTGTTTAACAGTTTCTTTCTCTGCCCATTGACAAATGCCATCCCATTTCATTGCAATTATCTCAGCAAATTCCATTTGTTGTGGAGGAATGGACACCCCCATTAGGCTAGTTAGCACCAAGAGGCAAATGACCTTGATTGGCAGTATCACTGACCTCAGAATGTAGAGGATGCTCCATAGGTCAGATGATCTTATGGTGGGGGCTGTGAAAATGATTCTAGGTAAGGCATACATGTAGAACGATGAGAGATACTGGGTGGACACAGACATCTCTTCAAGGGTCCTAGCAATGCTGATGGAACTGGATACAGCGAAGGCAGAGGTAGATGCCATCATGCGTGGCATTTTCTGTCCCAAGTATCTCGGTGATTTGGGAAAAACCTTGCAGGTAGCCAGCCCGGGTATCGACATTCCTCGCCCTAAGGATTGGAGCCTTCTGGATTATCCTAGGGCAGTGATTAAAATATACCAGTTCATCTTGGATGTCAAGGGCTTCAACTTGATCATGTTGAAAGATCAGGCAAAGATTGTGGTGGACTTCATTAGACGGATGCTGGGCTTGGTTGAGGTCGACGAATTCCAGTGGGTGGACGACTTCAGGAAGAAGCTTTCAGAATATGATAGTTAAGTTTTTTAGTGTCTCCTTGGCTTCCTTTTGTTTATCAGAAGCCTTTAGTTAGCTAATTTAAATATGTTATAGTGTCATATGGGTGTCTATAGATCTGATCTTGTGCGGTCTCCTGCAATAATCTTTTAGTTTGGAAGGGATGAAGGACTAAACCTACTGCTAGCCATGAAAGGGTTGAGGATTGTAACTTTTTTGACATACTTTATAATATATTCTCTGATTATGCATAAAAAAAAAAAAACATATATATTTTTTAAAAATAATTCCATTTTCATTAAAGAGAATAAGGAATAAAGGGATCCATTTGGAATTCTTTTAAGGTAAGAAAGATTCTATTTTAATCTAAAGAAAATAAGTTTTAAAGAGCTAATAAAAAGTAAGAGTTACCATAATACAAGTAGAAAGTATTAGTAAAGAAAAAGCTTAAAAATCATTAAGGAATATTGACATGCAAACTATGGAATCTAGAATAGTCAACAAAACCATATTCAAGATATCATAATAAAAATCATCTTCCCAAAATACAATGAATGCAGGATATGCAAGTGAGAAGGAATTTTCCAGCAAACTACAATTGTCAAATGGAGAGCCAAATTCTAATGTGTGAAACTAAATATCAAATGTTGTAGTTTCATTTGCCCTGGTAGACTTATGTGTAAAATTTGGAAACACAGAGAAGGCATGTGGATTGTGTGACATGAAGCCTCAAAGAGATGTCATTTCATGGAATGCAATAATCGCAGGGAAAGTATAAAATAGATTTGTTGAAAAGGCTATAATATTCTATAGTGATGTCATAAATGGAATGCAATGATTACAGGATTGCACAATTATATCAAAATATATTTACTGAGCATGC
The DNA here is from genome assembly GCA_027924645.1 of Cunninghamia lanceolata. Lineage (NCBI taxonomy): Eukaryota > Viridiplantae > Streptophyta > Pinopsida > Cupressales > Cupressaceae > Cunninghamia > Cunninghamia lanceolata. Next base: position 4,727,858 of record BSBN01000604.1, on the reverse strand, counting down.
TTTAGAAAATTTCAAGAAAACACAATCAAAGTCAAATTCCACAACCTTTGCCATCGTCCCCTTTGCAAGCATCAAGAAGGGAACTTTGGAACAGGGTAAGGTCATCCATCAAAGCATAGTTGAATGTAGATTGTCAAGTGTTATAGTTGGAAATGCTCTAGTAGACATGCATACAAAAAGTGATAGCATAAACAAGGCACACAAACTGTTTGACATAATGTCTCAAAGAAATGTGTTTTATGAAATGCAGTGATTGCAGAATACGAACAATATGAATTTTTTTTTTAAGAATGCTCTCAATCACACTTGTAAGCTTTATTACATTAGACCTACAGTTGATTTTTATGTGTGCATGGTTGACCTTCTTGCCCATGCAGGTTTTCTTGAAAATACCCTAAATCTGTATTAAGAAACCATGTAAACCTGTGTGGATAAGTTTTTCTTGGATCTTGGGAATTGCACATAATTATAGACTTAAAATTATTTACAACGATGTAGATTTGATTTGGAATCTTAAAATGTCACAAGCCTATAGTTTCGACGGTGTAAAAGCTAAGCAAAAGACATCAAATTCCACTATCTTGGCTGTTAAGAGGGAACTATACGATTTTCAAGCACATGTAGATGTTGAAGATCTATGCAATCTATGCAAGTTGGGAGAACAGGGTAATTTACAGATATAAGACATTTACTTAATGCTATAGATAAATCAAAATGATACACTTAAATGTTTAACATAAGCTTACAAAATGTAGTATCATAGATGAACTACTCTGAAAAATAATATTCAAAAGAGATTTCATTTAACAAGGCAGTGTTGTTTCCAACCCTTATCCGAAAACATAAGAAACTTACCTGAACATTATTTTTAGAAAACAATCCTTTCATGGCTCCGTAGACATGCATCCACATAAATTTTTTTCAAAAATATAGTTCCACAAGTTCCAACTTCCAGGTCTCTCCCTTTTGCGAAGCGATCCTTCTCATCTCTCACCAAGTTAGGAAGAGCCCCAAATCATGCATTGCTTTCAATCATAGAAAATTCTACCATTTTCTTCCTTCTCCTCTTTCCTCTTCTCGTGTATCTCTTTTCCCATTTTCAAAATTCATCCCCAGTATATAAAACCAAACAAGCAAACCCCAAAGTATTCCACTCACATAAATGACCCCCTATATAAATAAAATATCACATACCCATAATAGCCAAAAGAGAATCTTCTCCTATTTCAAATCTCTAAAATAATCAATTGCCTTAACTCTTCCCTCACTCTCTTCCACGATGGAAGAATAATAAATAAAATCTACCACTCCTCCAATAACTCCCACCAACTTAATTTATTTTAGTATTTGCTAAAAAATAGATTTTATGACAACACATAAATGCTTCCTATTTTATTTGCCACTCAACACAACATTTAATAATAATAATAATAATAATAATAATATATTTATTTATTAACTAAACTACTAATATAATATATATACATATTCAATAAATTAAATTCACATAAATGCATTTATATTTATTTAATTATCAAAACTGTCTTTATGACTAATAATATTATTTAACACCATGATTAACCAAAGCATCAAATAAACAATCTAAACCAAATAACCAAATGCCAAACATACCTGACACATCTAAAGTGAAAATGGAGGGGCACTACAACTCTAAAGTTGATGATGAAGAAATGATACTATGGGTCCAATTGCTGTTATAATATTATTTTGAAACTCAACTCTTTTATACATAAATTACTTTTCCCATAGTCAAGGTGTGACATCCATTTGCTTGGTCCTCCACTACCTAACTATATTTTAGGGCTTGAGATAAAATTCTTTTCTAAAATGGCAAGTTAGGCATTTCAAAACTTGAAGGGAGAACAAATATGTTTGAATTAGTAGAGTAGCTTTACCGCGTCATCAAGCTCATCATGGAGAGAAGTGATAAATTGGACATAAGATTGCGGGGAAACCTATGGTTGATCATTTCTCATTTCAATCCAAAGTTAACATGAACCTTCTCAAACTGTTAGCTCTTTTATAATTGTAAAGAAATGAAATAATATTCTTTATTAAAATTAAGATTAATGACTATCGCAAGCAATATAATTTAATTATTTTAATTTAGAGTTGTCATAATTTATATGATTGAACTGTAAAGAATTAAAATTATTTTAGATAAATTATTTAGGTTAATTAAATAAATGTAAATAATAAATCCACAATTATTTAGATAATAGAGTTGGAATTAATAATTCTAATATGTATATGAAAATTAAATGTAAGGATTAGGAGTATTTAGCTCTAAAGTTGATGATGAAGAAATGATACTATGGGTCCAATTGCTATTATAATATTTTGAAACTCAACTCTTTTATACATAAATTAATTTTCCCATAGTCAAGTTGTGACATCCATTTTCTTGGTCCTCTACTACCTAACTATATTTTAGGGCTTAAGATAAAATTCTTTTTTAAAATGGCAAGTTAGGCATTTCAAAACTTGAAGGGAGAAGACATATGCTTGAATTCGTAGAGTAGCTTTATTGTGTAATCAAGCCCATCATAGAGGGAAGCAGTAAATTGGACATAAGTTGTGGGTAAACCTATGGTTGACCATTTCTCATTTCAATGCAAAGTTAACATCAACCTTCTCAAACTTTTAGCTCTTTTATAATTGTAAAGAAATAAAATAATATTCTTTATTAACATTAAGATTAATGAATATCGCAAGCAATATAATTTAATTATTTTAATTTAGAGTTGTTATAATTTATATGATTTAATTGTAAAGAATTAAAATTGTTTTAGATAAATTATTTAGGTTAATTAAATAAATGTAAATCATAAATACACAATTTTTTAGATAATAGAGTTAGAATTAATAATTATAATAATTATATCAAAATTAAACATGTAAGGATTAGGAGCATTTATCTCTAAAGTTGATGATGAAGAAATGATACTGAAGCTATACATAATAAATTCACCATCATTCAAAAATTAATGTCCTTGATTTGACAATTGTCTCAAAATATGTATTGTCTTAGAAAATTCTTTGGTTAAAATCTAAGCATCGTGAATTTGATCCCAAGTGATGGAAACTTAATTTGATATGCAACATTTATTTGCATCATGCCGAAATGATTTGACAAAATGTACACTAGTAAATTTGCTTCCCTTAACCTTTTTGGTATTTGAAACTATCAATGTAATGCCCCAAGATTTTATACACGATATTATTGGACAAAAGATGGAGGAGAAATTTTTTCACTTGATGCAATTGTAACATCAATGTGCTACATTAAACATCTTATTAACAAATTTTCAAATGAGAGCAAGGTGGGAAAGCATCTCTTCATGGATTACATGTGAGGGATTTATAACTGATGGCAATCATTCTACTTCTGGGGCTCTTGGGGCAGGTCCTTTCGACGTGGGACCGTTCCTGCATCAAAAGGAGGGTCTGTCCAGAAGAAGATGCCCCTTTCTAAGCAAGGTTGAGAATCTTGGGCCAATTTTTAATCTCTCCCCCCTACAGCATTCTAGTGGTATCTCTTTTAGAGAACCAGAGGATGGTATTGTTGTGAAGATCCCAGACATACGATTAATAGAGTATTCCATTCGATGGAGCACACATTGATGAGCAAGTTCTTTGGGAAAGAGAAAACATTATCCTTGTCTATCATTGGGCTACAAAGCACTAGTTTATAAAGGGAAATATGTAGGTATGTGCCCTTCCAAGAGGACTTTTCCTCTTTTTTTGTCTCTTTATCTAAGGACTATAAAAGGGTTCTGGTTGGTGGGCCTTGGATGTTAGGCAAAGCTAGGATTTGATGCCTTGGATGATCTTTGCACTTTGGCACCCACTTGGATTAGACTCCCAGGACTTGTAAGTATGAAAAATATACATATGCCTACATGGTGGCTTGAGTATGAGCTCTAGTTCTAATCACATACATGTAAGCATGAATATATACATACCTCTTAGCAGTGTTCCTCTTGATGATGTGTCTTTTGTTGTTTTTCATCTTGATTGTGCTTTTCTAACTTCTAGACAAATCTTCTAAGTCCTGCACACCCTCTACATTCCCTTCTAACCAATCTTCAAAGATATTTCCCATCACTTTCTAGCCCTAAAAACCTCATCAATCCACTTGACAAGAGGGGAGATTCATGTTCCCTAGGGGCATTCACATATTTTCAACCCCTTATAATCATCCAATGAACCTTCCCATCCCATTGGTAACCTCAATTTTCATGTCCCACTTTTCCTTTCTAGGTCACTCCCTGTCACTGTAGGATCACCTTGTATGGACCTGCATTTGAATTAGGATTTCCAGGGATGAATTTCCCTGGTGAAAGGGGCAACCCACCTTGCAGATACCCTATGGCTTATTTCAGTATTCCAAATTATTAAACCTTCTAGACCATTTTTCATCCCATAAACCACATGTACAAAACCTCATCTATGGGTCGCCCCCTATGGCTTTAGGATCTCCTTGGGTGACCCAAAATATTAAGCAAGATCTCTAGGGGATACTTGCCTTGGTGAAATGGGTGTAATCAATGAAATCTTAATGAAGATTAATGACTAATCTAATGCAATAATAGACTGATTATACCTTCATAAGACCTCACAAATCCATGTGGGAAGGAGATACACCATGTAGCTCCTCAAGATTGTTCCCGTGATTAGAATGCAGATGTGGGTTGCTTAAGTGCTCAACACAATGCAAGATGAGAGATAAACTGATTCAGATGGAGATGGGGGATGATTGGAGGGATTTTGACAGAGTGATGGCATGATAAGAGGATTGAGACAGGATTTTGGCAGAGTTCTGATGCATCTAGAGGCCTCCCAAATGGCTTAGAGAGGGGTCCTATTTATAGGATTTTGGAGATGAGGATGGAGGGTCAGGATTCACCTGATCAGATCAAGGGCTAGGAATAAAAGTGAATCTTTTATTCCTAGGGATTGAATTTAAAATTCTATGAACTATCAAGGCAAAGGCTTAGGCCTTCATGAACAAGGCATCTTGGAGCCCATCCACACCACATTCCATCCATCCTCGCATGGCCTTGGCTATCCATCTCAAGGAAAATAACCTAAACACAATGATACCATCCATCCACCTTCCAAAATCCATTCATCCAATTCCAAACATGGTGCATCTCATCGCACTTCCAAAACATATGTCGCCATCCCTCCTCCATCATCCTACCATTTGCAAAAACATGTGACCATCCATCTCCCTCCATCCAATTTACCTCCACTCCTTCTAACTCCAAAGATCCCTATTAAATCCACTCTACCTCCTATCCTACCAACCCCCCACATCCCTATCCACAAATCCACTTTACCTCCCATCCTCCCAACTCCTAATATCCCAATCATCAAATCACTTCATCCATCTATCCAAAAATCCACTTTTTACCCCTCCATCCATAAGTCCACTAAAATCCTGAATCAAGACCAACACAAGCACACATCTTTCAAACATGAAGCTTCCACTAAATCCATGGGATTCAAAAATTTGAATGCCTCAACTCATAAAGCACAAAAGCCTAAGGGTATTATCCCTTCCAATCAACCTGAAAAATCAAAAAGGCTATCAAATCCCACACCATCACACAAAAAAGAAAAAACAAAACTGGTGTGGGTCCCTAAACAAAGATCACTCAAATCTAATGAGGCATCGACCTCCCAATCCCCTCCAAAATCCCAAACATCCCACTCCCCATCTAAAAATCCCTCAAAGTCTAAGTCTATTTGGGTCCCTAAAACCCCAAATCGACCATCCAAATATCCCCCATCCCAATCCCCATTACTCCCAACTCCACATCCCAAGTACAAGCTTCCAAATACATCACGATGTGTGCAACCATTGGTCTGGGTTCCCCTCCACCACTTGCAATTCCCACATACCCCCATCTCTCCATCTTTCATTCACTATCCTACATATCTTCCCCATCACATTCCTCTAGTCCATGCTTTTGCATAGTCCACATCATAATCCGCATAGTCCACATCATATTCCACATAATCCATTATCCACCATCCCTTCCATCTTCTCCTATCTACCAACATCCATGCAATCATAATCCAAAATGCTATCCAACATGGGATCATCTTCTCCTTGCTATGGAAACAAACGCTAGAGTCCCCCTTCCATCGAAAAAAGTCAAAAAAGTCAAAAAATCAAGAAAAATGCAAAAAAAAAAAAAAAACCAAGAAAATAGTAAAGAGAAAAAATCCGTCCAATGGTGAAAACCACTCCTTGTGGCACCTAGGACAAGTACCTTGATGAAAACCCCTTGTGGGCGTCATGCGTAATCCCTTCTCCATCCATTTTGTATCCCTACACTTGGGGGCAAAACCATATCCTTCATCCACATCCATCATATCCTTTGCCATCTTATCCACTATCTTATCCTAATCTTATCATATTTCTATCAAACATCCCCTATGTATCCTATCATTTCCCATCCACCATATCCATCATATCTTGTTTTAACCATCTCTCACCCTAGATCTTGATAAAGACAAGGGGCAACATATCAACAACATGCTTTGGAAACCTCTTGGCATACTCCCTTTTTAGTATATCCTCCATCCATCTAATGCAAAATCCATCCATCCAAACATGAACCCATCATGCCAAATCTTAGGCATTGGGGCATATGATTCCTTGCAACCTAGCCCTCGAAAAAAATCCTCATCCCTATCTTCCATCTATTTCACATACATCCCTATCACTTATCCATTCATCCATCATGAATCAGCTATCCAATACCCCTATCCAACCCCATCACCCTCACCTCTAGACTTGGTGTTCCCTTGTCATTGGTATTTAGCACAAAGGCTATCCCACACAAAATCCAAGGCAACCATCATAATAAACCATTCCTTTTCAAAAATCACAAAATTCAAAAAACATCACAAAATCAAAAAACACAAAAACATCCCAAATATCAAAAAATACAAAAACAATAGAAAAACACACAAAAATCCAAAAACAATCTATCCATCACACAAATAAAACTTGTTCCATCACACTCTCATCATCACCGCATTCATCATCATCCTGCATCATCATCACATCTATCCTCAATAAGCTTGAACTAGATCCAAGCCTCACATCACCTATCAAAGCATTTTCCCTTAATCAAAATCATCAACTATCAAATCAGCATCAATCACAACTTGTCACCATCACATCTTGAGCCACTTTTACAACATCATCAAATCATCTGTCAATCCCTGCCTTAGGATATATCTTTCCTACGATAGGCAGAACCTATCACATCATCATCCATTTTGGCAAAAGATACAATGGTTACTTGTTTGGTTCGTTGGTCTTTTGGTTTTGATTTTTATCTTTTGTCCTATTCGAAGATCACATCAAAGCTACCTTGATCTTACTATATCATGGTATGTGGTGAAAACATCTAGAATGGGGCATAATCTTGCTTTTGTATGCTGTGCTTGTGGGTTGGTTTCATTACTCCAAGCTAGTATTCATATCTTGATTGATCATAGGGTCGGTTCTAGTGTATTGATCTCCTTATGCATCTAAGGTTCATCATACCTTTTTTGTACTAAGGGCTTATGCTATGAGTCCCCTTCCCTCGTCTTGACAAGGTTGTACTATCTTGGGCATGCATGAGATCATCCCTTTGTCTCCGTGTCTAGTCCATGCAAATGTTGGATAAACATCATCACCCTGGTCTTCTATACCTTGGTGAACATATTCACTTTGCTATATCAAACCTAGGATTGCTCAAATTTAGTTTCAGCACAATGATCATCCACCAATCATATCCCAACATCATCATCCTTATATCCCACCACTTATCCTCTGACCCATTCAACCAATATGTCTCATCCATTTCGAGAGCACAACCATGTTCTCGCAACCCGCCTATCCTCTCGAGGGGGCATCACCCTTACCAATTATCCCCAAACCTTACCCTATTCTTCCAAACCAAAATCTTTTTTCTATTCAAACCATCTCTATGTTTTAACTTCTTTGAAATGATGTTGCTTAGCCACAACACCATCTCAAAGAGGGGCAAATGTAGACACCTAAAATTGGACTTCTCTGCAGACTGATTTTCTCTACCTCGCACTCATCCATTCCCCCAATCTGCATATCCCTGGTGATCAATTAATTCACCTAATTGATTCATTTAACCTTTTAACCTTACAACCGTAATCCCTATTAATTGAATGAATATTCCTAATATTCATTTAATTGATTTATCCATTTTCCTAATCCATGTTAATTCGGTTAATCAGGCTTAAGTTAATTAAGAAAACACTTAATTAACCTTGTCCCCCCACTCATCCACTAACCTGAATATAATATTCGGATGTCTCCCACTCACTCCCAAGCACTGAATATAATATTAAGATGTCTCCCACTCACTCCCAATCACTAAATATAATATTCAGATGTCTCCCACTCACCTCCACTCACATGAATTTAAAATTCATTTGTCTCCCACTCACCTCCACTCTTCCCCAAATGGGAAATTTTTAATTCAATCCCTGGGAATAAAAGATTCACTTTTATTCCTAGCCCTTGATCTGATCAGGTGAATCCTAACCCTCCATCCTCATCTCCAAAATCCTATAAATAGGACCCCTCTCTAAGCCATTTGGGAGGCCTCTGGATGCATCAGAACTCTGCCAAAATCCTGTCTCAATCCTCTTATCATGCCATCACTCTGTCAAAATCACTCCAATCATCCCCCATCTCCATCTGAATCATTTTATCTCTCATCTTGCATTGTGTTGAGCACTTGAGCAACCCACATCTACATTCTAATCACGGGAACAATCTTGAGGATCTACATGGTGGCATCTCCTTCTTGCATGGATTTGTGAGGTCTTATGAAGGTATAATCAGTCTATTATTGCATTAGATTAGTCATTAATCTTCATTAAGATTTCATTGATTACAATGGGTGACCTACTTCCTGAAAGGAGCGACCTTGTCATCTTTTCACATGTGTGTTTTCTTCCAGTTTTGGCCCAAATTTGCTCCAAATTGAGCCTTGATTGTGTGAGTATTCTTCTCTAACTAATTTTCAGCTCCCCCTAAATGATTCAACACTCCCAATTATCTCAATCCCATCTCCTAATCAATATTAGTTATCTTGCAATCAATTAAGTGTTACTTCATTTCCTCTCTTGTGATCTCCTATGCAACTGGTGCTCACTCTCAATTATAATCAGACCATTCCCCAATCTATTTCTATTTAACTACCCATTTACCACCACCTTTGGTGTTGATTTTCTACCTATAAATATTGTAACACTAATTTTTCCTAGAGTTATTTAATTAATTACAGTAGATTTATTATAATTAACACTAGAGTTAAGATAATTTAGATTATTAATTAATGTGTAAATAACAAAGATAAATTACATGTGATAATTTAATAGGAACTCTAAAGTAAATCATTAACAAGACAAACTAGATAACACAATCACATAAACCTCAAAGACTATATAATAATCCCAATATCTTTTATTTATAATAAGTTTAGTACTTATTTGAATCACTGAGCACTTGGATTTTCCACTGTCACCCTAGGAACATTTCAGTGGTCTTGGCCCTCATAGCTATGGAACATTCTAGGAGGAACTGGTTCCTTTCAGAACACACCATACTATTACGCTCTACACAAGTGCTGGTTCAATAGAATAATGCTCAACACAAGTGCACATCAAGCCATGGCCAAGACTGTCCTGAGTGTATGTTGTACCCCAATTTGTTCACATGCTGTGTGCCCCTTCTCCTAATGCCCATAGCCCACCAAATCACTTACTTCTTCCTTGAGTGTTCTCCATGCCCTTTCCAAGTTTCATATAAATGCCTTATTTAACCTTTTAAGGAGTGTTTTCAAACCATCACACCATTTCACAAAGGTTGTTAATTATTAGTTAATAAACATAATAATTCCTCCCTTTTAAAAGGGTTTTTTTTATAAATATTCTTTATTTATCTCCATTTTAACCAAAGGATCACAATATCTTTTTTTTTTCCATCTCCCTTTTAATTATAAAGGGATAAATAAACTATATCCTCTTATAATTTTAAAGGGTTGACCATAAAATAGCTTTCTTTTCAATTTTGGGGAAAAAATCCCATAACATTTCTCCCCCTGTAAATCAACTGCTGTCCTTAGTAGCTCATGTTAAATCTACAACATAATTCACCAAAGAATAATTAGTCAAGTAAGTGTGGATGTAACAATATCAATATCACAATGAATCTATTTCATTTAAACTTCATCTATAATTATATTTCTTAAATTTTAGATCTTTTCAATAACTCTTCTACTTTAATTGAAACCGTGAAATTAGATCCCATAGAAATACTTTGTTAATCAATAACATGATTAGAAATAGATCATGAATTTATACTTAAGGACCTAACATAGGTGTAGACACTAAATATCCTATCAAATCATCTTTTAAATTTGGTCATTCATGTGTAACCTTATCTTTAATACAAATATTTTAATCTTTCAGGTGTCACTTCAATATAAAATATACAAAAGTATTATCATGTGATCACATAGAACTTACCTAGTGAATGACATGCATATCCCATACTATGTAGTCACTCATCATTGAGTACCATATACTCAAAATACATTCAAAGATGATAATCATGCATTCCAGACTACATGAATATCCTCTTTTCATATACCAAATACAATTGAATGGAACAAGTACACAATAACCCTTAACCAAAGTTCATATTTTTTCACATAGCCACTCAAAGAAAAAATTGTGGCAATTTTTGAATCCAACAAGGATGCAATTTAAATTAGCTTATTCTATCAACATGGTGTTTATTATACCTTTGCTTATTACACTGAGAACTAACATACTTCACCTTGTCATAGGTTCACAAATAATGGACAAAAGCATATATACAAGGTTATTGGGTTGATTGGGTCCAATAAAAAAGTACAATAAAACAAAATAAGGTACAAGAAGTCCTATAATTCACCCAAAGAAGAAAAATAATAGTGGCAAACAATTTCCATCCACAAAACACTCCATAGAAAAAGATTAGATTTAATCATTCTAAGAAATTAAGTTAACCGAGTTTTCTTTTAATACAGGGATGAAGTTTTTGTTCAATTAATTTTAGGATTCATATGATTTTGCTAAAAGGATGAAGATACCTTCACGTTGATGACTATGTAATATAACTCCACAAAATATAAAGTGGACCATAATAAGTGTTGTTGGGGATTTCCTTAAAAAATGAAATAGCTAGAGGTACACAAGGATATTATGAGTCATTCCCACAAAGTATGATGCTTGGACGTCTATTTAGAAGTAATTTGTATGTAAGGAAAAATAATTGGTACAAATTTGCAATCTAAAAAAATGGTTTTGATTTTTCCTGAGGTGGTCTCTCCCCTTGTAAAATTTGACATGTCCCCATGGAAAATGCTAAGATAACCTATTTGGTTTCATCTTGTATTATTTCATTCCATATAAACAACACCATATTTTCCAAAGTTTAAGATGTGAAAATGATCCTGGGACCTATGACTTATGGGCCCACAATGTATCTTATGTTAAACAAATACAAGTTTTAATTTTCAACTATATATAACCATTGGTCTATTATTCTTTTCATGGTTATTGTAGGATCCTTTATTGTTATAAGATTTTTATGACATTGCTTGTATAAGGTCATCTCAATTATAAAGCTTGTTGATAATAAGCATTAATATTGACACACTAAAATAGAGATATACATTGAGAGATAATGAACTAAAAATTTGAGGAGCCAATCAAAGACAATGAGGAAAGATATGAGAAGTTAACCACAGAATTAAATAATTTCTTTGGTTTAGTCAATATGAGAATGCATAGAAGACCACCTAGTTGAAAACTGGTTAGTTGAAGTTCCATCTACCCAATCTCTTGTCAAGGTATTTTAACTTTATTCAGGATCTCTATGGCAGAAGACATCAAGAATTAGAATGATAAGTAATTGTCATACATACAAGGAGAGGCATCATCAAGAAGAAGACAAATGAGAGGACTGATGTCATCAAAGGAGCTAAATAAATTACATCAAATAAAGGAGACATTATTAAAGTAAAGAATCAACAAAATTTATGGAGCAAAGAAAGAAAAATGAAAGCTATGGAAGGAAACCAAAAATCTAACACCAAAACATCAACCTCAATCCTAAATTGACAACTTGAATTGGAGAGAGCTAAAGGTAGGAAGTAGTTTTTCACCCACGAAAAATAAATGATTGAAGATTATAATACAACTATCCATTTTTGATGAAGAAGATATAGGCCTTTCTCATCAATCTATTTAAAAAAAAACTTGCAAAGAAATCAAGGATTAATAATAACTCCCCTTGACAAAAAGGAAGTCCCCATCTTGATATAGAACTTTATAGTTTCATCATGGGCGAGAAGAGAAATGCATATATGGATACCATGAAGCATAGTTGTTGGGAATTAAGGTGTCTCAACCTTTGCAATTTCCTAGCATTTATTATATGATTGTATATTTATTTAATTGCATATATTGTATTTAATATTGGTCATCTAGTTTTGTCATTTAGTGTGAGGTGGAATGTTGACATGTCATCCCACTTGGAAGGTAATTTGGATAGTCAAGTCAACATTTGAAAATGTAGGCATCCCATTTTGAGGTGGCATAAATTGTAGTGTGTCAGGATCTTGTGGGTTGTGTAAGAGGTTATGACATATGATAAATTCTATGACATGTAAGAGCTGGAAATAGATATTCTATGATATGTGTGACAAGTGTCAAGAAGCATCTTTGCATGGAGAAGGCAGGCACCCAAGTTTGACTAGGACAATTTCTAAGAGAATCGTTTATTAATAGTTAGTTATGACAGATTCTCTTACAACTATAAGTGTTGTCATAGATGACAGATTTTATGACGGTGTAAGAGCATCTATCATACCTATTTTGGGAAAATTTGGGGTGCCCAAGTATGGGGGTTTTAAGGGATGGAAGGGAATCTTTGACAAGTACCTTTTGCATGTTTTATGGCCTTGGAAATTGGGCCATATGGATTTGGACTGTTGCAAGGTGTGACCCTTGGTCTTCTTGTTTAGCACTGCGCTGCGGTGGTTTGTGACAAGGGCTTAACTACCTCCCGTGCTTGTTAAGTCAAGTGGCTGTATTGGGCATTAATAGGTTGATCTTTTGGTGCAACGACAACTAACAGTTGGTATCAGAGCTAAGGTCATGGGTTCAAACCCCGCGCTTGTGCTGGGGGGATTGTTGCAAGGTGTGACCCTTAGTCTTCTTGTTCAACGCTGTGCTGTGGTGGTTTGTGACAAGGGCTTAACCACCTCCCGTGCTTGTTAAGTCAAGTGGTTGTATCGGGCATTAATAGGTCGATCTTTTGGTGCAACGGCAACTAACATGGACGAGATTATTTTGTGGCTTGCTCTAGAAGCTACCTCCATCCTTGGTATTTCTCTATATATACAGGTGCTTGGAGTTGGAGTTGTATGGTTCATTTGTAGGTACCATTATGCTGCCAGAATTACTCCAGTATTCGACATTTGTGAACTCCTGAAAGAACTTGCAATGCAAGTGTGTTGTAATTAGCCTTTGATTTGATAATACATTATGTAGGTTTTGGAGTGTGGGGTTCTTCACCTAAAAGGGTTTCCCCATGTATATCTTGTGTTGTTAGAATTGTATTTTCTTTTGTATGTTTGTTATTACCTTTCTGTTAATTTGCATCTCATAATCTATAATTGTAAAAGATAAAAAATTGCATAACTTTCCTCAGTAGATCAATTTAGGAAGTTGTTTCCACATACCTTGCTTCTTTTCAGTTGGTATAAGATCTTGATCACCTTTGGTTCTAATTGTTGGGTAAAGGATTTTTTGAGTGGATCTTTGTTTGAGTGGGAGCTTGTATAGAGTATTTTAAAATCTTTATTGCAAGAAAGAGATGGCAAGCACATATGGGAGGTTTAATATAGAGAAGTTTACTAGAGGCAACTTTGAGTTGTGGAAACTCAAGATGGAGGACTTATTGATGGATAGAGATCTATTGATTGTAGTATTTAGATCCATTCCATCAGTCATGAAACAAGAAGATTGGGATCTGATGGATCAGAAGGCTATGGGTCTGATAAGATTTTGTTTGGTTGATTTAGTGCTCCTGAATATCCATGAAGACAAGACTGCAAAAGATCTTTGGAAGGAGCTTGGAGATGTTTATTAGGCTAAATCCCTGGTGAACAAGTTATTCTTGTGAAATAAGTTGTATTCTTTAAGGATGGAAGATGGAGGATCTATCACTGATCACTTAAATACATTCAATATGCTTGTTGTCCAGTTGACCTCTATTGGTGTGAAGATGGAGGAGGAGGATTGATGTATGAAATTATTGTGTTCCTTACCAAATTCATGGGACCACCTTGTTATGGCCATTGGGAGAACCACTACCACCTTCAAGATGGATGAAGTGGTTTCTTCATTATTGTCTAAAGAGATGTGGAGAAAGTCTTTCAAATTGACTAAGGAGGCTCTTATGATTCATGGTAGATCTAAAGAGAAGGGAAAGAAAAAGGATAAGAAGGAAGAAGAAAAAGGAAGATATGAATCCCATGGGAAATCCAAGTCTCCTGGAAAGTCCAAGGCTTTGTGTTGGAACATGTGGCAAACCTAGTCACTTCCACAAGGAGTGCAAGGAGGAGAAGAAAAAAAAGAACTATGATTCATATTCTAATAAATCCTCTCAAGATGATGGATAAGTGTTTGTCACTGCCTTGGAAACTCATGCATCTGAGGATGTGTGGCTTATTGAATCTAGTGCATCTTTTTACATGACCTTGCATCAGGTTTGGTTTTCAAAGTATGAAGAATATGACAGTGGGAAGGTGTACTTGGGTGATGACTCTCACCTAAAGATTGTTGGTCATGGAAGAGTCTTGATTCGATTCCTTGATGGATGAGTGAATGGGATCAATGGTGTTCTTCATAGCCTTGGTTTGGCACAAAACCTATTATCTATAAGTAAGTTGAATGATGTGGGTGTGCAAGTTGTTTTCTCAAATGGAGGATGAAATATTACTAGAGGAGCTATGGTTCTAGCTAAGGGTGTTTGGATTGGCACTCTATTTCAAATTGATGCATGCACAATTCAATGCAATAGTGCCTCTATTTCGAAGAAGAGAATTTTAGAGTCTTCATCCTCACCATTGGAACCAACAGCGAAGAGGACTATTGTAGCTACTTTCGATGGTTGTGCTTTCTTGGTACTTAAGGGTGCTCATTCTTTGGAGATGAAACTTCCAGTTGAGAAGATAATGTTATGGCATCGAAGGCTTGGTCACATTGGTGAAAAGGGTTTGAGGACCCTAAAAAGTAAAAATCTTGTTGAGGGTATGAATGACTATAACCTTGAGTTTGATTTTTGTTAACATTGCATTTATGGAAAGAAAAATCGTGTTTAGTTTTATTCTAGTTCTCACAAATCTTCTGAGGTGTTGGACTTGATTCATTTTGATGTATTTGTTCCTGATGCAGAGGCATCCACACTATAACCTTAACATACAGCATGGATGTTCGCAACCCTTCACCATCATCATCATATTTCCCTTAACACTGTCAGCATCATCATATTTTCTCTGCCGACCGATATCCTCCTGATGACAAGCCTTCGACCCTTCGCCTGTCAGCAGCATCATCATATCCGACTATCGACAGCATCATCACATTCGGCAAGCGCGATCATCCTCCTGACGTTCACTGTTCACCTTACTGCCAATCGCTATCTTCATCATCATGATGTTCAACATCATGTTCATCAGCAGGATATAGAACATCCGGTTCCTCCCATATATCCTGATGACGACAACCTCTTGCACCTTTCCTTTGATGCTTACGTCACCCCGATATCCTGATGACGATGACGTCACATGTAGCTCCTTCAATATCCTGCTGCCCCGATATCCTGATGACGATTATCCTGATGACGATGACGTCACATGCAGTTCCTTCAATATCCTGCTGTCGGCCAAACTTAACAGTATCAGCCCGCGATGGTTTTATCAACCCGATCTTCTACCTTATGCCGATACGCTCCTCCTCAGCAACACCTGATGATGATCACCCCAATGCACATTCACTTAATGCAAACTACTGCATCATGCTCACCTCCTTCTACTCGGATGACGCCTGAAGTAACTGTAGGATATACACAAAAATATCCTGATGATGCACTTGCGATGGATTTTCCAACCTTAGCGAATTTCGATCCGCCGAACCTCCTGGGATGACCCGATCTACTTCCTGGACAACTTTCCAGACTCTAACAACTAGCATGACCTAGCACATACCCATGCTAGGGTCCTCAACACCTTTCGATGACGATCCTGCAAACAGACATGCAAACAAACAGAAAATGCAAACTAAATCCTAGCCTACTGTACATAGCCATTCCACCAATTCAATGAATCAACTGGTGGAATGGATCAGCGAATCCATGAAACCACCAAAACAGCAACTTGATTACACAGTGGAGATCAAACAGAAAATGAACACAAACAGGATCTTTATTGATTTCAAAAGATGCAAATACAGTACTCTGTCTCACTTCCTGCAATCTAACTTCTCAACATCTATCTCTCAATCTGTCTCAAGACCAACCGATCCTCATGCATAAATAGGATCTCTTGCGAGTACTACTGACCCGACTCCAAGCGGCTGGGAAATCTCTCCAGGCGGCTGGGAGATCCAACCGGACCTACAGCATAACAGTTGTCTTAACAAACTAGCTAAAAATAGTAAAGTATGGTCAACATGACCTTATTACATGCATTGGTCTTATAAGACCTTCTTGGAAACATTAACAAGACTCAAAACAAACTAACTGCCTCAAGGAGGCCAGCTGTCAGGTAGGTGCTCCTGCACCATACTCCCCAACAGAAAAGAACTCATGTCCCATGAGTTTAGTTATGGAAGTCCTCCACCTTTACACTTTGTCATGTCAGTGTTCTGACCTGTTCCAGCTTTGTCCTCTGCTGGCTCTTGGCTGCTCCAAGACTTCTGAACTGTAACTTGCTGTCTTGCAAGTAAATCCTCATGCCTGTCAATGTAGGCCCTTCTCTCACATACCTTGTGTTTGTCAGGTTGTCTGACCAGAACCTCTGTCTGAACTGCCTCTTGAATTTCTGTAATGTTCAACTCTGTCTTTCTTTCAACCTTTATAGGACAAACAATAGTCCCAACTATGACAACATCCTTGTCATTCCTCTCAACTGGTTGCTGTTTGCAAACCTGTTTATGCACCTGCTGCTGACCTCTGTCAGTCACAACTGAAACTTTCTTCAACCTGTTGTCCTTAACAACTCCTTTCCCTGCAGTGTCCTCAACTGCCTTTATGCCTGCTCCTATAGGCATCTGCACAAATTCCTTCTTTCCCAGTAAAATGATTTTGGCTGCCCCCTGTGCTGCAGCATCTTCCTGCAATGGCATCAACATAATAGTCTTCCCATCTTTCTTGATGGTGTAGGTATTAGCATACCCATCATACAGTACCCTTCTATCAAATTGCCATGGTCTACCCAACAGTAGGTGACAACATTCCATGGGCAAAATGTCACACAAAACTCTATCCTGATATGCTCCAATCTGAAAATCCACATATGCCTGTTCATAGACAAAAAGTGATTGACTATCACTCACCCAAGATGCCTTGTAAGGGTGATGGTGTGGAATCCTTTCCAAATTCAGTTTATCCACCATTTCCTGAGATACCATGTTGTCTGTTGAACCAGTATCAATGACAACCTTACATATTTTACCTTTGCTCTTGCATGTGGTCTTGAAAAGAGCTCTTCTTTGCATCATATCCTTTGATGTCTGCAAACTAATTCTCCTTAGCATCAATGCTTCTCCCTCCTCAGGATATCCATAATGTTCAGGAACTCTATCTCCTTGATAAGTGTTTGAACTTTGCACACTTTGCTCTACTTTCTCTTCTTGTACAAGTTGTACTCTCTTGTCATTCGTTCTATCATTTCTGGATGATGAACCCTTGCTTTCTGGACATTTGAAAAATGGATGACCAAACTCACCACAGGTGTAACACTTTCCTGAAAATGTAGTAGAACCTCTACCACTTCCAAATCTACCTCTATTACCTTTCCATCCACCTCTGAAATCAGACTGTCCCTGTCCTTTACTAGTGTCTTCTTGACCCTCATTGGGTTGCCTTTGTGTAGGGGCTAATCCTCTTCCCCTCATATTGCTGCCTCTTCCTCTCATGGACTTATCTTGTCCCCTATTCATCTTTTCTTCAATCCTGATTGCCATTTGGTAACAATCCTCAACACTCTTAGGGTTGGCTAAAACTAACTCATCCTGTATGTTCAATCTCAAACCAGCCAAGTACCTAGCCACCTTTTCTACCTCATTCTCATGATGACCAGATCTCATACTCAACTTATAAAACTCCTCAGTATATGCCTTCACATCCATTTCCTTCTGCCTTAAAAATTGCAGCTTCTTAAACATCTGAATTTCATAATCCTTAGGCAAGAATTTACCTTTGATCCTTGCTACCATTTTATCCCATGAAGTGATCTTTGACTTCCCTTGTTTCCTTCTCTCGGATTGTACATAATCCCACCATACCAAAGCATGACCTCCTAACTTGGTCTTTGCAATCTTTACCTTCTGACCCTCAGCAACATCTTCACATTCAAAGTGATTATCAAGTGCAGCAATCCAATCCAGTAACTCATCTTCATTCAAACTTCCATTATACTTGGAAACATCAACCTTTACCTTAGGTTTATCACTCTGCACTGCCTTTAACAGTTTTGCAAATCTCTGGTCTTCAGCATCCAGATCTTCAGCTACCTCTTCATACTCTTCAACAGCATCTTCATCTTCTTCAGACTCACTGTCTTCCACTTCCCTCTTTTTGTTCTTTTCCAGGGCTACAAGCCTGGCTTGAAGTGCTTCAGCAAGCTCCTTCATCTTCCTCATCTCTCTGGCATGTTTTTCCTTCATCTCCTGCAATTCCCTTGCAGTACCACTACCTTTCGGAGGCATTTTGTCAACCTCTCACTCCTCTACCTCTGTCCCTTCGGTGACAGAATCAACTCTACCTCTGCCCTTTCGGTGACAGAATCAACTCACAACAGCCCAGACCTTTTGCTGAGCTCTGATACCACTATGATGCAGAGGCATCCACACTATAACCTTAACATACAGCATGGATGTCCGCAACCCTTCACCATCATCATCATATTTCCCTTAACACTGTCAGCATCATCATATTTTCTCTGCCGATCGATATCCTCCTGATGACAAGCCTTCGACCCTTCGCCTGTCAGCAGCATCATCATATCCGACTATTGACAGCATCATCACATTTGGCAAGCGCAATCATCCTCCTGACGTTCACTGTTCACCTTACCGCCAATCGCTATCTTCATCATCATGATGTTCAACATCATGTTCATCAACAGGATATAGAACATCCGGTTCCTCCCATATATCCTGATGACGACAACCTCTTGCAGCTTTCCTTCGATGCTTACATCACCCCGATATCCTGATGACGATTATCCTGATGACGATGACGTCACATGCAGCTCCTTCAATATCCTGCTGCCCTGATATCCTGATGACGATTATCCTGATGACGATGATGTCACATGCAGTTCCTTCAATATCTTGCTGTCGGCCAAACTTAACAGTATTGGCCCGCGATGGTTTTATCAACCCGATCTTCTACCTTATGCCGATACGCTCCTCCTCAGCAACACCTGATGATGATCACCCCAATGCACATTCACTTAATGCAAACTACTGCATCATGCTCACCTCCTTCTACTTGGATGACGCCCGAAGTAACTGCAGGATATACACAGAAATATCCTGATGATGCACTTGCGATGGATTTTCCAACCTTAGCGAATTTTGATCCGTTGAACCTCCTGGGATGACCCGATCTACTTCCTAGACAACTTTCCAGACTCTAACAACCAGCATGACCTAGCACATACCCATGCTAGGGTCCTCAACACCTTTCGACGACGATCCTGCAAACAGACATGCAAACAAATAGAAAATGCAAACTAAATCCTAACCTACTGTACATAGCCATTCCACCGATTCGACGAATCAACCGGTGGAATGGATCAGCGAATCCATGAAACCACCAAAACAGCAACTTGATTACACAGTGGAGATCAAACAGAAAATGAACACAAACAGGATCTTTATTGATTTCAAAAGATGCAAATACAGTACTCTGTCTCACTTCCTGCAATCTAACTTCTCAACATCTATCTCTCAATCTGTCTCAAGACCAACCGATCCTCATGCATAAATAGGATCTCTTGCGAGTACTACTGACCCGACTCCAAGCGGCTGGGAAATCTCTCCAGGCGGCTGGGAGATCCAACCGGACCTACAGCATAACAGCTGTCTTAACAAACTAGCTAAAAATAGTAAAGTATGGTCAACATGACCTTATTACATGCATTGGTCTTATAAGACCTTCTTGGAAACATTAACAAGACTCAAAACAAACTAACTGCCTCAAGGAGGCCAGCTGTCAGGTAGGTGCTCCTGCACCAGTTCCTATTAATGTTCCTTCAATTTCAAAATTTGTTTACATTGTTTCATTCATTGATGATTACAGTAGAAGAACATGGGTGTATTTCCTTAGAAGCAAATTTGAAGTCTTTAGTAGATTCAAAGAGTTCAAAGCTCTTGTAGAGAATTACAAGGATAGAAATATTAAGTGTTTGAGGATTGACAATGGGTGTGAGTTTTGTTCAACAAATTTTGACAAGTTCTATAAATAACATGGGATTGAGAGGCACAAGATAACTCTATATACCCCTTAATAGAATGGAGTTGTAGAGAGAATGAACAGAACATTGATGGAGAGGGCTAGGAGTGTGCTAAGTGGAGCTAGCCTTGAACAAAAGTTTTGGGTTGAAGTTGTTGCTACCTCTTGTTACCTTGTTAACAGGTCTCCTACATTGATGCTCATTGATAAGACACTTATGGAGGTGTGGTCTGGTAAAAAGCCTTCATTGAGACACATTCAAGTATTTGGTTGTGAGGCATATGCACATGTGCCTAAGGAGAAGAGGTCTAAGTTGGAGAATAAGGCTATGAAGTGTATCTTCATCAATTATGGCATCGATGTGAAAGGGTACAAGATTTGGGATCCAATGGATGAGAGAGTTCTATATGGCATAAGTGTGATCTTCAGAGAGCTCAATCCTTCTTCTATTTATCTATAACTAGAGAAAGAAGAGAAGAAAGAGGATGTGGTTCAACTTCCTTCCACCCCTGAGAAAGTTGAATCAAAGACATCTATTGGGATTAATGATGAGGAGAGCTCTAGTAGATCTAAAAGTTTAGAAGAAGAAGAAGAATAACCTCAACCTCAAATTTTGAGGAGGTCCACGTGGATAAGGTGACAACCTGATAGGTTTGGTTATTCATTACATGATTCTAGTTATATTTTTTCTTTGATTTATAACACTAATGAGCCTAGGACCATAAGGTAGGCTATGGGTATGAGTGATGCAGATTTTTGGAAAGAGACCATGGAAGAAGAGATGAAGTCCTTTAAAAAAAATACTTGGGATCTAGTGCCCTTGCCTGATGGACGTAAACCTATTGGATGAAAATGGGTGTTCAAGAAGAAGTTTGGTTCAGATGGCAGTGTTGATAAATTTAAGGCAAGGTTGGTCACGAAGGGTTATTCCCAAGTTGAGGGAAGAGATTATAGTGAGATTTTCTCTCCCGTTGCAAAGTTGACATCTATCAGATTCTTGTTGTCACTTGCTACAACATACGATTTAGAAGTTGAACATATGGATGTGAAGACAACTTTCCTTCATGGTGACTTGGAGGAAGAAATCAATATGTCACAACCAAAGCACTACGTGGTAAAAGGTAAAGAAAATTTGGTTTGCAAGTTGAAAAAATCTTTGTATGGTTTGAAGCAATCTCCTAGCATGTCATACTAAAAATTTGATGTTTTTGTTGAGTTCAAGATTTTTGAGATCAAAATTAGATCATTGTGTTTATTACAATTTTGACAATGATCGCATTCTCATTATTGCATTATATGTTTATCATATGTGGTTCATTGGGAATGGTAAGAATTTGATTTTTGATTTGAAGTCTCAACTTTTAGCATAGTTTGAAATGAAAGATTTAGGGGCAACCAGGTACATTCTTGGAATAAAAATTAGAAGAGATAGATCTAACAGAAAATTTTGGTTAGGCCAAAGTAAGTATGTGAACACCATGTTGGAGAGGTTTACCATGACAACTTGTAGATCGTTGGCAGTTCCTATTATGATGGGGATAAAGTTATCTATTGCAGATTGTTTGAAGTCTCCTTCTGAGATGAAGGATATGAGTAGAGTTCCTTATGCTAGTGTAGTTGGTAGCTTGATGTATGCTATGGTCTATACAAGACTAGAAATTGCCTAAGCAGTGGGAGTCCTTAGTTTATGGCTAATCCTGGACAAGTACATTGTGATGTAGTGAAGAGAGTGTTCAAATATTTGCGAGGTACTTCTAAGTATTCCCTATGTTATCATGGTTATCCTACATGACCTCAAAATTCACTTTGTATTCAAGGATTTGTGGATTCTGATTGGGTAGGTGACATTGACAACAGGAGATCCACTAGTGCTTATGTGTTCACTATGTTTGATGGTGCTATTAGTTGGATAAGTAAGTGGTAACCTATGGTCACTTTGTCCACTACTAAAGTAGAGTACATGGTGGCAATTCTTGCTTGTAAAGAATCCATTTGGCTTAAGAGATTGTGTTTTGATTTTGGTTTTGATGCAGGGAAGATCACTATTTGTTGTGAGAGTCATAGTGCCATATGTTTGGCAAAGAATCCTACTTACCATGTGAGGACTAAGCATATTGATGTCTAGTGCCATTTTGTTTGTGACATGGTAGAGGATGAGAAGGTGAATTTGAAGAAAGTTGACACTTTGAAAAATGTTGCAGATTCCTTAACAAAACTTATGAGCACGAAGAAGTTTAGATGGTGTTTGGAGTCTATGGGCCTCTCGGCCCCTAGCAGTTAAATCCTATAATTCTATTGGCTCTTGCAAGGTGTTCAACAAGTGGGAGAATGTTGGGAATTAAGGTCTCTCAACCTTTGCAATTTCCTAGCATTTATTATTTGATTGTATATTTGTTTAATTACCTATATTGTATTTAATATTGGTCATCCGGTTTTGTTATTTAGTGTGAGGTGGCATGTTGATATGTCATCCCACTTGGAAGGTGACTTGGATGGTCAAGTCAACATTTGAAAATGTACCTAGACATCCTATTTTGAGGTGGCATTAATTGCCATGTGTTGACATCTTGTGGGTTGTGTAAGATGTTATGACATATGACAGATTCTATGATATGTAAGAGTTGAACATAGAGATTCTATGATAGGTGTGATAAGTGTCAATAAGAATCTTTACATGGAGAAGGTAGGCGCCCAAGTTTGACTATGACAAGTTGTAAGAGAATCATTTATTAATAGTCAGTTATGACAGATTCTCTTACAAGTGTAAGTGTTGTCATATATGACAGATTTTATGATGGTGTAAGAGCATCTGTCATACCTATTTTGGGAAAAGTTGGGGTGCCCAAGTATGGGGGTTGTAAGGGATGGAAGGGAATCTTTGACAAGTGTCTTTTTCATGTTTTATGGCCTTTAAAATTGGGCCATATAGATTTGGACGAGATTCTTTTGTGGCTTTCTCTAGAAGCTATCTCCATCCTTGGTATTTCTTTATATATACAAGTGCTTGGAGTTGGAGTTGTATGATTCATTTGCAGCTACCATTATGCTTTCAAAATTACTCTAGTATTCAACATTTGTGAACTCCTAAAAGAACTTGCATTGCAAGTGTGTTGTAATCAACCTTTGATTTGATAATACATTGTGTAGGTTTTGGAGTGTGGGGTTTTTCATCTAATAGGGTTTTCCCCACGTATATATTGTGTTGTGAGCATTGTATTTACTTTTGAGTGTTTGTTATTACCTTTCTGGTAATGTGCATCTCATAATTTGTAATTGTAAAAGATAAAAATTTACATAACTTTCCTTAGTAGATCAGTGTAGGAAGTTGTTTCCACATACCTTGTTTCCTTTCAATACTAACTAATCAATGATAAAATTGGAATTTGAGAAAATTTAGAGGTCATGTTTCTTGATAGAAGGAAACTTTAATGGTTAAGTCATATTGGAAAGTGCTAAGAGAGAATAGGAATGTTCATGACACACATGTAGGAAATAAAAAGTCTAAAGACCCATACAAAGGAACAAGAAAGTATAAAAGTTATGGCTAATCCTTTAAGTCCTAGCTAGAAGAGGTAGACATTGTTCATATTTATTAGTGATGAGACAAAATAACCTATTAGACACTATAGAATGTGCATACAAATTTAGACATCCATTAGAAAGACAAATGCATATCATTAGTTGTAATCTCCAACTGCTCTTATGAGGAATGAGAGTTCATTGGTATGATAACACATCATTAGATGAATGTAACACCTTAGAAAAATACAAAACAATTTTGACAAAGAATTTAAATTGATTAGAGACAACTATTTAGGATAGAAGAGGGAGACTTAGTCTAAAAGGTTAAACTAGGTCCAACCCTCTTCTATCCAACATTAGGACACAAAATGAGCTTAGCTACTACCTTAGAAGGAGAGCTAAACTACATGGGTTTTGTCCCTTTGTTGTATAAAGGAGTATCAACCAAATTTAACCAACCAAACTAGGGTAAAATCATGAAACCCTAATTAACCAAGATCTGTGAATATATGATTGTTGGAAGCAGATATGAAAAATCTAACAACACAACAGAGATTAGGGAGTAGAGGAAAACTTGGATTAGAGTTTGGGAGGGTAGAAGAACCAGGGCACTGAGTGCCCTAGACCCAAATTAGGGTTTGACAAAATCTTCAGATTTGGGTGTCTTCTACAGTTTATTGTCCTCCTTCCTGTAGCTTCTTGTCATCTGATTCCTCCAGATGTAACCACACACAAGCAAGAAGGGAAAAGGTTGTGCTATGTATAGGGGATTGCCTTAGCCAAACACCATGTTGGTGCTTCCACCTCCACTACAACAATGATTAGATCCAAGAGTACATGCCCTAGGAGGGCAGAGGCTAGATCTGTAATAAATGATGAAAGATAGAATGCAAATGATAAAT
This sequence comes from Cunninghamia lanceolata, assembly GCA_027924645.1. Classification (NCBI taxonomy): domain Eukaryota; kingdom Viridiplantae; phylum Streptophyta; class Pinopsida; order Cupressales; family Cupressaceae; genus Cunninghamia; species Cunninghamia lanceolata. The sequence continues at coordinate 4,702,559 of BSBN01000604.1, read as the reverse complement.
ATTACCACAAGATGTGAAGCCCTAGTTGGAGTAGGTGACTCAAGACCATGCACCAACAAGGAGATAGAAGATGGAGGCTTGAACTTCCTTCAAGACCTCCAAAAAAGCATCATAACAATCCACACAGAGAGCTATTCTAACCATGAAGAACACTTGAACATAGGAGATCAATATATCAAAGAAATTCCAACATTCTCAGTTGCCACTAGTCATCTAACCATCTAGGTGATAAATGAATAACAAAAATCCTTCTTATATGCATTCCTGTTGACAAACAATGAATAAAATCAAATGGAGCCAACATGGATAAGATAAGGAGGTGAACATGGATAATATAAGGAGGTGTTCTAGGTTGACACCACAAAAATAGGTCTGGGGCTAAGATCCGGACTAGGGCGCTAGGCCCCTAATCCTTTAGCCCCTAAAACTCTAGAGAGTACCATTTAAGGTGGGCTTAGACCACTCCTAAGTTTATTTTGTCAAGTTTATTCACCAAGATCAAGATTTAATCATTTAATGCTCCAAAGGTGTTAAAATAGGTCTTGATTAAGCAAGGGTAAACTTTTACTCCATAACATTTAGCCCCCACTTTAACGTGGGTACAAACTTATGTTTGAACTTGCACTAAAGTAAGGTGAAGATAGTTTTCCAACATGAAAACATAGAAGTCCAAAGAATTCCACCAAGTTGTGGACTATAGTACCCCCGAGCTTAGGATTCTAAGGTTACAAACACACAAGACATTGTAGCATAATTCACACATACAAGGAGTATTACAAGCATATATAAGGAATGCACACAAGAGACACACAATACATCAAGGTAATACACTCCATACACAAAGGTAATACATGCCATTCACAATGCATACACACTTGACACGAAGCATACATACAAGGCATAAAGAATACATGGAATACACATGAAAGCATGATGAAGACATGGAATCATGAATAGAATACAAGTTCAAACAATACATCACATAAAAAAACATGGAAAACAAACACACAAGCAACATGACTCTGACACTAGCTTGTTTTGTCACTAGGGGTCATGTGAAGAGAAGTGCTCTCATGGATCACATAGTAGTAAGGACTACTAAATTACTAGGTGACCATGACAAGTCACATAAAGCACACAGGCTAGAAAACTTTGTTATACTAGGTGGCTCATGGACCCAAAAAAAATACAAACATCATAGGCTAGTGAGGACCGCCGAATCACTAGGTGAGATTCGTGCCAAGTGAATGCATCATAGGCTAGTGAGGATCACCGAATCACTAGGTGAGCTTCACATCAATCATAATCAACAATCAAGAGAGCATAGCACGATGTATGCCCCCACCTTAAAGTGATTTCTTACTTCCTCATAGAGAAATTACTTTAAGGTAGAATAAAATACAAGATAGATATGAGAGATTCTAGAAGCACATGCCCACATGATATGTGTTCCCAAAAGCTACATCATAACAAGGGTTGCCCCCAGAAAAGGAAAACCAAGGCAATGTTGCGAGCATGATACACAATGGCCTGTGTAGTCATGGTATGATGCTGAGCATAGCAACAAGGTGCCACATAAATCAAATCATACAAGTAATTATCATTTTAGAGAGAATAATATAAAATAATAAAACTAAGGGATCTACCTGATTGGCATCAGTATATGAATGGTTGTATAATAGGAGACCTTTAATGATTATAGATATTAGGAACTGCCATCATCCACCAGTTAGTAAAACTACAGAGACAAAGGAGAAAATATTACATGAAAGAAAATATAAAACCTTGGGTCAATGAGGAAGGATACTAAATCACCCTACGCCTTGTATCATCCCCAAGGAAACAACAATGGTAAAAATGCAACTCACGACATATAGAGGAATGATGATACAAATAGAGAGAATGCCACAATGTATTTCAGTCCCTTTGTATCCTTGTACCAACAAGGGTATCAAAGATCATCGAAAGAGAGCTTAACAAACATAAATAACACATCAAGAAACACAATACAAGGATAACAATATGTGCAATCATAACATAAAAGAGAGGGACCACACGTACAAGTTGGCCTAAATAAAATCATCCTCCTCCCAATCTTTCTCATCACCATTTAGGGATGGTGGACAAGATGCAAGAGGAACTACAACAAGTGCAGTGTAAGGAACAAGAGCCATACCTATATTAATATTACCTTCAAGCTCGTTATCAAAATAAAGCACAATAGGTTTCACTACAACTTGTGAAGCACTTTCCTTCGCTAGAGGAGATGAATTACTAGTAGATATCTCTTTTGCATCTGTTGGTGACTAACACTTGCGAGGAGTCCGAGATTCTCCTCTCTTGTGGCAAGGTAAGCCATAGCACGATGATGCTTCTTCCATTCTCTCACAATTTGATTTTTTTAGTTTTATACATGATGTTTATTAGGGGAATCATAGTATCTTCCAACATGGGTTCCTTTTCTTCGTTTATTTCAAGAACATTAGAAGAAACAAGAGGAACCACCATAGATCGAGAGACCATAGGGGAGGGTTCATCAAAGGGAGCTATTATTCCCTCTCAACTTGTGAAATAGGTGAAGGTACTTGAGCATCCAAAGGCAGTTGAGAAACCTTAGGAAATAGATTACGCACAATCAATTACTTTTCACTAGTGTCTGAAGAGGCCAGTGGAACAAAAGTAATATTGCGATTGTGAGGAGGTATGTTTTGTGCTTGACAATTGTCTCATTATCCTTGAAAGGATGGCAGAGGTGGAACCTTAGCATATCTACTAAACACTCAGGGATGGGGAGGAACCTTCAATTTAGGATTAACTTCATTCACCACCTGCAGGACAAAGGGAACTATTGTCGTAGCCTCAAAAAATTGAGAGATTCTAGGGACATCACTAGAAGTTATGTTACTAAGAAATAATTCAACATTTTTTTGTGCTTTATAATTTTGATATGATAAAAAGAATAGATCCTCTCTAGTTGATGAAACTCCCACTAGTTTTAGCCAAAAGTAGTCATGTGTAATGTGTCCATGACGAGTGACGGGCTGGTACCGATTGTGATGTATAGCGTACAGATGTCCATCAAATTAAAACTTTAGGCACTTATGAACCATAGAGGGGACTGCCTTCATGGAGTGGAGCCATGGGTGACCCAACTTCACATGAAACAGGTCCAATGTAGGAATAATAACAAAATTAGCATTTAAGGTTCTTGGCCCAACCTTGATGTCGAGGGTCAAGGCACCATGAGTTGGAAGAATAGACCCATCATGTGCTCTAATCACAATTTCTGATACATCGTAGTGATCATGGTGTAAACCATGCATGTAGAGAAACTCTTTAGTTACTACATTTACCATGCATACAAGATCGATCATAGCACCTCTTATGGGTTTATCATTTATTCGAATGGTGATGTATAGAGGGCCATCAAGAGCTTCAATGGTAGCATCATGAGGAGTGAAATATATAATGGTCTCAGGCTCCAATGTGTTGAAAGCATTAGAACCCATAATTACATGACTTCTTCACACCAAGGTGTTAGAATCAGGGCACTGAGTCACAAAACTCATAAAAGTGTTTACAAGCTCTAGTGACACACAAGATGCACAAGTGACGAAAGGCGAGCTTGAGTTTTTGTTTAAATGAATCAATGTTTTACTCTTTTTGATCAAGAATGTAAACAATTATAATGAAACAATAAATCTTTGATCAAATCCAACTCTACTCAACCAATTAAATCAATCTCTAAATCAAATGCTTCTTTTAAATTTCAACATATGACAATTCAAGAATGCTCTTATTTTCAAATTTCAACACAAAATGATACTTATGATATTCTAAAGCAATGCAAAAATCACATTTGGTTAGCAACTAACATCAGCAAAATTAAAAAAATATTTTAAACACAAACCCTATGCTCCAAGGCTAGCTAGGTTTTCTACAAATGCAAGGTTTTTGCAAACCCTAACAATGAAATTATGCAAAATAAAGCTATGCAACAATGTAGAAAGATGAATGAACTCAATCTAATCATATCTAGGGAAGAAAATAACTCATATCTGAAATAAGAATGATGCAAGAGTGCAAGACATGTTGGGTTCACCAAAATGTTTAGGATGGAAATGGGAGACTTAGCCTAAAAGGTTAAACTAGGTCCAACCCTCTTCTATCCAACATTAGGACACAAACTAGGGTTAGCTACTATCTTAGAAGGAGAGACAAAGTATAGGGGTTTTTCCCCTTTGTTGTATAAAGGAGTATCAACCAAATTCAACTAACCAAACTAGGGTAAAAGCATGAAACCCTAATTAACCAAGATCTACAAATATATGACTGTCGAAAGTAGATATGGAAAATCTAACATCACAATAGGGATTAGGGAGTAGAGGAAAACCTAGATCTGAGTTTAGAAGGGTAGAAGAACTAGGGTGCTGAGTGCCCTAGAACCAAATTAGGGTTTGGCAAAGTCTTCAGATCTAGGTGTCTTCTATAGTCTATTGTCCTCCTTCCTGTAGCTTCTTGTCATTTGATTCCTCCAACTGTAACCTACACAAAAGAAAGAAGGGAAAAGGCTGTGCTATGTATAGGGGCTTGCCTTAGTCAAACCCCATGTTGGTGTTTCCACCTCCACTATAACAAGGATTAGATTCAAGAGTGCATGCCCTAGGAGGGTAGAGGCCAGATCTATAATAAATGATGAAAGATAGAATGCAAATGATAAAGATTACCACAAGATGTGAAACCCTTGTTGGAGTAGGTGACTCAGGACCATGCACCAATAAGGAGATTGAAAATGGAGGCTTGAACTTCCTTCAAAACCTACAAACAAGCATCATAACAATCCACACAAAGAGTTATTCCAACCTTGAAAAACACTTGAACATATGAGCTCAATATATGAAAGCAAGTCCAACATTCTCATAGCATGCCACTAGTCACCTATCCATATAGGTGATAAATGAATAACAAAACTCATTATATGCATTCCCACTCACAAACAAGGAATAAAATCAAATGGAGCCAACATGGATAAGCTAAGGAGGTGTTCTAGGCCAACACCACAAAAATAGGGTTGGGGGCTAAAATCCAGGATTGTTGTGATGTTCACAACACACCCCATTTTACCCTTTAGCAAAATGAGGACCCTATTTGCTTTTGTTTGGTTGTGGCCTCGTTTGCTTGGTGGTAAAGGGAAAAGGGTAAGTAATGTAAGAAATGCTTGAAAATCAAAAAATACCCAATATTAGAGAAAACAAGGAGCACTAGTGAATTCTGTATGAAAAATGATTAAGCGTTGCTTTTTTAACCAACTTGAAATTCTTAGTATTTCAGGAAATATGAGGGTTTTGGTGAAATACGATGTTCAGTCAAATTTATATGTCATGTACAAATTAATTTGCATGTGGGATGTTAAAATGGTTGCATTATGGTGTAGGCGGGTTTGTTGTATCTTATCTTTTGCATGTACACTTAGAACATTCAAACTTTAAAAGTGAAAAGACGGACCCAATTAGTTTCATAGGTTAAGTGAATAAAACATTGATGTTCGTGCTTGTATATTGATAATTTGTATTGTATGTTTAGGCATTTAATATACAAATTGGTGATATGCATGCCAGAACCCGAAAGAAATATGCAACTGGGTTTATAAAGGTTGAAGTCCAAATGAATGTTAAATGACATTTGTATGTATAAATGTTTGTAACTAAAGTACAGATACAATAGCGAATTTTGAAAGGAAGTGAAGAGGGATTTAAGGTGGCGAGACCCAAAAAGTATTAACAGAGGGGTTTCGATATACAAAGGAATCATACATTCTTATATGCAGAAGTGGAACCGAGGGTATTTTAAATATGATGTATAATAGACAGGGTTCCGCATCTTGTATGCATGTTACGATATATCCAAGTCTGATATACAAAAAGCAAAGATACAAAGATACAATGCTAGAATTAGAAAAAGGGTTAAAGTCAATTGAAACATCAAGTAAGTCTGCATTTGTATGTTATAATGTATGTATTGCACATGCCTTACGATATACAAAAGGCAAATATAAAACCTAAGGCTGTTGAAGGTCGAGAATTGTATACATAAAGTAATATACAAGGTTTAAGATGCAAAGGCGGGCCCGACAGTGATTTAAATATGATGTATAAACTAACTAAGGCACGTGCTCTTGTATGTATGTTAAATTGTATGTGTTGGACATCACGATATTCAAAAGGGTAAGGATACAATGATGGAATTGATATGAAATCAAAATGAAATGGATACAAAGTTCAATTTCACTGTTGTAATTTTGAATGTATGTATCACCTGTACATTGAGGAATACAAATGTTAAGTACAAAGCTGGATGTGAGGTAAAGTGCAATATGTTTTATAAACCCACATAGGTCCAAGTTTGCATGTCTTGAGGATCATATAAATGAAATGTACATTGTGATATACAAATGTGGATACAAAACCTAAAACTAACTAAAAGTGATAATTGTACGCGTCGGGTGGAGGTGTGATGATAGGATCTAAGTGCAAAATGCATAAAAAGATATGAATAATAAAGATACAAGGCTGGACATGAAATAAAATATAGTATGTTTGGTAAACCCACGCAGTTCAAGCTTTGTATATTTTATGATTGCATAAGATAACATACAAAGATTGATATATAAAAATAAGATACAAAGGAAAGGTGAAAACTAATGCATACAAAGTTTAAAATGCAACATTAAATGGGAAAAAGGATGAAATTTGAATTGTATGCATTAATTACTTTATTCAATGCACAACTAACAATAAAGATGTAGAATTTGAACGAGATAAAAGTAAAAAATAATGATGTTATTTTTTACAATTGCATTTGAGAGTAAAAATTGCAGAGCGTTTCACTTAGCTGGAAGAACGTGATTCAGGAGCTGAATGTAATGGGAATGGTAAACAGTTAAAGGTTTAAACGGTAAATCATTATCAACAAGAGGTTTTGAATTACAAGTATATACATGAAACATCATTGAATTATAGTTAAGCTTAATTAGGGTTAACTATAGTAATTTCATTGAGAAAATAATGGAAATTGTTAGTCATTATTGTAGTTAATTATGCAAGTAGAATTTGATGCTGTTAAATCTTTGTTAGCAAAAGACAATAAATAATTCTAGGGTAAATGGTAAAAAACATGAAATCGTGGTAAAACCCTAGAACTGTACACAAGTGAGAGGGTAAAAGTATAATTTCTTTTGACAGGATGGCACCTAGACAAAAGAAGGTAGCTAAGGAAGGAGAGAAAGTAAAAAAGAGAGAAAACCAAGGAAAGAAATGATTAGAGAGGAGTTACCACCAGTCAAGGGATATTTATCATTGGTATTTAGTTTAGGAGGAATAGTTACAAACATGAATATTAGTCACTATGATGCAGAAGAAGTGTTACAGAAAGTCATTGTACAAGGCCACATGATTCCCATTGGCTATGGAGGCCAAGGATTTGATACTGGAATGCATAGACATATATAATTTGAGTACTAGAAAGGTAATGTATAATGGCTAGACTATTGTAGATCTATCTACAGAAGCCATAGCCAAAACATTTGGGCTAGAGATTAAGGAACAAATGATGGATATTGATATTGATCAATATACTAAAGATTTTATAAAAAATGAGAAAGAATGTAAAAATACTATCTTTTATGGGTGATATACAATAGAGAACAAACCTAAGGCTGATGTAAGGGTGCCTAAGAGTTTATATAGAATTGACTTCAAAGAGGAAGTATATTTAATGATTACAATGTTGAGTAGATTGGATGGACTAAAAGATGCAACAAAATTTGAGCCTTGGATGTTTAATATCATACAATATATTAGAGAAAATGAGGGAACTATTCATTAGGTTAGGGCCATTAGTACATCAATAAATAGATAAATAATGGCATTAAAAAAAATAGAAGGTTTTCTTTGTCTTCATATGTGATTTATGCATGTGCTGTTGAAATGCCACCAATGGCTAGAATCGATGGAGTCAGTACCTTAGGGAATGGCCTAGGTCAAAAGCTGATTTATGATCATTATCCAGATTTACAAGAGGAGAATGCATGGCATAAATATGCCAGGTTTAATAATGTTTGTATACATATTTGGTGAGAATTCTAACAGGGGACAAGGATAGGAGATTATCAGAGGAGGCAGCAAAAGCTATAAGTCTTTTCAGTTCTTGTTATATACAATTTCCTACCTTCACCTATATTAGAACTAAAGGATTTGAGGGTAAACCATTTATGTTGCCAAGATATCCTCCAGACCGTTTGCTTGTATTAGAATTTTCAAGACAAATTCTGAATCTATTAAGAATGTAGAAAAAGAGATTCGGCAGAGGAAACATCAAGTTCCCCTGAGTGATTGGGAATTATTCATGTTATAATGAGGGCATTTCTAAGGAATCAAAAAGAGAGCTGAGGTTTTATGGCTTTAAGGAGTTTGATTTAGTTAGATGTTTTGACCCTTTCCACTAAATTGAAAATTACATTGATAAGCAGTATAAGCACCAAATCCACATTGAGGATTTTTGGTCAGATTGTGAGAATGAGCATCAAGTGAGAGAAGAGTTCATCAGAGATTGACATTGGAGCAGATGAAAACCATGGGGGAAATCAATGTGCCCCAAGAGGTTAGAGATGATGATAAAATATTGTATCAAAGTTATGAAATTAAGGGAGTGGCCTTATTGCCCATCAATGAGCCTAATTGGGAGGAGCCAGTAGAAACATCTTTGGATGTAACATCTAAACCAATTCTTTTGTTTTCTAAAACATGGTTAAGTGATAGGGTGGAGAATCTTAAAGCTAAAGGTGTTATTTCCACTTATCAAAAAAAGGGAAAGAAAAGAGAAAGAGAAAAGAAGGATGAGTTAATGTGTTTTTATGAAAAGAGAAGAAAATTTGTAGAGACTACGGTCCTTGATAAGGATGAGAATGCCACATTGCTGGATCCCTATGCTCTTTGTATTACAATAGCCATTCCTTCAGGAACATTTATGGAGGAAGGAACATCAATCCAAACAGTTAATGTGGAACAGTCAAAAACATCAGGGGTTGTTGTAGAACAAGTGCAAAGTAAAGAAATACCATCTGGGCAGCATACAATTAAGCCTATGATTATAGATACCCTAAGAGGGAAGGCACAAATTCCTACTATAATAGTGGATGCTCCACTAGTTGGAATAAGACAAAAACATATATCTGAGGATTTCATACTTGAAGAAAGAATATTAGGCCACATAAGAGTCAAACAAGAGTTGACTGAAGAAATGCTGCAAGAGTCAGCAGGCCAGGAAGTCAAGAAAGTAGGTGAAATTGTGAGTAGTGATGAGAAAGAGTCACAATTTGGAACTAATATAAAGAAGGGAGTAGTGATGAGAAAGAGTCACAATTTGGAACTGATATAGGAGTAGAAGATGAAGAAGAAGAACAAACATCAAAGACTTCCCCTATCATGGAAGAAAAAAGTACTCAGATAGAAAAGACACAGAGCCCAGTAAAAAGGATGAATATACAAGAAAATTTGGAGGCAGTGGATCCTTTTGGTTTATTAGTATCACCTGAAATTATAGAGGAAGTGCAGGCTATTGCACAACAAGTAGAAGAAGCAGAAAAGGAAGCAAAAAAAGAAGAGGAATGAGAAAAGAATATAGAGAAAATAGATGTATCTGCTAGATAATCAGTACAATTAGAGAAGATAAGTGAAACAAAGAATGTGCAAGTTTAGGCTAAGGTACAGACAGAAGGAGCAACACCAGAAGGCAATATTGGTACTAATATTTCAAATGTTTCTAATATTAATATTGAACAGAGTGAACAAGAAAGGAACTCAGAGGAAGGAAATAAAGAACAAGATACTGAGGGGGCTACATAGGAGGATGAAGAAGAAAAGGAAAATGAAGAAGAGGGACCATAGCATTAGGATAATGCCTCTCCCTCAGCACCACAACAGGGTCAACCTTTGAGTCAAAATCCAATGCAACAACAACAACAAGGGCCAATAGAAATAGAAAAACCTGAGGAGGTAATAAATGAAGAGAAAAGGATAGAAACAAATAGGGAAGCACCAGCTTGGTTGGGTTTTGAAGTAAGAAGAGAAAAAATAGAGATATAGTTGGTTCCCATTGACATCGAAAGCTTGTTACATGGGCATCCACAAAAAGAAAAGAGAAAATCTCGAACCATGTCAGCTATAAAGCGAAGCCCATTTGGATCTAGGACTCTAGAGCTAGCTGTACCGGAAAAGGATAAGGCAAAGGGAGAGATGACCCTTGAAGATTATCAACTATTGAATATAGATCTTGGGCATGTGACTAGGGAATAACACATTGTTGAATGGGAAGATATGAATAAAGTAACTATGGAAATGATGAAGAAAGATAAGGATAAGTTTGATTATTTGAAAGGTCATATTGTGCAATTGCAATAGTTCCTACAAGGAATATTTGACCCTAATGTTGGCATGCCTGATATACCTACAGATTTAGCCATTTTATCAAAAGAACAAGTTATTGAATTGGAGAACAAAAAGGTTGAAGAAAATGTTTTTGAAGAGTGGTTCAATACATTTATTCAAAAAGAAGAAAGCACAATAAGGTAGGTAATTACTAGTTGGACAGTGGCTCTTGAAGAGAAAAATAATTGCAATATTGTTTTATATCATTGTCAATCTAGAATGGAGGAGTGTAAGGAGAAGTTGAATCAGGTTGAAGATATGAATGAAAGAGTTGAAGAATTGATAAGTGAAGGAATAATAAATTCTCAAGTGGCAAGTCATATGCCACAATACATATTGGAGCTGAAATTTGAAGACAACATGTTAGAAAATTGCATTATGAGTACCCAAGACCTGGAGGTGATTGCTAATGAAGTGATCAGGAAGCATATGAAGGTATTACAAAAGTTTATTGGGCATGAATGTCAAGAGATACCAGTCTATGATGCAGCTGTGGCAGTTAAAGAATTCAATGATATTTATCTACCTTGCATGGAGAATCCTACTGCATGTAGGAGCACTAAAATGATTGATTCCATCATGGAATTAAATGCATGGATAAGGAAATATCAGAAAAATAGAGAGGAAGTGGAGGAACAAGTAAGGATATTAAAAGAGAAAGTTGAATTACAAAGATATACATCGACAGTGAGTCAAAGGAATAATCATAATTCTATTGCAGCATTGGTAGCCAAGTACACAGAGTACTTGAAGAAAATAGGAGAAGAGTGAGAGGGAAAGGTACCAATGGCAGTGGTGGTTTCTTTTGTATCTTCATTTGCATATGCTATGGTATATTTTGTTATGTTGTTGCAGCCAAAGTCAATAAAGAGAAAAGTCAAAGAAGATTCTGCATTTTGAAAGATCCTGATGGCATCCTTTGCACCAAAAGGAATATTCCTGAAGATATTTTGGGAATGGTTGGGAATTGATTCCCACCATTGATCTTGTGAGTTTGAATTTGAACCATGGATTGAATTTGTAACCGTAGAAAAGGGGGGAATTCAAGTCTATATAAAGAACCTTGCTACTGATGTTTTAATTACACAGAGTTTGAGAAAGACATATGTAACCTTTAGGCAAGAGAAGTAATAGACTTTGAGTAGAATTTTATGTGAAGTGGAATGCACCCATGTTTACAGCAGGGATAATGTGGAATGTCTAGTTTCTCCCTGTATCTGTAAAAATGTCTGAGTTTTGATTAATTGTTACTATTTTCAGAGAATTTGGAGTCAAAATACATTGTAAATTTGAAAGACTTTTCATATGCTAATGAATGCAAACATCCGTTTGTTGCATCTATTCTAGAGTGCATTAGATTCAGGTATTCTTTAGCATATTTCCTTTGATGATCGCATTTTTGTATGTGAATTCGTGATACTGCTCAAGATAAGCATACATGGAATTTACTCCTTTGAAGAATTACAATTGATTAATCTTGTATACATGAGTAGTAGAGAATTAATTCCTACAGAATTAAGTTTTCAAACCATAGCTCTTCTAACTTTTCCCAAAAATCATAAATAATTAGCAAGCATGTAGAAATTTGAAGGAAATTGTCATATATTTGAATGAAGAATGAGTAATTGTCAAGATCTTTTGACAATTTTCATATAAATCTAAGATGCAAAGTTTGTTTTATCAGGATTCATGCAAAGCTTTGTAGTAAAATAGTAAATACATGTAAAGTATCACTAAGTTTAGTATAATTTGTAGTTATTTGTACGAATTTAACAAGTCCAGTAAGTCACAAATCACTCTAGTTTATGTAAGGCCCCTTGAACATTACAACCTCACAACGAACTATTGACATATCCAACACGGTCAAGGTCTGACCATACAGAAACTTGAGATTAAGAATTCTTAGTTGATTCTTCATATCTTTCAAGACAGCTAAGGTTCCCTTGTGAATTTTAACTTTGTTGCTTATGTATTTTACATACATCAACAGGGACTAGGGCATTACGAGCTCTAGTCCTTTAGCCCCACAAAATTTGGAGAGTGCCATTTAAGGTGGGCTTAGACCAATCCTAAGTTTATTTTGTGAGGTTTATTCATCGGGATCAAGATTTAATCATTTATTTCTCGAAAGGTGTTAAAATAGGTCCCAATTAAGCAAGGGTAAGCATTTTACTCCATAACAACATGATTGTAACATGATTTCCACTAAAATTACACCTTCAAACAAATGAAACATGAGTCTATTAAGGTCTTCAATAAAAGATTCAGGGAGTTGCTAAGATAGTTTAAGAAAGAATCAAATGTTGGACTTAAGAAATGATGGGTCATTAAGGAATGAATATCCATTCTAAGGAAGAAAAATAAAGATTTTACCACCATCTTATGAGAGTGCATATAATAGAACAATGGGTATTGAATAGAATAAGATGTCTATGTAATCAAGAATGTAAAGTGATGACCACAATGTCTATAGAAGCTTTTGAGGAAGATATAATGTGAATAGTGTGTGAGCTCAATGATAGCACAATCATGGATGATGCATTAATTATAAGAATACCTTACAAGAGATAAATCCCCTAAGAGAAAATTTCATGAGGTCATCCAACTATTAAGCCATTATAATGAATATTATCCACATAATCTGAGGATTACAATTCATAGGTGTAAATCATGCATGATTCCAACTACATCACCCAAACCCCTAAAAAACCCTAATACTAGTAAGGGATCAACTTTTAAGTAGATTATCAAACCCTAAATGATTTGAATAGTAATAGATAAAACAAATATGAACACTAATATTGGCCAATCATGTAGTGTCAAAAATGCAATGAGTGGAGATAGTTCACAAATTGCAATCCAATAAAGTAACAATGCAGTTATTTATGAATATGACCAATATCAACAAATCCATATAATAAATGATTAGTAAATGCCAACTTATGGTTTGTAATCAAACTTATTTTTACAACATTTCAATCCAAATGAACCACATTCATTAAATAATGAATACATCTATTTCAAATAACAGTCTTTTGCATAGTCTCACTAACTAGTTTGTAAGTGAATAATTATAACTTCTCTAGGACATGTGATATCCCATTCACAATAGTTATTACCCCAAATATTCATCTATAGAAAGACTCTCATCTTTAATTCAATGATATCTATTATATTTCATGTTATCAAAACATTATGCACATGAGATAGTATTTGTTAAAATCTTCCTTCCTTAATAAGGCATATTTACCATGGGACATAGTTACCTACAAAGCTCTACCTCTTATGTATTTTAATTTCCTATCAAAGCACCCCGTCACGTGAATTTATTGTGCTTTTGTTTTTTGTTTTATGTTATTTTGTCTTTACGAAATGAGCAATGTCCCAAGAGGAGAAGAATGTGAACTTTTAAAATGGAGCTAGATCAAACAGCCACATATCATGAAGGTTGGTCGAATGGTCCTATATGGTGCAGCTAGGTATGAATTGACAGAGAAAAACAAGACAACAATTTTTTGAATGTCAAGAGTACATGGGGTAACGAAGCATAGAGAAAGAGAATTATATATGTTTTAATCTCTAATGTGAGAATTTTTTTATTAAACCATTAGGTACATCATCTACCCTGTGAATGGTTTTAAAAATTTTCATTAGTAAAGTGGCTAGCCTGTATGAGATATATTAGTTTTTTACTTTATATAAATATATTTAGAATATACTATATTTATTTTTAATAGATATATTTGTATTGGTAAAACTTATATATTTTATTTTTTAATTTTTTTAATATTATAAAAAAAAATTATTTGTATAGTATAATAAATAGATATAAGGTAGTGTTTTTTTTATTTTCAATATGTATATATATATACATACATACATAAATACATATACATACATATATATATGTATGTATGTATCTATATGTATTTATGTATGTATGTATGTATGTATATATATACATACATACATACATACATACATACATACATAAATACAAATACATACATACATATATATTTATACACACACACACATACATACATACATATATACACACACACATATACACATACATACATACATACATACATACATATATATTAGTTACTATAACCCTAGTTAGGGACCAGGGACCCAATCAAAAATCGGGAAAGCCCAAGAGTCTTAACAGTAAGGAGACCATCTATCAAATGTCTACAGAGCCAGTATACAAAACAGACAAATACATATTTGACAGGGCAAGAAGGGAAAATTACAAGGCCCCCTCCTCATAACCTACATACAACAAAACAAAGCACTAACATACTAAAACAAATTACTTATCTTCCTTCCCCAACAAGTCCACCACATTACATGCATCATCATAGGCACACGAGTATGCCGACCAAGTATGCTCTAGTACTGACACCCCCAATTTCTCTGCAATGCAATCTACCATTCTGCGAGTCTCCACCACCCCCAACAACATGTCATGAGCATGTCCCAACAACAGCTCATGATGCTCTTCAATCGCCTTGGAAGACTCCACCATATCCTCATGGGACAAAACTGATGCCGCAACAATAGACAACAAAGTTGAAACAGTCAAAGATTGAGCCACTTTGAAAACATTCCATCACCCCCTTGAAGTACCAGGGTCGAGCAACAAATTCACCATCACCTCACGAACCTTCACACCATCCTTCACATCCACCTCCTTCGCCAAGGAGACCATACGACACAACCATTCCCTTAAGATTGGGTTTTTCTCCTCTGCTTCAATATAACTTACAAATATTGCCCTGCAACCCAGTCTCCCAAATTTTGAACAAAGTAAAAAGAGCCCTTTCCCATTCTTTTTTTGACGATGACACCAAAAAGACACTTTTACCTACCAAAGAAGTCACCCCTCGCATTTATGGTGTCCCAAAAATCTACAAGATTGGCATCCCCCTCTGACTCATTGTAGACACTATTGACTCCCCCACCTACAAGCTTGCTGCCTACCTTACCAAGCTCTTAGACCCCCTTGTCAGCCAATCTAGTTCCTTCATTAAAAACTCTTCCCATTTTGTTAAGTTCATCAAAGACAAAAAGTTAGAAGAAAGTGACCTCTTGGCAATCTTTGACATTGTTTGGACCTTTTCACTAAGGTTCCTATACCTGACTCCATTGAGTTAATTTGACATTAGACTAATGATGAAATCACATCCTTGGTAGAGTTATGCCTTAGATCTACTTTCTTTACCTTCTAAGGAGTAGTCTATGAACAATTTGATGGAGTTGCCATGGGATCCCGTCTTTCCCCTATTGTGTCTAACCTTTACATGGAACATTTTGAAGAATTGGCCCTCAACTCATTTCCCCTCAAACCAAAGTGGTGGAAATGCTATGTTGATGACACAAACATATGTTGGCCCCATGGTCATGAGAAACTTGAGGATTTCCACTTGCACCTTAACAACCTAGCCCAAAGCATCTCCTTCACCAAAGAGTTGGAGACCAACAACCAACTCCCTTTCTTGGATATATTGCTCATAAAAAAACCTTATGGCTTCTTAGGCTGGAGGGTCTTCAAGAAAGCTACCCACATTGATCTTTACCTTCATTCCTCTTCTCATCACCACCCTGCCCAAAATGCTAGGGTCCTAAAAACTTTAGCTTCGAGAGCCTTTCGCATTTTCAATGAGGATAACTTAGATCTTGAACTAGCCCATCTCTCCAAAGTCTTCAAATTGAATGGGTTCAAAAGCAAACTCATCTCCAAAGCCTTCAAACAAGCCAAATCTCTCTTCTTCTCCACACCTAAAGTCTCTCAACTTCAAACCCCCTTGTGGCCTCTATCCCGTACATTGAAGGCATCTCAACAAAATTTCTAAGATTCTTCAAAAAAGGGCCACCAATGCACCTTTAAACCCATCTCTATGCTTAGGAGCTGCATCCCATCTCCCAAAGACCCTAGAGACTTCTTCCATAACTAAAGAGTCTACAAGGTGGTTTGTTCATGTGGCACCCCTATATTGGGGAGACATGTTACTCTTTTAGCACTAGGATCAAAGAGCATAGTGCCAACATCAAGAATGAACAAACTCATAAATCAGCCCTTGTAGAACACTCCTCTAAAACCAAACACCACATTTTCTTAGAAGACACTCAAATTTTGGTCAAGGAAGACAACTATTTCAAAAGGAAACTCAAAGAGGCTATAGAAATTAGCAATCACCCTTCTAACCTCAATCGAGATGAGGGATGGAGCCTAAGTTTTTCTTGGAAGCCCCTTCTAACCCACCTCAAAAACTGTCCTCTTCACTCTACTTGATCTCGGTCCCTCTTTGTCTTCCCCCTCTTCACCTTTCTGCCCTCATTTTTTCCCCTTGTCATCCTTATCCCCTACTTCTAACCTTTCCCCTTTCCCTCTTTTTTTTGCCTTTCCATCCTCCTCCTTCCTACACCATGGTGATTCTCCTTGTGGTATCTTCTTCCCACCTCACCTTGTTAGTTCTCTGGTCTTGTGTTTAGCACTCTAGTCTTTCCTTAGAACCCTCCTCTTGTTTCTCCTTTGTGTTCTTCCTCATTTTCTTTCTCTTGATCCTTGCTTCCCTAGTTTGTCTCCTTCTTAAGCCCCCTTGCACCCTCTTAACACACATTCACATGCCAACTTACTCTTTTCCTTGTATTGTGGGTTTTTCATGGTCCTTCATGTTTTCTACTCCTTCCCCTTTATTTTTGTTTTCATTTCCATGCTCCCTCTTTTACTTAGGTATACCTTTGTACACACACATATATTTACATACTTTTGTGTATATTTTGTGTGTGTATTCACACACACACACACATATATTGCTGTTTTATTCTTTGTATTGGTTAATTTTTTCCTTGCATGTGGTTGTGTCACTCTTGCTTTTGCTTCTCTTCCTTTTAAAATTTCCTTGTCTTATTTTTTGGTTCTCTTTTTTCATCTTTGGCCTTTCATTCAAAATTTTTTAGATGTATGTGAATGTGTTCTTATATATATATATATATATATATATATATATATATATATATATATATATATATATATATATATATATATATATATATATATATATATATATATATATATATATATATATATATATATATATATATATATATATATATATATATATATATATATATATATATATATATATATATATATATATATATTCTAGTGTTTTTAGTTTATGTTTAGGTTTTGTTTTTCTTTTTTCTGTAGTTTCTTGTCTCTCTCGTCTTTGTAGTTCTCCTGCTTGCTTCTTCATATTCTCCTCTTGTTGCTTGTAGGGTTTTCTCTATGTGATGTTCTTTTTTTTTGTTTTTTTGGTTGGTTCTTGCTTGTGGGGTCTCCTATCTTATTCATTTCACACCCACATTTATTTGTATCCATTTAGCAATTTCTAAGCCTTTTGCAGAGGTTTGTTTTTCTTTGGTCTCTTCTTATTTTTTGGGTTCCTTTGGATGGTCCTTTTTTTTCTTCATTATATTGTTGGTTTTCTTGTTTTGAGTCTCCCTTGTGTTTTTTATTTTTTGTTTTTCTAAATGTAGTTTATTTTCATTAGTGTCTTTATATATATATATATATATGCATGTATTGATATATAATTTATTTTTTTTACTTATTTGGCTTAATTTACTTAGAAATTACTCATTTTATTCTTTCTTTTCCTTTTTTATGTCTTCCATCTATGTAGCTATTTTCTCTTTTCCCTAGAGATCTCTTGGTTGCCGTGCCACCTTTCTCCCTCCCTGTTTTTAGTCATCTTGGGTCTGTAATTTATCATTTTTATTTCTCTTATCTTTCCTTCTTTCTCCTGATGATGGATCACAGAGTGTGATCCAAAACATTGAGAGAAAAATATTGATCATAGTCAAATCCAGAAGCACTCATTATCCAACACTATGGACTGTGGAAAATTAATGAATTCCAATAACTTACAAAACCTGCCATGGACTCTTCTCAAGACATCTTCTTCAAATGCTTCCATGGAGTATAATCCCTCTTCATTATGCCTCCTACCGTTTTACTGCCAGCCTCCCACTTAATCTATCTCTGCACTAGTTGCAATTCTGGCACCTTGCCTTTGAACCTGCAGTGAATGTCGACCCCCACCACCCGTCTTGCCCCTTCCAACAACAATCCCTACCTCCACCATGAGAATACAACACCATAAAAAGCAAGCACCAAGACAAACAACTCGAGAACGTCACACAACAAAGGAAATACTACCATCTCTGCCATATGCCACCTAAAGGAATGAGTGAGCTAGCCTGGCTTCTATCAAATCCACATGTACCATCTCTCCGGAGTGATAAAACATCAATGCCTGCTTATTGAATAGTCCCTTTATCAGGAATATATATATAGTAGAATTTAACTATAGGTTTTTAAATTTATATATTTTTTGTAATTTGTTAAAAATATTAGCAATTTATCTTATAGCCATATATTTAAAAAATATGTTTTCCTAGGTACAAGATTGTTTAAGGCTCACATGACCTTAGAAAAAAAAAGCATCTTACAATTCCTATCAAATGTCTAGGAAACTTCTAGAAATATTGATGTATTTGATGTTGATATAGGTGCAATGTGTCTAGGATATGTATATTGTCATATTTCAATCCAATTTGGATGATCTATGTTTATTGTGATTTTATAATATAAATGGGTCATTGGTAATAGGGAAGTCCTTAGAACTTGTAAAATTGGGTTTTTTGTCTCATAGGTTAGGGTGAATCTACAAGGTTGGATATACACAAAGAGTATATTAAAGATTGATCAATATGAAATTTGAAAGCATATAGCCCACTTTAGATAGGAAGGCCTGATCATTAGGCTCTGATACCAAATGTAACACTACTTTTCCCTAGAGTTATTTAATTAATTACAGTGGTTTTGTTATAGTTAACACTAGAGTTAAGATAATTTAGATTATTAATTGGTGTGTAAATAACAAAGATAAATTAGAACATGTGATAATTTAATGAGAACTCTAAAGTAAATCATTAACAAGACAAACTGGATAACATAATTAGATTAACCTCACGGGTAAGTGCATGGAAATGGTATACAAAAAGGGGGTCAAAAGTGGCCACTTTTTTCCTGAAATTAGCTAAACCCAAACTTGGATGAGTAATTTGAGATTCATGCACTCAAAATTTGAAGATATGGAAAGAACAAGAATTGTAGTTCTCTGAATCTAATTTCTAAACTACTAAATTTTTAAAAAATAGTTAATATTAAGAGGGTGAAATATTGTGTGCACACAAAAGTGTTCCTATTTTTCTTACTAAAATATAAGTGTCTGGTGTGCACCCCCCTATTTTTTTGTTGCATTTAGTATTTTTAAAAACCGGTTGGGAGAAATGTAGCTAAGAGTGAGTACTAGAAGTTGTGTATTTTTTCTAATTTTTTATTGAATATTTTTTTGTGATTTTTCAAAGTGGATGCATATTGAAAACTACATCATTGAGCGTGTGCATCACATAACTTGCACAAAAATAATTGAAAATGTAATTTTTTAATGTATAAAGAATGAAGCATAGAACAATCGTATATAATTTTTTAAAAATTTTGATAAGGGAATCAAAAGTTATAAAGAAAAATCAATACATATATGATTGAAGAATATGAGGATATTGTTCAAAGAAAATAAAAATAATTATCTTAACTTATTCAAAATAAAAAAATATATGGTTGGAAAGATAAGAACTAGCTCGTCATTTTGGTATTGGTTTCATCAAATTTTGTTATAAAATGAGTAAATCTAATGGAGTTGAAGTTCAAAAATATTATTGACAATGAAAAATATGTCTGGAGGAGGTATCATAGAGGTCCAATCCTTAGGTTTGGTTGCCCAAGCCAATTCCAAGCCTAAAAAGATGGGCTAAAAATTTGAAAAAAAAAAACTAAAATGCACTCATGTTTTAGGTTCCACAAAACACGAGTGCATTTTGTGGAACCTAAAACATGCTCGTGTTTTAGGTTCCACAAAAAATGAGTATATTTTGTGGAACCTAAAACACGCTTGTGTTTTAGGTTCCACAAAACATGAGCGTGTTTAATGGAACCTAAAACTCGCTCATGCTTTAGGTTTCACAAAAAAAATAGTTCTATAATGTAAAAATATATATTTTAAATATTTAAATACTTTATATATAATTAATTAATGTTTATTTGAATAGAATTTAATGTTATATATGTATGTATGTATGTATGTGTTCATGGAAACACTATAAAGCATGTATTCTTGTATGTATGTTTTGTCAAACATGAAATGTGATCACATTTTGTGTTCATGTAAAACATGTTTTTTGTTTAGGATTGAAAGAGGACTAAGTATCATATTTAAGGTTAAGCATGAGGTGACCTCATCTTAATTGATCTTTACCCATACCCAACCATAGAAGATCTAATAGAGCTAATTGTTGACCCCAATTTCTCCACCATTTGCAATGAATCAAGATTTAGATAAACACCCAGAAGGAACTAGAGTAGAGACTGATGCGGGAGCATCTGGAAGTCATTTAAGCAAGTTGAGATAGTTAATGTTGAGTTGTAGAGTGCCAGGAAGAGACATTGGAGATTACCGCATTTTATCGCATTTTCATATTAGAGGTTGCGGAGTTGGATTTAGTTTCTATGACTTGACATCTACATCATATCCAAAATTCACATCATTTGGACTCATTTCCTAAGATATATCACTATCAGAAGATTACCTGTTTTCATATAGTAGAGCAGTCAATGTTCAGTCAAGCCTAATTGGGTTGCGGAGCAATTCCATGACTTGTAGAGCCTAGTGGGGCATCATTCAATATATTTTGGGACCTGATAGACCTTCATTGAGAACCACACCAAGATTCATCCATTTGCAGAGCAATGTTAAGTGTTTAGGTCCGACATATATGCTTCTACACATTTCATACTAACCGTTACAATTAGGTCAACTTGATAATGATTTGAATGCTTGCAGAGGATATAAATGAAGGATAAAGGATTGTTTCAAGGTAGTGAAGAGTGATGAAGTGTGTGAATATAGGAAGCAAGAAGATGAATTGTTTTGATTTGAAGAAGTTAGCAGAACAGAAGTAGAAGATAGAGTAGAGAGAAAAAAAAGATACAGAGCAGAGAATTGAGAAGGAGAAGAAGAAAGAAGACATGGTATTGTGTTGTATGAATCTATTGTAAATTTGGGCTACGACCTAGCATCTGAAAATCCCTAGAGGCATATGTATTGTGATTGGATTTCTAATATAATGAGAAGTGATCTTGAAAGGCTGGGTTTTTTTTCCTTTGAGGGTTTTCCCAAGATAAATCTTGTGTCATATGTTCATGAGAATTTCCTTTCAATCTATAGTTATCTATGTGTTGTTATTGCATCTTTGTTAAGATCTTGTTGTTAGTTGTTTAAGGCTGCAAAGTTGGACAGTCCTTCCTTGGACCCTCCTACCTTGACTGCATCAAGTGGTATCAGAGTAGGTTGAAAATCTATTGGGAAGGTTTTGAATCTTTTGGGAAGAGTGTGTTGGAAGAAAGTATGAAACCCTAAAGTATAATAGGAATCACTGTAGAAGAAATATCAAGGAAAGAAAGATCCGGGTAAGCTTTTCACCTTAAGTTGTTCGTATACTTGTTTTAATGGGGAAAATTAGAAAAAGGATGAAGAAAGAAAATGAAAACCTAATATGAAAAAAGGATATTCTAGAAGAAGAATTAGAGAATGTAAAAAGGAGGAATGAAGAATTAGAAAAGGAGCTGAAGTTGTTTGAGTATATCAAAAGAAGTTTTAAAGAATTGGAAGAAGGATTCAAGTTGTTTGGAAGGATGGAAAAGAGAAATAGCTGGAGGAAAATTTGGAGAAGTTGAAAAAGGAAAATAGTTTACAAGCAAGTGAAATATCTAGATTGAAAGAGTAGATTAATCAGTTAGAATAGTCACTTGTAGCATGCAAGGAAGAGAATGAAGGTCTAAAATCTAAGCCTAAACTTTGTGATGTTTCTTATGATACTAATGATTTGTGTTATGATGCAAAATCTTCTTTAGAAGGTGAGATTGAAGATAACAATGTATCTGAATCTATAGTTGTTGGTGATGGTATTGGTTTCAAAATCATGCAAAGAATGGGATATGAAGGAAAAGGATTGGGAAAGTATCAGTAAGGAATTATAGAGCCTATTGAACTAGTAATGAGATCAAGAAATGAAGGCCTTGGATATGACAGAGGTAAGGATGTTGTCACAAGTTCAAACAAATCAACTTAGGGAAGAAAAGATATGCATTGTTCTTATTGTAATAGATATGGACATGAAAAGGAATTGTATTGGGATCTATACCCTTGTAAGTTCTGTGGATTAAGGAATCACTCTGAAAAGATGTGTTGGAATAAAATGCTAAGGAGAAATCCTATGATAGGTTGTATGCAAATAGATTATGGATGGATTGATGGACTAAATTGGAAATCCATTGCTTGTATGTTCAAAAGGTTGTATAGATTGAAGTATTCATGTGTTGGAGAGAAAAGAGGATATGTATAAAGATGTAGAGAAAGAAGACCTTATGCAGAGCAAAACAAGGGCGGTAATTCATACAATACAGGGAGAAATGATAGGAGTCATAACTCTTATCACAATAAAGGATACGAGAGAGATGACAGAGAATTTGATAGGAGAGGAACCTGTTTTTAAGTTTGGAGGCAAAAGGCATCAAGTGTTGAATGTCACCAAGAGACTAATGAAACAATAAGTAATGAAGAGCTAGCTTATGTAGAGGAAGAAGAACCTATTGAATCATCAAGTTCAATAGAGAAACTGGAAGAGGGTGAGACATTGATCTTAAGGAGAATTTTGTTGTAGACTAATCATCTATGGAACTAGTGCAAGAGAAAGTTTGTGTAAAAAAGTTCATATTGCAAAGAAAGAAGGGATGACAAGAAATTCTACCAGAAGAAAAATTTTGTGTATCTCGGTAAAGGAAAAATGTGGATAAAGAAATAGAGAAGAGTATAGGAGTAGTGTATATGGAGAAGAAACTATAATATTTTGATGTGTGCAGAAGGAATCAAATCTGGAATCAAAGATTAGGAAGTGTTGTAGAGGAAATTCAAGAATGTATTGATTGATTCAAGGAAGCCAATGATTGTTCCAGAGGATGCATGAAGTTGGTATTGATCTTGAGGCAACCTACAAGTGTTTGATAATAGAGAACCAAACTAAGAGGTAGTTACAACATTGTAGCTAGACCACTGAACCTAGACCACCAGAAGAATGAATAATTTGAGGTAGCTTGTGGAGAATACTTGCGTAGACCATCTATCATTGAGGCAATGCAATGCTTGCAAGTAGAATGCCAAACTTAGATCACTAGAAGTGAGAAGAAATAGAGGCATTTTGCATGGAGGACCTATGTAGACCGTTGACCATGAGGCAATGCAGTGATTTGTGAATAGATCATCGAACTTGATGTAGTTTGCATGGATGACTTGAACAGACTGCCGACCTTGAGGCAGTTGCAAGTACCTGTGAACACACCACCAAACATATCCTAAGAGATAGCATTGATTCTGACAAAATATGGACCAAAGTGAAGAGGCTCACTTTTCAATTAACCTCAAGAGTCTGATGCAGGAGCATCCAGAAGTCATTTAAGCAAGTTGAGACAGTTAATGTTGAGTTGCAGAGTGCCAGGAAGAGACATTAGAGATTATCGCATTTTACTGTATTTTCATATTAGAGCTTACAAATATGGATTTAGTTTCTATGACTTGACATCTACATCATATCCAAAATTTAGATCATTTGGACTTGTTTCCTAAGAGATATTGCTATCAGAAGATTACCTATTTTCATAGAGCAGAGTAGCCAATGTTCAGTGAAGCCTAATTGGATTGTAGAGCAATTCCATGATTTGAAGAGGCTAATGGGACATCATTTAATGTAGTTTGGGACCTGATAGACCTTCACTGAGAACCACACCAAGATTCATCCAGTTGTGGAGCAATGCTAAGTGTTTAGGTCTGACCTATTTGCTTCTACATGTTTCATACTAGCCGTTACAATTAGGCTAACTTGATAATGATTTGAAGGCTTGCTGAGGATATAAATGAAGGATAACGGATTGTTTCAAAGTAGTGAAGAGTGATGAAGTGTGTGAATATAGGAAGCAAGAAGATGAATTGTTTTGATCTAGAGAAGTTAGCATAATAGAACTAGAAGACAGAGCAGAGAGCAAAAGAAGATATAGAGTAGAGAACTAAGAAGGAGAGAAGAAAGAAGACATGATGTTGTGTTGTATGAATCTTCTATAAACCTAGTATGTGGCCTAGCATCTGAAAATCACTAGAGGCATATGTATTGTGATTAGATTTCTATTATAATGAGAAGTGATCTTTGAAGGCTGGGTTTTTTTCCTTTGAGGGTTTTCCTAGGATAAATCTTGTGTCATATGTTCATGAGCATTTCCTTTCAATCTGTAGTTATCTGCGTGTTGTTATTGCATCTTTGTTAAGATCTTGTTGTTAGTTGTTTAAGGCTGTAAGGTTGGATAATCCTTCCTTTCACCCTCCTACCTTGACTACATCAGAGACACTAACTAGGAGGTGCAAGGGTGTGATCAATGAAAGGATAGGAGGTGGTAAAGCACCTATGGTTTTCTATAAGGAGGTGGTCGAGCATCTATGGTTTACAATTGTAGCCCCATGTTTTCCAAAATGACCTAAACTTCTCTTAGAAGGGCACAAAAAATAGTAGAATTGAAATCATAATAGGGAGGAGATCTCCCTCAACCAGAGAAGCCCTAATATATATAATGGTATAGATACCCCCTTTCTATAATAAGAGAAGTTCAAAAATGGGTAAAAACCTTTAAGAAAGCAATAGAAAGCTTGACCCATAGAAAATAATGCTAGAGAGAGGGATGTGAATCAAGAATGTTGTGTTCCCTTAGCTACTGTAGATGGATTAATGCTCAATTTAGAGTTAAAGAGACCTAAAGGGGATAGAGATTCCAAATAACATAGGGAGAGTAAAGAATCCACCTATCTTTAGTAGGGGGTAATATAGAGGTAGGGGCATTGATTATGGTGCAGGAGCACCCGCACATGATCAGGATATAGGTCCGCATGATGACATACATGATCAGGATATAGGATAGTTATCAGCATGATGACAGGATAGTCTATTTTAGTATGTTTGACTTTATCATGTAATAAGGTCCATTGGACCGATGCTATGTATTAGTTCAGCCTAGGAGTATGTGTAGGCAGTTAGAGATCGGGATAAGATAGTCTGAGTTGTCCTCTCTCCCAGCCGCTTGGAAGCTCCCAGCCGCTGGGAAGTGAAGTTGGTAGTACTCGAAGGATTTGTGATATATACCTTCGATCTGTTAGGGTTTAGACATATGGGTAGTTCATAAAGATAGTTCATATTGAGTTTGATAGGAGAGTAGTACTGGTGATATGCTGTACTGGTGATTAGTCCAGATATTGTGAAGTAGAATTGTAAAAGCAGGACATTTGAATCTCAATTGAA
This sequence comes from Cunninghamia lanceolata, assembly GCA_027924645.1. Taxonomy (NCBI): domain Eukaryota; kingdom Viridiplantae; phylum Streptophyta; class Pinopsida; order Cupressales; family Cupressaceae; genus Cunninghamia; species Cunninghamia lanceolata. The sequence continues at coordinate 4,676,544 of BSBN01000604.1, read as the reverse complement.
TAAGATCTCATCTTTTGCAGTATTTGAGTTGATCAGTTGTATCTGTGTTGATTTCCTTTTCTGTTTGCAAGTTAATGGGCACTTTCAACCCTTCCACCGGTTGATCCTGCAAATCGGTGGAATGGTCCTGTATCATAGTTTAGTTTGCATTTGTGTTTTCTGTTTATGCATTGCATTGTTCAGGAGATCAGTTAGGAGCATGCTGTGAATCAGCCTAGCATCCTCATGTGCTAGGTCTAGAAGATAAGTTGTTAGATTTTGGTTTGAAGGTGATCCGGCCCGGTCGTCACATGATCTTTGTGAAATAGAGCGGTTCGGAGTGCTTACATGCAGTAGTCTGCATGTGCGTTTCCAGTCGGAACGAGCCGCATCATCATCTGCGGATCCATCGCCATCAGGATCGGGTCATGAAGTTGTTGAAGTTTGCATGTTGCAAGTGCATCATGATGTTTTGAGTTGGATATATACTCAGTGTATATATCGCAGTCAGGATCATCTCTCGGGGAAGTTCATCATCCGCATATCGCTAACGGATGCGGGTGTGAAAGTTAAGTTTTTTTGTCTAAGTGTTGAAGAGTTCATCAGGATGATGTGTGACGTCATCGTCATCAGGATATGACGTCATCGTCATCAGGATATTAAGAAATCCCTCAATGCGAGTTTATCCTGTTGTCACTAAGTGGTAAGGTATCGGCGTAGGCAGGAAGTTGTATTAGCATCATCAGGAGGTTTCGAGGAACCGGATGAACAATATCATGATGCTGTTGCTTGTATCATCGGGCAGTGGAGCATCGAAGGCAAGTTGTTGAAGTGCAACGTCATCAGGATATTTGGAGCAACCGGATATTTGGATATCCTGCTGACGAAGGTGATATTGAATATCATGATGATGCCGCTTGTATTTGGCACCCGATGAACAGTGCAACCGGAGGATGTTTGCGCCCGTTGATTATCATGATGATGATGATAGGCGACAAACGGAGGAGGTAAATAGTAGTCGACAGGAGGATATTTGCGATCATCCGAAATATGATGATGCTATTGAAATGTGATGATGCTGTTGGTGTCTCTAGGAAATATGATGATGATGTTCAGCCAATAGAGAATTTTATCATGCTGTTTGTATTGTTGGCTACTCCTTCCTGTTAGTTAGCCTCCGTTGCGTCCCACTCTGCATCATAGTGGTATCAGAGCAAAGGTTAGGATCTTTTGGAAAAGATAGGCAGGATGTCAGACGAAGAAGGAACATCTGAGTTTCCAACAAGGATGACCAACGCTGAGTTGGCAGTTTTGGTGAAGAAACAGATTGCAGAAAGTAAGGCCGTGAAGGCTCAGAATCAGGAGTTGAAAGATGAGTTAGCAAAGTTGAGGAGTAAAGTAGGTTCTGGTAGAGAAGATGATAGGGAAGAAGAAGATATCCCTAATTGGAGCGAGGAGGTCGTTCCTGCAGACCAGAGACCGCTGTTGAACGCCCTCAAGGCCATGGAGAGGAGAACCATGGATGTGAAGCTGGATTTGCCAGTATTTACAGGTAAGATGGACCCTGATTCAGTAATGGAATGGATAGACTGTCTGAACAATTTCTTTGTAACAGAGGAGATACCAGAACAGCAGAGAGTGAAGATAGCACAGTCAAAGATGAAAGAAGCTGCCTTGACATGGTGGAACTTTGTTCAGGATGATAGAGTACAGGAGGGAAAACGTAGAGTTGCCACATGGAAGAAGATGATGGAATTGGTGAAGGAAGCTTATATTCCATTGGATTACAGTATCCAGTTACACAAGAGGAAGCAAAACTTGAAGCAGAAGGAGCTAGATGTCAGCTCATATACAGAAGAGTTCATGAAACTCTGTATGAAGACCAAGGTGAAAGAAAGTGAAGAAGAAAAGGTAGCCAGATACCTTAATGGATTGAGGTTTAATATTCAGGAAGATCTCAGTCTGCATAACCCAGATACAGTGCAGAAAAGCTTTCAGTTGGCACTGAAAGTGGAAGAAAAGCTGAAGAGAAAACAAGACCAAAACAATAGAGGAAGAGGAAGACAACAAAGAGGTGGAAGAAGTCCTTTCAGAGGCAGAGGACATGGACAGGGATATCAAGGAGAATCCAGTCAGGACAATAGCAAGGGCAACAATAGTCAGAATCAAAGAGAGAATTTCAGTCAGCAAGGAAACTTCAGAGGTAGAAGACCCTTCAGAGGAAGATCCCAGGGCAGAGGATCCATCAGGTGTTACAACTATAACAAAGAAGGCCATATAGCCAGCAGATGTCCAGACAAGGCCACAAGCTCAGCAGGAGAAAGGAGGACAAATCTGGTCAATGAACCTGATAATCAAAGTAGGACAAGCTCTAATGATTTTCAGAGTGTGAATGGTCCTGAGAATTATGGATATCCAGAAAGTGGAGAGTCCCTGATGATGAGAAGAACAGTGACTACCATGAAGGTACCTAATAAAGAAGCCCCTCAAAGGAAGTCCCTTTTCAGAACCACTTGCAAAGCAGGAGGTAAGGCGTGTAAGGTTTTGATTGATTCTGGTTCTACTGAGAACTTTGTGTCTGAAGAGATGGTGGTGAAGCTAAAGCTTAGGAGATTGCCTCATCCATCTCCATATAAAGTCTCATGGCTTACTCAAGGACAGCAGACAACTGTAGAAGAGCAGGCTTGGGTAGAGTTTCAGATTGGTGGATATAAGGATAAGTTGTTGTTTGATATCACCAAGATGGATGCTTGCAACCTTTTGTTTGGTAGACCATGGCAGTATGATCTGAAGGCACAGCATGATGGTGTTGAAAACACCTATAAAATCACTAAAGATGGTACAGATATAACGTTATTCCCATTGAAGGAGAAAGAGGAGAAGTCTAAAGGAAAAGAGGTGAAGATCATGCTGATGGAAGGCAAACAGTTCATGAAAGAAGTAGCAGCAGAAGGTGTAGTTGCATATGCCCTGATCCCCTGTATGAGTGTGAATAAGAAACAACAGGCAGAAGCCAAGACAGAGAAGAAGCCAAGGTTGATAGACCCAGCTGTCCAAGAGTTATTAGATAAGTACAAAGGTGTTATCTCAGAGGGAATGCCAAGATCCCTACCACCTGTCAGAGATATCAGTCATTGCATAGACTTGATTCCAGGGTCTACACTTCCAAATAAAGCAGCTTATAAGCTTACCCCAGAACAGAATGCAGAAGTAGCCAGGCAGATTGAAGAATTGATGAATTCAGGTCTGATTGGGAAGAGTCTGAGTCCATGTGCAGTACCAGCTGTACTAGCACCTAAGAAGGAAGGCACTTGGAGGCTTTGTACAGATTCCAAAGCCATCAACAAGATCACAATCAGGTATAGGTTTCCAATCCCCAGAATTGAGGATTTACTTGATTGTTTGGGAAGTGCTAAGTACTTTACCAAAATAGATTTGAAGAGTGGATACCATCAGATCAGGATTAGACCAGGTGATGAGTGGAAGACAGCATTCAAAACAAATGAAGGTTTATATGAATGGAAGGTTATGCCATTTGGTTTGTCTAATGCCCCTAGTACTTTCATGAGGCTGATGAATGAGGTTCTGAAGGAATTCATTGGTAAGTTTGTCATAGTCTATTTAGATGACATTCTGATTTTCAGTAACACCAGAGAAGAACATCTCAGGCATATAGATCTGGTTCTCAAGAGGCTACATGAAGAGAAGCTGATGATAAACTTGGACAAGTGTCTGTTCATGAAACAGGAGATCACCTATTTAGGTTTTGTCATCTCACAAGGAAAGTTGCAGATGGATAAGGAGAAGGTGAGTGCCATATTGAATTGGCCAACTCCACAGACCATGAATGAAGTCAGAAGTTTCCATGGGTTAGCAACCTTCTACAGAAAGTTCATCAGAGGGTTCAGTCATATTTGTGCACCCATGCTGGATACCATCAAAGGAGGACAGAAATGTAGGTTTGTTTGGACTCAAGGAGCAGATGATTCCTTTGAGGCATTGAAGAGGAAGGTGGCACAGCAGCCAGTCCTTGCACTTCTAGATTTTAACAAGATCTTTCAGGTAGAGTGTGATGCCAGTCACATGGCCATTGGAGCTGTACTCAGTCAAGAGGGTACACCAATTGCATTTTTCAGTGAAAAGCTCAATGATGCTAAGAAAAGGTATTCATCATATGATCTGGAAATGTATGCTTTAGTTCAGTCCCTAAAGAAATGGAGGCATTACCTGCTGCCAAAGGAGTTCATAGTTTTCACAGACAACCAGGCTTTGAGTTTCATCAACAGCCAGGAGAAGCTGAACCACAGACATATGAAGTGGGTAGAGACCTTACAGGCTTTCACTTTTACCTTGAAGCATAAGAAAGGGGTTAAGAACAAAGTTGCAGATGCTTTGAGCAGAAGAGTTCTCACAGTCAATCAGATTCAGTTAGAGAGTGTTGGTATTGATTCACTCAAGACCATGTATGAGTCTGATGCTGATTTTGGAGAGATATATCAGGTCTGTACTTCTTTTGGGGAGAAATACCATGCTGAGTTCTCTGAATTCCTGATCCAGGATGGATTGCTGTTCAAGGGTGGACAGTTGTGTATCCCAAGGTGTTCTATGAGGTTGAATATAATCAAGGAGAAACATTGTGGAGCCATGGCAGGTCATTTTGGTCTAGACAAGACCCTTGATCTGGTCAGGAGGCATTATTTCTGGCCTAAGTTGCAGTCAGATGTCAGGAAATTTGTAGAAACCTGTGTAATTTGTCAGAAGGCTAAAGGCAGGTCAACTAATGCAGGGTTATACCAGCCCTTACCCATTCCCTCCAGACCATGGGAAAGCATCAGTATGGATTTTGTTTTGGGTTTACCAAGGACCAGGAGAGGATTTGACAGTGTTTTTGTTGTAGTGGATAGGTTCAGTAAAATGGCACATTTCTTGCCATGCAAAACCACTGCAGATGCCTCATATATTGCAGATTTATTCTTCAGGGAGATTGTCAGAATTCATGGGTTGCCTTTGAGCATAGTTTCAGACAGGGATGTGAAGTTTGTGGGTCACTTTTGGAGAACCCTATGGAGGAAGCTGGGAACCAATTTATCTTTTTCCTCTGCATAGCATCCTCAAACGGATGGACAGACCGAGGTAGTGAACCGTTCTTTGGGGAATCTACTTAGATGCTTGACAAAACAGCATGGAGAGAAGTGGGACAATATTCTGTCTCAAGCTGAGTTTTCATATAATGATACTGTCAACAGGAGCACAGGAAAATCGCCTTTTCAGGTAGTGTATGGAATGCATCCCAGAGGTATTTTAGAGTTGCGAGAGCTACCTACAGCAGATCCTGTTAGTGCAGATGGAGAAGCTTTTGCTGAAGCAATCAAAGAAGTTCATGATCAGGTTAAGACCCAACTCCAGCAAACCACCTTAAAGTATAAGGAGTATGCTGACAAGAAGAAGAAGGATGTTCAATTTGCTGTTGGAGATTTGGTTTGGGTTCACTTGAAGAAAGACAGGCTTCCTAAGGGGAAGTATACTAAGCTCATGCAAAAGAAAGTTGGACCATGTCAGATTTTGCAAAAGCATGGACAGAATGCTTATGAGATCCAACTCCCACCTGATCTTGGTTTATCTCCTATCTTCAATGTATGTGACTTAACTCCATACAAGGCTAATCCAGATGCAGATCAGGATATCCTACAGGATACAGTTGCTGAAGACATTCCTCAACATGATCCTCCACAGATACAGTAGATTTTGGACACTAGAGTGGTCAAACAGACCAGGAACAAGAAGTACTTGGAGTACCTCGTCTCTTGGAAGGGACAGCCGACTTCTGAAGCAGTATGGATGACTGCAGAACAGATACAGACGCATGGTGCCGACCTTGATACTCTCATCTCAAGTGGACTTGAGATTTCTTCTTTTGGGGAGTATGGTGCAGGAGCACCCGCACATGATCAGGATATAGGTCCGCATGATGACATACATGATCAGGATATAGGATAGTTATCAGCATGATGACAGGATAGTCTATTTTTAGTATGTTTGACTTTATCATGTAATAAGGTCCATTGGACCGATGCTATGTATTAGTTCAGCCTAGGAGTATGTGTAGGCAGTTAGAGATCGGGATAAGATAGTCTGAGTTGTCCTCTCTCCCAGCCGCTTGGAAGCTCCCAGCCGCTGGGAAGTGAAGTTGGTAGCACTCGAAGGATTTGTGATATATACCTTCGATCTGTTAGGGTTTAGACATATGGGTAGTTCATAAAGATAGTTCATATTGAGTTTGATAGGAGAGTAGTACTGGTGATATGCTGTACTGGTGATCAGTCCAGATATTGTGAAGTAGAATTGTAAAAGCAGGACATTTGAATCTCAATTGAATAAGATCTCATCTTTTGCAGTATTTGAGTTGATCAGTTGTATCTGTGTTGATTTCCTTTTCTGTTTGCAAGTTAATGGGCACTTTCAACCCTTCCACCGGTTGATCCTGCAAATCGGTGGAATGGTCCTGTATCATAGTTTAGTTTGCATTTGTGTTTTCTGTTTATGCATTGCATTGTTCAGGAGATCAGTTAGGAGCATGCTGTGAATCAGCCTAGCATCCTCATGTGCTAGGTCTAGAAGATAAGTTGTTAGATTTTGGTTTGAAGGTGATCCGGCCCGGTCGTCACATGATCTTTGTGAAATAGAGCGGTTCGGAGTGCTTACATGCAGTAGTCTGCATGTGCGTTTCCAGTCGGAACGAGCCGCATCATCATCTGCGGATCCATCGCCATCAGGATCGGGTCATGAAGTTGTTGAAGTTTGCATGTTGCAAGTGCATCATGATGTTTTGAGTTGGATATATACTCAGTGTATATATCGCAGTCAGGATCATCTCTCGGGGAAGTTCATCATCCGCATATCGCTAACGGATGCGGGTGTGAAAGTTAAGTTTTTTTGGCTAAGTGTTGAAGAGTTCATCAGGATGATGTGTGACGTCATCGTCATCAGGATATGACGTCATCGTCATCAAGATATTAAGAAATCCCTCAATGCGAGTTTATCCTGTTGTCACTAAGTGGTAAGGTATCGGCGTAGGCAGGAAGTTGTATTAGCATCATCAGGAGGTTTCGAGGAACCGGATGAACAATATCATGATGCTGTTGCTTGTATCGTCGGGCAGTGGAGCATCGAAGGCAAGTTGTTGAAGTGCAACGTCATCTGGATATTTGGAGCAACCGGATATTTGGATATCCTGCTGACGAAGGTGATATTGAATATCATGATGATGCCGCTTGTATTTGGCACCCGATGAACAGTGCAACCGGAGGATGTTTGCGCCCGTTGATTATCATGATGATGATGATAGGCGACAAATGGAGGAGGTAAATAGTAGTCGACAGGAGGATATTTGCAATCATCCGAAATATGATGATGCTGTTGAAATGTGATGATGCTGTTGGTGTCTCTAGGAAATATGATGATGATGTTCAGCCGATAGAGAATTTTATCATGCTGTTTGTATTGTTGGCTACTCCTTCCTGTTAGTTAGCCTCCGTTGCGTCCCACTCTGCATCATCATGATAAAATGTTCATCGGGTGCCAAATACAAGCGGCATCATCATGATATTCAATATCACCTTCGTCAGCAGGATATCCAAATATCCGGTTGCTCCAAATATCCTGATGACGTTGCACTTCAACAACTTGCCTTCGATGCTCCACTGCCCGACGATACAAGCAACAGCATCATGATATTGTTCATCCGGTTCCTCGAAACCTCCTGATGATGCTAATACAACTTCCTGCCTACGCCGATACCTTACCACTTAGTGACAACAGGATAAACTCGCATTGAGGGATTTCTTAATATCCTGAGGACGATGACGTCATATCCTGATGACGATGACGTCACACATCATCCTGATGAACTCTTCAACACTTAGCCAAAAAAACTTAACTTTCACACCCGCATCCGTTAGCGATATGCGGATGATGAACTTCCCCGAGAGATGATCCTGACTGCGATATATACACTGAGTATATATCCAACTCAAAACATCATGATGCACTTGCAACATGCAAACTTCAACAACTTCATGACCCGATCCTGATGGCGATGGATCCGCAGATGATGATGCGGCTCGTTCCGACTAGAAACGCACATGCAGACTACTGCATGTAAGCACTCCGAACCGCTCTATTTCATAAAGATCATGTGACGACCGGGCCGGATCACCTTCAAACCAAAATCTAACAACTTATCTTCTAGACCTAGCACATGAGGATGCTAGGCTGATTCACAGCATGCTCCTAACTGATCTCCTGAACAATGCAATGCATAAACAGAAAACACAAATGCAAACTAAACTATGATACAGGACCATTCCACCGATTTGCAGGATCAACCGGTGGAAGGGTTGAAAGTGCCCATTAACTTGCAAACAGAAAAGGAAATCAACACAGATACAACTGATCAACTCAAATACTGCAAAAGATGAGATCTTATTCAATTGAGATTCAAATGTCCTGCTTTTACAATTTTACTTCACAATATCTGGACTGATCACCAGTACAGCATATCACCAGTACTACTCTCCTATCAAACTCAATATGAACTATCTTTATGAACTACCCATATGTCTAAACCCTAACAGATCGAAGGTATATATCACAAATCCTTCGAGTACTACCAACTTCACTTCCCAGCGGCTGGGAGCTTCCAAGCGGCTGGGAGAGAGGACAACTCAGACTATCTTATCCCGATCTCTAACTGCCTACACATACTCCTAGGCTGAACTAATACATAGCATCGGTCCAATGGACCTTATTACATGATAAAGTCAAACATACTAAAAATAGACTATCCTGTCATCATGCTGATAACTATCCTATATCCTGATCATGTATGTCATCATGCGGACCTATACAGAATTGAAATCATAATAGGGAGGAGATCTCCCTCAACCAGAGAAGCCCTAATATATATAATGGTATAGATACCCCCTTTCTATAATAAGAGAAGTTCAAAAATGGGTAAAAACCTTTAAGAAAGCAATAGAAAGCTTGACCCATAGAAAATAATGCTAGAGAGAGGGATGTGAATCAAGAATGTTGTGTTCCCTTAGCTACTGTAGATGGATTAATGCTCATTTAGAGTTAAAGAGACCTAAAGGGGATAGAGATTCCAAATAACATAGGGAGAGTAAAGAATCCACCTATCTTTAGTAGGGGGTAATATAGAGGTAGGGGCATTGATTATACCTTGGTCAAAAAATTAAAGAAAAAGATAAAACCATTCTTTCAAATGTCAAGTAGGATATCTAGAGTGTCAAACTTACTAGCCTCACCATCTTCTCATTCACACACTCATCACCAATGAGATAGGAGACCAAGATGAGTACAACAATGGACAAAGGAGAAATGTTCCAAATACTTTGCAGTACACAAATTTTATGGAAGTATACTCATGGTGTACTACTTGTATCCAAGTTCATGACCCTTCTCATTGTCTTAAAGGGGTCCAATTCCATGATGAAGCAAATGAGAGTGGAAATTCTATTTAGGAAGACGATAAAAAAGGTGACTTATCCAAACTATGGTATAATCATTGGGATGATGACACTTAGGTTTCTGCTATGGATGAAAAAGAGGAATTGCCCCTATATTTATAAAGTTGGTTGAATTGATCTATCATATTTCAAGGCTTATCTATCTTCAAAAGAAATATGGACTACACAAAAATCCTAGTTCTAAGCGTAGTCTAGAAGGTCTCATAATTCTTAATGAGATGAATGCTTAGGTACACTCCACTTACGAGTCTAGGCATAGGAAAGCTAGAAAACCCTCAAATAAATAGACTAGGATACTTGAATGTCTCTCTCTCTCTCTCTCTCTCTCTCTCTCTCTCTCTCTCTCTCTCTCTCTCTCTCTCTCTCTCTCTCTCTCTCTCTCTCTCTCTCTCTCTCTCTCTCTCTCTCTCTCTCTCTCTCTCTCTCTCTCTCTCTCTCTCTCTCTCTCTCTCTCTCTCTCTCTCTCTCTCTCTCTCTCTCTCTCTCTCTCTCTCTCTCTCTCTCTCTCTCTCTCTCTCTCTCTCTCTCTCTCTCTCTCTCTCTCCTCTCTCTCTCTCTCTCTCTCTCTCTCTCTCTCTCTCCTCTCTCTCTCTCTCTCTCTCTCTCTCTCTCTCTCTCTCTCTCTCTCTCTCTCTCTCTCTCTCTCTCTCTCTCTCTCTCTCTCTCTCTCTCTCTCTCTCTCTCTCTCTCTCTCTCTCTCTCTCTCTCTCTCTCTCTCTCTCTCTCTCTCTCTCTCTCTCTCTCTCTTCTCTCTCTCTCTCTCTCTCTCTCTCTCTCTCTCTCTCTCTCTCTCTCTCTCTCTTATTATTAAAATCTAAGTTCCCTAAATGTGAACCCAAAACCCTAAACATCAACACTAAAGCATTAAAAAAACCCCTCTCTATATCTCCCTCTATCTCTCTGTCATGGTTCTATTATTTTTTTTATTCTAGTTATTTATTTAGTTTCATTACTATGTCAAAGTGGTGATAATTTGTATAGATCAAATAACTTTTGACATCTCTTCTATAGGATTGAGTTGAAAATTGTTTTGTATTTCCCTTCATGAAGAAAGGCATGTAATATTTTCCTTGTTTGAAATAATGAGCTTGATAAGATGGCTTATCTATTTCTTTCATTTTTGAGAGAAATATGAGCCTAATTAGATGGCTATGAAGGCCACATACATACTTCATCAAGATATCATCTTCTGCATATATCCTTTCCCATTTGAATAACTCTTCTACAAAATTCACGTAGTGTACACTCTTACACACTTTGACTTTGTTTTTAATTATTACATTACCACTCAATAGACCTATATTCTTTGTTGACATAAGATACAATTTATCCTTCACTTTGATTTTCACACAACCATATCACTACTATCTATGAGATCCTCTTTCCATGAGAAGAGAGCGATTTGTCAAATTCTCCTTTGCTTAACTAGATTTTTTTGGAAGAGCTGGAGTAATTTAATCCATACCATCATAAGGGTGTAGAACATATTAAATGTTTTATTTTGAGTCCACCTCATTCACTTTTTGTGATGAGAAGATTTTAGAATATCACATATTTTGGTGAACTAACATAAAAGGAAAATCCTTCTGGACAAGCCCTCTCACTTTCTTTCTTCCACCTTTCACCCACCTGTCTTCCCATTTTGTTGTGGTACTTATGGTACCCTTGAATATGTCTAGACCAATAACACAATAGGGACAAGGTCTCCCTTAGACCTAGCTAGCCCTCCTTCATTCAATTGGTACATCCTTCCATTAGCACCTATCTCAAATAGGTATGATTATAAAGACGTTAACTCGAATGTGGAAAATAATGATTACATAACTTCATCACTTTTGATAACCTAGTTGAACCAAGATACTATGGTTGAACCAAACCTAGATCAATTTAGAGCACTCAAATTTTCATCTAATAAAAAACCCATCATTAGGGTCATCCCATCATAAACTAAAAAGGAACTACCACTTGAATTGACAATGAGGTGAGACTCTTAGAGAAAGACCTAGAAGAATCTTATATAGAATGATGAGGCTCCCCATATAGATTATAAACATGAATGAGATGAAGTATGATAAGGGGTAACTATAAACCATCCTTGAGGAAAAAACCAACATGGCTACTCAACCCTCACTAAACAAAACCCACCTCTATTGGAAAGAGACACTGTGTGGCTTCATGAGTGTTGTCATTGATGGAAACAAAGTCCATTCCACACATCCATAGCACATGACATGTCTATACGAAAGTCATATTGAAGAGTATCTTGGTCCGGTGAACAAGAATAGAGCATGTAGCAAGGTCTGACAATCAGGTCCGGATCTCTCAGAGGATGTATCCTAGAAAAGTAGGGACTTGGGGAAGTCAACAAGAGTATCATGACTACTACATTCTAGAGATTGAGCCTCTGGTGGTGAAAGAGTAAAAAGATATGAGCATCTAAGTGTTGGGTCCCTAACAGGTAGAGTAGAACTAACCAACAGAGCATCAGACCTTAATCCGGATGAGAAATTGATGGTGATCAAGTTTCTTGAGGGATCATTCATGGTTGGCCGACATGATTGATGACTCCTATAACTATCCTTTTGATACGCATCACTTAGTAAGCATGGATTCAGCCGACAGACCAGAGTTTGGGAAAATCTTGAGTATTCTGGATGCCGACTAGAAAGATGTGGAAATCCTTGGTGCAGATATATATATACTAGATGGATTTCAATGAGAAGGTGTGTGTGTTGTGAAGTGTGAAGAAAAGAAGAGAGCAATGTGGAAGTAGCAATACAGGTCTGGTATGTGACAGTACAACAGTACTAAAGAAGAGGAAAGATGAAGTGCAGTAGATCAGTGTATTGAGCCTAACTGGAACTGAACCTCAGCATATGTGGATGCTTCTCATTAGTTCAAAACACCTAGTTACATTTTATATACCTTGTTGATAGTGAGTCTCTTGTAGGTAGTGAGCCTCTTGTGAGTAGTGTGCTCAGGCAGTGAGCACTAATTGGCAAGTGCCATTTGTACTTCTTATTCTTTTAACAAAGAATACAATCTTGGGTTAGTCACCCCATGGTTTTTCCCTTAACTGGGTTTTCCACATAAAAAACCTTGTGTTATGTGTGTTGATTTCCTTTCTGCTCTCATGATTATGTATGGTTATATGTTTTGATGCCGTACTAATTATTAAAGAAGAAAAGAAAGTTGAATATTTAAGATAACTGATTCACCCCCCTCTCAGTTATCTGCCTTGTTTCCAACAATTGGTATCAGAGCTAAGTTCCTCCAAATAGAGCCTAACAGCTTGAGGAAAGATCTGGGAATCTCAATGGATATGTATGGTATGAGGGAACAACTTCAGTCTGCCCTAGATGATCTTGAGCAATCTCACTCTAAAGTCAAAGAATTGAGGGATGGACTCAAACAAGCTGATGACTTCATAAATGAACTGAAAGAAAAATTGAGTATCTCTATGAAAAAGAGAAAGGAACTACTTCAGCAATTAGCAAGTCCAAGTGAAGCCAATAATACAATGAAGATCTGAATGAGAAAAATAAGTTATGTGAGAAGTTGTCAAAAGAGGTCATTATGGTAAGACATGAAATGGAATCAGGGGTATGAAATTCACCCAAGAAATTGAAGAGAAAAGAAAAATTGAAGATAATCTAAAACAATCCCTCAAGGAGAAATTAGAAGACTGCCATAAAATGGATAGAATAATCAGGCATCTAGAATTTTATCTTGAAGAAGCTAGAGACAATGAAGAACAACTTGAGAATCAGATAGACAATCTTAAAAGGGATCTTCAAACAACAAATGGATACAAAGAGAAATTCAAGATAACCTCTGCTCAACTTGAAGTTCTTCTTGAAAGCCAAAAGAGGGTAGATGACAAACATGGCTTGGGATATGAAAAGGGTGAAAGCTCCAGATCTGGCCAGAAGAACTCTAGATCAGGATATCCAAGGAATAGGCCTAGAAGACCTCCGTTAAGGCAACCAAATGCTCAAAGATATCCATCCTTCAATGGATACTGCTACAATTGGCAATAACTTCAATCATAAAGCAAATCAGTGTAGAAGAAGAATAAATCAGACTAATTCATCCTTATCCAGACAATGTTTCAACTCCAAAAGGTATGGTCACAAATCTCATGAATGTAGAAATATGCAAATAAAAAAATCATTCAATGGTAGATGCTTTGCATGTAATAGAATGGGACATATGGCTAATCAATGCAGATCAAGAGGGTATCAGTCAAATATCAAAAGAAATGTTGTTGCTACAATTGCAATAGATCCGGTCATATTACCAAAATCTGCAGAAGTAAGAATCAGGATAAAAAGGGTCCGGTGCATCAAAATCAAGACAAAGGGAAAGTAAAAATGAATGTGGATGAAGTTTAAAGGGAGATGAACAAGATTTGGGTGAAGAGAAGTACTAAAAATGTTGGGGATGGATCTGCACTAGAATCTGGTGTTGATATTCCTTCCGAAAACTAAATAGATGAGCTCTAGCTCAGGGGGAGTCACAAAGGAAAACAAATTCCCCCAGCCAGTCAATTGGTGCATGAAATTGGCACATCAAGTGTTGCGGATTAAAGGGTTCTCAGAGAAATATCTAAATAAGCCTTGGTAAAAATATGGAAGATCCACAAGAAGTTTTGAAGAGGTCAATCATCCAAGATTGATCTGGCTTGACAGTCATCCGGTAAAGGCAAGATTCCCACAGTTAGATTCGATATGATTTAAAATTCAAATATTTTGATCTACGGATAAATGGAATGATTGAAAAAGGGAGATAGATTGTCATTTATCACCAAGGACCACTCTAAGTGCATCTCAATGATCCAGAAAGATCTCTCTCAAAACAAAGAGAACAAGGCAACCGAATGACTTAAGTTGTGCATTGATTACAATATGGAATTAGGGTTTGCACAAAAATATAAGGGTTCTCTTGTTCATCATTCACACATTTGCATTCAAGAAAAAGAAAGAAGGAGCTCTACATCAAGATTGCCTCAAACCTCTTGAAGATCAACTGCAAAAGTTGATTCAACCAGCAATCTTATCCGACTCATATCATGAACCCTAGAAGTGTAAAAAAGGTATTTTCGCTCTTGAATATCTCTCTCTAAATCTTTTGAAAGAAGGCCTCCTTTGAATGTTTGTCAAAATCGCTGATAGGCTACACCCTAAGTTTAAGAAACATCCTTACAAATCTCTAGAAGTGGATCCCTTAGGCAACTTTTCTAGCATTCTGCATGGGGTTTTTGCATGTAGAAGATGTTAGGGCATACATTCATGCAAATATTGAGGAATTTGGGGAATCCAAGCTTATGGATATCTCTCACAACCAGTTAATAGATGAACCATTTAAACTCAAACCTCAGTACAAAGCCCTCTGGGATAAGCATTTTGGACATTGTATCCATTTCCCCTATTTTGCAGAAGATGAATGGGTCTAGTATGTTCTGAGCAGAATGCATGACAACTTCATGTGGTTGATGAGGCCATTCAAGATCACAAAAGATGCCATTAGGGTGGTTACAGGATTGCACTCATTTGGTGGGTTACCTGCTCTCAAATCTATAAAGAATTAGATAGTGAGTGAGGCAACCAGATCAAAATTTGACAAGAGAGCAATGACAATTGAAGATATCATTGATCCGAATATCAAGTTTTCCTCTATGATAATAGGTTATAAAATATATCACTCCAGCAGGGAGAATTTTGTATCCGGAACAACAATATACACTGCCTATCAGATACTAAGGGAAAATGCTGATTATGATCTTTGTGAGCTTCTTTGAGCCAACTGTTAGAGAATTTGTAGAAAATAAAGAAGGATAAGAAGAATTCATTTAAGTTCAGTGGCTTGATACTATGTCTATTCTTCTACTATATGAATGAGCTACTCTGATCCAGTGGTTTGGGTATGGCAAAATGACAAACTGGTTGCCATACAAATCAAAGATTATATGTATGGGCTTGGTGATGCCAAGGCTCAAAGCACAACTCTCTGGGGATATTTCAAAAACTTCCAAAGTATGATACAGGCTAGAGAAAGAATTCCCCAATCCATGGTTGAGAACTACAAGGATATAATGTGCTTTATGGTAGACACCGATCAATGCCTAATGGAGGTAGTGGAACCCAGGACAGTCTGGATTATGGCAATGGGGTATGAGGTTGATAAGAAAATCCTAGAGCTCCATATCTAACACCTACTAAGTTAGCCCAAGGACCCTGAGGCAGAAAGGTTTGGAACCTTTCAAGAGTTGAGTGTGAAAATTCATGTTGAGCTAAGACAACTGGAGATGAAAAGAAAAGTGAGAAGAGAAGTAGAGGAATTTGCCAAAAGATTTGGTATTTCTAAAGAAGCAGTCGATGCAAATAGAGAGAAACTAGAAAGAGCAGAGAAAGAAAGACAAGATGCAGAAAAAGAAAGTGATATGGTGCAAGCCCCCTCCGGGACTAGATCCTCAAAGAGTTCTGCACCTGCCACCTCTAAGAGCCAAAAAGCCTCAAAACTGAAAGCCAAGACATCTGGTAAGGGAGAAAAGAGAACAACAACCAAGGCCACAAGGTCCTATACAAGTTAGAAGGATGATGAAGAAACTGAGACTGATGAGGAAGTCAAGAAAATGAAGAAGAAGAAGAAAACATCTGGTGAACCCTCTACCAGTCATAGCAAGGAAGGAGAGGCAGAAGAATTTGTTGAAAGGCCTACGCTCTCCATTGATGATGTCATCAAGGCAGTTACTATGGATGGAAATCTGTAACCAATGACAGAATTCTATGATGAGTACAGTGACGTAGACAAAAGGATCTTGGAAGAAGCTATAGTTAAGTACTTAAACATATATAATAAAGCATTCATTGA
This sequence comes from Cunninghamia lanceolata, assembly GCA_027924645.1. NCBI lineage: Eukaryota > Viridiplantae > Streptophyta > Pinopsida > Cupressales > Cupressaceae > Cunninghamia > Cunninghamia lanceolata. Next base: position 4,660,144 of record BSBN01000604.1, on the reverse strand, counting down.
AATCATTTCTCTAATCCCCAAGAGTTTAGAGAAAGTACTTGAACTCAGAAAAGACAATGCCAAAGAAAAGGATATGGAGATTTGGGAACAAATAGCTATTCAGCTCTATCCTTCCATCACTCCAAAACAAATGAACATGATCTTCAAGGATTGCAAGGATGAGTTCCAGAGCAAAGCCAAAATGAACAAGCTTATGCTCGGAGAGACTGATCAGGTGGCAAAAGAAACTGAAGACATCCTCTGGAATGCCTATAAAAGATTCAATCTCCCTATTATAGAGGATATAAGTAATGAACCTTCTGCTATCAATGTCAAAGGATCAAGTACATCTAAGAAAGATTCTACTGAGAAAATTGCAAAAGAGACAAAGGAGTTAAGTGAAGAGAAGACTAAGGACTTGGATTCCTCTGTTCCAAAAGAGGAAGTCCATGAAGAAGTAAACAGCTCTCTTCCAGATCCCCTAGCAAACTCTGGAATTGAAGGAGAAGAAAAAAAGAAGAGAGAATCAGTCAAAAAGAAGTGAAGGGAAGAGAAGATCAAATAGAGAAGACCACAGGTGATAGTGCTAAGGCTGCAGAAGGGCAAAAGACTCTGTCTCTAGAAAGAGACACTGTAGAAGTAGTTAAAGACTTCTTGACAAAAGAAAAGATGGAATTGGATGAACCAGAGCTATTTCAAGGACAACTCAATTTTGACTCTCTCTCTCCGGTCTAGACAATGAAGGTAGCATCTTGCCAAAGTAAAAGAAAAGCTTCTGAAGTCTCACATGGAAGATTGTGAGCTAATAGAGATTGCATCCGGTGTGCTAGAGAAAATCATGCCATCCTTCCAAAAGGATCCTTCGGCCTCCACATCCGGTAATCTGAAATCTCTTGTTAATTCTGTTAACACACATTTTGATTCTTTGGAGAAATCAGTAGAGGAGAAAGTCTGAAAAGAGTTTTTGGGTAAGAGATTCTCTGAAGTACAGGGTTCATAGCAAATGATAGGAGAAATCTAAATATTGGAATAAAGAGCTTAGAAAATTCTCTTAAAGATGGTGGAGATCTATACAAATTTTATCTATCTTGGTCCACTGTGACAACAGACATTACCAAGAAGGTGGAAGAATAAGAGAGCAAACTATCAAGTTTATCTCAAAATTTTGATCCTCTCACCTCTTCCATAATGAATCAAGAGTGTCAGACTATTGCAGCTATAAATGAAATAAAGAAGCTTGAGAAGGAGAAGAAAAATAGAATAAGCAGGCTAAGTGAACTAAGAGGGATAATTATCCCTAAGTTAGAGGCAATGCATGAGGCCCTAATTGATGCCCAGACCATAGCCTAGACCAGTGATCTAGTAGACTTAAAGAGGGCAAAAGGTTTTGCATTTTTGCTAGGTGGTCACATTTCAATCTTGGACAAGATGAAGCAGAGTTGGGCAATAGAATTTGTCTAGTTGAAAACAACTTTTGCGGATATACTTAAGTATATGTAAGTATGACTTGTATATATACTTATGCGACTATGTATAGGTTAAATTTTACAAATTTTGGTGTGCAGATTCCACCCTTTACCATTGATGTCAAAGGGGGAGTGAGGAGTAGTGAAAAATGTGGAATCTAGCTAAGGGGGAGCTCTGGAAAAGTTTACATAAGAACAGAGCATCAGCCAAGAGGGAGTGTGCTATAACACTTAGTCATTTTTCACTAAGTGTCGCCATCAATGCCAAAGGGGGAGATTGTTGGCAAGAGACACTGTGTGGCTTCATGAGTGTTGTCATAGATGGCAACAAAGTCCATTCTACACATTCGCAGCACATGACATGTCTATACTGGAAGTCATATTAAAGAGTATCTTGGTCCGGTGAACAAGAATGGAGCATGTAACAAGGTTTGACAATCAGGTCCAAATCTCTCAGAGGATGTATCCCAAAAAAGTATGGACTTGGGGAAGTCAACAAGAGATCATGACTACTACATTCTAGAGATTGAGCCTCTGGTGGTGAAAGAGTAAAAATATATGAGCATCTAAGTGTTGGGTCCCTGACAGGCAGAGTAGAACTGACCGACAGAGCATCAGACCTTAATCCAGATAAGAAATTGATGGTGATCAAGTTTCTTGAGGGATCATTCATGGTTGGCTGACATGATTGATGACTCCTATAACTATCCTTTTGATACACATCACTTAGTAAGCATGGATTCAGTCGACAGACCAGAGTTTGAGAAAATCTTGAGTATTCTAGATGCCGTCTAGAAAGATGTGGAAATCCTTGGTGTAGATATATATACCAGATGGATTTTGATGAGAAGGTGTGTGTGTTGTGAAGTGCAAAGAAAAGTAGAGAGCAATGTGGAAGCAACAATACAGGTCTGGTATGTGACAGGACAGCAGCACTAAAGAAGAGGAAAGATGAAGTGCAATAGATTAGTGTATTGAGCCTAACCAAAACTGAACCTCAGCATATGTGGATGCTTCTCATCAATTTAAAACACCTGGTTACATTCTATATACCTTGTAGACAGTGAGCCTCTTGTGAGCAGTGTGCTTGGGCAATGAGCCCTAATTGGCAAGTGCTATTTTGTACTTCTTATTCTTTTAACAGAGAATACAATCTTTGGTTAGTCACCCCGTGGTTTTTCCCTTAACTAGGTTTTCTACGTAAAAAACCTTGTGTTATGTGTGTTGATTTCTTTTCTACTCTCATGATTATGTATGGTTATATGTTTTGATGCTGCACTAATTATTAAAGAAGAAAAGAAAGTTGAATATTTAAGATAACTGATTCACCCCCCCTCTCAATTATTTGCCTTGTTTCCAACAACCTCATGATGGAGAAATACAAAACATAGAAGATGCTACCTCATAAGATCTCATAGCTCCCATGTTCTAATAGATTAGGATTCTTGAAGCTAGGATCCTTGAAGAGGGAGGTGGAGAGATAGAGAGGGAAACATATATAGATAGAGATAGAGAGGGGGAGAGAATGGGAGAGAGAGAGAGAGGGAGATTAGGAGATAGATATAAAGAGAGGGAGAGAGGGAGGGAGGGAGGGAGAGATAGAGAGAGGGAGGGAGGGAGAGATAGAGAGGGATGGAGGGGGGTATCGAGAGGAACTAATATAGAGATATGGAGGATAGCGACATTGAGAGAAAGATGGGGGAGATAGAGAGATATAGATAGAGAGAAGACAAAGGGGGAGATTGAGGGATATAGATAGAAAGTGGTAGAGAGGGGGGGAGATTAATGGAGAGAGAGAGAGAGAGAAGATGATATCCAAAAAAACAAACAAAAAGAGTTGGAGAAATAGAAGAATAGAATGAAAACATGATACATAAATATAAAGGAAGTCATAAATAAATAATAATGAATGAATTCATAAAAGAAACAAAGATATATAAAAATAGAAACAAATAAAATATTGAAAAATGGAAAGTGAGAATGAGAGAGTGAGAGAAAGAATAAGATAAAATAGAAAGAATGAGACAAAGAGACAAAGAAAGAAACAAAGACTACTTTTCAACTCAGTTTAGGAGAGGATCAATTTTACTACTTACAATATGATTGTGGATCCCTATGGGACATGGTGGAGCTATGGGATGGGGATTCCATATCAATAGTGGCATGCAATAGTACCACCTCATTTGTGGACATGACCAAGATGGTGATAGGGTGCCTAATAGTTTAAGAAATCCTATATTGTAAACTACCTCATGTAGAGACAATATACATACATCTAAGGGAAATGGGGGACACAATTATGAAAATGATATAATAAATATCATTAACTCCTGAGGTCTCCATTACACAATCCCTAAGAAGGAAAATGACATGTAGAGCATAGGGGTAAACAGAACAATAGATGTAGACTAGACCAATCCCACCACCACCACAACAACAAAAACCATATAGTAATAGATGTAGAGGAAATAAAGGAAGAGGTGATAAAAGAGAGAGGTGGTGAGATTAAGGAGATAGAATCCTCTAATAGAGTAGAGATGGGGGCTATAAGAACTAATCTAAGTTGTTAGTACAATGATTCTTGTTACTCAAGTCTTTGATTATTTTAGTTCCTTTTATTGAAAATCACATAGATTTTGTAGACTAATTAGGCTTCTATGTGCATGTAGATTTTAGTTACTTGTATTTGTAGAATAATTAGGTATTCACCAAGCCTAAACATGATCACGTTATGGCCATTTAAACATAATACGAGCACATTATTGCTAAAATTACTTATTTGGTCACTTTTTTGTATACCAACTTAGTGCACTTTCCCCCTCTCTATATCTCTATCTACTCTCTCTATCTAATATCTCAATCTTCCCCCTTTCTAATTCTCTCTCCATCCCTCTCTATCTCTATCTATCTATCTATGTGTCTCTTGATCACTCCCTCTCCCCCTCTATATCTCTATCTCTATCTCTATCTATCTATCTATCTCTTCCTCTCTATCTCCCCACCTCTCTCTATCTCCATATATCTCTCTCTCACTCTCTCTATCTCTATCTCTTTATATATCTCTCCATCTCCATCTAGATCTATCTCTATCTATCTCTATATCTCACCCCCTCTCTCCCTCTCTCCCTCTCTATATCTCTATCTATCAATCCATCTATCTCTCTCTCTCTCTCTCTCCATCCTCCCTCTCTCCCCTATCCCTCTATCCTCCCTCTCTTTCCCTCTCTCCCTCCCTCCATTTCTCTCTCTTTATATCTCTCCTTTTGTCCCTCCCTTTCTCTCCCTTTCTCTCTCTCTCACCCTCACTCTCTCTCCAACAATTCAAGTGACAACCACTCCACATTAAACACCTCAAATCAACACCATAGTCTACCTCTAGGAACTCTTTACTCATGAAGTGAGTGGACTTGGTGACATGACTCCCATTCCACAAAACCATATCACTACAATCAATGAGATCCTCTTGCCATGAAACAAGAGTGATTAGCTAATTTCTCCTTTGCTTAGATAGATTTGTTTCAAAGAGTAGGAGTAATTCAATCCATACCATCAATATGGGTGTAGCACATATTTCATGTTATATTTTGAATCCATCACTAGGGTCATCCCATCACAAACTACAAAGACACTACCACTTGAATCAACAATGTGGTGAGACTCTTAGACAAATACCTAGAAGAATCTTGTATAGAATGAGAGGCTCCCCATATAGCTTATCAACATGAATGAGATGAAGCATGCCAAGGGGTACTAGAAAGCTTCCTTGTTGAAAGAACCAACATGACTACTCAACCCTCACTTACTAAACAAAACCCACATCATGATAGAGAAATACAAAACATAGGAGATGCTACCTCAGGAGATCTCATAGCCACCATAATCCAATATATCAAGATCCTTGAAGAGAGAGGTGGGGAGATAGAGAGGGAAACATAGATAGAGATAGAGAAGGGGAGAGAGAGATATATATATAAAGAGGGATGGAGGGAGAGGGACTAACACAGAGAAATGGAAGACAAATACAATGAGAGAGAGATTGGGGAGATAGAGAGATATAGATAGAGATATTGAAAATGCACAACAATGAAGAAGAGCCTAAGGCTCAACCACATTAACAACAATCAATCATTCATCTTCAACACTAGATTATTACATTCAATGGCTTTATATAGCCATACAACTTACAACTACCCAAACTAACTAATATCTAATCTCTAAAGTAACACCTAATAATAAATTAACAATATTATGTTAATTTATTATTATTATCTAATAACCTATGTTATGCACTATTTATTTTCCAACAAGAGAGAGGGGATATAGAGGGGGAGATTGAGGGATATAGATAGAGAATAGGAGAGACCAAGGAGATTGAAGGATATGGATAGAGAGGGGGGAGAGAGAGAGAGAGGCAAAAGAGATAGAGGATAGAGACATTGAGAGAGAGGGGGAGATAGAGGAGAAATTGAGAGATTTAGATAGAGAGTGGGAGAGAGCAGGGATTTAGGGATATGGATAGAGAGGGAGAGAGAGGGGGGATGGATAGAGGGAGAGATAGAGAGTGTGAGAATGACAATGAGAGATAGATATAGAAAAAAGGGAGTGATAGAGATAGTGCAAAATGTGGAAGCATAGACAAGGCACATGAACTTTTTGATAGAATGCCTCAAAGAAATGTGTTCTCATGGAATGCCCTAATTGCAGGATACTAACAAAATGGATTTGTTGAAAAGTATTTAGAAACTTTCAACCAAATTCAATGGGTAGGAGTATGCTCATGTTTTGTGTTCAACAAAATATGTAAAGTCTTTAGAAACTTTCAACCAAATGCAATGGGCAAGTGTACTCATGTTTTGTGGACACCAAAACACAATCGTGTTATGGCTTGGTATTCACCAAGCCACTCACATTTTGTGGACCATAAAATGTGATCGCATTATGGCTTGGTATTCACCAAGCCATAGCACAAGCACATTATTGTGAAAATTACTCACTTGGCCACTTTTTTGTATACCAAATTGGTTCACTTGCCCTCAAAGACTATATAATAATCCCAATATCTTTTATTAATAATAAGTTTAGTACTTATTTGAATCATTGAGCACTTGGATTGGGTACTCTCACCCTAGGAAGATTTCAGTGGTCTTGGCCCTCATAGCTATGGCATATTCCAGGAGGAACCAATTCTTTTTGGAACAAAATGTACTATTACACTCTACACAAGTGCTAGTTCAATAGAACAATGCTCAACACAAGTGCACACTAAGCCCTGGCTAGGACCATCTCAAGTGTACATTGTACCCCAAGTTTGGAACACTATGTGCCCTCTTCTCCTAATGCCTATAGCCCACCAAACTGTTGATAACTGAGAGGGGGGGTGAATCAGTTATCTTAATTATCTCTACTTTCTAAACTTTCTTAATAATTAATGCAACATTAATTCAACAAGCAAACATAACCATGAAATGGAAATACACATGACACAATATTTTTGACGTGGAAACCCTGTTAAGGGAGAAAACCACGGGGTGATTAACCCAAGGATTATTCTCTGTTAGAAGAATAAAGAAAAACAAAATGGCACTTGCCAATTAGGGCTCACTGCCCGAACACATTGCTCACAAGAGGCACACTCCCTACAAGAGAATCACTGTCTACAAAAGAGTGTTATACAATACTTGAACTGATTGGGAGCATCTACATATGCTGGAGTTCAGTTCTGGTTAGGCTCAATTCACTAATCTGCTACACTTCATCTTTCCTTTTCTTTTATGCTGCTTCTCTTTCACATACCAAATCTTCCTTACTGCTTTTGCTCTGCTCTTCTGCTTTTATTCAGACATAACCAACAACAATGACACCTCTCACAACTAAATCCATCTTGTATATATATCTGTACAAGTGATTTCATCACCTTTCTAGTTGGCACCCGGAATAGTCAATCTTTTCACAAACTCTGATATGTTGGCTGAATCCTTGCATATCAAGTAATGTGGATCAAGCATATACTTGTAAAAGTCATCAATCATGTTGGCCAAACATAACTTATGCCTCAAGAACCTTTTCCATCATCAGTAACTCATCCGAAATAATGTCTGATGTTCTACCAGTCAGTTCTTCCTCTATTCATACTACCAATCAGGAACCTGATACTCAAGTATTCATATCTTTTTCCTCATCTATCACCGGAGGCTAAATCCTTGGAATCTATTACTGAAGGTAGTCCTCTTGACTTCCCCAAATCCATACTTCACCAAGATACTTCCTCTAAGAGATCCAGACATGTCTGTCAGACCTCGCCACATGCTCTGTTCTTGTTTACCAGACCACAACATTCTTCACTCTGACTTCCGGTAGAGACATACCATGTCCTGCGGATGTGTGGGATAAACTTTGTTGCCATCAATGACAACAATCATGAATCCATATAGTGTCTCTTGCCAACAATCTCCCCCTTTGGCATTGATGGCAACACTTAGTGAAAAATGACTAAATATTTACACTATGCTCCCCCTTGGCTGATGCTTTGTTTTTATATACATTTTCCAGAGCTCCCCCTTAGTTGGATTCCTCATTTTTCACTGCTCCTCACTCCCCCTTTGACATCAATGGCAAAGGGTAGGGTCCGCATACCAAAATTTTCAAAAAATTTACTATACTTAGCTGCATAAGTATATACATATGGAATACTTACATATACTGTAGTATGTCTGCAAAAGTTGTTTTCAGTTGAATGAATTCTATAGCCCAACTTTGCTTCATTCTGTCCAAAATTGATATATGACCACTCAATAGAAATGCAAACGCATCTGCCCTTTTTAGATCTGTTGGATCATTTGTCTGGGCTATGATTTGAGCTTCTTTTATGGCCTCATGCATGGCCTCTAACTTAGGGACAATTATCCCTCTGAGCTCACTCAACTTGCTTATTCTATTTTTCTTCTCTTTATCAAGCTTCTTAATCTCATTCAAAACTACAACCGTTTGACATTCTTGATTTATTATTGATGTAGTAAGTGGATCAAAATTTTGAGAAAGTTTTATCAGTTTATCCTCTTGTTCTTTCATTTTCTTCTCAATCTCCACTATTGCTTTGGACCAGGAAATACAAAATTTGTAAGCTTCACTGCCATCTTTAAGAGCATTTTCTAAGCTCTTTATCCCAATATTCATATTTCTTCTATCATTAATGATCAACCCTTGTACCTCTGAGAATCTCTTATCCAAAAACTCCTTCCGGACCTTTTCTTCAGCTGACTTCTCTAGAGAATCAAAATGTGTGCTAACACTATTGACTAGAGTTTTGAGATTACCAGATGAGGAGGCTGTGGGATCCTTCTGAAACGATGGCATAATCTTTTCTAGCAATCCGGAAGCAGCTTCTATCAACTCACAGTCTTCCATGTGAGACTTTAGGAGTTTTTCTTTAGCCTTTGCATTAGCAAATGAGGCTATCTTCATTATCTGTACCGGAGAAAGTGAATCAAAATTAAATGGTCCTTGTAGAAGCTCCGGTTCATCAATCTCCATTGTTTCTTTGTTCAGGAATTCTTGGACAATTTTTGTAGTGTCTCTTGTCGGAGACAAATGTTTCTTCTCTTCTGCATTCTTAGAGCTGTCCCTTTGAGCTTTCTCTCCTTCTACATTCTTACCACTAGCAGTTGTGGTCTTTTTTGTTGAGGTCTTCTCTCCCTCTGCAACCTTGGTACTGTCAACTTCTTTTTCCTTCACTCCTGCTTCTTTCTCATGTATTCTATCTTCTCCTTTAGATCCAGAAGTTGTAGGGGAAATTGGAGGAGAGATATTTGTTTGTTCATGAGCGACCTCTTCCAGAATAGAGGATTCTAAGCCCTTGTCTTTCCCAGAGTCCTCTGTGATGGGAATGTTGAACTTTTTAAGAGCATTTTGGAGGATCTCTTCAGTCTCTCTTGTTACTTTGTCAGTTTCACCAAGCATGAGCTGATTCATCCTGGCTTTGCTTCGGAGTGATTGAAGGGAAGAGCTGAACGGTGACCTGTTCCCGGATCTCGAGATCTTTTGCTCGAGCATTGTTCTTCCTCATTTCAAGCCTTTTCTCTAAGCTTTTGGAAATTATAGAGATAATTTCAATAAAAGATTTGTTGTAAATGTTCAAAAACTGAACTGTGGCTTCCTTCAGAATCTTTTTATCTGCTTCATTATATTCATCATAAAATTCTGTTAAGGGTTGCAGGTTCCCATCCACAGTGACTGCTTTCACTACAACATTTAAGGATAGAGTGGGTTTTTCAGCAAATGCATCTTCCTTCTCTTCTTCTCCTTGACCAGTAGAGTGTTCACCAGATGATTTCTTCTTCTTCTTCAGTTTCTTTATTTCCTCATCTGATTCAGTTTCCTCTTCATCTCTTTGACTAGCATAAGCCCTTGTGGCTTTTGTCTTTGATCTTTTTTCTCCTTTGTCGGATGCCTGGACTTCCGATTTTGATGTTCTTGAGCTTTTAGCTATGACAGGTGCAGATCTCTTTGATGATCTAGTCCGGGTTGAGGTTTCTACCAGAGCACTTTCCTTGCTTCCCTTTTCTGCCTCTTTCTTCTCTTCCTCAACCTTTTGCCTCTTTTCCCTATTGGCATCAAGTGCCTCCTTTGAGATGCCAAAGCTTTTTGCAACTTCTTCAACTTCTTTTCTTACCTTCCTTTTGATCTCTGGCTACCTTAGCTCAGTGTAAATTTTCACACTTAGTTCTTCAAAGGTTCCAAATCTTTCTGCTTTTGGGTCCTTTGGCTGACTGAGCATGTGTTCAACATGCAGCTCTACAATTTGTTCATCAACTTCATATGCCATAGGCATGATCCAGACTATCCTTGGCTCTACAGCCTCCATTAGGCATTGATCAATGTCTACCATGAAGCACATTGTATCCTTGTACTTCTCAACTACTAATTTGGGGATTTTTTCTCTGATTTGTATTGTATTTTGAAAGTGCTTGAAGTAACCCCACAGAGCTATATTCCTTGCCTTAGCATCCCCAAGTTCATGCAAGTAATCTCTGATCTGAATTGCTACCGGTTTGTCATTTTGCCATACCCATCCATTTGATCCAGGCAGCTCATTCATGAAGTAGAAAAATAAACATAATATTAGTGCACCATATTTAAAAGAGTTCTTCTTGTCCTTTTTGATCTTTTGTATGTTTTCCATTAATTGGCTCAGAAGAAGTTCACAGAGATCATATTCTGCATTCTTTCTCAGCATCTCATAGGTAGTATATACTGCAGTTCCGGATATTGAATTCTCCCTACTAGAGTGATATATCTTGTATCCTATTATCATAGATGCAAACTTGATATCCGGGTCAGTAATATCTTCAATGGTCATTGCTCTCTTATCAAATTTTGATCCGATGGCCTCAGTTACAATATTGTTTTTGATAGATTTGAGGACAGGTATCCCTCCGGAGGAGTATAAACCAGTTACTACCCTAATTGCCTCCTTTGTGATCTTGCAAGGTTTGTTCAGCCATAGGAAGTTATCATGCACCCTACTCAATAAATACCAGACCCATTCATCTTCTTCAAAGCAGGGGAAATGAATGAATTGATCAAAATGTTTCTTCTGGATACCCTTATATTCTGGTTTAAGCTCAAAAGCATTGTTTATCAGTTGTTTGTGATAGATATCTCTTAGTTTGAATTCCCCAAACTCTTCAATATTTGCATGTATGTAAACCCTAATGTCTTCTGTGTGCAAAACGCCATGCGAAACACTAGAGAATGCTCCTAAGGGATCTACCTCCAATGATTTGTATGGATGTTTCTTAAATTTAGGGCAGGGCCTATCAAAGATCTTTACTATATTCAGAGTATCCATCTTTCAAAAGATTTGCAGTGAGATATTGAAAAATGGAAAATACCTTTTACGCCTTTCAGTTTCTTGGATTTGGCTGGATTGATTTCTAGATGAATTGACTTCTGCAAATGATCTTCGATGAACTTGAGGAATTTTGTTGCAGAGCTCCACTTTTCATTTCTTATTGAATGCAGAATGAATAAGTGATTAATGAGAAAACCCTTATAATGCTCCACAAATCCTAATGTCAGGTTGCAATAAATGTTTGACCTAAGTTATTCTAGTTTGCCTTATTCAGATGACTTGAAGAACCAGATCAATCCTGATCTTTAAACATCTTGTGGATCTTCCAAATCTTAACCATAGTTTGTTTGGATGTTTCCCTTATGAACCCTTTAATCCGCAACTCTTCTTATGCCAGTTCCGGCACCAATTGACTGGCTGGGGGAACAAGGTTTTCTTTGTGTCTCCCCCTGAGCCAGAGCTCACTTCTTAATTTCTGGAAGGAATATCAGCACCAGAGTCTAGTGCAGATCCAACCTCTACATTCTCTGTACTCTTCTTTACCCAAATCTTGTTCATCTCACTTTTAACTTCATCTGCATTCACTTTTTGTTTTCTCTTATCTTGATTCTGATTATGATATACCGGACCTCTTTTGTCCTAATTCTTGCTTCTACAGAATTTTACAATATGACCGAATCCATTGCAAATTTGGCAAACAACATTTCTCTACATATTTGATTGATATCTTCTTGATCTGCATTGATTAGCCATATGACCTATTCTATTGCATGCAAAGCATCTACCATTGAATGATTTATTCATTTGCATATTTCTGCATTCATGAGATTTGTGACCATACCTTTTGCAGTTAAAACACTATCCAGAGAAGAATGAATTAGTCTAATTCATTCTCTTTCTACACTGATTAGCTTTATGACCAAAGTTATTGTAGTTGTGGCAGTATCCATTGAAGGATGGATATCTTTGAGCATTAGGTTGTCTTACCAGAGGTCTTCTAGGCCTGTTCCTTGGGTTTTCTGATCCAAAATTCTTTTGACTGTATCTGGAACTTTCTCCTTTCTCATATCCCAAACCACACTTGTCATCTACCTTCTTTTGACTTCCAAGAAGAACTTCAAGTTGAGCAGAACTTATCTTGAATTTATCTTTATATTCATTTGCTGTTTGAAGATCCCTTTTGAGAGAGACAATTTGATCCTCAAGTTTTTCTTCATTTTCTTTAGCATCTTCAAGATCAGATTCAAGATGTCTGATAATTCTATCCATTTGGTGGCAATCTTCTAATTTCTCTTTGAGAGATTGTCTTAGATTATCTTCAGTTTTTCTTTTCTCTTCAATTTCTTGGGTAAACTTCATAACTCCTGATTCCATTTCATGTCTTACCATAATGACTTCTTTTGATAACTTTTCACATAACTTGGTTTTCTCCTTCAGCTCTTCATTAGCATCATTTGCTTCACCTTGATTTGCCAATTGCTGAAGCAGCTCCTTTCTCTTTTTCATAGAGAGACTTAATTTGTCTTTTAGTTCTCTCATGAAATCATCAGCTTGTTTGAGTCTTTCCTTTAATTCATTGACTTCAGAGTTTGATTGTTCAAGATCATTAAGGGTAGTCTTGAGTTTCTCCCTTAAACCATGTGCATCCATTTGAATTCCCAGATCTTCCTCAAGCTTTTAGACTTTGTTAGGAGGAACTTGGCTCTGATACCAATTGTTGATAATTGAGAGGGGGGGTAAATTAGTTATCCTAATTATCTCTACTTTCTAAACTTTCTTAATAATTAATGCAACATTAATTCAACAAGCAAACATAACCATGAAATGGAAATACACATGACACAATATTTTTGACGTGGAAACCCTGTTAAGGGAGAAAACCATGGGGTGATTAACCTAAGGATTATTCTCTGTTAGAAGAATAAAGAAAAACAAAATGGCACTTGCCAATTAGGGCTCGCTGCCCAAGCACACTGCTCACAAGAGGCACACTGCCTACAAGAGACTCACTGTCTACAAAAGAGTGTTATACAATACTTGAACTGATTGGGAGCATCTACGTATGCTAGAGTTCAGTTCCGGTTAGGCTCAATACACTGATTTGCTGCACTTCATCTTTCATTTTCTTTTATGCTGCTTCTCTTTCACATACCGGATCTTCCTTACTGCTTTTGCTCTGCTCTTCTGCTTTTATTCACACATAACCAACAACAACGACACCTCTCACAACTAAATCCATCTTGTATATATATCCGCACAAGTGATTTCATCACCTTTCTAGTCGACACCCAGAATAGTCAATCTTTTCACAAACTCTGATCTGTCGGCTGAATCCTTGCATATCAAGTAATGTGGATCAAGCATATACTTGTAAAAGTCATCAATCATGTCAGCCAAACATAACTTATGCCTCAAGAACCTTTTCCATCATCAGTAACTCATCTGGAATAATGTCTGATGTTCTGCCAGTCAGTTCTTCCTCTATTCATACTGCCAATCAGGAACCCGATACTCAAGTATTCATATATTTTTCCTCATCTATCACCGGAGGCTAAATTCTTGGAATCTATTACTCAAGGTAGTCCTCTTGACTTCCTCAAATCCACACTTCACCAAGATACTTCCTCTGAGAGATCTGGACCTGTCTGTCAGACCTCGCCACATGCTCTGTTCTTGTTTATCGGACCACAATATTCTTCACTCTGACTTACGGTAGAGACATACCATGTCCTGCAGATGTGTGGGATGAACTTTGTTGCTATCAATGACAACAATCATGAATCCATATAGTGTCTCTTGCTAACACAAACCACTTACTTCTTCCTTGAACTTGTTCTCCATGCCCTTTCCAAGTCTCACATAAATGCCTTATATAACCTTTTAGGGGGTGGTTTTCAAACCATCACACCCTTTCACAAAGGTTGTCATTAATAACTAGTTAATAAACATAATAATTCCTTCCTTAAATTAAAAGGGTTTTTTTATAAATATTATTTATTTATCTCCATTTTAACCAAAGGATCACAATATCCTTTATTTTTCCATCTCCCTATTAATTATAAAGGGATAAGTAAACTATATCCTCTTTTAATTTTAAAGGGTTGATCATAAAATAGCTTTCTCTTCCATTTTAGGGAAAAAGTCCCATAACAAATATCCCCCTCCTCTATGCACTTGGGGAGGCAAATTTAGTATTTCTATTCTTGCTTTTGCTTTGCTTTTCTAATGTCCCCATAGCATATTTATGCTCATGAAGGACCCCGTGAGCCTTTTGATTTTACATTAGCTTCCATAGCTCCAATCTATAGTGCTTCTTAGGCATTCTCATGCTCAATTATTTTCAAATCTTCCATAGCTTCAAGCCATAGTGCTTCTTAGGAATTTTCATGCTTAGTTGCTTTCAAAGATTCCATTTGATTTCATTTTCTCTCATCTTCATTTTTTTCACCAAGAGGAGGATCTTGTTATTGCAGAGGAAAAGAGGTTTGCCACAAGGACTTCTGACGGCTCAAGCTAGACATTGACATCTTCTTCATACCAGGTTCTTTATGTTTTAGAATATTAATTATCTCACATTGTGGCTCTTGGAAAAGTAAATCTTTGCTTATATTTTTCCTTGATAGGTTGTTTATTTTCTTGAATAGATTAGCATTCATTTTTTTAGATTAGCCTTTTATTCATTCATTAGATTACATTTAATTTAATTTCCAATTTCAATTTGTTAGAATAGATTCAAAATTCATTCCATGAAAACTACAAAAACATAGATTAGATTACATTTGAAAAACACATATTGGTTGCACTCATATTTCAATTCTTAGTTAATTAGACAATATTTTAATTTGGGAAAAAAGGAAACAAAAAACATTTTGCATACATTTAGAGTGCATTCATAAAAATTACAAAAATATTAGGAGAAGTAGAAACAAGAACAAAACCATCAATCTCATCACGAGGTAAACATCAATTCAAATCAAACATTCAAACAAGGAGAAGCCCCTGGTTCCATCATGAGGTAAAATCAGCTAAAAACATTCAAACAACGTGAAACACAGCACTTCCATGTATTGCCAAGCATTCAATGTGCCTATGCATTAGGGAAGATTGGATACAATGCATCCTCAACAATATTGGGGAGAACTTCCTCCATCCAATTCATCAACAAAACATTCAAAAATAAGATAAGAAAAAGAACATCAGCAGCACATTAGAGACCAAAAACCTTTGATACAACAAATCTTACAAGATGAAGAAAGGAGATAAGAACATCTTTGACTCATCAATGAACAAAACAACCTTCATGCTAGGCTTAGGAGACACAATAATCATGACCCTTCAAGTAATACAATCATTACAACATCTAAAATTGAATATCTTTGTAGGAACAATCATCAAAACACACACATAGCACAAAACCCAACTGCCATCTGCAACGTTCTACTCCCTCAAGAATGAGAGAAAAACAACCCCTTGATCCTCCCTCCACTTGACTGGCTCTTGCCACATGAGTGGGAGTGACTAAGAGGCCACCCATAACAAGGAAGATGGTTCATGTGTCACATGGAGTGTGACTCACCTATAAATTGTCTTTGTCACATTCTAAATGATACATATTTTGGTGGACTTGACATGAAGTTCAAAACTTTTTGGTGGATATATTTGCATTTCCTTGGCTTCATAATTTCATTTCACTCATCACCTTCATCCCATTTGCTAGTCATTCCATTTATTTTGTGGTATCTAAGAAACCCTCAAATATGATGAAATCCAAAGGAAATCCAAGGAAAATTCCCTCTAGAGAACCTAAAACACCCTCATTTGACATATATGTGCCACCTAATCCATTAGCACCAATCATGAACTGTTACGATTTTGAAGACATAGATCACAAGAATGATAGATGAGAGACTCATCGTTCACTCACATTCAACAACCTCACTTGGGAGCATGAAGCTATAGCTCAACCAACGCACTCCAACCATGGTAGAGCATGCCAAGTGCTTGTAAGATCAGAAATCCATCAATAAAACAAACAACCTAATGCTAACAAAAGGGTATAAGTTCAACTTCCATAAATCAATTAACTTTCATGATACAATATTATGTAACAAAGTGCAAAACTTGAAAGTGATATGCAATTAGATAAGCACAATATATAACTTTGATGTAGGGGGTAAATCATAAAACACATAACAACAGAAATTGCACATAGAAAATAGAACTTTCTTTATTGATTTGGGCAACTTATTACATTACAAAAGCTCAAATACAATTAGAGGAATCAACCCTCCACAGGCTACGACACATTACAACTTCCTCTCACAAGACTCTGGAATCATCAGCCTTCTGTAATCCCAAATCAATTAGGGTTTCTATTTTCCTACCTATTCTTGACTCTACACTTCCCCCTTAACTCTCTACTACTGCCCAGGGTTCCCAAAAATGGTTATTAATAGCCTTTTTGGCAGCCAATAACCTAATTTCAAAATTTACATCTCCCTCCAAAAATAGGTCAACTTCTGGGAGCCATAACTTTTGATCCAGGTTTTTTGGGAAATGGAAACTTTAATATCTTTCAACTTGCAAATGATCTTTGCATGATTCCTTCGCCAAAGGTCTTATATTTTTGTTATGTAACTTCCTGTAAATTTTCACTTCAATCTGTGCCCAAATACAAACTTTCTAAAAATAGCAAGTTACTATTTTTAGCAGTTTGCAAAAACTGAAAGTCCTACATCATTATTCAAATGATTATGGAACCAGAACCACAAATTTTGAAAAGAAATGGAAATAACATCAACAATTTTGAAACACATCTTTTTTGGGGTGTTGCAAGATTGTCCTTACACCACTGGATGCTCCTACATCAAACTTCCACTCATCAGATTTAATACACCCAACATTAAGTACATCTCAAGTAATATGAAGGTATTTCAAGTATATTTATAGAAATCATCAATGAAAATAATATCATTACATAATCAAGATATACAAGGGGTCATATACTACAACTGTCATCAATAACAATGAATACAATAAGTTGTGAAGAAACCACTACAAATCCAAGTGGCCATATACAATGTACATCATGAATAATATCTGAAGAACTCCATGCTCAACTCTACAAGCTAATAGTCCAAGCTCTCACACTTTTTTTTTATTAGGGAAGGGATTGAACCCACCATGAGGATGTCCCTTTCCTCCCCATCCATCAGTCAAGGTGAAGAAATACCATCCATAATCCAAAAGTGTGGTATAATATGATACTAGAAATTGTCTTATTTAGTTCATTTCTCAATTAATACATAAGTGTACACATGAAACCATATATCTAACCATTTTAAATACATGGAATTATATTCCTTAATGCACATCAATACATCCTTTCTAGAATTTAATGTAGATATAAATGCAAAGACATGAACAAGTCAAATATGACTCTTAATAGTAATAACAACTCTTTTCAAACCAACAAGGTTTGACCGAGAACTATACATTCAAGACCATATACAACATCCACATGAATTGCTATTCACATCCCATACTATGAAAGCTCTCTTCATGTGATGCTATATGTCTTATTAAAAGCACATGCCTAAGGTAGAACTACATGCATCCTAACCTTAGAACAACATAAGTATCCAAACACATATAAAACAACAATTCAAATATTCAAACACACACATGTAGAGAATAGCATATAACAACATATAATTTAAACATTCATAAATCAATTAAACGTCACACACATAAAACAAACACAAAAAGAAATTACATAAATTTAACATAAAATACAAGTACATCATACAATCAAGAATACAACACAAAATCTCAACTAAGGCCTCTACCTCAAAATTCAAATACAAGAGCACAAGTTCATAGATCATAGCGAAGGCATCTGCCTTAAAGTTCAAATACAAGAACATAGGCTCAAAGATCACAACCATGGCATTTGCCTTAAAGTCACATACCACATTAAGGCACATATCTCCCATCGATAAAGTACATCTATACCAAATATCATATAAGTAAGTAATCTAACCATATAGTAAACATAGAGCACCCCTCCATCCAGTGGATCACCATCCAGTGATATGGTATACCAAGTACCTAGTCATAGGTCTTAGTCAAAGATCTCCTAGCTCTAGTGATGAAATGAAAAACATAATTAGTGCATCCACATAGCCTCTAAAACCCTTCGCCCATCTAGAGCACTAGAACATATGTGATGTGTTTATGGTGAGAAGAGCATCTTCTAATCTCTTATAGTCTTACTTAAAGGGAGAATGTATTCAAATGTGTTGGACAAGGATTAGAGAAAATGATGTAAGATTGAATCAACCACAAGACATCTAACATTCTCTCAATCCATATTAATTATGTACTTACATAGTAATCAAGATATACATAGTCTAAATTAAGACCACTAGGTGTAGTGAAGCATGTAAAACACTTCCACTTTTGCTTACACATACAACACCTCATAACATAATAGGTATGACACCTAATACAAGAGTGTAACACATAATTTAAGACTATCTCATTAAAGATATTATATTTAGCCAAATTAAGTTGGGGAATCATACAAAATATCATTGAAAGTTAAGCATTCCAATGATGACATCAAAACTGTCATACACAAATCCACAAGAGGACTCTCAAGAACAAGATCAATATTTAGGTGTAAAAATTCATGTTCACACTCTCATAAAAGTGTTAACACAAAATAAAATTCAACATACACAACAAAAGTAGAAACTCACCAAACCATGTTGGAAGATCACATACACTAAGAATTACTTTCATACTAACAATGTGTATCTAAATTGCATAAAAAGATTCCATTAAAAAATGCTATAAATTTCTTAAAACATAACTTTTTTAAACTTTTGGAATGTTTTAGAAAGGTAACATAGAGATATCAAAATTTCATAAATAATTCATTAACCAAAATAAATACTCCATTTGATGTCAAAATAAATATAACATCTATAGACAACATCTCCTAAATAGCACCTAGAGACACATTTTTTGTTCTTCATCTTGTGGGACCAAACTGATGGAACCAACATGTTTAGGTGGGTGGGTGAATTCTAGAGAAGGCCTCCTTTTGTTCCCCAAGTGTTTCAATCTTTTCAAGATACACAATTCTAGCAAAGTCCTCTTAAGAGCCTTAAGAGCAAAAGGGGCTAAACTTTGATGAAGGGATTCTCAGAATCTGTGGAACCTACTAATGTTTTATTTGTACCAAGAGTTATATGTCAAGTACCTCTAAAATAACCTATCTCAATTTTCATCTTGCAAAATGTCTTAGTGTTGTTTTGTATAATGTAAACCATTTATTTGAGCTTCTGGAGGGATTTTCAAAGTGGAAACCCAAACAATTGGAACATCTTAATCTATACAATTGTTAATAATGTTAAACAACATAGTGAATGACATGTGTCATTTCCTATCATTCTTGTTTGTACATAGACTAATAGTACATTCATTTAAATTGCTACTCAAATCTTATGGACTTGTTTAAAATAGGTTTGGAGTTTTTTGATATTGAGTAAAGCATATTGAGGTAGATTTTGTAAATTTTCACTACATTATGATTCTCTATCTCAAAGCAAGGGATTCATATATGGAATAACAAGTTGGTTATTGCTAAAATCCATAAGCTAGTTATAGATTTAGGCAAGATCATTGTCATGTGATTCATGTGGAATTTGCTATCTACAACCATTCAACACAATCTAATAGTATATGTGCTTGAAAACTAATTTGCCTTCATCTTCTAGATAGTTGAATTTGTCAAGGTGGTGTTTTAAGGATACCATTTAGGAGTTTTTGGCTCAATAGTGTTATGCCTTGCACACATGTCCCATTTTGCCAAATAGAGACCCCCTCCTTTGATTTGGCTTGAAGTCTCAACCTTTGTTACTTATGATGATGAGAGGGTGAATATGTGCTTAGAATGTAGGATTTGCTTCAAATTTGGGTATTTTGCATGTTTGGAGTAATTTTATGTCTTTCATAATTTATTTGGAGGTGCCTTGAGTGGTCTTGTGCTTAAAAGATAGCCCTTTGTTGCCTTTTGTGCTAAAGTTGGGTGTTACAACATTTTGCTCCAAAATCTTGTGTCACTGGATATTGTCCTTGAAATTGTTGTTGGAGTACATAACAACACTGAGAGTGGGGGGTGAATCAGTGTTGTATAAACTTTTAAAACTTTTTGCACCTTTTAATTTACAAGACAAAGAGAGGAAGACTTCAATGATCCGTTAAACACATATGCACAAGGATGATAATGAAAAGTATGAATCAAAACCTTAAGAATAAATCATTAGGGCACATGAACACATGAAGATAAACAAGAAACATAACACCTGATTTGATGAGTGGAAAACCCTCAAGGGGAAGAAAAACCACTCAGAAATGCCTCATTGGCTTAACCAAAAACCTCATTGGTTACAAGTATAGGAGCACCCACTCCCAATCAGATATTGAAGCACCCACTCCAATCACTCAAGACCTCACTGACCACTTAGTTTAGAAGCACCTACTTCAAGGAGCACCAACCCCTAATGATTTGTTGATCAAGCAAGCCTCACTAGCTACAAGATGCCTCATTGGCTGAATGTGAACATGAGAAAGAGAAAACCAATTCATGGGGATACCCTGATTCACTACTACACATCAACATATATATAACTCCAATGCTCATACAACCTCTTATCTCTCCTTGTATACATTTGATAATCACTCTACAAACAAACTCTATCACATATCAATCAAACTCACACATGTGCCTTACCCTTATCATCAGACCTATCTCTGTCACAAGCATAACATAAGCAAATACTGTATTCATCATACTTTGCCCTTGTTGTTTACTCTCCCCTTTTTGTACATTTCTCATAAGAAATCATGATTATATTTTCTGCCATAACCCTCTGACAAACCAAGACCTCTGCAAATAACTTATGTCTCCTTTTGTCTCCAATTCAACACATTCTTCAAACACAATAATAAATAAAAAATAATGGCTTCAATCCTCTGCAGACCTAATCATAAGACCATATGGACAGTAATACAAAGAACTTGCTTTCCCTATTGTGGCAACATATACCCCTCGTAGACATTGTTCTTTAACTCTTCCTCACTATGCATTGTCAGAATACAACCATAGTACTAATGTCTTCAACATTCTTTCACTGAGCACAAGCCTCTATCATCATACCTCTGTATACATTGCACATTTTGCATCCTCTGCTCATTAAGTCACCCTTCAAATTCATTGTCTCTCCAAGAATACACAAACTCATATGACTGTGTAGATATGTCTCCTAAGCACATGGATCACCTTCAACCAATATAGAGGTATTACTCTCTTGATCCTAAATCGTTGATCCAAATCCCTACCTCCTTGACAAAACTACATAAAAAAAAACTATATGAGCAGATAGAGCTCACCCCATATGAAACATCCATTCAAGTCTCCCATCATGATATATCACACATAGAAAGAAATTAATTTCTCTTGCCCTTTAGTTTCATAACTGCTTGCAAGGTCGTTACAACTTCTCAAAAAACCTATCGTCAAAGTTAAGATGGTAAGCATAACCATTGAAATTTGAATTTATTTTGAAATGTGGACATAGATCTCTATTTCCCTCCTTTGAAATTAAGAGTGGTGATTAGCTTAAACTTTGTTTTAAAACAAACCCTTAAATGCCAGTTCCTCTAGGTGATAGGGTCATTCACCTTACGAGGTTCAAAGGCTTAAGTTTGTAACTTAAGTTATTTTCACCTTTAGTCACCAATCAACTTAAAAAAGAACATAAAGTTCCCTCCTTTGGTGACAATTAAGGAAAAAACACAAAGGCTTAAAGTAGGGTTTAAGACTTGAGATATTTTCTTAGGGTTTGAAGCTCCAAAAACACAACATAATGTGAATTATGTCTAAGGATATTATCTGCAACCATTCATTACATAAGATGATTATTCATAAAGCAGTGTATGTCTTCCATATTTGATGACTCTGCCACAATTACAACCTTATCCATGAAATCCTTTATGCCATGATGTAGTCCCATGATGAAATCCTATAATCTAGAACAACATAAGGTGAGAGATGAACATCCTTTGTGAAGTCCTATAAGTAAATCACTTGAATGGCCCCATGATCTAATGTCACATGTATGACAACTATATCAAAACTCATACCCCATCAACAATTCAAACGTTTGAAGCAACCAAACACATATGCAAACATCTAACATATGTTGATCCACATTATAATGATATGAGAACTCTTCCAATCCCATACCAAACTGATACATGTTGACAACATGAAAAATTCTTTTGACATCAATGATAAACTTGGCATCAATCTCCCCCTTTGTCATTGATGGCAAAACCACATTAGCAAAAACACCAACTCCTCTCTCTAACTCCCCCTTTTCATCATTCAATGACAAAAGAGCTTATAACTACTCCCCCTGTTAGATATGCATGTAAACAATCCAATCTTCCTTTGAGTTACATGCTTCCTCTGCTAGAGTCATCTTTCAAACACTTTTATACATGCTGGCATCTTTGAACTTTTACAACACTATCACAGAAAGAGTCATGCACTGCGCAATTAAAGAAGAACTACATAAAGGCTCTAAATGACTGCAATTTCAATGATAAAAAAAACTCCAAATAGAACTTATCTCATAAACATACGAACATACACATGAAGCCTTCCATGAAACCAACAAAAAACATAGCTTCACTATCATAAAACAAGAAATCATTGGGAAAGCATTTCAAGCTAAAGTATCACTGGACCTACAAAGAACACTATCCTACAAAGAGTACCTTCCTCAAAAATTAACAAAGTAATTTGCCCTCAGTACGGTCCTACATTCCTTGAACATATTTCATGCATTCATCCTTGACCCTGTTTAGCATCAAATGATAACAATGACAAGAAAAGGACATGGTAGTGCTATCATAGATGCACCTTACAACTTATATTGTCCTTTAATTGGTTGCAACATCATTATACTCATTGTCTTGTCATCACTATAACATGAAATCACTGCTAAAAACCACTGTCACTGCATAAATCTTGAAGCTACTGTACTGCACAAGCCATCTACTATTATGTATCCTGCAGTCATTATGTTGTTGTAGTTACAACCACAATCAAAGTCTGCAATTGGGTCTGCCATAATTATAACACCATGACAACACTATAATATTTGCAACAAACATAAGGTTCTCTCCCTTGTCAAAAGATACACACTTGAATGTTTTTCAATAAGGCATCAATATAACCAATCTTCACACCACTTCCTAACACTGTCATGCACAAAATGACCCTGATTGATGTCATGAAACTATCTTGCACTATCTACCAATTTGGCCCCTTGAAAAAACATGTCTTGTCTCTTTTTCTACCTCAGCTATACATGTAGACTAAGATGCATGAAACTGCCATCTCTCCATAACATTAATGCATTAATAACACACATTAGTTCATAATCAGACATTGCAACAAAGTAAACACCTATTGATAACTCCCTATGATGCAGGAGCATCCCTGGTTCAAGAGCAATCTTGCATCAACCAAAAAACATTTGCATTTTAGTTTGTTTGCATTTCAGTTCTTTCATTTCTAGTTTAGTTTAGTCAGTAGTAGTTTGCAGCTTGTGGTTTGGTTTTGGCATTTCACATCTTGTGGATTTGGACTTATCATCTACATTTATTCATCTACATCATATCAATAATTTAGAGCAATTGGATTAGTTACCAGAAAGTTATTGCTATCAAAAGATCATCTATTTTCTCAGAGCAGAGAATTCTAACAGTTCCTATTAATTAGCTGAAGGAGAAGGCTTGCGGATCATTCCTTGACTTGCAGATCTCATTGTCACATCATACAATGTCTTGTGGTTCATGGCCAAACTTCCCCAAGGATTTGTACATTGTTCAATTCATTCGAGGAAGTGTTCTATGCATTTAGGCTTGACCTATCTATGAACACATTACAACTCTTCATTAGATTTTGTGACCTTCCTTAGCTGACGCGGAGGAATCTATTGGTCTGGAAATGATATATATATATATATTGATGCAATAGATCCTTAGGAAAGTATCTATTAACATAAGATAGATCTGATAGTTTATATTTGGTGCAAAAGAGTTTCAAAGCTTTATCTTGCACATGAATGTATTCAGGCCTTGGAGCCCTAGTTGTAAGCCTGCATGTTGCCAGCCAGATTGTATTTGAACCCTTTGATATATTAAATGACTGAATCTACACTTGTTCCATTTCTTGAGTCATTTCCATTGTGTTTACTCTTGTTGTACGGTCCAGACAGTTCATTCTGTGAACCCTCCTACCGTGACTGTACCAAGTCATATTAGAGTGAAATTTTGAATCTTGGAGAGTGAAAGTTTGGTTCTTTGGTGCAAATTGGAAAAGGAGATTCTATAAGATCTTGTTGTAAGTAGATCTCTGATCTGAGATAGGTTACCTATGCGTAACCGATTGCTGATTGAGAGGTAGTTGTCGCTTGTAGCCCGATCACCAAATTTGAGGCAGTTTGCACTTGATCCTAGGAACAATGCCACTGCAAAGAGTTCCTCCTGTTGGTACAATGGCTAATAGAATGGATGAGATGATGGAATTGATGAGAAATTTGCAAATTCATTTGGATGTTGTTGAGGAAGACATGCGAAGAGGATTGACACCGAGACCTAACGTTGAAAGAGATGATGAAGAAGAATTTCAATTTCCTGAACAAACCAGCGAAACCCTAGAAGATAATGAAGAAGAAGAATCAAATCAGGTAAAGATGTTGTGAGTTATTTCAAAGATTAGAAAATGACCTAGAGTTGATGTGCCGAACTATACTGGTAATTTGAATCTACAAGAGTTGATTGATTGGATAAATGATATGGAAGAATACTTTGAATATGAAGAGATGGAAGATCTAGAGAGAGTGAAATTTGCAAAAAAAAAAGTTGAAAGGACATCCTACTATATGGTGGAAAGAAGTTTAGTTGGAAAGAAACAGAAGAGGAAAAGAAAAGATTACAAAGTGGGACCAGATGGTGACAAAGTTGAAGAATCAATTCATACCTACTGACTATGAGTTGAAGTTGTTGAAAAGTTTGCAAAACCTGAGACAAAAGGAGAAATCTGTGAAGGAGTACACTAAAGAATTTCATAAGATGATCATAAGGACAGGACATATTGAAGAAAGCAAGGAGAAAGTTGCTAGATACATCACTAGATTGAGATTGAACATTCAAGAAGAACTAAGTTTGGTGAGGATGACATCTTTGGAGAAAGCATATCAGTTTTCCTTGGAAGTTGAAGAGAAGCTAAATAAGAGACATGATCAGAGACGAAGAGGCAGAGGAGGTAAATTTTAGAGAGGAAGATCATTTTGTGGATATGATAGATCATTTGTGGAGTAGAACAAGTTTGACAACCCATTTAAGAAAGATGATAGAGATAACAATGCTTACCGGAGAGATGACATAAATTTTTACTAGAGAGGAAACCCTAGTCCATACCGGAATGAAGAATATAGAAGAGAAGGAAAAGGATTTGATAAGAGGATTCAGAGGTACTTGTTTCAACTGTGGAGGTGAAGGACATAGAGCATTTGAATGTAATCAGGGTAGTACACGCAAGAAGACAGAAAATAATGGGAGAGCAACCTATGTGGAAGAAGAACCCATTGAATCACCTAGTTCTATTAGTAAACCAGAGAAAGGAGAATCATTGGTGATGAGAAGAGCACTAATTCAAGTAGAGACACATGAGGAACCATCACAAAGGAAAAGTCTTTTTAGAATCAAATGCAAATCTGAAGGTGTGTTGTAAAGTTGTAATTGATAGTGGTAGTTCAGATAACCTAGTTTCAAAGGAGATGGTGACTAAGCTGAAGTTGGAAAGATTGAAACACCTTAAGCCTTATCAGATAGCATGGATTCAAGATGATCATAAGGTACTGGTGAGTGAACAATATTTGGTGAAATTTTATATTGGATCTTATCATGATGAAGTCTTGTGTGATATTATGCCTATGGATGTTTGTCATATCTTGTTGGGTAGACCTTTGCAGTATGATAGAAAAGCTATGTATGATGGGAGAAAGAATACATATACTATAACAGTAAATGGGAAAAGAATTACTTTGATTCCTTTGGAAGATGATCCTAAAAATGTAGTATGTGGGAATGCTAGAATCTGTTTGGTAGATGGAAGGAAATTTTTGGATGGTTTGAAATAGGAAAGTCTGTGTTATGCCTTGATTCCTAAGAAGCCTGAAGAGGTGAAGAAAGAGACTGATCCGAAGGAGATAAGAGAGTTGCTGATAGAGTATGAAGACATCATATCAGATAATGTACCTGATGGATTACCACCTATAAGGATATCAATCATCACATCGATCTTATACTACGAGCAAGTTTGCCTAACAAAGCAGCACACCAGATGACACCAGAAGAGAATGAAGAATTAAATAGACAGATACAAGAATTATTGAGGAAATGTTTGATTAGAGAAATTTTGAGTCCTTGTGTAGTACCTATTGTGCTAGCATTGAAGAAGGATGGAGAATGGAGAATGTGTATTGATTCTAGAGCAATAAACAAGATCACAGTTAAGTATAGATTTCCCTTACCTAGGATGGATGAATCATGAATTGTTTGAGTGGAGCCAGATATTTCACAAATATAGATTTGAAGAGTGGATACCACTAGATCAAAATCAGAGAAGGTGACGAATGGAAAACTGCTTTTAAGACAAATGAAGGATTGTATGAGTGGTTAGTGATGCCCTTTGGATTGACAAATGCACCGAGTACTTTCATGAGGTTGATGAATGAGGTCTTGAAGAAATTCTTGGGTAAGTTTGTGATTGTATACCTAGATGATATTCTAATTTTTAGTAGGACAAAAGAGGAACATTTGTTGCATATCAGTCAAGTTTTGCAGAGGTTGAGAGAGGAGAAATTGTTGATAAACATCAAGAAGTGTAGTTTCATGAAGGAAGAACTAGTATATCTGGGATTTGTGATTTTTGCGAAAGGATTGAAGATGGACCCTGAGAAAGTGAGAGTAATTGTTGAATGGCCTACACCGGAGAGCATTAGAGAGGTTAGATCATTTCATGGATTGGCTAGTTTCTACCAAAATTTCATCAGAAATTTTAGTTCAATTTGTAACCCTATGACAGAGACAATGAGAGATGATAGAAATGATTTCAAGTGGACATCAGGAGTAGACAAAAGTTTTAAACTATTGAAGTAGAAAGTGACAGAACAACCTATTTTCACATTACCAGATTTCAATATGGTATTTCAAGTTGATTGTGATGCAAGTGGAAGTGCAATTGGAGTAGTGTTAAGTCAAGAAGGTAGACCTGTAGCTTATTTCAGTGAGAAGTTGAATGATGCAAGGAGAATATATTCAGTTTATGATCAAGAGTTCTATGCCATAATTCAAGCCTTGAAGAAATAGAGACATTATTTGTTGCCTAAGGAGTTTGTGTTGTATACAGATCATCAAGCCTTGTAGTATTTGAACAGTCAAGATAAGTTAAATCAGAGACATATGAGATGGGTAGAGTTTATGTAGAGGTATACTTTTGTGTTAAAGCATAGGAGTGGTAAATCAAACGAAGTTGTTGATGCCTCAAGTAGAAGAAGAAACTTGTTGACAGAAATGAGAGTTGAGGTGTTTGGTTTTGATGGATTGAAGAATATGTATGAGGGAGAAACTGATTTTGCAGAACATTGGAGAGCATGTAAGGAACCTGTTGTGACATATAGGAGTAAGTGGCTAGACTATTTCATTCAAGAAGATATGTTATTCAAAGGAAGTCAGTTGTGCATACCTAGAAGTTCAATGAGGGATAATTTGATCAAGGAGAAGCATAGTGGTGGATTGGAAGGACATTTTGGCATTGACAAGATAGTGGCTTTGGTAAGTGAAAATTACTTTTGGCCTCAGATACAAAAGGATGTTCAGAGATTTGTGCAGAGTTGTAGAGTTTGTCAAGTAGCAAAAGGAAGTAGTCAGAACACGAGATTATATAAACCTTTGACAGTACTAGAGAGACCTTGGGAAGACATAACCATGGATTTTGAAATGGGATTACCTAAGACACAGAGGGGACATGATTCAATATTTGTAGTGGTTGACAAATTTTTAAAGATGGTTCATTTCATACCTTACAAAAAGAGAACTAATGCAGTGCATGTAGCTAACTTATTTTTCAAAGAGATTGTGAGATTGCATGGATTACCTAAGAGTATAGTTTCAGACAGAGATACAAAGTTTGTTGGATACTTTTGGAAGACACTTTGGAAAAAGATGAAGATGGATTTGAAGTTTAGCTCTACTTTTCATCCGCAGACAGAGGTAGTGAATAGGAGTTTGGGAAATTTGTTGAGATGTTTGGTTGGGGAGAAAACCAATAGTTGGGATTTGATTCTTTCACAAGCAGACTTTGCATCGAATAATTTAGTAAATAGGAGTACCAGAAGAACACCTTTTGAGATTGTTACTGGAGTGAGTCCTAGAGGAGTTGTAGACTTGAGATATATCAGTACAGAGGAAAAGAGGAGTGCAGAAGCAAAGGAATTTGTAGATGATATGAGGACAGTACATAATCATGTGAAGAAACATTTGGAAGATATGAATAGTAAGTACAAAGAGAAGGCTGATGAGAAGAGAAGACATAAGGAATTTGAAGTTGGAGATGAAGTTATGGTGTACTTGAGAAAAGAAAGATTTCCAATTGGGACATATAACAAGTTGAAGATGAAGAAGTTTGGATCTTGTAGGGTACTCAGAAAATTTGATTCAGGAAATGCATATGAAGTGGAATTACCAGAGACATTGGGTATTTCACCTATTTTCAACATTGCAGACATTTATCAGTATCATGAAGCAGAGTTCAGTGATAGCATGGGAGAAGACTTGAAGAAGCAGTTACCACAACAAGCACCAGAACAGATTGAAGACATTTTGGATAGCAGAGTTGGATGCAACACTAGAGGTAGACAATACAAACAATATCTCGTGAAGTGGAAAGGTAGACTGGAAGAAGACTCATCTTGGATTTCTTAGGCTAAGGTGGACAGTCTTGGTTCTCCCCTAGCCCCAGCAAAGTGAGGGACTCACTTTTTCAATAACCCTGAATGTCTGATGTAGGAGCATCCCTGGATCAAGAGCAATCTTGCATCAACCAAAAAACATTTACATTTAAGTTTGTTTGCATTTTAGTTCTTTCATTTCTAGTTCAGTTCAGGTAGTTCAGTCAGTAGCAGTTTGCAGCTTGTGGTCCAGTTTTGGCATTTCACATCTTGTGGATCTGGACTTAGCATCTACATCATATCAAGAATTTAGAGCATTTGGATTAGTTACTAGAAAGTTATCGCTATCAAAAGATCATCTATTTTCTCAGAGAAGAGCATTCTAAGAGTTCCCATTATTTAGCTGAAGGAGAAGGCTTGTGGATCATTCCTTGACTTGTGGATTTCATTGTCACATCATCCAATTTCTTGTGGTTCATGGATGACCTTTCCCAAGGGTCCGCGCATTGTTCCATTCATTCGAGGAAGTGTTCTATGCATTTAGGCTTGACCTATCTATGAACATGTTGCAACTCTTCATTGGAGTTTGTGACCTTCCTTGGCCAATGCATAGGAATCTATTGGTCCAAAAATGATATATATTGATGTAATAGATCCTTAGAAAAGTAGCTATTAACATAAGACAGATCTGATAGTTTAGATTTGGTGTGAAAGAGTTTCAAAGCTTTATCTTGCGCATGAATGTATTGAGGCCTTGGAGCCCTAGTTGTAATCCCGCATGTTGCCGACCAGATTGTATTTGAAATCTTTGATATATTGAATGACTGAATCTGCACTTGTTCCATTTCTTGAGTTGTTTCCATTGTGTTTACTCTTGCTGCACAGTCCAGATAGTTCATTCTGTGAACCCTCCTACACTAACTGCACCACCCTATCTCTATATGCTTTCATTGCATCATGAAAATAATGATTTTTGATGGAGAATCATGATGCCACTATCCACATGAAGAACCACTTTAAGCATGACAAATAAAGTAACCTCACTCTTGACCTACACTATTCACACTACCCATAGAGATAAATTCAAGCAAATCTGCAAAACAACTACATAACCAAAATAAGAATGCCACAAGGATGCCAAGTGTTGCCATTGTGAGATACAAGGTCTGCTATCAACAAAATCACCTTCTCAACTTCTTCACATAGTCAATATCATCAACACTGCAGCAGGGCCTGTTAACATAAAAATTAAAAAGCACACCTGACCATATCACTACATTGATACCAACAAGATCAAGGAAAATTGTAGAATTCTCATAAAGCAAATAGCACTATCAGACTAATGAAACAATAAGAGCATTGAGATAATGAATCCATTATATTGTTCTTTGTAAGGCACCACACTATATTGTTTATTCTTGATCAACCACTGAGAATATAGGAATGGTAGGTATTCATTATCCCATGTCCCCTCCATAGTCTTTGTATGCAATGTTGATACTTCATGGTGCAATAACATAGTCGCCATCTCTTCTCAAGCTTTTCAAGAGACATTAACAATTCTATAAACCTTCATACTCTTTACTATACCATCTTAGACTTCTCATAGAGCTTCAGTAATACATTGTAGGGAATATGATTTCATGATAAAGATGTTTTCAACTTTGTCAATCCTGTTCAAGTCATTAACTATCTTGACACTAACTAATGTCACTGTCTTGTTACAATTATTTGAGATCACTATTTTAATAGGACTCCATCACATACAATTTCTCATGAAGTATTCCATTAGCAAGAATAGACAAGCAGTCCATTGTCCATAATTATTGTCTTTTGGTTGCTTTGTATCCATACCCTTATATTTTGCATCAATGAGAAACTTAATTCAAGAACCTTTTCATGATGATATAATTGAGAAAATTCAATTACCACTACAACTCCTCTGTCATCTTTGATAATTTTGATAAGCAACAAGTATCAAGAACCATACCTGACTAATTTGATAACTTGATCTCTACAACTGTCATACAAAAATCAAAGTATAACTGATATGCATAGAATGATATCAACTATTGTTGTCCTGATATTGACATTACAGTGAACAAACCATAGTTCTAGTAACACTCTCTTGTCTTACTTCTTGGAGATGAAAGATAAAACAATAAGCATCTTCCCCTATCTCGAAGATCCATTTTATGCAATTAATTATGTTTCTTGTGCAGTATGGACAAGATCAAGATTTGCTTTTCCTGGATCTAGTTTTCTTCTCCAAACTACTATAGAATCTTTGTTTTCCTTGCCCAAGGCATTCACTTTCTTTTGCTTGAACATGTATCTTCTAGATGATTTTATCAACCTTCCTCTACACCATTGTGCTTTGTTTCCAAACATATTACACCTATAGCATAAAGTATTGTATTCTTGACCAAGAGAAAAATAGTTTCTTCTAGGCAATCTGTGAGAGTCTCTATTGACATACCTTGCATGCATCCAATAGTTTCTTGCTAGGTGGACAATTTTATTACAATTATAACAAGCATTATTGTAGTCCTGATTTGCCCAGCTATAAAAACTTTTCTCTTTATTCCATCCAAAACTATTTATTTTACAATCTCTAGCCCTATGGCCATAAACATGACAACAATAATAATAACCATGAAATTGAGAATAATTGTACCTCATTGAGTGCCTATAGATATAGATCTTGTAGACTTGATTGTCCTTCCTCCTTGATCTTCTGGAGTAGCAGCATGATAACTCAAGTCTATCTTCTTTTTAGGTGTCTTTCTTGCCTTGGAACACTCTCCTTCTTCATAACCTAGACTAATAGTGTCCTTGTAATTCTTTTATTTGCTCAACATGTCATTCAACTTGTTTGTGCTTTCTTCAAACTCTTGATATTTCTTGGACATAACCTTGAGACCTTCATAATCTTTTCTTAGATTGACAATTTCTACCTCTAATTTTAGATATTCAATTCTTTTCACCTCAAGGTTAGATTTTGCTACATCTATTATTCTTTTGGCTTCCTCAATTTCAATCTTTAGACTAATAATCAATTTGGTAGATTCATCAACATGACTCTTTAAGTCTACAATCTTATTTCTTGCCTCTTCAAACTCTAAAGAAACTTTTGCAAAATCAAAACATACCTTGTCTTTGGAGTCTTTTTCTTGTTGAAGCTGATCTTCTAATCTTTGATTCTCCTTTCTAAGTTGCTTGATTTGATCTAAGGCATAGAAGAGTTCTCCTTCTAAATCAACTTCACAATCATTTTCATCAAACTCCTATACATCTTCATCCATAAAGAGGTCTCCTTCTATGTCATCAATTTCAACAACAAAGTCATTTTCTTTGTCACACTTGGTATCAACTTTTAGGATTGGCTCATGCAACAACTCATCACAAAACTTGACTTAGGTTTGTTGTTCAACCTTTTACTTGGCTTCATTCTTTTCTCTATTTCTTTTACACTTTCCCATGGTACTCCACTATTAGGACCTACCCAAGCTGGTTACATTTCTATAGGGAACTAATGCTCTGATACCACTTGTTGGAGTATAGGACAACACTGAGAGGGGGGGTGAATCAGTGTTGTATAAACTTTTAAAAAAATTTGCACCTTTTAACTTACAAGACAAAGAGAGAGGAAGACTTCAATGATCTATTAAACATATATGCACAAGTATGATAATGAAAAGTATGAATCAGAACATTAAGAACAAATCATTACGGCACATGAACACATGAAGATAAACAAGAAACATACCACCTGATTTGATAAGTGGAAAACCCTCAAGGGGAAGAAAAACCACTCAGAAATGCCTCAATGGCTTAACCAAAAACCTCACTAGTTACAAGTATAGGAGCACCCACTCCCAAATAGATATTGAAGCACCCACTCCAATCAATCAAGGCCTCACTAACCACTTAGTTTAGAAGCACCTACTTCAAGGAGCACCAACCCCTAATGTTTTATTGATCAAGTAAGCCTCACTGGCTTTACAAAATGCCTCACTGGCTGAATGTTAACATGAGAAAGAGAAAATCAATTCATGGGGATACCCTGATTCACTACTACACATCAACATATATATATATATATAACTCCAATGCTCATACAACCTCTTATCTCTCCTTGTATACATTTGATAATCCCTCTACAAACAAACTCTATCACATATCAATCAAACTTACACATGTGCCTTACCCTTATCATCACACCTATCTCTGTCACAAGCATAACATCAGCAAATAATGTATTCATCATACTTTTCCCTTGTTGTTTACTCTCCCCTTTTTGTACATTTCTCATAAGCAATCATGATTATATTCTCTGCCATAACCCTCTGACAAACCAAGACCTCTGCAAATAACTTATGTCTCCTTTTGTCTCCAATTCAACACATTCTAATTCAAACACAATAATAAATACAAAATCATGGCTTCAATCCTTTGTAGACCTAATCATAAGACCATATGGACAGTAATACAATGAACTTGCTTTCCCTATTGTGGCAGCATATATCCTTCTTATACATTGTTTGTTAACTCTTCCTCACTATGCATTGTCAGAACACAACAATAATACTTATGTCTTCAACATTCTTTCACTGAGCACAAGCCTCTATCATCATACCTCTGTATACATTGCACATTCTGCATCCTCTGCTCATTAAGTCACCCTTCAAATTCATTGTCTCTCCAAGAATACACAAACTCATATGACTGTGTAGATATGTCTCCTGAGCACATGGATCACCTTCAACCAATATATAGGTATTACTCTCTTGATTTTAAATCATTGATCCAAATCCCTACCTCCTTGAAAAAAGTCCATAAAAAACTATATGAGCATATAGAGCTCACCCCATATTCAACATCCATTCAAGTCTCTCATCGTGATATGTCACACACAAAAAGAAATTAATTTCTCTTGCCCTTCAGTTTCATAACTACATGCAAGGTTGTTACAACTTCTCAAAAAACTAACCATCAAAGTTAAGATGGTAAGCATAACCATTGAAATTTGAATATCTTTTGAAATGTGGACATAGATCTATGTTTCCCTCCTTCAAAATCGAGGGTGGTTATTAGCTAAAAATTCATTTTAAAAACAAACCCTCAAATGCCAGTTCCTCTAGGTGATATGGCTGGTCACCTTACAAGGTTTAAAGCCTTAAGTTTGTAACTTAAGTTATTTTCACCTTTAGTCACCGGTCAACTTAAAAAATAATATAAAGTGCCCTCCTTTGGTGATAGTTAAGGAAAAAACATAAAGGCTTAAAGTAGGGTTTAAGACTTGAGATATTTGCTTAGGGTTTGAAGCTCCAAAAACACAAAATAATGTGAATCCTGTCTAAGGATATTCTCTACAACCATTCATTACATAAGATGATTATTCATAAAGCAGTGTATGTCTTCGATATTTGATGAGTCTTCCATAATTATAACCTTCTCCATGAAATCCTTTATGCCATGATGCAGTCCCGTGATGAAATCCTGTAAGCTAGAAAAATATAAGGTGAGAGATGAACATCCTTTGTGAAGTCCTGTAAGTAAATCACTTGAATGGCCCCATGATCTAATGTCACATGTATGACAACTATATCAAAACTCATACCCCATCAACAATTCAAACCTTTGAAGCAACCAAACACATATGCAAACATCTAACATATGTTGATCCACCTTATAATGATATGAGAACTCTTCCAACCCCATACCAAACTGATACATGTTGTCATGAAGAATTTTTTGACATCAATGACAAACTTGCCATCAATTGCTACTGCAGGATGTGTCATGTTGAAAGTCCTAGTTTCTAGGTCTTAGAGTTGCAAAATGATGTCAAATTCTGCAACATTTCACTAACGGGTTTATATACTTTCATTCTGACACAGTCCTGAAGCCTTGATTTGGCTAAGTCTGAAACCCTGAAAAATGGCTAAGTCTAAAATCTAGCGGATGTTAGAGTAATAGGTTCTTTACTTAATTAATTTAATCATATTGATTAATTAATTAAGTCACCTTTACTTTATTTCACTTAAGCTAAACTTAGGCACTTTAATAATTTATTATTAATCCTATGGTTCTCACTTTTAGGGTTTCAATTTCCTTTCATAACGATTGATCTTATTATAATTATTCATTCTTGTTAATACAATTTTACTTTAGGTTTGCAAAGCACCATTATTGTGCCTCTTGGTCTCCTTTGTGTGACAGGTTATTTGCTTACAGGTTTTCATTGGGATCTGTGAGGTAGGTTTATCAACTTCAACATGGTATCAAAGCTCTAGATCTGCAGCTTCCTGTTCATTTTTTGAGGGATTTTTCCTTAAAGAAACATTTTAGTGCATCTTGAGTCAATTTGGACCTCACCATTGCATTTAGAAGGTTCAAAATAGTCAAGATTGACCTTTGTTTCATCAATTTTTGTTATACGGTCCCTGATCTATGAGGGTTTGAAGTTTGAGAGGGTTTCCATATCTAGAGGGTACCTACAATTTTGGAGCATTTTCAGCCCAAACAGACATCACCATTATGTTCAGAGTACCCCAAAACCCCAAAAGCGACTGTAAAATCATCAAAACCAGACACAGTGACTCCGGGAGGCAAATTTTTTTCATTTCTAGGTTGTACGGCCTAATACAACATGAAATCCAAGAAAATTTTAAAACACAGAGCTAACAAGTGCCGCCGTTAGTTAACTGCTAGTGGTTAATGCTAGCAGTTAATGCTAGCGGCTAGCATAACCGCCAGGCTTTACCCCAAACCCTTTTGGAGCAGTTTTGGTATTTTGGCCATAACTTTTGCATCCGAACTCGGAGTTTTGAAAACAAAATATTGCCGAAAAGCTGGTTCTGAGATCAGTCCAGTGGTGTAGGTATTGTTTCTTTATTTTGATGTTTTTCTACATTTAGTGCCAATAAAAGTCAAATATTCATTTCTGCGCTCCCGGGGGCATAACTTTTGCATATGGACTCCATTTTTTGAAAATGAATAGGCGTTGGAAAGGTCTTCCAGTGCTCTTTCCAGATATGTACATTTTTTCATAATAAAATTTACCAGGTACACAAAGAATTATTTGAAGTGATTTTTTCTTGTCTTCGCTTTCTAGCTTTCAGATTTGCATTGGGGTTTGGTTTTTTGTGTTGTGGGGGGTGTTTTTTTTTAATTCCTATATATACACATCAGAGAATAGAAAAATATTTCCTTAAACACATTTCAAAAACTCAAACATCATGGTGGACACCTCATCAGTTTCCTCTATTTCTATCTGAGAATTGTATTTTTAGCATGTGGTCCTATGAGCTTCCATTGTAAGCACTTCTCATATGTAAAAGCACTGAAATAAAGTACCTCAACATTGTACATGTATTCTTGAGATCTTGGAAATTATTTTGTGCCTTATTGTACTCACACTATGATATAAAGTGCCATGGGGGGGTTGATGTTTGCCTTTTGTTTTGCCATCACACCTTTGTCATGCATGTGTGCCTTGGTTTGCACAGCCTTTTATTTGCTAGTACTTTCATGTTTGCACGTTCAGATGTTCTTGTTTCTTCTACATGCACTTCTTGCTTTCACACAATTTTAGTGTACCTGTCATGGCTCTCCCTTGTCCGCATTATGGGGGGTTTCTACTATTGGTGCTAATGCTTCCTTGGTTTCACGTTGGAGTGAGTGATGTATCTAGTATTTGTTCCTATGTACTAGATGGATGCAATGGTACATCAGTGGTTGGTTACCCATGCATTTCGGTGAGATGGAGCATTTACCATATGGACACTCTTACATTCCTTTTATGGAGGTGACCTATTTTCACGCGATCAGTTCTTCAAGCTTTTGGTACCAGTGTCATTTGTATCTTCGAGTTCCAGATTTTTTCCTTTGTTTGCCATTTGATTCGAGTAGTGTCGTTGGGGGAACTCATGTAGATTCTTGTCTTCTTGATTATGATCTTCATCTTGTTTTAGAGGAGGTTCTTTTAATACTATAGCAGTCAGTCTTCGGCAGTGTTTGTAGCTTCTTCATGCTTCAGTGGAGTTCTTCATGTTCCTATTCTTTTGGGACATCCTTTGTCAAGGCTTCTTAGTCCTTCACTCTTTCTCTCTCTCTTGTAGGGAGGTTTGTTCTCTCTTTTGGCAAGGAGTTTTTCCCACATGGTTTTCTCCTTTTCTCTGTTTGTGAGAGACTCTTTTGTACATGGGTACCTCATCAGGCCTAGTTGTTGGGACCCATCTTTGCTTTCATGCATTTGTCCTTAGTTTTTTAGCTTCTCCCTAAGTTCATCTTAAGGGGGGGTGTTAGAGTAATAGGTTCTTTACTTAATTAATTTAATCATATTGATTAATTAATTTAGTCACCTTTAGTTTATTTCACTTAAGCTAAACTTAGGCACTTTAATAATTTATTATTAATCCTAGGGTTCTCACTTTTAGGGTTTCGATCTCCTTTCATAAGGATTGATCTTATTGTAATTATTCATTCTTGTTAATGCATTTTTGCTTTAGGTTTTCAGAGCACCATTATTGTGCCTCTTGATCTCCTTTGTGTGATAGGTTATTTTCTTGTAGGTGTTCATTGGGATCTACGAGGTTAGTTTCTCAACTTCAATAGTGGAACCTCAAAAATCTAGAATTTGCATGTTAAATCCTATGGATCTGGAACCTATCTCACACATCTTGACGATATATTTCAAAATATCTAAACATATACTTAAATATATTTTGAAATATACTATCACCTTGGCCAATTCAAAATTTGGTGCTAAAAATATCTCCTACTGCCAAAAGTGCTAAAAATAACTTGCACTGCATGGCGCTAAAAGGAACACCTACCGACTTACACTAAAAACCCACTTCACTGACTTGCACTGAAATGGGCTTCTATTGACTTGTGCTAAAAATTGCTTTCACCACCTTTTGTCAATCAGAACCAAAATCCACGCAGGTTAGTTGAACTTCAGATCAGCACTAGCACTAAAAATAGACCCTACTGACCTACGCTGAAAAGTGCCCTCAACGAATTTAAATCCACGCTAGGTTAGTCGGACCTAAAATCCATGCTAAGGTCAGTCAGACCTAAAATCAGCGCTGAACCTATTTTACACTAGAAACGTCCCTCTCTGACCTGCACTGAAAATCACTCTTACTGACTTTAGTCAGTAGACCTCAAATCTAGCGCTAGGTCGGTAGACCTCAAAATCATCCATTTTTGACATTTTGGCCTAAAAAACTAATTTTTTCAAGGTACAAATTGGATTTTCTTGGTGAATTTGGATTGCACAACTATTTATCACATCATGACCAACACTTTTACCAAGTTTGTGTGGATTTTGGGCACATTTTACAGCAATTAATGCTACTACACCTGAAAAGTCAGTACCCCCAAAAAATCTGGCTTTTTGCAAAAAAAGGCTATAAAAACATGAAATAAAAGCCTCCATATGGATTAAATTGGCCACAAAAACTTCCTAGATCATTATATTGGCCAAATGGGTACTCGAAAACAATGAAAAACATAGAAAATCATGCAAAAATCACTAGATTTGTGAAGAGGTCTATAAGGAAGCAACATTGAGTTTGAGTTATTCCTGACTGATCTATGGCTGCAAGTGGACATATTTTGATATGATTTGATGGAAAATGATTGTTTTTTATGAAATTGATGTTTAGCCTTGTCAATTGCAGGTCTAAGAGGACAAAGGAGCCAACTGGAGCCATCTTGGAAGGATGAACACCTAGAGATGTCATGCTGACCCAGTTATGCAGAATCATCATTCTACTAGTCAAATCACTATTGCACCTACAAGAGAAAGTCGGTATGATGTCCAAGATGATGAAGATGAGTCTTAGGAGCTTGAAGATGTAAGAGATCAGGTCTACTCCACTACTGTTCTTGTAGATCCAATCTAATGACCAGGGCATGTTCACAACTGCCTACACATGTTCAAGCAGTCCAAGTCATCAAGAATTGATCCAACAAGCATCTAATTGGATATGTCTTAATCAAAGATGTGCTAGATACTCTCCTTTACCAGTCAACTCATTGGAGAAGTCATTTCTCCTATTAGACGACTCAAAAGTGACAAGCAATAGGATGATCCAATCAGCATGACCAATCTCGTCAGTACACATCAGCTCAAGTTTTCACATGTCATGACTTCCTTTTGACTTCCTTCCACCTTGCAAAGTGGCTCTTTGGCATGTATATCCAAATGGGTATCCATTTTGTCCAGATTCAATGTATTTGCAAGTTGTTTTTTGTCTTTTTCTTAAAGGAGAAAGGCAAATCCAAAAATGTAACTAATTGATGTATCTCATTAAATGCCATGAAATCTAGACCATTGGTGTTGAGTTAATCTCCACCATCCATTCAAAAACTCAGTATGGTGCCTTGTCTATAAAAGGGCCATCATTCTCTCATTGTAACAAGTAAGGTTCTTGATGTCAAATTGTTGACACTCTGCCATTTGAGATTAAGACAAAGCAAGTTTCTACAATATTTTTGAGAATTTGTTCATTTGTATTGTCTATTTGGTTTCTTGGTTTGCTTCATGATCTACAATTAGTTAGTTGTGTTTTGCAATGTTAATGATTTGTTGAAGCTATCTGATGAACATTCTAGTCCATACTATTAGTTGCTTGCTGATTGTGAGTTGTTGTGTATAATTATTCTGGACCCATTGATTTGAGCTTAGTTCAATTGTATTCCATAAGTTGAATCATGCCATAATTTAGGTATTTAATGAATGAATGTGATCTAAAAATCCTTGGTCTCCATTGAAGATAGCACTATTTTCTGCAGCACTGTAGCGTTCTTGTAGCTTGGTAAAATAGAAAGTGGTTAACTTGAGAATATTTGTCTATCATCAATAAGCTTTGCATTGTGAATGCCACTTAGGATCCCTCTCTAACCCTTTACTCTTTTTTCATTTTCTTTCACCACAATTGTTAGATTAGGGTTTAAGCAGTAACAATATTTCTAAATCAGCTGAAAGTATCATAGGGTTTCCTACACTTCCATTGATATTACCTTTACAAACCCTATCGTTGTATGTAAGACCCCTTGTTGGCATAGCTAAACATACCAACTAAGTTATTCCTGCAAGGTAAGACCTAGCTGTATTATCCTTGGGGTAGTCCTATCTTGGATAGGATACCTTTTTCAAGAGAGGTGATATACCTGTATTTCACCTACATTGTTGTGTGCTAAAACCACCATCAACAAATAGGTGAATGAGTTCTCTTAGGTTGAACCCCTTTGGTAGGTTGGGTTAGTATGACAATGAACTATATTGCAAACAACTTACACATACATGTAGATGGATTATATGATGATGATGTAGATCTAATTATTTATCACCATTTATAAATCATAGCGTGCTCTAATTATTCTCGCATATGAAATTAAGTGCACATTGAATGTCTTTAAATATAATCATATAGCAACATGTTGCACAAATGTGTGCCAAGTTAGCTCATAATGACTAGTAGAAGAAAATGATACTGTTTAATTTTCAAGCTTCTAATTTTAAATTCATTTCTACATACTAACTTTAACAAGTGAATCTCTCATTAACATGACAAATTTTTTTTTTTAAAAAACTTATTATAAAAAAATGAAATAATACATTGATTATTATTCTTCCAACCACATTATTTATAAAAAGTATGCCTATGAACATATAGTAATTTTAAAAGTTAATAGTAAATTTGTTAATTACATATAATAAATAATTCTTTTGCATAAAGTAGTTTTCCATTTTAACTATATTAAATATTCATTATAACATACTAAATTTATTAAGCCGAGGTTAACTTTGGTGGATAAATCTCTCATTAATGTGAGACAAAATGAAAGAACACTTAATTGTATAAGACAAACTTTTAAAATCACACACAATTGATATACACCTCATTTAAAATGGCATGCAATTGGTATAAGATTAACTTTTAAAATAATAGGATTGCCATTTAAAACAATATCCAATTGTTGATATATCTCTTTTAAAATAGCATGCAATTGATATATATGGTTGACTTTGAATTGTAATTGGGCTATTCTTAAATATCATCCACTTCAACAGTCAAAGGTCAATTTTGACCAATAAAAATGGGACAAATATTTACCACTTTTTATTGTGAATGATGTGTTTCTATTGACTATTTAACCATTGAAATGGATGATATTTAAGTAGAATGACCATGAATAATATATATTGGTTGAAATTTCAATACAAATTGATAAGTTGATTGAATGATTGATGGTGGTATAGTGAGTGCAAAACATAATAACCCATGAATAATATACGCCACTCAAAATTTTAGTACAAATTGATAGGTTGGTCAAATCATTGGAATATGGAGAGTGCAAAACATGATAACCTGTGAATAATATAGGGTGGTTGAAACTCCAATACAAATTGATAGGTCAGTCAAATGATTGATGCGAGTATGGAGCATGTAAAATAGGACAGCTTGTGAATAATATAGGTCGCTCGATATTTCAGTACAAATTTGATATGTTGGTGGAATGATTGATGGGTGTATGAAGTGGGAAATACATGTTAATGTTGTGTGTTTGACGTGCCATATCTTTGTGGTTGCAGAAAAAAGTTAATGAAGTGTGGTTGAATGCATCCATCTTTGTCCTTGTGCTGGCTAGAAAGAGCTTGTTGGCCTTTGGCGTCGAGTGGGAGCTTCCACTTATATTTAAGTTACTATCAATAGGGATGCAAAATGTTAATAGTATCTACAATGGCATGGTACTCTTGTATTCGATATGCAAAATTTTGTATTACTCCTCTCAATTGTGGACTGTTATGGAGTAAAAAGTGTCCACGTATCTTTTTACCTCCTTATTTAGCTCCTAGGTCCCCGTGATTACATTATTCATTCTAAATGTTCATCCTGATGCAAAATTAGAATGAGAGGCCATTCACTTATCTTATCCCAGACCCAAAAGAAGCCCAAAGACTTGGACACCACCACCCAAGTCCCTCCTAATTGGTCAGGGAAAAATTTAAGTTATGTCAACTTGGGACCTTTCAAAAGGTTTCTCTTTGTCAGCTCTTTTGCTTTAATTTCACAATTGTTAGTGGGAAAGCATATATAAGTGTGTTTGTGAGTTCATTTGTAAACAAGATAGAGATAAATATCTTGAGAAATTGAAGGAAAGCAAGCAAGAGAATTCATTGTGATTCTAGAGAAGATTTGTGTGTTGTTATTGTGTGTTTTTTATAGGCATGAAGCTATCATCTATTCACTTTAGGAGTTGAAGGATCTTCATCATCCTAAGGGATCATCACATAGGTGATATCATTATTTTTTATCATCATTTGATTCATCATTGTTATCTTTATTTTCAATCTCTGCCCCCACAAGGGCACGCACTCTCTATCAATCAATGGCATTGGGAAGCTTGAATGTTATCCTAGGATTTGATTGAGGTAAGTCCCTAAACACCATAACCCCCAAACCCCTTCTTATCTTCTTGTGTGTAGTTTACAGGAGCGAGATCCAGAGAATGTGAAGATACAGGAAGACTAAGTGAAGATTAGGATTTTAGGATCTGACAACAGTTACAAAATATTCTCTATCCAAGACTTGGGTGATGGTGCCCTAGTCTTTTTGTCCTTTATAACTTCAGATCTAGCATCAGGGCTAGATCTACAACATCTTTCTAGTTTACAATTTCTGTAGGTTATATCATCTAGGGCTTGGGCAGTCCCGAATTAGTCCTCTGACACCTCTTCTTTCAAGAGACAAGTTCTATCATCTTCTTGATCATCCCTATGCAGTTAGATTCATGATTGCTATTGTACTTATTCTATTATAAGATGATCATTGCAGAACTAGGGTTTCATGCATTGTTAACCTAGGGTTTGATAAAAAGGTTGAATTAAATCTGATTCCTCTATAACATACTTGAGTACAAGATCTATAGCTGAGTCCACCTTCATTTGGTAGAGATTTGGCTCGGTCTTGTCCTTGAATGTTATATGGAAAAGGGTTTGATCTAGTATGCATCTTAGTTGTCATCATTCACCTTTTTCACACTAAACATGGACAAACCATTTTCTTTTATTTTTCTTTCACTATAGTTTGTAGTGTTTGCAAAAAATCTAATTGGCTATGAGACTTTAGCTCTTATTCCTCCCTTCATGTTAATCGATGCAACAAATAATGCAACAGTGACTTTAGTCCATACCTAAAATCAAATCAATTAAATGTCCCTACAAGTAAAGATCAAATCAATTTGATATTAAAATCTAGACAAAATCAAATAAAATGATCCATAAAGGATTGAATGGGCATAGTTAATAATAAAATTAAAAAAAAAATTAGCACTACCATACACAGAAGTCAATAAATATTTATGACAAACAATAACTAGCCTTATCACAAACAACACATTCATTAAATATTCATAAATGGATTTTCTTTATATAGGGAACATATCATACAATTGGAATAGTCCACACTCTGACTATTGAATTAAGTCTTTCATGTGTTGGATAATTATCTATTCATATACAAAGGACTCGACAAAGTAGCTTCTATTTGTAGTCCATTCTCAATGGTCTTCTACAATCCATTCTACAACATTT
Source organism: Cunninghamia lanceolata (assembly GCA_027924645.1). Taxonomy (NCBI): domain Eukaryota; kingdom Viridiplantae; phylum Streptophyta; class Pinopsida; order Cupressales; family Cupressaceae; genus Cunninghamia; species Cunninghamia lanceolata. The sequence continues at coordinate 4,616,134 of BSBN01000604.1, read as the reverse complement.
CCTTCCACAGGCCTATGATATGTGGTGCAGAGCCCACCATAGTAAATTTTGGTTTTATACTCTTAGAAAATTTTTGTTTTGTGCTCATTATGAGCCTAGGAGGAGTTTTATTTTATTATTGTTGTAATAAAGGTCAATTTTTAGACCACTCTTAATGTTTTGAGGTCACATTGTAGTGGAGTCTTAAGTTTTGTTTAAAATTAGGATAGTCTATTTTTGGACAATCAAATTTTTATGGTGGAGAGTCAGATTTTTACCTTAATGGTGGCTTTTCCAAGATGGGAGTGGGAGTATGAAGGAAGCTAGGTGTACAGAAATGCTTCCTACACTAATCTATTGAGGAGAGGACTATGCAAATTCAAATTTATCTTAACTATTACAGCAATGTTAAACCATTAACATGAGATATTGCAGAAAAACACAAGAGCTAGAAAGAAGACAGAAGAAGAGAGACAGAGATTTATGGTGGGGAAAACCCTTATCAGGTGAAAAACCCCACACTCAGAAACCTGCATAATATATTAACAAATTTGAAAGAATGTTTACAATACACTTGCAATGCAAGCTTCAATGGTCTTCAACACTCATGTCTGGAGTCAATCTGGCAGCATAACAGTACCTGTAAACCTGTGATACAAACTCCATCTCCAAGCACTTGTTTAAATAGAACATACAAGGCAATTTTGGACCTTTCTTGGAATGGGCGTCCAATATGGCATCTTGGACCAAAACCCCTGCCTAGGGACACTTGGTCAACATTGTAGAATGTGTCTGACACTTGTCCACAGCTCCCATCCCAAAGAGGTCACCACTTTCCAAAATGGGCTATGACAGATGCTCTTACGACTTACAGCTGTCATAGTGGTTACAACTTACAGCTGTAAGAGAATCTGTCATACACATGCTATAAATAGCATATTCTCTTACAACACATCATATTCCACCTTGGGGCACCCAAATATGCCTCATTCAAAGATGCTTCATGACACATGTCATTACCTATCTTACAAACTTCTATTCTCGACTCTTACATGTCAAAGATCTGTCATAACCGTTTCGATCAAACATTCCTTACACAACATAGAAGATGTAGACACATGGCAAAATATTCCTACCACTAAGTGGGACACCTATCTCCTCATGTGAGGACAAAATACCAAGTTGTCATAATCCATGTAGGATTGACACATCACCGTGCCACATCCTACAATATGACAAAGTGGAATTTCCAATTATTTACAACATAGGCAATGAATAATAAATACAAACATTACAAATGCAGAGAATCACCAACGTTGAGACACCTTAATTCCCAACATTCTCCCACTTGTCAAACACCTTGTAAGAGCCAATAGAAAAATAGGATTTAACCACTATAGGCTGAGAGGCCCATAGACTCCGAACACCATCTGAACTTATCTGTGCCCACTGGTTTCGTCAATGCATTTGCAATATTCTTCAAAGTATCTACCTTCTCCAAATTTACCTTTCCATCCTCAACCATGTCCCTCATGAAGTGAAACTGAACATCAATGTGCTTGGTTCTAGCATGGAAAGTTGGATTCTTTGCAAGGCAAATTGCACTCTGACTGTCACAACTAATCATGATCTGACATGCATCAACACCAATATCAAAACATAATCTCTTAAGCCAAATGACTTCCTTACAAGCATAAGTTTCTGCCATATACTCAGCTTTTGTCATGGACAAAGCAACAAGTTATCACTTACTCATCCAACTAATAGCACCACCAAATAGTGTAAAAACATAAGCACTGGTGGATCTCCTGCTGTCAATGTCACCTGCCCAATCTGAATCCACAAATCCATGAATATCAACAAAATGCGGAGGTCCTAAAACATTACCATGATAACAAATGGAATACTTGGAAGTACCCCTTAGATATCTGAACACTCGCTTAACTGCATCCCAATGAACCTGTCCAGGATTAGCCATAAATTGACTAAGGACTCCCATTGCTTGGGCAATGTCTAGTCTTGTGCAAACCATAGCATACATCAAACTGCCAACAACACTAGCATAAGGTACTCTGCTCATGTCCTCCACCTCACTAGGAGATTTTGGACAATCCTCAACAGACAACTTTGTCCCCAAGGAAACAAGAACACACAATGGTCTACAATCTCCCATGCTGAATCTGTCCAACATGGTCTTAACATACTCTGACTTAACCAAAGTTTTCTGTTGGTTCTGTCTCTTCTGATTTCTATTCCTAGAATGTACCTGGCTGCCCCTAAATCTTTCATTTCAAACTAAGCTGACAATTGTGATTTAAAATCAGAAATCATATTCTTATCCTTCCCAATGAGCAACATATCATCAACATATAGTGCAACAATGAGAATATGATCACCATCAAACTTATAATAAACACAGTGATTTGATTTCGATCTCACAAATCCAAGTGACAACACAAAGGCATCAAACTTCAAGTACCATCTCCTAGGGGATTGCTTCAAACCATACAAAGACTTCTTAAGTTTGCAAACAAAATTTTCTTTACCTTTTACCATGTAATGCTCTGGTTGTGACATGTAGATTTCCTCCTCCAAGTCACCATGAAGGAAAGTTGTCTTCACATCCATCTATTCTACCTCCAAGTCATAAGCTGCTACGAGAGACAACAAGAATTGAATGGATGTCAGCTTTGCAATGGGAGAGAAGATCTCACCATAATCTATACCCTCCACTTGTGAATACCCCTTTGCAACCAATCTGGCCTTATACTTCTCAGTATTGCCATTTGCACCAATCTTCTTCTTGAACACCCATTTAAATCTAATGGGTTTCTGTCCAGGAGGCAAAGGCACCAAGTCCCAGGTTTGATTCTTTTCCAAAGAAGCCATTTCTTCCTCCATGGCCTCCTTCCAGGAACCTGCATCCTTCATATCCAAAGCCTCTAATACAGTTCTAGGTTCATCACTGTTAGTGAGCAAAGCATAAGCACAACTAGAATCAAGCAATGTAAAACCAAACCTTTCAGGTTGCTTCCTTATCCATGTAGACCTCCTCAAGAGCTGAGGTTGAGGTTCAACTTCTTCTTCTTTTGAGCTTTCAGAGCTGCTAGAGCTCTCCTCATCATCAGGTCCAACATTGTCTTTCTGTTCAGTCTTCTCAAGGGTGAGAGGAAACTAAACAACATCCTCTTTCTATTCTTTTTTTTCTAGCTGCAAAATAGTGGAAGAAGGTGTAAGCTCTCTGAAGATGACACTTCTACTATACAACACATTTTTAGCCATGGGGTCCCAAAGCTTGTATCCTTTCACACCAACACCATAGCTGATGAAGATACATTTAATAGCTTTGTTCTCCAACTTTGACCGCTTCTCCCTAGGCACATGTGCATATGCCTCACAACCAAAAACATGAAGATGCCTTATTGAAGGCTTTCTACCAGACCACACCTCCATGGGTGTCTTCCCAACAAGAGCTGATGTAGGAGATTTGTTTACCAGATAGCAAGTAGTGACAACAGCTTCAGTCCAAAACTTCTGTTCTAGACCAGCTCCACTAAGCATACTCCTAGCCTTCTCCATCAGTGTCCTGTTCATCCTCTCTGCAACTCCATTTTGTTGCGGTGTGTATGGAGTTGTCTTATGTCTTTCAATCCCAAGTTCCTTGCAATACTTATCAAATTCTATAGAACAGAACTCACCACCATTGTTAGTTCTCAAACATTTAATCTTTTTACTAGTCTGATTTTCAGCAAAGGCTTTAAACTCCTTAAACTTGCTATAGACTTCAGATTTGCTTATGAGAAAATAAATCCATGTCCTACTGTAATCATCTATAAAAGATACAAAGTATACAGATTTTGATAACGAAGGAACATTAACAGGACCAAACACATCAAAATGAATGAGGTCCAACACACCAGCAGACTTATGAGAACTCGAGTAAAACTGAACACGGTTTTGTTTTCCATAAATACAATGTTCACAAAAGTCTAACTCAAGATTAGAATCATCTAACCCCTCAACGAGGTTCTTATTTTTTAGGGTACGTAGGCCCTTCTCACCAATGTGGCCAAATCTCTTATGCCATAACATTATCTTTTCTGTAGGAAGTTTAACTTCCAATGCACGATTACAACCATCAGGACTAGAAACAACATATTTCTTCACTACTCGTTCAGATGGTGGGGATGAAGTGACTTTTGCCTTCTTCCTTGAGTTAGAAGAAATATTGCATTATGCAATACATGCTTCTAGCTAAAACAGAGTACCTCTCCGAGTACCCTTAGCAAGCACCATAGATCCTCTATTCATCTTGCATCCTTCTTTCGAAAAGACAACCTGCACACCTACATCATTCAAACTACTTACAGAAAGCAAGTTCTGTGCTAAGCCTAGGATGTGCATAACCCTAGAGATCCCCTTTACTCGACCATCAGGGAATCAGATAGAGACTCTTCCATGACCAATGATCTTCAGATGAGAGTCGTCACCTAGATACACCTTTCCACCATCAAACTCCTCATACTTAGTGAACCAGTCTTGATGTGAGGTCATGTGGAATGATGCACCAGAGTCGATTAGCCACACATCATCAGATGCATGGGTTGCCAGGGCTGCGATGAAGGCATCACCATCATCTTGTGATTTGTCAAAATTTGAATCAAGAGCTTTCTTCTTTTTCTTCTTCTCCTCTTTGCATTCCTTTCAGAAATGCCCAGTCTTTCCATAGTTCCAACAAAGAGCCTTGGATTTTCTAGGAGATTTGGAGCTCCCACGGGATTTGGATCTACCCTTCTCAGCTTTCTTGTCCTTCTTCTTCCCTTTCTCCTTGGGTCTTCCACAAACTGCAAGGGCTTCTTTAGCTACCTCAGAAGACTTTCTCCGCATCTCTTCAGATAACAACGAAGAAACCACCTCTTCCATTTTGAATGTAGATGTGGTGCTTTCAATTGCCATGACAAGATGATCCCATGAGTCTGGCAGAGAACAAAGCAGGTCATACACCAATCCTCCTCCTCCATCTTTACACCAATAGATGTCAATTGTGCAACCAACATGTTAAATACATTCATATGCTCAGCCACGGATCCTCCATCCTCCATTCGAAGAGAATACAACTTCTTTCTCAGGAAAATTTTATTGACAATGGATTTGGCTTGATACACATCCCCCAACTTCTTCCAAAGGAGTTTTGCAGTAGTCTCCTCATGGACATTTAACAACACAGAATCTAATCTTATGAGACCCTTAGCCTTCCGATCCTTGAGATCCCAGTCAGCTTGTGACATTGTAGCTAGTTTAGTTTCATTCACACTTTCCCAAAGGTCTCGGTCAACTAACATGTCTTCCATCTTGAGCTTCCATAGCTCAAAATTACTGCCGTTGAACTTCTCTACTTCAAACCTTCCTGATGTACCTGCCATCTCCTTACTGCAATAAGATACAGAATACTCTACACAAACTCCCACTCAACCTAATATTAGCTCAGAAAACCCCTACCCAACAACTAGGACCAAAGGTGATCAAGCTCCGATACCAACTGAAAGGAAGCTAGGTGTACGGAAACGCTTCCTACACTAATCTATTGAGGAGAGGGCTATGTAAATTCAAATTTATCTTAACTATTACAGTAATGTTAAACCATTAACATGAGATATTATAGAAAAACACAAGATCCAGAAAGAAGACAGAAGAAGAGAGAGAGATTTACAGTGGGGAAAACCCTTATCGAGTGCAAAACCCCACACTTAGAAACCTGCACAATGTATTAACAAATCTGAAAGAATGTTTACAATACACTTGCAATGCAAGCTTTAATGGTCTTTGACACTCATGTCTAGAATCAATCCAGTAGCATAACAGTACCTATAAACCTGTGATACAAACTCCATCTCCAAGCACCTATTTAAATAGAACATACAAGGCAATTTTGGACCTTTCTTGGAATGGGCGTCCAATATGGCATCTTTGACCAAAACCCATGCCTAGGGACACTTGGTCAACATTGTAGAATGTGTCTGACACTTGTCCACAGATCCCATCCCAAAGAGTTTGCTACTTTCCAAAATGGGCTATGACAAATGCTCTTACAACACTTACGACCGTCATAGAATTTGTCATGGCGGTTACAACTTACAGCTATAAGAGAATCTGTCATACACATGCTATAAATAGCATATTCTCTTACAACACATCATATTCCACCTTAGGGCACCCAAATATACCTCATTCAAAGATGCTTCATGACACATGTCATTACCTATCTTACAAACTTCTATTCTCGACTCTTACATGTCATAGATCCGTCATAACCATTGCGGTCAAACATTCCTTACACAACATAGAAGATCTTGACACATGGCAGAATATTCCTACCACTAAGTGGGATGCCTATCTCCTCATGTGAGGACAAAATACCAAGTTGTTATAATCCATGTAGGATTGACACATCACCGTGCCACATCCCACAATATGACAAAGTGGAATTTCCAATTATTTACAACATAGGCAATGAATAATAAATACAAACATTACAAATGCAGAGAATTACCAAGGTTGAGACACCTTAATTCCCAACAGAGTGAACATGGATTTATGTTTGTAATGATGTTGTTCATGCCTCATATGCCTTGAGGCAGATGAGAGGAAGCAGATTTTGAAGTGACATAATAGTGATTTTACTAGTTTCTATATTTTTTCTATCTTTTCTATTGTTCCAACATCCTTGTGCAAGTAGTACTATATTGTCATAAGGCAAAATGTCTGAAATCATTTGGAGGATGGTGTAATCTTTCATTTGAGTCAAGTTAGACAAGTTTTCATTGATATAGAAGAATTTCATCACAGGTTTTCTGAAATTGGGTCGAAAACCCTAATTTTGAGGGTTTAGAGAAAAATGATGGGTTCATGACCCATTTCTCTTGTGTTGCACCTACAAAATGAGGGGAATGGATTATTTAGGGTATATTTCATTATTATTATTTTTGCAGATGCAGGGGACTAATGTGGAAGGACTATGGGATCATTTTGAACCTAATATCATCATGTATTAGGTCTTTCTTACATTAGTAGACTAGTGAGTTGATGAGACGTTGGTTTGGAACGACTCAAGAACCTTGAAAATAACATATTTAAGCCATTTTTAACCTGATTGATTCCCTAGATCAATTTTTGGGAGCTTAGAGTAAGTTTCATATTCATTTGCTATGTTGAGGAGGCCTAATTAGGCCTAATTCTGCTAGAACAATCATCTTTTTGAGGCCCATGTTCCAAAGTAACCCCTATTGCATGTTTCATATATTCTGTAACTCCTTGAAGTGTATCCAAAAATCTAGTTTTCTCATGGGTTTGTCATGAATCCTTTAATTTATACTCCAAAAACCTCATTTCTAGGGCTAGAAGCGAATAGGACTAGTTGCAAAAGAACGTCTAAAAGGACAGTGTCAAAGTTCTTGGGGGCCTTTAGTGGTAATAGTCTACCAAGACAAAGTAATTCTAGGTTTAATAGGAGTGGAGTAGGTTGGTTAACTCATTTGCCTTCATTTGTGCATTTTCCATCCTTTGGCAACCATGTTACTTGAAGAGACAACTTGTCATGTTGGGATAGTCAACTTAGTGGGTTTTAAGAATCCCTTTGGTCTATCTTTGAGAGGTGTAAATTAGTCATTTTTAAGGAGATTTCAATTTCTTGAAATATTTGGTAAGTCTCCCATGTGTTCAAATCATATTGGGCTACCCTTTCCAAGCCTTGAAAACGGGTATGAGAGTAAGAAGACAGTCCATACCATGCAGGATCAGTCAAATCAACAGTGCTGACCATATTGAATCCATCCCCTACTCTGCATCAAGTGGTATCAGAGCTTAGGTTTAGGGTCTAATTGGGAAGAAAAAAAGAAAATTGAAGTGTGAAGGAGAAATAGTGCAAGATGCCTCCTAAAAATAGTCCAGCCCTCACTAGAGAAGTGAGCATGGTGAAGGAATCTTAAGAATGAGTTCTAGCCATACTTGCAACCATAGAAGCAAACCTGAGAAGAGGTGGGGTCATTGAGGAAGAGAGTGACCAAGAGGATGAGAGTGAGAGTGTAGGTCCTCAAGAGGGATCCAATGTGGAAGAGATGGATCCAGATACTAGAAGGTTTATGAAGATGTCGTAGATTGTGAAAGGAGAAAGCACTGATGTCAAAATGGAGCTACCCATGTATGAAGGAAAAATGAACAGTGTAGAAGTATTAGGTTGGATTGATGCCTTAGATAATTACCTTGAGTACAAGGAGATGCCAGAAGAGCAAAAGGTCAAATTGGCTAAGACCAAGTTTGAAGGGGCCAGCATTGACATGGTGGAATTATGTTCAATCAGAGAGGTTAAGGAAAGGAAAAGCAAAAATCAGTTCATGGGACTGGATGGTGTCCAAAGTGAAGAGTCAATTTCTTCCTAACGAATATGTAATTCAAACCTTTAGGAGACTACAGAATTTACAACAAAAAGACATGGATGTTATAGCCTATACTAAAGAATTCCATAAGTTGACCATGAGGATAGGGCACAATGAAGATGAAGTTGAGAAAATTGCTAGGTATATCAATGGGCTTAGGCTCAATATTCAAGATGAGATCAATGTTTCCATCCATAAAAATGTGGACGAATGTCTCCAATTGGCATGAGGGTAGAAGAAAAGATAAAAAGGAGACAAGAACAACATACTAGGGGCAGACAAAGGAATTTTAGGGGTAGAGGGAACTTTGGTGCAAGAGGACAATCACAAAAATAGCGCGGAGAATCAAGAACCAAGAGGTGAGTCAAGTGAAAGAGGTAGCTTTAGAGGAAGAAGATCAAATAGTAGAGTAAGGTTTGGTGGCCAAGGTAGAGGATCAAACACTTTCTCAGGCAAATGTTACAACTGTCATCAGTTTGGACATCCTGCATTCAAGTGCCCAGAGAAGCAAGCATCAAGTTCTCAAGGAGATGAACAAAGAACCTAAATAGTACATGAAGAAGATAGTGAAAGTGTCAATTCACCACTTCAGCCTATTGCTCCTAGGAGATGTGATGCACTGATGATAAGGAGGACACTCCTCAAGGTGCCAAGAACCAAGGAGCCTTCACAGAGAAAGTCATTATTTAGGACAACATGCAAATCACATGGCAAGGTATGCAAGGTAGTTGTTGATTCAGGATCCACTGATAATCTAGTCTCTTTGGAAATGGCAGAGAAGCTGCACTTGAAGAAAATTCCTCACCCCACACCCTACAAGGTGTCATGGTTGAATAAGGGGCAACAAGTCCTAGTAAATGAACAAGCATGGGTGGAGTTCAACATTGGTGGTGATAAGATCCTTTGTGACATCATCCCTATGGATGTTTGTCACCTATTTCTAGGAAGACCTTGGCAACATGACAGAAAGAGCAAGCATGATGGTCAAAAGAACATTTATGTGATAGAGAAGGATGGAGTCTCCTTCTCATTAACACCCCTTCTAGAAGAAGAACCTGATAAGCAAATTGGATCTAGCATCATGGTGGTAGGAGAGAAGGAGTTTTTACAAATAATGAAATATGAAGGATAAGGATTTGCAGTAGTGATCAGACCTAAGACTAAGTCTGATGCAGTAGCAAATAAGGTGGATATACCTAGTGAAGTTCAGTCTTTGTTGAACAAGTACAAGGATATTGTGGTAGATGATTTGGTAGGTTCCTTACCTCCCACGAGAGACATCAGCCATCACATAGACCTAATCCCTGGAGCTAATTTTCCTAATAAGGCTGCATACAAGTTGACCCCACAACAGAATGGAGAGATCAAAGCACAAGTCCAAGAATTGTTAGACAAAGGACTCATTAGAGAGATCTTAAGTCCATTTGTTGTTCCTACTATTTTAGCACCCAAGAAAGGTGGAGAGTGGAGGATGTGTACCAATTCAAGGGCCATAAACAAAATCACAATTAGATATAGGTTCCCAATACCTAGAATAGAGGACCTAATGGATTGTTTGAGAGGTGCATGTTACTTCTCAAAGATTGATCTCAAGAGTGGATATCACCAAATCAGGATAAGGGAAGGAGATGAATGGAAGACTACCTTCAAAACCAATGAGGGACTCTATGAATGGATGGTAATGCCTTTTGGACTCTCAAATGCTCCTAGTACATTCATAAGGTTAATGAATGAGGTCTTGAAACCTTTTATTGGGAATTTTGTAGTTGTCTATCTAGATGATATTCTTGTGTTTAGCATGACAAAAGAGGAGCACTTGTAGCACCTTGACATGGTTTTGCAAAGGTTGAATAAGGAGAAGTTGATGATAAACCTCAAGAAGTGTGAGTTTATGAAAGAAGAGCTAGTCTACCTTGGTTTTGTCATCTCTAAAGGCACGTTGAAGATGGATCCTTCCAAAATTAAAGCCATACTTAGTTGGCCAACTCCAAAATTAGTAGGAGAGGTAAGAAGTTTTCATGGTTTGGCTACATTTTATAGGAAGTTTATCAAAAATTTCAGTCATATTTGTTCTCCTATTCTTGACACCATTAAGGGAGATAAGAAAAGAGAGTTTCAATGGACTGAGGAGGCAACAAAAAGCTTTGAATACCTGAAGAAGAGAGTGGCACAATAGCCCATACTTCCTTTGCTAGACTTTGACAAGGTCTTTACAGTGAAATGTGATGCCAGTGGAGTAGCCATAGGTATAGTCCTGAGCCAAGAATGCAGGCCAGTAGCTTTCTTTAGTGAAAATCTCAATGAGGCCAAGAGGAGGTACTCTTCATATGATTTGGAACTTTATGCATTAGTACAGTCCTTGTAGTCTTCACATACAATCATGCATTGAGTTTCCTGACCAACCAAGACAAGTTGAGTCATAGGCACATCAAGTGTGTGGAGTATTTGCAAAGTTATACCTTCACAATCAAGCATAAGAAGGGCCAAGCTAACAAGGTAGCTGATGCATTGAGTAGGAGATCAGTCCTAGTGCATGAAATACAACTTCAAAGTGTTGGTTTGGAATCACTAAAGGAAATGTATGCTATTGATACAAATTTCAAGGATGCATATTCCTTTTGCTAACAATTTCAAGGTACTTTCCATGACCAATTTTTTGATTTCTTGCTGCAAGATGGACTGTTATTCAAGGGAGCTCAGTTATGCATCCCTATGTGCTCTATGAGGACAAATCTCATAAGGAAGAATCACTGTGGAAGTCTTGGAGGACACTTTGGCATAGACAAGATACTAGATCAGGTAAGTAGGTTTTATTTTTGGCCTAAGATGCATGCTGATATCAAAAAATTTGTTGAATCTTGTGGAATATGTCAGAGAGCCAAAGGCTATAGTTCCAATGCAGGCCTATATCAGCCTCTTCTAATTCCTAGCAGACCTTGGGAACATCTTAGCATGGACTTTGTATTAGGCCTACCTAAAACTCAAAGAGGAGTAGACAGTGTCTTTGTAGTTGTGGATAGATTTAGCAGGATGACACACTTTGTTCCTTGTAAATGCACAAGTGATGCATCTAACATTGCAAGCCTATTCTTCAAGGAGATAGTTAGAATCCATGGACTACCCCTCTCCGTTGTTTCAAATAGAGATTCAAAGTTTATAGGCCACTTTTGGAGAACCTTATGGAGGAAACTTGGAACCAACTTGACTTTCAGCTCGGCCTATAACCCACAAATAGATGGGAAGACTGAAGTAGTTAATAGATCATTGGGGAACTTGCTTAGATGTCTCACAAGGGAACATGGATAGAAATGGGATCTTGTTATCCCACAGGTAGAGTATGCTTATAATGATTCCATTAATAAGAGCATAGGGAAAAGTCCTTTTGAGCTAGTGTATGGATTGAAGCCAAGAGGTATATTTGAGCTAAGAGATTTAACAGGGTTAGAGAAGAGAAGTGTTGAAGGAGAGGAGTTTGCAATGGCTATGAAAGATATCCATGATCAAGTCAGAGAACAACTTAAGAAGAGTGTGGAAACTTACAAGAAGCATGCAGACTTGAAGAGGAGGAATGTTCAGTTCAAAGTTGGAGATCTAGTACTTGCACATCTCAGAAAAGAGAGGTTACCTAAGGGAAAATACACTAAGTTGTTGATGAAGAAGATTGGTCCATACAAGGTGGTCCACAAGTTCAGTGAAAATGCATATGAGATAGAACTCCCTCCTAGATTTTCTATCTCACCAATCTTTAACATTGTTGACTTATATCCTTTCAAGGGATCTTTGGATGTAGGTACAGGTGCTGATGAAGGTACTGCTAATGCTGATGCTAATTAGATCAAGGATCTTCCTCCTGTTGCACTAGTCAAGCTTGAAGCCATTCTAGACACCAAGGAGGTTAAGAGAACAAGACATAAGGTCTATAATGAATACCTTGTGAAGTGGCAAGGTCTTCCTCATGAAGATGCCACATGGATGACAGCTGAAGACATTGCAAAGCATGGAACAATAGTCCCTAATCTGATCTTAGGTGGAATCTGAGATCTTTCTCTCCTTGGGTGTATGGTGCAGAGCCCACCATATTAAATTTTGGTTTTATACTCTTAGCAAATTTTGGTTTTGTGCTCATTATGAGCCTAGGAGGAGTTTTATTTTATTATTTTTGTAATAAAGGTCAATTTTTAGACCACTATTAATGTTTTGAGGTCACATTGTAGTGGAGTCTTAAGTTTTATTTAAAATTAGGATAGTCTATTTTTGGACAATCAGTTTTCTATGGTGGACAGTCAGATTTTTACCTTAATGGTGGCTTTTCCACAATGGGAGTGGGAGTGAATGAGGATTTATGTTTGTAATGATGTTTTTCAGGCCTCATATACCTCGAGGAAGATGAGAGGAAGCAAATTTTGAAGTGAAATGACAGTAATTTTACTAGATTCTATAATTTTCCTATCTTTTCTACTGTTCCAACGTCCTTGTGCAAGCTGTACTGTACTTTCATAAGGAAAAATGTCTAAAATCATTTGGAGGATGGTGTAAGATTTCATTTGAGTCAAGTTAGATAGGTTTTCATTTATATAGAAGCATTTTATCACTAGTTTTCTGAAATTAGGTCTAAAACCCTAATTTTGAGGGTTTAGAGAAAAATGATGGGTTCCTGACCCATTTCTCTTGTGTTGCACTTGCAAAATGAGGGGAATGGGATTATTTAGGGCATATTTCATTATTTTTTTTGTTGCAGATGTAGGGGACTGGTGTGGAAGGAGTGTGGAATCATTTTGAATGTAATATCATCATGTATTAGGTCTTTCTTACATTAGTAGACTAGTGAGTTGATGAGAAGTTGGTTTGGAATGACTCAAGAACCTTGAAAATAACATATTCAGGCCATTTTTAACCTAATTGATGCCCTGGAGCAGGTTTTGGGAGCTCAGAGTAAGTTTCATATTCATTTGCTATGTTGAGGAGGCCTAATTAGGCCTAATTCTGCTAGAATAGTCATCTTTTTGAGGCCCATGTTCCAAAGTAACCCCTATTGCATGTTTGATATATTTTGTAACTCCTTAAAGGGTATCCAAAAATCTAGTTTTCTCATGGCTTTGTCTTGAATCCTTCAAGTTATACTCAAAAAACCACATTTTTAGGGCTAGAAGCAAATAGGATTGGTTGCAAAGGAACGTCTAAAAGGACATAGTGTCAAAGTTCTTGGGGGCCTTTAGTGGTCACAATCTACCAAGACAAAGTGATTCTAGGTGTAATAGGAGTGAAGTAGGTTGGTTAAATCATTTACCTTCATTTATACATTTTCCATCCTTTGGCAACCATGTTACTTGAAGAGACAACTTGTCATGTTGGGATAGTCAACTTAGTGGGTTTTAAGAATCCTTTTGATCTATTTTTGAGAGGTGTAAATTAGTAATTTTTAAGGAGATTTCAATTGCTTGAAATATTTGGTAAGTCTCCCATGCATTCAAATCATATTGGGTTACCCTTTCCAAGCCTTGAAAACAGGTATGAGAGTAAGAGGACAGTCCATACCATACAGGATCAGTCAAATCAATAGTGTAGACCATATTGAATCCATCCCTTGCTTTGCATCAATATGGAGATCCATTAAGGCCATATATGTTCATTATCATAGGTTTGACTCTATGCAGACTTATAGTTAAATATTTCTTTTCATATGTTGTCAATTATGTTCCCTATGGTGGAGATTGGTATTTTCTTGTTCTAGAATTGAAAATGTTACCAAATTTTATGTCAAAACTGCCTGTATATCTTTCATTGACATCTATTTTCAATTCCTTAAATGGGTCATCTGAAGAGTTTATGTTGATTCCTTCAACAAGGCTATCAAGCATTTCAACTACTTCTTTATCCATTCTCGTGGAGGTTTGGACAATGGATGCTCCCAAACTAATTTCCACCTGTAACTGCCCTCCACTATTCTTGCCATGATTGATAGATTCTTAAAGCCTAGAGAACCTCTCCTTGAAAATCATAGTGTGGACTTAGACTATATATACTTGGTTAAAGAAGATTCAATTATTGGGCTTGAGCAAATCCACACAAAGTGCTTAAAAAATCAATTAACAACTTAGAAAATCCTGTTGCTTGTGGTATATGATAGCCATTATTGCTCACATTCATAAACTTGAGAAAAATATCTAAAAAATGTAAGGACTAATCCCAGGCTAGGACTAGTGCAAGGAACTATATCCATGAGGAGAGACAATGAGAAAAACAAGATTGTATTTACATTTCTTACGTGTTGATGATTGTGTGGTGGAAAAAAGTCTTGGTGGGGTATCTAACTTTGCCCAAATCAGGTTGAGTGAAGTCCTTAATTTATTTGGCATTTTGAAAATAAATGGAATTCATAGTCCACTGTAATATGAAATTTCAGATTCCATGTTAATTAGATAGTAGTGGGTTTTTTGTTTTTGTTTAACGCATGTTTTTATTAGAAACATAGTTTTCATAAACATTTTTTTACGTGAATGAAACTTATATTTTTAATAGGTGATTCACATATTTAATAGGACTATTCATAAATATCATCCAATTCAATAGTTAAAGGTCAATTAGGAGCCATAAGATCATTATGACAACCCAGTGGAACCCACCTCCAGTGGAGGCACACCATTGACATTCAAATAAGGATTTTCAAGATCCTCACCAATCAAACTTGATATAATCATAAAATATGCAACTTATACTTTTCAAGATTTTCATATCTCTTATCCTCTTTATGATTTCCATTTTCAGTGCTCAAAATAACTTATCCAACTAATTTGGTTGTAAAGGGTGAATTTGGGGAATCATAGCCTCACAAATGAATCTAAGCAGTTCTTCTTTGGCTTTTGCTTTTGTGCAATCTAATTCAATGTCCAATACCTTTATCAGAACAATTATCGGTATCTAATTTGCTATCTTTAGAAACTTAGTCAGAATATCAAATTGACAAGATTGAAGCTTGTTAACATTAAAAATTGGATGAGAATCTTTTAAAGGTGCATCTTTCCTACCATCCATGGTTTCCAAAAGTCTCCAGATCTCTTGAACAAAGCACCCATCCACGATAAAAATCATGGCAAGGGTTTCATCTTCGTATTTCTCACTCCTTTGTACCAGGATTGAAGCTTGCCCACTTATTTCATAATACATGAATATATCCCTTCCTTGAACCCTATTTTTATTCTTTGTACTATTGGAAACTTGTTGGTGTTGTCATTGATGTCAACCTCCAGTAGATGGTTCACTTGGTTTCCAAGTGCTTTTGAGAAATTTTGATAAAAAGGTGTGCAGTGTGACAGAGGTGCTCTCAGTGTTGTGCTCCACATTTCTTCTTAGTTGAAGATATGTGTGTGTGGTTTGGAAGCGTTGATTAGAGGTGTTTAGAGGTGATATATTCAGAATTTTAGTTTTTGGATCATATGGAAGTGAAAGATGTGTTTTATAGAGTGTTTTCCTATGTAGAAGACTGTCTGAGAGAAATGAGATTACTCTGCATTTCTCCACATTGAGGTTTCTTGTCCTATGGATCTAGGGATGTGCTTATATAGTCTACATCTACCTTCTCTTGAAGTATCTAGTGATGGGTTGCTCTGTAAGTTCAGTTATTGTGTTGGTGTTCAGAGGTAGTGCATCCTAATGTGCAGATTGAAGACATTCTTTGTTTTAGGAGGTTGTGGAAGTGTTACAAGAGATTTTGATGGTGTTGAATGTTGTGGAAAGGTGTGTGGATGTTGTAGAGTGGTTTGTTGTGGTCTGTATGATGATTTTGGACTTGGAGAAGTGTGGATGTGGTGATTAGCTTAAGTTTGACTGACCTGTCTTACTAGCGCCATTTGCAGAGGTACCTCATGGATTGTCGACGTGATGAGTAGTTTGGTGATATGGATTTGAGTCCTATTTAACCCTTGATGTGGTCCACTTTCACTTCTTTCCACCACGGAAGTGTTTAATGCCAACCTAATTGGTGTTGCACATTTGAGGTGTACATGCTTCATTAGGACTGACCTATTTGAGATAGGTCTTGGTTGTAGATGGTATAAATGCAAGATGAAGTTGAGTGGAGAAATGTATAGAAGAGAATGTGAATGTGAATAGAGGGTAGTGAGTTGTGTGTGAGCTTAAATGGTTATGACTCCAAAATGTAGTGAGTAGAAGGTGTCTATATTTCAGTGTGCCAAAATTTGCTAGAGGCAATGAGCCAAAGGTTGCAGAGGGCAAGGAGTGGCAGTGGTGGAATTCTTCTATTGCTTTGAGATAGTGAATCTCTCTATAACAGTCTTCTTCTTTCTTCTCTCTTTTGGGTAGTGAGCCCTTCTTTTGGCAGTGAGCCCTTGGCAGTGGGCCTATTTGATTTTGGTGTTGTTATTCATATATATGTGAGCTAATCCTCACCATGATTTTTCCCTTCTTGGGTTTTCCACATAAATCCGGTGTTCTTATGTGTTTAATGTGTTTGCATTGATGCATCATATGTTTAGATTTTGCTAATGCATAATAAGAGGTTGATGTTTGGAATTACTTTGAGGGTTTAATCTTTTAATACACAACTGATTCACCCTCCCTCTCAATTGTCTTGTGCATTCTAACAATTGGTATCAGAGCTAAGTTCCCTGAAGAAGCTTAACCAATTGGGATAGATCCAGATGGTGCAGAGGAAAGGTATGGAGGTTCCAGTGTTTCATGGAACAAATTATGCTTTCTGGAAGAATAATATGGAAAGCATTCTTGTCTAACTAGGATATGGTGTATGGAAGATAGTTGACAAAGAGTATACTATACCTCCTAATGGTCCAAAGGATGAAGATGAGATTAAATAATATGAGAACAATGGCAAGCCAAGGAGTGCTCTTCTGAACAGTCTCTCTGATTCTAAACTAGTGAAGGTAATGAGTTGCAAAACTATTCATGAGATCCAGAAGACACTGAAAAGTACCTATGAAGGAGATGACAAGATCAAGCAAGCAAAGATGTAGATTTTGAAGACCAAGTTTGAAACCCTAAAGATGTCAGAAGATGAAAATATTGCAAGCTCCATGGAGAGAGTGGATGAAGTTGTCAATCTTGGTGGAAAGCTGGAGGAAAGTGAAGTGGTAAAGAAGGTACTAAGAACTCTTCCCAAATCTTATAGTGCTAAAGTTTCTGCAATTGAAGAAACTCAAGGTTTGGATAAGTATACTAGGGATCAAATGCTTGATACTCTAACTACTTTTGAGATAAGAGAATTTGGTCAAGATGATGCAAGAAAAGAAACTGCTTTTAAGGCTAGCAAGACAGAAAAGAATGTTGAATCAGATCCTGATGACTTTGATGAAGTGGAATAAAATTTTGTGAGAAGATTGAAAAAGGGCTCTAGAAAATATAGAGGTAAGTTACCCTTCAAATGTTTTAGCTATGGAAATATAGGTCATTATGCTTCAAAATATCCAATCAAAATTTTAAATGACAAATACAAGGATAACAAAGGTAAATCATTCAAGAGAAGTTATTATGTTAAATAAGATGAGAGCATATCTGATGATGAGTCTAACTATCTGGATGATGAAAGTAATGAATGCTTGTTCATGGCTTTGAATGTTGGAACTAATTTTGAAAGGGGTACGAAGGAAATTGCTCCAGAAATAAAGCATAATATCAAAGGAGATCTGGTAACTGCTTTTCATGCAAGAGAAGAGGATAACTACTGGTTAATTTCTGGTGAGTGTTCAAATCATATGATAGGTGATAATAATAAGTTTGTGAAGCTTAAGAAGTTTGATGGAGGTTTTGTTAAGTTTGGAGATGATGCATCTATCAAGATATGTGGAAAAGGTTTAATCAATTTTGATGCTAAGCACAATACAGATGATGTTCTCTATGTCAAGGGTCTCTGGCATAATCTTCTAAGTGTAGGACAAATGTGTAGTAGAGGATATAAACTTGTATTTTAAGATGGTGGCTGTGAAATCAGAAAAGAAAATTTTGGAACTCTGGTTGCTATAGGAACAAGGACAAAAGGAAATATATATTAGCTCAAAGGTGCTAATGTTATGTGCTTCATGCCTTACATTAATGAAAGTTGGCTATGGCATAGAAGAATGTGTCACATCAATTTTGATAGTCTAATGAGGATCAACTCTACTCAAGTTGTGAGGGATCTGCCAAGGATTACAAAGCCTATCAATGCAACCTGCAAGGAATGTTAAATTGGGAAGAAAACAGGGAAGAACTTCAAGATCAAAGAGTATTCTACCACCAGACCTCTAGAGTTAGTGCATACAGATCGGTGTGGACCTACAAGAGTAGGAAGCTTTCAAGGTGATAGGTATTTAATGTTGTCGATCGATGATTACTCTAGAATGACTTGGGTAATTTTTCTCAAACAAAAATTAGAAGCTCTAGATAGATTTAAAGCATTCAATGTTATGGTTGAAAATGAAATTGATTTGAAAGTCAAGTGTTTGAGGTCTGACAGAGGTAGTGAGTTCACCTCCAATGAGTTTAACTAATTTTGTGAAGATCATGGAATAAAGATGCATTTGTTAGCCCTTAGGACTCCTCAACAAAATGGAGTGGTGGAAAGAAAGAACATGACAATTCAGGAAGCAGCAAGGACAATGTTGAAAGAATCAAATTTATTGGATATCTATTGGAGAGAAGCTATTCACATTACAGTCTACATACAAAATAGAGTGCAAGCAAGGGTCAATAGTTCAAAGACTCCATATGAGCTACGGTATGGAAGAAATCCTATTGTGAATTATTTTAGAGTATTTGGAAGCAAGTGCTACATTATGAGAGATGAAGAAAACTTAAGAATGTTTGGTACAAGATCAGATGAAGGAATATTCCTTGGATATTCTACAAAGAGCAAGGCTTACATGTGCTACAACAACAGACTAAAGAAATTAGTGAAAAGTACAAATGTCAAAGTGGATGAACAACCATATCAAAGTTTGGTGTTGATAGAAGGATATGAATCTGATGAGATCCCTTGTAGAGAAGAAGAAAGAGAAGAAGAAAAGGAAAAGGAGAAGAAATTTGATGAAGAAGATGCTCCAGAAAGGATTCCTAAGACCTCCAAGTATGTGCTAAAGAATCATTATGAAGATCAAATCATTGGAAATAAGAATAAAGGTGTATTGACAAGAAGAAGTATTGCTATGGCAGATGAACATGTGAATTTGTGCTTATTATCTAAAATAGAACCCAAAATAGTGACTGAAATATGCAAAGATGAGCATTGGATCAAGACTATGGAAGAAGAATTGATGCATATTGAGAAGAATCAAACTTGGGAATTTGTCCCAAGACTAGCAGACAAAAATGTGATAGGAACTAAATGGGTCTTCCAGAAAAAATTGAATGAGAATGGAGAAGTAGTCTGAAATAAGGCTAGGCTTGTGTGTAAAGGCTACTCACAAGTGGAAGGAATAGATTATGAGGAAACATTTTCTCTAGTGGAAAGATTAGAGGCCATTAATATGTTCTTGACCTTTGTGATGAGACCATAAAGTGTCTCATCTTTAGTCAAATAAAAGCATATATTTTCTCTTCATTAAATCAGTTTTTGAAGTGGCCTTGAGTATGGATTTGAAGATTTTTAGATAAATATCAAATAAACTTGTCTAAATGCAACAATCAATGCCATGCATGAGTTTATCTTGATATTACATGTTCACCTCGAGATCAACAATTATTTTATCAATAAAGTGAAGAGAAAGTCTATTTTATGTTAAGTTGCAGAGTTTTAGAGTTGCAGAGCTCTGAAGATACACAGAGCTCTAGAGATGGACAAAGCTCTAGAGATGCATAGAGCTCCAAAGATGCACCAATCACCAGAGATGGACAGAGCTCCGATGATGCACAGAGCACCGGAGATGCATAGAGCACCGAAGATGTAGAAGTCAAAAAGGTAGTTTTAGTAAAACTACGATATCTCTCTCATTTATTATTGAAATTTAGAAATTCAAAATGATCTGGAAAGATGGAAGTTAGAGGGAAAAAACCCAGAAATTATTTGAGGAGATCTAGTAAAAAAGTGAGCATTTTATGATAGAAGTTGACTATTACAGAGTGGCGAAGATGCACAGAGCGCCGGAGATGCAGAAGTCAAAAAGGTAGTTTCAGTAAAACTGCAATATCTCATTCATTTCTTAATGAAAATTAGAATTTCAAAATGATCCAAAAACCTTAAAGAGAGAAGAACAAATATATGAAGACATTTTGAAGAGATTCATTAAAATGAATAAATAGTTAATGATATAAGTTGATTGTTATAGAGCGCGAAGATGCAGAATAGAAAAGTCAAGAAAACCAGTTTTAGTAAAACTGTGATATCTCTCTCATTTCTTAATGACCTTTAGAAATTCAAAATGATCTGAAAAGATGGAAGTTAGAGGAACAAAATGCAAAAATCATTTGAGGATATATAGTAAAATAAATGAGCAATTTATGATAGAAGTTGATTGTTCTAAAAGCTCTTGAGATGTTCCAGAAATAATTTATGAAGTTGCTCTAGATTCTTTCAATCTACCAACACACACTCCAAGATTTTCCAAAAGATAGATTGACTATAATTACTCCTAAATTAATGGATCTAATTATGAGTAATTATTCTATGCAAAAAATACACACTTAGTGTCATTGCATGTCTTTCCAAAAGACTGCATGTTTTGCCTTGTAATCGGCAATTGTATAATTAGTTAACTAAATGAATAAGTTTAGTTAACTAGATAAATAAGTTTAGTTAGTTGCATGAATAAGTTCTCTATTGTAGAGAGACTCTCAATTAGAATTTAATAAACATAGTTATATATAGAGAACTATGGCATAGAATAGAGGAGGGGAAGTTGTAAAAGAATTATTTTGAAGAAAAAGAAGAACTCTATTTTTTTCAGCAGCATGTACTTTGGATCTTGAAGGTTTTGAATAAAAGAAGTTGTTCTACAAATTTTTTGATTACTGAAATTGATTAGTCTCTCTGGAGGAAGGAGCAAGGGCCCACTCCAACTGAAGGACAGAGACTACATTGCTTAGTTTCATTAGTTGTTTTGTTGTTCTGCAGTTTCTTTATTCAAAATAACTTTTATTGTTCTTGCTTTATTCTAGAATTAGATCAGCTGCTCAAGATATTGCTTTCCTTAGATTAAATTGTCTTTTTCAGCAGAGTTAAACCCTAGTCTATTTCATGCAATTGTTGTAAATTCCCTTTTTGTAGAAAAGATTGCCATGCAAGTTATTCCTTCTCTCTTTTGCATACAACCATGGACACTACCTTGGATTGATATTATTAAAATTAAATGATGAGGATTGCAATGACCCTCATCATTTTTGGCGCCGTTGTCGAGGATAGGTGTCATTAGGGAGGTGTTGTTGATCTGGTGACAGTAGGTCAAAAAGAGGGGAAAATTAGTTTGGTAGTCTTTTTAGGTTTATTGTTTTGAAGTCTAGTTTCATCATAGGTAGATAAAAGAAGTTCCCAAAGAGAGATCTATATGCAAAAAACCTCTCCAAACAACATATCCAAATATTAAGGTTCTTGCATGCAAAGAAGGTGAAAAAACTTATTGTTTTGTAATTTTAGCTCTTGTGCAGGCTCTTCAACTAGATGAGCATGACTCCAATGTCCAACAAGGAAAAATGCATTTTAGAAGGAGACATTGATGCCCTATTGCTTGCAATAGGTAACGAGTATAATGAAGAAATCTTATCTCCACTGGAGGAGCTTGTATGGCAGAGTATCATTTGGATGCCTTCAAAGTCCAAGGAGGGCTGCCTGATCAGATATTTGAAGAATAGCAAAGAGTTGCCTCTAATTATGCATGTACTAGAATATGAGGAAGGGTTTCAAGATCTCTCCATTCAACCCATGAACATCAAGGAGTTGTCTCTAATTATGCATGCACCAGAATGTAAGGAAGGGTTGCAAGATATCTCCAATCCGCCCATGCATGTGCTAGAGTCAAAAATTATGGAGGAGGCTATTATTTAAAAGGAAGGTGAAAAATCAAAGTTCAAATTTTCAGTCATCTTCTTCTCATGGTTTCCCTTTTCTTTTAGAAAGTTAAATGCATGGATCCATATTTTGAGAAAAGGAAGTTATTTTCCCCAACCAGTCAATGGTTTTGTGTAACCTAACTCTACATCACTAAGTAGAGTAGGTTAGGGTAGGTTTATTTTCTACAAATAAGTGCTTTGCACATGCTTTTCTTATACAATTTGTTGCTTCCAAGATCTCTTGCAGATATTTTGACTTTCAGAAGTTAAAGACCTCTTTGCATGCATCATGCAAAACATGGGCTAAAAAGATGGAGAACCAACTAGTGCATAATGGTCACATGGAAGACTAAGATGGACAGCAAGGTATCATCTATGGAGATCAGCAAAACAATAGGTCTGGATATCAGTAGAGTATTAGCTCTGGAGATGAATAGCAAGTATCAGCTCCAGAGATTAGCAGAGTATCAGCTCCAAAGATTAGCAGCACACCAACTCTAGGGATCAACAGGGTATAAGCTCCAGAAATTATCAAAATGGCAAATCCAAAGATCATTAGAACTGCTCTGGAAAACACTAGAACAACAACTATAAGGCATCTCCAGAGCAACTGCAATAAAAGCAAAGAGGTTAGCTCAAAAAGACGATTATGAAGTGCAGGAGGACCTGCAACCTCTTAAGTGTGGGGGAGATGATGAGACCATAAAGTTTCTCATCTTTAGTCAAATAAAAGCATATATTTTCTTTTCATTAAATTAGTTTTTGAAGTGGACTTGAGTATGGGTTTGAAGACTTTTAGCTAAATATCAAATAAACTTGTCTAAATGCAACAATCAATGCCATGCATGAGTTTATCTTGATATTACATGTTCACCTCGAGATCAAAAATTATTTTATCAATAAAGTGAAGAGAAAGTCTATTTTATGTTAAGTCGTAGAGTTTTAGAGTTGCAAAGCTTCGAAGATACATAGAGCTCCAGAGATGGACAAAGCTTTGGAGATGGATAGAGCTCTGGAGATGTATTGAGCGCCCGAGATGGACAGAGCTCTAGAGATGTATAGAGCTCTGGAGATGGACAGAGCTCTAGAGATGCACAGAGCACCGGAGATGTAGAAGCCAAAAAGGTAGTTTCTGTAAAACTATGATATCTCTCTCATTTCTTAATGAAATTTAGAAATTCAAAATGATCTGGAAAGAGGGATGTTAGTGGAACAAAACCTAGAAATAATTTGAGGAGATCTAGTAAAACAAATAAGTAGTTTATGACAGAAGTTGACTGTTACAAAGAGCTGGAGATGCACAGAGCGCCGGAGATGCAGAAGTCAAAAAGGTAGTTTCAGTAAAACTGCAATATCTCACTCATTTCTTAATGAAAATTAGAATTTCAAAATGAGACAAAGATCTTAAAGAGAGTGGAACAGATCCATGAAGGTGTTTTGAAGAGATTCATTAAAATGAATAAATGTTTAATTATAATTTGATTGTTACAGAGCGCGAAGATGTAGAATAGAAAAGTCAAGAAAACTAGTTTTAGTAAACTACAATATCTCTCTCATTTCTTAATAAAATTTAAAAATTCAAAATGATCTACAAAGATGAAAGTTAGAGGAACAAAACCCAGAAATCATTTGAGGAGATATATTTAAAAAAATGACTAGTTTATGATAGAATTTGACTATTTTGCAAGCTCTTGAGATGTTCTAGAAATAATTTATGAAGTTGTTGCAGATTCTTCCAATCTACCAACACACACTCCAAGATTTTCTGAAGGATAGATTGACTATAATTACTCCTAAATTAATGGATCTAATTATGAGTAATTATTCCATGCAAAGAATACACACTTAGTGTCATTGCATGTCTTTCTAAAAGAATGCATGTTATACCTTGTAATTAGCAATTGTATAATCAGTTAACTAAATGAATAAGTTTAGTTAACTAGATAAATAAGTTTAGTTAGCTACATGAATAAGTTCTCTACTCTAAAGAGACTCTCAATTAGAATTTAATAACAATAGTTATATATAGAGAACTATGGCATAGAATAGAGGAGGGGAAGTTGTAAAAGAATTGTTTTAAAGAAAAAGAAGAACTATGTTTTTCTTCAGCAGCATGTACTTTGGATCTTGAAGGTTTTGAATAAAATAAGTTGATCTACAAATTTGTTGATTGCTGGAATTGATTAGTCTCTCTAGAGGAAGGAGCACGGGTGCACTCCAACCAAAGGGTAGAGACTACATTGCTTAGTTTCATTATTTGTTTTGTTGTTCTACAGTTTCTTTATTCAGAATTACTTTTGTTGTTCTTGCTTTATTCTAGAATTAGATCAGCTGCTCAAGATATTGCTTTCCTTAGATTAAATTGTTTTTTTTCAGCAGAGTTAAACCCTAGTTTGTTTCATGCAATTGTTGTCAATTCACTTTTTGTAGAAAAGATTGCCATGAAAGTTATTCCTTCTCCCTTTTGCATACAACCATGGACACCACCTTGGATTGATATTATTAAAATTAAATGATGAGGACTGCAAGGACCCTCGTCATTTTTGGTGTCGTTGCCGGGGATAGGTGTCATTAGGGAGGTGCTGTTGATCTGGTGACAGCAAGTCAAAAATAGGGGAAAATCAATTTGGTAGTCTTTTTAGGTTTATTGTTTTGAAGTCTAGTTTCATTATAGGTAGATAAAAGAAGTTTCGTAAGAGAGATCTATATGCCAAAAACCTCCCCAAACAATAGATCCAAATATTAAGGTTCTTGCATACAAAGAAGGTGAAAAATCTTATTGTTTTGTAATTTTAGCTCTTGTGCAGCCTCTTCAACTGGATGACCATGACTCCAATGTCCAACAAGGAAAAATCTATTTTAGAAGGAGACATTGATGCCCTATTGCTTGCAATAGGTAACGAGTATAATGAAGAAATCTTATCTCCACTAGAGGAGCTTGTATGGCAGAGTATTATTTAGATGCCTTCAAAGTCCAAGGAGGGGTGCCCGATCAGATATTTGAAGAACAACAAGGAGTTGCCTCTAATCATGCATGTACTAGAATATGAGGAAGGGTTTCAAGATCTCTTCAATCAACCCATGAACAGCAAGGAGCTGTCTCTAATTATGCATGCACCAGAATGTAAGGAAGGGTTACAAGATCTCTCCAATCAGCCTGTGCATGTGCTAGAGTCAGAAATTATGGAGGAGGCTATTATTTCAAAGGAATGTGAAGCATCAAAGTTTAAATTTTCAGTCATCTTCTTCTCATGGTTTTCCTTTTCTTTTAGAAAGTTAAAATGTTGGATCCATATTTTAAGAAAAAGAAGTTATTTTCCCCAACCAGTTAATGGTTTTGTGTAACCTAACTCTACATCACTAAGTAGAGTAGGTTAGGGCAGGATTATTTTCTACAAATAAGTGCTTTGCACATGCTTTTTCTATACAATTTGTTGCTTCCAAGAACTCTTGCAGATATTTTGGCTTTCAGAAGTTGAAGACCTCTTTGCATGCATCATGCAAAACATGGGCTAAAAAGATGGAGAACTAATTGGTGCATAATGGTCACATGGAAGACTAAGATGGACAACAAGGTATCATCTATGGAGATCAACAGAACAATAGGTCTGGAGATCAACAGAGTATTAGCTCCAGAGATGAACAAGTATCAGCTCCAAACATCAGTAGAGTATCAGCTCTAAGGATTAGCAGCACACCAACTCCAAGGATCAACAGGGTATAAGCTCCAGAGATTATCAAAATGACAAATCGAAAGATCATTAGAACTGCTCCAAAAAACACCAGAACAACAACTATAAGGCATCTCCAGAGCAACTGCAATAAAAGCAAAGAGGTTAGCTCAAAAAGATGATTATGAAGTGCAGGATGACCTATAACCTCTTAAGTGTGGGGGAGATGATGAGACCATAAAGTGTCTCATCTTTAGTCAAATAAAAGCATATATTTTCTCTTCATTAAATTAGTTTTTGAAGTGGACTTGAGTATGGGTTAGAAGATTTTTAGCTAAATATCAAATAAACTTGTCTAAATGTAACAATCAATGCCATGCATGAGTTTATTTTGATATTACATGTTCACCTCGAGATCAGTAATTAATTTATCAATAAAGTGAAGAGAAAGTCTATTTTATGTTAAGTTGTAGAGTTTTAGTGTTGCAGAGCTTCGAAGATACGTAGAGCTCCGGAGATGCACAGAGCTCCAGAGATGCACCGAGCGCCAGAGATGGACAGAGCTTCAGAGATGCACAGAGCTTCGAAGATGGACAGAGCTTCGAAGATGCATAGAGCACTGGAGATCACAGAGCTCTGGAGATGCACGTAGCGTCGAAGATGCATAGAGCACCGGAGATGTAGAAGTCAAAAAGGTAGTTTCAGTAAAACTGCGATATCTCTCTCATTTCTTAATGAAATTTAAAAATTTAAAATGATCTGGAAAGCTGAAAGTTAGAGGAACAAAACCTAGAAATCATTTGAGGAGATCTGGTAAAACAAATGAGTAGTTTATGACAGAAGTTGACTATTACAGAGTGTTGGAGATGCAAAAAATGCCGAAGATGCAGAAGTCAAAAAGATAGTTTCAGTAAAACTGCAATATCTCACTCATGTCTTAATGAAAATTAGAATTTTAAAATGAGCCAGAAAGCTTAAAGAGAGATGAACAAATCTATGAAGGTGGTTTGAAGAGATTCATTAAAATAAATAAATGGTTAATGATATAAGTTGACTGTCACAGAGCGCGAAGATGCAGAATAGAAAAGTCAATAAAAATAGTTTTAGTAAACTACAATATCTATCTCATTTCTTAATGAAATTTAGAAATTCAAAATGATCTGGAAAGCTGGAAGTTAGTGAAACAAAACCCAGAAAGAATTTGAGGAGATATAGTAAAAAAATGAGAAGTTTATGACAGAAGTTGACTGTTTTGCAAGCTCTTGAGATGTTCTAGAAATAATTTATGAAGTTGTTGCGGATTCTTCCAATCTACTAACACACACTCCAAGATTTTCTGAAGGATAGATTGACTATAATTACTCCTAAATTAATAGATCTAATTATGAGTAATTATTCCATGCAAAGAATACACACTTAGTGTCATTGCAAGTCTTTCTAAAAGACTGCATGTTTTACCTTGTAATCAACAATTATATAATGAGTTAACTAAATGAATAAGTTTAGTTAACTAGATAAATAAGTTTAGTTAGTTGCATGAATAAGTTCTCTACTCTAGAGAGACTCTCAATTAGAATTTAATAACTATAGTTATATATAGAGAACTATGGCGTAGAATAGAAAAGGGGAAGTTGTAAAAGAATTGTTTTGAAGAAAAAGAAGAACTCTAGTTTTTTTTCAGCAGCATGTACTTTGGATCTTGGAGGTTTTGAACAAAAGAATTTGTTCTACAAATTTGTTGATTGCTAGAATTGATTAGTCTCTCTAGAGGAAGGACCAAGGGCCCACTCCAACCGAAGGGCAGAGACTACATTGCTTAGTTTCATTAGTTGTTTTGTTGTTCAGCAGTTTCCTTATTCAGAATTACTTTTGTTGTTCTTGCTTTATTCCAGAATTAGATCAGCTACTCAAGATATTGCTTTCCTTAGATTAAATTATATTTTTCAGCAGAGTTAAACCCTAGTCTGTTTCATACAATTGTTGTCAATTCACTTTTTGTAGAAAAGATTAGCATGCAAGTTATTCCTTCTACCTTTTGCATACAGCCATGGACACTGCCTTGGATTGATATTATTAAAATTAAATGATGATGACTGCAACAACCCTCATCATTTTGGCACCATTGCCCGGGATAGGTGTCATTAGGGAGGTTCTGTTGATTTGGTGACAGTAGGTCAAAAAGAGGGGAAAATCAGTTTGGTAGTCTTTTTAGGTTTATTGTTTTGAAGTCTAGTTTCATCATAGGTCGATAAAAGAAGTTCCCCAAGAGAGATCTGTATGTCAAAAACCCCCCGAAACAACAGATCCAAATATTAAGGTTCTTGCATGCAAAGAAGGTGAAAAATCTTACTGTTTTGTAATTTTAGCTCTTGTACAGCATATTCAACTGGATGACCATGACTCCAATGTCCAACAAGGAAAAATGTATTTAAGAAGGAGACATTGATGCCATATTGCTTGCAATAGGTAACGAGTATAATGAAGAAATCTTATTTCCACTGAAGGATCTTGTATGGCAGAGTATTATTTGGATGCCTTCAAATTCCAAGGAGGGCTTCTCGATCAGATATTTGAAGAATAGCAAGGCGCTGCCTCTAATCGTGCATGTTCCAAAATATGAGGAATGGTTTCAAGATCTCTCCAATCAGCCCATGAATAGCAAGGAGCTGTCTCTAATTATGCATGCACCAGAATGTAAGGAAGGGTTGCAAGATCTCTACAATCAGCCCATGCATGTGCTAGAGTCAGAAATTATGGAGGAGGCTATTATTTCAAAGGAAGGTGAAACATCAAAGTTCAAATTTTCAGTCATCTTCTTCTCATGGTTTTTAGAAAGTTAAATGCATGGATCTATATTTTGATAAAAGGAAGTTATTTTCCCTAACCAATCAATGGTTTTGTGTAACCTAACTCTACATCACTAAGTAGAGTAGGTTAGGGTAGGTTTATTTTCTGCAAATAAGCACTTTGCACATGCTTTTTCTATACAATTTGCTGCTTCCAAGAACTCTTGCAGATATTTTGGCTTTTAGAAGTTGAAGACCTCTTTGCATGCATCATGCAAAACATGGGCTAAAAAGATGGAGAACCAGCTGGTGCATAATGGTCACATGGAAGACTAAGATGGACAGCAAGGTATCATCTATGGAGATCAGTAGAACAATAGGTCTGGAGATCACCAGAGTATTAGCTCTAGAGATGAATAAGTATCAGCTCCAGAGATCAGCAAAGTATCAGCTCTAAAGATTAGAAGCACACCAACTCCATGGATCAACAGGGTATAAGCTCCAAAAATTATCAAAATGGCAAATCCAAAGATCATTAGAACTGCTCCAGAAAACACCAGAACAACAACTATAAGGCATCTCCAGAGCAATTGCAATAAAAGCAAAGAGGTTAGCTCAAAAAGATGATTATGAAGTGCAGGAGGACCTATAACCTCTTAAGTGTGGGGGAGATGATGAGACCATAAAGTGTCTCATCTTTAGTCAAATAAAAGCATATATTTTCTCTTCATTAAATCAATTTTTGAAGTAGACTTGAGTATGGGTTTGAAGATTTTTAGCTAAACATCAAATAAACTTGTCTAAATGCAACAATCAATGCCATGCATGAGTTTATCTTAATATTACATATTCACCTCGAGATCAACAATTATTTTGTCAATAAAGTGAAGAGAGTCTATTTTATGTTAAGTTACAAAGTTTTAGAGTTCTAGAGCTCCGAAGATACATAAAGCTCCAGAGATGGACAGAGCTCCAGAGATGCACAAGTTAGAGGAACAAAACCTAGAAGTTAGAGGAACAAAAACTAGAAATCATTTGAGGAGATCTGGTAAAACAAATGAGCAGTTTATGATAGAAGTTGACTGTTACAGAATGTTGGAGATGTACAGAGCGCTGGAGATGCAGAAGTCAAAAAGGTAGTTTCAGTAAAACTGTAATATCTCACTCATTTCTAAATGGAAATTAGAATTTCAAAATAAGCTAGAAATATAAAAGAGAGAGGAACAAATCTATGAAGGTATTTTGAAGAGATTCATTAAAATGAATAAACAGTTAATGATATAAGTTGACTATCACAGAGCGCGAAGATGCAAAACAAAAAAGTCAAGAAAACTAGTTTTAGTAAAACTACGATGTCTCTCTCATTTCCTAATGAAATTTAGAAATTGAAAATCATCTGGAAAGCTAGAAGATAGGAACAAAACCCAGAAATCATTTGAGGAGATATAGTAAAACAAATGAGCAGTTTATGACAGAAGTTGATTGTTCAGCAAGCTCTTGAGATGTTCTAGAAATAATTTATGAAGTTGTTGCAGATTCTTCCAATCTACCAACACACACTCCAAGATTTTTTTAAGGATAAATTGACTATAATTACTCCTAAATTAATGGATCTAATTATGAGTAATTATTCTATGCAAAGCATACACACTTAGTGTCATTGCATGTCTTTCTAAAAGACAACATGTTTTGCCTTGTAATCAGCAATTCTATAATTAGTTAACTAAATGAATAAGTTTAGTTAACTACATAAATAAGTTTAGTTAGCTGCATGAATAAGTTCTCTACTGTAGAGAGACTCTCAATTAGAATTTAATAACCATAGTTATATATAAAGAACTATGGTGTAGAATAGAGGAGGGGAAGTTGTAAAAGAATTGTTTTGAAGAAAAAGAACTGTGTTTTTTTCAGCAGCATGTACTTTGGATCTTGAAAGTTTTGAATAAAAGAAATTGTTCTACAAATTTGTTGATTACTAGAATTGATTAGTCTCTCTATAGGAAGGAGCAAGGGCCCACTCCAACTGAAGGGCAGAGACTACATTGCTTAGTTTCATTAATTGTTTTGTTGTTCTGTAGTTTCTTTATTTAGAATTACTTTTGTTGTTCTTGCTTTATTCCATAATTAGATCAGCTACTCAAGATATTGCTTTCCTTAGATTAAATTGTCTTTTCAGCAAAGTTAAACCCTAGTCTATTTCATGCAATTATTGCTAATTCCCTTTTTGTAGAAAAGATTGCCATGCAAGTTTTCACTGCCTTGGATTGATATTATTAAAAATAAATGATGAGGACTGCAATGACCCTAATCATTTTTGGCTTCGTTGCCGGGGATAGGTGTCATTAGGGAGTTGTTGTTGATCTGGTGATAGCAGGTCAAAAAGAGGGGAAAATTAGTTTGGTAGTCTTTTTAGGTTTATTGTTTTGAAGTCTAGTTTCATCATAGGTGGATAAAAGAAGTTCCCCAAGAGAGATCTGTATACCAAAAACCTCCCCAAACAATAGATCCAAATATTAAGGTTCATGCATGCAAAGAAGGTGAAAACTCTTATTGTTTTGTAATTTTAGCTCTTGTATAGCCTCCTCAACTGAATGACCATGGCTCCAATGTCCAACAAGGAAAAATGCATTTTAGAAGGAGACATTGATGCCCTATTGCTTGCAATAGGTAACGAGTATAATGAAGAAATCTTATCTCCATTAGAGGAGCTTGTATGGCAAAGTATTATTTGGATGCCTTCAAAGTCCAGGGAGGGCTGCCCAATTAGATATTTGAAGAACAGCAAGGCGCTACCTCTAATCATGCATGTATAGGAATATGAGGAATGGTTTCAAGATCTCTCCAATCAACCCATGAACAGCAAGGAGTTGTCTCTAATTATGCATGCACCAGAATGTAAGGAAGAGCTACAAGATCTCTCCAATCAGCCCATGCATGTGCTAGAGTCAGAAATTATGGAGGAGGCTATTATTTCAAAGGAAGGTGAAGCATCAAAGTTCAAATTTTCAGTCATCTTTTTCTCATGGTTTTCCTTTTCTTTTAGAAAGTTAAATGCATGGATCCATATTTTGAGAAAAGGAAGTTATTTTCCCTAACCAATCAATGGTTTTGTGTAACCTAACTCTACATCACTAAGTAGAGTAGGTTAGGGTAGATTTATTTTATGCAAATAAGTGCTTTGCACATGCTTTTTCTATACAATTTGTTTCTTCCAAGAACTCTTGCAGATATTTTGGCATCATGCAAAACATGGGCTAAAAAGATGGAGAACCAACTAGTGCATAATGGTCACATGGAAGACTAAGATGGACAGCAAGGTATCATCTATGGAGATCAGTAGAACAATAGGTCTGGAGATGAGAAGAGTATTAGCTCCAGAGATGAACAACAAGTATCAGCTCTAGAGATCAGCAGAGTATCAGCTCTAAAGATTAGGAGCACACCATCTCCATGGATCAACAAGGTATAAGCTCCAGAGATTATCAAAATGGCAAATCCAAAGATCATTAGAACTGCTCCAGAAAACACCAGAACAACAACTATAAGGCATCTCCAGAGCAACTGCAATAAAAGCAAAGAGGTTAGCTCAAAAAGATGATTATGAAGTGCAGGAGGACCTGCAACCTCTTAAGTGTGGGGGAGATGATGAGACCATAAAGTGTCTCATCTTTAGTCAAATAAAAGCATATATTTTCTCTTCATTAAATCAATTTTTGAAGTGGACTTGAGTATGGGTTTGAAGATTTTTAGCTAAATATCAAATAAACTTGTCTAAATGCAACAATCAATGCCATGCATAGGTTTATCTTGATATTACATGTCCACCTTGAGATCAGTAATTATTTTATCAATAAAGTGAAGAGAAAGTCTATTTTATGTTAAGTTGTAGAGTTTTAGAGTTGCAGAGCTTCGAAGATACATAGAGCTCTGGAGATGCACAGAGCTCCAGAGATGCACCGAGCATCAGAGATGGACAGAGCTCTAGAGATGTATAGAGCTCCAAAGATGGATAAAGCTCTGGAGATGCACAGAGCTCTGGAGATGCACAGAGCGCTAGAGATGTAGAAGTCAAAAAGGCAGTTTCAGTAAAACTATGATATCTCTCTCATTTCTTAATGAAATTTAGAAATTCAAAATGATCTGGAAAGCTTGAAGTTAGAGGAACAAAACCTAGAAATCATTTGAGGAGATCTAGTAAAAAATGAGTAGTTTATGATAGAAGTTGACTGTTATAGAGCACTGGAGATGTACAGAGCATCGAAGATGCAGAAGTCAAAAAGGTAGTTTAAGTAAAACTGCAATATCTCACTCATTTCTTAATGGAAATTAGAATTTCAAAATAAGCTAAAAATCTTAAAGAGAGAGGAACAAATCTATGAAGGCATTTTGAAGAGATTCATTAAAATGAATAAATGGGTAATGATATAAGTTGACTGTCATAGAACGCAAAGATGCAAAACAGAAAAGTCAAGAAAACTAGTTTTAGTAAAACTGAAATGTCTCTCTCATTTCTTAATGAAATTTAGAAATTCAAAATGATCTGGAAAGATGGAAGATAGAGGAACAAAACTTAGAAATCATTTGAGGAGATATAGTAAAACAAATGAGCAGTTTATGACAGAAGTTGATTGTTCTGTAACCTCTTGAGATGTTCTAGAAATAGTTTATGAAGTTGATGCAGATTCTTCCAATCTACCAACACACACTTCAAGATTTTCTGAAGGATAGATTGACTATAATTACTCCTAACTTAATGGATCTAATTATGAGTAATTATTCCATTCAAACAATACACACTTAGTGTCATTGCATGTCTTTCTAAAAGACTACATGTTTTACCTTGTAATCAACAATTGTATAATTAGTTAACTAAATGAATAAGTTTAGTTAACTAGATAAATAAGTTTAGTTAGCTGCACGAATAATTTCTCTACTCTAGAGAGACTCTCAATTAGAATTTAATAACCATAGTTATATATAGAGAACTATGGCGTAGAATAGAGGAGGGGAAGTTGTAAAAGAATTGTTTTGAAGAAAAAGAAGAACTGTGTTTTTTTCAGTAGCATGTACTTTGGATGTTAAAGGTTTTGAATAAAAGAAGTTGTTCTACAAATTTGTTGATTGCTGGAATTGATTAAGTCTCTCTAGAGGAAGGAGCAAGGGCCCACTCCAACTGAAGGGCAGAGACTATATTGCTTAATTTCATTAGTTGTTTTGCTGTTCTGCAAGTTCTTTATTTAGAATTACTTTTGTTGTTCTTGCTTTATTCCATAAATAGATCAGCTGCTCAAGATATTGCTTTCCTTAGATTAAATTGTCTTTTTCAGCAGAGTTAAACCCTAGTCTATTTCATGCAATTGTTGTCAATTACCTTTTTGTAGAAAAGATTGCCATGCAAATTATTCCTTCTCCCTTTTGCATACAAACATGGACACTGTCTTGGATTGATATTATTAAAAATAAATCATGAGGACTGCAATGACCCTCATCATTTTTGGCGCCGTTGCCAGGGATAGGTGTCATTAGGGAGGTGTTGTTGATCTGGTGATAATAGGTCAAAAAGAGGGGAAAATTAGTTTGGTAGTCTTTTTAGGTTTATTGTTTTGAAGTCTAGTTTCATCATAGGTGGATAAAACAAGTTCCCCAAGAGAGATCTGTATGCCAAAAACCTCCCCAAACAACAGATCCAAATATTAAGGTTCTTGCATGCAAAGAAGGTGAAAAATCTTATTATTTTGTAATTTTAGCTCTTGTGCAGCCTCTTCAACTGAATGACCATGACTCCAATGTCTAACAAGGAAAAATGCATTTTAGAAGGAGACATTGATGCCCTATTGCTTGCAATAGGTAACGAGTATAATGAAGAAATTTAATCTCCACTGGAGGAGATTGTATGGCAGAGTATTATTTGGATGCCTTCAAAGTCCAAGGAGGGTTGCCCAATAAGAGATTTGAAGAACAACAAGGAGCTACCTCTAATCATGCATGTACTAGAATATGAGGAATGGTTTCAAGATCTCTCCAATCAGCCCATGAATAACAAGGAGTTGTCTCTAATTATGCATGCACCAAAATGTAAGGAAGGGTTGTAAGATCTCTCCAATCAGCCCATGCATGTGCTAGAGTCAGAAATTATGGAGGAGGCTATTATTTCAAAGGAAGGAAAAGCATCAAAGTTCAAAATTTCAGTCATCTTCTTCTCATGGTTTTCCTTTTCTTTTATAAAGTTAAATGCATGGATACATATTTTGAGAAAAGGAACTTATTTTCGCCAACCAGTCAATGGTTTTGTGTAACTTAACTCTACATCACTAAGTAAAGTAGGTTAGGGTAGGTATATTTTCTGCAAACAAGTACTTTGCACATGCTTTTTCTATACAATTTGCTACTTCCAAGAACTCTTGTAGATATTTTAGTTTTCAGAAGTTGAAGACCTCTTTGCATGCATCATGCAAAACATGGGCTAAAAAGATGGAGAACCAATTGGTGCATTATGGTCACATGGAAGACTAAGATGGATAGCAAGGTATCATCTATGGAGATCAGTAGAACAATAGGTCTAGAGATCAGCAGAGTAGTAGCTCTAGAGATTAACAAGTATCAGCTCCAAAGATCAACAAAGTATCAGCTCTAAAGATTAGCAGCACACCAACACTAGGGATCAACAAGGTATAAGCTCTATAGATTATCAAAATGGCAAATCCAAAGATCATTAGAACTGCTCCAGAAAACACCAGAACAACAACTATAAGGCATCTCCAAAGCAACTGCAATAAAAGGAAAGAGGTTAGCTCAAAAAGACGATTATGAAGTGCAGGAGGACCTGCAACCTCTTAAGTGTGGGGGAGATGATGAGACCATAAAAGTGTCTCATCTTTAGTCAAATAAAAGCATATATTTTCTCTTCATTAAATCAATTTTTGAAGTGGACTTGAGTATGGGTTTGAAGATTTTTAGCTAAATATCAAATAAACTTGTCTAAATGTAACAATCAATGCCATGCATGAGTTTATCTTGATATTACATGTTCACCTCAAGATCAACAATTATTTTATCAATAAAGTGAAGAGAAAGTCTATTTTATGTTAATTTGCAGAGTTTTAGAGTTCCAGAGCTCTGAAGATACACAAAGCTCCGAAGATGGACAGATCTCCGGAGATGCACCGAGTGCCGAAGATGGATAGAGCTCCAAAGATGCATAGAGCTCCAGAGATGGACAAATCTCTAGAGATGCATAGAGTGCCAGAGATGAACAAAGCTCCAGAGATGCACAAAGCACTAGAGATGCACAGAGCGTCATAGATGTAGAAGTCAAAAAAGTAGTTTCAGTAAAACTGCGATATCTCTCTCATTTCTTAATGAAATTTAGAAATTCAAAATGATCTAGAAAGATGGAAGTTAGAGGATCAAAACTCAAAAATAATTTGAGGAGATCTAGTAAAACAAATGAGTAGTTTATGACAGAAGTTGACTATTACAGAGTGTCGAAGATGCACAAAGCGCCGGAGATGCAGAAGTCAAAAAGGTAGTTTCAGTAAAACTACAATAGCTCACTCATTTCTTAATGAAAATTAAAATTTCAAAATGAGATAGAAAGCTTAAAGAGAGAGGAACAAATATATGAAGGAATTTTGAAGAGATTCATTAAAATTAATAAATGATTAATGATATAAGTTGACTGTTACAGAGTGTGAAGATGCAGAACAGAAAAGTCAAGAAAACCAGTTTTAGTAAAACTATGATATCTCTCTTAGTTCTTAATAAAATTTAGAAATTCAAAATGATCTAGGAAGATGGATGTTAATGGAACAAAACCCAATAATTATTTGAGGAGATATAGTAAAACAGATGAGCAGTTTATGACAGAAGTTGACTGTTCTGCAAGCTCTTGAGATGTTCCAGAAATAATTTATGAAGTTGCTCTTGATTCTTCCAATCTACCAACACACACTCTGAGATTTTCTAAAGGATAGATTGACTATAATTACTCCTAAATTAATGGATCTAATTATGAGTAATTATTCCATGCAAAGAATACACACTTAGTATTATTGCATGTCTTTCTAAAAGATTGCATGTTTTGCCTTGTAATCAGCAATTGTATAATCAGTTAACTAAATGAATAAGTTTAGTTAACTAGATAAATAAGTTTATTTAGCTACATGAATAAGTTCTCTACTCTAGAGAGACTCTCAATTAGAATTTAATAACCATAGTTATATATAGAGAACTATGGCGTAGAATAGAGGAGGGGAAGTTGTAAAAGAATTATTTTGAAGAAAAAGAAGAACTCTATTTTTTTTTAGTATCATGTACTTTGGATCTTGAAGGTTTTGAATAAAAGTAGTTGTTCTACAAATTTTTTGATTACTGGAATTGATTAGTCTCTCTAGAGGAAGGAGTAAGGGCCCACTCCAACCGAAGGGCAGAGACTACATTGCTTAGTTTCATTAGTTGTTTTGTTGTTCTACAGTTTCTTTATTCAAAATTACTTTTGTTGTTCTTGCTTTATTCCAGAATTAGATCAGTTGCTCAAGATATTGCTTTCCTTAGATTAAATTGTCTTTTTCAGCAGAGTTAAACCCTAGTCTATTTGATGCAATTGTTGTCAATTCCCTTTTTGTAGAAAAGATTGACATGCAAGTTATTCCTTCTCCCTTTTGCATACAACCATGGACACTGCCTTGGATTGATATTATTAAAATTAAATGATGAGGACTGCAATGAGCCTCATCACTTTACAACTCATAAGGACTTCAAAGTCTATCAGATAGATGTGAAATCTACATTCTTGAATGGAGAATTAGATGAGGAAGTATACATTGAACAAATAGAAGGCTTTTAGTTATTAGATGATCCAAATATGGTCTGCATATTGAAGAAGGCATTGTCGACTCAAACAAGCTCCTAGAGCTTGGTATGCAAGGTTGGATAGGTAATTGCTACAACAAAGTTTCAAAAAGGGCACCGCAAATAGCATTTTTTATTTAAAAGTTGAAGAAAAGCAAATCTTGATTATGGAGGTATATGTTGATGATATAATATTTGGAGGTAATGAAGGTATGTGCAAGAGATTTACAAAAGAGATGCAAAAAGAATTTGAAATTCAATGTGTGGGGAAATGAATTTTTCCTTGGGTTACAAATCAGTCAATTAGAAAAAGGTATCTTCATTTCACAGTCAAAGTATGCTAAGGAAATGTTGAATAAGTTTGGAATGGAAGACTCCAAACCAGTGTGCACTCCCATGAGTACTGGTTGTAAGTTAAGAAAAGATGATTAATCTCCTAAGGTTGATCAGAGCAAGTACAAATCAATGATTGATGGATTGTTATACTTGACTGCTACTAGATTGCATATCATGCATGTAGTTTACCTTGTGGCTAGATTTCAAGCAGATCCCAGAGAGTCACGTGTTTTAGCAGTAAAGAGGATATTCAGATATTTAAAAGGCACTCTGGAGTTTGGCCTATGGTATCTCAAGGATACTGATTTCTCCTTGAGTGCATATACAGATGTAGATTGGGCAAGATGTACAAATGATAGAAGAATTACAAGAGGTGGTGCTTTCTTTTTGGAAAGAAGACTTGTCTCATGGTTAAGTAAGAAGAAGGGCTTAGTGTCATTATCTACTGCAAAGGCAGAGTACATTGCAACAGCATCTTGCTGCACACAGGTGTTATGGATGAAGCAAACATTGAAGGCTATCAAAGTGTCATATGATGAACCTATTCCTATCTTATGTGATAACACAAGTGCTATCAAAATTTCAAAGAATTCAATAATGAATTCAAGGACAAAGCATATTTCAATCTGGCATCACTTCCTAAGAGAGAAGGTTGCAAAGAATTAGGTGAAATTGGAGTAGAGTATGTGCCTACCAAGGATCAAGTTGCAGACATCTTTACAAAGGCTCTTCCTAAGGATACCTTTGAGTATCTAAGGCAAAAGTTAGGGGTTATTACCCCTCCTTCTCTTAAGTAGATGCATAACTGTGTGCATCTATCCAGGAAGCATTTCAAGATACATTTTTTGTCCTAGATTGATGTTGAAGGCTACTTCTTAGGGGGAGTAGGTAGTGATACTATTGATTGGTGCAGTCAGATGGAGCATATCTTATGACCTTAAAGGGGAGAGTGCAGAAAAGTGAGAATAGTGGAAATAGAGCAGGTACTTGCTAGTGTTGCAGTTATTTCCCTTTTCCATTTATGTCAAAGGGGGAGAGAGTTAGAGTGGCTGAAAAACCATAGTATAAGAAAGTGTGTGAAGAGTAGGAATTGCTCCAGTCAGGGGGAGTAATACTGAGTTGTTGATTGATTGCTTTAGGTCTTGATGGTTTTTCAAAGAGTTGGTGTTGCAATCAATGACAAAAG
Organism: Cunninghamia lanceolata; assembly: GCA_027924645.1. Taxonomy (NCBI): domain Eukaryota; kingdom Viridiplantae; phylum Streptophyta; class Pinopsida; order Cupressales; family Cupressaceae; genus Cunninghamia; species Cunninghamia lanceolata. The sequence goes on along the minus strand of BSBN01000604.1, from coordinate 4,576,905 downwards.
GGGAGATTGTTAGAAACTTGTTAGTGTTGTCATTGATGTCAACCTCCAGCAGATGGTTCACTTGGTTTCCAAGTGCTTTTGAGAAATTTTGATAAAAAGGTATGCAGTGTGATAAAGGTGCTCTCAGTGTTGTGCTTCAGGCATTTCTTCTTAGTTGAAGATATACTTGTGTGGTTTGGAAGTATTGATTAGAGGTGTTCAAAGGTGCTATATCCAGAGTTTTAGTTTCTAGATCATGTGGAAGTGAAAGATGTGTTTTATAGAGTGTTTTCTTGTGTAGAAGACTGTATGGGAGAAATGAGATTGCTCTACATTTCTCCACATTGAGGTTTCTTTTCATGCAGATCTAGGGATGTGCTTATGCAATCTACATCTACCTTCCCTTGAAGTATCTAGTGATGGGTTGCTCCATAGGTTCAGGTATTGTGTTGGTGTTCAGAGGTAGTGGATCCTAATGTGTAGATTGAAGACATTCTTTATTTGAAGAGGTTGCAGAAGTGTTGCAAGAGATTTTGATGGTGTTGAATATTGTGGAAAGGTGTGTGGATGTTGTAGAGTGGTTCTTTATAGTCTGCATGATGTTTTTGGACTGAGAGAAGCATGGATGTTGTCATTAGCTCAGGTTTTGCTGACTTGGCTTACTGGCACCATTTTTTCAGAGGTACCTCATGGATTGTGGATGTCATGACCAGCTTGGTGATACAGATTTGAGTCCTAGTTAACCCTTGATGTGGTCCACTTTCACTTCTTTCCACCATGGAAGTGTTTAATGCTGACCTAATTGGTGTTTCATGTTTAAGGTGCACATGCTTCATTAGGACCAACCTAATTGAGATAGGTCTTGGTTGTAGATGGTATAAATGCAAAATGAAGTCGAGTGGAGTAATGTAGAGAAGAGAATGCAAATGCAAATCAAGGGCAGTGAGTTGTGTGTGAGCTTAAATGCTTATAACTTTGAAATGTAGTAAGTAGAAGGTGTCTACATTTTAGTGTGCTAGAAGTTGTTGGAGGTAGTGAGCTAAAGGTTGCAGATGGCAAGGAGTGGTAGTGGTGGAATTCTCCTATTGCGTTGAGATAGTGAATCTCTCTATAACAATCTTCTTCTTTCTTTTCACTTTTGGGCAGTGAGCCCTTTGCAATGAGCCTATTTGATTTTGGTGTTGTTATTCATATATATGTGGGCTAATCCTCACTGTGGTTTTTTCCTTCTTGGGTTTTCCACGTAAATATGGTGTTCTTATGTGTTTAATGTGTTTGCATTGATGCTTCATATGTTTACATTTTGCTAATGCATAATAAGAGGTTGATGTATGGAATTGCTTTAAGGGTTTAATGTTTTAATACACAACTAATTCACCCCCCTCTCAGTTGTCCTATGCATTCTAACATGTACAACTTCTTGTTAAGTAGGGAAAAGAGAGATGGATACAAAGTATGCGGGTACACTAGATCAAACCCTCCTTTCACTACAACATTCAAGGACATAACTGAACCAAGTCATTACTGGATGGAAGAGGACTCAGCTATTGATTTTGTTCTCTTGTTTGTGGAGGAAAGATGTGATTCAACAAATCCTTTTATCAATCCCTAGGCCAATCAATGTACTAAACCCTAGAATTATGATAATCAACTTATAAAAGAGAAACAAAAACAAGTCAAGATCTGAAAGTACCAGTGTGATCAGTGAGATGTCCAAACATGTCCCTCAAAACCTAAAATATCTGAAGACTCTGGGGCTAGTGCCCGAGTCTAGAAAGTCCTGATCTCAAGAATCTCTGGACTAAAAAAAGTCATAAATGATGCCTTGATGTTGAATCTAGGGTTTATTTTTCCTACTGGACACTACGGCTAGCACCCAAGTCTACTACAAGTGAATTTATGAACTCTATTTTTGGATCCTAAATCTTTAATCCTTAGGCATCCTCCCTATACCTTTACTTCTACAATTCATGCACTTGTAACCTATACACAAGAAGAAAAGGGGTTTGGGGGTTATGGTTTTTAGGGATTTGCCTCGGTCAAATCTCAGGTAAGTATTCAAGCTTTCCCAACATCATTGTTAGAGAGGGAGTGTGTTCTTGTAGGACAAAGGATAAAGATAATCTAAATGATGATGAAATGATTCAAACATAATGATATCACCTTGGTGGTGAAGTCCTTAGGAGGATGAAGATTCTTCAACTCATAAGGATGTTGACGATGATTCCAAATCTGCAATAAACATACTACTAACACAAATCTACAACAAACACAATGAATGCCTTGAATTCACCTTTGCACAATATCATAACATTGCTATCATCATCTTGTAAAAAAATGAATTCAAACACTTGTTTATATATGCTATCCCGTTAAACTTTCACAAATTAATTGAAAGAGATGACAAGAGAGGACCCATTTAAGAGTCCTATGTCAACATACATTTAATTTTACCTCGACCAATCATGGTGGACTTGGGCGTGGGTACCCAAGCCACAAGGTTCCTTTTTGGTTAGGACCTAAGCATTAAATGGGCCTCTAGTTTCCATTTGACATGGGTTTTAGGGGATTTCTCATCAGGATGAATATTTTGCTTTGTAGAGTGTAAACATGGGGACTTAGGAGCTAAACTAGGAGGTAAAAAGGCATGTGTCCACTTTTTACTCCATAACATTTAGCCCCCACTTTAATGTGTGTGTGATCCTATGATTCAACACATGCATTAAAGTACTGACGAAGCATATCAAAACACATCAAACACTAGAATGAAGACACACCCTAAGCTTGAAGGACTATTTCTAGCCCCCAGACTTAGGAAAACATAAGAAAACACTTAACAGTCACATAAGACATAGTGAATATAGTAAAGAAGCATGCAATACATAGAGAAGATAGTGAAAGCACACAATATGTGGAGAAGACAGTGAAAGCAAACAATACATGGAGAAGACATGAGCATAGTCATGCAATACATGAAGTATACATGAAGAGTGAAAGGAAGCTAGGTGTGTAGAAATCGCTTCCTACATTAATCTAATGAGGAGAGATGAGTGCAAATTCAATTTAATATTTATAGTTATAGCTATGTTAACCAACTAACAGAGATATTGTAGAAAACACATACACAAGAATGCAAGATAGAAGAAGAGAGACACAAGATATACGTGGGGAAAACCCTTATGGGTGAAAAACCCCACACTCCAAAACACAACTCAAATGTATTCTATAAACAATGAAGGTTACAATATAGTCACATAGCCAATGCTCTTGCAGGAGTCTTCGATAGTTGTATCTGGAGATGATGTCGTAGCATAACAGTACCTGTTAATCACATAATGCATCACCTCTCCAAAGCACCTATTTATATAGAATATACAAGGCAAAAATAGCTCCACGTTGAGATGGGCGTCCAACATGGCCTTATGGCCCAAAACCCACACCTATGGACACTTGTCCAACACTATAGGATGTTCCTAACACTTGTCAAGTCACTCCATCCCAAAGAGGTCACCTATTCCCAAAATGAGTAATGACAGATGCTCCTACGACTCTTACAATTGTCATAGAATCTATCACAGCTATCATAACTTATAACTGTAAGAGAATCTATCATACACATGCTATAAATAGCATATTCTCTTACATGTCATAACCCACCTTGGGGCACCCAAAGATGCCTTTTTCAAATATGCTTCTCAACACATGTCCATACCTGTCATAGGATCTTCTATTTCCAACTCTTACATGTTATAACTTTGTCATAGGAATCTATCATGACCATTTTGGTCAATATTCCCTTACACACATTCCAAGATGCCGACACATGGAAAAATATTCCTACCACTAAGTGGGATGCCTATCTACTCATGTGAAGACAAATTTACATGTGGTCATATGTCATGTAGGATGACACATCACTGTGCCAACTCCCACAAGATAACATAGGATTTGCATCCTAATTATACAATAGGCAATAAATAAATAAATACAATGAAATAATACAAGGAATTACCAAGGTTGAGACACCTTAATTCCCAAAATTCTCCCACTTGTCGAGGACCTTGTAAGAGCCAATAGAATTAACAGGATTTAACTGAAATAGGTCAAGAGGCCCATAGACTCCAAACACCACCTGAACTTCTTTGTACCCACTGGTTTCGTCAATGCATCTGCAACATTCTTCAAAGTGTCTACCTTCACCAAATTTACCTTCCCATCCTCTACCATGTCTCACATGAAGTGAAACTGTACATCAATATGCTTTGTTCTGGCATGGAAAGTTGGATTCTTCGCAAGACATCACACTCTGATTGTCACAACAAATCGTAATCTATCTTGCATCAACACCAATATCTGAACACAATTTATTAAGCCAAATGGCTTCCTTGCAAGCATGAATTGCTAAGCTTCTGTCATGGACAAAGCAATCACAGGTTGTCGCTTACTCATCCAACTAATTGCACCACTAAACATAGTGAACACATAGGCACTGGTGGATCTCCTATTGTCAATGTCACCTGCCTAATCAAAATCCACAAATCCATGAATACAAATTGAATGCAGAGGTCCTATACCATTACCATGATATCATATGGAATACTCAGAAGTACCCCTCAAATATTTGAACACTCGCTTAACTGCATCCCAATGTACTCATCCAGGATTAGCCATAAATTGGCTAAGGACTCCCACTGCTTGGGCAATGTCTGGTCTTGTGCAGACCATAGCATACATCAAACTACCAATAGCACTAGCATAAGGTACTCTGCTCATGTCCACCTCACTAGGAGATTTTGGACAATCATTAACTGACAACTTTGTCCCTAATGAAACAGGAACACACAATGGTCTACAATCTGCCATGTTGAACCTATCCAACACGATCTTCACATACTTACTCTGGCTTAACCAAAGTTTTCTAATAACTCTGTCTCTTCTGATTTCCATTCCTAGAATGTACCTAGCTGCCCCAAGATTTTTCATCTCAAACTGTACTGACAACTAAGACTTCAAATAAGAAATCATATTCTTACCATTCCCAATCAACAACATATCATCAACATACAATGCAATAATGAGAATGTGATCATTGTCAAACTTGTAAGACACACAATGATCAGATTTTGATCTTAGAAATCCAATGGACAACACAAAGGCATCAAATTTCATATACCACATCCTGGGAGACTACTTCAAACCATACAAAGACTTCTTTAACTTGTAAACTAAATTTTCTTTACCTTTGTCTATGTAATGCTCTGGCTATGACATGTAAATCTCTTCCTCCAAATCACCATGAAGGAAAGCTATCTTCACATCTATCTATTCTACCTCTAAATCATAAGAAGATGTAAGAGATAACAAGAACTGAATGGATGTCAGCTTTGCAATGGGAGAGCAAATTTCACCATAATCAATTCCCTCCACTTGTGAGTACCCCTTTGCAACCAATCTAGCCTTGTACTTTTCAACATTGCCATCTGTACTGAATTTCTTCTTGAAAACCTATTTAAATACAACCGGTTTCCATACTTTAGGAAAAGGCACCAAGTCCCATGTTTTGTTCTTGCCCAAAGAAGCCATCTCATCTTCCATGGCTTCCTTCCAGAAACCTGCATCTTTCATGCCCATAGCCTCTTTCACAGTTCTAGGCTCATCAGTGTTAGCAAGTAAAGTAAAAGCACAACTAGAATCAAGTAATGAATAACCAAACCTATCAGGTTACTTTCATGTTCATGTAGACCTCCTCAATGATTGAGGTTGAGGTTTTGCTTCTTCTTCTAAGATTTCAGAGCTGCTAGAGCTCTCCTCATCACAAGTCTCATAGGGTCTGTCAGTTTAGTCTTCTCAGGGGTAGAAGGAAACTGAACCACATCTTCTTTCTTTTCTATCTATTCTGGCTATAGAACAATGGAAGGTGTTAGCTCTCTGAAGATAACACTTCTGCTATACAACACTTTTTCAGCCATAGGATCCCAAAGCTTGTATCATTTCACATCGACACCATAGCCAATGAAAATACATTTAACAATCTTGTTCTCCAATTTAGACCATTTCTCCCTAGGAACATGTGCATATGCGTCACAACCAAAAACACAAAGATGCCTAATTGAAGGCTTCTTACCAGACCACACCTCCATAGGTGTCTTACAAACAAGAGCTGATGTAGGAGACCTATTTACTAGGTAGCAAGCAGTGGCAATAACTTTAACCCAAAACTTTTGTTTGAGGCTTGCTCCACTAAGCATACTCCTAGCCTTCTCCATCAATGTCCTATTCATCCTCTCTATGACTCCATTTTGTTGTGGGGTGTATGGAGTTGTCTTATGTCTTTCAATCCCTTGCTCTTTATAGAACTTATCAAACTCTATGACCAAAACTCACCACCATTGTTAGTTCTCAAACACTTAATCTTTTTTCTAATCTAATTTTCAGCAAAGGCTTTAAACTCTTTAAACTAACTAAAGACTTCAGTTTTACTTTTGATAAAATAAACCCATGTCCTTCTACTGTAATCATCTATGAAAGATACAAAATATGTAGATTTGGAAATAAAAGGAACATTAACTGGAGCAAACACATCAAAATGAATAAGATCCAATACACCAGAAGACTTGTGAGAACTAGAGTAAAAATGAACATGGTTTTGCTTTCCATATATACAACGTTCGCAAAAGTCAAACTCGAGATTACAATCATTTAACCCCTCAACAATGTTTTTATTTTTCAAGGTTCTAAGACCCTTCTCACCAATGTGACCATATCTCAAATGCTATAACATAGTCTTTTCAACAGGAAGTTTAGCTTCCATAGCATGTGCACTACCATCAGAACTAGTTACAACAAATTTCTTCACTGCTCGTTCAGATGGTGGGGATGAAGTGATTGCAACTCTTTTCTTTGAGTCAGAAGAACTATTACACTTTGAAGTGCATGCCTCCAGCTGAAACAGAGTACCTCTCCGAGTACCCTTCACAAGCACCATAGATCCTCTAGTCATCTTGCATCCATCCTTTGAAAAGACAACCTGCACACCTGCATCATTCAACATACTTACAGAAAGCAGGTTTCGTGCTAGGCTTGGGATGTGCATAACCCAAGTGATCCCCTTCACTCATCCATTAGGGAATCAGATTGAGACTCTTCCACAACCAACAATCTTCAGATGGGAGTCATCACCCAGGTACACTCTTCCACCATCAAACTCTTCATACTTCATGAACCATCTTCGATGCGAGGTCATGTGGAATGATGTACCAAAATCAATCAACCACACATCATCATATGTATGGCTGGCCAAGGCTATGATGAAGGCATAACCATCATCTTTTGACTTGCTAGAATCTGAATTTGGGGATGTCTTCTTTTTCTTTTTCTTTTCCTCTTTTCATTCCTTTCAGAAATGCCCTGTCTTCCCATAGTTCCAACAAAGAGCCTTGGACTTTCTAGGAGATTTGGATCTTCCATAGGATTTGGATCTACCCTTTTCAACTTTCTTGTCCTTCTTCTTCCCTTTCTCTTTGGGTCTTCCATGAACCGCAAGAGCCTCTTTGGCTGACTTAGATGTCTTTCTCTGCATTTCTTCAGATAATAGTGAAGACATCACATCTTCCATCTTGAAGGTGGTAGTAGTGCTTCCGATGGCCATGATAAGATGATCCCACGAATCTGGCAAAGAACAAAGTAGGGTCATACACCAATCCTCCTCCTCCATTTTCACACCCACAGATGTCAACTATGCAACAATCATGTTGAAAGCATTCATATGGTCCACAACAAATTGTCTGTCCTCCATCTTCAGAGCAAACAACTTTTTATAAAAAGCTTGTTCACTAAGGACTTGGCCTGATAAACATCACCCAACTTCTTCCAAAGGTCTTTCATGCTCTTCTCCTCATGGACATTCAACAAGACAGAATCATCTAGATAGATTCTTATGAGACCCTTAGCCTTCTGATCTTTGAGGTCCCAATCATCTTGTGACATTGCTATAGGTTTTACACTAGACATAGTTTCCCATAGGTCACAATCAACAAGTAGGTCTTCCATCTTGAGTTTCCACAACTCAAAATTAGTGCCATTAAATTTATCCACCTCTAATCTTTCGGATGTGGTTGCCTTCTCCTTCCTGCAACAAGATACATAATACTCTGCACAAACTCCCACTCAACCTAAGATTAGCTCAAAAAACCCCTACCCAACAGCTAGAACCAAAACTGGCCAGGCTTTGATACCAACTGAAAGGAAGCTAGGTGTGTGGAAATCACTTCCTACACTAATATAATGAGGAGAGATGAGTGCAAATTCAATGTAATCTTTATAGTTATAGCTATGTTAACCCACTAACAGAGATATTACAGCAAACACATACACACGAATGTAAGACAGAAGAAGAGAGACAAAAGATATACGTGGGGAAAACCCTTATGGGTGAAAAACCCCACACTCCAAAACACAACTCAAATGTATTATGTTAACAATGAAGGTTACAATACAGTCACAGAGCCAATGCTCTTATAGGAGTCTTCGACACTCATATTTGGAGATGATCTGGCAGCATAACAGTACCTGTCAATCACATAATGTATCACCTCTCCAAAGCACCTGTTTATATAGAATATACAAGGCAAAAATGGCTCCATATTGAGATGGGCATCCAACATGGCCTCATGGGCCAAAACCTATGCCTATGGAAACTTGTCCAACACTATAGGATGTTCCTAACACTTGTCAAGTCACCCCATCCCAAAGAGGTCACCTATTCCCAAAATGGGTAATGATAGATGCTCCTATGACTTACAACCGTCATAGAATTTGTCATAGCTGTCATAACTTATAGCTGTAAGAGAATCTATCATACATAGGCTATAAATACAATATTCTCTTACAATATGTCATAACCCACCTTGGGGCACCCAAAGATGCCTTTTTCAAAGATGCTTCTTGACACATGTCCATACCTATCATAGGATCTTCTATTTCTAACTCTTACATGTCATAACTTTGTCATAGGAATCTGTAATGACTGTTTCAGTCAATATTCCCTTACACACATTCCAAGATGCTGACACATAGAAAAATATTCCTACCACTAAGTGGGATGCCTATCTCCTCATGTGAGGACAAATTTACATGTGGTCATATGCCATGTAGGATGACACATCACTATGCCAACTCCCACAAGATGACAACATAGGATTTGCATCCTAATTATACAATAAGAAATAAATAAATAAATACAATTAAATAATACAAGGAATTACCAAGGTTGAGACACCTTAATTCCCAATAAATAGAAGACATGATTAAGTAGTTACATATCTATATATAATGCTAACTAAAGTAAATAAAACACACATGTAAAGACATGCAAAACACATACAACATGGGAGGCTCATCACCACACATCTTTAGACCATGCCACAAACATGCAAGACACACAAGAAAGACACACAAAATACACGAGCACCACATAGCATGTCATTGACACACTATACGTCTTATACATGACAAACATAGGTGATAGGAAGAAGCTTGTCACTGCACTCCACTATTTAAAACACACCAAACACACCTGACGGTTGAGCTACGCTACCACAACTACCAAAGACACGCTTAAGGGTGAATGACTCAAGATCTAACCCCACCTCATGATGCGGACTTTGTATAAAAGGATGTACACTAGCTCAAGAGATACACCATCCTGCCTTGTGATGAGGGATTTGTTTAAAAGGATGTGCACTAGCTCAAGAGCTACACCATCCTACCTTGTGATGAGGGCTTTTGCTTAAAAGGATGTGCACTAGCTCGAGAGATATACCATCCTACCTCATGATGAGGGATTTTGATTTAAAAAGATGCACACTAGCTCAAGAGATACACCATCTTGCCTTATGATGAGAGCTTTCAAACACACTTTGTTAGTGTTAAAAGTAATCAAGTAGATACCATTATATATGTCCCCAGCTTAAGGTGGTTGATCCCTCTTTCCAGTATCAAGCACATTAAGGTAGAGTGAAAACATGCAAGGGAACAAGAGATTTCACAAAGCCCATGCCCCAAAGTGACATGTGCCATGATTGTCGAATGTTTCCACAAACACATCGAGATCAACTGCTAAGATAATCAACAAGATACAAGCTTTGGTTAGAAAATATTTCTCTAAGAAAACAACCAAATTAGTTCATGAAAGATATGTAGAAATCATATCACATAAGAGAGACCAAGGCTACACTTGCAAGTTCGGTATTGAGTATAGCTATGAGGTTATATTGTAGGTATCTCAGAACCAAGTGTAGCAACAAGGTGAGATATAAAACAATCCAAAGTGCATTGAAGCATATATAGAGTATTGCAAAGGTTTGTTACAACAAAATTTCACAATATGAATCACAACACAAAGTGATTCCCCTAGTCAAGTGTCATATATATATATATATATCAACCCCATCTTCATATATGGACTAGGTCCATTTTTGCTTGCTTGCTAAAGGGACACACGGTCCTTATCAATATTTATTTGTTTTCATCATCCGCCGACTAGTAGAGTCACTTAAGAATGTAAACAATAAAAATGAGAAGAGAGACAAAAGTGACTTGGGTTTACACATGGGAAGATGCCCCCAAGACATCCTCCACAATGTTATGCCCCCAAGGCACAACACATGAGAGGATAATAGAAGAATAGAGAAACAAATAGAAGAATGGTCATAACAAAGGTGGTCTCCTTGTATCCTTGACCTTACAAGAGTATCAATGGTCATCCAAGGAGACCTAAACAACATTTAACACAACATGGGGGAACACAAAACAAGGCTAACAATGTATAGAGATAGGAGGAGGCCACCCTTGAGAGCAACTGGAGTAGGTGTTACATCGAGTGTGGCTAAAAGTTGGAGAAATACTTACCGGATTCAATGGGATATTTCCTGGTGGACAATCCATGCCCATCATCTCAGGATATATCATATTTGCTGATATTGTATTAACATTAAGAGTAGGATGATGGTAGCTTTGGTGGGCTTCAAAGAATGGAATCCAATACTAGTCATGTAGTTAATTCTAGCAACTTGTAAAGATACTCTGATTCCCTCTTGTTTTACACCACAACCATTACCTACATAGTCACAGTTTTTATATAGGATTTTAAATCCTTGACCGTAGAGGGAGGTCATCTCTTTAGAAGATGGTGTGGCCTCGTAGGTCTAATAATTGGTAGTATAAGTAAGAGTGTTGTCTTCTTTATTGAATAAAGAACCTTGAGATTCTTTAGGTGTTTCCATGGATTGTTTAGATGATATTGATGCAACTTTTGATGTCTCAGTGTTATTAAGTTTATACTCCCCTATAAAGGTAGGAGTAAATTCTAATGAACCCCAATCATCACCAAAAAGTACATTCAATGTTTGTTAAGAATCTTGTGCACCATTATCTATGGCAAGAGGTATAGATGAATCAACTTTTAAATTATTAAGAATCTTGTGATCGTCAACTTGTTTTTGTGTTTCAATGTGTAAACAATTTTTTGGCTCTAGACTTGATTCGATGGTGTGATGTTTACTTGCATAAATAAACTTTAATGATCGATGAAGGGAAGATGGGATTGCCCCCATAGTGTGAATCCATGGTCTTCCAAGAATCATATTATATGAAAGAGTATCGGGCATGACATGAAAAAGAGTAGACAATGTCATGGGTCTAGCCTTTACAGGTAAGGTTATAGTACCCAAGGATGGTCTACCAACATTATCAAAGCCATGAATGTTAAGCTTATCTAGTTTAATTAATTTTGTATCAACGTTGATTTTGTGTAACAAATCAATACCACAAACATTAAGAGCCAATCCATTCTCAACCATAACTCACTTTATCAAAATTTTATTTATTGTGACAAAGATTATAAGAGGATCGTATTATTTCTGAACTTCCAGAGAGGATAACTCATGTTGTTGAAACAACATATCTATTTTTGTTACATGCATACAATCTAACAGAGCTGCTACATCATTAGGCTTAATAGCGGGTGGTATAATCACCTTTTGTAAAGCTTCCTGGAGCATTCCATGGTATGTAGGTGATGTTTGTATGAGTTCCCAAAGAGAGATCTTAGTAGGAGTAGCACAAAACTTCTCAACAAGATCATAATCTTGACCACCTTTATGAGTAAGATGGAGTGGTTGAGGAAGCATAGGTTGAGAAGTTGGTAAAGTGATTGGAATGTTCAACTGTTGTTTACTTTGCTTATTATTTTGCATATTGTATGTGTTAGAAACCACATTGTGATAGGGTTGTTGTGACACATTTTGATGCACTTGATTTCCTTGAGTAATTTGTTTTGAAAATTTGAGAATGTACCCTGGGGGTCTAGGTGGTGTTGGAGCACCTTGAACCGTAATCACCAGTTTTTAAGTGAGGAGTCACATTAGGTGCCCCATGTATAATGAGTTTAGTAACATTAATACACTTATCCACTATCTTCTTAGTGAGTAGCATGAGTCTATTAGTAATGATTGAGTTGACATTATTTGTATATTGATTAAGGTCGACATCCATCCCTAAAGGATTTAATGTGAGAGACCTTTCTTCATCCACCAATGCTTCATCTTTTGAAAGGAGAGCATTGGGATGAAGGGAAGATAAAATGTTGTTAGAAGAATTGTCGATGATTGTATCTTTAGTGATGTCTAATGGGTTTGAACATGCAACCAAAGGAGAACTGTTCATGTTTTTTACATCCTTAGCGATATCCAAGGTGCTTGAACATTCAACTAAAGGAGGAATAGGATATCTCATATAATCATCATCATCGTCATATACTTTAGATATTAGATCCAATGCATTACCATGATTTATAGATCTTTCACAATCATCTTTCTCATGAGTGTTCATGGATATGAATTCGGTTAAATATTTTAATACCAAAGGATATGCATCCATGAGTATTGTGAAACTATCAAAATCATGTATGTAACAAAATAATTTGAGTTCATATGTAGAACATTTAGAAACATCAATATCATTGACGGATGCTATCTGTTCTAAAACATGAGGGTGTACATTAGTGAATTTAGAGAAATTTTCAAAATCTAGGATATACTCATGCAAAGATTTCAAAGAGGAATAACATGAAGATGCCATCATGATATGTCTTAGAATAGCAATGTACAATAAGATTTATTCATTTATCAAACACAACCAATATGAGAGACTTTTATACACCACAACACTAGTTGAGAAAATTGGGTTTTTGAAGCTTTATGCAAGGGACAAAAAACACTAATGTCACTATAAATAGAGTTATGAATATGTTAAAAGTGTTGCACAATAGGTAATATGAATGATTAAAAGTTTGCTCAAATAGTTGTGAAGAAAGTGTGGAAAACCCTTAATGTTGAAATACACACTGTGTAATTGCAAAATTTGAAATTTTAATGCAAGAACACACCACAAAGAAACACTACAACTCAAAATCAGATTTAAATGAGTGTTTTAAAGAGAGCAAAAAAATTTGAAATAAGATTTTGACTACAAACCCTAGCTTTTGTAAAAACTAGATTATATGAAAAATGCAAGTTTTCAACAAAACCCTAACAAATGAGATATGAAAATGCAAGGTGTGAGATCATGAAATGATTAATTTCTGTAATTTGTCTCAAATGTGATGTATAAATCAGATTTTTAAAATTTTCCAATTATAATGCAATAAGAATAATGCAAAACTATGTCTTTATGCAAGCCTACAATGCTTATTGTTTTCAATTTTTTTCAAATATATGCAAGAGTTTTCAATGAAGAATGATAAGTATGATATGAATTGATGTAAGATCTAATTTCAACACTTAGCAAGATGCAAATTATTTAAAACATAGGTTCACCAAAATGTTAAGTAGTAAAAAGAGAGAGAGATGCAAAGTATGTGGGTACACTAGATCAAACCCTCCTTTCACTAAAACATTCAAGGACAAAACTGAGCCAAGTCACTACAAGATGGAAGAGGACTCAACTACTAATTTTTTTCTCTTGTTTGTGGAGGAAAGATGTGATTCAACCAAGCCTTTTATCAAACCCTAGGCCAATAAATGCACTAAACCCTAGAATTATGATAATCATCGTATAACAAAGAAATAGTAACAGCAAGTCAAGATATGAAATTACCAGGGTGACCAGTGAGATGTCTAAACTTGTCCCTTAGAAGCTAAAATGTTAGAAGACTCTGGGGCTAGTGCTTGAATCTAGAAATTCCTGATCTCTAGAAGGTCTGAATTGAAAAAATGTCATAAATGATGACCTGATGCTAAATCTAGGGTTTGTTTTGCCTGTTGAACACTAGGGCTAGCACCCAATTCTGCTACGGGTGAATTTCTAAACTCTGTTTTCAGATCCTGAATCTTTAATCCTTAAGAAACCTCCCTATACCTTGACTTCTGCAATTCCCACACTTGTAACCATCACACAAGAAGAAAAGGGGTTTGGGGGTTGTGGTGTTTAGGGATTTGCCTCAGTCAAATCTCAAGTTAGAATTCAAGCTTTCCCAACACCATTGTTAGAGAGAGAGCATGTCCTTATAGGATAGAGACTAAAGATAATCTAAATGATGATGAAATGATTCAAACATAATGATGTCACCTTGGAGGTGAAGTCCTTAGGAGGATGAAGATTCTTCAACTCATAAGGATGTTGATGATGATTCCAAATCTACAACAAACACAATACTAATACAAATATGTAACAAACACAATGAATGCCTTGACCTTTGCACAATATCATAACCTTGCTATCATCAAATTCTAAGAAAATGAATTCAAAAACTTGTTTATATATTCTATCACGTTAAACTTTCACAAATTAATTGAAAGAGCTGACAAGAGATGACCCATTTAAGATTCCTATGTCGACATACACTTAATTTTACCCTGACCAATCAAAATGGACTTGGGCATGGGCACCCAAGTCCCAAGGTGCCTTTTTGGTCAGGACCTAAGCATTAAATGGGCCCCTAGTTCCCATTTGACACGGGTTTCAGAGGATTTCTCATCGGGATGAATATTTTTCTTTGTAGAGTGTAAACACGGGGACCTAAGAGCTAAACTAGGAGGTAAAAAGGCATGTGTCTAGTTTTTACTCCATAACACTTCTATTTTGTAGAGCTCCATTGGAGATGATGTCTACAAGATGTTACAATGAAAAAGGCCCAGAGAGACAACCATAGGAGTGTAGGCTCTTTCATTTAAACAAAACAACCACTTACACAACTTATTCATGATCACATTTTGCCACATATTAGGATTCATCTCTAAAATATTTGCTCTCATATCAAGAACTGATAAATGTTGATCTATTTCTTCAAGCTTACTACTAGCTTGATCCATGGTTGACTGAATGCTAATCATTCTCTACCTTTTCCATGTTGCTATCAAGCATAAAAGTCCCCACAAAAGCAAATGGAAATGAAAGCCCTTTTATGTTGATGGTGATACAAACATCTAGAGTAGAGTAAAGTTGAGTCAACTCCCCCACAAGATGAACTTGTTGGCAATAGGCACTGCTAAGTTGGACAATCAAGTGTTGTCATTGATGGCAACAAGAAAAGGAACAAGGTTGGAATAGAGTTTGTGGTTTGGTAAAGAAGACTTAGTCATATTGACTAAGTATTGGAAATGTATAGAGGCAAAGACGGAAGAATAGTGTTTGGATTGGCATTGGTCCGCAGTTGAAGACCAAGGTTTGTAGTTTAGGTATGATGACTCATAGCTAATTGATGTTTATATATTCCAATGTTCAAGTAATAACTTTCTCTAGAAGTCATTTGAAGAAAATATCTAAGTCTGGATGAACAGAAGTAAGACAGGGACAGTGTACAGTGTAAAGTAAAATGATCCACATTTCTCTGCAAGTGCATGTTTTGATCTGTAGTTTTGAGGTGTTTTAAACACTTATATGAAGTGTCTAAATCTAGGGTTGTAAGTTTTGAAGTCTACCGAAAAGATAGTTACAAGCTGCTGAGTATCGCTACACTATTTGACAAAGTTTGACTATGACAAAGTCTGAGTTTTGATCGTCCACATTTTTCCGCTAAAGGATATTTTGCTTTGTGGTTCTGAAGGTATGATCTATGATGTCTAAGGAGTCTTTGATATGATTTTGAGAAAGTATTGTGTTCTGCAATGAAAGTTGTGATCTGACAGTTAGACTGAGTCACTAGCAGTCTGTATTTGAGGCCAACATGATAATTTGATTTATGTACGATAAGTTCTATTGATTAGAACTTTATCCTAAGTGGTTCTATAGTTGGAGCTGACACATGAGAAGCTGTTTCAAATGTTATTTAGGTCTGCCAATTATTTTGATGAATGGATTTGGCTGACAAGCTACAAGTTTATTAACTATACGCTTCATCTGAGTATGCCAACCTAATATGAAGATCTTAAGTGTTGAGGATATATATATATGGGATCAAATTTAGTGTTTGTCAGTGTGATGTGAATGTGATAGAAACATATGTGTGACATGTAGAGGAAGGAGATTCTGTGGATGTAATATAGAGTAGTAGAAGAGAGATCCTATTTTCATGTAAAAGCAGAGTAGTGAAAACAGAGCAGTAAGAGATGAAGAGTTTTGAGACAATATTTATGTGCTTCATTGGAGCTACAACCATGCATGTGTACATATAGTTTGAGCAGTTCATTTTGGTAGTGAGCCATTCTTCTTTCATCTTTCTTTCTTTAGGCAATGAGCCTTTCTTGCAGTGAGCATTTCTCTAGGTAGTAAGCCCTAAGGTAGTGATCCTTTATGTAATCCAATATTGTGCTATATTAATATATTGTGAGCTAACACTCACCTTGATTTTTCCCTTTTTGGGTTTTCCATGTAAAAATCTTGGTGTTCATGTGTTATGTCTTTATGACTATTGTTTTTGTGTCTATTCTGCTTTCATGTCATTAACTTTGGAAATTGGATAAATAAATCTATTAAGAAGTGGTTTTGTGGAATATTGATTCACCCCCCCTCTCAGTATTCCTTATTCTCAACAATTGGTATTAGAGCAAGGTTCATTGGAAGAAGTCTAATAGCTTGAGGACGATCTAGGGTAGTGTAATCATGGTAGCAAGAAGATTTGGAAATTATGAAAGCAACAAGGAACTAGAAGCAACCCTTATTGATCTTGAAAAATCTAAAGCAGAAATAAGGGATCTAAAAGATAATATTCAAGAAGTTGATGAATGCATCCTAAATCTAAGAGAGCAAGTCAAGAAGTTCAAACAGAAAAGAAAGGAGCTAAATGATCAATTAGATGAAGTACATGAGTTTCTAAATGGATTAACACTGGAAGTTGAAAACAAGGAAGAAATTGAAAGGCATCTGAATCAAGCTATTAAGGACAAATTAGAGGAATGTGAAAAATTGGGCAAAGAAGTGCTACTTCTGAAATTTGATCTAGATGCAACCAAGAGCTATGAAGAAAAGTTCAACCTAAGTTTTGCAAAGCTTGATGAGGTGATTTCTAGTCAAAGGAGTGCTGATGATAAGTAATGTTTGGGATTTGAGAAAGGATAAAGTTCAAAATATGGTCAAACAAACACTAAGTTAAAGAAAAATAGAGAAAACCAATTTAGAAATCAAAGAAGACCTAGAAGACCTCCGTTCAGATAGCCAAATTCTCAAAGGTATCCATCTTTCAAAGGCCATTGTTTTAATTGCAATAAGTTTGGTCATAAAGCTACCCAGTGCAGGAGTAGAATAAACTAGAATCAAAATGTTCCATCCTTTTTTGGTTAATGTTTCAATTTCAAGAAAATTGGTCACAAATCAAATGAATGTAGAAATTTGGTAAGGAATGGTTCCTACAATGCAATGAATATTCAATCATTCAATGGAAAATGTTTTGCATGAAATAGATTTGGACATATGGCTAATCAATGTAGATCAAATTCAATCAATAGAAGGAATCAAAGATAAAGGAATGTGGTATGCTACAATTGCAACAAATATGGACATATTGCAAGAGTTTGCAAAAGCAAAAATGTAAAAAGAAACTACCATACTGAAAATAGGAAAACAAAGCAAAAGAATGATAAAGGAAAAGAAAAGGTTAATCCAGTTGAAACCAAGAAGGAAATGGCCAAGATTTGGGTCAAGAAAGATGTGATTGAAGTCAAGGATGAATCCACACCATCTTCCGATGCAAATACTTCCTTTGGGAAGTAAATTGGGAGCTCTGGCTCAGGGGGAGCAATGTTGAAAATCCAAAACCCCCAACCAAATAGTTAGTGCTGGAATCTGGCACAGAGATATGATAAAAGGAATCACATGACAAATCCTTTGAAGCAAGTTTCAAAAGAAAAGGACCAATTGCGAAGATTTGTAGAGTAATCTAAGGTGTCTATGGCTATCAGGAAGGTTCTCAATAGCTTTTTGTAAGATGACATTAATGACACTTAAGTCTTGAAATGTGAAGGATAAAAGGATTGGTATCTAAAGGAAAAACATTCTGCATTCCATGCACTTAAGTGGCTAAGGAAAACCAAAGCAAGATTCAAAGTGACTACAGTATTCTCCAAAGGATTTCAAATTAAGTTCAAGGAAACCCTAATCTGATGAAAGAGGTATTTAAAACTTGAAACCCTGTTGTGAAAATTAAATTGTTCTAGAAATGTTTACTCCTCATGTAATCGAGATAGGAAAAATGCCTCACCCCAAGTTTAAGAAACAACTTCAAATCATTGGAAAACAATCTGTTAGGGGCATTCTCAATTACTCCACATGGGGTTATGCATATGGAAGCTGTGGAACTAAGAATTGTATGGGTCCGTGTAGTAGGTTATGAAGTTGAAGAAGATGTCTTGACTGAATTAGCTGATGCACTACTAAGTAAACCTATTGATCCCAATAAGGATAGATTTGGGACATTCTTAGAATTATCTTCCAGAATGTTGATGGACCCTGAGCAGTCAGAGAAAACATCAGGTGAACAATTAAGTGAGGCAAAAATCAAATCAGAAGGATCAAAGTCCATAAGTGCTCTAGTAGAATGGACATCAAGTACTCCTAAAAGGAAAGATAAGAGATTTTAAGAGGAGAAACTAGCATCTTGTCCCAGAAAAAGAATAAGGATCTCATCCATTACAGAATCCACAACTAAAGAAAAGAAGAGAAATAAAGTCTCACTTTGTGAAGAAAAAGTGGCAAGAGACACTATTGCAAAACCCTTGGAAAAGCTACAAAGTACACAAATTCTAGATCCATCCAAGTTTCTTCAAGAACCAATAAATCTAAATTCCTTGTCTTCAGAACAGAAATTTGATTTAATATCATTTGCCCAAGCAAAGGCTTGGGAAGAATTGATGAAAACTCACATGTACAACAATAAGCTCATTATAATAGTATCTAATGTACTGGGAGAATTGATGCCTGAATACCAGAAAGACACCTCCACATCATCTACTAATCAACTAAAAGGCATGATAAAATCAATTAGCAATCATTTTAAATCCTTTGAAAAATCTATAGAAACAAAGGTGAGAAAAGAATTTGATGAGAAAAGATTAGCCAAGTTAAAAACCATGTTGATCAATGATAAAATCTCTTTAGACCAAGGAATAAGAGGTATACAAAGTGCCATAAGAGAAGGTTGTGAATTGTACAAATTTTGTTTATCTTGGCTGGAGGTTACAGAGGAATTAGAAGATAAAATAAGGACATGGAACTCAAATTACTTAATATTTCTAAGACATAATTTGGTAATTGAGTCAATAAGTGCCAAAGAGACACAGGTTGTAAATATTCACAATGATCTAAGCATTTGATGAAGAAAAGGAAAGAAATCAAAGATAGGTTGTGCCAGCTAAGGGGGCTGATAAGTCCAAAAATTGATTCCATGACCAATCTGGTAGATGAAGCCTTGAAATTACTAGCATTAATTGATACACCATCAGATGTGTAGAAGGCAAACAAGCTAGTCTTTTTGATAAATAGCAACATCCATATTTTGGAGACTACAAGGAATATCTAGAATGGAGAAATAGCTTTGATAAAGACTATCTATAATGATATTCTATGTTCAACTACAAATTAAGATACAAATGTGTATTTGTCTATATGCGGCAGAATATGATAGTTTTGAAAAACAAATTTAACACAATTTTGTTTGTTCACCCACCTTTGCCATTGATGTCAAAGGAGGAGAGGAAAACCAATGAAAAAGAAGCATACGTCTAAAGGAGAATAGAAAAACAAAGTATACAGAGTAAGGGGGAGTAACACAAGCATTTTTCACTGAGTGTTGCCATCAATGCCAAAAGGGGAGATTGTTGGCAAGATACATTGCTAAGTTGGACAATTGAGTATTGTCATTGATGGCAAAAAGAAAAGGAACAAGGTTGGAATAGAGTTTGTGGTCCGGTAAAGAAGACTTAGTCATATTGACTAAGTATTGGAAATGTACAGAGGCAGAGACAGAAGAACAATGTTTGGATTAGCATTGGTCTATAGTTGAAGACCAAGGTTTGTAGTTCAGGTATGATGACTCATAGCTACTTGATGTTGATATATTCCAGTGTTCAGGTCATGACTTCCTCTGGAAGTCATTTGAAGAAAATATCTAAGTCTGGATGAACAAAAGTAAGATAGGGATAGTGTACAGTGCAAAGTAAAATGATCCACATTTCTCTGCAAGTGCATGTTTTGATCTGTGATTTTGAGGTGTTGTAAACACTTACATGAAGTGTCTAAATATAGGGTTGTAAGTTCTAAAGTCTACTAGAAAGATAGTTACAGGTTGATGAGTATCGCTACTCTATTTGACAGAGTTTGACAGTGATAGAGTCTGAGTTCTAATGGTCCGTATTTTGCCGCTAAAGGATATTTTGCTTTACAGTTCTGAAAGTATGATCTATGATGTCTAAGGAGTCTTTGATATGATTTTGAGTAAGTATTGTGGTCTGCAATGAAAGTTGTGATCTAACAATTAGACTGAGTCACTAGCAGTCTGTGTTTGAGGCCGACATGATAATTTGATTTATGTGTGGTAAGTTCTATTGATTAGAACTTTATCCTAAGTGGTTCTATAGTTGGATCTGACATATGAGAAGGTGTTTCAAATGTTATTTAGGTCTTCCGTGTATTTTGATGAATGAATTTGGCTGACAAGCTACAAGTTTATTAACTATACACTTCATCTGAGTATGCCAACCTAATATGAAGATGTTAAGTGTTGAGGATATATATATGGGATCAAATTTAGTGTTTGTGTGTGTGATGTGAATGTGATAGAAACATATGTGTGACATGCAGAGGAAGGCGATTCTGTGGATGCAATAAAGAGTAGTAGAAGAGAGATCCTATTTCTATGTAAAAGCAGAGCAGTGAAAATAGAGCAGTAAGAGATGAAGAGTTTTGAGACAATATTTATGTGCTTCATTGGAGCTACAACCATGCATGTGTACATGCAGTCTGAGCAGTTCATTTTGGCAATGGGCCATTTTTCTTTCATCTTGCTTTCTCTAGGCAGTGAGCCTTTCTTGTAGTGATCATTTCTCTGGGCAGTGAGCCTTTCTATAATCCGGTATTGTACTATATTAATATATTGTGAGCTAACACTCATCGTGGTTTTTCCCTTTTCGGGTTTTCCACATAAAATCTTGGTGTTCATGTGTTATGTCTTTATGGTTGTTGTTTCTGTGTCTATTCTGCTTTCATGTCATTAACTTTGGAAATTGGACAAATAAATATGTTAAGAAGTGGTTTTGTGGAATACTAATTCACCCCCCTCTCTCAGTATTCCTTATTCTTAGTAGAACCCACTAAATATTTTTGTCTTCTAGTCGCATCCACATTTTGAAGAGCAAAAGAAGTGCTCAACAAAGTGGAAGGCAAAATTGGTATTTCATTACATATCATGTTGGAAACAACAAATATATTTGGTGATGCTGGAAAGAGTTGTTCATCTTGTAGTGTTCATAAAGAACACACATGATGGTCCACACCTCATTATAAAGAGAGGCCAAAATACTTTCAATAAACTCATCAAAGGTTAGCCAAAACTCGTATGAAAAAACCTTGAAAAAATGTTAAAGTTGTTTCCAAGATTGTATTTGCATAATCCTTGCATTGAAAACCAGAGAACCAAAATAGTAGTGGAGGATAAAAGAACACACAGGTCAAAGCCAAAAATCTCTAGAAGTAGTAGGAAGAGTAGAACAAATTTTTCAACTTTCATTGATTAATGACTACTCCATTGTTGTCCATTTCCTTTGTCACAACCTTATCATTTTCTGCATCTTTCTTTCAGTCTTCGTACATAGAGACGCTCTTTTAAGTGCCCACCTCTAAATCATTTATTTTCATTCATTTTTGTGTAAAGCAGTTAATGTAACTATTCTTGTCATCTTACTTGGAGGAGTGTTTTTAACTAGCACATATCTCAAATTTTTAGGATCTACCACATACTTGAAGATTTTTTTTTCTTTTCAAAATGAGATCCTATGGGTACTTTGCAATTTTATAAGTATTAAACACTATTAAGAATTTCCTTTTAAATTCTTTAAGAATAAAATATAATAATTTTCATAATTTATATGTCTTTTATAAATGTAAAAGTAAAATGGAAATAAAAATGGTTTATTATATATGACTCATGGATTGTAGTGGAATGCTGACATTCAGAACTAAATTGACAATGGGAAGATAAGTTAATTGTGAGTATGGTTCAAAGGATAATTTTCCATCCAGTTTGAATTCCACTTTGCTAATCCCTAGTCCATTCCAAGTTTGACATTGCAATCTATAGGGGCTTCTCACCCATTAGAAAACTTGCTTCTTGATCACCTATTGAATCCAACACCACCAACACATCCACAATACTTTGTCTATGGTGAAAGTGGTGAATCAATGGTGTAGCATCTAACAATAGAGGAGATTGACTGTCTCAATGGTGAGATCAATTATCTTGGTGGTGGCTTAGTGGTCGATAATCTGATTCACTATTAGTTACTCACTAAAACGTATTGAAAATGATAAGAGGGCATATTAAATTGACAAAAAAAATTAACAATGGTTGTTAGGTATCCCTTATACCTCCAAAATAAGTGCCTCTATGACAAATTTGACTATTCTATTACAAAGTAATGATGTTTTCAAGTTCTTTGCTTCAAATAGGCTAATTTCAGCATAAAGAAAGTAAAATAAAAAATTTGTTGTGATTTTAAAAGTTAAAAATTTAGCTATTCCATAATCTAAAGCTCATCTTGCAGGCACTTTCTAGAAAATTGTCTGAATCTACTTCTTAAAAATGTCAACTTTATAGGAAAATGTGGTTTTATAAAAAGGTTATACTAAAAGAGGTGAGTATAGGTAGTTGTTTTTATGTTCATTGAAATATCTTTATAGTTATTTTGATATGTGCTCTTTCTATTCCTTGTCATACTTATGCATTTGTAATCAACATTTCCAATAGATAATATGATGGTTGACCCTCTTTACAATGAAACTTTGTTCTAGAGCTTTGTAATTGTAATAATTGACCCACTCATATTCCTTGTAGCTATCTATTTCATTGATAATAGTGGCCATTTTTTAATATTCACCATTTGCATCTTACTCATTTTGTTCTATTTCTCCATATTTCAGTAACTATGCATTGCCTATCATCTCTCCTTGCTTACCTGTTTCATTGCTCTTAAGATTGAGAGAAGATCATTCTAGAAGTTGTTACATCAAAAAATGTCCCCTTGGGGGCTTTTCCCTCCTAACGTTTAGCTCCTGGGTCCTTTAGAATGCATTTAGGTCATCTTCCATGTTAATGGTGACTCCCAATGAGAAAACCCTGAAGATTCATGGAAAATGGGACCTACGGGATATTATCATGAATCCTACCTGAAATAAGGGGGAGGACTTGGGCACCCATGCCCTAGTCTTGACCTATTTTGGGTTAGGACCTCTTTTTATGTGTCGGTTATATGATTGTTATTAGGTCCTATGCCGACACCTCAAGTTTGAATTATGAATTTCTTGGTGGGAAGTTGTTTTTTATTATATAAGGCGGCTAAACAAGGGGCCGAATCCTTAACAAAAATAGAAAGGCCCGAAGACAAAACAGGGCCTTACACTAGAAACAACATATACCACTAGTACATAATGCCAGCAGAACCAGCAAAACTAGTCACTAAAACTAAAGCCAAAAAATAGAGTAACAGAGTATTAGCAGTAAAATAACAAAGACAGAGGAGACCACAGCTCTCCTTACTAGACCATAGAGTTAATAATAGCATCCACTTTTTCAGCCAAATCATCACTATCAGTATTGACAGTAACCCCCAAATTCTTCAGCACAGAGAGGTTGAGGAGAATAGAGGTCCTGAGCACAATGGAGAGAAACCGTTCCAACTTCGCAATGCAGACCCACAGACCAGCAAGATCATCCCCCGGACCATCATCAGTCTCCATAGCATCCTCGGCTTCTTCCACAAACATATCACCCACTTTGTCAGCATGTCCAGTAGAGTCAGCAGTTTCCTCCCCTGTATCATGCGTTTCCTGCTTGTCTTCATCATCACCTGAAATATCCTGAATCTCCACATCCCTGTCATCCTCCCCCCGGGTGGATTCATCCGAGCCGCTCTCAGAATAGTCAATGAACTTGGCAGAGGGAGCCGGCCTACCAGCAATACGCCTAGACCGCCGAACTGCAGAAGAAAACTCCTCCCCACAAGCCTTCACAGAGGAATCCCTTTGCTGACCCACCGGGGTCCTACCAAGGCTTTTAGGGGTCCCAACCACCATCTTCCCAGTACCCATTTCACCAGTAACCTTCCGCTTTTTACCCTTCTTAGGAACAGTCGGGCCCGGGGAATCGACAGGATTTGCCACAAGAGTGCAAACTTCAGTAGTTTT
Source organism: Cunninghamia lanceolata (assembly GCA_027924645.1). Lineage (NCBI taxonomy): Eukaryota > Viridiplantae > Streptophyta > Pinopsida > Cupressales > Cupressaceae > Cunninghamia > Cunninghamia lanceolata. The sequence continues at coordinate 4,552,041 of BSBN01000604.1, read as the reverse complement.
GATAGGAACAGGGGAGGGCCTGGGTTCATCAACATTAGGAATATCCTTAAGATTAGAGGAGGGCTCGCCGTCCCCACTAGTGGCAGGAATGGATTTAGAGGGCTCGCCGTCCCCACTAGTGGCAGGAATGGATTTAGAGGGTTCGAGGGCAAGATGATGATTATACAAGCAAAGAATAAGGCCCTGGTGGAGAGGGATAGGCTTCAGAGCAGGGTTTTTAGCCAGTTTCGCCCGAACCCTAAGGACAGAAAACTCCAGGGAAGAAAGCAAATAAAACAGAAAACTAATTTTAGCATTGCGACGGAAATGATTTAACAGGGGGAGATGGTAATTATAAAACCTGGTAAAGCGGCCCTTGAGGGTAAAATATTTCATGAGGATGAAACAAATAGCGTCCCATGGCTCTGGCAGCTTGGCTCTATCAAAACCGCCCTGGTAAGGGACCAATTCTTCACCATCTCCGAGGAACAGCTACTGGCTGCAGAGGTCCGCAATTTTAGTTTTGCGTTGCAGCTTCAAGCCCTGGGTAGACATACCGGTAGCCATAGCTATTACACTTTCAGAAACTTCAAATCTGATGCCACCCACTGAAACCCATCGATTCTGCCAAGACCGCGCAAACTGTTCAGAAAGAGCTTCATTGTAACCATTAAGCCTCTCCAAATAGGGGCTAATCCCACCCTCCTTGCAGTAATGCCAAGCAACCAAATTGTCCCTAAATTCATAGCACGAGACAGGTTCAGTTCTAATTCTATCGCCCCCCATAGCGGTATGACAGTGCATTCCACAGAAACCCCCAGACTCCTCAGTAGTCTTAACAGGAGAATTACGATCATTAACAAGGCAGATAATGTGGGTAATAACATCACACACAATCTCATAATAATGGGAGGCCTTATAGACACCAATCCCATGCTTAACCATAATTACGCGGCACAAGCCATGATGATCCGGCCATCCGCTCACCTTATGAGAAAGAGGAGCGGATTTGACAGTAGAAAAAGTACAAAAGGACGCGTACTTCAAGGGACACGTCAGCCCCTTCCCAAGGAACTGACAGTATGAGCTGTCTTTCGAACACATCAGCCTCATCAAGACCCAGCCACGTCTTTAAGAATAAGATTCTTAATATTCAAAGGAAGGTAATCAAACTGGTGCCAAACCCTCCAATTTGAATAAGGTTGTTCGAGTTCAGCACAAGCGTCCACCACGCCATTGCCCTCACGGTAAATATGTGAGATATGCACATTAATAAACCTCTGCAAGAGAAACTGAATATCCTGGATAATGTCTTTCAACTGAATACCAACATTCAACTTATTAGTTATGGCATCAATGACCAATTTAGAATCTCCCTGAATCTCCAAATTCTGAATACGAAGGGATATGGCCAATTTAAGCCCCCAAAGAAGAGCCATAGCCTCAGCATAGTTATTGCTATGACAACCCAGACCTCCAACATAGACAGCAAACATCCACCCTCTATCATCATGGATGATCCCTCCCCCACTAGCTGTACCAGTAAGCTTAGAGGCCCCATCAAAATTGAGCTTCATCCAGTTAGAGATCGGAGGCTGCCATTTAGTGTTAAGTCTCTGCAACAGTTTAGTATTGTTATAAGCTGGAATATGGTTGAGAACCTTCCAGTTTACCGCAATTTGTTCTTCCTCCGGAGTCGGAGGTTTCTCCGCAGTGTAGATATGGGCCGCAGTAACACTCTCCACAAGAGTCTTAATGAAAGTATGAGAGACCTGAGAGACCTCTCGAGCAGTATCCCTAAAGATCCGATGGTTGCGCTCTTTCCATAAAGTCCAACTCAAACACGGTAGAGTCTGATTCCATAACTCAACGAGCTAGGGATGGGAGAAGGGAGGATACCAATTGTTAATAACTTCCAGGATATCAGAGTTGCAAGCCCACTGAATACCAAAATTGCTGAGGATAAGGCTCCAAATGTCCTTAGCAAAGTTACAATGAAAAAATAAATGAGAAACCGTTTCCTCCTTTTCATAGCATAGACAGCATCTATTGACCAAAGTGAAACCTCTCTTCTGCAAATTATCTTGGGTCAGAATTTTGTTATGAACAGAGGCCCACCAGAACATGTTAATTTTCGGGATCAGTTTGTGGTTCCAGACTTTTCTCCATATCTCCTTTCGATGAAGCTCAGGGACCAATATTAGTGATTCATTTGTAAACTATATGGAAACTAGATGGGTATTTTGATCTACAAGCTTTGTGTGAAAGTGATTCAAGGCATTCATTGTGTTGTAGAGCAGTACTTTGTTGTTATTGTGTTTGTGATTGCAAAGTTGATTCCATCTCCTCATGTCATGAAGAGCATCTTCCTTCCATGAGATCTACGCTTCAAGGTGATACCTATTGTGTTTTCAATCATTTATTGTTTGGATTTTGCCTCCATCCCATAGGGATACACACTCTTTATTTGACAACGGTGTTTAGAAGACTTGAATGTCTCTTTGAGGCTTGACCGAGGCAAGCCTCTAAACACCACAACCCCCAACCCACTTTTCTGTGATTGCAGGTTACAGGTTTCGGAAGTGAAAGAAGTGGAGTTGTAGGAAAGCAGTGTAGACTGTCAAAATTACATATCTGAGAAGAAAACTAGGGCTTGGACTTGGTCTCCTGCTCATTAGTCCTCCATATTTTGAAGCAGTAAAATCTCTGTGACAGTAGGAACAAGTTGCAGACACTTCAGAGATCCTGACAAAAGTAGGTACAGTGGACTAGGGCACCCACTCATTAGTCCCTAACTTTTCTACACATCAAACTTCAAAATCTAGTATGTATTTGGTTGTCATTTGATATCTCTATGTGTGATCATTTTCCGTAATTTGTCTGTTTGTTTATGATTTTACAAAATTAGGGTTTTGAGCATAATTAGACTTAATTGAACAACAAATTCACATAATTCCAATCTTTCCCTATGTTCCAAGTGATAGGAGATATATAGTAGACTTCTCTACTTTGTTGAATGTCCTTGAAAGTTTAGTTGTCAAAGGAGGATCAACACAAACCCTTAAAACTATCAAACCTCATTGCCATCTCCCTCTTTTTACATTAAACATTTTGGTGAACCCATGTTTTTAATGAATTTTTCACCTTTTTGAGTATTTTGCTTTAGACTTTCATTCATTCATTTCATTTTCATCTTATTGCACTTGAAAAATTACAAAAAAATTGAAAAAATTTGAAAAATTTGGTATTTTTAGCTTGCATTTTCAAATAATTTGAACTAGTTTGAATTTAATTTCATATAATTTCTGTCATTATCATTAGATCTGACTTAAAATATATAAATTCATCATTCATAAATCATTTACATTGCATTTTCATGATCAAATTGTTAAAATTTGCTTGAAATTGTGCATTTTTCATATAACCTAGTTTATGCATTAGCTAGGGTTTGTAGTTAAAATCTTGTTTCAGATTTTACTACTATTTTCAAACACTCATTAGGACTTATTTATAACTATAGTGTTGCATCATAGTGGATTTCTTGCAAAATTTCATGTTGGGGTTTGAAAACCTTGCATTTTCACTAGATTTGGCCTTATCATCTCTCTAGGATTGCATCATATGTTGTCAAGGATTTTTATGCATTAATTGTTTGTTATTAGGGTTATAATCTTCTGCATCTCCTCAAATTATTTAAAACACCATTTCTATTGGGCCTTTGCATTGAAAATTTGTGAAAAATCGCATATTTTAGGTGTATTTTCGCTAGGTTTTGGCTTATCATCATTATAGGATTGCATCAAATGTGTGTTGTGACAGATATTGTTAGTTTATTGGACTAATATTAGACATATTATTTTCTTCCCCTCATTAATTTCCTTACAACACCTCTTTTTTCACTCATTTGCATTGAAAAAAGTTGAAAAAATCAAGCATTTTAGGTCATTTTCACATATAGTTTTGCACTTGTTTCTTGCATAACTTTTGAAAAGATTTTAAAATCTGATTTTACATTGATTTGAAAACATATACACATGACTTCTAATCACAACAACAACACTAGGTTCCCTCCTAGGTGTTACATGAAAAGAAAGGTCCCTGAACCTAAAATTGTGTTTACACCTCATGATAGAACAATTGGAGACACTGAAGGACCTCTTTATATCACTATAAATATAATGGGAAATCATGTGGATGGAGCCCTTATTGATACTAATTGCATGAATAATGTGGCAATGGAAGATTTCCTTTATTCACATGGTTTGATACAAGGCTTCTATGACCCTTTGGACATGACGATTAAGACACATAAGGGAACCTTTATAAACACTTCTGGGAAGATATCTTTATTGGTTACTATATTTGACAAATTCATAGAACAATTATTTGATGTTGTCCCCATATCTGATCTTTTTCACATAAAATTAGGACACCTATGGCTAAAGGCTATGAAAGTTGTCCCTTCAACAATTTATAACTATGTAAAATTTCCCTTGAATGGACATGTGCATACTATCCCTCGCAATAGGTAGAAACCTTTGGTTACAAGACAACAATTTAGCCTTGATTACTTTTGGGAATGCCCTGAACTGGAACTGGAGCCACAGATAGATTTTAACTTCTTGAGCTATAGAAACTACAAAACACAATTATTACATCAAGTGGTTGGTCCTTCTATTCAAGAAACAATAAGAGATGAACAACCCACATTTGAAGAGCATCCTAGACCAAAAGGAAATGGACCCTATGTTGAGGTTCCTCCCCTTCCATCCTTACAAGGATCGAGAGGTAGTTGTTGAGAGAAAAACATTCCACCGAGACAAATGAGATTTGACCATGGTGCTTCCTCTTCTAAAACAGAAAAACCTATGGAAGAATAAGACACTACTTTAAAAGAGATAAATAGTAAGACAAGAATAAATAGCAAAGAAAGAGAAAGGAGGAAGATAAGACAAGCTTTTGCCCAACGAAACCCATCTCAACAAGAAAACATCTCACCTAACATCAATTGAATCAAACCAAGAAGATCTTATGAATGGACAACTTGAAGACAAGAAAAAAAGTTGGGCTATGATACCTTATGTCCCACTTTCCTCTAACATTCGGGAGTGGGAAGATGATGATTTGATCGTTGACAACCTTTAATTAGGTTGTCCTTATAGGTAAGTATTTCTAACCTTTGTGGTCACCTATGTCATAGAATTATCAGCTTGTTTATGTGACCTCCCCTCTTGTGTTGTGTTTCCCCCGTGATGTGTTATGTGTTGTTTAGGCCTCCTAGGATGACCCTTGATACTCTTGTAAGGTCAAGGATACCGAGAGACCGCCTCTATTGTGACCCTTCTTCTATTTGTATCATCATTCTTCTATGTTGCTTCTCCTCTATTTTCATTGTTGTGTGTTGTGTCTTATGGACATAGTGTTGCGGTTGGTGACTTGGGGGCACCATCCTACGTGACTGTCCCTAAGGCACTTGTTTCTCCTCTCTTGATTTATTTTTTACCTTCTTCTAGTGGTTCTGCCTAGTGGCGGATGACCAAAAACATATTATACTGATATGGACCTAGTGTTCCTTCAGCAAGAAATCAAAAAATAGACCTAGTCCATACATGACGATGGGGTTGATATCTATTATCTAACACTTGGCTAGTAGAATCTTTTTGTGTGATATTTTGATGTTGTCTTATCACACTTACAAAACATAACAATATTGTTGCTCTGTGCACTTTGTCTATCTTGGATCTTGCTTTCCTCAGTTCTCTATGTGAATGATTACATGCATTGTTGATTATATGGATGCTAACACCTTTTCTTGTAGGAAATTGTGTGTTTGTGGGAACATTTGGCGATCATAAAGTACATGTCACCTCTAGGGGGCATGGGCTTTGTGAGATCTCATGTTCCCTTGTGTGTTTTCTTCCTACCTTAACGTGCTTGATATCAATACATGATATCAACCACCTTAAGATGGGGGCATATAAGGTATGCTGTCTGATTTAAATGCTAGCAAAGTGTGTTTGTAAAGTTTGAAATCTATTGCAATCATTTAAGCCCTCTACGGAGGTGGGATATCGTGCATATCTTTTTTTATTTTAAGTCGTCCATGAGAGGCGGGGATGGTGTATTTCTCAAGGAGATTGCACATCCTGTCATTTTTTAAACAGTTCTCCAAATAGGCGAGGTAGATTTGAGACTATCCTAACCCTTACGTGTGTCTTTGACGATTGTTGTGGTGAAGTCCAATCATCAGTGTGTGGTTGTAATGTGCCTAAGATGGCTGCAAACCTAGCAATTGGTTTCTTCCATTGCTTGTTTGTCATGTTTTCCCCATGTGTGTGTATGGCATGTTTGTTCCCAAGCACAGTTTCAAGATTGATGGCAATGAGCTCCTCCTATGCTTTGGGATTTGTATGGCATGTTTGTTCTCAAGTGTACTTTCAAGATTGGTGGCGATGAGCTCCTCCTACACTCTGAGATTTGTATTGCGTGTCTGTTGCCCCTTATGCAGTTTCAAGATTAGTGGCAATGAGCTCCTCTTGCATTTGGGTTGTGTGTTTACTTTCCTTATACTTGGATTTGCATTTCATATATATGAGAAAATGAAAATGAAACATAATCACCGCATTTACTGTGTTTTGTGTGTCTTCAATGCTATATTCTTTGTGTTTTGTGTGACTGTAACTGTCTTCTCCATTTTTTATGTGCCTATTACTATCTTCATTATGATTTGTGTGTCTTCTCCATGCTTAGCGTGTTTGCTGTGTTTGTTGACCTTACTTTAATGCATGTATTCGCCTTGCATTTATACATACATTAAAGTGGGGGTTAAATGTTACATTAGAAAATGTCCCCTTGGGGGCTTTTCCCTCCTAAGGTTTAGCTCTCGGGTCCTTTAGAATGCATTTAGGTCATTTTGCATGTTAATGGTGACTCCGATGAGAAAACTCTAAAGTTTCATGGCAAATGGGACCTAGGCGATATATTTATCATGAATATTCCCTGAAATAGGGAGAGGACTTGGACACCCGTGCCCTAGTCCTACCCTGTTTTGGGTCAAGACCTATTTTTATGTGTCAGTTACATGATCGTTATTAGGTCCTATCCGACACCTCAAGTTTGAATTACAAATTTCTTGTCAGGAAGTTGTTTAGTTGCATATATAATCATGATTAGTGATTCATTTGTAAACTAGATGGGTATTTTGATCTACAAGCTTTATGTGAAAGTGATTCAAGGCATTCATTATGTTGCAGAGTAGTACTTTGTTATTGTGTTTGTGATTGCAGAGTTGACTCCATCTCCTCATGGCATGAAGAGCATCTTCCTTCCATGAGATCTACACTTCAAGGTGATATTTATTGTGTTTTCAATCATGTATCATTTGGACTTTTCCTCTATCCTACAAGGATACGCACTCCTTATCTAATAACATTGTTCGAAAGACTTGAATGTCTCTCCGGGGCTTGACCGATGCAAGCCTCTAAACACCACAACCCCCAACCCACTTTTCTGTGATTGCAGGTTACAAGTTTTAGAAGCGAAAGAAATGGAGTTGCAGGAGAGCAATGCAAACTATCAGAATTGTAGATCTGAGAAGAAAAATAGGGTTTGGACTTGGGCGCCCTCTCATTAGTTCTCCAGATTTTGAAGCAGTAAAATCTCTGTGACAACGGGAATAGGTTGTAGACATTCTTCAGAGATCCTGACAAAAGTAGGTATAGCGGACTAGGGCACCCGCTCATTAGTCCCCAACTTTTTTGCACACTGAACTTCAAAATCTAGTATGTATTTGGTTGTCATTTGATATCTCTATGTGCGATCATTTTCCATAATTTCTCTATTTGTTTATGATTTTATGAAATTAGGGTTTTGAGCATAATTGGACTTAATTGAACAACAAATTCACACAATTCCAATCTTCCCATAGGTTCCAAGTGAGAAGAGATCTATAGTAGAGTTCTCTACTCGATTGAATGTCCTTGAATGTTTAGTTGTGAAAGGAGGATCAACACAAACCCTTAAAACTATCAAACCCCATTGCCATCTCCCTCTTTTTACATTAAATAGAAGTAAAAGAATAATTGAAAGAGCTTTGTAGTTTGGCATAATCAAATTTGGCAAAAGTGTTTAAATAGATTGCCAAGAAGTGGAAGATGATGTTCAAGACTAGTACCTAAATTCTTCAAGACTCCCCTAGGATGTTGTACTTCTCTAAAGTAGTTACTCTCTTTTTATCCAATGATATGGACCTCTTGCAAGAATATACTCTCTTAAGAAATCTTTCTTTTGATTACATACAAGACTACCTAATATCTAAAGAAAGCCTAAATACAGATTTGATTAATTACAACCTATTCAATGGGAAAACCCTTGTTGGAGGGTTATTAACCCATAGGGACATTCAAAAATATCCTGTTGTTATTTGTATCTTTAATGCCATAAAACATGGCCTCCAAAATTACTATTCAATCACAATGAAAAATTCCCTCAATTCCCACTACCATGAACTTGGCCCTGAACTTGATAAAATTGATGACACTTACCATGGACTCTATATTTTTCTCAATCATGTTCCACATTTGTCAGACCCTATAGACAATGCAACAATTCAACCACGTGTGATTGATGGAGAGGATGTTGGAACCAACATATGTTTTTCATTCTTGATGCTCATGTTAATGCTGATGTTACCCCTACAATGTAGCATATGTCAAATATTATAATCTTCTTGACAAACATTCTAGTATATTTTTGCTATTTGATTACTATATAGTTTCATTATTTCTGTATCTATTATTCACAATATACATGTAATTGGAGTTATCTTCTATTATGGGTCATGATACACACTATTTTGTAAATGGGTAGAATATATATTTCCCCCACTTTGTTTTTCTTTCTTCTAGCTTGTAAAAATTTCTTATTATATGATAAGAATAATTTTTGGTCTATGTGCCTTTTGTCAAATTGCTAGGAAGGCTTATTTGTTGCCACGTATCTTTTTCAGGATATCAAAATAATGAATTGATTGCATATGCAATAGTAGTTACGTAGATTTATTACAATTGACAACAACAACAAAATTGGGTTACAAGATGACAAAGAAATTGATATAGCATCCAAACTATCAAGACAATGGGAGAAATAATCCAGCTACTATAGATTGCACTATTAGTCCTACAAACTTCAAAAATTTAAGAAAGGGAGGAAAATATATAGGTGTTAGAAAACATGCAAATGGTCGTCATGGAGCAGAAATCTATAGCTACATTTATAACCAATGTAAATGGCTAGGTACCTTTGATACAACAGAAGATGCTACCTATGCTTATGATAAGGTGGCTATATCCATTAGAGGAATTAATGCCATGACCAATTTCTCATACAAAAATTTAGAGGCATGGAAGCACATTTCTAACCAACCCAAACATTCCATTTTTAGGATTAAGGTGCCATCAACCGTGTAAATACTATGTAATTAATTACTCCTAATATTGTAACTTGTAAATCATTTATAAGGGATGAATTATTCACCAAGTAGTGATCTTGTTTTAGCCACATGTTTGATCCTATACCCAATAGATGTAGGTTATCTGGGGGGTTACAGGGATGTATATAAATTACCACATTTTATATATAAATTACCATTGTAAATCTGAACCATTCATCATTAGGTCATAGATCTAACAGTAGAGATTTTGTTGGCTTGTCTTGACCTAGAAGGCAACCCCTTTATGAGGATATTGTATTATGACTATGTATGAGAGAGTATCACAGAATTTGTTGGATTGAATACTAAAGAGGAGATTGATAGTGTTGTATTATAAACTCTATTGAAGTTAATACAGACCGGTGCATCTCTTCTTGTGTGGAGTTTTTTCTTGAAAAGGTTTCTCCACATAAACACTATGTTATGTATTTGATCTTATGTTTAGTTATTTCTTTGTGTTGATTTCATACTATCTCCATTTTGGTTTTGCACTATAGTTGTAATTCGATTTCCATTCTATAGTTGTCCACCTTCATTTCTAACATTTAGTATCAAAGCCTGGCTAGTTCAATGTCTTGGGTGGAAGTGTGAGGGTTTTTTGAGATATAGTGGGAGTTTTGGTTGATTTTATTTTTACAGATTCATGTAGAAGCCATGGTTGCATCTGTTGGTTTTTCTTTTGAATCAGCATTAGGGTTTGCCAGTTCTAATGCATGGGTAGATTCAACCAACTAATACTGGAGGTTGCGTGAGCTCCTCCCCTTCACTTCTGGTTCTGTCGCACCAAGGGGGGTATCCCTATAGCTAAAGATGTAACCTTGACTAGCTCAATGATAGAAAGATCTAACTTGACAACAACAGGCATAATACTCTCATGTATGGACCAAGATCTGCATGATAGATCACAAGGTTGGCAACATTCTTGGACATATGTGTCTGGTTGGGTATAAGAGTATGCAAGGGTCTTAATCCTACTCCTACAACTAACAGGTTGAAGTGATGAAATGGGTGGACATAATGTCCTGGATGCAAGACAAGGGGTTTTGGCTCATAACTACTGACCCAGGAGCAGACTGGTGCATATCCATTGGGTAAGGAGTCAACTAGACATATACAACAGATGGTTTGCAACTTGTCATTCAAGTTTCAAGGGCTTGAGCTTGATGCTTGCCTTACAAACATCACCCAAGAATGGGTATCTAACTACCTCTACTTACAGATATCCCTGCTGACATACAATCCTCTCCATGCTTAACCAAAAATAGTTTAATACACTCTTTAAATGGAAGTCACAAATCAAGCATGTGATATAGCAAAACTATACCCTAGAATCTATGAAACCCTTAGCAACCAGATTCAAAAGAAGGATGACATGCAGCAAATGGAGACAAGCAGATAGACACATGCAATAAGCATTTTTCATATAAATCAACATGAAACTGAACATATGTGCAAAATACATTCATGCTGCAACTCATAAACTCCAAAATGGGATAGAACAACTAGGATCATGCCCTGTTCTTCATTATTTACACAAAAATGCCCCAGGCCTTCAACAACAACAAATGAGCAACACAGCTTGCTATATACAGCAAGGCAGGTACTCAGCATTAATCACTAGGCAACTTAAAAGTCCACCAGATACAGTTCATTCTGAGGAAATAGCGCTCAAACATTCAATGCAGCAGGTGGGAGAGGAGACAGGGAAAGGTCTCGAGCCTTGCACCGCCGCCTGGGGATTCACATCTTCAGTCAGGTACTAGATCCGTCCATGCCATCACCCATACCCTGTAAGATCTGCCATTAATGGCGCACCAATTCGCGGCCTTGGGAAAAACATCATACTGTGCATCACAACCATTTCCCGCCAAGATTTATCACCCTGATATTTCAAATTATGTAGGAACCATTTATCCCACATGCACCCCGTGGTGACCCCCTCAACACATTATATACTGGGCCATGAGCATATATGATGTCGGTGCTTTTGCTCCCGACGACACCAGTATAAACCTTATCAACTTCCATCAGCCAGACCCTCCTCATCGGCAAACCACTTTCTTGTCCTCCCGACATCACATATCTTGCCGATGAACATCCTTCATCGGGAGGACCCAACATATCAGAGCGACACATTCCTAACACACCAATGACCAAAGTCATGCCGACGGCTCTCCCTGCACACATCCTCCGATATGCAAAATATCACCCCGATATTTCACTTCACCCTGATATGAAATATCACCCTGCGGGAAATATCACCCCATGGGAAAGTATATCTGGACCTCATCACTCGATGAAAATATCACCCTTACATCAGCATCATATTGTAATATCACCTGCATGATAATCGCCTTCATCGGCACAACCTAATGCATCGGAGGAAGATCCTCTTGCTTAGCCGATACCAAATGTCTCGCCGATGAACATCCTGCATGCCCACAAAAATCCTGATTACGTCAGCATCATATCTGCATATCGCGCGTCTCCACATATCTAGATGACGTCACCATCACATTCATATATCAGCATCGGGTGATGAAAGAACATGAAGTGATAAAGTAACATCAGGATGATCTTAACCAAGATCACCCGATGTTCAAATATGATGACCCCAATGAAAAACGGGTCATACTTAGAACCTTGCAGCAACATCATTAGGATGATCTTAACTAAGATCACCCAATGTTAAAATATCACCCCGGTGAAAGATCATGCAGGCAGAAAATATGATGACCCTCACAAGCAACATTAGGGTGATAACCAGAAATATGATGATGATGACCTCCTCGGAAGAAAAAATGATGTTGAAGTTGAAAAATGCTGAGGAGGCCCAAGGACTTAGAACTTTTGGATTTTTTGGGAAGGTGCTTGCAAATACATATTTAAGCACCAACAGCATCCTCATCCTAATTAGACATCAAAAAATTTAATGGAATAGGCTATGAGTAGTGGAAGCTAAAAATGGAAGATCTCCTTGTAGAAAGAGATCAATGGTTGGCTATGATAAAAGAGAAGAAACCTGATACTATCAGTCAGTATGAGTGGGACAAGATGGACAAAAAGCCAAGAGGAACAATATAGTTATGCCTTGCATATTCTATCCCATTGAATGTCTCTGCTGAGAAGACTACACATGCCTTATGGAAGCGGTTGGGTGAAATCTATCAAGCTAAGAGCCTCGTAAATAAACTGTATCTCAAAATAAATTTATTTTCTCTTAAAATGAAGGATGGTGATTCAATAGTTGAGCACTTGAATACATTTAATTTAATTCTAAGTCAGTTAGCTTTTGTGGATGTTAAGATAGATGAGGAAGATAAGTGTATTATGCTTCTTTGTTCTTTGCCCAAGTCTTGGGAGAATCTTAATATTGCTATCACTACTAGCCTCGAAGATCCAAAGATGGATGCCCTTGTTGCAAATTTGTTGTCACGGGAAATGAGGAAGAAGGCTATGGATAGCTTAGTGGATGCTCTTAAAGTTAGGGGAGGTCTAAGGAAAGAGGACTAAAAGGAGATTAGAAGGGGCCTAAGTAATCAAAAGGCTGGTCTAAAACTTCTGGGAAGAAGAATAGAGTTAAGTGTTGGAACTGTGGTAAGAGGGGGCATGTGAAGAAAGAATGCAAAAAACCCAAAGAAACAATGGGATTCCTCTACCAAAAAGTCCGCAAATGTAGGTGATGAAGTTTTATTTTCTGCATGTAATGTTATGTCTAATGAACAATGGTTGATTGACTTAGGTTGCTTGTATCATATGACTCCTCGTGGGGAATGGTTCTTTGCATATGATAAATATGATGGAGATAATGTTTACCTTGGGGACAAATCTACATATTTGATTCTTGGTCGGGGAAGGTACAATTTTAGTGATGGGAGGATTAAAACCCTCCCTAGTGTTTTACATATTCCTAGATTGGCTAGAAATCTTATCTCTATTTTGAAGTTAAATGATTCAAGAATTTATGTAACATTATATAAGCATGGTTGTAGATTGGTGAGAGGAAGCTTGGTGGTAGCCAAGGGAATAAGGATGGGAAATCTATTTAGGCTTGAGGCCACTACAGTTTGTAGATCCACTAATGTAACTGAAACTACTGAAAATACATGTATGTTGTGGCACCACAGATTGGGCCACACAAGTGAAAATGTTTCAAAAACAATTATGAATAAAAAAATATTGGATGGTTTCTCATATTCTGATAAGCACTTTAATTTTTGTGAGCATTGTGTGTTTGATAAACATAACAAATTTTTTTCCTTTAGGAAACAATAGAGTGAAAGAGAAATTAGAAATTATTCATTCCAATGTGTTTAGACCTGTGGATAATGATTCTATTGGAAGATCTCGTTATTTCATCACCTTCATTGATGATGTATCTAGATTTACATGGATTTATTTTATGAATCATAAATTGAAAGTCTTCACTAAGTTAAGGATTTTAAAATCTTAGTAGAGAACCAATAAGGACTTAAGATAAAATTATTAAGATTTGACAATGGAGGGGAATATTTCTCTAAGGAATTTGATGAGTTATGTAAGCATGCATGTGTCATAAGACAAAAGACAACTCCATATACACCACAATAAAATGATGTTGCAAAAAGGATGAACTGAACAATAATGGAAAGAGTCAAAAGTACGTTAAGTGATGCATAGTTGGATAAATGCTTTTGGGCAAAAGCTAAGTACTGTGTATTACTTGTTAAATAAATCTCCTTGTAAGGTTCTTGATTTGACACCTTATGAAGTGTAGACATGTAAGAAACCTTTTGTTTCATATTTAAGGGGTTTTTGGCTGTGAGGATTTTGTTCATGTGCCTAAGGAAGAGTGATCTAAGTTGGATCCAAAAGCATAGAAATGCATCTTCATTGGATATGGTAAGAATGTAAAAGGTTATAAGCTTTGGGATCCTCTAACCATAAAAGTTATCTTTTCTGGAGATGTGATTTTCAGGGAACTTGGAGCTATTTTTGATCCTGTATAGCCAAGAGAAAAAGAAAGGAAAAGGATAACACATTTTGATTTACAACAAGAAAATGCACATCAAGAAGAACAAAATGATGGATTAGAGGATCGAGAAGAAGTAGAAGATTCAAGTGAAAGTTCAGATGATGAAGACTTTGTTGTTACAGAAGAAGTTGAGCATACAAAAGAACATGAGGAAGAATATCCTACTCCACCCTTGAGAAGATCCACAAGACAATGAAACCCAATTGATCTATATGTATAGCCCACTAGATTTCCATTGTGTATTTTCTTTATTGAGTATTGACGATGATCCTAGATCCTATAGGGAAGCTATTCATGCAAATGATAGTGAGACTTGGCAGCTAGCCATGCAGGAGGAGATGATGGCTTTAGACTCATGTAACACCTAGGATCTTGTATGTTTACCCAAAGGAAAAAAGGTCATAGGATGTAAGTGGGTCTTCAAGAAGAAGTTTGGAGCAGACGGTTCACTATAAAAGTACAAGGCTAGACTGGCAGCCAAGGGATACTCCCAAAGAGAGGGAGTCAATTTCAATGAAATTTTCTCTCCTGTTGCTAAACTATCTTCTAGTAGATTTCTTTTATCCATTGCTACAATATATGATTTTGAAATTGAGCAAATGGATATTAAGACTGCATTTTTGCATGGAGATCTAGAAGAAGAAATTTATGTGCAACAACCTACATGTTTTGAGGTAAAAGGGAAAGGACACTAGCTATGCAAGTTAAAAAGATCCCTTTATGGTTTAAAACAATCCCCAAAATGTGGTAGTAGAACTTTGATACATTGTTTTGAAATTGGGATTTGTTAGAAGTGAAGAGGATCCACATATAAGGCAATAATCATCAATACATTCTATGTATTGATGATCATATTTTGATTATTGCCTTGTATGTGGGTAATATGTTATTTTTTAGTAACACCAACGGTATGATCAGTGAATTGAGAGCTCAACTTTTAGGTGCATTTGAAATGAAGGATCTAGGGCAAGATAGGTGTATTCTATGAATGGAGATAAAAAGGGATTGAGTAAATAGGAAGCTTTGGTTATCAGAAAGTAAGTATGTGAATACTATTTTGCATAGATTTAGAATGCAGGATTGTAATCCAATTAGAATTGTTTTACCGATTGGTACTAAGATTTAATTAGATATGTGTCCTAAGAATGAAGATGATTTAGAGGATATGTCTAATGTATCATATGCTAGTGTTGTAGGAAGTTTGATGTATACAATGGTTTGCACTAGCCTAGATATTGCCCAAGTAGTGGGAGTTTTGAGCAGGTTTATGTCTAACCCTGGTAGACAAAATTGGAATTATGAAAAGAGGGTGTTAATATATTTTCATGGCACTTTTAATTATTGTTTGGTTTATTCTAGTACTAATAGTGTGGATAAGACATTGGACATATGGGGTTTTGTTGATGCAGATTAGGTAGGTGATTTAGATAGTCGAAGGTCCACTAGTGGCTGTGTTTACTTTGTTTGGAGGATCTATGAGTTGGATGAGTAAAGGAATCCCATCATTTCTTTATCCACCAATGGAGTATATGGTTGCAACTCATGTCTCTAAGGAGGTAGTTTGGTTACAAAGATTGTGTTTAGATTGGTCGTGATAGCCAGAGTGTAATATGTTTAGCCAAGAAGTCCATGTATCATGCACAAACTAAGAATGTGGATATTAAATACCATTTTTTTCATGAAATGATTGTTAATGGTCAGATTGAGCTAAAGAAGGTTGACACTCAAGAGAATGTTGCAGATTCACTTACTAAATGTATGAGCACAAAAAAGTTTACGTGGTGCAAGAAGGCCATGGGCCTTGTTCCTAGTGCTTAGTTGTTTTATATTTTCCTATGGATGTATTTACAATGTATGATGTCAAGTTGGAGAATGTTAGGATTAAGGTGCCATCAACCTTGTAAATAATTACTCCTAATATTTTTTGTAAATCATTCATAAGGGATGAAGTATTCACCAAGTAGTAATCTTGTTTCAGTTGCATGTTTGATCCCGGTACCTGAAGGATGTAGGTTATCTGGGAGGTTACAGGGGGGTACCCCCTTGTCAGGTCTAAGGATTGGCCCCCTCGACAGGGGGTTCAGGGGCCGCATGCCTTAGTGTTGTCCCTAGAAGCCACATTTTATATATAAATTACCATTGTAAATTTGGAAAATTCATCATTAGGTTATAGATCTGATGTTAGAGATTTTGTTAGCTTCTTTCCCTAGAAGGCAATCCATTTATGAGGATATTGTATTATGACTATGTATGAGAGAGTATTACAGGTGCTGCTAGATTGAAGAATGAAGAAGAGATTGATAGTGTTGTATTGTAAACTCTATTGAAGTTAATATAGACTGGTGCATCTCTTCTTGTGTGGAGTTTTTTCCCAAAAGGATTTCTCCATGTAAACACTGTGTTATGTGTTTGATCTTATGTTTTGTTATTTCTTTGTGTTGATTTCATACTATCTCCATTTTGGTTCTACACTTGATTAATAGTTACAGTTGTAATCAAATTTCTATTCTATAGTTGTTTGCCTTCCTTTCTAACATCCATCAATATACCTAAATATAGAGGTGTTAGAAAATGCTCGTGTGGTTGTTATGGTGCAGGAATCCTAGACCCAAACTCTAAGAAATGCCATTGGCTTGGAACATTTGATATAGTAGAAGAGGTTGCACATGCCTATGATATTGCAACCATTTCAATGAGAGGCATCAAAGTAGTTACAAATTTCATAACATGACTTCAAACCTAGGTAAGTTCATTTCTAATCAAGTCATTCTTCCTTTCCCTACTTTCATTTCTTACTCCAAATTCAATACAAATTATACTGATGTTGTCAATATCTTGTAAGATGGTTGCTCTGATTATACATGTAGGAATTCCAAGATTGAACATTTTGCACTAGATGCTAAAATGTACACCTCTACTGAACTACTCATAAAAAATTCTATGCACTCTTCAATAGAAATGATAGAGAACAATCATCAATTTCTTGGAGGTTCTTCAAGAAATTTCTAACTATCCATCTCTTCCTAGAGGTACTACCAACAGTAGAATAAAAATTTCCATTGACAGGCATTCTAAAAAAGATCCATCAACCAATTGTAGTCAAAATATTGAATGGTCATTTTCATGTTCACAGGCCTCCTCCATCTCAATTGTTCAATCTCCTTTTCACAACAACAACAATGCTAATATAGAATTAGGCTTGTTGGATCAAGTAATCTAGAAGTTCCTTCCTCAATAGGAATAACTACAACTCAAGAAAAATACCATGCATGTTTCTCAACATCAATGCTCAAGTTCATCTATTAAGATACAGGGCACTACAAAATATTTATCTCACATCGAACAAGAATTGCTTCTCATCTACTTGAATTTTGTTTTTTATATTTGTACCTTGGAAGTACAAATACATGACATTTCACACCATGATGTTTTAATACAAATCATTGCTTAATGTTCGTAAACTATATTCTATTACAATGTCTCATTCCAATTCATTCATATCTATTAATCTTACTACAATACATATACAAACATAAACAAATGGAAAATACTAGCCACTATGTGGCACTTGTTAGTACTTGTCATGGCCAGAAATTTTGTATTCTGTATGTAAATTCTGTCAATAAGTTTATCAAGTCTTCATTAATCATTTTGTTTTATTTTTTATGACTAGTTGTCAATGTTGGCAAAAAATTGATTGGTTATTAGATTTTACCACCTATTCTTGACTTCATGTGAATCGAATCAAGCATTAAATGGGACAATGAATATAGCCCATACCTAATATCAAATCAATTGAAAATCTGAATACCCAAGAAGAAATCAATCTTATTCTAGGATAGACAAAATCAAATGAAATCCAATAAAACTTGTATAGTTAGATGATATTAATTGCAAGTATGGCGAGATAAAGTATAAAAAAGACACATAATACAACAAACTTAATCTCCAATAGTAGAAAATTAGATTTTGATAGCAAAAATCAAATGAAATCCAATAAAAATTCTAAAGTAAAATGATATTAATTACAAGCATGGTGCGATAAAGTATAGAAAATACAAATAATACAACAGACCTTATCTCAAACAGTAGAAAATCAAATTTTGGATAGCTAAAATCAAATGATATTAATTGCAAGTATGGTGGGATAAAGTATAGAAAAGACATAATACAACAACCTCATCTCAAACAGTAGAAAATCATATTTCAGATAGCTAAAATCAAATGGAATCCAATAAAACTTGTAAATTCAAATGATATTAATTGAAAGCATGATGAGATAAATATAAAAAAGACAAATAATACAACAAACCCCATTTCAAATGATAGAAAATCAAAAAAGAATACTTAGATTGTAGTTCTTTTTCTCTTTCTTGGTATGTCCCACAATCATCATCATCAATTTCTATCCTTGAAGCTGACATACTTTTTTGTAACTAAATTTAATCAAATGAAAATTATTTATAGAGGAAGCTATTAAGATTCTAAAAATATAATATACGCCTCATAATAATTTTAATAGGTAATTATTATTAATTTTCTACATACGCTATGTTTAATTTCTTGATAGATATACATGTAATGTGGAAAATTTGGGAAATGATAGTTTTCATAAACTAAATCAAGCCCCTCTTTCACTCACATCACATTAGGAAATAGGAACTGAGCTTTCTCACTATGAAGGATAAAGCTACTGATTCCTATGACCTTTTTATACTTTCTGTAACTGAATAGATGCTTCAATTAGGCTTTTATGAGCTTCAAGCAATCAACTAGCATGAAACCCTAATTGCAAGGTATGTGATTACAAACTAATTTTTGACACAGATACTAACAAATAGATTACAAAGATGCAGAGTAGGGTTACAAAGATGCAGAGTAGGGATCACAGAGAGTATGTACCTAGGAATTGAGGGCCTGTTAGAATAGGGCACCCACCCAAGTGTCTCGAAAGTTTCCGACAACTAAAATCTCATGTACTTGGTGTCAGGGTGTCTGTAGAGGGTTCCAGATCCAAAATTAAATTCCCAGTTAGACTAGAGTGCTTGCCCCAGTATCATAATTATTTCGCGATGCTAAAACTCAAAGTTTTGTGATGACTATACCCGCAATACCTATTCTCCTTCCGCTCCTTTTCACTAGATCTTTTCAAGTATGACTTGCACATACAAAAGGAGGAGAAAGATGGTTGTGGCTATATAGGAGTTTGTCTTAGTCAATCCTTGTCTTTGGTATTTTTACCTCAACAATAGCCAATGATAAAGATCTGCAGATGTGTGTACTCATTGATCATATGTGTATGCAGAAAATGTAAAACCCTAGATGACTCAAGCATCAAGGAGAGATCAACACAATGTTTATTCAAGGAAACATCAACAACATCACCTCAAGGAGATGATAGCAATGAAGACTTGTAGAACAAGAAGGTGAGGCAGCCATATCCGTGGATGATTCCCAAGCTCAAGTTGGAGGCTTCAACCCTTCTCCTGATCATACAAAGGTCTTGACAAAACCCTAGGAAGAGTAAGATAGACTCAAGATCTTGATTCCTAATCTCCACTGAATATCTCCATGATAGCAAACATTAATATCTTCAAGAGCTTCAACAAAGTGTTGATCTTCAATAGCAAAAGTGGCAGAATTTTGGCATAGTAAGATTGTATATAGATTGTGTGTGATAAAATAATTTCCAATTCTCTTTAAATACCTAACCTTAGTAATTTAAATATTTGAAATAATACACCGACATCGCAAGAAAACCAAAATTTGAAATTAGAATCCCGAGGTGCACGGAACAAGTCGAAACCTCCCTAAAACTCAGGACCCAAAAAATAGGGCTAGACTAGGGTGCGGGCGCCCTAGTCTAGACCCTAATTTTCACTTAAGGTCTACTTTTAGGAGGTCTAGAATATCTAAAATCCAAACTTTGTTTCCAGGTTTTGTTAGTTGTTGCTTCAGAATACAACATTTCTTCAGTAGGGTATAGGTCAATTAGGGTTTAGGAAGGCTAGAAACAAAAAGGGCAAGAGGACACCAAAGGAGAGGAACTAAACTATTTGAAATTGTGCTATTCCATGTAGGAGGACAATTTCTGACATAACATTTAGGCCCCACTTTAGTGGCCATATGACACTACGTGCATATGCAACTAAAGGAAAGTAAATACATCAATCATGAAAAGGATACCCAAAAGGACACTATAGAGGAAGCTGAAGTGTTGTCACATGAGAGGAAGAAGCCCCCAGTCTATAATCCTACAAGACCATAGAGTTAGGAACCACATCCTGCAAAGGAACACTTGTCAAATAATCGAAATCAAATCAACTTGCAACCAACACACAAATAGGTTAGTCATAAACACTAAAGGGGTTGAGTGATGAGACATGATGAGGGAGGAAATTGAAGGAGATATATGCCCCCCTTGTTTCTGCTTTCTTAGTCTAAAAATGAGAAACAAGGTGGATATCTACGCACATAGATTTTAGTGAAAAGTGATTAGAAATGCTTTATGAGGGTCTTCTTTACAAACAACACCAAAGAAAAAAGCATTGGGTTAGGTCGAGGGCTGAACTAGGATTCCAATGCAATAGACGACATGAAAATCCAAATCTAATAGCCCAAGATAGAGTTTCATGAGTGAAGAGCTACACAATTTTGCACCTAGATACTAATATGAATTCTTATCCATTTACTATATGTAAAGGGAGTTTTCACTTTTTCATCATTCATTCTTGTTTTCATTGTGTAGAGGAGAGAAGGAGAAGGAGAAAGAGACCAGCCATGTTGATTGATGTCCATACCAGCTTCCAAGACTAGAGGTGCTCTAATTGCTGATAGACGGATCAAGCCAGAGGTAGGATCTTAAACTTCACGTATATCAACATTCTTTCCTATTTCTATTGTTTTCATTGTTTTGTGTGCCTTGTAGACTGATCTAGACTAGGGTACCCAAACAGGGTGCCCAAGTCCAGCCAGGGTGCCCAAGTCCTCTCTGGGCGCCTAGGCCCTCCTAGGGCGCCCACTAGGGTACCCAAGTCCAACCAGGGTGTCCAAGTCCTCTTTGGGCACTCAGGTCCTCCTAGGGTGCCTAGGCCCTCCTAGGGCGCCCAGGTCTTCCTATGACGCCCAAGTACAAAAATGACAAGGGCCCCAAGGACAGGGCACTAAATGATAAGTTAGGTGTTGTTTGATGTTTTGATGATGTGGACTGATTTTGATTTGAATGTTTGATATGCAGGATGTCCTTGAGACATGGGAGCACACAGGTGGTTGCCTTATAACACTGCTACGAGACCACATTAGTACTATCACTGATGAGGAGTAGGGTTTCCTATAGACAATGGGCCTGTGGTGGGTGTTTAGGATGCCCACTATGAGATTCCATTGTAGTATGTTGATGGCACTCATGGAGAGGTGGGATGTAGATATGTCTATATCCCATCTACCCACAGGTGAAATGACGGTTACTCTAGAGGATGTGTATCGCATCGTACGACTACCTGTCCGAGGAGAGACAGTGAAGATCATAGAGCATCACTTAGAGGAGTACACCAGAGAGAGTCACTTATTTTGTTTAGGTTGTGTCGTCACTTAGGCAAGACGAGGACACTTTACACTATGATGGCTAGAGCAGGGATGTGCTAACATTCCCTTAGTATGGTAGATCATGATCTCTACCATCACCCTGGTGGTCGTACAAGATGAACAAGGCACACACCTTCATGGGGGCATTGTTCACACTATCAGATCTATGGAGCATCATAGGATGGTGTACACGTGGGGGTGCAATATGCTTGTGCACCTCTACCATTATTTGGGATGATAGGTCTATTATGAGACATAGAGTTTGATGGTGTGCACCCTATTACAGGTGTGGATGTTTGAGCATATCAGGTGCACATGACTTATAGGTTTCCCCATAGAGCCGACGTGGACATATCCACATGCGCATGCTTATCTAGTCATTAGATGTTGGAGACATGGTTACTTGAGGTATTAGAGAGTGGTATTTGATAGGCTATAGCATGGCGACATTGTTTGGAGACCATATCACAGCCAGGGACCATGGATAGAGTAGTGTAGGGAGCTAGCCAAGATGCAGAGGGATCAATTGATGGCTGGTCACCTTGATCACATAGTTGTCTAGTTTTATTTTGATAGAGTAGCACAACAATTCAGATGCAAATATGATGTTCCTAGGATGCATCCGAGCTATGCACGCTCAAGACGTAATGCAGTTAGGGGGAATTCTACCCCACGATCGATGATAACTGAGGTAGTGGTGAGTGATGATGATGGTGTAGAGGATGCAAAGCCACTATCTGATGCAGATGACATCGGTGTTACCCAAGCATATCAAACCTGGTGGCAGATAGCACGACCTACTCCTATCTTCCCTCTGAGTCATCCCACAGGCGATCCACGACCATGGGGAGGTCACAGAAGTGACATGGGAGTAGAGTACGATGTTAGTGATTTCACTAGATACTATGATCTTGATGAGGATGATGATGATGAGATCTTGATGTAGTACATCTTTAGAGCGAGACCACAGTGAGATCATCAAGAGGTAGACAGTGACAAGGAGACCGAGGCAAGGCCACGATCGAGAGCTTATGGTCCAGCCTCTACTAGTGTTAAGAGATCGAGTCATCTCGAGTGAGAGGAGACGAGTAGTTGTATGCCCCCAGCTACAAAGCTGGCTACATAGTTCATTATACCAGCAGCAGTTCAGGATCCATCATGGCAGGATGGAGATCCAGGTGAGACATTGTTATGTTGATGTATTGTTTTGATGATTACTTATGATGTAATGATGAGATATTGATATCAACTTTGTCTTTCTTTTTGTAGTTGGTACTGATTCATGGCATGATTTTGTCAGTCACGTTATAGCAGAGATAGTTCCTATTGATGTGACCAAGCAGTGAGTGTGGACAGGGTATTCACCACAGCACTCGACAATATGACATGTAAAGATATTTATGCCTTTTGTGAGATGGATCTTGCACTCCAGAGAGTTGAGAGTGTAGAGGTTGAGCTCCGGTCATAGCGAGAGTAGACTGTAGTACTACCTTCATCCGAGATGGGTCCTATTGTGACTCAGATCCTACGCTCTGAGTTGGATCAGGCAAGAGCCGACAGGGACAAGGCTCAATTAGAGAGAGATAGAGAACTATTAGATAGAGAGAAAATGCAGTCAGAGAGAGACTGGTACCACCAGATGTACATGGAGTCACAGGGCAAGGTGATGGGGCTTAGAGGTGAGCTCAGGGGGATGCAGTTGCAAAGTGTCTCTAGGAGTCATTTGCAGTTTGTAGCCACACATGGGCAGCCCTCCATTACACACACACCACCAAATCCTGTGGGGATCGGTGACGGAGGTTCAACTATGTGATGTATCTTATATTCTACGACATCCCATTTTAATGTATGAGATAATCAACTATGATGTATATGTTGCAAGTACGAGCCTAACTGGTGTTGTCATTGATGTCAACATACTCCTATTACATTAATGATAAGGTTGGATGAGTTGTGTGTTGAGGATATTGAGAAAATTAGTCTCAATCAGGAACAGTGAAGAACAGTGATGACATAAGGTAAAAGTCTAAGATAGGATGAGAATCAGAGGATGTGGATTAAAGGGTTGGTAGATATGTGTCTTAAGATGTTACAGTAGAGATTTCAGAGGTCCGCTTGAAGATATGAAGAAGCTATGGCAGTTCAAGTGAAACCAGTTCTGGCAGATGTTCAGTGATGATAGAGTGATACAGATAGGTCTGGTGAGATCCAGAAATGCATTCTCTGGTTCTGTAGATATGAGGAAGTGTTTGGGAAGTCTGTGTGGTGTGTTAACTTGATTGGTTCGTGGTTTAAAGGTCCATAAGTATCTATTCCTTTGTGACAGTAATGGCAGACTGTGTTCTTGAGGTTCCGGATGAAGGAGAGAAGGATTTCAGTAAGTAGAGGAAGTGCAGATGTTCTTGGTGTTCCAGGCCATTTTTTGGAAGTCCTTGGATCATGCTCAGTTTGTTTATATGGTCCACATTAGAATTGGGGTCCCAAAAATGAAGAATAACGTCCAAATGATGGTGTTCTTTATGTGACTAGCCGACTAGATGAATTATACATCTTGCGGATGTTCTTGTGGATGTTTGCCGACTTAGATGTTTGTTCCTAAGTTGATGTCATGTATAAATAAGGGATTGCAAAGTCATTTCAGTGTGGACTTGTGGAGATGAGTGTGTGGTAGTGAGAAGAAGAGTGAAAGGCAAAGCAGAAGGTTTTGGGCTTAAATGGAACTGACTTAAGCATGGTGAAGAAGCTATTTACTAGTTCAAGTATGTGATACTTATTCTTTTGTAGACAGTGTGTCTCTTGTAGGCAGTGAGCCTCTTGTGAGCAGTGTGCTCGGGCAGTGAGCCCTAATTGGCATGTGCCATTTTGTTCTTTCTATTCTTCTAACAGAGAATATTATCTTGGGTTAATGACCCCGTGGTTTTTCCCTTAACCGGGTTTTCCACGTCAAAAATCTTGGTGTTATGTGTGTTAATATGGATCTACTCTTAATTTGTTGCATTATGCTTTCATGATTGATTTACTATTATGCTTGTGTGGAGTTAAGTATTTGATTTGGAAGAAAGTTTTGGACAATCGATTCACCCCCCCTCTTAGTTGTCTACCCTAAGTCTAACAATTGGTATCAGAGCTAAGTTCCTCTAAAAGGAGTTTAACTGCTTAAGGAGATCCAGGATGTCATCCTACAAGAAGGATAGTCCGAAGTTTGATGGAACTAACTTTGCTCTTTGGAAAGGTCACATGAAATGTCACTTGCAGTGTATGGGAATGGCGTACTGGTCCATGGTTACAAAACAGTATGTACCTCCACAGGGTGGTTCGACAACCCTAAATGAAATCACAGATGCTGAAAACAATTTGTGGACCAAAGAGGCTCTTCTAAGTGCTTTATCTGACTCAGAGCTCTCAAATGTTATTGATCTACCAACTGCCTTTGAGATTTGGAATAAACTGGAACTTTTGCATGAAGGAGACCAGTACGTTAAATGTGCAAGGTTACAAAGTCTAAAAGGGAAATTTGAAAAATTGAAGATGAGAGATGATGAAAATATTACCTCTTTTATGCCAAGAGTGAATGAGCTGGTTTGTGGAATTAGAAATGCAGGTGGAACCCTGAGTGAAGAAGAGATCGTTGACAAAGTTCTTAGATCCCTTCCTACTTCTTATAAAATCAAGGCTTTTGCAATCAAAGAATTCAGAGCTCACACAACAGTCACAAGAGATCAATTGGTTGGTAAGTTGGCTGCTTTTGAAATGGCTAAGTTTGGAGATGATTCTCCAAAGACTAAATCTGCATTCAAAGCCAGTGCCTCTGTAAAAGGGAAACAAAGGTTTGATCTGGGAGAAAACTCTTCAAGGAACCTATCATCGTATGAAAAAGCAAGAAAAGACTTGGAAGAGGAAGAAGCTGAAACTGCTCATCTTGAAGCTCTTATTGCAAAAAGACTACCAAGAGGATCCAGTAAGTATGAAGGGAAATTACCTTTTAAGTGTTTTAACTGCAATAAATTTGGTCATTTTGCCTCAAGATGTTTGGAAAGATTTTCAAGACCAAATCCTAACAGACCAAGGTTTCAAAAGAATTGTTACTATGTTCATGAAGAAAATGATAATGAAGGAGTAACAGATGATGAATCAGAGACAGGAAACAAATTCGGTAATGAATGGGTGTTTATTGCCATCAAAGAAGAGGAACCAATATCCTCTATATCTATCAATCATAAAGTTGAAGAAAAAGATCTGGCTGCCCAAGTTGAAGCAAAGGATGATTGGGTCATTGACAGTGGATGCTCTCACCATATGATAGGTGACAAGAATAAGTTCTTAAATTTGGAAAAGTATGAAGGAGGAATTGTAAAGTTTGGAGATAATTCTGCTAGCAGAATCAGAGGTAGAGGAACTACTTCTCTTGATGGAAAGAACAAAACCGGTAATGTACTATATGTTGAAGGATTAAAGCACAATCTTCTCAATGTTGGACAGCTGGTGGACAAAGGCTATGATCTCAAATTCAGGAATAGAAAATGCAAGATCTTTGAAAGTTTCAGAACAGAGATTGCATCTGGTACTCAAACTAAAGGTAATATCTTCCATTTGGTTGGTACTAGTAAAAGTTGCTTATTTCCTCAAATTGATTAGAGTTGGTTATGGCATAGGAGGATGTGTCATGTGAATTTTGATAATATCATCAAGATAAGCAATACTCAAGCTGTAAGAGATCTTCCAAAATTAGTGAAACCTACTAATAGCTTATGCAAAGAATGTCAGTTGGGCAAACTAAGTAGAGTCACATTCAAAAGTAAGGAATTGTCTTCTACCGGACTATTGGACTTAGTTCATACTGATCTTTGTGGTCCGGTAAGAGTTAGGAGTATCCAAGGTGATAGATACTTCATGTTGCTAATTGATGACTATTCCCAGATGATGTGGGTAACCTTTCTAAAAGAAAAATCAGAAGTACTTGAGAAATTCAAAATATTCAAGGCCATGGTGGAGAATGAAACTGGATTAAAATTGAAATGTCTGAGGTCTGATAGAGGTGGAGAATTCACATCCGGTGAGTTCATAGACTTCTGTGAGAAACATGGAATAAAGAGACAGTTGTCTGCCCCTAGAACTCCATAGCAGAATGGAGTAGCTGAGAGAAAGAACCGAACCATCCAGGAAGCATCTAGGACCATGATGATGGAAGCAAATGTTCCTCAGATCTATTGGAGAGAAGCTGTCAGCACTGTAGTCCACACTCTCAATCAAGTTCAAATTAGAAACAATACCGGTAAGACTCCTTATGAACTTTGGTTTGGCATTACTCCCATTGTGAGATATTTTAGAGTTTTTGGTAGCAAATGTTACATTAAAAGGGATGAAGATCTAGGAAAGTTTGATGCTAGAAGTGATGAAGGAATATTCTTGGGTTACTCTACTCAAAGCAAAGCATACCGGTGTTACAATAAGAGACTGAGAAAGATTGTAGAAAGTGTAAATGTGAAGGTTGATGAAGAAATTGAAAAACCCTCAAGAATTCATGAGTATGATGAAGATGATCAGAATGGTGTTTAGATTCAAAGTATCCAAGCCTCTTCTGAGAAACAAAGTCAAGTTAATCTGGTAAGTCAGGAAGAAGAGATAAGTCTCAATGAGACTGATCAAGAGTTAGTGGTGCAAGAAACTCCCAAAGTTCCAAGGTATGTAACTCTAAACCACTCTGAAGATCAGATCATAAGTGACAAAAGCAAAGGAGTGCAAACAAGGAGGAGAATTGCTCAAAATTCAAATGAGTATTGTCTAATTTCAAAAATTGAACCTAAGACAATGAATGAAGCTTGCAATGATGAAAATTGGTCAAAAGCAATGGAGGAAGAACTAATGCAAATTGAGAAAAATCACACTTGGGATCTTGTTCCCAGACCTAGAAACAAGAATGTGATTGGAACCAAATGGGTCTTCTGGAACAAACTGAATGAAGCTGGTGAAGTAATCAGAAATAAAGCTAGATTGGTCTGCAAGGGTTACTCTCATATTGAAGGAGTTGATTTTGAAGAGACTTTTGCTCCGGTGGCAAGAATTGAAGCAGTCAGATTATTTCTTGCATTTGCTGCCTTTAAGGATTTCAAGGTGTATCAAATGGATGTCAAATATACCTTCCTAAATGGTAATTTGGAAGAAGAAGTGTACATTGAGCAACCGGATGGATTTCAATTGTTCGATCATGCTGACATGGTCTGCAAATTGAAAAAGGCACTGTATGGAATGAAGCAAGCCCCAAGAGCCTGGTATGAAAGATTGGATAAGCATCTCTTGAAGATTGGTTTCAACAAAGGTACTGCTAACAGTAATTTGTATTTCAAAATTGATCATGAAAATATCTTAATTGTTGAAGTATTTGTTGATGATATCATTTTTGGAGGAAGAGATAGTATGTGTAAAACTTTTGCAAGTCACATGAAAAGTGAGTTTGAGATGTCCATGCTTGGAGAAATAAATTTTTTTTTGGGTCTACAAATTACTCAAACAAAGAAAGGAATCTTCATTTCTTAGTCAAAATATGTGAAAGAATTGTTGAGGAAATTTGGGATGGAAGACTCAAAGCCAATGAACACTCCAATGGAAACCGGATGCAAGTTGAGCAAAGATGATGACTCTTCCAAGGTTGATCAGACAAAATATAGGTCAATGATAGGAGGACTGTTGTATCTCACTCAAACTAGACCAGATATTATGCAGGCTATTGGTCTTGTTGCTAGATTCCAAGCTGATCCTAGAGAATCTCATGTTATGGCAATCAAGAGGATTTTTAGATAGCTAAAGGGGACAGTTGAGTATGCGTTGTGGTATCCTAGAGATCATGATTTCTCTCTTCATGCATATATAGATGCTGATTGGGCAGGAGATGTGAATGACCAGAAGAGTACCAGTGGTGGGGCATTCTTTTTGGGGAAGAGATTGGTTTCTTGGTTAAGCAAGAAATAAGAAGAAATATCTCTGTCCACTACAGAAGTAGAATATATTGTTGTAGCAAGTAGTTGTACTCAAGTTTTGTGGATGAAACAGATGTTAAGAGACATCAGAGTAGAGTATGAGGAGCCCATCACAATTTTCTGTGATAATTCAAGTGCAATAAACATATCCAAGAATCTAATGTTGCATTCAAAGATTAAACATATATCCATCAAGTTTCATTTTTTGAGAGAGCAAGTGAACAAGAATGAAGTCAAATTGGAGTTTGTGCCTTCATAGGATCAGATTGCAGACATCTTTACTAAACCTCTACCTAAGGACTCTTTTGAGTATCTCAGGGAGAATTTAGGGGTTATTGCCCTCCTGTGGTGAACTAAAGTGCACTGATGTGCATCAGTCTGGTGGATATCACAGTCACATCTTGTGGTCCAGACTGATGAAGGGAAGCTACTACTCAGGGGGGGCATCAGGAATGGTTCTGAAGTAGTGGAACTGCAAGTATGTGCCCTTTGCCATTGATGTCAAAGGGGGAGAGAAGACATGTGAAAAACAAGTGGTTGTTGATCAAAGGGGGAGCGGTAAAGGGAGAGAAGACATGTGAATGGTTATTGCTGATAGGGGGAGTTGTGACAATAAGGTGATTTTCTTGTCTTGATAGTTAAAACAATTTTTCACATCATATGTTTCCATCAATGACAAAGGGGGAGATTGTTGCAAGTATGGGCCTAACTGATGTTGTCTTTGATGTCAACATACTCCTATTACATTAATGATAAGGTTGGATGAGTTGTGTGTTGAGGATATTGAGAAAATTAGTCTCAATCAGGAATAGTGAAGAACAATGATGACATAAGGTAAAAGTCCAAGATAGGATGAGGATCAAAGGATGCAAATTAAAGTGTTGGTAGATATGTGTCTTAAGATGTTGCAGTAGAGATTTTAGAGGTCCGCATGAAAATATGAACAAGTTATGGCAGTTCAAGTGAAATCGGTTCCAACAGATGTTTAGTGATGATAGAGTGATACAGATAGGTCCGGTGAGATCTAGAAATGCATTCTTTGGTTCTGCAAATTTGAGGAAGTGTTTGGGAAGTCTGTGTGGTGTGTTAACTTGATTGATTCATGGTTTGAAGGTCCGCAAGTATCTATTCCTTTGTGACAGTAATGGCAAACTATGTTCTTAAGGTTCTGAATGAAGGAGAGAAGGATTTCAGTAAGTTGAGGAAGTGCAGATGTTCTTGGTGTTCCAAGCAATTTTTTGGAAGTCCTTGGATCATGCTCAATTCATGTTTATGTTCCGCATTAGAATTGGGGTCCCGAAAATGAAGAATAACTTCCGGATGATGGTGTTCTTTATGTGACTAGCCGACCAGATGAATTATAAATCTTGCAGATGTTCTTGTGGATGTTTATCGACTTAGATGTTTGTTCCTAAGTTGATGTCATGTATAAATAAGGGATTGTGAAGTCATTTTAGTGTGGACTTGTGGAGATGAGTGTGTGGTAGCAAGGAGAAGAGTGAAAGGCAGAGCAGAAGGTTTTGGGCTTAAATGGAACTGACTCAAGCATAGTGAAGATGCTATTTACCAGTTCAAGTATGTGATACTTATTCTTTTGCAGACAGTGTGTCTCTTGTAGGCAGTGAGCCTCTTGTGAGCAGTGTGCTCAGGCAATGAGCCCTAATTGGCATGTGCCATTTTATTCTTTCTATTCTTCTAACAGAGAATATTATCTTGGGTTAATGACCCCGTGGTTTTTCCCTTAACCGGGTTTTCCATGTCAAAAATCTTGGTGTTATGTGTGTTAATATGTATCTGCTCTTAATTTGTTGCATTATGCTTTCATGATTGATTTACTATTATGCTTGTGTGGAGTTAAGTATTTGATTTGGAAGAAAGTTTTGGACAACTGATTCACCCCCCCTCTTAGTTGTCTACCCTAAGTCTAACAGTATATTCAAACTGATGCTTATATACATATAGATGTTTTCTATTAATGATTGTAGTGTTATTGATTTATCACATGTGATTTATAGAAAATGAAATTAGTGATGAATGTTAATGACTATGTGGAAATGTAAGTAATGCTAATGTGACATATACTAAACAATTCTTTGTAGAATATATAGTAAAAACCCACAATGATTAATGAATTTCACACATAAGTAAAATACTATGCTATATTCAGTTAATAAAAGGTGATCTTAAATAAAGCATATTTAAACAAGATACAACAATGATTAACTAAAAAAGATTCTATGTTAAAGGAATTAAGACAAAATAATCCATCTTGTCGAAATTGAAGCTAAACTAACAAATTTACTTTATGAAATAACATCTAACATACAATCTTAAGCATAGAATTTCTTGAGGTACACCACATTAATAGGTTCTTTAAGCAGCGCACCTTGTTCATCAGTTAATTTATATGATCCTGATCCAAAGGCTTCAGTAATAACATACGATCCAAGCTAATTAGGGCTAAACTTTCCTTTTTCTCCAGGAAGTGCATTCACATTATGTTGATTCTCATATAATACCAAATCTCCAATGTCAAATGAATGATGTATAACATGCTCATTATACAATTGTTGGATACTCTTCTGATGGGCCTTACGGTGCTCGAAGTATTGATAAGTTGTTCATCAAGCATCTTAAGTTCTTGTAGTCTCTTCTCTCGTTCCATGTCATCATCAATAATGTCCTTTAGGGAAACTCGTAATGAAGGAATTTCTAGCTCTCAAGGTATTATCACGTCAGCGCCATAGACAAGATTATACAGTGTAGTTCTAGTAGCCATATGAATGCTTGTTCTATAAGCCCATAACGCATAAGAGAGTTCAGTATGCTAGTCTTTTTGATGTTTATTAACAATTTTCTATAGAATTTGTCTAATAACCTTATTTGAAGCTTCTGCTTGGCCGTTCGATTGAGGATACTAAGGCGTAGAGAAGCGATGTTGGATATGATATTTTCAAGGAATTTCTTCATGTCCTTGTTCTTAAATGGTGTACCATTATCAGAAACTAAGGAGGAAGGTATTCCAAATCGAGAGATGATGTTATCTTGTATAAAATGACAAATTACTTCAGCAATTATGGATCGCAGTGGAACAACTTCAACCCACTTTGTAAAGTGATCAGTAGTGGTGATGATGAAAGTATGTCCTTGAGAATAAGGTGGAGAAATTTTACCAAGTAGGTCCAAGCCCCCAAATAGAAAATGGCCAAGGTAAGACTTGGGCTCTAAGTTCCTAGGCAAGTGCTTAAATTAAATGTTTATGTTGTTGACATTGCGGGCATTTCCTAACATATGCAAAGGAATCTTGTTCCATGCATTGCCAGTAGTACCCCATACATAATAACTTCTGTACCAATGATTTTCCTCCAAATTGCCCTCCACAAGAACTAGAGTGAGCTTCTTCTAAAGCTATCGAGATCTCTGCATTACTAAGACATCAGAGAAGAACACCATTATAGCTTCATCTATATTTAAGACATTAGATAGAATGATATAATGCATAGTGAGTTTGCGTAAGTGAACTCATGCGTTCTTAGATTTTGATTTAGGAATGGTATCATTGTACAAATAATAGAATATATGGGAGAACTATTCATTAAAAATTCATGTTACGACAAAGGTCAGCATCTGAGGGTGGAGCCTCATCTAGTGTAGGTGTTTTAATATTATGTATGATAAAGAGATATTCATCAAGCGAATCGATAAGGGATATAAGGGAAGTTGCGCTTGCCATTGCATCCGTGTGTTGATTGTCTTTCCTTGGAATAGTATCAATTGAAAATGATGTAAATTGTTTTAATAAAGATAAGGCAAGATCATGATATTGAGATAATTTATCTTGTTTAGCTTGATATGATCTTGTTATTTGTTGCACAATTAATTGTGAATCACCATATATAGTGATTTTTTAATGTTGAGAGCCAAAGCAACATGAAGTCCTACAATGAAATCTTTGTACTCACCAATATTGTTTGTACATGAGAAGTACAAACAGTAAGACATAGGAATCAGGTTGCCAGAAGGAGGTACTAGTATGATACCAACATCAGAGCCAGTTCAACATCGTGAACCATCAAAATATAATTCCTATTTATCATATGTATTTATATTTAGAATTTGATCATCAAGAAATGTCTCTTGATTTTGTATAGAAAAGGGTGAAGGTGCTTTAGCTAAATGGTCGGTTAATGCTTGTCCTTTAACCACTTTTTGAGAAATAAATTTGAGATCAAATTCTGTTAATAACATAACCCATTTAGTGAGGTGACCTAAAAGGTCTATTTTAATAAAAAGATGTTTCAAAGGATCAAATTTCACCATGACATGAACTTCAGCATTTAAGAGATAATGCCTAAGCTTTTGTGTTGCAAAGACAAGAGCTAGGCACTGCTTCTCGATAACAATATATCGCACTTCATAATCAAGCAAAGTTTGACTGATGTAATATACAACGCGTTCTTTTCCTTCTGTACCATGTTATGCTAACAAAGCTATGAGAGCATTATTAGATGCTAAGGTATAAAGAAGAAAAGGTTTATCAGCAGTAACAGACTGTAAAATGGGTGGATTAGATAGGTAACTTTTTAAGTCATTAAAAGCTTTCTCACAATTAGAATTCCATTGAAATTTCAAATCCTTCTTTAGTAGTTGAGTAAAAGGGTGAGTCCTATCTACGAGTTGTGAGACAAATTGGCGAATGGCCTATATTTGCCCTTACAAACTACAAAGTTGAGATATGTTCTTAGGTGCTGGCATATTAACAATAGCATCAATTTTCTTCATGTCTACTATAATACCATGATGGGAGACTATAAATCCCAATAGTTTTCCACTATCTACACCAAATATGTATTTACGGGGATTTAAGCACATGTATTTATTTATTCTCTCAAAGATTTGATAGAGGATTGTGACATGATCCTAGCGATGAATAGACTTCGCAAGAATTTCATCGACATAATCCTCTAAGATGTTATGCATATAGTCATGAAAGATAAGAGTCATAGCCTGTTGGTAAGTTGCTCCAGCATTCTTTAATCCAAACAGCATAACGACCAAAAAAAATGTTCCCCACGGGGTTATAAAAGTTGTCTTATATTGATCTTGAGGGTTGATGAAGATTTGATTATATCCCGAAAAACCATCCATGAAGGAAAGTAATTCATGGCTAGCTACTAAATCAATAATCATATCAATGTTTGGAAGAGGGAAATCATCTTTCAAAGAAGCGAGATTTAAATCCCTAAAATTGGTACACATCTGAATATGGTTATCGGGTTTAGCAACAACCACAATATTTGAAATCCAAGGTGAGTAATCAATAGGGCGGATAAAACCAGCTTGTAGAAGCTTTTCTATCTCAGCCTTAACTAACAATGCAACCTTAGGATTCATCTTATGGATCTTTTGTTTAAACGGCTTAGCATCAGGTTGTAATACAATGTTATGTGTTATAATTTGAGGATCAATACTAGGCATATCCAAATAATTCCAAGCAAACAATTCAAAAAATTCATGTAAAAGCTTGGTCATATCTTCTTTTTCTTCAGTACTCAAACAATCACCTATAGGAATAACTTTTTTACTATTATCTTTGTCCATAGAAACTTCCACAGTCTTTCTGTTAAGTAAAGTACTGGGGTCTATGAGATTGGGTGATTGTAATGATTCTTCAGACTCTTCATTCATAATGTTTATCGAATTGATAGATTTTCCAAAGTATGCATCAACATTTAAATGGTAAGGCAATCCCCACTTGTAGTGATAACAAGGAACATTGTCATAAGCTCCCAAAAATTCAAATATTGCTTCATCTTTTGAAAAGGTATCTAAAGGAATTTCTCCTAGGGGACAATTCATGTCTATCATCTCAGGAAAAAATAGATTGAGTGTTGATATTGTGTTCACATCAAGATTAGGATGTCTTTGAGCTTTGGTTTCCTTGAAAGGATTATATCTAATGCCACTCGAGTAGTGTCACGAAGCAGCTTCTATAGGTACTCGAATTCCTTTTTGATTAATACTGTAACCATTACCTACATAGTCACAATTCTTATAAAGAATTTGAAATCGATGACCATAAAGAGATGCCATTTCTCTAGAAGAAGGTGGTGTTAGACTTAGTGCATACAACTAAGAGGGGGGGTGAATCAGTTGTACAAAACTTTCTTCCAATTACACACTTAACTCCACTTAGCAATTCAGTAGCATAATAATAAATCAACCATGGAAACACAATGCGACAAATCAAGAGAAGAAACACATCAACACACAAGACACCAAGATTTTGACGTGGAAAACCCAGCTAAGGGAAAAACCACGGGGTGATTAACCCAATAATGTATTCTCTGTTAGAAGAATAGAAAGAACAAAATGGCACATGCCAATTAGGGCTCACTGCCTGAGCACACTACTCACAAGAGGCTCACTGCCTACAAGAGACACACTGTCTACAAAGAAATAAGTATCACATACATGAACTGGAGAATAGCATCTTCACCATTCTTGAATCAGTTCCATTTAAGCTTAATACTTTTGCTCTGCCTTTCACTCTCCTCCTCGCTACCACACACTCATCTCCACAAGGACACCTTTGAAATGACTTCACAATCCCTTATTTATATAAGACATCAACTTAGGAACAATCATCTAAGTCGGCAAACATCCACAAGAACATTTGCAGGATGTGTAACTCATCCGGTCGGCCTGTCTTAGGAAGAACACCATCATCCAGAAGTTATTCTTTAATTGTGAGCTCCAACTCCAATGCAGACCACCAACATGAACTAGACACGATCCAAAGATCTCCACAAGCTTGCTTGAATCACCAATAACATCCACACTTCATCTGCTTACTAAAATCCTTCTCCCCTTCATCCGGAACCTCAAGAACATAGTCTGTCATTATTGTCACAAAGGAATAGATGCTTGCGGACCTTCAAACCATGAACTAATCTAGTTGATACTCCACAATGGCTCCCTCAACACTCCCTCAAATCTGCAGAGCAGGACAATGCATTTTTGGATCTCACCAGACCTTTCTGTAACAATCTGTCACCTCTGAACACCTACCAGAACTGGTTTTACTTGAGCAATCACACCTTCTTCCGATCTTCATAGGGACATCTGAAATCTCTACTGGATCACCTTAAGACACATATCTACAAACCCTTTAATCTGCATCCTTTGATCCTCATCCTATCTTGGACTCTTACCTTATTGTCATCACTGTTCTTCACTGCTCCTGATTGAGACTAATTTTTTCAATATCCTCAGCACACAACTCATCCAATCCTTATTATTAATGCAACAAGAGCATGTTGACATCAATGACAACACCGGTTAGGCCCATACTTGTAACAATCTCCCCCTTTGTCATTGATGGTAACATATGATGTGAAAAATTGTTATGACCATCAAGACGAACTTCTCCTCACTATCACAACTCCCCCTATTAGAAACAACCATTCACATGTCTTCTCTCCCCCTTTAACATCAATGGAAAAGGGCACATACTTGCAATTCCAACACTTCAGAATCATACCTGCTGCTCCCCCTGAGTAGCATCTCCCCATCATCAATCCGAATTACAAGATATGACTGTGATATCCACCAGACTGATGCACCTCAGTGCACCTTAATTCATCACTGAAGGGGCAATAACCCCTAAATTCTCCCTAAGATACTCAAAAGAGTCCTTAGGTAGAGGTTTAGTAAAGATGTCTGCAATTTGATTCTTGGAAGGTACAAACTCCAATCTGACTTCCTTCTTGTTCACTTGCTCTCTCAAAAAGTGAAACTTGATAGATATGTGTTTAGTCTTTGAATGCAACACCGGATTCTTAGAAATATTTATTGCACTTGAGTTATCACAGAAGATTGTGAGAGGTTCCTCATACTCCACTTTGATATCTCTTAGCATCTACTTTATCCACAAAACTTGAGTGCAACTACCTGCTGCTGCAATATATTCTACTTCATTTGTATACAGAGATATTGCCTCTTGTTTCTTGCTTAGCCAAGAAACTAATCTCTTCCCTAAAACAAATGCTTCACCACTGGTACTCTTCCGATCATCCACATCTCCTGCCCAATCAGCATTTGTATAAGCATGAAGAGAGAAATCATGATCTCTAAGATACCACAGACCATACTCAACTGTCCCTTTTAGATATCTAAAAATCCTCTTGATTGCCATGACATGTGATTCTCTAGGATCAGCCTGGAATCTAGCAACAAGACCAACAGCCTACATAATGTCTGGTCTAGTTTGAGTGAGATACAACCGTCCTCCAATCATTGACCTGTATTTTGTCTGATTAGCCTTAGGAGAGTCATCATCTTTGCTCAACTTACATCCGGTTGCCATGGGAGTATTCATTGGTTTTGATTCTTCCATCCCAAATTTCTTCAACAATTCTTTCACATATTTGGTCTGAGAAATGAAGATTCCTCTCTTTGTTTGAGTGATTTGTAGACCCAAGAAGAAATTCATTTCACCGAGCATGGACATCTCAAACTCACTTTTCATTTGATTTACAAATGTTTTACACATACTATCTCTTCCTCCAAAAATGATATCATCAACAAACACTTCAACAATCAAGATGTTTTCATGATCAATTTTGAAATACAAATTACTGTCAGCAGTACCTTTGTTGAAACCAATCTTTAAAAGATGCTTATCCAATCTTTCATACTAGGCTCTTGGGGCTTACTTCAGTCCATACAGTGCTTTCTTCAACTTGCAGACCATATCACCATGATCAGACAATTAAAAACCATCCAGTTGCTCAATGTACACTTCTTCTTCCAAGTCACCATTCAGGAAGGTAGACTTGACATCCATCTGATACACTTTGAAATCTTTGAAGGTAGTAAATGCAAGAAATAATCTGACTGCTTCAATTCTTGCCACTGGAGCAAAGGTTTCTTCAAAATCAACTCCTTCTATTTGAGAATAGCCCTTGCAGACTGTTGTACCCAACCAATTTTTTTGCTTCATCAAGGCATTTTGAAACAAGTCTAGAAAATTTTTCGTCAAAAAGTCAAAAAAGCAAAATTTCTAAAAATAGACGTGGAGTTAGGTTTTCTGGGTTTCTTGAGATATGGATGTTGGTAAAACTTTCTAAAAATAGAATCTCCAAATCAGGTGTCGCGCTCAATTCTCATTGGTCGATTTTGCTTTACGATCGACGCAGTTCAGACGGAATCTTCAAACGACCAAGTTTTCTCAACTGGGTCATTTCTACTTTTTTAAAAGGTGAAGCATGAGCTCGAAAGTCATCAACATAGAAAAATTCACCTGCCAAATCTCTTCGATTAGTTTCCAATGCTGTTTCAACGACGCAAAACTGACAAACGGCCTTCGACTCCACGATGCACGCAAAACGATGCAAGATGGATCCAAGGTGAATGGAAAAGTTTGAAAATCACAAAAATGGCTAAGTCTGGTGAAACTGGGCACCCCAGGAGGCTTGGGGCGTCCATCCTCTCCTGTGTTAGTTTTTTTTCACTTTTTTGAGAAACGTCGAAAATGCTTCCGTCAGCGCTTTTCCGGTTGGTCAAACTTGGTCAAACTTGGTCAAAAGTCAGTCAAAGCTAGGATTTCATCACAGATATGTTCAGACTACTCAGATCACCCTCTGTCCCGCCTCGACAGTCGTCAGAACGACCGAAATCGAAGGTCGAACAGGAGCTGTCGGCACGGAAATCGAGAAAAGGTACAAAATTGACAATTTTTGAAAAAATGGCTAAGTGTTGACAAACTGGGTGTCCCTGGAGGCTTGGGGCACCCATCCTCACCAGTGTTAGATTATTTTTCATGTTTTTCTCAAAAAACGTGAATCTCCTTCCATTGGCCCGCTCCGGTTCAGTGTTGATCAGTTTGGCACATTTTTCAAGGCGAACAAAAGGTACAATCAGCTTAATTTTCATCAGGATTGCATATTTGCTAGATCATCAGACTCATTTTCATCCCAATTGTTAGAAATTGATAGCCAAACAGGGGTCATGTGCCTCCGGAACGCGCATGTAAACCAAGAAATTGAAAAAATTAGAAAAAATGAAAAAATGGCTAAGTGTTGGGAAACTGGGCGCCCTAGGAGGCTTGGGGCGCCCATCTTGAGCAGTGTTAGAATATTTTTGTCTTTTCAGTGTTTTCTAACATGCCTTGTTACCAATCTTCACCCGTTGGTAGTTTCCAGGAGGTCAAACTTGGTCAAACGATGTCAGATCATCGAACGGAGGCAGGGGATGGAATCTCAGTTGATCAATCTCCAAAATGTCAGGATCAATTAGCTTTTTCAATTCATGATTGACATTTTCGCGCCTTGTCAAAGTCAGAGACATGTCATATTTGAGTCAAAACGAGTGTTGAAGTGTCGAAAATGAAGAAAATTTTGTTAACACTTCTTCCAACTCGCGCATTCGATGACATCATCATCAAAAAAGATATTTTTTGTCATCTTGCACATGAAGCCATAGGCTCCTACAAAATAGGGATTCCTCCTATTCGAAGACATCCACTTGGATTTATGCTTTAAAAGATGCTTTCTTCTTGGATGAGGATGAAGTTTTCTTCTCACACAAGTAAAGCTACTTTTTCGACCAAAGATTTATAAAGACAAGCTTTGGGCTTCTTTATTTCATTATCTTTTGTAGGTTGCATCCAGAGGAAAGATTTTATTTTTCTTTCAACGAAGATTCAAAGACCCAAACCAGGTGCTTTTTCATTTGTCTTCATTGAGGAAGAAGAGAGGCTTGCTTTTTCAGGGTCCTTGTTTCACGGAGATCATTTTTCAGAAATCCGACTAGAGCTTTTTCAGTTTTCGTCGAGATGGGTCCATCCAGATTATCATTCTCTTGAAGATTAGGAGTTGTGCTTTTTTGGGGGAAACTGCTTTTTTCCTGCTTTTTCAAGAAAATCTCTGCTTTTTCAAAATCCGACAATCTGGGTTGCTTAGAAACAGAATTATCTACAAAGCCCATGTGCCAGCTTTTTTAGCTCACACTCTGCTTTTTCTAAAAATCAGCAAACAATTTTCAGCCATCTGTTCAATACTTTTTCCAACGTAGGCGTGTTCACAGTTGATTTTTAAATCTTCCAATATGCAGTACTCTCCAACACAATTCAGGCACAAAACAACATTGGTTCATGATTACCTGAAAACTTGTGAAATAGACTTGCATAAAGTACTTCCAGTAATCAATTTACACTCCTTGGAGGATGCAGGAAATAATGCCATCAGGAATCTTAGACACTCCAGTTTGCTTGCAGCGGCATCCTTTCCTATCACCATGCAAAGTATCGAGTTTGTGATTTCTTGCGTGACGCATTACAATTCAGTCACAAGAGAAATTCAGTCGGGTGATGGACGTGTGCTCTACAGCTTGAGGCCAAATGACATTGAAAAGT
The DNA here is from genome assembly GCA_027924645.1 of Cunninghamia lanceolata. Taxonomy (NCBI): domain Eukaryota; kingdom Viridiplantae; phylum Streptophyta; class Pinopsida; order Cupressales; family Cupressaceae; genus Cunninghamia; species Cunninghamia lanceolata. The sequence goes on along the minus strand of BSBN01000604.1, from coordinate 4,511,584 downwards.
GCTTTACAATACCTATTTGGAGAGAGAACTTAACTGTTTCACTTGAAGAATGCAAGAGGGTTTGGAATAATGATAAGGAAAAATACAGAAAAAAGATTGGTCAGAGGTGGTTGAAAGAAAAGCAAAATGTTATGCCAAAGAATGTTAGACGTGGAGAATTCAAGGAGGAGCGTGCAATAATGATTACTCTGCTAAGTCATATCACGGGTCAAGTAGATGCAAACAAATTTCAGCCTTGGATGTTTTACATCATGTCCCAGATTGTTGACGGAACCGAATTCTATGATTGGTCGACACTAATCAGTGATTGTCTCCACCAACAAATAATTAATTTTCAAAGGGCTCATGAATTCCATATGATATCATACCTTGTGTATTTGATGGCTTTTCAGGGTCAATTCAGATGTTTGAATGTTATTGGAACTCTGGGTACTCAGCATGTGTATCATCATTTCCTGCAGTTAGAGATCTCTCAAGCTGAACGACATTACAGGCAGGTGAATGATGCATTCTTGATGCATGCGGTGCGAGACATGGACAAGGAGTTGCATATACAGTTTTCTGTAGAGGCTAGAATAGCAATGGCAGAATGGGCTGATTGGTTTATCCAATTTCCTACTTTTTCCTACATCAGAGTATATGGCTTCTCAGGAGAGCCAGCCATGTTGCCGCGATATCCTACAGATGAAATAGCATTTATGGAATTTTTGAGGCAAGCTTATCAAGTGCATACATTTTTGCGTAATAGATGCAAGACTGCCTTCAATTTTCCACTTGGGATGAGTATTTACAGATGTAGATCTGGAGCAGATGCCAAGGCAATCGGTAATGAATCATCCAGATATGGTCTTAAGTTTTTCAACAGGAGATCTTCATATGATCCTCATGGTGTTTATGCATCACATCTTGGTCAGAATTGTACACACAAGTTTGCAGTTGAAGACTTCTGGGCCAATTGTGCCGATGAGTATGAAGTGCGAAGACGCAGTTATAGCAGGTTCACTCTTCAACAAATGTCTGATATCCTATCAGAAGACATAGAGAGTTTGACAGAGAGTGGTGAAGTTCTACTTCCCACGTATTTTAGAGACCAAATTGAGCAACAACCGTTGCTGCCAGTTAATTGGTTAGTAAAAGAGAGTAATTCCATTGAGGAGAGAACAAGTCGAGTGGTTAAAAATAGTTTGATATTCTTGAAGACTAAGCGGAAGGATGATATTCCAATAGCAGAGCCGCCAGTTGTGCAACCATCAAAACCTTCCACTTCCAAGCCAAAACAAAGAGTAAAGGCTATGAGTGTTCTCCCAGAGGGAACAAAAATGGCAAAGTTAAAGAGGAAGAAAGATGAGTCTCCAGCTCATGTCCAACAGGAACATCCACCAGTTGAACCAGAAGCTCCTGTTGAAACAACACCGCATGTTGAAGTGTTACCTTCAGATCATGTATCTCCACCTTCTTCACTGATCCCTTCTCCTATTCACATAGATTCAAAGCCAGATTCACCGGTTCGCAACTTTGATGCAAGCATTGATTCATCAGGAGCTGATGAGGCGAGAACCGAGTTTCCAAGAGAGGATGGCTCATCCTGGCTTGAAAACATTCTGGGAAGGAAGAGAAGAAAGCCCTCATATCAGCTGAATTTAACAGCGCTAAAAAGTGTCTATCAAGACACACCAGACAAGTAGCTAAAGAAGTAGATTCACATTGAGAAGAATGCAGATGGAGAAATCATTCTCGAGACTGCAACACCTCCAGAAAATAGAAGTGCTAATGATGTCGAGGTTGATGACTTCACAGTTGTCAAAGCTAACCTTGGCAGAAGTACTCGCCATACAGATGTCAATCTCTTTGAGGTTGCAGTGGATAACTTGAAGGAAAGGGTGTTGAGAGATGGAGAAGACAAGGCAGCTCTCAAAGCTGAAGTTCGACAGTTGCAGCAATATATTTCCAACCTTTTCCATGGCACTTCACAGGTTGATTTGCTTCTTCCACCGAGTCTTGGATCACCAGCCGATCAGTGGCATTTCAGTAAGTTGGTCCTCTATGGGAGGCACATGGACAGTTGGGTAGAAGAATTTGTGACCAAAGGGAGAGTTGTACTTGCAGAGCTTTATCAGTTGAAGTACAACGCTCATGATTTACGCCAAGGCATACAGGGGTCGCAGCAAATCATGGCAAAAAATAGACCGGTGTTTGAGATCATTATCTCTGACTTGAAGATTGCAGTTGATACTATTGATTCAGCTGAAGATAAGAAGACAGTTTCTACTTGGAAAGCGTAATATCTTTTCACAGTAAAAACTTATGACAGTATGATTTCAGAGTTGACAGAATGGAAAGAAAAGGTAATCGGCATCCTCAAGTTCATCAAATCCTTTGTCTCTCAAATCCCGTGTTCATATGAGAAAGAAGATGGTACCCTATACGACCTCGGGGAAGTGCAAGCAGAGTTCTAGACTCTCGTCTGCAACAACTTTAATGATGATATCAATGCCAGCAAGATGAGTCGTCTTGCCGCAATGTCAGTGAAATTTGACAAGGCTGCGGGTGAAGTTCACAAATTTCTTCAGATGGTTGCCAGTGGTGAAGAAATGTTAGAGAATCAGAATATTGTTCTAGAGAGTATCAGTGTTCTTGGCAGAGATACGGTCACTTACTTTTTAGAAGATATTGTTTCCCAGAATATCGACGGATGACATCACCAAAAAGCTAGAATGTTGATGAGGATGCATTCCAAAATAAAGTAGCTTTAAAACATATGCTTTTTGTTTTAAAGCATGTGCTTTCATCCTAAGCTCATCCATTCTATATTTAGAAAGAAAGCACCTTGTGATAGTTGGAATCTTTTTGCTTTAAAGCATTTGTTTATTGTATCTTTGTCTTAGAATAGTAATAAAGCTTGCGTGTTGGCAAGTTAGGGTTAATCAAGGGATTTTAGGGTTCCCTAATCCTTTGATTTTAGTATAAATAAGGGCATCCTTGCCCATTGTTTGTAATGGTAGTTGTGATAGCAAATTTGCTGTGCCTATTCTAGCCTGCAAACATTGTTATTCCAAGTGTCTGTTCAATCTGTGTTCATTGTAAGGAATGACTTTTGTGATAACAAATTTACTGTGCCTATTCTAGCCTGCAAACATTGTTATTCCAGGTGTTTGTTCACTTTGTGTTTAGTGTTCTCCGATGTTTGATTGCTTACTGTATGCCTACCTTTTGCTGCAGTCTTGCTGTCCTGGAGTTGTATTAAACTTTCTGATATTGAATAGAAATCTCATGCCTACTTTGCTCTGATATTCTATATCGATTCATCAAGTTTTCATCGTCAGATGTGTAGCTTCTGTGGCTTTCATTTTCAGCTTTCATCATTAAAGTACTCTTAGTCTTGTGGTGTAAATCTGGAGGAAAACTACTTGAGTTTTTGTGTTAACAATCATTCCCCGTTCACTTTCAACTTCCTTTGCTCTAAATTTACTCAGGAGGTTGAAAGCATCATTAGTCTATGCTAGTTGTAGTAGAAGTTTTATTAAAAAGGAAAAAACCTCTTCTGCAGCGTTTAGAGTTTTATAACCTTATGCTCTGCAGCTGAGAATCAAAAAGAAGATAAGTTAAGTTTCATTCAAGTTATCTTTTCAGCGAACATCAGCAAGAAAGGGAACTCCCCCTTCCAATAGGAGAGCAATTTATCTGTGCATAGCTGTCCATTTCTAAATCGCATACCAGAGGTGCAAATTGAAATGCCAACACAGACTAATCTGGCTTTATTTCTGATTACTTCACCAACTTCATTTAGTTTGTTCCGGAAGACCCATTTGGTTCCAATCACATTCTTGTTTCTAGGTCTAGGAACAAGATCCCAAGTGTGATTTTTCTCAATTTGCATCAGCTCTTTCTCCATTGCTTTAGTCCAGTTTTCATCATTGTAAGCTTCATTCACTGTCTTAGGTTCAATTTTTGACATTAGACAATACTCATCTGAGTGTTGAGCAATTCTCCTTCTTGTTTGTACACCTTTTCTTTTGTCACCTATGATTTGATCTTCAGAGTGATTTAGTCTTACATACCTTGGAACTTTGGGAGTTTTGTGCACTTCTAATCCTTGGTTAGGCTCATTGAGACTTATCTCTTCTTCCTGACTTACCGGATCAGTTTGAATTTGTTTTTCAGAAGAGGCTTGGGCACCTTGAATCAGAGCACCATTCTGATCATCTTCATCATACTCATAAAACCTTGAGGGTTTTTCAATTCCTTCATCAATCTTCACATTTGTACTTTCTATAATCTTTCTCAATCTCTTGTTATAACACCATTATGCTTTGCTTTGAGTAGAGTAACCCAAGAATATTCCTTCATCACTTCTAGCATCAAACTTTCCTAGATCTTCTTCCCTTTTAATATAACATTTACTACCAAAAACTCTGAAATACCTCACAGTGGGAGTGATGCCAAACCAAAGTTCATAAGGAGTCTTACCGGTATTGCTTCTAATTTGAACTCGATTGAGAGTATAGACTGCAATGCTGACAACTTCTCTCCAATAGATCTGAGGAACATTTGCTTCCATCATCATGGTCCTAGATTCTTCCTGGATGGTCCAGTTCTTTCTCTCCACTACTCCATTCTACTATGGAGTCCTAGGAGCAGACAATTGTCTCTTTATTCCATGTTTCTCACATAACTCTATGAACTCACTGGATGTGAATTCTCCACCTCTATCAGACCTCAAACATTTCAATTTTAATCTGGTTTCATTCTCTACCATAGCCTTGAATATTTTGAATTTCTCAAGGGCTTCTGATTTCTCTTTTAGAAAGGTTACCCACATCATTCAGGAATAGTCATCAATTAGTAACATGAAGTATCTATCACCTTGCACACTCCTGATTCTTTCCGGACCACAAAGATCAGTTTGAACTAAGTCCAATAACCTGGTAGAAGATAGTTCTTTACTTTCGAATGAGACTCTACTCAGCTTACCCAACTGACATTCTTTGCACAAGCTATTAGTAGGTTTCACCAATTTAGGAAGATCTCTTACAACCCAAGTAATACTTATCTTGATGATATTATCAAAATTCACATGACACAACCTTCTATGCCATAACCAACTCTGATCAACATGAGCAAATAAGCAACTTTTACCAGTACCAACCAAATGGAAGATATTACCTTTAGTTTGAGTACCAGATGCAATCTCTATTCTGAAACTTTCAAAGATCTTGCATTTTCCATTCTTGAATCTGAGATCATAGCCTTTGTCCACCAACTATCCAACACTAAGAAGATTATGCTTCAATCCTTCAACATACAATACATTGCCAGTTTTGTTCTTTCCATCAAAGGAAATAGTTCCTCTACCTCTGATTATACCAGTAGAATTATCACCAAACTTTACCACTCCTCCTTCATACCTTTCCAAATCTATGAACTTGTTCTTGTCACCTGTCATATGGTGAGAGCATCCACTGTCAATGACCCAATCATCCTTTTCTTCAATTTGGGCAGCTAGAGCTCTTTCTACAACTTTATGATTGACAGATTCAGAGGGCATTGGATCTTCTTCCTTGATGGCAATGAACACCTAATCACTTCTGGATTTGTCTCCTATCTCTGATTCATCATCTGTTACACCATCATCTCCTTCATGAGCATAGTAACAATTCTTTTAGAACCTTGATTTGTTAGGATTTGGCCTTGAAAATCTTTCCAAACATCTTGAGGCAAAATGACCAATCTTATTGCAGTTAAAACACTTAAAAGGAAATTTCCCTTCATACTTACCAGATCCTCTTGGCAATCTTTTTGTAATAAGAGCTTCAAGGTGAGCAGTTTCAGCTTCTTCTTCTTCCAAGTCTTTTCTTGCTTTTTCATACCATGATAGTTTCCTTGAAAAGTTCTCTCCTGGACTAAACCTTTGTTTACCCTTTACAGAGGCACTGGCTTTGAATGCAGATTTAGTCTTTGGGGGTTCATCTCCAAACTCGGACATTTCAAATGCAACCAATTTACCAACCAATTGATCTCTTGTGATGGTTGTGTGAGCTCTGAATTCTTCAATTGCAGCAGCCTTGGTTTTGTAAGAAGCAGGAAGGGATCTGAGTACTTTTCCAACAATCTCATCTTCATTCAAGACTCCACTGGCATTTCTAATTCCACAAACAATCTCATTTACTCTTGGCATAAAAGTAGTAATGTTTTCATCATCTCTCATCTTCAGATTTTCAAATCTCCCTTTCAGACTCTGTAGCCTTGCACTTTTAACATACTTGTCTCCTTCATGCAAAAGTTCCAGTTTTTGAAAGTAGTTGGTAGGTCAGCATTTGAGAGCTCTAAATTAGATAATGCGCTTAGAAGAGGCTCTATAGTCCGTAGATTGTTTTCAGCATCAGTGATTTCATTTTGGGTTTTCAGACCACCCTATGGAGGTACATACTATGTTGTAGCCATGGTCCAGTACGCCATTCCCATACATTGCAAGTGACATTTCATGTGACCTTTCCAAAGATTAAAATTGGTTCCATCAAACTTCAGACTATCCTTCTTGTAAGATGACATCCTAGATCTCCTCAAGTGGTTAAGCTTCTTTTAGAGGAACTTGGCTCTGATACCAATTGTTAGACTTAGTGCATACAACTGAGAGGGGGTGGTGAATCAGTCGTACAAAAATTTCTTCCAATTACACACTTAACTTCACTTAGCAATTCGGTAGCATAATAATAAATCAACCATGGAAACACAATGCAACAAATCAAGAGCAGAAACACATCAACACACGAGACACCAAGATTTTGACGTGGAAAACCCGGTTAAGGAAAAAACCACGGGGTGATTAACCCAACAATGTATTCTTTGTTAGAAGAATAGAAAGAACAAAATGGCACATGCCAATTAGGGCTCACTGCCTGAGCACACTACTCACAAGAGGCTCACTGCCTATAAGAGACACACTGTCTACAAAGAAATAAGTATCACATACATGAACTGGAGAATAGCATCTTCACCATGCTTGAATCAGTTCCATTTAAGCTCAATACTTCTGCTCTACCTTTCGCTCTCCTCCTCGCTACCACACACTCATCTCCACAAGGACACCTTTGAAATTACTTTGCAATCCCTTATTTATACAAGACATCAACTTAGGAACAATCATCTAAGTCAACAAACATCCACAAGAACATCCGCAGGATGTGTAACTCATCTGGTCGGCCTGTCTCAGGAAGAAAACCATCATCCGGAAGTTATTCTTTAATTATGAGCTCCAACTCCAATGCAGACCACCAACATGAATTGGACACGATCCAAAGATCTCCACAAGCTTGCCTGAATCACCAATAACATCCACACTTCATCTGCTTACTGAAATCCTTCTCCCCTTCATCCAGAACCTCAAGAACACAGTCTGTCATTACTGTCACAAAGGAATAGATGCTTGCAGACCTTCAAACCATGAACCAATCTAGTTGACACTCCACAACAGCTCCCTCAACACTCCCTCAAATCCGTAGAGCAGGACAATGCATTTCTAGATCTCACCGGACCTTTCTGTAACACTCTGTCACCTCTAAACACCTACCAAAACTAGTTTTACTTGAGCGATCACACCTTCTTTAGATCTTCATGTGGACCTCTAAAATCTCTACTGGATCACCTTAAGACACATATCTACAAACCCTTTAATCTGCATCCTTTGATCCTCATCCTATCTTGGACTCTTACCTTATTGTCATCACTATTCTTCACTGTTCCTGATTGAGACTAATTTTCTCAATATCCTCAGCACACAACTCATCCAACCCTTATCATTAGTGCAACAGGAGTATGTTGACATCAATGAGAACACCAGCTAGGCCCATACTTGCAACAGGTGGAGCCTCATAGGTCTCATAATTTGTAGTGTAAGCAAGAGTGTTATATGTGTTTGTTACCAAAGAAACTTTAGGTTTCTGAATAGAGTTCTTAGATGAAATCGATGCAACATTTGAAGTTTCAGGATTAGGGTTGTTAAGCATGTATTCTCCCATAGAGGTAGGAGTACAACACAATGAACCCAAATCATCACCAAGGAATGCATTTGATTGTTGAGAATCTTGCACAATATTAGAGCTATGGCAAGAGGAGTTAATGGATCAACCTTCAAGTTATTTAGAATCTTATGATGAACAACTTGTTTTTGCATTTTAATATGTAAACAATTATTTGGTTTAGGATTAGCATCAACAATTTGAAGTTTATTTTTATAAATAAACTTGATTAAACGATGAAGGGTAGATGGCACTGCTCCCAATGCATGAATCCAAGGTCTATCAAGAATCATGTTGTATGACAAGGAACCAAGCATGACATGAATCAAGGTAGATAAAGTCACATTCCCAACTTGTACAGGTAAAGTTATCGTGCCTATAGACTATCTTCCAACATTATCAAAGCCACGAATACTAATTCTATCCGTTTTAATTAGAAAAGTATCAATCTTGATCTTCTGTAACAAGTTAATACCACAAACATTAAGAGTTGATCCATTATCAAACATAACTCTCTTGATAAATTTATTGTTTATTGTGATGAAGATAATTAAAGGATCATATTGATTTTGAACTTCAATAGAGGGAAACTCATGTTGTTGAAACAGAATGTCTATTTTGTTGCATGCATACAATCTAAAAGAGCTACTACATCATTTGGCTTAACAGTTGGTGGAACAATCACCTTTTGTAAATATTTTTGGAGCATTCCATGGTATGTAGGCAAAGTTTGTATAAGTTCCCAAAGAGAAATTTTAGTAGAAGTAGCACGAAGCTACTCAACAAGATCATAATCTTGACCTACTTTATGTGTTAAACGAGGTGCTTGAGGAAGCATAGGTTGAGAAGCTGGTAAAGATATCAAAATGCCTGATTGTTGTTTACTCTGTTTGTTATTCCATGTATTATATGTATGGGAAACCATAGTATGATTGGGTTGTTGTAATCTTTCTTGTTGACTTTGATGTGTTATTTGTTTAGCATAGTTATAGATGTAATCAGGAGGTCGAGAAGAAGGCAGAAGACCTCTAACAATGAGCACCGATTTAGATTGTGGTTGAACGACATCTGAACATAGGGCAACCACTATATTCAACTTCACAAGTTCTTCTTGAGGTTTAGGAACATAGATTGCATTTACTATTCTTTTAAACAACGATGGTTTAGGAGTCGTAGTGGAATATTCAATCGAGATAAAGTCCTCAAGGGCTTCATCTAACATATTGAATTCATCACAACTAAAAAGCTCATCATACACATTAAAGTCTTGTAAAAAGTAATCTGACATTATAACATGTTCTAATTAACCTAAGACTTAAATGTAAAGCAAGATAGCATAAACTTTGTGAAAATAAAACAAGATATCACTATGCAAGTCACAAAGTTGTAATTTCAAACTCTTTTAATAAAAAGATAAAGACATCAATACAGATTCAATGCATACACTTTTCATAAAAGAGGGTTTGCAATCTAAATATTATTTAGGACAGCAAACTATTTCGAATCTAATGTTAAAAAAGATGCAAATTATTTAAAGCACGAGTTCACCAAAATGTAATGTGGAAAAAGTGGGAAAATGATAGTTTGCATAAACCGAATCAAGCCCGTCTTTCACTCACATCACATTAGGAAATAGGAACCGAGCTTGACTACTATGAAGGATCAAGCTACTAATTCCTATGACCTTTTTATGCTTGTTGTGACTAAATAGATGCCTCAAGTAGGTTTTTACAAGCTTCAAGTAATCAACTAGCATGAAACCCTAATTTCAAGGTATGTGATTACAGACTAATTTCTAGCATAGATACTGACAAATAGATTATAGAAATGTGGAGCAAGGATCACAGAGAGTATGTACCTAGGAATTGAGGGCCTATTAGACTAGGATGCCCACCCTAGTGTCCTAAAAGTTTCTGACAACTAAAATCTCCTATACCTAGTGTCAGGGTGTCTACAGAGGGTTTCCACTCCAGTGTCTTGATTATTTTGTGATGATGAAACTCAAAGTTTTGCAAGGACTGTACCCGCAATACCTATTCTCCTTCTGCACCTTTTCGTCAAATCTTTTTGAATATGACTTGCACATACAAAAGGAGGAGAAAGACGGTTGTGGCTATATAGGAGTTTTCCTCAATCAAACCTAATCTTTGGTATTTCTACCTCAACAATAGCCAATGATAAATATATGCAGATGTGTGTGCTCATGCGCTCACTCCAGTGTTTTGATTATTTTGCGATGATGAAACTCAAAGTTTTGTGATGACTGTACCTGCAATACCTATTCTCCTTCTGCTCCTTTTCGCCAAATCTTTTCGAATATGACCTGCACATACAAAAGGAGGAGAAAGATGGTTGTGGCTATATAGGAGTTTGCCTCAATCAAACCCAATCTTTGGTATTTCTACCTCAACAATAGCCAATGATAAATATATGTAGATGTGTGTGCTCATGGATCATATGTGTATGTAGAAAATGTAAAACCCTAGATGACTCAAGCATCAAAGAGAGATCAACACAATGTTTCACTCAAGGAAACAACAACAAAATCACCTCAAGGAGATGATAGCAATGAAGACTTGTAGAACAAGAAGGGAAGGCAGCTGTATCCGTGGAGGATTCCCAAGCTCAAGTTGGAGGCAACCCTTCTCCCGATCATACAAAGATCTTGAAAAACCCCTAGGAAGAGAAAGATAGACTCAAGATCTTGATTCCTAATCTCCACTAAATATCTCCATGATAGCAAACATTAATATCTTCACAAGCTTCAATGAAGTGTTGATCTTCAATAGCAAAAGCGACAAAATTTTGGCATAGTAAGCTTGCATATAGATTGTGTGTGATAAATGATTTCTAATCCTCTTTAAATACCCAACCTTAGAAATTCAAATAGTTGAAATAATACACCAACATCGCGGGAAAACTAAAATTTGAAATCAGAATCCCGAGGTGCATGGAACAAGCCGACACCTCCCCGAAACTCAAGACTCAAAAAAATAGGGTTGGACTAGGGCATGGGTGCCCTATTCTAGACCCTGATTTTCACTTAAGGTTTTCTTTTAGGAGGTCTAGAATATCCAAAATCCAAACTTTGTTTCCAAGTTTTGTCAGTTATTACTTTAGAATATGACATTTCTTCAGTAGGCTATAGGTCAATCAGAGTTTAGGAAGGCCAAAAATAAAAAGGGCAAGAGGACACCAAAGGAGAGGAGATAAACTATGTGAAATTGTGTCATTCCATGCAGGAGGATAATTTTTGACATAATAATATATATTGAAAAACATCCATAACTTTCAACATATTAGTCATTTTTTAAATCCAAAAGATGTGTCACATTCTAGGATTTATTGGGTATACATTAAAATTTAAAATTTTTTATTTTCATATATTTTTGACAAAGTTAGGTTGGCTGGAAAATTAATTTTTAATATTTTAAAAAAGTCATAGTAAAAAAATCATAAATAATTACTTATTTACTCAAAAAATTAAAAAAAATATGCGTCACATCCACTCATATGTGCTTTACTTAAATCTAAATCATGGAGGAAAAATATTATATTTTTCTCATACTTAGGTTAGCCAGAATGACACATACTTTTTACATTTTTTCTAAAAATTTTAGTAGTGCTTCATTGAAATATCCAATTTTCACCAAACTATTTATAAAATTTTCAAAAAAAAAAAGTAGTAACCCATAAATTACATTCAATTTATTACAACTTTTATTACTACCTTATTTCTAGATTGTGTAGTTAACTCATTCAATTTTTGACATGAAGTTACTTAAGTCTATTTTACACATTTACATTGCCACTTAGGGGTAGTGTTTGGCCCATCATGATCCTGCACTCACCCTAATGTTGGACAATTATAGCTAAACTAGAAATTAACTCCACCACCAATAGCTTACCCAACACCATAGATAGCATTGTATGTATAAGAAATATCTAGGAAAGCATTTGGGATGAAACCATCAACATACTCACCAAATAGATCAATCGAGTCTCATTGACAAATGATCCAGTGTCAACTGATCAAATTAAATGAACTTTTTTCAGTTTACCCAAAACCTCGCCTTCCCTCCATCGAAGTTGGAGCTAGTAGGAGTATAAGTAGAGGAAACATCTACTACAGGGCAGGAGAGATATGAGCATATCTTTTGGTTCAAGATCATAAATCATCGCTGGAGGCAAGGGTAGTTGATTGAGTAGATCTAGTCAGAGTAATTTACCACCACCAACATACATAAACATCCTCTCTAGATATAGGTATAACCCTATCCCTCCCCCTCCCCCTCCCCCTAGTACCATATCGATAAATTGAGATGCATAGCCAAGACCTTGGGTAGGGACATCAGTAGTAGTTCAGGTAGATTGAGTATATTACAAGGCTAGGCTTATTACCTTCAAACAAATAATGGGTTTAGATAGAGGAATAAAGAAGGGAAGATAGAGATGGAGAGAGAGAGGTAGAGAAAAATAGATAGAGAGGGAGAGAGATAGAGAGGTAGAGGAAGAGAGATAAAGAGAGATGGTAAGAAAGAAGAGAGATCAAGAGAGAGAGACATATATAAAGATAGAAGGAAAGAGAGAGGAGACAAAGAATTAGATAGAGAGGGACACAAAAAGATATATATATATATATATATAGAGAGAGAGAGAGAGAGAGATGGTAAGAAATAAGAAAGAAGAGAGATCAAGAAAGAGAATGAGAGAGAGGAGAGATAGAGGAAGAAAGAAGGTGAGATAGAGACATGGACATATAGAGAGGAAGACAAAGAGATAGAAACCATGATTAGCATGACTAATCAAACTAATAACCTTAGGATTGTAATTGGTAACATCCAAGCCTAAAATTAGTCCCATGTTGATTGTGCAAATAAATTTACTCTGTACTATCAAAATAATATTCATATAGGTCTATAATTGGCAACATCCATACTTGTAATTAGTCCCATGTTGATTGTGCAAACAAATTTGCTACATATAATCAAAACAATAATAATATCTATAATTTTCAATACTTGTTTTAGTAGCCTCTTCAATTTGGATAGGAAGTTGGATATGAAAATTAATGAAATTATGAAATGAATGTTTCATTATTCTGTCAAGTTACAGTTGAATGCATTGCATACCTTACATAATTCACAATCCATGAATATTCATATAAAATAGTGGAATGCTTCCCCTCGAATCCATCCCTTGTGTTCCTATTGTTGCTTATCATATTATTATAGAGGATTCCATTTATTATCAAATCAAAATCTCCAATTGAATTAATCATTTCATCAAGTCTTTCTTTTGTCAAATTTTGCACATCTTTCACCTCAATCAATTTACCCTTTTTATGTGTTTTTCCACCCAACTTTTGAGGATAAGCTTGTTTTATTTACAAGTTTTTGCAGATACAAAATGATGCAAAGAAACTTCTACACCCCCAGTTCTAGAGATTCACAAAGCAAGGATATTGACCCCCTTTAGATCTAGATAGGCTTCAAAACAGAAAGATGGTATCCTGTAATGAACAAATCAAATCAATACATTTTTTGTCTTCTTCCATTTTTACATCTATGGAAGCCAATTGACTCACTACTAGATGAAAAGAATTTAAATGTTTGGTTACAAAGTCTCCTTCATGTATATTTAAGGAATACAAATTTCTTTTCAAAACTAACATATTTACATGACACTTAGTTTGATATAATGCAATAATTTTATCTCATAAACTCTTAGCAATGTTTTGAACTTCAACATTCATCAAGACTAAATTAGAAAGACACAAGTTCCTAATAGTAGATATATCTCTTCTATCTGACTTGTCCCATTCATCTTGATCCATTTCTAATGGTAGAAAATAGAGTGCAACAATTATTATGATCCACTAAAAGATCTTAACCTTCAATTTCCACAGCTCAAAGTTTTACCTACCGGACATTTCAATCTCAATTGCAAAGGTGTTGGCCATAACTTATAATTTTAAAATGTTATTTCAAATCCACATGAATTATCCCACAACAAAAATAAAAAGAAACATAAGAAATATATCCCTTCCTTCATGGGATCAATCCAAACTTGAATCTTTGATACCAAATGTTGGTTTTACAATGCTTATTCCTCAATTAGGAGCAATGGAAAGTAATAAAATTTATTGATCTAAAACACATGTAACCTTAAATAAAAATAGAAGAATAAGTGAAGGAGATAGAGAAGATAAGATGACATATATACTTGGGAAAATCCTTCTGAATAAGAGACCCACCACCAAAAGTAAACCTTAATATATTAGTGAAACATGTCATTTAATTAAGGACCTAATAATTCACCTTTAAGATCTCTTTAGTGTACCCATTGCACACTAAAGTGTAGCTATTTATAACAATAGAAACATCCCATCTCCAAGCTTCATTCATTCATACATGGCATGACCAATACAATTGGAAACAATGTCGCTTATTGAAGTGGCTCAAAAATGGACATTTGCAGTAACTAACTAAAAAGTCCAACAAATGGAAAGAATGCTTAACACCAAGTCTATCACACAATGAAACACTTTTTGCCACAATGTTTATGCAGTTAATCTTATTGTTGTCTCCTTCATGCATATTTAAAGAATATAAATTTCTTTTCAAAAAAACTTATTTACAAGACACTTAGTTTGATATAATGCAATAAGTAACTTATCTCATAGACTCTTAGCAAAGTTTTGAACTAAAACGTTCATGAAGATTGAATTACAAAGACACAACCTAATAATAAATCTTAAAATAATTATTCATATGAAGGTTATGTATGTAGCCATGTTTTCTACTTGAATCTAAAAAGTACTTTCAATCTATATATTTTAGTTACCCTTTGGCATACTATACACATATTCAAAGTAAAAGTATGGTGGGCCTTGCTCAAACTCTTTAAACTTCCACTACCGACTGGCAAGGTGATGTGGAACTCCAAATTTAACCAATCCTTTAACATGATGTGGTAAATAAAAATTTATATCTTTATTTTCTATAGACAAACATTAATTTGGAAGACATACTTTCTTTGAGGTTTATCTTCTAAAATGGTTTCTTGTGATGGGTTTCATGGTAATCATTTTCTAAATATAAGTGCTTTCTTTTATGAAATTTTATTTTTTGCAATCCTCTAGGCTTTTATTCAATCATTGCAAAAGGAAACCATGGTTAGCATGACTAATCAAACTAATAACCCTAGGATTGTAATTAGCAACCTCCAATCTTGTAATTAGTCCCATGTTGATTGTGCAAACAAATTTGCTCCATATAATCAAAATAATGTCCATATGGGCATACAATTGGCAACATCCACTAATTGTGAAAACAAATTAGTTACGCATAATCAAAATAATAATAATGTCCATAATTTTTAATACTTGTTTTTATAGCCTCTTCAATTTGGGCAGGAACCTAGCTATGAAAAATATGGAATTTATAATCTATTGAAGTCTAGATTAGTACAAAATGGAGGTTTCATTATTCTATCAACTTACAATTGAATGCATTGCATGCCTTACATAATTCACAATCCATGGAAATTCATAGAAAATAGAGGAATGCTTCCCCTCTAGCCCATCCCTTCAGTTCCTATTGTTGCTTGTTAGACTGTTATAGGGGCTTCCACCTATTATCACATCAAAAACTCTAATTGAGTTAATTATTTCATCAAGTATTTCTTTTGTCAAATTCTACGCATTTTCCATCTCAATAAATTTACCCTTTTGATGTGTTTTTTCTACCCATGTTTTGAGGATAATCTTGTTTTATTTACAATTTTTTGCAGATACAACATAATTGACTGGTATACCCAAACGATGCAAAGCAACTTTTGCACCACTAATTCTAGCAAACAAAGAAAGGATATTAATCCCCTTTAGATATATATAGGCTTAAAAATAGAAATGGTATCCCTTAATGAACAAATCAAAGTGATACCTTTTTCCTCTTCTTCCATTTTTACATCTATGGAAGCCAATTGACTCACTACTAGATGAAAATCATTTAAATGTTTGGTTAAAAAGTCTCCTTCATGCATCTTTAAAGAATACAAATTTCTTTCCAAAAATAACTTTTTTTACAAGACACTTATTTTGGTATTGTTTGCACCTAGTTTTTCTAGCCTAATTTTTCTCATGAACCCATTGAAAGTCCTATGTTTTTGCCCCCTATGGAATTCTAGTTTCGTGCCTTGGAAAATGTTAAAAATTCTATTAAAAATCTTGAAAAATCCTTAGTTTTCTAATGTGTTTCTTACTTTTTCAAAGATTTCATGCCTATTAGGAATGGTGGGGTTTTCCTTGGTTTTCGAAACTTAGGAAAATCCTACATTTTTCTTGTGTCCCTTGGATCCCTTCTCCTAGAAAAAAAATGCCTTAAGTGTTCATTTTGGAAGAATACCAATGAGGATGTGGACATATCCTAGTCTGCCCTCGATCCCTGTAATTTCCTACGTCCTTCCTTGCATCCACATTTACCTTGGTTGTTGGTTTTATGAGGCAATGATGTTGATGTGGATCCCCTCTGACCCCCTGCATCTTGTATCCCTTCACATCCCTGCATATCCTTCCCTCCCTCATTTCTCTACACATCCTTCCTCCCCTCGGATTCCCACCTTTGGTTCTCTCTCAAACCTCCCCATATCCCAAACCCCCCTCTAGGCTTGCATCCACCCTTTGCTTCCACATCCCCCTGAAGGTTTGTATATCCTAAACCATCTCGAAACTCCACATATATAGAGACCCCTCAGACTTTTGCAAATCTTGATTAGGGTCAGATTTTTTATTTTTTCTCCATGCATAAAAAATTGAAAAGTGATAACTTCCCACGACCTCCTAGTGGACTCAAAACTCATGCAGGTCACCATTAATGCAATTTTGGTCATTGGGGTTGGTCAATTTATTGTAGTTGGTGAATATTTTAGGGTTTTCTCACCCATGTCATCATCTAATTTGAGCTATAGGCAAATGTTATAAATACAGGAATGAGACTCGTTCAAAGGGTTGGTCATTTATGGGAAAATTTACCTCTTCAGGCAATAGACATTCAAGGTAGTTAGGGCTTCGAATTAGTTTCAGTTCTTCAGGAAGCAATTGTCAAAAGTGTATGTGGAATATATTGTGATTTTGATATTAATCATTATTTTTCTCCACTATTGTATGTATTCTTTCAGAGAAATATCTAATCATAGTTAGATTTTCCTCTTGCCACATTTTGAGGTATGATTGTAATCATAGATTTGAATGAATGTGATAGTTCTTAATTCATTGCAATATCTGTAAATGGTCATTTCAGTTTTTCATATGGATGAGTGCAGTACAATATTAGATTAATTTAAGTATTTTCATGGTTTGATATTAATTTCTATGCATCTGAATCCATCAGATAGACAATCATACACTCCTTTTTAATTTTTCTCCTTTGATAAACATGAGATTCTATAGTCCATTAGATAGGCATCTGTCTAAGAGGCCTATGATCACCTACACTCATTCAAAAATCAAAACAATATATCAAGTGTGAATTGAAGTTACAAATATGTACGCATCCTAGTTCTATGTTGAAGTCAAGGTATATCTTTTGGAAAAGTAGTTATGTTTTATTCTTTTCAGAACATGCATGTATACCTACATCTTGTATTGCTACAATGATGTCATTTTCAACCTAAGAAGAAGTTATTTGAAACAATGATCTTTTATCTAATCCAGTGATAGTTATAGGGTTTAGAACAACATTTGGGGTATTATTGCCCTTGTTATTGTCGAGCATACATCTTGCAGCATGATAGTTAATCCCTGCTATGGGATACCTCTAGGAAGACCCTCTTGAACCAAAAGTGAAGAGGAGATTACCCACTCCTATATGTTTCTTATAAACTCTTCAAAATCTATTGATGCGCCCCTATTTTACTTTCTTGATTACATCCCCTAGCCCTAGAAGATCAAACATGCTCTAAGATTTGGATCTATAGTTTTTGGTCCCAATAGGTATAATGCAATGATTTTATTTAATGAACTCTTATCAATATTTTGTACTAAAACATTCATCAATATCATTTTAGAAAGACACAACCTAATAGTAGATCTATCTCTTCTATCCAACTTGTCCCATTCATCTTGATCCATTGCTGATGGTAGAAAATTGAGTGCAAAAATTATTATGATCTACTAATCTATCTCCACTAAAAGATCTTCAACCTTTAATTTCTACAACTCAAAGTTTTACCTACTGAACTTCTCAATCTCAATTGTCAAGATGTTGGCCATGACTTTTGATTTTTAAATGTTATTTTAAATCCACATGAATTATTGTAAGGCCTTACCTTACCTATGGCTATTGCGACACCCTTGGCCATTGTCGTGGAACCAAATTTTATATCTATTGGAATTATTTGAAGAAACCTATGACATTGGTCCATGTATAATGTTGATATAACCAACCTTGGGTAACCCTTTTTGAATGACTTTATAGACATCATGTTGTAAATGTGTGTGCTCATGATACGATGTGAATGTTGTCCCTAGATTGATTATGATAGGAGACCTTGTATTGTTTTAACACTAATCACATTAGTTCATCTGATATATTGTTACACCTAATGGAATGTGAATTACGCATTGGACCTCTTAACATTTTAATCTTAAGTCATATTAGTTGTTGATTCTATCACATTTAATGGGTGGTTATATAATTTAGTAATTTTATACCTTCGAGATCTTATGTGATTGAGTTTAGTTTTCAAGGTGATATTTTGTTTTAGTAAGTGAGCTTAAAGGAAAGGATCACATTTGTATTGATGATTAGTTTGATGAATTAATAATGCATTATGCTTCTTGATGAGAAAATACCATGATTATCGAAGTGGTTCAATATTTATCAATGCTAGTCATGTGAAAGGAGAAACTCAGGTAAGTGGATATGGTAAGATGTGTACATTGAGTATATTACATGCAGCAACCCTTATAATATGCATTTTTCTCACGAATAAATCAATTAGAATATGTGATGTTAAACCTAACTCCTATAATTAGGTTATTCTAAAAATGATAATTCAAGTTCTATGGTGATTTGAGTAGGACATGAGCTATATGAATTATCACTAGTTGAGATGTGAATTTTGATTCTAGGGCAAGTAGAAATGAGTATGATTATTTATGCTTAAAGTGCATCAACTATGCGTATATTGGACATATTAATGTTGGAATGAATGTACAGGATTAAGTTACCAATGGGGAACAAGAGAATCATCAGAACCCTAATTTGAACTACTTCACATGATGAATTTTATGCTGGGATATTAGTTCCTAGTGAAGTGATGTTGTGGCTTGATCTAAGGTCATCTAGAAACCCTTTGTGAATTTCTAATGAAGCTTGACCTTAGTCTATGATGGGGACTAAAGTCTTTAATTGTTGTGAAATGTTGTAATGTGATTTATTTTGTGATGTTAAGTTGATTTTTATATTTGTGTGTAGGATGTTGAGTTGGCTTGGAGGATGTGTTGTCATCCTATGTGTTTAATCTCATATTTTGATTTAGGGGTCACTTTAGAGGTCCTTAAAATATCTTTTTCATGTATATTTTAGTGTTTTTGGACCCCTAGGTCAAATATATTGGGGTTGGGGACCTTTTGGGCTTTGAATTTTTTATTTTTGAGAGGATTTGACTGCTCCCAAGTTCCTTGGAAAAAAAGTGGCATGGGTAGGTTTTGGGAAGAGGGATGGTGGACTTGTGACCATCCCATCTCACCTTTCTATGGTCAAGGATAAGGGTTGGATCAAGTACACACTCATCCCCATGCTTCACACATGTGGGAGCAAATCCTAGGATGGTTTTCAAGAAGAGTGTACAAGTACACTCCTCTCCCTAGGTCTCACATGTGTGAGAATCCTGAGGAGTCAAATCACTCCTTGGGATTTGGGGATTGGTGGAGAGGGAATGAGATGGATGCCATGTGGAACCTCCTCATTTGGAGAGGAGGTGTGACATGTCACTCATTACATATACCTCTCTTGCAACTTGGGAAATGAACTTTTGCTTCATTTTTGCATGTTGATTTTGGAGAGTCTTAGTTGAGAGGAGAAAGATTTGGAAAAGATTGGATAACAAGTGAAGAGAATCATGGAGAAGGAAGGAGGAGCTCATCCCTACAATTCCATGTAGAGAGATAAGTCCTCCCAACTCCTTATCATTCCTTGCATAGTTGCATGTTTCATGCTTGTTTCCTATTTATGTGAGATTTATTCTTGTGAGAAGAAATTTTGAGAAAGAATGTGTTCATAGATTGGTAGTGTCTTTATATATTTAGAGTATGTATGAGTTAGATAGTTATATATGTGCCCATTTGAATGTGAGAAGGATGGAGAACAAATCCCTTGAAAAATGTTGGTATGCCTTCCCCTTGTTCATTGTATGGATCTACTTGGGTTGTATGTTTTTTAATAATAGGTTCATGATGTTTCTCGTAGTTCGAGGGATGGCCAGGACCTCTAATGGTATTATGATGCCATATTGGTTGGGTGGAGAGCATTTCTCCTCCCATTGGCATGTTATCCATTTGGTTCTTCCTAACTGATCTTGGAGATGTTGCTTGATTGCATAGCATGGAGAATACCTTTTGTAATGGGTCTAATGTAAGTGTTATATTCTCAACTAGTTTGTAAAAGAGAGTTTTGTAATAATATCATTAATATGAGGATTTGTATCCTGTGTATGATATAAGAATCATATTTCATGTCTTGTAAAAAGTAAATATTAGTTGGGAGGAAAGTTTTATTTTGAATAAGTCCTATGGACCCTAAAATAGGATTATTCTTCATTTCATGCTCATAATTAATGTATGCATTTTGATAATCATTGCATGAATAATGTATGAGTTAAATTTTCATTATGGAGTTAGAAAGCACTTATTCCAACTCCTCCTTAACTTGATTGTTGTGTGAAAATGCTTTGTGCTATAACATTAACAGGATCTTAAAAAGACTACCCTAGAAATCTAATCCAAACAAATACTCTTTTTCTTCCTTCAAGTAATGATCTTGCAATTTTTGTATGCAAAATAAAATAGATAAGGTAGTGATCAAATGAATATGTTTGTTTATTAAATGTTAAAGTCCAAAACACTTATTCATTTTCCCTAACCTCTAGAAAACATATATTCATGCTAATTTTAGGTTGGTTCCTTCACATTTAATCATATGCAAGTGTTTTGAAAAATATTATGGTTGCAATCTACCTTATAGAGTTAACAAATACTTAACCCTTTCATTTAAAGTTCAAATTTGTGTTCAAAAGTTGTAGGTGGAGTTGTATGCTATAAGAATCTTAACCCTATCATTTTCTTAAATCTTATCGAAATAAACAAATAAATAAACCAAAATATAAATAAATAACATTATGTATATATGTATTTACAAGTGGATAAATCCTTCTTCCTCCATTAAGATGGTATGTTGGATCATTCATCTGAAACATTGGTTTTTAACTATCATAGCCCAAATTTTGTATCTATCATAGCATTTCAATTGGAGCAATCAAATTGATATGCAAGCATATGGCCAATTTAGCAATGGATGGCCTTTAGGATGTGGGAGTCAAGGAGGCCTAGAAAATTGAAGAGTGAGTATAGTAACAAATTAGACAATCCAACTCAAGGGGATATAGACCTTCAATCAACAGAAAAAGCAACTAAATCTTGATATATTAAAACATATGTTCTTATGATTTATTGAAAAGACATGTTTGAATGTTGCATTACTATTTTTATTACATTAAGTTTGGACTACATAAATATATGGCTACATAAGCAATTCATATCAGTAATCATTTCAAAATCTGGCAATTGATTCGGTTAGAATTGAAGCTACAATATTTTGTGGGAAGTGCAAATTGCTTATTAATTAAAGATATTTTAATTTAAATGGTAGCATGTTATGATGTTTATTTTGATTGGTGATTTGTCTCTTAAAATACCATTTGATAAAGGGACACGTTGCTTTGTCACATATTATTTTATTAATAGACAATGATTTATGGTTGCCCTATTAAAATACATGAGATTTGTTGTTTTTACATGTTTAGTTTCTTAATCTAGAAATAGTTGTGTCAAATATTTTTTCATTCCAAACATCTTAGGTTTAGTTTATAGATCTATCTTGAAGGACATAGAAATAATTTGTTAAATCAATGTCACTTCAATCAAGACTCACTTCTCATCTATTTCAATTTTTTTATCAATAATTCTGTCTTGGAAGAAAAAATATGATGTTTCACACCATCATGTTTTAACAAAAATCAATGCCTAAAGTTTGTAAACTATATTCTATTACAATTCTTCAATCTGATACATTCATATCTCACACTCTTATTACAATATAAACACCCACCATCATGTTTTAATAAATATCAATGCCTAAAGTTTGTAAACTATATTCTATTACAATTCTTCAATCTCATACATTCATATCTCACACTCTTATTACAATATAAACACGCACCATCATGTTTTAATAAAAACCAATGCCTAAAGTTTGTAAATTATATTCTATTACAATTCTTCAATCTCATACATTCATATCTCACACTCTTATTACAATATAAACACACACCATCATGTTTTAATAAAAACCAATGCCTAAAGTTTGTAAATTATATTCTATTACAATTCTTCAATCTAATGCATTCATATCTCACACTCTTATTACAATATAAACACAAACCCAAACAAACGACAAGTACTAGTTGTTTAAAAATATAAAGACATTCAAAGTAACTTAAAACCAAAGAAAAGGGAATCTACAAGGGGAAGAACTTAAACAGTGGGCCACTGTTTGTTTTCCATTTTCGTCGAAATCTTGCCAACTAACCATTTTTAGTCAAAATTGAGCCGACTGATGCTGTCGAAAACATGAAAGGACTGTCGATTAAACACATCGGTAGAAAAAGTCGCAGAATTTGGGCTGATCTTAAATGTCATCCACTTCAATATTTAATGGTAAATTCTGGCCAATGAAAAGTTTTCCTATATTTAACACTTTTTGTTGTGAATGAAATAGAAAAATGCTATTGGCTGTTTGACCGGTTCAACTCTGAAAGTGGATGACATTTACATAGAGCGCAGAATTTGTAGGTCGAAAAATAAAAAAAAACAGTCAACACAACGTTCTGGCTGTTTACGTGAGGACCTATGCACTTTTCTCCTCTACAAAGAAAATTGAATTCACAAAGTATGGTAAATCTGCGTTCCAAATGGTAATATAGATAATAGGTATAGAACAATTTATTATAAGAGCCGGCCTCTGCAGAGTTTCAAAGAAAAGAACACTTAATCTTTCTTGGGCCCCTATTGTCACTGGCTTTCTACCTTTCATATGAGAAACGTTCTAGAAAACTCTGGGCTTGGCAACAATGAGCGAATGGTTTAAAATCTTAAGACTGAATTGTCCAGCCTTCTCAGTGGTATCAAGGCGGGTGTGGCCAGGCGGGGGAAGAAGCTCAAAGTTCTGAACGAGGCGGCCAAGGGAGAGCCCCAAGATGGGAAGCGCCAGGATAATGCCCGGGCAGCTTCGACGACCCACGCCAAAAGGAAGGTACCTGAAATCGTTGCCGTTGGCCTCCGTTTTCTTCTCTTCCTCCAGAAATCTCTCGGGCCGGAATTGTTTAGGGTTGTCCCATTCCGCAGGGTTGTTGGCCAAATACCAGGAGTTCACAAGAATTTTTCTTACCGCGTGTATGTCGTAGCTTGGCGTCATCAAGGTTCATGTATTGCGTAAGCGCATAATCTCCTTTACCACTGCCTGCAGGTAAGGTAGTCGTATGATATCTGGCTCCGTGATTTGGACTCCCTGCCCCAGCACACTATCCACTTCTTCCCGCAATTTCTTCTGGATGTGCGGGTGGTTCACCAACTCTGCAATGCCCCATTCGATTGACCACAATGTTGTCTCTATCGCTGCGCACAAACGAAAGGAAAGTGTCAAGAAAAGATCGCTGATGACTAAACCAAAATAATAACTAATAAAAGCACCAAAGGTGTTATCAAATGGCCGATAGGCACAAATATTTACAGGGCTATCACTAAATAGTTTATATTTTTATTTTTATGGAAAATCACTATATGTAGACAAGACTATAAATACAATAAGAAATTCAATTATTTTTTTCAAATTAAAATAATTGAGTGGTATTAAATTAATAAACACATGAAGTAAATCGTAAATCGTGAATGAACTAATTGCACAAAATAACTTTTAAAAAACATATGTATGAAGTGTGTGTTTGAATCAACTATGTGTGAAGTGATTGAACTAACATTGTGTGAAGAGTGTACTTTAACTTTGACATTCACTTTGTGTGTGTTTGT
Source organism: Cunninghamia lanceolata (assembly GCA_027924645.1). Taxonomy (NCBI): domain Eukaryota; kingdom Viridiplantae; phylum Streptophyta; class Pinopsida; order Cupressales; family Cupressaceae; genus Cunninghamia; species Cunninghamia lanceolata. The sequence goes on along the minus strand of BSBN01000604.1, from coordinate 4,487,203 downwards.
TCTTTGGCATATTTGAACTCAAGTGTTTACTTGTGTGTGATTGAACTAACTTTGTCCATGAAACACGTTTAAAATTTGGCACATGTTCACTTTCTATGTGTGAAGTGTGTGTTTTAACTTTGACATTCATTTCGTGTGAATTGTGTGTGAAATTTAATTTGGGCATTCACTTTGTCTAGTGTGTGTATTTGAACTTTACCATGTTTTATAAATTTGGAACCCACTTTATGAATGTGTTCAGAGTTTAGAATGTTTGAACTTAAGTGTACTAAGTTTGTGTGAATGCATTATGTTTGAACATTGGCATATTCACTTTTTGTTTATGTAAATTGCGTGTGTGTGGAAAAGTTAATTTAGGCATTCACTTTGTGGTGTGTGTTTTTAAAAAATAATTTTAGTATTCACTTTGTGTGGTATATGTGTTTGAACCAACTTTGGAATTTGTTGTGTATCTATGCGAGTTTGAAAGAACTTTTACATTTAGTTTTTCTTTATTTATGAATGAACTTAAGCTAACACATTTTGTGGAGTAAATGAACTTCAACTATCACATTTTGTGGAGTGTATGAACAAATTTTGATGTTCACTTTGTGTAGAATGCAATTGAAAGATTTGAAAGTCTTTATTTTGTGTGTACAAATGAGCCTTAAATATCATTTTGTGTAGTGTATGAATGAACTTTGATGTTCACTTTATGTGGAATGTCCTTGAAAGAACTAACATTCCTTTTTTTGTGTGTGTGCATGAATGAACTTTGGATATCATTTTGTGTGATGTATGAATAAACTTTGATTTTCACTTTTTGTGAGATGTGTCTACAAACAAACTTCAATGATGTTCATTGTGAGTCTTTGTGTGTTTGAATAAATTTTGACTTTCATTGTATGTGTGTGAATAAACTTTGACATTCATTGTGTGCATGTTTGAAAGTTAACTTTGGCCTTCACTTCATGTAAAGTGTGTGTGTGTGTGTGTGTGTGTGTGTGAAAGTTATTTAGTTTTGTCATTTAGTTTGTGTGAAGTGTGTGCCTATGTATTTGAATGAAATTTGTCACACTCTATGTGTGCATGCATGTGCCTGTGAATGACCTTTGACACTCACTCTATGTGTTTCCAAAAACACTTATGTTCACTTTGTGGCAAGTGTATGTGTGTGTGAATTAACTATGGTTTTCACTGTGTGTGGGTGGGTAGGTTTAAAAGTTATCTTTGGTATTCACTGTGTGTGCACATGTTTATGTGAATGAACTTTGGCATTCACTTTATGTGTGTAAGACGTGTATGAACTAACTTTCACATTAACTTTGTGTGTGTGACTGAACTAAATTTCACATTCACTTGGACTTGAGTCATTTATTTTTGTGTATTGCCATCCAATTTGCTTATAAGAAGCATATGTTTGAACTTTGGTATCACCTTAAAATCATATCGTAAAATTAGAAATTAAATCTAAGTTAAGCTAAAAATAAAATTATAAACTCTAACCCTTAATATAGACCTCTAAGTAGCCTCTTTGAAAATAGTATGAAATATGCATCTTCAAGGAATCTTTGATCATCCTCAAATAATTACTTTATGTACCTTCTTTTGATGTTTAGAATAATATTACATTTTAAATACCCTAATTTTACCCCTGCTCTTAACCTAAACCTTATTTGTAGACCCTATCTCTAAATGTAACTATAACCTTAACCCTAATTGTGTCCCTAACATTAAACATAATTTGGCAGCTATAAGATATTCTATCTAAATTATTTATGCCTTAAGTGAGGAAGTTATTTGATCTCTTTTCAATAGTTGGAAGTAGATAAAGTATTAGATGCTTAGTTATATTTTCCATTTAAGGTCCACAATATTTCTTTTGGTCTAGATGGTGTCATTTTCTACTGTATATTATAGGCCCTTTTTGGCAATTCCATGGCAATTAAGAGCTTAATTTTTTAAGCTATAATAAAACTGCTAACAACTTCGCTCCATGTGTTTCATTCTTGCTCCATGTCTCCTTCCATGGTCTATTTTTAGGTTTTCTCTTTATAAATATATATTTGTTATTTTTTTGTTGTTTTTTGGTGTATTAAGATGACGATTTTTTTTTTGGATGAAAAAAATGTAATGTCCCGAAATATAATTTCTTACAATAGGAATAATAAATAATGAAATCCTCTTCAATTTTCAATTCCAAAAAATAAAGTGATCAATTCACTAGCAAACAGATAGATGACATTTTATCAAACATTTGTTAAACATATAAAATAGTTACCTAGATATAATATATGGTGACTCAATATGTTAAAACTGAATAATATGCCAATCACATATGTTGCAATTTCCATGATAGACATCTGTTACTCAAAATGAAGTGGCTCATCATTATCTTTCTCTAAATATGAAACAAAGTAATGATGCCAACAACAACATGACTTCGGCCTGCACTAAGCTTGGACAGCCTCCCAAACACAAATTATTCATTAAACTTTATGAGTCGACCAGCTATTTGTAAAATATAATCTAGCATTCGCTAAAGAAGGGGATCCAACATTGAACTTCTTGTATAAGACCTCATAATAGACTCTAACTCCTTCAACCAAGATTCGATACTTTCTACAAGCCGTGGACTAGCAATTTGCATTCAATGGGCAACAGCGCTTATTAAGGGTATCTGTTGTTTTCACCGTAATAGCATTTCTTTGGGCGTTGGAATTTGTGCAAGTGTTATAATCCAAATTAGCCTCAACTTTTTAGTCTATCCAAGCCTAAGCTTTTTAGTCTATCCTTGGAAAATATCCTTAATATTATTTTCCCCTTGATATCTGTGCAATGACTTAGTCTAAAATTTTTTATTTTTGTTGAATTTTGCACAGAAAATTTGGTTTTCTCATTGGACACCTGATTCTCCGCCCATTGGTAATTATTTTTGCTATTAGCAAAATCGGGATAAATTTGGAGAGGTCTAAAGGATGGGATGATACTTGGTATTTTATGAGTTCTCTGGCATTTGGTGTATGTGCCACGTATCTCTGCACCATTTCACCTTTCCAGGTGTTTAATTTCTTTCTAATATGTTTAACATTTTTGAAACAGCTGTTTATAATTTTGAACATCACGTTTCTGGTTTTGTTTTTCAGCTCGCAAGAAGAAACTCAAGCATTTCTATCAAGCTCACACAGGGGCCTTCATCCTGGAAATCTTTTTCAAATTGTTTTTGTTATTCTGGCAACTTTTTTACAAGACACTGCCGTGTTGTTCATCCATGGCAGAAGACAAGCCTAAATAAGAGCTTTTTATTTTCTGCTTATTTGGAAGTCTCGTCTCATGCTTGGAGTTGGAGACTATTGCCAAAACCGAAAGAATTGATCCATTACATTAGAAGATCATTGAAGAGAGTCCTTTGAGCTATGAAAACGAGGGAGGTTGTAACAGTGACACTGAATAGCGGGGCCAAGATGCCTGTAATAGGCTTTGGTTTGGCAGCAGAAAATATCATGATAACCAAGGGCTCTGCACTAGTCGACTATATTAAGGCCTCAGTGCTTGCAGCCATTCAGGTCAGCTAATAATTTAACTGTTTATTTTAGGGCCTTTTTCTACGGTAAACTCTTTCCCCTCTTGTAAGAAAGTTTTTCGTTTATTAGAAACTTTACTTACTTGCTTTTGGTATATTTTTTTATATATTTAGAATCCCACTTTTGAGTTTTGCCTATTCTAACTGAAATAGTAGTTTTCTTATAGCATTGTTGTGGAAAAATAGCAGATGCCTTGTGGTTGAGGCACTACTGCTTATCAACCAGTTGTTTACTTAGAAGAGGGTTAAAAAAAACCCGTCTACTGTTTAAGTTCTTTCATTGTAATTCATTAAGATTTTGTTTTGTATATAATTTCTGAAACTAGGACAAACGCGTGTCTGTGTGCTGGAAGACGCGGCGGGGGGAAATTTTAGCACATGTGGGATGGTTTAGGGCATGGACGCGTTTGACTGTATAAATTTCCTGCAACAGCTCACAAAGTGAAAATCATTTACTATTTTTCTTTACTATCTTTTTTTAAGAGATACGTAATTTTTTCTTAAGACTACAATGAAGTTTAGTCTGTAGTAACAGAAAATCAAGACCAAACACAAAATATTTGTATTGCTTTACACGCACCAAATTTTGCACACTATTTAATTTTAATGTTTTGCAAGGTTGGATTAGATTCACAAGGACAATGATTTTCCTTAAGCATTTGCTTGCAACAAATTTGTGTTGTAGAAGAAATAAGTTATGCAGAAACATTGATAACATGGAAAATTTCATCTCAATAATGGCAATGGGCCAGCCGTTTAGAGCATATATAGACAATAATTTTCCTCTTATACCTTTGTTTTGAATATTTTGGAGTGCACTGTATGTCTTGTATTCTAAAATTTACCTGCTATGAAAACTTTAAGGTCACATCTATAAATCTAAGATCTATGATGCAGACATGAAATAGTAATTTGTGCATTCCAGTGTATGTGTATATACAGAGGGGTATAGTAATATGCAGGCATCTCTCATGGAAAATGGTGGAACAAGCAGCCACGCTCTTCCACTCATCAACACCTCTGTTATGAAGAAATTTTAGTGACAGAACAGGCATCTGAAATTTACCATTTCAAAAAATAAAAATTTCCAACATATTAATTATTGAAGTTATTGCGGGAGAAATTATTATGCTAGCATTTAAGGTGAGAAACATGTAACGGAAACCTTAAAAGCGAGGGTAAATTTTTTTTATTCTGTTTTAGAGCAAATATTTAGTTCGACTGATTCCAGTTTTAAGTGAGCTTGTGCATATGTTTTGGTGAAAGATAAATTGGTTTTTTTTTTCTCTTTCTAGTGACCAATAATATGATGTAGGGTTTATGATTATTTTCAGCCGGAAGTTTCCATAATTCATTTGTAGCTTTGGTAGTTTGGTTCAAATTTAGCTCTTCTAGCTGTTCTTAAAGAAATTAGCAATTCTAGCTTTTTTGAAGGGTTAGGTGAGAGGATTTTGTTTCAAATGTAGGTTCCGTAACTGATCGTGTTCCAAAGAAACTAGTGCAGAAAGATTTAGTTACTGAAAGAAAATAGAGCAGAGAGATTTAGTTACTGAAAAATAGGGAGTTACTTAATCATGACCAGAAAGACAATAGTAAGGACTTGTTGACGTATTTCTGGACATGGCACAGAATGAAAACGAAATGAAAATCACTCGACGCAACTTTTTTTGTATGCTCTTGGACTATTTTTTTTTAACTAATTTCTTTTATATTGACATTTGGTTGAATTATTTGTGTTCCCTACTTAAATACCACCCATTCTTAAGACTTTGAAAGGAGAAAGAAGCGCATTATCTGAGGAATTTTCATAGCGTAAACACTCTTGATCTTTCATGAATCTTATGATGGTTGTGAATTTATTTTTTCAAATATCCATCATTCAAGTAACTTGGCTGTTGAATGTCAAAACGTCCAGCATAAGAGCAGTGCTTTTGAGAGAACCCAATTAGCTTTCAACGCAATTTTTGCATGTCTAATGGTTGGACAGAAAATTGGTCCTTATGTTCTTAATTCCTTTGTTTTGCTAACCTTCAATGCTGTTCTGCTGGGCCTCAGTCATTCTAGTAACACTACACAGGGAGCGATAAGCTCAATCCACTTTCTTTCGGGATATGTATATACAATCTCAGCTTCTGTAGGAATCGGCCTGCAGGTAGTGTTCACAAAGGTTCTGGGCCAGAGACTTAGCTTGGCTATCTGCTAGGCATGGGAAATATTAACAAAGGTCATGGAAATTGAATTAATAGTTGCGAGATGCATTTGTATATAGTTTCTAAAACCTTTTAATAAATCCCTGCAATCAATGCGTTACAAACAAGAGTTTTACAATCTCATTTTGGCATAGCTAAGAAATGCGTTGGCGAAGGGCATAAGAGCAGATGTTATTACCATTTGCTTAAAAGTTTCTAATCCTTTTCAACAAATCAGCTGTGTTCACAAGCTGCATTTGCATGTTCCAGAAACCCCATTTTGGCGCAGGTAGGGTATATGCTAGCCAGACATCTTTCTGTGTGGGTGGCTGCAACAACATTTTATTATGCTTTTATAGACGTCCATACCCTGTTCCAAGACACTCATATTGGCACAGGCAGAGAGGATGCTAGCTCAGGAGATGAGACTTAGCTTGGCTATCTACTGGGGCATGGGAAATATTAACAAAGGTCATGGAAATTGAATTAATAGTTACCAGATGCATTTGTATATAGTTTCTAAAACCTTTTAATAAATCCAGTATGTGCATTTGCTGCAATCAATGCGTTACAAACAAGAGTTTTACAATCTCATTTTGGCATAGCTAAGAAATGCGTTGGCAAAGGGCATAAGAGCAGATTTATTACCATTTGCTTAAAAGTTTCTAATCCTTTTCAACAAATCGGCTCTGTTCACAAGCTGCATTTGCATGTTCCAGAAACCCCATTTTGGCGCAGGTAGGGTATATGCTAGCCAGGACTACGTTGGAAGTTTTAAAAGCCTTTTCATCAAATCCATTTTGCTTGTATCTAGTCTACTATGGTCCTACAATTATAAAATCTTCTACCTATTACATTTTGTTGAACGCGAGAGTGTTGATCTCAGCATTGCTTAGGTAAGCTAATTGCTGTTAAATTATGCTATATTAGATAAAGAGTTGCACCTATTATGACCAAGTTACATTATTTGTTTATTTTTGCATTGTTATGCAGTTGTTGGCTTATATATAGCAGCACGATAGTAATGTAAAATGTGTATCTATAATAAATCTTATATGGTACCAAGGCCATCATGTTGCTTTTGTGTGCTAGAAATTCAAGCCAAGCACGGAGCAAGTGTGAAGAAAGTGCAGGATTGTCCTCTTTTATTACCATGGATCAAAAGAATAGCAGCTGGATTTGGTGTGTTTGGTGTGTCGGACTAACAGCCAAGGCCCCTCTTTGTAAGGTCATGGAAGATTTCAGCAAGTCAAAAAAGCAAAAAATCTAAATGAAAACAATCTCATGCCAAGAAAAAGTGAGCCTTGCGGAGCACTAGAAAGCAAGTCAAACTTCATATAGCCTATAGAAATATTTGAGGCTGAAAACAGTGAACAATGACATATGTTAGCAGCTAGTTCTCTAGTTGTCAAAGCTTTAGCTCAAAGAGTGCTCTTGCTGCCAAACAATTTTGCAAATTAACATTGGCATTGATCTTAGCCTTCTTTCTTTGCATGACTCTCTAGTATTGGGGAAACATCTTTTCTCATGAATTTTATTTTTACCTTTGACTGTTTCCGTTCTCCCAGCCTGTTTCTTGCATGTAGTTTCAGCAGCATTTGGTAGGGACTTAAGCTGCTCTTTTGCACATTATGTCTGATCTTGATTCCTATATTGTAAATGGATTGTTTGTAAGCCTGCCAATATGTTTGTCAATTGTATCACCATTTTCAATGGCTAAGCTGGAAGCTTCAATATTTGCTCATATTGTATACTATCCCTCTTTCTTGATACATGTTATGCACTGTATCAATTTACATGGCAAATTCCCCCTTTATACATTCTTTTAACCTAACATTGTTGCATCCTATATTCATTTGCTGCACCATGATATTACTACACTGAACTAAAAATATTGAAAAGTATGCCAATGTTTTATTTACATTTCACTTTGTATCACCAAATAAAAGGTTGTACCATTATTTCACTGTATTTGTTGCTCTATACCTATGTATTTGCTACACAATACTTGTACATGATGAGCTTGATAATTGTTTTGCTTGTACAGTATGCCATGATTGTAGGGTATGTTCAACATGGCTTTGCTGAAAAGGCCTTAGAAACTTTTAAGTAGCGTATGGGAATCCATCAAACCATAGTCTGAGTAGCATTCTTGCAAACGATCCATTAGCAGTTTGTATCTACCTAATTAAAGAAAACTTGTTTGAGGCTCTGTTTTGACATCTATGAGCCTACTGTTGTTAACATCTGTAATTGATGTCAGTGACCTAAAAATGTGATTTTATGTTTTCAATCTGCTACCCAGCTGTTGTATGTATTGCTGATATCATCAGGTCCATTTTTTATATTAGGCATATGAAATTTGCATAGCGTAGCCATTGATTTATGTTTTGGTCAATATAGGTTTTGAAAATTTCATGGCATTCTTACATATTGCAAGTTTATATCTAATTAGCTGTTGCTGGGTCATGTATTGGGTTTGAAAAATTTCATGTGGTTGTGCTAATCTGGAAGGCTGATTGTAGGTAGCTAATGCTGGTTCAGTTGTGGGTTTCGAAAAATATTGGATATTTTACCAATTTGCATGGTTGGTTCTAGTGTAGTTGGTGCTGGATGGATTATGAATAATTTACGATAGTTTTGCAGAATGCAAGTTTAATTGTAGGTGGCTAATGTTGGTTCAATTGTTGGTTTTGAAAACTTAGTGTAATTTTTGGCATATCTGCAAGTTCAAGTTCAAGTTCAAGCCACGTCTATATGTCATTTAAATTTACCTCCTCTTCATATGAACCGGACAATCTTGGTGTTGTTCAGATTCCAGTAAAACCGGAATCTCTGTTCAGATTCCGGGCTCCTCAGGTGATAAATTTTCTTTTGAATCACTAACCTTATGTAGATGAGGACGAGGAAGTCTTTCTTTTATCTGTTTTCTACAGTTCAACTATTCAAATTGGCTCACTATTTTTTCATTGGTCCATTGCAATTTCTTCCCATTGGCATTGTTTTTTGATTTCTAGCCAAGATTTGAATAGATTATTGCTAGCTTTGTCCTTTCGAGGCAACTCTACCACATCTTGGGACTCTGTTAAAGGGACCACAGCTGTATTTTCTCTACCAAGAGCTGCAGGCTTGCATCCATTCCAGGAAACGCTACTCTCTGCCTCATTTGGTGTTCTTTTCCTGTCAATGCCATCAATTTCATTAAGTCTGGACAATTGGAGATTACTAATTCCTAAGGAAGTCAGCAAACCAGCAACATGGTGAGTTGAGGAACTTGTGCTTAGAGATTGCTCTATTGTTGAAAAAACAAGTCCTCTACTAAAAAACCCAGAGGGTCTTCTTGCAGCAACCAAAGGGCTTCCTTTGTCTGTACATATGCTTTCAACCTCATCTTCTTGTCCTTCATCCCAGTTCAAGGACTTTCGCCTTGGGCTCAATTGAATTTGCTGGTAGACAGGCACTGTTTCCTCATTGTTTGTCTGTAAGATATAAAAAAGTAGTTTAGGACAAAATATGGAAACCATAAAAGAATCATGAACTGAAAAGTTCATGTGTGATTATCAATTTTAGCCTAACCATGAAACATCTCGGTGTTTCATGGAATTTGTGTACTTTTATTTGTAATTGCAAATGCACACTCAAACACCAAAACGGAATCTTCAGTGAGAAACTTACTCTCATGATTATGAGAAGAATATCCAACATCCGAACCCAGATGGCTTTAGCTTACACTATAAACTAACAATGTAATTTTCTCCAGGTCAATAGCAGTCCTACCCACGTCTAGGAAAACTCAATCCCGGTTTCCCTAAGAATGCTAATTAATTCCAGGGTAAAATAAAAGATAAAAAGCCAATTTCAATCTACCACTCAATGTCCAGACATTATCAACAAAATTGCTTCCAGATTATTTTCTTTTATTTTCTTTTATACCTGTTTGCAATTTGGTTGAACACATACATACTAATACAACTCTATATATAACTACAGAGCGTAGGATACTAATACAATGCACATATGTAAGGTTCAAAACTAAATGCAGGCTTTATGCTCTTATTATATAAAATAGACACCTTATCAAGCAGTTCCTGACAACTTTTAGAAGTTGCAGCCATACACCATTTTAGAGGCTTACAAAATATGCAAGAAGCACTAAGATCCAAGTAAAATAAAGCACCTACAGGTGTGAAAACAGGATAGTCCTGAGCAGAGAGCTGAGGAGCCTGCAGATGTATGGTGGCTGATTGAAACAAAGAAGTTGGATACAACTAGACTTAAACTGAACTGTTTTAATTTGATTCACCAGCTGACTAGTAATATTTTAGCACTTCACATCAGGAAGAGACTTAAATACAAGAAGAATTCAGAAAGCTTAAAAGGTGCAATAAACACTGTTATCGATTTATCTTTATGTGCAGTAATAATGCTGGTTTTATAAGAAATCAAAAAGTTATACATAGTATATATTGGATTATTATCTCTCTCTTTAATTCTAAACATTCTAGAATATAATGTGATGTAATGAAGGGCCAATTGTGAGCCTAGATTGAGGTGGTCTTATCATTGTAATTAGAATTAATTCAGCTTTAAACATATTTATTTCCCAATTTAGCTTTCACAAGCCTCCCTTTGGCACATCAAACAACATTAACAGATTTTATGCAGCCGACATGGAAATTTACAAGGGACAATGATACTTGCACCTTGAATTAAGATTATCTACAAATGCTGAATCTTTCTGGTCTTTATGTGCCCTTTTCGACCTGCGGTGCTAACTATTTTTGAAGTACATTTAAATTCTGCTATACTTAGAAACCCTGCCTGGTAGGATAGGGACTACCCCATTCCTACCTATGAATGCTTGCTAGGGCAACCTGTTACTACTCAACCTCCCTCCTCCGATTCGAACCAGAATTGAACTAAGGAGCTACTTTGCACCAAAAAAATCTTGCAGTGAGGCAGGGACTGCAGCTGCACGGCAGCCCTTGTTACAATCTTGAAATACTAATGTGTAATGCCTCCCTCACTTGGTATTTAATGTTGAAAGGATATCCTCATAAAGTGAATCAACCTTGCAATCTGGACTACAGTTTCAAAGCACCTCTTGTTTAATTGTTGTGACTGGTAGATTTAAGGGGTGGCTCCTCTGCCTATTCCAAGATGGTGTTGTGCCACAATCAAGAGGATGATAATAATATCAAGAATCAATTAAAATAATGCTAGTTGTGCTAATAATAGTTACTGCGCCAAATGAATAGTTGTAATTGAAACGCCCCTCAAAATGATTCATTCACAAATCACGGTTCCCTTGCAGAAGAAATGGTACCAATCGCCTTTGCTGGAGGTGTGTAGAAATCTCAAGATTACTTCAGTGACCCCCTTTCTGAAGAATCAACCAGCATGGGAGAGAAATACAAATGATTGGCTTGTCTCAGCAATTGTTATGGCCTTCTAAATGCTATGGACATAATGAACATTGCTGCAAATTTAGACTTAGCTTCACCAATCCATTCAGAACTTGCCTTGATTAGAATAGTTCTTCTCACAACTTTGGCTATTACGTTGGTGATGTACATAACCCACTTTGGTTAGCTTCGGTCTTGAATATGCTACGCAGAAATTAGCTTATCCAATGATACATAACAACATGTTATTAAATATAACTCAACAGCAATTACAATCTAGATTCATATCACAATACAAACAGTAAATCTTCCAGATGTAACCAAAAATAATAATGTTGATATTATGCAATAAAGCCTTCAACTAATAATCTCAGTACAACACTTAACCTTTCACAGCAATGATAAGATAGAAGCCCATCACAAATAAGAATATTTTTTTTCAAAACTGCAAATCCACACTACAACATAATTTTTGAATGATCACATGATTGAAATGCACTATGCAAACTTGAACACCAAAACACTTTGGAGACCCTAAAATTGGAGCATTGTAAACACACAATGAAATACTAGAAATTTGCAAACTAAAACTAGAAATGTTGTTGAAGCTGTATGCAATCCCTGACTAGAATCACCAGCGAAGTCCAAGAGTTTTGGTTCCCAAATTTCAAAGACTGCAAGGGCCTTCATCCTTGGATCTGCAACCACAAGGGGTTTCATCTCTGGGCTTGAATTTCAAACGTAAGTGCTCAGAAATTGAGAGAAATGGAGAAATCAAATCTAGATGATCTTCTTCAACTTTTTCCCCTCTTTAATAGATTTGTTGTTTTCTTTCTTTTCTCATCCACTACCAAAGATTCTCCTGATTTAGATTGTAACTCCACTTCTTGAGAAATAATTAAGATATGGCCATAATTTCCCAAGTGATCCACTATCTACTTAAAATAATAAGAAATATTTAAGAGTAGCCACTATCAAAATCTATTGATAGTAATTGATGCTTTTAAATATAAATTGAGGCTCACATAAGCTCATTCTCCTTAATTACCTCAATTTATATATTTTGGAAAACCAGAATGAAACTGCCGCCACTTGTTCTTCATTGCCTAATTTTTTTTATTTATTTTGGAAAACTAAAAAATTGAAGGACTACCAAATTTTTGGCAGTTACAAGATGTGTGCACATATAGAATGGCCTATCGGCCAAATAAAATCGCACAAGGTTATTGGAAGGAAGCAAGGTATGCGAAAAGTCTTCTACTGACGAGAGTAAGATACACAACATAAAATATAAAATCAACAATATATCATAACACAGATGTACGTGGAGAAAACCCTTTCAGGAGAAAACCCCCACACTCCAAAAGTTTGCTCAATGTATTACAAAAGCAAAACAAGATTACATACACTTGAAGACCAAGTTTCTTATAGGAGTATAACAACACTTAATTCGTGGAAAAATTCGGCCAGCATAATACAAATTCAACCATACAAACAACTCCTCAAGCCTCCAATTTATAGACGTCTGGGAAACAAGAAACCATCTGTGGTTTACCAAAACTATGTGCTAAATCTCCTATGCGGTGTGGTGCCCAAGATAGACAAGATTCCAGTCCAAAATTAGGCTATCACGTCCAAATTAAATTCCCCTATTTTTGACCCTTATAGTTGTCATAGGGGGGCTATTCTTAAAGGCTATTCTTAATTATCATCCACTTCAATAGTAAAAGGTTAATTTGGGCCAATAAAAATAGGACAAATATTTATCACTTTTTGTTGTGAATGAGGTGCAAAATTGCTATTGAGTGTTTGACCATCGAAATGGATGATATTTAAGTAGAGTGATTCTTAAATATCATCCACTTCAATAGTCAAAGGTCAATTTTGACCAATAAAAATAGGACAAATATTTTCCAATTTTTGTTGTGGATGAGGTTTGAAATTGCTATTGACTGTTTACCCATTGAAATTAATGATATTTAAGTAGAGTGTTGTCATAGAATTCGTCATAACATGCTTAAAAATAGCCTTTCCATAATATACCACTAAGTGAGCATCTATTGACAACTAATATACCAATTTTCAAGGCAACGACACATGGCAAAAGTGCCAACTAAAAAACAAACGCCCATTTTGATAGAGCACAAATATTAAATGCTACAGAAAAATATTAAACAAGAAATAAACTTAGGAATTGGCAAGGTTAAGACACCTTAATTCCCAACAGTTGTCATGGCAGTTAGGAACTCACCTGCAGCGTTTATGTTCTCCACAATGTACAAGACATTGTCCTCGTTGATCTCTCCCTTGATCTGCGCATCCAAGATATAATCCATGCCACACTTGAGCTCTACAGTTTTCACAGACGCAAGTTTTCTATACAAATACGAAAAAAACATACATTAGGATTGTACTGAAACCATCAAACTCGAGACATAATTAAACAGGTTAATAAAACTCAGCTATTCTTAAACATCATCCACTTCAACAGTCAAAGGTCAATTTTGGCCAATAAAAATAAACTAAATATTCATCACTTTTTGTTGTGGATAAGGTGTAAAATGTGATGATGATGGATCACTGCGTGTGATCCGAAACGTTAAAGTAAAGAAATACAGAGAGTTTAATCCAAAAGCACTTCTATCTACTATTGACTGTTTGACCATTGAAATAGATGATGTTTGAGTAGAATGATAAAACTCTAGAAATTTTACTTGCGCTCTTCGACAAAGTATTCCTTGAAGAAATTAAGGCGTGCCTCCTTGATCTCCTTGCAGATGTTGAGATACCCTCTGAGAAAGGGTCTGAGAATGGGGATAAAATCCCCATAGTTGTAGTCGAAGCTCTGGGCGAGACGACTTCTCTCGTCGTTCAAAGCCTTGAGCTGAAGAAACAGCGGATCCTTTTCACTTTCAAAGCGCCTATCAAACATGATCCTGTACATGATGTTATACATCATCAGCTGCAATCGCCTCCTTATAACAATCCCCGTCGTGGAGGCCTCAGGCCGAGATTTCACGTCCTCAACAACGCGCCCAATTTCGTCCTCCAACGCAAATCTATACTGCTGGACGACCTTATTCGTGAAAAACGGAACAGTCATGATCCTCCTCATTTTTCTCCAGTGTTCTCCATACACGGTGAACACCATATCCTGCCCCTTGCCTGTAAAAATATCGAACACCACGTTGCGAGTTCGAGATCCGAACTCGACGCCCTTCGTGGTCAACATCTCTTTGGCCAGATCGGGTGACGACACCACCACCAGATTCCTCTGCCCCATCTTGAGCAAAAAGATTTTGCCAAATTTCTTGGCCAAGTCACCAAGGTTCCTGTGATTCAGATCATCTCCCACTTGCAACCAGTTTCCAAATATTGGCACCGCCAAGGGACCGGGCGGGAGCTTCAATTTCTTCCCTCTAAACTTATTCACCAGCACAGCACCCACCACCACCACGAACAAAGCTACAAGGGACTTTTCTACCACGGCAAGAGATCCTTGTTGTACGTCCGCCATCTCTCAGACTCAGTCGGATAGATGTGTTGCAGTTGATTTACAGAGTGGATATGTATGGTAAGTATACGTTAATGCAAACATCACCCCCTTATCGTTACGTCACCAATGACCACATTGGGTTAGAGATGCATGCCCTCTGGACTTTGCAGTTCACTTTGGAAATGACTTCTTGTCCAGCACTCTACTTAAACATCATTCACTTTAATAGTCGAATAGTCAAACATCATTTTGGAAATGATCTCTTGTGAAGCACTCTACTTAAACATCATTCACTTTAAGGGTCAATAGCAATTTTACACCTCATTCATAATAAAAAGTGGTAAATATTTGTCTTTTTTTATTAGCCAAAATTGACCTTTAACTGTTGAAGTGGATGATGACATTTGGCTATTTTTACATTTACATTTGACAAGGGCTATTCGGCTATTCTTAAACATCATCCACTTCAACAATCAAATGTCAATTTTGGCCAATAAAAATAGAACAACTATTTACTATCTTTTGGTGTGGATGAGGTGTAAAATTTTGTATCGAGTTTTTGACCATTGAAGTGGATGATGTTGACGTAGAGTGTTGTCGAGGGTGTATGGAAAAAAATGTTTTTTGTTTTTCTTAAAGAAACCATGAACCAAATGATGTCTAGGTGAAGTTCCCGCCTCACCTAAACTTCATCTACCAAAATCTTAATCTTATAGCTCTTTAAACTTTCAAGTAGATCTGTAGGCTTCTCTAATGGAAGATATCTGCAATAAATCATAGATTTA
Organism: Cunninghamia lanceolata; assembly: GCA_027924645.1. Classification (NCBI taxonomy): domain Eukaryota; kingdom Viridiplantae; phylum Streptophyta; class Pinopsida; order Cupressales; family Cupressaceae; genus Cunninghamia; species Cunninghamia lanceolata. The sequence goes on along the minus strand of BSBN01000604.1, from coordinate 4,471,766 downwards.
TTGGATATGTTCTCTCAACCCTAACCTATACTTCAAAGTAAGGTTTTTCTCTGAATCTTAAACACCTAGTTTGGACACCAAATTATGAAAGTATTTGTGTACTCCTACATTGATTAATATTGGCCTTGGTGCAACGAAAAGAATTTGATGTACTGGTCATCATAGTTTCCAAATAGATAAAAGGTCTCTTTGAGTGTTGTACTACAAAACCATTTAATGTATCGATAGGTATGTCTAAGTCATCCTCGTGTTTAGTAGTAGTTATTCTACAATTTCTTCATTAAGAGGGAAACTTTCAGAAGAACGAATATAATCTTTTCTTGGTCAAAGAAATGATTAACCATATAGTATGAATAGGTTAAGTTAAGCCCATTATCTAGGGCACCCACATCTATTTTTCCTTCAAACATGGATATGTCTAGATTGTTTTTTACCTTGCATGTCATTTGAACATGAAATGGTTGTTGTGAATTGGTAGTGTTTTGAACTTACTTGAAGAGTATAGAGAATTGATCAACAATACCTACTCTTTCACAAGCATGGCATTTCTCTAATTCTTTCCATTGTGTTTGTAGTGCATCCTTTATCATTTTTTGAAACATCTTTGGAGTTGGCATCACTAACAATTTCTCTCCCATTTGAGGACATGTAGGAAGGTATGACAAAGGGTCAAGTGTTTGGAGCCTTAATTTCTTCTATTCAAACCTTGTATAAGTGGACACACAAATAGTGATGGAACTTTTATACCACTTATAGTATGACTCAAAAATGATATGAGGTGAGTTTTACTCTATTACCATTGACCCATGGCCATGGGTAGAACCTAGTGGATAACTTAATCAAAGATATTAAATTAGGTTGTGTATAGAAATAGTTTGTATGCATGATAAAGGTTAGACTATGCAAGATGCAAATTGAACAACAGAAACAAATAAGAGAATAAACAATTAGATTAGAACTATAACAACAAATTTGTATTATGCTCATTATATACATGATCTATGAGAACATATGTTCGTTTATATCTCCTCATCTAACCATCATCCTATGAAGAATGGCTATATATGTTAATAAACAAAGAGGGAGGAAGATGAAGTGTTGATTAGGATCATGATGGTTCATATTCCTATTTGAATTGTCACAACTAATCACAACTACTAAAGAAAAGTCATGTCATGCTATGACTTGTGGTTTGGAACATAGGTGCTAACTAAATGAGAATATTGTTGACGAAACTATGAATGCCACCAAGCAATACCTAATATTTGTTGTATGATCTAGTGACCCAAATTCTCCTAGATTAATGACATATACTTGCAAACCCTACAACAACAAAATTCTCTAATACCTCTTGACTTGTAGGCATGAAGGATATTCCACTAACTACCATTAGAAGTGATATATAAAGAAATAACCTCAACAAACCCTTAATCCACACTAGATCCCATCTCAAATGGTTGCCAAATTAGCAAATAAATGTGTATATCAAGGAAAAAACATATATTGAATCTTAGCAAATTGAAACAACAGATATGAAACAAACACATCATGTAAACAACCATTTTTTCCCTTGAGAAAAACTAAAGTTGGGTGAAGAACTCTAGCTTTGCACAAAAAATACTCCCTACTTTACAATAAAAAAGGTTGAGTACAAATGTTTATATTGTTGATAGTAAGGAATACTAAGAGGGAGGGGGGGGCGGGGGGGGGGGGGTGAATCAATATTCCACAAAACCACTTCTTAACAAATTTATTAATCCAATTTCCAAAATTAATAATATGGAAGCAAAATAAGCATAAGAACAATAACCACAAAGACATAACACATGAACACTAGGATTTTTACGTGGAAAACCCAAAAGGGAAAAACCACGGTGAGTGTTAGCTCATAATATATTAATATAGCACAATACCGGATTACAAGAAGGCTCACTGCCCAGAGAAATGCTCATTGCAAGAAAGGCTCACTGCCTATAGAAAGAAAGAAGGAAGAATGACTCACTGGCAGATTGAACTACACAGATTGCATCTACACATGCATGGTTACAGTTCCAATGAAGTACAAAATACTGATTCAACACTCTTCATCTCTATCTGCCCTTTTTTGCTGCTATACTCTTACTTGGAGATAAGATCTCTCTCCTTCTACTTGTTGCCTTATCTTCGCATGCTTCGTACATACATTCACATCATCACACCACACACTCTCCCAAAACTGAAATCCATCGGATATATATATCCGCAACAAGATTTATCTCTTAATCAGGTCGGCAAGCTAAACATGAAATGTGTAAACAAAGAGTTGTAAGTTATCGGCTTGATCTTGTGTACAATCTATAATGCGGACTCAAACAAACGTGTAAAATTCTTCATATAAGTCAACCCCAATCATATAACCACCTAGATTAATTATCCAGATGCTATATCTTCTCCACATAAGGATCTACCATTCCCGTCGGCTTGTTCCTTAGGAACAAGCTTGATCAATTCATCTGTCACATCATAGCTCATACTGTGGACCACATGAGACTTAATAAATCATATCCAACAATCATTACTGACCTCTTAACATGCCTTTAGATCCGCGGAACCAGATAAACTTGTATGTCAAAATACAGATCTCTGAACTATTTCACTGTCACAGAGAAATACTGTCAAACTGGAAGTTGATATTGGGAAGCTTGTAGAATATGATATGTTGAACTTCAAAGGCTATAATCCTAGATTTAGGTAGTCATGATATGTCTCTTAGTTTCCTTAGAACCACAGAACAAAATATGCACTTACGAAGAAATGTGGATCATTTTACTTTGCACTGTACACTGTCCCTGTCTTACCTCTGTTCATCCAGACTTAGACATTTTCTCCAAATGACTTCTGGAGGAATTCATGACCTAAACACTAGAATGTATCATCATCAAGTAGCTATAAGTCGTCATACCTAAACTACATTTGCAGGTCTTCATCTACGGAGGCATACTGATCCAATTTTGTCCCTTACTTTGAATACTGTCCATACTTAGTCATTCTAGCCTTCCAGACTTGAATACTCTTGTGCCTTGTTGCCAAATCAAGTTGGTCTTCTGGAGTGATGTCTTCTTGTCATGATGATGTATTCTCTTTGCTTTGTTGCCATCAATGACAACATTCAGGTTTTCTTTAGAGCAGTGTCTCTTGCCAACAATCTCCCCCTTTGGCATTGATGGCAACACTTAGTGAAAAATGCTTGACTGCCTTGACTACTCCCCCTTTCTATATCTACACTCTTGTTGATAACTGAGAAGGGGGGGGTGAATCAGTTATCATTAATTTGCTTACAATTCAAACACTTAAATCCACTTTGTTAATCAACAGCATAGCAATTAATCATTCATGAAAGCATAAGGCATAAACACCAGAGCAGATACACATCAACACATGAGACGCCAATATTTTGACGTGGAAAACCTGGTTAAGAGAAAAACCACGAGGTGATTAACCCAAGGATTATTCTATGTTAGAAGAATAAGAAAAATAGATGGCACATGCCAATTAAGGCTCACTGCCCGAGCACACTGCTCACAAGGAGGCACACTGCCTACAAGAGACAAACTGTCTACAAGATAACAAGTATTACAAACTTGAACTGGAGATTGACATCTTTACCATGCCTGGATTAGTTCCATTTAAGCCCAAAAACTCTTGCTCTACCTTTCGCACTTCTCTTCGCTATATCACTCTCATCATCACAAGACACACTTCAAAATGAAATCACAAACCCTTATTTATACAAGGCATCGACTTAGGAACAATCATCTAAGTCGGCAAACACCTACAAGATCATTCGCAAGACGTGTAATACATCCGGTCGTCCAGTCTTGAGAAGAACACCAAAATCTGTGGTTATTCTTTGAATGCAAACTCTAACTTTAATGTGGACTGCGAATAAGAATAGAACACGATCCAAAGATCACCAAAACCTTTCTTGAGTCATCAAGAATATCCGCACTTTATCAGCTTACTCAAATTCTTCTGTTCTTCATCCGGAACTTCAAGAATACAGTCTGTCATCACTGTCATAATGCAAAAGGTTCTTCCGTACCTTCAAATCATTCACAAATCTAGTTGTCACTTCACACTGACTTCTTCAACACTCCTTCCAATCCGCAGAATGAGATAATGTAATTCCGGATCTCACCGGACCAATCTGTGACACTCTGTCTCCACTGAACACCTGCCAGAACTGGTTCTACACAAGCAGCCATAACTTCTTCAGATCTTTATGTGGACCTCTAAAATCTTAACTAGAACATCTCAAGACTCATATCTACAAACCCTTTAAACCGCATCCTCTGATCCTCAACCTATTGAGTACTTTTGCCTTCTTCTCATCATTGTTCTTCACTGTTCCTGATGGAGACTAGTTTCCTCAATAACCTCAACACATAGCTCATCCAATCCTTTTTATCAATGCAATATGAGTATGTTGACATCAATGACAACACTGGTTAACCTCATACTTGCAAAACTTTGGCATTGATGGCAAAACTTAGTGAAAAATGCTTGACTGCCTTGACTACTCCCCCTTTCTATATATACACTCTATATTTCTTCTCCCCCTGAGATGTTTACCCATTTTTTATTAATCTTCTTCTCCCCCTTTGACATCAATGGCAAAGGTGTAGGTTCTGGAGTAAAAAATTTTCAAAACTACAAAATTTGCTATACTCTGTCGCATATGTACAAGTACGATTTTCAACTTTATTTTACATGTACTGGAGGATGTCATTGAAAATGTTCTTAATTTGGGCTAGCTCACCATCCCAACCTTTCTTAGCATTGTCTAGAATTTGAATATGACCACTAAGTAGGAAAATTGAGGTCTCCGCCTAGTGAAGATCAGAGGGTGTGTCAGTTTGTGAAGCTGTTTGTTAAACATAGAGTCTAACTTAGGACTGATTAGTCCTCTTAGCTCACACATTCTAGTTTTGATTTGATCCCTCTCACTTATTAGATTGCTCAAGTCATTATGAAAGTTGATGACTTGAATTTCCTTGTTGCTAACTGATTCTACTACTGGATCAAATGCCTTGGAAGTGTTCATCAATTTTTGTTCCAAATCCTCAAGTGATCTTCTCTTCTGTTTCCTTTGTGACTTCTAGCCAGGATAAACAGAATTTGTATATGTCACCAGCTTCTTTAATGGCACTCTAAATGCTTTTTATCCTATTATCTAGCTGGGCTTTGTCATTAGCTATCATTTTCTTCAACTCATTCAATCTTTTCTCATTAAACTCTTGCCTAACTTTTATTTCTACAAATTTCTCAAAGGATTCAAAATGTTTACTTATAGAATTTATAAGTCCTTTGAGTTGGTTTTGTGAGGACAAATAGGTGTCCTAGTATGTTGGCATCAGCTTCTCCAAAATGCTAGATGTCTCACCAATGAGCTCACTATCCTCTATGTGAAACTTCAATATTTCCTCTCTTGCTTTTGCCTGTACAATTGAAGCTAATCTGAGTTTTTGTACAGGCATCCAAGTTTATTGGACCATGTAGAAACTCAGGCTCATTCAAAACTTGTTTTTCTTTCTCCAGAAGTTCCTTAACTGATTCTGCAGTGTCTCTTGGTGTAGCAGAGACTTCTTCTTTCAAGCTCTGCTCCGGATCATCTAGATCCATGTCCTTATTGCTGTCCTTTTGTTCCGGTGCAGGAATTTCCTTGACTTGTTCTTCCTCGGTCTTCTTCTTGTCAGTTTTATCCTCAACTTGATGTTCCGGAGAGGATCTTGTTTTAGTGTTATCAGTAGGTACTTCTTTCTCCTCGGTCACTTTGTCATCTTCATCTATTTCCTGTTCAAGGTTTACTTCTGGAACAGATGTATCATCTCCAACATCAGTTTTTTTATTGTCATCAATGGTAGGGAGATTAAATTCCCTTAAAGTGTTCAGAGTGATTTCTTCAGTTTCCTTTACCACCTTTTCAATATCTCCTCCCATGAGAGCATTCATTCTCTTTTTTGACCTGAATTTGTTGTGAATTGCTTTGGACATTTTCACTTTTTCCTCCGGAGTGATTTTCGGATGTAGTTTTATTAATGAATATTCTCTTAGCTCAACATCCTTTGTCATAGCCACTTCCTTTCTTGCAGACATTATACTTACCAGGCTATGTGGAAAATCATCAATTATCTCAATTAGGGCCCTATTGTAGATGATTAGGTATTCTATAACAATAGTCTCAATGATCCTCTTGTCTAGATCAATATACTCATCATATAATTGTGCAATGGGTTTCAGATTACCATTAATTGTTATAGCTTTGAGAACATCTTCAAGGCTTATAGTTGCTTCTTCTATTTGAGGTACTTCTTGCTTTTGCCTTTTTATAGATTTACCCTTACCGAAGGGTTTCTTTTTGTTGGTTCCAAAGGCCTCAGTTTTCATCTTCCTCACTTCTTCATCAGACTCTGTATCTTCTTCATCAGTTCTTCTTACACTGACATACATCTTTCTACCTTTCATTTTATGTCTCTTTGTGCCTTTGTTAGTGGATTTCTTGGAGGTTTTCTTGACACTTGTAGATGGTGTGGGACTGAAGGAAGTGCCAGAAGTCCTTGTAGACCTCTGAGTCACTTCAGGGCTTTCTTGTTTGCTTTTGGGCTCTTCCGGAGCCTTGACCGATTCACTCTCTTTCTTTTATTTTTTTGCCCTTTCTGCTTGTGCTTTTTCTCTTGATTCTTTAACCTATTCTTTTGTGAACCCGTGCTTTAATGCAAATTATTCTACCTCCTTCCTTACCTTCCTAGAGATTTTTGGTTGTCTGAGTTCAACATGAATTTTCACAGATAGTTCCTCATAGGTTCCAAACCTTTCTTCCCTATTGTCCCTGGGTTTTCTCAGCATATGTTGAGCATAGTTGTCTAGTATTTGTCCATCCACTTCATACCCCATTGGTAAAACCAGACTGTCCTAGGCTTAACAGCCTCCATCAAACATTGATCTTTTGTAACCATAAAACAAATGGTATCCTTATACTTTTCAACAATTTTCTTAGGGATTCTTTCTCTTGAATGCATCATGCTTTGGAAATTCTTAAAGTACCCCCATAGGGCTTCTTTTTGTTCATCATGGCTTCCAATACTATTGAGATGATCTCTAATTTGTACAGCAACAAGTTTACTACTTAACCAGAATAGATTCTTCATGTTTGGCAACTCATTCATAAAATAGAAAAATAGATAGATAATTAGCATACTAAATTTGAACGGATAGTTTTTGTTTTCTTTGATCTTCTTAATATTTTCCAGCAGTTGAGTCCTCAGCAACTCACACAGATCATAATCCGCATTTTCTTTGATCATTTGATATGCAGTGTAAATTGCAGTACCGGAGACAGAGTTCTCCCAGTTTGAGAAATAAATCTTGTATCCAATTACCATAGAAGCAAATCTTACCGCATGGTCCATGATGTCATTTACTGTTAATGCCCTTTTATCAAATTGGCCTTTGGTGGCTTCTGTAATAGTTTGGTTCTTTATGGCTTTCAGCAAGGGCACGCCTCTGGTGGAATTTAACCCTGTCACTACCCTAATTGCCTCTTTGGTGATTTTGAAGCGCTGCCTTAACCACATGAATTCATCGTGGATTCTACTCAAAACGTACCAGACCCATTCATTCTCTGCAAATGTAGGGAACTCTACATATTGAATGAATTTCTTCTCTCTCAAGACTTTGTATTCTTCCTTTAGATCTTATTGATCATCACTCAAATGCTTCGGATATAATTCTAAAAATCTACTGCTGCCATGCTCATCTAGGGCAACATGAATATATGCCCTAACATCTTCCACATACAGAACTCCATATGGTATATCCGAAAATGCATGCCCATTGGATCTACTTTGGTTGCTTTGTAGGGATGTTTCTTGAATTTAGGTCATGGTCACTCAGTGATATCAATAAATGGTGGGGTTACCATTGCAAAGATTCAACAAATTCACAATAAAGTTCCAATGGTAAATACCTTGTTATGCTAAATTAGGGTTTTCTTTGCCTGAATCACTTTGAGTTCTTTGAATTTCTATTGTCGCTTGAAATCTTGCTTCAATCTCTCTTGGATATCTAGTGGCTTGAATGAAAAGTGAGTTAGAAGGAAAATGAGTTTCTTTTTATCCTTCGCACTTGACATATCGTCATAAATGCTCATTCTTAAAAGCTACCTGACTTTTCTCTGATAGATATAGTCGATCAAAATTGCTCCGCAATGTGCCGTATTGACTCATTCTCTTCTCGATTTTCTTCCATAAGATCTCTCATATCAGATTCCACCACATATCTTTGTGCTGAATTCCAACACTAACTATTTGGCTGGGGGTTTTGAATTTTGAACACTGCTCCCCCTGAACCAAAGCTCCCAATTCAGTTCCTGAAGGAAGTATCTGCACCAGATACTAGTGTGGATTCATCCTTAACCTCAATTACTTCTTTCTTGATCCAGATCTTGTCCATTTCTTTCTTAGTTTCAATTAGATCAACTTTTTCTTTTCCCTTATCATTCCTCTACTCTATTTTTCTTTCTTCAGCGTAGTAATTTCTTTTCACATTCTTGCTTCTGCAAAATCTTTCAACATGTCCAAATTTGTTGCAATTGAAGCACACAATGTTTCCTTGTCCTTGATTCCTTCCTCTGAATGAATTCATCCTTGATCTACATTGATTAGCCATGTGTCCAAATCTATTGCATGCAAAATATATTCCATTGAATGATTGATTATTCTTTGAAATCTAAAAGCCATTTATTACCGGACTTCTGTATTCATTTGATCTATGACCAATTTTCTTGCAGTAGAAACATTGACTAGAGAATGATGGAACATTCTGATTTATTCTACTCCTACACTGAGTAGCTTTATGACCAAACTTTTTGCAATTAAACAATGACCATTGAAAGATGGGTACCTTTGAGCATTTGGTTGTCTAACCAGAGGTCCTCTGGGTCTTCTTCTTTGATCCCTGAACTGATTGCCTTTGTTTTGCTTCAACCAAAAATTTCCTTGACCTGATTTTGAACTTTCTCCTTTGTCAAATCCTAAACCTTGCTTGTCATCAGCTCCTTTTTGACTAGCAATCATCTCATCAAGCTTTGCATAACTTATCTTGAACTTTTTTTCATAGCTCTTGTCTTTTTCCAAGTCTGCTTTTAGACTTGCAATTTCTTTTTCAAGTTTGACACAATCTTCTGACTTGTTTTTCGCCATTTTATTCAGATCTTCTTCTTCTTTTTCTCTTTCTATAACTTCCACTTCCAAATCATTCAAGGTTTCATTAGCTGATATCAATTGATCACTAACTTCTTTGTATTTTTCTTTGAATTTCTTGATTTGTTCTTTTAACTTTGAAATGCATTCATCAGCTTCTTGTAAGTTATCCTTCAGATCCTGGACTTCTGCTTCAGACTTTTCTAGATCAATAAGAGATGCTTCCAGTTCAACATTGTTTGAGAAATTTCCAAGTCTTCTAGCTGCCATGAGTGAACTCTCCCAGATCTTCCTCAAGCTATTGTGCTTCTTCCAAGGAACCTTGCTCTAATACCAATTGTTGATAGTAAGGAATACTAAGAGGGGGGTGAATTAGTATTCCACAAAACCACTTCTTAACAAATTTATTAATCCAATTTCCAAAATTAATAATATGGAAGCAAAATAAGCAAAGGAACAACAACCACAAAGACATAACACATGAACACTAGGATTTTTACGTGAAAAATTCAAAAAAAAAAAACCACGGTGAGTGTTAGCTCACAATATATTAATATAGCACAATACTGGATTACAAGAAGGCTCACTACCTTAGGGCTCACTGCCCAGAGAAACGCTCACTGTAAGAAAGGCTCACTGCCAAAACAGGCTCACTACCTAGAGAAAGAAATAAGAAGGAAGAATGGCTCACTGCCAGATTAAACTAGTCAGATTGCATCTACACATGCATGGTTATAGTCAATGAAGTACATAATAGTGATTCAACACTCTTCATCTTTATCTGCCCTTTTTCGCTTCTCTGTTCTTACTTGGAGATAAGATCTCTCTCCTTATTGTTGTCGCCTTATCTTCACATGCTTTGCACATACATTCACATCATCACACGACACACTCTCCCAAAACTGAAATCCATCAGATATATATATCCTCAACAAGATTTATCTCTTAATCAGGTCGGCAAGCTAAACATGAAATGTGTAAACAAAGAGTTGTACTCCGTCGGCTTGATCTTGTGTACAATCTGTAATGCAGACTCAAAAAAATGTGTACAAGAATTCATATAGGTTGACCCTAATCATATAACCACTTATATTAATTATCCAGATGCTATATCTTCTCCGCATAAGGATCTACTATGCCCGTCGGCTTGTTCCTTAGGAACAAGCTTGATCAATTCATCTGTCACATCATAGCTCATACTGCGGACCACATGAGACTTAATAAATCATATCCAACAATCATTACTGACCTCTTAACATGCCTTTAGATCCATGAAACCGGATAAACTTGTATGTCAAAAAGTGGATCTTGGAACTGTTGGACTGTCACAGAGAAAAACTATCAAACTGGAAGCCGATATTGGGAAGCTTGTAGAATATGATTTGTTGAACTTCAAAGGCTATAATCCTAGATTTAGGTAGTCATGACATGTCTCTTAGTTTCCTCAGAACCGCATAACAAAATATGCACTTGCGGAGAAATGCGGACCATTTTACTTTGCACTGTACACTGTCCCTGTCTTACCTCTGTTCATCCAGACTTAGACATTTTCTCCAAATGACTTCCGGAGGAATTCATAACCTGAACACTGGAATGTATCATCATCAAGTAGCTATGAGTCATCATACCTGAACTGTATTTACAGGTCTTCATCTATGGAGGCATACTGATCCACTTTCTGTCCCTTACTCTGAATACTGTCCATACTTAGTCATTCTAGCCTTCCAGACTTGAATACTCTTGTGCCTTGTTGCCAAATCAAGTTGGTCTTCCGGAGTGATGTCTTCTTGTCATGCTAATGTATTATCTTTGCTTTGTTGCCATCAATGACAACATTCAGGTTTTCTTCAGAGCAATGTCTCTTGCCAACATATATGGCATCCATGATCTTTCACAACAAATTTGAAGTTCCTATCACACCTACTATCACAATGAAAGATTATTATCAACACTTTTAATGGCCAAAAGGACTTAAATGACCATAAAATGAGATCCAACTCCACGCAAGTCATGGGAAATCACTATATGACGTCCTTTAAGTCTCATATCCTTGAGAAATGAGAAATCAATCAATAAATTAGAAGATCAAATAATAAAAACCCTTTGTATTCCATGTTCTATTTGCATAGTGGTGAATTCACCGATTTCCCTAGGGAGATTGTGCATTCATTGGGGCATTTGTACATTCTTCATGGTGTTTGTATATTTGCCAAGGTAGTTGCATTTAAGCATGGACACAAGTTGACTTGTGTCCAATAGTTATTGCCCACTAACTCAAGCATGTTATACTCAAATTTGTACGCTAGGGTGTTATATTTAAGGATGAAGCCTCAATTCATTTTAGACCATTCATTATCTTTTATCTAATTATAACATTATCATTTTAGAAAGTATTGCATCAACATTTAAAATCATGTAGGATAGAGATTGACATTTGTATTTCTACTTGGTGTGTCTTTAAACTTGTTGCAAATCATTTAATCAATCAAGGGGCTTGACAAAGGTGCAAGGTGGGAAGCTAGTTGATTCCCTTTCCATAGCCAACAATTTCCTATGATGCTTCCCAACAACACCATTCTCAAATATCATAGGCAAAAGACTCAAAGTGCAAAGTTTGAGGCCACATAACAAGTTCATAGCCAAAGAAAAATGATCAAACCCACAAGTGAGAAGATTAGAATTGTAGGTACGAGATTGAACTAGAATAGGGCAAAGGTCAATTTTCACTTTGTTAGAGTATAATAATTGTAGATCTAATAGCAAAAGTCAAAATTAAAATATAGAGTGTGCACTAGAACCAATCATCCACTTATTACATCTAGAATTAAAAATCCTTAATCCTTTATTATTAACTTCTTTACATATTATAATATTGTTTTGAAACTCAACTCTTTTATACATAAAATGCTTTTCCCATAGTCAAGGTGTGACATCCATTTGCTTGGTCCTCCACTACTTAACTATATTTTAGGGCTTAAGATAAAATTCTTTTTTAAAATGGCAAGTTAGGCATTTCAAAACTCGAAGGTAGAAGAAATATGTTTGAATTCGTAGAGTAGCTTTACTGTGTCATCAAGCTCGTCATGGAGGGAAGCAGTAAATTGGACATAAGATTGTGGGTAAACCTACAGTTGACCGTCTCTCATTTCAATCCAAGGTTAACATCAACCTTCTCAAACTTCTAGCTCTTTTATAATTGTAAAGAAATAGAATAATATTCTTTATTAAAATTAAGATTAATGAATATCACAAGCAATATAATATAATTAATTTAATTTAGAGTTGTCATAATTTATATGATTTAATTGTAAAGAATTAAAATTGTTTTAGATAAATTATTAAGGTTAATTAAATAAATGTAAATAATAAATACACAATTATTTAGATAATAGAGTTGGAATTAATAATTATAATAAGTATATATAATATCCGACTCTGCCAAAGGATTACTACTCTGGGGCTTCTGTGCAGGATGGTGTGAAGATTGGTGATGGCTAAAATTATCTTGAGGGCTAATCGTCAATGCTGGAATCAGCCATTGGATTATGAAGGTTAGATCTTCAGATGTAGAAGATGATATCAAATCGGTCACATCACTGTTGAGTGCCCAATTGTCAAGACAGCCAAATCGAGTGGCTTCTTGGTGGAAGGACTCTTCCCCCAAACATTATTCTATTTTGAACTCTCCCAAAGATAATCTCTCCCCCATAAAATCAAATGTCAAGAAATAAAATGTAGAGGTGGTGATGAAAAGATCTCTAGTGTCAAAGTCAGCTAATAAGATTTTCCAACCAAGTGACCCAAGCTGCTAGGAAAAGGCAAAAAGTTCTTTGAGACCCTTGATTATTGACTCTTTTGAACCAAAAATTAATCAATCCTCAAGTTCTCCTACCTTGGTTGTGTGGTCCCAGATTTTGGAAGCGTCACCAAAACCCTCAAATGGAGTGGACGGTGAAGGAAATCCAAATGAGACTAGTTATTCTCAAGATCAAGGTTGGACAGAGGTCAAGAGGAGGAAATCTATCCCTCCTCATAAGATGTCTCTCAGGTCCTCCAAGAGGAGGGACAAGATGGCAACATAATTCTCTTTTACAAGCTTTTGGGTGGGCGGTTTGGTTCGGGCTCAGGCTTTGGCATAGGTGTTTTTTTTCTTTTTTCTTGTGCTTCGTTACTATAAGTGGCAACATTAACTCTTTGTTTGCACCCCTTTTTAGGGTTGATGCGCCTTTCTCTTTTATTCTTTTCATATATGGGAGTGTCCAACCCCATGTCCACAACTTCTTACATAGCAAAAAAAAATTATAATAAGTTATATGAAAACTAAATTTAAGGATTAGGAGTATTTAGCTCTAAAGTTGATGATGAATAAATGATATTGAAGCTAAACATAATCAATTCACCATCATTCAAAAATTAATGTCCTTGATTTGACAATTGTCTCAAAATATGTATTGTCTTAGAATTTTTTTTGGTTCAGATCTAAGCATCGTGAGTTTGACCCCAAGTGATGCAAACTTAATTTCATATGCAAGGTTTATCTGCATCATGCAGGAATGATTTGACAAAATGTACACTAGTAAATTTGCTTGCCTTAACCTTCTTGGTATTTGAAACTATCAATGTAATGCCCCAAGATTTTATAAAAGACATTAATGGAAAAAATATGGAGGAGAAATTTTTTCACAATGCAAATGTAACATCAACATGCCACACTACACATCTTATTAACAAATTTTCAAATGAAAGCAAGGTGGGAAATCATCTCTTCACGGGTTACACGTGAGGGATTTGCAAGTGATGGAAATCGTTCTTCTTCTATGGGTCCTGAGCCTAGGTCCTTTCCATGTGGGACCACTCATGCATCAAAAGGAGGGTCTATCCAGAAGAAGCTACCCTTTTTTAACAAGGCTGGAAATCTTGGGCCTATTTTTTGATCTCTCCCCCCTAAAACATTCTAATGGTATCTCTTTTAGAGAAACAGAGGATGGTATTGTTGTGAATATCCCAAACCCTACAATTGATAGCTCGTAGTCCATTCGATGGAGCACACATTGATGGGAAAGTTCTTTGGGAAAGACCAAACATTAACCTTGTTTGTCGTTGGGTTGCGAAGCACTAGTTGATAAAGAAAAATATGTAGGTATGTGCCCTTCCAAGAGAACTTTTCCTTTTTTGTTTCTCTTTAACTGATGACTATAAGAGGGTTCTAGTTGGTGGGCCTTGGATGTCAGGCAAATCCAATCTCCTTATGTAAATGGAAGCTAGAATTTGATCCCTTAGCTGATCTTTGCACTATGGCCCCCATTTGATTAGACTCCCAAGACTTGTAAGTATGAAAAAGATGCATAGGCCTACATGGTGGCTTGAAGATGAGCTATAGTCCTAATCACATACATGTAGGCATGAATATATACTTAAATCTCAATAGTGTTCCTCTTGGTGACGTGTCTTTGTTTGATTTTCATCTTGATTGTGCTTTTCTAACCTCTAGACAAATCTTTTAGGTCCTGCACACCCTCTAGCTTCCCTTCTAACAAATCTTCAAAGATCTTTCCCATCGCTTTCTAGCCCTAAAAACCTCATCAATCCACTTCACAAGAGGGGAAAATTCATATTCCCTAGGGACATTCACATCTTTTCAACCCCTTAGAATCATCCAATGAACCTCCCCATCCCATGCGTAACCTTAATTTTCATGTCCCACCTTCCCTTTCTAGGTCACCCTTGTCACTGTAGGATCTCCTTAGGCGAACATACATCTAAATTAGGATATCCAGGGATGAATTTCCCTGGTGAAAGGGGTGAACCACCTTGCAGAGACCCTATGGCTTGTTTCAGAATTCCAAAACCATTATTAAACCTTCTAGACCATTCTTCATCTCGAAAACCACCTGTACAGTGTACAAAACCTCCTCTATGGATCACCCCCTATGGCTTCAGGATCTCCTTGGGTGACCCAAAAAATTAAGTAGGAAGTCTCCAAGGGCAACTTGCCTTGGTAAAAGGGGTGACCCACTTCCCGAAAGGGGTTACCCTATCATCTTTTAAAATGAGTGTTTTCTTCCAATTTTGGCCCAAGTTTGCTCCAAATTGAGCCTTGATTGTGTGATTGTTCTTCTCTAATTGATTGTCAACTCCCCCTAATTGATTCAACACTCCCAATTAGCCCAATCTCATCTCCCAATAAATATTAGTTATCTTGCAATAAGTTAAGTGTTAACTTCATTTCCTCTCCTGTGATCTCCTCTGCAACTAATGCTCACTCTCAATCAGAGTCAGATCACTCACCAATCTATTTATGTTAACTACCCATTCACCACCACCTTTGGTGTTGATTTTCTACCTATAAATACCTCCTTCCTCTATGCATTTGGGGATACAAATTCAGTATTGCTACTCTTGCTTTTGATTTGCTTTGCTAATTGTCTCCATAACATATTTATGCTTGTGCAGGACCCCGTGAGCCTTTTGATTTTACATTAGCTTCCATAGCTCTAAGATATAGTGCTTCTTAGGCAATCTCATGCTTAATTATTTTCAAAGATTCCATAGATTCAAGCCATAGTGCTTCTTAGGAATTCTCATGCTCAATTGTTTATAAAGCTTCAAAGCTTCCATTTGATTTCATTTTCTCCTATCTTCATTTCTTTCACCAAGAGGAGGACCCCGCTACTACAGAGGAAAAGAGGGTTGCCACAAGCACTTTTGAGGGCTCAAGCCAGGCATCAAAAGATTCTTCATTCCAAGTTCTTTATGTTTTGGAAGAGTAATCAACTCACATTCTGGCTCTTGGAAAAGTAAATCTTTGATTTTATTTTTCCTTGATAGGTTGTTTATTTTCTTGCATAGATCAGCATTCCATTTTTTTTCGATTAGCCTTGTATTTGTTCATTAGATTACATTTAATTTCATTTGCAATTTTGATTTGTTAGAATAGATTCAAAATTTATTCCATGAAAACTACAAAACATAGATTAGATTGCATTTGAAAAAAGGATATAGGTTGCATTCATATTTTAATCCTTAGTTACTTAGACAATATTTTAATTTGGGAAAAAAGGAAACAAAATTGTTTTGCATACATTTAGAGTACCATCGATCTCATCATGAGGTAAACATCAATTCAAATCGAACATTCAAACAAGGAGAAACCCTCCACTCCATCATGAGGTAAAATCAACTCAACACATTCAAACAATGTGAAACACATCACTTTCACAGATATTTCCAAGCATTCAATGTACTCAGGCATTAGGGAAGATTGGATACAATCCATGGTCCTCGACAAGATTGGAGAGAACTTCCTCCATCTAATTCATCAACAAAACATTCAACAAATAAGAGAAGAACAAGAACATCAGCAACCCATTAGAGACCAAAAACTTTGATACAACAAATCTTACAAGACGAAGAAAGGAGACAAGAACATCTTTGAATCATCAACGAACATAACAACCTTTGTGCTAAGCATACGAGACTCAAGACTCATGGCCCTTCAGGTCATACAATCATTAAAACATCTAAAATTAAACATCTCTGTAGGAACAATCATCGAAACACACACATCACAAAACCCAACTTCCATCTACAACATTTTGTTCCCTCAAGAATGAGAGCAGAACAACCCCCTAATGGACTACCTCCACTTGACTGGCTCTTGCCATGTGAGTGGGAGTGACTAGGAGGTTGTCCATAGCAAGGAAGATGGTTCATGTGTCACATTGGAGTGTGACTCACCCGCAGATTGTCTGGGTCACATTCTAAATGATACATGTTTTGGTGAACTTGACATGAAGTTCAAAACCTTTTGGTGGAGATCTTTGCATTTCCTTGGCAAGTCATAATTTCATTTCACTTGTCACCTTCATCTTCTTTGCTCTTCATTCCATTTATTCTATGGTGTCTAAGACACCCCCGAATATGACAGAATCCAAAGGAAATCCAAGGAACATTCCCTCTAGAGAACCTGAAACACCCTCGTTTGACAAATACGTGCCACCTGATCCATTAGCACCAATCATGAACTGCTATGATTTTGAAGACTCATATTACGAGAATGATAGACGAGAGACTCGTCGTTCACTCACATTCAACAACCTCACTTGGGAGTATGAATCTATAGCTCAACCAACACATTCCAACTATGGTAGAGCACACTAAGTGCTCGTAACATAAAAAAATCCATCAACAAAGAAAACAACCCAATGCTAACAAAAGGGTATAAGATCAACTTCCATAAACTTCAATTAATTTTCATGATACAATATTATGTAACAAAGTGCAAAACATGCAAGTGATATCCAATAAGATAAGCACAATATATAACTTCCACTCATCAGATTTAATAAGCATAACATTAAGTACATCTCAAATAATATGAAGGTCTTTCAAGTATATATATAGAAATCATAAATGAAAATATTATCATTACATAATCAAGATATACAATGAGTCAAATACTACAACCCTCATCAATAACAATGAATACAATAAGTTGTGAAGAAACCAACATAAATACAAATGGCCATATACAATGTACATCATGATTAATATCTAAAAAACCCCAAGATCAACTTTGCAAGCTAATCCTCTAAGCTCTCACGCTTTTGTTGCTAATCAAGAAGGGATTGAACCCACCATGAAGATGTCCCTTTCCTCCCCATCCATCAGTTAAGGTGAAGAAGCACCATCCACAATCCAAAAGTGTGGTATAGTATAATATTGGTAATTATCTTATTTAGTTCATTTATTAATTAATACATAAGTATACACATGAAACCATATATCTAACCATTTCAAATACATGGAATTAGATTCCTCAATGCACAACAGCACATCAATTTTAGAATTTAATATAGATATATTTAATGCAAAGACATGAACAAGTCAAATATGACTCTTAATAGTAACCACACGTCTTTTCAAACCAATAAGGTTTGACTTAGAACTATACATTCAAGACCATATATAACATCCACATGAATTGCTATTTGCATCCCATACTATGAAAGCTCTCTTCACGTGATGCTATATGTCTTATTAAAACAAATGCCTAAGGTAGAACTACATGCATCCCATACTGCATGCATCCTAACCTTAGCACAACACAAGTATCCAAACACACATAAAACAATAATTCAAATATTCAAATATGCACATGTAGAGAATAACATATAACAGTTACATATAATTTAAACATTCATAAATCAATTACATCTCACACACATAAAACAAACACACACAGAAATTACATAGATCTAACATAGAATACAAGCACATCATACAATCAAGAATACAACACAAAATCTCAACCGAGGCCGCTACCTCAAATTCAAATACAAGAGCACAAGTTCAAAGATCACGGCAAAGGCATCTACCTTAAAGTTCAAATACAATAACACAGGCTCAAAGATCACAACCGAGGCATTTTCCTTAAAGTCCCATACCATATTAAGGCACACATATCCCATCGATAAAGTCCATCTATACCAAATATCATACAAGTAATCTAACCATATAGTAAACACATAGCACCTCACCATCCAGTGATATGGTATACCAAGTAGGGTCACATGTCTTAGTCAGAGATCTCCTAGCTCTATTGATGAAATGAGAAACATAATTAGTGCATCCGCATAGCCTGTGAAACCTTTTTCCCATCTAGAGCACTAGAATGTATGTGATGTGTTTATGGTGAGAAGGGCATTTGCTAATCTCTTATAGTCTTACTTAAAGGGAGAAGGTCTTTGAATGTGTTGGACAAGGATTAGAGAAAGTGATGTAAGATGGAATCACCCACAAGACATCTAACATTCTCTCAATCCATATTAATCATGTAATTACATAGTAACCAAGATATACATAGTCTAAATCAAGACCACTAGGTGTAGTGAAGCACAAAAAACAAGTTTCCACTTTTGCTTACACATACCACACCTCATAACATAATAGGTACAACACCTAATAGAAGAGTGTATCACATAATTTAACACTATCTCATTAAAGAGATTATCTTTACCCAAATTAAGTTGGGAAATCATACAAAATATCATTGGAAGTTAAACATTCCAACCATGACATCAAAACTGTCATACACAAATCCACAAGAGGACTCTCAAGAACAAGATCAATATTTAGGTGTAAAAATTCATGTTCACACTCTCATAAAAAGGATCAACATAAAATAAATTCAACATACACAACAAAAGTATAAACTCACGAAACCATGTTGGGAGATCGCATACACTAAGCATTACTTTCATACTAACAATTTGTATCTAAATTGCATAAAAATAACTTCCATTAAAAAAACTATAACTTTCTTAAAACATAACTTTTTTCTAACTTTTAGAATGTTTTAAAAAGGCAACATAGAGATATATATCTCATAAATAATTCATTAACCAAAATAAATATTCCCTTTGATGTCAAAAGAAATATAACATCTACAAACATCTCCTAAATGACACCTAGAGACGCATTTTTTTTCTTCATCCACTAAATTGATGGAACCAACATGTTTAGGTGGGTGGGTGAATGCTAAAGAAGGCCTCCTTTTGTTCTCTAAGTGTCTCAATATTTTCGAGCTACATAATTCTAGCAAAGTCCTCTCAAGAGCCTTCAGAGAAAAATGATCCAAACTTTGATGAAGGGATTCTCAAAATCTGTGGCACCTACTAATGTTTTGTTTGCACCAAGAGTTAGATGTCAAGTACCTCTACAATAACCTATCTCATTTTTCATCAATTCAAAACTATTTGATCGTGCCAACAATGAATGCATTCTTGCAAAATACCTTAGTGGTTTTGTATGTAATGTACACCATTTATTTGAGCTTCTTGAGGGATTTTCAAAGTGGAAACCCAAACAATTGGAACATCTTAATCTATACAATTGTTAATAATGTTAAATAACATAGTGAATGACATGCATTATGTCCTATCATTCTTGTTTGTATATATAGACTAATAGTACATTCATTCTAACTGCTACTCAAATCTTATGGACTTATTTAAAATAGGTTTGAAGTTTTTCAACATTGAGTAAAGCATATTGAGGTCAATTTTGTAAATTTTCAAAGCATCGTGGTTCTCTATCTCAAAGCAAGGGAATCATAGGTGGAATAACAAGTTGGTTACTACTAAAATCCATAAGATAGTTATATATTTAGGCAAGATCATAGTCATGTGATTCATGTGAAATTTGCTATCTATAACCATTCAACACAATCTAATAGTAAATGTTCTTGAAAACTTGTTTTCCTTCATCTTCTAGATAGTTGAATTTGTCAAGGCAGTGTTTAAGGATACCATTTAGGAGTTTTTTGACTCAATAGGTAAATGAGTTCTCTTAGGCTGAACCCCTTTGGTAGGTTGGGTTAGTATGACAATGAGCAATATTGCAAATAACATACATAGACATGTAGATGGCTTATATGACAATGATGTAACTCTAATTCTTTATTGCCATTTATAAATCAAAGTGTGCTCTAATTGTTCTCTCATATGAAATTAAGTGCACATTAAATGTCTTCAAATATAATTGCATAGCAACATGTTGCATAAATGTGTGCCAAGTTAGCTCATAATGACTAGGAGAACAAGATGATAATGTTTGATTTTGAAGCTTCTAATTTTAAATTCATTCCTACATACTAACTTTAACAAGCGAATCTCTCATTAACATGAAAAAAATAAATAAGTAAAAAACTTATTATAAAAAATTGAAATACTACATCATTATTATTCTTCCAACCACATTATTTTTAAAAAAACATGCTTATGAACATATAGTAATTTTAAGAGTTAATAGTTAATTTGTTAATTACATATAATAATTAAAAAAATTGCATAAATTAGTTTGCCATTTTCACTATATTAATTATTCATTATAGCATACTTAATTATTAAGCCAAGGTTAACTTTGGTGGACAAATCTCTCATTAACGTGTGACAAAATGAAAGAACATTCAATTGGTATAAGATAGACTTTTAAAATAAGAGGCAATTGATATACATCTCTTTCAAAATGACACGTAATTGATATAAGATTAACTTTTAAAAGAATAAGATTGACATTTAAAACAATATGCAATTGATATCTCTTTTAAAATAGCATGCAATTGATATATATGGTTGACTTTTAAGTGTAATTGGGCTATTCTTAAATATCATCTACTTCAACAGGCAAAGGTTAATTTTGACCAATAAAAATGGGACAAATATTTACCACTTTTTATTGTAAATGGCGTGTTGCTATTGACTGTTTAACCATTGAAATGGATGACATTTAAGTAGAGTGACCGTGAATAATATAGAGTGGTTGAAATTTCAGTACAAATTAATAAGTCGGTCTAGAGCGTGCAAAACATAATCACTCTACTTAAATATCATCCATTTCAATGGTCAAATAACCAAATAGCAATTTTACACCTTATTCACAATAAAAAGTGCTAAATATTTGTCCTATTTTTATTGGCCAAAATTAACCTTTGACTGTTGAAATAGATAATATTTAAGAATAACCTAACATTCTAATAATTAAATAATATAGGCCACTCAAAATTTTAGTATAAATTGATAGGTTGGTCGAATGATTGGAATATGGAGCGTGCAAAACATGATAACCTGTGAATAATATAGGGCGGTCGAAATTCCAGTACAAATTAATAGGTTGGTCGAATGATTGATGGGAGTATGGAGCGTGCAAAACAGGACTGTATTTAAACATCACAATTGGTTTTTGCAGTATAAACGATTTTGATGGGCGTGACTTGTATGCGATGATATCGACATGACTGCTAAATGTTGGAAATCGGTGATAGAAACGATGAGGGGTGATTAGATGCCGCGAGTACACTATAGACACTAGTTTTACTTTTTATCACATGAACGAATCTAAAATACAGGTTAAAAAAAAATCATTGCAGCGTAGTTACTGTCAACAGGGATGCAAAATGTTATTAAAGTATTTGTCATGGCAAGAATTCTTGTATTCTATATGTAAATTTTATTAATAATGTCAAGTCTTTATCAATTATTTTGTTTTAATTTGTTTATGACTATAGTTTTCAGTGTTCATAAAAAAATGATTGGTTATTAGATTTTACTTCTTATCCCTGTCTTCATGTGATTTGATGCAAACATTAAATGGGACAATGCATATAACTCGTACCTAAAATCAAATCAATTGAATATCCTACCCAAGATAAAATCAATTTATTTTTGTGATAGCCAAAATCAAATGAAATCTTATAAAACTTGTACAGTCACGATATTAACTGCAAGTATGGTGAGATAAAGTATAGAAAAGACATAATACAACAGACCTTATCTCCAACAGTAGAAAATTAGATTTCAGATAACTAAAATCAAATGAAATCCAATAAAACTTGTAAAGGCCAACGATATTAATTGCAAGCATGGTGAAATAAAGTATAGAAAAGACAAATAATAATCGTAGTGCTTCTGGGCAAAACTGTGTATGCTTTTTTTGACTCAACGTTTCGGATCATACTCCATGATCCATCATCAGGAGGAAAGTGTGAGAATACATGTGAATTGCAGCCAGGGTTTCTTAAGAAGATATAGAGAGGGTGGGCACGGATAACAATGATTTAAGGAAGAACCAAGAGGAATGGGGAAAGACAAGAGAGGAGGAAATAAAAATTAAGAAATTAAGAAATCCTAAAAGATAACAAACTAAGAGAACACAATAAACAAAAATAAAGAGTAAGAACAATAAAAGTATAGAAATAGAATGCACAAATAAATATACTTAATTTATCTATAAGAATCTCAACATATATATAATGCTATATTAACAAAAATAGAAAAAGAAAGAGACACAATATAAGGAGAATAGAAAAGAAAAATAAGAGAAATTATATATATATATATATATATATATATATATATATATATATATATATATATATATATATATATATATATATATTAAAAAGAATATGATTATATAAAAGAGTATAGGTAGAACATATACAAGAATAGATAAAAAAAGGCATAGAGAATACGATTAAATGAAAGAGTATAGGTTAAAAATATATAAGAGTAGAAATAATAAAACGATTATGAATAAAAGGAAGAATATATATATATATATATAAGCAAGAACTATGAACAAGAGTAAAAAACTTAAAAACAAAAATATAAAAATAAGAAAAGATACAAAAGATAAAAAGAAGGGCAAACAAAGGAAGAAATTAGAGAGAAGAACGTAAAGAAAGAAGACTAAAAGCAAGGTCCAGACCAAGAGGTCAAAAGAGTAAGGGAACAAACGAGAGAGGAGTGAAGCAAGGTACCCAACCAAACCTAAAAACTGCAAATCATAAAGAGGGGAGAAAGGGAGGGAAGAGAAGCGAAAGGGAGAAGGAGAGAAAAGAAAAGAAAAGAGGGAAAGGGGAGAAAAAAGGGGGGAAGGAAAGGGGAGGATGGGGTGGAATGGTGAGGGGAGCGATGGGGGAGAAGAGAGAAGGGAGCGATTGCAGAACTTATTATGCCACTCTTCCCTTCATCAAGGGCATCTCTAATAAATTAGCCAAAATCCTCAGCAAAAAAGGTCTAAAGTGTGCCTTCAAACCCATCTCTACCATTACAAGCATGGTCCCATCCGCCAAAGACCCCTTGAATGTTCTCTCAAACTCAGGCGTCTATAAAATAGATTGCTCCTGTGGCACCCCATACATTAGTGAGACTGGGAGATCTATCGACGCGAGAATCAAAGAGCATGGTGCTGACATTAGACACGAAAGAGTCACCAAATCAGCTCTTGCTAACCACTCATCTAGCACCAAGCACCATATTTGCCTTGAGGATGTTCGCGTCCTTGCCAAGGAAGATAATTACTTCAAGAGAAAACTAAAAGAGGCAATTTTCATCCGAAGAAACCCCAACAACCTTAACAGAGATGGCGGGTGGAACTTAAGCCACACTTGGGATCCTCTCCTAAACTCCCTTAATCATCACTGTCCACTCCCATGATATACCTCGGCTTTCTCGTTCTTCCTCTGTGTCTCGGTCCTTTCCCCCCCCATTTCCTCTTCTTTCCATCCTTTCCCTCCAGTGCCTTCCCTCTCCTACCTTACTCTGCAACTTCTCCTCTAGGGGAGGCCGCGTTCTTGTACCTAGCCATTCCCTTCTCCCCCATCGCTCCCTTCGCCATTCCACCCCATCCTCCCCTTTCCTTCCCCCCTTTTTTCTCCCCTTTCCCTCTTTTTTTTTCTTTTCTCTCCTTCTCCCTTTCGCTTCTCTTCCCTCCCTTTCTCCCCTATTTATGATTTGCACTTTTTAGGTTTGGTTGGGTACCTTGCTTCACTCCTCTCTCGTTTGTTCCCTTACTCTTTTGACCTCTTGGTTCGGACCTTGCTTTTAGTCTTCTTTCTTTACGTTCTTCTCTCTAATTTCTTCCTTTGTTTGCCCTTCTTTTTATCTTTTGTATCTTTTCTTATTTTTATATTTTTGTTTTTAAGTTTTTTACTCTTGTTCATAGTTCTTGCTTATATATATATATATATTCTTCCTTTTATTCATAATCGTTTTATTATTTCTACTCTTATATATTTTTAACCTATACTCTTTCATTTAATCGTATTCTCTATGCCTTTTTTTATCTATTCTTGTATATGTTCTACCTATACTCTTTTATATAATCATATTCTTTTATATATATATATATATATATATATATATATATATATATATATATATATATATATATATATATATATAATTTCTCTTATTTTTCTTTTCTATTCTCCTTATATTGTGTCTCTTTCTTTTTCTATTTTTGTTAATATAGCATTATATATATGTTGAGATTCTTATAGATAAATTAAGTATATTTATTTGTGCATTCTATTTCTATACTTTTATTGTTCTTACTCTTTATTTTTGTTTATTGTGTTCTCTTAGTTTGTTATCTTTTAGGATTTCTTAATTTCTTAATTTTTATTTCCTCCTCTCTTGTCTTTCCCCATTCCTCTTGGTTCTTCCTTAAATCATTGTTATCCGTGCCCACCCTCTCTATATCTTCTTAAGAAACCCTGGCTGCTATTCACATGTATTCTCACACTTTCCTCCTGATGATGGATCATGGAGTATGATCCGAAACGTTGAGTCAAAAAAAGCATACACAGTTTTGCCCAGAAGCACTATGATTATCATTATGGACTGTGGAAATATCATGTCTACAAAGACAAATAATACAATAGACCTTATCTCAAATAGTAGAAAATCAGATTTCCCATAGCTAAAATCAAATGATATTAATTGCAAGTACGGTGAGATAAAGTATAGAAAAGACAAATAATACAACAACCTCATCTCAAACAGCAGAAATAAAATCCAATAAAACTTGTAAAGTCAAATGATATTAATTGCAAGCATGATGAGATAAATATAAAGAAGACAAATAATACAACAAACCCCATTTCAAATGGTAGAAAATAATAAAAGAAAATTTAGATTGTATTTATTTTTCTCTTTCTTGGTACATCTCACAATCACCATCATCAATTTCTATCACCAAAAGCCATTTGAAAAATCTATATAATTTTTTTAAATAAAACTAAACTTTACAAATCCTATAAAATAACCATATTTTTATTTATGTATAGAACCCTAACCCTAGATGGGTGTGGAGAGATTTGAAATGCCTTGAGTAAATAAAATTGAAATACCAAAAATAATCTAATTTGGTGAAATAAAATAACACTAAAATATTTTGTTAACTATAAAATTGAACTTATATATCTAAAACCTTTATTTTCTCCAACATTACGATTTCCACTGGATTCAAAAAATACCTCTCCCGCTTGTTTCTGAAACCCTACCTGCAGACTCGAATGAGGATTTTCTGCTACTCTCTGGTGGTATTGTGGCAGATGGTAGCAGTGTTTCTGTTGTTTCACTATTGATTGATTGTGGCTTGGCTGACGATAATGGGGGCGTTTTAGCTAATGGTGTTAATTTGAGTTCGAAGGTTGTGTTTTTGCCGCTCTCTGGCGGCAGTGTGGCTGTTGGTTGCATGGGTTTGCTGGCAGTAATGGGGCATCTGGTTGTGGTGGTTATGCTACATCTTTTCCCATTGGCTGTGATTTCGTTGTTGGTAGCGGTGGCGATTTGGATTCTTTACTCAACTCAGATGGTGGTAAGTCCTTTGCTAGAGTGGTGCGCATTGGTATTGGGCATGCCTCTCCGGTGGTAGTATGTTGTGGACCCTAGTTCCCTGCCTCCTCCTGTGGTGGTTTTGGGTGAGGACGTTTTAGAGAATGTCAAGTTTTATTCTAAAAATGGTTTGATTTGCAAGTTTGAAGGCTCGTGGTCTTCTCTTTCTGCTATTAATCAATGGATTTGATTTCTTTGGCTTCCCCATTTAGAGGGGAAAATTGAAATTTACCCCTGTGCTAGGGGATGCTTTGTGGTAATTTTGCTTCCATATCTGATCGAAAATTTGTTGATGGGCGTTCTTGGTTTATGGGCAAGTTTCCCCTCATGGTGAAGCCATGGTATCCTTCTTTTAACCCTCTTTCTCAATCTTTCCATATTAAACCAATGTGGATCCACCTCCCTAATCTTCCCCTTCATTTCTGGTGTGATTCAAGTTTTTCAGCTATTGGAAACTCTTTGGGCCGTTTTCGAATGGTGGATTCAGCTACTTTTTTTACTCATACCACCTATGCAAGAATGTTAGTTGATTTGGATATCTCCAAGCCCCTTCTTGCTAAGATAATTTTGCAGGTAGCAGATCTGCTTTAGACTCAGTCTCTTGATTCTGAAGGTATTCAGTTCCGTTGTCGTAGATGCTTTGCTGCAGGACATATTGCTTCAAAGTGCCCTCGCCAAAAGGTTGTTAGATCTTCTTGGTGGAAGGATGTGGCTCCTGATCATTTTACTGTAGATGTTGAAGACTCTTCTTTTGAGTATTCAAAGTCTTCTTCTGAGGCTGCGAAGATTTCTAAACCTGCAGCTTCCATGGTCCCCTGTTCTGTGCTTAAGCCTGCTGGGCCACTTTTTGGCAGCTGTTTTGCAGATGGTGTCGGTGTCTGCTCTGCTCCGCCCTGTGGTTTGGCTGCTGCTATTGGTGCAGCTTCTGCTAACGGTGGTTTGGCTTGTGGTAGTGGCGACGGATTGGTTGTTTCCTCTGTTCCTAATAGCTTGGCATCTTTTGTTGGGGCTCTTTTTGTGGTTCCTCAGTGGTCCTCCTCTCTAGTTGGGTCTCCCTCTCGGGCCTCTCCTGTGGGTAGGGGCTTTATGGAGGATTCTCCTCCCCTTTCCCCTTGCTCAGTGGATCTGGATGCTGATGTCTCTTAGACATTAGTGCATCGTAGGAAGAAGGGTTTTCCGAAGTCTGTCTCTCTTTCCCACACTCAGATTAAGGGTGTGTGGAAGGCTAGATCTGTTGTTGGCATAGCTTAGGTTATTTATCCGTTTTGTGGAGTGCTATGCTTTGGATGCTCTATCTTAGTTTGGCACTTGTTCTTTTCGCAGCTAGGTTGTTGTTGTGTTGTTGGTCAACCTCTGTTGAGGTTGAAGCATGTTTGTAAAGGGTTTCGGATCCCTTCAAAACTTGTTTGACCATATTAATCAAAACCTATAAAATTGAACTTTGAATAAAATAAAAATGCCTAAGATATTAAAATGTAACAATATTGTTACAGTTTAAAATGCATTAAAATATTGTAAGGTTGAAGATTACAATAAAATGAGCAACATCTCCTCACTCCATCTAAATATTTTCCATGATATTATGGATTTTTAACTCTCGAA
The DNA here is from genome assembly GCA_027924645.1 of Cunninghamia lanceolata. Classification (NCBI taxonomy): domain Eukaryota; kingdom Viridiplantae; phylum Streptophyta; class Pinopsida; order Cupressales; family Cupressaceae; genus Cunninghamia; species Cunninghamia lanceolata. The sequence continues at coordinate 4,443,742 of BSBN01000604.1, read as the reverse complement.
AAATAATATTGAAATCCCAAAAATAATCTAATTTTCTAAAATAAAATAACACTAATACAAAAGAAAATAACACTAAAATATTTCCTTTACAAAGCATGCATATTTTTATTTATGTGAACCCTAACCCTATGCGGTGTGGAGAGAATTGAAATGTCTTGAGTAAATAAAATTGGAATCCCAAAATTAATCTAATTTGGTGAAATAAAATAACACTAAAATATTTTGTTAACTATAAAATTAAACTTTGAATAAAATAAAAATGCATTATGGCGTCACTTCATTTAAATATTTTCCATGATACTCTAGATTTTTAACTCTTAGTAAATAAAATTGAAATCCCAAAAATAATCTAATTTTCTAAAATAAAATAACACTAATACAAAATAAAATAACACTAAAATATTTTCTTTACAAACCATGCATATTTTTATTTATGTGAAGAACCCTAACCCTATATGGGTGTGGAGAGATTTGAAATGTCTTGAGTAAATAAAATTGAAATCCCAAAAATAATCTAATTTGGTGAAATAAAATAACACTAAAATATTTTGTTAACTATAAAATTAAACTTTGAATAAAATAAAAATGCATCTACATGGCGTCACTTCATTTTAATATTTGCCATTATACTCTACATTTTTAACTCTTAAGTAAATAAAATTAAAATCCTAAAAATAAAAAATATTTTCAATGATACTCTAGATTTGTAATTCTTGAGCTAAAAAAAAATGAAAACCCAAAAATAACTTAATTTTGTTAAATAAATAACACTAAAGTATTTTCTTTACAAAGCATGCATATTTTTATTAAAAGTGAAGAACCCTAACCCTAGTTAGGTGTGGAGAGATTTGAAATGTCTACCTAAGATATTAAAATGTAATAATATTGAATACTATTACAATTTAAAATGCAACAACATCCCATCCCTTCATCTAAATGTTTTCCATGATACTCTAGATTTTTAACTCTTCAATAAAAAATTTGAAATCCCAAAACTAACCTAATTTCAAAATAAAATAGTTGTAATTTAATATTTCCTTAACTATAAACATATTTTATTTATGTGTAGAACTCTAAAGTGTAGTTATAAAACAAATATAAACCATAATAAAAAATTTCATGAAACCAATAAATTAAATTTTATTCCGTAGAAAACAAAGGAAGATTAACTACACTTACTGTTGAAATAACTTATGTACTTCTTCACTATTCTTTTTCTCTTTTTTATTTCATTTGATATTTTTTTATTTAAGTTTCATTATTACTTGTATTTATATAAATTATTTACTTTATGTAGGCTTTATTGTTATGTACATTTATTTAATAAAAGTATGTCTGTGTCAGTTAAATATATTTTAAATTTAAAACACTTCATAATTTAAAAAAATATATCTATAGGTTCTATTTAATTTTTATGTACATAGTCACAATCATCCCCTTAATGCTATTGTATGTGAGAAAAATAAGCAATGCAGAATTGAAATAACAGTGAATTAGCAATGAAAGCACAAAATAGACAACACAGATTTACGTGGAAAACCTATAACTAGGAAAAAACCACAGGAAAAGATCTCTCAATTTTATTCTCAGAACAAAATTTATAGTTGCAAAACTTTTTCTCATGCCTTGGGATTCAAGCTTGAAAATCCTAAGTAATCACAAAAAAGCACATGCAAAAATTGGTCAAATCTAAAAATAGATCTCCATGCATAAAAATGCGAGTGGCACTACTCCTCACTACTGGAATAAATCAAACTGACTTCACATTTCAACAGTTTCCAACATAAAGTCATGTTTCTGCCTTGCAAATAACTCCTCATATTGAGAGACCAATGTCGTTGCTGCCTATAATCAAGTGATGTGCAAGCCAAGAGAAGTTCTGCACCATATGAACTTCCCTCTACTAGTAGGCTTCATCAAAATATCCGTTGGATTTATATCAATGTGTATCTTAGCCAAAGATACATGTCCTCCTTCCACCACCTCACGTACAAAGTGATATTGTACATCAATATGTTTCGTTCTGGCATGATAAGTTTAGGTCTATGCTAGCCTATGTCGTTGAAGTTCACTTGCAGTTCACCCAAGAGTCGATGAAACCAAATTGCGTCCTTGCTAGCCTATGTCGCTGCCATATATTTTGCTTCGGTAGTAGACAAAGCCACTACTGTCCGCAACTTTGAAACCCAGCTAACAACACCTCCTGCTAAGGAGAAAATATAACCTGTAGTAGATTTTATGTTATCTCTGTCTCCACCAAAATCTGCATCCACATATCCATTAACTTGAAGACTACTCACACTATTACAAATAGCAGCATCAAAAGTGCCCCTCAAATACCTAAGAATCCACTACACAACCGTCCAATGATCACAACCTAGATTTTCCATTAAACGACTGACTACTCCCACTGCTTGTGCAATATCTGGTCTGGTGCACACCATAGTGAACATAAGACTACCAAATGTTGATGAGTACGGTACATAAGACATCTATTTCCTCTCCACTTTTGTGCTAGGGAACTGTTCCAAAGACAATTTATTATGTACAAAAATGGAGTACTAAGTGGTTGAGCATTTTGCATATTGAAGCACTACAAAATCTTCTCCACATAAGTCTTCTGTGTCAACCAAATTTTCATGTTCTTTCTGTCTTTGTGTATCCTCATTCCAAGAATCTGATTTGCATTTCCTAAGTCCTTCATTTCAAACTCCCTAGCAAGCTAAGTTTTTAACCCGGTGATTCTTTGCATGTTGCGAACTGCTACCAACATATCATCTACATACAAAAGCAAAATAATGAAACTATCATCTTCATACCTTTTAAAATAGGCACAATGATTAGCCTCACATCTACTAAAACCCAAACTCATCATGAAGGAATCCAATCGCTTGTACCAACACCTTGGCGCCTATTTCAAACCATACAATGATTTGTTCAACCTGTATACTAGATTCTCCTTGTCTTTTTCCTCAAAACCTTCCATTTGTAGAATATAAATTTCCTCAGAAAGATCACCACGCAAGAAAGTTGTTTTAACATCTAACTGTTGTAACTCCAAAACAAGACTAGCAACAAGAGCCAAAACAACTCTAACTGTACGTAACCACACCATAGGTGAAAAGATTTCATCAAAATCAATACCAGATTTTTGTGCATACCCCTTGGCCACCAACCGAGCTTTATATCACTCCACATTATCATTTATATCCCTTTTCAGTTTGAAGGCCCACTTGTTTCCAATAGTTTTTCACCCCTTAGGCAATTGCACAAGCTCCCACGTTTTATTTTTATGTAGAGCTCTCATCTCCTCATGCATGGCTTCTCTCTATTTATTTGCATCTTCATCTTCGCAAGCCTCCTAATATGAGCTAGGGTCACCAACATCAATAAGTAAAGCATAAGTTGAATTACAATTAGGAGAATACCTTGATGGTGGTTTGATAACTCTAGTGGATCTCCTCAGAAGGGGTAATGTGTTACCCTGTGGCTCATTTGGTTGCTGTTCAACCTCATCAAAAAACTTATTCTAATTATTATCTTGCTGATTTTCATGAACAGGTGGCCGATTTTCATCTAGCACCTCCAAATTAGTATCATACTTTTCCACCTCTACTGGAAGAGTTTCTGTACTTTGTTGTTCTTTACTTCCTTGCATTGATTTTCATTAAAATAAATATCTCGGCTAATAATAATCTTGCGGGTAGAAGTATCCCACAACCTATACCCCTTTGTACCTTCTGCATAGCCAAGAAAAATATATTTCGTGGTCTTCACGTCCAGCTTATTCCTATCCTCTTTGGGAATATGACCATAAGCATCAGAACCAAAAATACAAAGAAAGGAATAATTAACAGGCTTACCTGTCCAAACTTCTTCAATAATTTGACGTTCTTGAGCTGTAGTGGGTGATCTATTAATCAAGAAACGGGTTGTATTAATAGCCTTAGCCCAAAATTTCGGCTCCAATCTAGCAATGCTCAGCATACATCTAGCTCTTTCCATAATTGTACGGTTCATCCTTTCAACAACACCATTTTGTTGTGGTGTTCTAGGAACTGTCAACTCCCTTGCAATACCACGCTCACTGCAAAATTGATTAAACTCACCTGAACAAAATTCCCCTCCATTATCTATTCTAAGACACTTAAATGTCTTACCTTTTTTATACTCTACCAAAGCTTTAAATTTCTTAAAATAAGAAAATACATCAAATTTCCTCTTCAACAAGTAAATCCACACCTTACAGGAACAATAATCTAATGAAACAAAATATGACGAACCACTAATTGATGTAACAGGTGCTTGCCATGTATCTGAATGAATTAAATCTAGAATTTCTTTACTTCTGGTAGTGCAACTAGAAAAACTCAACCTATTCCATTTTCCAAACAAACAATGCTCACAAAAATTCAAACCTCTAGATTTAGCACCTGGGAGAAGATTTCTATCTAGCGATACCTTTAGACCACATTCGCTCATGTGGCCTAGCCTTTGATGCCAAGTAGATAATGAATCCATTTCTGAATCTGATACCACTGTAGCCTCTCCACCGCAAGTTTCTCCAACCAGCCTATAGAGATTGCCAACCTTTTCTCCCTTTAGCACCACCAATGCTCTCTTTGTTACCTTCAGACAACTATTTTATCCACTAAATCAGTAACCTTGCTCATCGAATACTCCAAGTGACAGCAAATTTTTCTTCAAGCCTGGTACATGTCTTACATGTTGAAGAGTCCTTACATTCCCATCAAATATTTTGATTTTGACCTCTCCTTCACCAATAGCTTCACACAAGTTGTCATTTCCCATGTAAACCATACCTCCTTCACATGAATGGTAAGAAGAAAACTAGTCCCTATGAGGAGTCATGTGAAAAGAGGCACCAAAATCAATGATCCAAACATGATGAAATGAACCTCTCAGATTAGCAAACAAAACCTCTCCATCTTCCAATGCTGCTTCAGCTTCTGATGTATTTGCCTCCGATGGTTGCGAGCTAAGATTTTCTTTATTTGCTTTTGGCAGCCTGCAGTCCTTTTTGACATGCCCTATTTTTCCACAGTCCCAATACTTAACTCTTTTCTGCCCATTGGATTAGCACGTCCATACTTAGCTTTCTCTCTTTCCAAAGTTCTACCCATTGAAAAAAGGGCATCAAAAGAAGAAAAAGTCCCTTGAGATGTCTTCTTCCTTGAATCTTCAGAACTTATTGCGGCTACCACATCTTCAAAAACAAGTTTCCCCTTCGATACTGAGTTACTGAGCGCCATAACTAGTTGATTCCAAGTTTTAGGCAAAGAGCACAATAGTATAGCCACTTTATCCTCTTCTTCAATTTTCACCTCCATTGAAGCCAACTTGCTAATCAATGTGTTAAAATTATTGAGATCATATGTGACTAAAGAACTAGCATGCATCCTCAAATTGTACAATTGTCGTCGCAACGGAATTTATTTTCCAATGACTTGATCTCATATAGCTTTTCTAGCTTAGTCCACAACTCATGTGTTGTTTTCTCCTTTGCAACATTGAATAAAACTAAATTAGCCAGAGATAACTGAATTATAGCTCTAGCCATGTTATCTTGATCATCCCAATCCTCTTGCTTCATGGCTGGAAGTTTTGATGTTGTCCCCTTGAGAGCCAAGGCACATCCATCCTTGACCAATAAGGCTTGAACCTTTAGTTTCCACAAAACAAAATTAGAACAATCAAATTTTTTATCCTCAAATCTAGTAATCGTGCCTCCTGTCATTGCTTTTCACAAATATGGAAAAACCCACAAAACAATTTTTGTATAGAACCGTGTGCTCTCATACCAACTAATGGAAAAATAAGCAATGCAGAATTGAAATAACAGTGAATTAGAAATAAAAGCAAAAAATAGACAACACAGATTTACATGGAAAACCTAATAATGTACTAGGAAAAAACCACGAGAAAAGATCTCTCAATTTTATTGTCAAAAGAAAATTCACAGTTACAAAACTTTTTCTCATGCCTTGGGATTCAAGCTCGACAACCTTAAGTAATCACGAAACAACACATTCAAAAATTAATCAAATCTAAAGATAGATCTCCATGCATAAAAGCGCAAGTGGCACTTTTGCATGCAATTTTGCATGGTGTACACGTGGAACATGGCCAAAAAATTAACTGATGAGATTTCAACATTGTATAACGCCTCTCGGCGTAGCTAAACTAGAAGTTAGTTGCACCACTAGTAGCTTACCCAACGACATAGATAGCATTGTATGTATAAGAAACATCTAAGAAAAATTTGGGGAGAAACCATCAACATACTCACCAAATAGATTGATCGAGTCTCACTGACGAATGATCTAGTGTCAACTGATCAAAGTGATGCACTTTTTTTGGTTTACCCAGAACCTCGCCTTCCCTCTGTTGAAGTTGGAGCTAGCACGAGTATAAGTAGAGGCAACATCTGCTACAGGATGGGAGCGATATAAGCATATCTTTTGGTTCGAGATCACGATTCATCAGTTGAGGCAAGGGTTTTTGATTGAGCGGATCTAGTCAAAGGAGTAGATTACCACCACAAACATACATAAATATCCTCACTAGATATAGGTAAAACCCTATCCCTCCCCCTTCCCCCAATACCATATTGAGATTGAGATGCATAGCCAAGAGCTTGGGCAGGGACACCAATAGCAGTTTAGGTAGATTGAGTATATTACTGGGCCAGGGTTATTACCTTCAAATAGATAATGGGTTTATGTGCACACTGATCTCATGAGCATTGAAGTAACATTAACAACCATATTCCAAAAGATCAATCTCCTTGTTGCAGATGGAGTTCCAAAACTATATAGCCTGTAGAGACGCAAGCTCATCATCTTCTCTCACCGCTCTACCAGTAATTGTCAATGTTTCATCTCATTTTCTCCAATCAGTGTACTCAAACTGATGTATTAGCTCCTACTTTTCCTCAGTTTTACCATCATGACCCTTTTAGTATATGTAATGGTTGGTGATTTACAAGCTATTTAATACTAGGTAACGCTATGCTAGCAATGATAACCACTATATTTGTGAGTAGCAATGTTATAACAAATATAGTACGATATTATTATACTTGTATAGGTTTTTCATACTTCCAATTTAACAAGGTGATTCTCAATCCTTCCACTTATACAACCCTATTGTTGGAAAATATCTTGCTAGTCTTCTAAGCTGTGTCATCAACTGCATATTTTCCTTAGATCATTTCATGATATTATTAATGTTTAATATATACATGAATTGTAAGATTTTTTTTTTCAGTTGAGATGCCTTACCACGTCCATGAATTTGATGGCTACTCCTTTCTTTAAAATGAAAATTCTATGATTAGATCTTTTACATGTCTTTCAATTTAAGTCTAGCAATACAGATCATTTATGTAAATTTACTATGAACTTTTACATGTCTTTCATTTTAAGTATGGTAACATGTATCTTTTAGTAAAATTTACACTCTTTACATGTGGTTCAATTTAAGTTTGACAATATAGATCATTTCTATAAATTATAGAGGAACTACAAAGACACTTTAAATTAATCAATGTGATGAACCCTATCTTAATTCTTAAGCCTATCATGTAAAAGATAGAGTAGTAACCAAGTACACTATCTTTCTATACTTCAACACTGCTTTGGATAGTATTTGTAGGCTCATATTGTTTAGAAGGATTCTAGATGTAATCTTTTTAGAGGTCTTCATATTTGGTTATGACTTTATATGAGAAGGCATTTGAGAAAAATTCAAACTAGACTAAGTTCCATATGTGACAATCATCACACTATATGTTTCTTCCATAGATTTTGAGTTGTCAGACCAAGACTCAAGATCATGGGTCATCCACATAGCTCACACGTACTCCATTGCCTTCAAAATGATGTCCTCTATAGTATTTTTCACTATCTTGTAACTATCTTGTTGAACTGCCACACTTCACCTTCTTTACCAAATTATGTCTCTTTGAAGCATTCTGGGACATTATTTAATAATTTAAATTTGAAGTTGAACTACTTGTGGAAGACTTTATACTCTAGGATGGACCTTAAAAATCACATCGCCTAAAATATTGCATTTTCTTTGCATATATTTTTTCTATCTCAATTATATTTTCAAATTGATTTTATGTTCATAGCAGTATCGTTGTAGATGTTTGTTTGCTCTCTCTTTCTCTTCTTCATGAGACTTATGCATTTCTATTTGACAAGTTTGCAACATATGATATGATTTCTAACTCTCTTTATGATGATGTCATGCTCTGGAGCTTTACCTTTGTAATTTTTGAACTATTCATAATCCTTGTAGTTTTCTACTGCATTCATAATACCATTTGTTTTTGGACCATATTCACCATTTGCATCTTTCTTGTCTTGTTTTAATGCTCCATATTTAACTGACTAGGGATGACATATCATCTCTTCTACCTCCAAATTAGATTTAGTTTATGTTTAGTCCAACAAGATCATGAAATCCAAGTATGAAGGCTTTGGGGAAAACAAAGATTCAAGTGAAGGCCTACGTATCAACGCTGTGAAGTTCAAACATTCTATGCACACAAGGAGATATAGAGGTGTTAGATGACGCCCATGGGAATGTTATGCTATAAAAATAAGGGACCCCAATTTCAAGCAACATCGATGGCTTGGAAGATTTGATACAACAAAATAGGGTGCTTGTGCTTATGATATGCAACAATTTCCACGAGAGGAAACAAGAAAATAACAAATTTCCTCCATATCAATTTAGAGCCATCTAAGTTCCTCTCTAACCAACCTCTTATGTCAGAAGCTAAAATCTACAACAACTTTGGGGACTTGGTCATGAATAATTCCATGCAATCTTCAACAAATATAATGGAAAAGAATCATCACATACTTGCAATTGCTTCCAACAGCTTCCACATACAAGTCTCTTTTCTTATAGATCCTACCAACACTAGTACCAGTATGACCATTATAATGCTTCCATGGGAATATCGCCCAAGTAATCCTGAAACTAATTTTCAAAGTTATCCTTCATCTACACTAGAATTGGACAATCATGAAATGTGTTATCAAAGTGCCACTACCAATGACTTGATCATTCCATGCTTATTTCAATGTTGCCAAGTCTCCTCTAACTCTAAATTGTTTAGTCTTTTTTTCACACCGCCTACATTACCAATACAATCACTTCTAGGAATCCTATTACACCATATTTGCAAAACCAAGTTAGAAACCAAATTCTTCTTAGTTTATTGGAATAGTCTACTACTACACCCTCAATTGAGATTTGTAGCTCACTGTCACCAAACCATTCACTTCCAACACTAAAAATGATGTGCTGAGAAATCCTAGATTCTAGATTATTAGATCAAATAATGAACAAGTTCCTTCCTCCACCAAATTCCACAAATAACAAAAATAGAAGTATTGCCAATCACATTGACCATATTATTAGCCCTCCATATATGGCTAGTACTACTATTCCCATATTGCACACTAATAATGTCACATCTGGTTTGTGCATGAACTACAATCAGGACCACCAACTACAATTGGAAAAATATGGCATGAACGGTAGTCTCATCACAATAAATTCCTAGTTGGCCATTAATGCTAGAGTTCTTCTGTCAATAATATAGGCACTCTTCTAGAACATATTCTATAGGAAACCACTTCAAAGATAGTTGATATGGTCAGTTGAAAAGATTTTGTTATAATGAACAATATTGTGTTCTCATCTATTTCAGTTTTGTTTATCAATACTAGTACCTTGGAAGCAAAAATATAAAACATCCTCAAAGACTATGATTTAATACATGATAATGTCTTGTTTTATCACATTATAATGCAGATGGAAAGTTAACATTGATATTGGAATTCAAACTAAATGCATTCCACAATTACAAGTTCTAAATGTTCATTCCAATGCATTCATGTTTGCCACTCTCAATACAATACAAATACAAATGAAAACAAAGGGTAGGTACTAGCCACTACGTGCACTTGTTTTGAATAATATTGTTGATATTACTAGTTCAAATTTTTAGTTTAGCATATGCAAATAGTAACACATAAATTTTAAGTTTAGCATATGCAAATAGTAACACATAAATCTTAGGTTTTAAGAAATATAATTTGTGGGGACTAAATTTGGACTCTGATTTCTAAGTTTTTTGCTTTGACATGACAACAATCAAGTGTAAATCCAAACTCTAAAATCTTTTCCAACATCCTTCCAGGTTGTGGCAAAACTAGACCTTTTTCTATGTTTTTACATTTTCCATACCTTTTGTTTATAATTTTAACTCCTCTTATTTTTTAAAATAAAACACTATCATTTTTTAAATCCAAGTTAAAGTTTCACGTTATTACCAAAAAAATGACACATGAGTTCATTTTTGGCACAAAAAGAATACCATGCACTTCATATTTTATGTTGGAGAGTTGAAGAGGAATAACTCCTCTACCTTTGACTTGTAGAGAAGAATTATCTGCAAGTTGGATGGTTCGGTTGTGTTCAATTAGCTTCACGAACCATTATTTCCTTTTAGTCATATGTTATGTTGCGCCTAAGTCAACATACCAATACATTTTCATCTTTCATATTAAGTGTCATTGGACATATAGCTAGGCCATCTCCTCGTCACATTCATCTATATCATTGATAACATTATTTTGATATGACCTTGGTTGGAATCTTTATTGATTCTTTTTATTCTTCTATGCTAACGTATTATACCAACAATCCTTGATATCATAGGATCTCCATAAGTGTATTTTTTATTCTTGTTATGAATTATGGGTTATTTAAAAAGAAACTTTTCATTGTTGCCAAGGAGACTAGTTGCAACCATTGTCTCTTGATTTGCTTTTGTTTTTCCTTTGAAAAAAGGGCTTCCTCTTTGTCATCTTCTATTGTTGATTATTGGGCCTCCTCTTGTTCAAGTAGTCCAACCAATTCTCGTAAATGACATATCAATTTTCTATGTTTAAAGACATCACAAAATGTTGTATGAGGATGAGTGCAGGATCTTCATGGGCTAAACAATACCTCTAAGTGGCAATGAAAATAATAAAAAATAGACTTAAGAAACTTCATGTGAAAATTTGAATGGATTATCTACACAATCTGAAAAATATGTAAGAACAGAATTTGTAGAGAATTGAATGTAGTTTATGGGATACTATTTTTTTAAAAAAAAAAATATTTAGTGAAAAATAAATATTTCAATGAAGTGCTACTAAAATTTTCGGAAAAAAAGTAGGAGTCATTCTGGCTAACCTAAGTACGAGAAACAAAATCAAATCTTTATATATAAGTAAAGGACACACACCTAGGTGAAAGGGGTTGTGCTTATATGGCAAGGCCATAAGGTTCTCAAGATGGAGATCCAAGTTCAAATCCCCCAAGTAACACCTATAGTTGGAACTTCAAGTTGTGGCTCTTGGACTTCCATTGTGGCTTCTAAGTTGAATATGTAGATGGGGAGGAGGTCCCCCTTGTGATCTCCACTGGAGTGGGCTAGCCTAAATATCCTCACAATTTATGGATTAAAAAAAAGGACACATGCCTGAATGTGACATTTTTTTCAATTTTTTTTCCAAGAAAATAATTAGTTATGAATTTTTTACTGACTTTAAAAAAAATAAGAAGTAATTTTCCAGCCAACCTAACTTGATCAAAAAATATGGAATTCATTTCTTTTTAACTTTTAGCCACAAAAGCATAGAGATTGATGCATATTTCGGATTTGAAAAAGATTAAACAGTTTGAAAGTTTTGAATGTTTTTCAATCAGCGTGTTTATCAAGATTTCAACCAGACTCTATGTAGAAAATTATTAATAATTATTTAATAATCTTATAATCAAACATATCTTATATTTTTAGAATGTTGACAATTTACTGAATAAAACCTTTTCATTTCATTAAATTTGGATTAAAAAAAGTCGTCAGCATGAAGGATGAAGTCTCGAAAAGAGGGTGAAACCTCTAAACACATTGGAGTAGAGGAAAAGTCAATCTTGGCATTCCCAAGCCTAAACCCAAGGCATTTATGAGGCAAAAAAAATTCTACAGAGGTAATGAATATTTGTTAATAACATATATCCGTTACCTATGATTTCATCCTTAAGTAATGGATATTCGTTACCAGGACATCCATTATCCACCAACATTCAAGGATTTTGGCCTTTGGGTAACAGATTTCTATTCCTAGTAACGGATATCCATTATTAGGAATGGATATCCCTTATTGGGAATGGATATCCATTACCTAAAAGCCCAAAATAATAAAAAGAAGATTGTTGGGCTCAACAATGGCCCCCACAAACCCCCTGCTCTCATGATACCTGTGATATATGTGTATCATAGACAAAAGCATACTTTTCTACACTCTTGGACATAAAATTTGATTGTTTCAATCATTAGGCTGATAGTTTTTGTTCTTCTAATGGGGTGCAATGGTCGTCATAAAGCAAAAAGGAGGAGGAACCATTAATTGGAGGAAATTAAAGCAATAAGGGAAAAATATAGAGCAAGGAGGAGGATTGGAAGAAAAGGTTTGGTGGATACTCATGAATGTGAGGGTTTTTCTTTACCCTCAAATGACATGCAAATTGAAGGTGTTAATGTTGAATATAATGAAATGTTTTATAAGAAAGAATTTGACGATGATATTGTGAATGAAAATGTTGCAAAATGTTATGAAACACCTATTGATAAGAGAATTATCATGAACAAAGAAGCAGAAATATTGGCAAGAAATAGCAACACACAATCTGGAGATCTAAGCCTGAGTTAAGTCTCTAAAGTTAGTTTATACCCCAAACATGATAGTGATAGAATAACAGAGAACAACAATAAGGAACAACATCATGCAGTAGATCCAATCACATTCAATAAGTTAAACACATAAATAGACATCTAATCCTTTAGTTATAACCATTATATATTCATATTCAATATTAGATATGAAAGGTAGGTCTAAATCTCTACTCTGTATATTATACTTCTTATATCTGCTTATCTATATCTCTTACATATCATCACATCATTACATATATTTATACAATATGATGTAATAGGGATGTATCCCTTACAAAACATCTCTAATACTATCATCTATGTTGGCTCCATTTGCGGTGACCTACAATAGGTTCTACTAGTTGCCATGTATCCTGCCAACATCATCCCTCCTTTTTAAAAATATGTCTTGTCCTCAAGACATGCGACACTAGTTACCAGGGAGGATGTTCTTCTATGTTAGCTTCAGTTGTGTTAGGGTAGTGTGCCACTGCTTCTTGTCTTGTTGTAATATTTGTATATGGCCCTGAATATGTATGTGGGTTGTTTCTACCTCCACAATATTGGCATGGATATGTATCTTTTGTGTGACCTTCTTAGCCTCTCCTAGTAACCCTTTAAAGTGAGATAATTTTAAGTTAACCACTTCTCTCAACTACTTGATCTACATCTTATATGCGTTCTCTCTTATCTTGCAGTTGTTGCAACTGGGTATGGATGTTTTCGATTTGTGCCCTGGCTGACCCATCTATGTCCTTAACTGGATTATATGTTGCAAATGTTTGTACTATTGATATGCATCAGACAACTGAGAGGGGGGGTGAATCAGTTGTCACAAAAACTTAAACACTTTTTGCAATTAAACATTCATCACTTATCCACAATTATTATGATTTAACAATGAGTGCATAAAATTAGAAACTTAACCACAGATACAACATCAAACACAAGAGACACCAGATTTATGTGGAAAACCCCAAGGTGGGGAAAAACCACAGAGAGGATTAACTCTCAATAGATATTACAATCTTGAAATAATGATGTTCAGACTTGGTCACTCCACATGCCTAAACATACTGGCTTACTGTCATGAAGAACAACTAGGTCTAGCAGGCTCACTGCCTCAACCCTAAACCTAGCAAGATTACAATAAGGGTTGTTAAACCCTAAGGGATGTTAAACCCTACTAGTGGCTTACTGCCAGACTCACTTCCATGATCAACACCTTTCTATATTTGTGACTGAAGTATAATAATTCCCCTACTCTGCTCTTCCTCTTCTTTCCTCTGCCTCTTCTCTGCTCTACCTTTTGAACCTTTCTTGATATCTTTTTATTTATGCTCAAGGACACTTTTTCCATGACTCAACTACAAGTATTTATACACTACATCAACCTTGGAATGATCATCAAGGTCAGCATCACAATCATCAACCATTGGAACAATCTCCAAGGTCAGTATTACAAACATTTACAAAATAGGTCCTGACCTATTACAACATTGTGCAAAGGAAATGAAATGCGGATCACGCCATGCCTTAGCTGGGACTCAAACATGATCTTCCATGCCACAACACGCTTCCACAATCTTCTAGAGATCTCTGCAATCACTAGGATTAACCAAGTGGGCCAAGACTAATTACATGCTACATTTTTTGGGAACAATCTTCAAACATAATCTCAATTTCTTAACGCGGACCAAAGTCCAGATAGGAACATAATTAGGAGACATCCACAAGCACGCTATAATCATCAGGAGCAACTGTACGAATCTTAATCACTTTATCCATAGGAATCTTCTCACCGAAACACATGAACTTCACTGTCTTCAACTATCATAAAAGAAAGATAACTTGCAGACCACCAAACCATGAACCATTGAAACTTTAGGCACTTATCATCATCCCAGACTTTCCTCTAGAACTGCAGAGCCAAATACTTTATTGTGGAGGAATGCAGAGTAGAATACTTTCTTCTTGTCCCAACTGAACTTACAGGAAAAAGCAGGTTTCACTCTGGTGAACACAACTCACTCAGATCTTCATGCAGAAGCTTCAAACCTGGAATGCAGCATCCTTAGTCATGACTCTAACTTCCTTCCAATCCACAGACCACGAACTTCCAACAGAAGTAAATGCAAAGTAGTCTACCGGACTATTCTTCAGCATACAACTCACTGTATGTACTGCACTTCTTTGTAGCTCACTAGTTTCTTCCGAAGAGGCTAATTTTCTCAATATCCTCAACATACAAGTCTTCTAAACAAGTAATAGAATAAGATACAGTTGATACCAATGACAACAAGGATATTTTGACATCAATGACAACACCAATTAGGCACATACTTGCAACATGTACTACTTGTGCCTCAAAGTGATCCATCTGATCCTTGGTGTTCTTTGTTGTTGTAGGATACTATACATAGAATTGGTATAGGATATTTTCTTCACTTATTGCTTGTTGCAAGTTCTTAGTTTGATTTTATAGTTCTTTCTTCAGTCATTCTTTTCATAGTCATTTATTCACTAACATGTTGCTTGATTTTGGTCTCTTGATATTGCATTTCTACCTGCAGGCTATCCACTAGTTGCTTGATCTGTTGTGGCAGTGGTAATATTGTATCCCTTCTTGAATTGGGTAGTTGATTTTGATTTGTTGTTATAGCCTCTTGCAATTGTTCTATGTTGTCCACATGTTGTTGTAGAATCTCTTCTCTTGCAGTAGCATGGAAAATATCCCCTAGCTGCACTTTTTGGATTGGTGATATCCCTAACAAATTAAATTGTGAGCCTAGCAATGATAGTTGTAGCAGCTGAGGTATTACAATTGGTTGTATCTTCTTTTTCTATGCCAAGAAATCCTTTATTTATTGAATTGGGGATGCATAAGAAGATGGCCCAGGAGTATATGTTTGTTGTTCTTGTTGCAGCTCTCGCTCTTGGGCACTATGTTGTGGGGATTATATATCTTGTTCTTGTTCATTTCTCTCCTCCTCCCTAATTGTGTCATACACCTTATTTTTTATCTCCTCTATTTCTTTTTGGAGCTTGTTGAACTTTCTTTATATGTCTCAATAATCAAAGTGTTTACTCTTTGTTTTATTCTTAGTTCATTGGTCTGCAGCTGTGTCATCTTGTCCTTTTCTGTGAGACATATTTGGGTCTACCTCTTCGATTTATTTCTATCTTATTGTTTCTTCTAATTCTACCACTGTTTCCCTCTTTTCCCTTAATGCATTACATATTTCCTATAGAAAATCCTCTATGATTTCTTTCAATGACTGATTTGTTGTGCGAATATATCTTATTAATGCCCTAATTATGGGTGAATACATAAAGATGGGGGACTAAAAATTCACCACCATGGTCCAAAACAAGGCAAAACACGAGTGCGTTATAACGCGCTCGCATTCTACCTGACATAAGAAGTGCAAAACATTTGTCATTTCTACCATTCACCGTGAGAGAACTCTTTTGTGTGCCAAAAACCTTAAAAGAAAGCACGAGCGCGTCCAAGGAAATCCTCTCCAAGCACGTGCAAGAGAGAAAATGTCATTTTCATGATGCCACCTCGTTAGCAAAGACGTCGTGCAACAAATTTGGAGGGTCTAGCAGCTGAAGAAGTTAGGGTTTGATCAATTTTTGTTAGTTTTAGAAGAATTTTTGGAATTTGCATTGTTTAATTGGTTTTTATATTGCATTTACAGTTTTTGAGGCAAGAGAAAACCCAAATCCAACTGATGAGGGTGAAAACAACCCTCCAAACCCTCAAAACCCACCTTCACTTCCTCACAATGTAAGGGATAGTAAAAAACACTACCTACGAATAATAGAAGATAACAAGAAACATCTTAAAACTATTATTCAAACGCTAAATAATCCAAGTGGAACCACCGAACGTAGGAGGACGCTTGCAAAATCACTAGAGGAGATTGTTTCCCACACCGAATCGCTAAGAAAACAAATCACAGAATTCCAAGACTATAGGGAGAGTTGTCAGAAATATTATGCCGAAAAGTTGTCATATGAACAAGTCAAGAATGAAAAAATTACAAAATCGCAATTATGTGCACACTTTATTAATCCCAAAACAGGCCAAAGATTAGAAGAAACTTGCAAATGGTTTCCTATTCATTGGTGTAGGAATGAAGAAATATCCCAAAACTTTTGGGATAGATGGTACATGGTCTTCGATGAGCGCCCATCCAACAACGATGAGGTACCACAATGTTTCTTGAGGAAACTCCATTGCGAGTTCGTCCTCAACAAGATTCCCAATTATTTTGACACTCATGTGTTACAGGGTAGAGGTGGTGGCTCTGCCCATGATAGACCTAGGGCTCAGCGAGATGAAAACCATGAGCCTGTACCCATGTTGAGCCTAGAACATAGGTCACTCCCTTCAGCTTTGAAGGAAAGTGTTGAGGTGGAGACATTATATTCATTGACTACTCTCACCCAAACTCTATCATAGCATGCCGATTATCTTTACCCAGGTTGATGAGGATGAGAGCAGTAGGCGTCATGTGTCCCCAAATTTGTGTAGTTCATGTGGGAACCTATGAGATTATGGGACGCAGGACAGATGGCGGGACTCTCGATAGGATGCTGAGACGTAGGATGCATGGCAGGACTCTCGGCGGGATGCTGTGACGCAAGAGCAACATCCAATGATGGAGACATCCATATTGGATTAGATTGTTATCACCAATGATCTCTTACAGACTACATTTGGTATTGACTCTCAAGTAATTTGTTACAAGTTTCATCTTGATTTAATATATTGTTATTTGAAATTTGTAATTAATTTTATATGATTATCTATATTATAAGTCAAAAATAACATGTATGTAATTGTTTGTACAATGAAATTCTAGGGTCAGAGTCTTCAACCTGCCTCCGTTCACCGTCCATTGGCGGGTTGTGAGAGGAGGTCAAGTCAACAGGTATGTAATTTATCACATGATCGTAATTATTGTAGATATGTCAATGGTAATATTATTTTGTGACAATTTGATGATTTCAATAGTCACCGACACCTCCACGGTTTCCTTGGGACACAAATCCACCACTTTTACAAAGGTAAATTTAACCATTTCTAATCATTATGCATTTTTAAAATAATGTTATGTATTTATTTTGGTCGAATAATATTGAACTTTATTTTCAGATGCTGAATGTGGAGACTCCTCATCTTCGTGAGTCAGTGCAAATAGGCACTGTTGCAGCCATGATGTCTTCAAATCCTTTGACCGAGGTATGAGCCAATAACATGAAAACGTCATAATTTTGTATTTCTTGTTTTATCTCATGTCATTTAATGTACATAAATGATATTTATGTTTAGTCAATTTTGCTTCTTGATGCTTCTCACAGGAGGTCACAACTCCAGCCCATCCAACTACAGACAAAGAAGATAGAGAAAAGACGATGGAGAGTGATCATCAGATGGCAGTAAGTGATCGATTACATATGTGATGTTATATATTTCATATACATTTCCTATAGTAATGTGCATATTGTTTTATTGTATTAACAGGTGGGGCTGCATGAACTTGAACTGTCGAAGAGGTCTACTCAATGGCAGAGAGAGGACAAGTCACGGATTGGCTCTCCATCTTCACGGTCAAGCAAGGGCTATCGATTATTTCATAAAAGTCCATAAGAAACTAGTTTTTTGGACAATTTT
Organism: Cunninghamia lanceolata; assembly: GCA_027924645.1. Lineage (NCBI taxonomy): Eukaryota > Viridiplantae > Streptophyta > Pinopsida > Cupressales > Cupressaceae > Cunninghamia > Cunninghamia lanceolata. The sequence goes on along the minus strand of BSBN01000604.1, from coordinate 4,425,245 downwards.
TGTATGCCTAGATGGCTTTGTTTGGACATGCCTATATGTCTTTGTATGTAAACTAGATGTTATGTTCATGAAATTATGTATATGATAGTTTATATTAAATATTTAATATGATAATCAATTATCATTACAGGTATTTGGTTTTACACGTGCCAATTGCATTTGCTTGAAAGTAACTTATAAATCATTTTCAAATAATCCATTTTGTGCATATCTTGCAATCATTGCATTCTATGGGACTATGCATTTCTTTCAGGCATCATTTCAAATAGTTCACGCGTCTTGTCTATGCTTCCACACTTTCCATACATGTCTACAAGGGCAACTACAAATACAATAGATGTCACAAAATTCATATATTATTTATGCTTTGATGGTTGTCGACACCATGTTCCCCAGATACCATTCTGGCATAGGCAAGGAGGAAGTTGGATAAGGTTGTGCAATTTGGTTTTAGACATGCCAAAATTTACATTTGGTTGAAATTTACTTTTGTGCATTTGCTTGAGAATTTTTAAAGCGTTATGAAAAATCCATTTTGTGCATATCTTGCAATCATTGCATTCCATGAGACAACATTTCTTTGAGGCATCATATCAAACAGTTCACGTTCGTTGTATATGCTTCCACACTTTGCATACATGTCTTGTACGGTACTTACAACTACAAAATTTGACAAAATTCCTATATCCTTTATGCTTCGATGGACGTCTATACTATGTTCCAAAGATACCACTTCTAAGGTTTTTGGAATTTAGCTTTACGTGCTCGCCAATTGCATTTTCTTGAAACTTTCTAAAGGCTTATCAAAAATTCCATTAAATGTTCATATCTTCCAATCATTGCATTCCATGAGGTGACATTTCTTTGAGGCATCATGCCAAACAATTCACATGCCTTGTCTATGCTTCCACACTTTGCATACATGTCTCTGAGGGCAGTTGCAACTAAAACATCTAACAATATTCCCATATGTTTTATCCTTTGATGGATGTCCATTTAGGTATAGGCAAGAAGGATACTGGCTAAGGTTGTGGAATTTTGCTTTACACCCGCTAATCGCATTTGCTTGAAAGTTTCTAAAGCCTTATCAAAAAATCCATTTTGTTCATATCTTGCAATCATTGCATTCAATGAGGCGACATTTCTTTGGGGCATCATGTGAAACAGTACACATGCCTTATCTATGCTTCCACACTTTGCATACATGTCTACAAGGGTAGCTGCAAAATTGCAACATGTGACAAATTTCCTATATCCTTTATGCTTTGATGGTTGTCCATACGCTGCTCCAAATAATCTATTTTGGTGGATATCCATACCCTATTCCAAAGATCCCATTTTGGCATTTACACCTGCCAATTGCTTTTTCTTGTATGTTTCTAAAGCCTTATCAAAAAATCCATTTTATGCATATCCTACAATTATGGCATTCCATGAGACCACATTTATTTGAGGCATCATGTTAAACAATTCACTTGTCTTATCTATGCTTCGACATTTTACATATATGTCTTCTAGGGCAATTGCAACTACAACATCTATCGAAATTCCCATATCCTTTATGCTTTGATGGATGTCCATGTACCATGTTCCAAAGATCTCAGTTTGGCATAGGTAAAGAGGATGCAGTCAAAGGTTGTGGAATTTAGATTTACACCCGCCTATTGCTTTTGCTTGAAAGTTTCTAAAGCCATATCAACAAATCCATTTTGTGCATATCCTACAATAAGGGCATGTTCCATGAGACCGCATTTCTTTGAGTCATCATTCGATGCAAGTACAATATTTGATAAAATTCCCATATGCTTCCACATTTTGCATACGTAGTTGTTGTACTAGACTCTTTTTGTATCCTGTCAAATAGTTCACTTGCCTTGTCTATGCTACCACATTTTGCATACATCCTAATAGAATAGACCTTGTAGATGTATGTAGCATCATGATGCATCCTGAAGGAGAAGTTGACCTTTTTGATGTGTTGTTTGGTAGCAGACCTTTGTTTGTTGATGATTGCAGACTTGGAGGCAGCAACTTTATGATACTCTTGTAGTGTCAGACTTGCAGGCATGATAGATTCTTTTGCATATGTGTTGTTGCAGATTGCAGTGTTGTTGCAGTTGTGTTGGCAATCTAGTGACAGTGATCACAGTGATGTCTATCAAGTGTGATCCAGTTTATAGTTGTTGCACATCTATTAGTTACATAGTTTGAACATGTTAAACATATATAATATGTTGCATATCCATTAGTTACATAGTTTTAGTTTGTTGCACAGAGAGGATGTAGTCAAAGGTTGTGGATTTTAGCTTTACAACCACCAATTGGTTTTGCTTGAAAGTTTGTAAAGCCTTATCGACAAATCCATTATTTGCATATCCTACAACCATACCATTCTATGAGACTACATTTATTTGAGGCATCATGTCAAATAGTTCACTCACCTTCTCTATGCTTCTACATTTTGCATACATGGCTTCTAGGGCAGTTGCAACTACAATATTTTTCAAAATTCCAATAGACCACATTTTTTTGAGGCATCATTCAATGCAACTACAGCACTTGATAAAATTACCATATGCATTTTGTAAGAATACATGAGATACTATATATTTCTATATGATTACCCTAATTAGTAAGAATTAATGAGAAAGAAGCATAATGGCAATAATTAACATTCAAGGATTTCTAATGAAGACCTAGGGTTTGGGTGCCAATGGAAATTCACCAAACCCTCATACACAGTCAAGAAGGCACAAAACAATCAAAAGCATGGACGGTCAAGGGACTATCATGTAATCATAAGGTTGTTATCTGACAAAATTTTGGTATCCTTTATGCTTTGAGGTGTTAGGTCAAACCGTCCATATGCCTTGTCTATGCTTCCACACTTTGCATACATGTCTACAAGGGAAGCAACAATTACAACATCTAGCAAAATTCCTATATCCTTTATGCTTCTAGGTGTTGTATGATCAAACAATCCACATTCCGTGTCTATGCTTCCACACTTTGCATACATGTCTACAAGGGCAACAGCAATTATAACATCTGGTAATATTCCTATATCCTTTATGCTTTGATGGTTGTCCATACCATGTTCCAAAGATCCTAATTTGGAGGATGTTGGCAAAGGTTGTGGAATTTGGCTTTACACATGCCAATTGCATTTGCTCGAAAGTTTCTAAAACCTTTTCAACAAATCCATTTTTTCCATATCTTGCAATCATTGCATTCCATGATAGAAGATCTTTTTGAGGTGTTAGGTCAAACAATTGACATGCCATGGGTGCAAAATATGACCATGCCTAACCTAAACATACTCATCCAGACGCGTTGGAACTGTCAGTTTGGTTGCATCAGGAGCAGGATGAAAGTTACACCCCTTTGCAACTTTACACTACCTCCTTCTGACGATTTTGGGGGCAGCAGAAAACCTTTCACCACGGTCGAACACCTCAAATATATCAAAAAATGAGAGGTTATTGTAGAGAGGTTCTATGTGATCGTGTTGCCTCAGTCGAAATAGTTCTAAGTGTCACGGTTTTCGAGTAACAGTTTGTCAAAGATTGTTGTCTTTTTGCACTTTGGACTCTTCAGGGATATCACAGGTACAATGTAGCTCGAAATGTTTCGGCATGTTTGGGTACAAAACAGGACCATGCCTAGCCTAAACGTACCCATCCGAACGCGTTGGAACTGTTAGTTTGATCACATCAAGAGCAGGACAAAAGTTACACCCCTTTGCAACTTTACACTACCTCCTCCTTACGATTTTGGGGGCAGCAAAAAATCTTTCACCACGAGTGGACGCCTAAAAAATATCAACAAGTGAGAGAGATTGTAGAGGGGCTCTACATAATCGTGTTGGCTCAAACAAAATGTTTCTAAGTGTCACGATTTTTTACTAACAGCTCATCAAAGATTGCTACCTTTTTGAACTTTGGACTCTTCAGGTTTATCGCCAGTACAATGTAGTTCGAACTGTTTCAACATGTTTGGGTACAAAATAGGACCATGCCTAGCCTAAACGAACCCATCCAGATGCGTTGAAACTATAGTGTGCAATTCACAGAGTAGTCCTAGGGATAGCCATCTAGGGTTATTGTGATTAGATAATTATGGAATGATGAAGCCACTATGACCTGATGAATTATACAAATCATGAAGACAATGATGGAGATCCATGGAGAAAACCAAGGAAGACAAGATAACACAAAATTTGTGAAGTTTCCAATGGCAACAAATTTACCACCTAACTGTCCTTAACTAATCCATGATTGCAAATGGATGTATTTTGGCTTTGAATGACTAAAAGTGACTTATTTATGACGAATATAATGCTCGGAATAGTTTCTTGCAGGTCTAAGAAGTTCTAGAAACAAATGGACATTAGCTACAGCTATCTTGGAAACATGAATATTTGGAGACATAACTAGGACTGTCATAAAAATCATTAAACTAATCTCTATAATTTAGGGTATTAAAAGGTATATAGTCGATCAAGGGAACCACCATCATGTGCTAACAAAGGACAATTAGGAAATTTTGAAATATTGTTGTGTCATGTGCATACAAATTATCATGAATAGGTGCATAAGGAATGTCCTAGCCCAAGACACTAAAGAGGTCTCCATATCCTCCAACCTGCGCCAAGAGAATTCATACTATGAAACATGCGTGGAGAAGTTATCAAAAGGACACCTAACAATTATGTCTAAATGATCAATAGAGACAAGTAGGATTGTCATAATAGGGGGCATAGGATAGTCTAAGATTCAAGCAATTGCATGGTTCTATTGAATGAATTGAATTATGCATATTAAGGAATAAATCCTTCTATATCATCCTAGGGAAAAAATTAAGAGTTTTCCAAAATCAATTTTGGCTCCATTGATCATGAATATGAGTATGACAAACAATTGTTCACTAAAATTATTTTATGAAGTATTTGATATTGTTTTTCTCTTGTATAGCTAAAAATAGGTGAAATGAAAGCATGAAGGGCCTAAACAAGGTGGAAACATGAGGAATTTGGAGTCTCTTTGACTGAACTAACCGATATACCTAGAGACATATATACCATAGAACATAAAGAACATAGAGAACATAAAGACATAAAGACATAAATATGTGAATTAAAATGGACATAAATTGAACATACCTTAGAATTCGATATTGCAGTTGACCAATTCTCCAAAATATGGCTTCAAAATCCTCAAATTCTTCTTTTTTGCATGCTTGATTATGAATTATATATAATTCTAGAATAGGATTAGTGAAATTTATGGAAAGAACAAACATATATCATCAAATTCAATCTATATATCAATGGTAATTAGCTTTGAAACAATATCACACATGAAATATGAAACTTTCAGTTTAAATAATCAAATTTTATCCAAAAACATGCAAAATCAATTCTTCTACGTTGAAAAAACAAAAAAGGTGGTGGATTGATATAAAAATGATTCTCAATAAGTCAAACAACATAAAAAGTGTTTTCTTGTCTGATATACTGCATGAAAAGTAGGAATAACAGTCATGTGGGGTCTGAAACAAGGATCCCACATGATTTTTTACCATTTTTCATGCTTCCCAGAATGCGCTTGCATTATAAAGCGAGCGTGTTCTGGGAAGCATGAAAAGATAAAGGTTCATGCATGCAAAAATCATAACCTTCTCAATGTTGGTGCCAAAATCATGGTCTAGGATGTCATCCTCTCACATAAAATATGTTGTAACTATGCATGTAGTGCATCAAATGGGTAATCAAGTGATGGTCCAAGAGTATCCCTAGACTAAAATATCCATGTGGTTCGTAAAATAGAACTTGTTTATACTAGGAGGGACAAATGTAACCTTGTATCTACATGGGAGAGTCTCTCTCTCTCTCTCTCTCTCTCTCTCTCTCTCTCTCTCTCTCCTATATATAGAGAGGGACCGGGAGACATGGAGAGATAAAGAGGGACATGGACATGGATAGGGAGAGAGTCTAGGGACATCCAGAAAGAGAAGCAGAGATAGGGTTAGAGAAAGGAAAAAATATAGAAAGAGGGGCAAATAGAGAGATAGAGAGAGGGAGAGGGAGAGATGGGGATTGAGATAGACAAAGGGGTCTATAGAGGGAGAAAGATATACATATATAGAGAGAGAGGGGAGATATAGGGAGATAGATCTAGCAAGGGAGAGTTAGATAGGGAAATACAGAGAGAGAGGTAGAGAAGGATATATTAAGAGATAGGGTTATGCGGATAGATTGAGATAGGGAAAGAGATGGAGAGATGTCTAGAGACATAGGGAGAGAGATTTCAAGAGGTAGAGGGATGGAGAGAGAGAGAGAGAGATAGAGAGAAGGAGAGAGAGGTAGCGAGGGATAGATTAAGAGAGAGGGATCCATATGTCCAGAGAGATAGAGATAGGGAAAGAGATCAAGACATACAACTTCCAGAGACATAGGGAGATAGATTTGAGGTAGAGGGATTGGGAGAGTGATAGAGAGGGGGAGATAGTGAGGGAGGGAGAGATAGAAAGGTAGAGTTAGAGAGGGGATCGAAAGAGAGTAAGATAGAGAGACAGGGGGAGAGAGAGAGAGAGAGAGATCTCTCCCATGCTCGGTCTCCTCTATATCTCCCTATTCTCCTCTCTACCTAAAACATAAACCTAAACCTCTAAACATTAACCCCTAACCCCTAAACCATAAACACTAAACCCTAAATAATGCCCCTAAACCCTAACCCCTAACCGCTAAACCATAAAACCTCGAAGCAACCCTAAACCTCTATCTCCCTATCTCTCCCAATCTCTATTGGTCCCCTCACTCTATCTCTCTCTAAACCCTAAACCCTAACCCCTAAACTCGAGCAACCCTAAACTTGTAAACCCTAAACCCTAAACCCTAAACCCTATTTGCTTGAGCAACCCTAAACTCATGTAACCCTCAAATAATACCCTTGACCCCTAAACCCTAAACTCGAGCAACCAGGCTAAACACCTAAACATATAGTTCGATAGGGGATGATGGAGGATCAATGTAAAATGGGTGTAGAATTCTTCGATCTTGATTAAATCATTATACTCATTGGGATTTGATTTGATAGGATACAAGTTATTTGTTTGATTGTCTATGTTTTCTTGGGGAACAAGTGTCTCATCATGGGATATTGATGGATAATGAATAGGACTAGCATGGGATGATGGATAGGGCTAATGGGGTGATGGATAGGAGTGATGTGGGTTACTTGCTCATGGATAAGATCTTGATCACGAGGATAAGCATGGATAGCGTGATATTAGATATGGATAGGGTAAGTGGGGATGCATTGATATTCATTGAATTGGGGAGTAAGAGATGGTGATGGGAGTTCACTAGGAGATGTTGGAGGATTAATGATGGGATCGATGTAGAGAGGGGTTGACCATGAGATGGTATTAGATGGGATGTTTGGATTTTGATTAGGTTGGGTGGTTGGTGCTTCCACATTCTTTGGACTAGGCTCTTAATGTATAGCTATTGGGTTTCTTAGATGGATGTGATGGGTTCTTGGATCCAGGATCAATAATCTTTGGATGTTTGACAACATGGCTACATGATGCGGTTTGACATGGACTCATGGTAGGAGACTCTTCAATCAAATGGATAGACATAGGATGGTGTTGGAGTGGTATACATGTTATTAGGAGGTTCTTTGTTAGGCTCAAGGATAGGAACTTGAGTACATGATGTTCTTAGATTCCTTGCTAATAGTCCTTGGGTGACATCCTTCATGGATTCATGGGCTGATGGACTAGGATATGCATATAGTTGATGGATAATGATGGAAGATGTTGTGGGCTTAGGATTAGGATCAAGTGAATGGATATAGGAGGCCAGGATAGATTAGGATTGGGAGTGTTAGAGGGGATTAAATTGGATCAGTGGATTTGGATGGCTCAATATCTTTGCTTTTATTTTTGGATTTTGTAAAGACTCTTTGGAGAAAATATTTCAAGCGTTCATGGGTTCATGGATTAGAGCTTAGAATGTTTGATGGTGGATTAGATAGTCAGTTATATGGTGGATGGATGTTAGGGATTGATGGATTAGGAGATGGGTGGACTAATGTGTTAGGATTAGGAGGATTGGAGGAAAATTACAAAATAATTCCCCTTTAAGCCTAACCCCTAAACCCTAAACTTGACCAACCCTAAACCTCTCTCTCTCCCAAAACCCCTAAACCCGACCAACCCTAAACCCCTAAACTCTAAATAATTCCACTAAACCCTAAATTTAAGCAACCCTAAACTCATAAACCCGACCAACCCTCTCTCTCTCTCCAAAACAAGAAAACTAGGACTCTCTCTCCTTATCACCCTATCTCTCCCCTCTCTCTCCTATCCATCTCCATCCTCTCTCCCTCTTCCTCTCCTCTTACATGTTGACAAATAATATGGAAACAAGAAAACTAGGACATGCAGAGAGGGACAAGGATATAAATCGGGATGATGAAATGGAAACAAGATAATTTATGAAATTTCATTGGATGGAAGAATGATGAGTAGTAGAGAGGGGAGGGAAGTAGAGAGTGAGAGAGAGGATAGGAGGTAGAGACAAAAGGGAAGTAGAGAGTGGGAGAGGACTGTAGGAGGTAGATAGGGGAAGGAAGAAGAGAGATGGTAGGAGGTAGACAGGGGAGGGAAGGAGAGACTGAGAGAGAGGACCTAGCAGGTAGACAGGAGAGGGAAGTAGAAAGTGAGAGAGAGGGTAAGAGGTAGAGAGGGGGGAGAAGAGAGTGAGACAAGGTAGGAGGTAGAGAGATGAGGGAAGCAAAGACTTGGAAAGAAGGTAGGAGGTAGATAGGGGAGGGAAGTAGAGAGAGAGAGAGAGAGAGAGAGAGAGAGAGAGAGAGAGAGAGAGAGAGAGAGAGAGAGAGAGAGAGAGAGAGAGAGAGAGAGAGAGAGAGAGAAGGTAGGAGGTAGAGAGGGGAGGGAAGCAGAGACTCAGAGAGAGGGTAGGACGTAGAGAGGGGAGGGAAGTAGAGAGTGAGAGAGATGATAGGAAGTGCAGATGCCCTTGTAGACATGTATGTAAAGTGTGGAAGCATAGACAAGGCATGTCAATTGTATGACATAACAACTCAAAGAGATGTTCTATAATGGACTGCAATGATTGCAAGATATGCAAAAAATGGATTTGTTGAAAAGCCTTTAGAAACTTTCAAGCAAATGCAATTGGCATGTGTATTGCCAGTTATGCTCAGCACAACACGAGCGCGTTATTGATTTCACATAACGCGAGCGCATTATAATGCGCTCGCGTTATGCTCAACTTTCTTTGACATGTTTTTATCAGTTTTTAGCAAAATCTAGAGATAATCTAGAGCGTGCTCCCTATCAGGATGGCACTTTTTTCAATGAAAACTCAAAAAAATACCACCATAATCTTAAGCTCTCTGTTAGCTATCTAACCATATATTTGTTTTTCACATTTTGAGTACGTTTAGTGTTTCATCTTGAATTTCTTTTGTTAGTGTGTCCATTTTTTGTCAAAAACTAGTGTCTAGTATTTTTGCCTTTTTTTTAACCGTTCATTGAAATTTGAAATAAGTTACATTTTTAGAAACTAGACTTCATTCTACACGTATTCAAAAAAAAATTGTTTTTCGATTAGTTTTCAAACATTTTAGGGGGGAGCACACCCAAATTTCTATTTTCAGGATGTGTCCACTTTAAAAATTACTAAAAAATTAATTATTCATTAAAAAATTATCAGAAAAATCAGGGATAAACTACATGGTGTTAGCTAATTTCTCATCGGAGCACACCAGACACTATGTTATGTTTTTTTTAGAAAAATAGGACCAATTTGTGTGCTCCTCCTTCTGAACCCCTTAATCTCAACCATTTTTGGAAAAAAAATTAGTAGTTTAGAAACTAGATTCGGAGCACTACAACTCTTGTTTTTGTTCCATCATCAAATTTTGAGTGTAACTATCTTCAATTTCTCATCCAACATCAATCTTTCCTGATTTCAGAAGAAAAAATGGCATATTAAGACCCCATTTTGGTCCCTCATCTTTGTGCACTTACCCTTATTGTTTGTTTATTCCTTCACCCACTTGACTATATAGAGTGAGAGCTTGCAGTAACATGCCATGGTGGATAATGGCATTAGTCATAGTACACACGTCTATTAGTGGTTCTTCTTCCTACTCAGCTTATCATGCTTCTTGTGTGGCCTCTATTTCCTCAATTTGTACTAAAGTTTGTTTTTTGGTTTGTCTTTTCTTCTGTAGAGGTTTTTGGACTTCCTCTATATCTTCTTCTTCTATTTCTGCTCCACCAGAGGTGTTAATAATTCTCCTTTTTACCCCTTTCTTTTCTTTGGCCATTTTCTTTTTCTTTTCTGTGCTCATTTGTATAAGGATTTCAAAGATATCTTGCACATCTAGCTCTTACCCTCTTTGTTGTGGAGTTGCTAATGTTTGAGCTAAGAAGGCTAGCTCTGCTATAGTTTGGGCACTATGGGTTACAGAGTGAAGTCTCTCTGACCTTCTTGTTTGTGGCATTGTTGTAGTATTGGCCCGTGGTGCTGATGTGTTGGGTTGTAATGCTGAGGAACTTGGTTGCAGATCTTCTTTAGATAGTATGCCCCATTTTTCATGCAATCTCCCCTTGTTCTTTTCTAGTTGTTCCTTCACATCCTTTTTCTGTTACCTATCCATAACCTCCTTATACGTTCCAAACATTTTCACATTTGGATCCTTTGGTTTGCTAAGAAGATTCTTAGCATGTGCCTCTACTTCTTATTTTGTGATCTCATAAGGGAGCCTAGGTATCCATGATATTTTGGGTTCCACACCCTCCATTTATGTATAATCTTTATCTACTAGAAATGATCAAGGAAAAGGATTGGGCCATCATGAGAAAGGCATCCTAGAGCTTATCCCAATCCACATCAATCATGGTCAAGGCTTAGGAAGTGATACTTCAACGATCACTGAGGCAACTTTATCCAATGAGAGCATTGAGATAGGGAAAATTCATAGCCCCTAAAATAAGCTTTATCCCAACAATCATGCCACCTCCAATATCCCTACCATCAAACTTTATCCTCCACATACCCAACCCATCGATTGGGACTAAAAATATTATAAAGCATACAAAGCAAATGAATAAAAATCAAACATCATAAGCAAATGAACCCAAATATCAAAGAAATCACATAAAAGCAATATGGGTCCCAAAGCAAAATCGACCAATCAAATCAAGTGAAACAAGAAAATACTCAAAACACAAAGCCACATCAAAAGATGCACTATGCATATAATAGGTGCACACTGCCTCTTGGATTGTATATGAAAGTTGGTCCTCAAATATCCAAATCCAGCTTGAAAGACACAATGCATATAATAGGTGTCCACTGCTTCCTAGATTATATAAGAATGTTTGTCCTAATCACCATCCTAATCCAAAATACAACCTTTATAACCCATAATCCAAATCTTATCATCCACCATCCCAAGTATGGGGAGTGGGGAGTCAAGAATCCTCCAATCCAATCTAATTCACCAACTTATCCACCCAAATCCAACAAACATCAATCACCTGATTCCACATCCAACATCCCCCATCCAAATCAAAAATTGCACCTCAAATCCAAAAACTTCACATCCAAAATCTATTGTATTGTGGCAACAACATTTTATCATAAGCGCTATGATAGTGCCCTGACAAAAAATAAACATTTGAATAAGGCCAACTCATTTATCTATGACGATCAGACCAACATCAAAGGATTGTACATGAGCGCTTTAATCTTGACAAAGTAGCTACTCCAGACAAGTCATTAGTGGCATGTTATGACAAGAGTATTTACATCACATATATCAAACAAACAGGACTTGTGAAGACCCTTTCATTATCAAGCTATCAGTGACATCCAATTAGCAAAAATTAAAAATTAAAAAAAGGTCAAAAATCAAAGAAAAATAAAAATAGTAAAAAGAAATCATTCATCCCATGGTGAAAACCATTTTATGGCACCTTGGATAGAAAAAAACAATTGCGTATGATTGAAAAATAAATCTATATTATAAACTTTAATCAAGTGCAGTGGTTGCTACGGGTAATTTTGTTAAGCTATATGCATATGCTACTTCAGCTATCAACAATCAATTACTTATATGAAACAAGTTGATTACAATTACTAAAATTGTTAACAACTAACATTAACAAGAGAGCTACAGTTATGCCTCAAGTGGGCCCTTGTTTGGATGAACCGTATCCTCACAAGGTCTTTATCAAATCTCTAACTATTTGTTTCTCACATTGACTAAATCTAGAAATATCTTTATCGATTTTAGAAAAACATAATACAGACTGTTGGTAATGAAAATCTCTATATCTCTTACATAGAATCTTCTGAATATATAGACACATTCTAACTACCCTTAATGAACTGGACTCTAAACAACTCAAACCATATGTGTCGTCTATTCCCTAAAACATATGAAAAGGATTGTCTTTATTCTAGCAAAACATGAATAGCAAACTTACTTGTAATTAAAATTGTTCAAGGAGTATAATCCTAATACAACTCAACTATAATGGAAGAAATGGAATTAACGAAATCATGTAAACATAAATATAACTTTATGCAATCCATGTGAAAGGATTGCCCAATCCTTTACCACCGTCCGCCGCTACTGTGAGTTTCTCCTTATTGTTTGCAGAAGACATTACTACTGCTTCGTAATTGTAGGTGAGTGGAATCATTTCTACGGAGACTAATTCCTTCATACTTGGCTTTTACTCCTTTGGCTACAATGTGTGCTCCTTCAGCTGCAGGTGATTATTCCTACGGCTATAGGTTCACAACAACCTTGGCTGCTAGATTTTGCGAGAAGCGAGAACCGAGACAGGATCTGATGTCTGTCGTAGATCATATGTGCCTTCACTCGATAGATGATCGAAGATCAAAATAGCAGAATGAAGAGATATCTGAAATGGGAGAAAAAATAGAGACAAAGAAAGAGAATTTTGAGAAGACTCAATACTCTCACCGAGCTATCATTGAACTAATATTCAAGCTTGTGAAGGTGAGAGGAGAGTGTTGTATCTATAGCAAAAATGGGGCATATACATCCAAGAGGTTCATTAACTCCCATATCCCATAAACGGTGGGAGGTTTTACCTACTTGGTAAATGCCAAAACATGTGGCATAACCTCCTTACATGAAAACAAAAAAGGAGTTATAAGAGGTGGCACATAAAGCCAAAAGAGTGTGAGAACTCTAACTACCCCATAACCTACTTAGGTAAGAACAAAATAGTGGTTATGAGAGGTGACACAAAAAGCCAAAAAAGGATGTGTAACTCAACTACCCATGTGTGGGAGAGAGTTACACATGTAGCTGATGTATTTCACCAACTGTCCTCATATTAACCACATAAAATAAACCTAAGCAAGATTAATAATATGTAGGAAAAAGAAATATCCCTAAGGAAAATAAAAAACCTACACTAACACCTCCCCTTAAGCATAGCTTAGGTGGGTGAAAAGATATGGGTCTTGGCAAGTGAACCCTGGTGAGGTACCCATGTACAAAGAAAAATCTCTCACAAACGGAGAAAAGGAGAAAACCCAGTGGGAAAAAACTCCTCCCCAAAAGAGAGAAAAGAAAACCCCCCCAGAGTAGAGAGAGTGAAGCGAAGTACTAAGAAGCCCCTCCAAAAGTAGACATTAGTCGCACCCCTAGCAAAGCTCGCAGATGAAGGAACTTGCTCTCAGTGAAGGGTTTGGTGAAGATGTCTGTGATCTGCTCTCATGTCTGAATGTACTTAAGATCAATGATGTTTGCATGAATCAACGCTCGAATGTAGTGCATATGTATCTCAATGTGTTTGGTCCTCTAGTGATGGACTAGATTCCTTGAGATCTATATTGCACTCTTATTATCACAAAAGATGACTATGGGCTTTCTGAATGAAATGCCAAACTCAGTGAGAATATTCTGAAGCCAAATGGCCTCAGTGGTGGCATTGATTGCCCCTCGATACTCAGCCTTTGTAGATGAAAGAGCAATTGCAGACTGCTTCTTGCTCGACCAACAAACTGGACCTGAACCAAGTGAGAAGCAATACCCTGAAGTAGACTTCCGATCCTAAGAATCACCTGCCCAATTTGAATGTGTATCCCACCAAGTCAAAATCCATGCCCGCTGCATAGTGAATCCCATAGCTATGAGTTCCCTGAACATAATGGAGTATCCGCTTAGCGGCTTTCCAATGCAACTCATGTGGCTCCTGCATAAACTGAGAGACCATGCCCATGGTATATGAAATGTCAGGACTCGTGTGAGTCAAATAGATAAGACTCCCTACAAGTTGTCGATATAAAGTGCCATCAACCAAGGGTGAAGAACACTTAGCCTCAAGTTTGACCCCTGACAGTCAGCCATGTGAAATCTGGAGAGCATATCAAGTGCATACTTGGGTTGTGCCATGAAGATACCCGAGGATGACTGAGTAATCTCAATCTGTAGGAAGTAGTGCAAAAGACCCAAGTCTAACATCAGAAATCGATCATGAAGAGCAGTTTTCACTGCTTTTAATGATGGATGAGTGACTCGCTGTGATCAACAAGTCATCGACGCAGAGAACCAGAAATGTCAAAGTATCATCCTACTACAAAATGTAGACGTTTGGATCAGAATGGCATCGAGTGAACCCAACTGACAGAAGGAAGGAATCCATCTTGGCATACCAAGCTCGAGGAGCCTGTTTGAGGCCATAGAGAGACTTTCGAAGTCGACAAACCAATGAAGGATCCTGAACAAACCCCTGTGGCTGCTCCATGTAGATTTCCTCCTAAGGTCACCATGAAGAAAAGCACTCTTCAAATCCATCTGATGAAATTCACAATGATGGGTTGCAGCTATAGCAAGTACAAGTCAGATGGAATTCATTTTGGCTACTAGCACAAAAGTCTCAGAGTAGTCAATCTCGGGCACCTAGGAGAATCCTTTTGTGACCAAGTGAGCCTTATGCTTGTCAACCAACCCATCTGCTGCAAATTTTGTCTGATAGATCCACTTGCATTGAACAAGTTTTCTTCCCTTAGGAAGAGGGACTAAATCCCATGTATGATTCCTTTCCAAGGAACTGATCTCTTCCTGCATTCCTGCATCCCACTCAAGGACACCAGAAGCTTCCTGAAAAGTCTGTGGATCAGAAGCTGAAGCAATGAAGAAATGTGGAGCCTGTTGAAATTGTGACCTTGTTCTTCTTGTATCTAAAGGATCACCAACCCAATCACCTGTTGACTGCAAAGTCTGACGAGCCCAAAGAGGCCCTGTGGAAGGAGAACCTAGAGGAGAATCATCAACCTCTGAATGATGACTAAGAGAAGAGGGTGGATCCTCATCATCGTTGTCGCCATCTGAAGTGGAGGAAGAAGACACCTCATGTGGATCAAGAGGATTAAGATCCTTTGAAGAACTGTCATCATGTTGCAATGTCTCCAATGTAATGGTGGATGGAGAAGTGGTAGGAGAAGAATTGGAAGAGTCATCAAAACGAACACTCCTCTCAATGAACAGCTCATGAGTTGTAGGGTGGAGAAGCCTGTAGCCTTTGACACCATCTGGGTAGCCAACAGATATGCAAGTATTACTCTGCAGATCCATAGCCTTGCGTTTCTCTGCTAGAATGTGGGCCCATGTAGGAGAACCAAACACTCAAAAGTGCTTAACTATGGGTTTTCGACTAGTCCAAGCTTGGAAAGGAGTTACCCCCTTAACAGCTTTGTGAGGAACGCGGTTCTGGATGTAACATGCACAGTTGATGGCCTCCGCCCAGTATTGAGTTGCCATAGACTTGGAGGGAATCATATAATTGGCCATCTCTTTCAAGGACCTATTCTTGCGTTCTACGACATCATTCTGTTGTGGACTATAGGGAACTGTGTGTTGAAGATCAATGTCCTCAGAGGCACAAAACTGCTCAAACCTGTGGTTGACATATTCCCCACCATTATCTATACGCAGAATCGTGATGCCCTTCCCAGACTGTTTCTCTACAAAAGCTTTGAAGTCCTGAAAAGACTCAAAGACCTCAGACTTCTACTTGAGAAAATATACCCAAG
This sequence comes from Cunninghamia lanceolata, assembly GCA_027924645.1. NCBI lineage: Eukaryota > Viridiplantae > Streptophyta > Pinopsida > Cupressales > Cupressaceae > Cunninghamia > Cunninghamia lanceolata. The sequence goes on along the minus strand of BSBN01000604.1, from coordinate 4,409,122 downwards.
TATATCTAGAAAGATCATCAATGAATCTCAGAACATATCTAGCCCTGCTGAAAGAAGGATGTGGAATGTTCCTGCCAAGTCACTGTGTACCAACTCCAGAAGGTGTGTGGCCCTCCAAGATTTGCCTTTGTCATACTTCTCCTCAGCATGCTTACCAAGAATGCATCCCTAGCAAACTCCAGAAAATTGAATTGAAGGCAACCCTAAAACTATGTCCTGTTGACTAAGCTGCTGCAAGTAGCGGTAATTCAAGTGGCCAAACCGCTAATGCCACAAATGACTCACCTCATCTGAATGAGTGAGTAAAATAGTTGAAGGAGAGTTAGGAACAAAATGAGAAAACTGATACAGTCTGGACTGATGATCTACTTTTCCCACAGCAACTGAAGACCCATCATGCAACTCACTGATTACCACATTATCTGGTGTGAACTCAACTCGCTTGCCAGAGCCAGTGTGAGTGATCTGGTAAACAGATAAGAGATTAGTTCACAAATATGGAACGTAGAGAACATCCTGAAATGTTCCTTCACCCACGTCAACAAACCCTCTCCCATGCACTTCAACATGAGTGTCATCACCCATAAGTGTGGCAAGCATAGTACATGGCTCTAAGGAGGCAAACTTTTCCTGAGAAAAAGTCATGTGGTGTGAAGCACCCGAGTCAATGACCCAGGTATCAGGTTGTGAAGCAACTACAACTAGGGCCTTGCCCTTTCCTTTCTCCTTACTCTTTTCTGTGTCCTTTGAAGATCCTTCTGATGAACTCCGTTTAACAGAATCATGTACCTTGATGTTGTTCTTCTCAAGAAGATGTGACAAGTGATCAATCTGCTTCTTTAGACACTTGTGGTCATCATGTCCAGGTCTTTTACAGTAAGAACACTCGACCTTCTCCTTCTTAGGTTGTTCACCTTTTGATGAAGAGGTATGATTAGCTACATTTGGAGCAGCAGGTTTATGATCTTCCTATTTCTCTCCTTAGTTCTTTTGTTTCTTTTCCTGTTTGCTAGACCCCTTCTATTCTTTTGTGCCTTGATTTGCAGCCAAGGCATGTGACTTCGAGGGTTTAATTGTACCCATGTGAACCAGTTTATCTTGCTCCTGGGTGAGTTCTGCAACAAACTCATCTAGAGAAGGCATTTTGTAGTTCGTACCTAGGGCACTTTTTGTGGCATAAAAGGTAGAAACAAAGACAGAATAGTTCAGACCAAGCTTAGAAAGAATGCTTAAGATCAGTTGTTTGTCTTCTTTTTCTATTCCACACTGTTTCAACTACAATCTGATGGCTTTCAACTTTGTGAAGAAGTCTTGTATGGTGTCAAAATTGCTCAGACTCAACCCTATGAGTTCATTCTCCAATTGATGACCTGTTAACGCATCCTGCTTACCAAAGAGTTTTTCCAATGTGGTCTACACATCATTTGGTGTAGTGCAAGATTCAATGTGAAAAAGAAGGTCAGGAGAGACTAACATACATAGAGTACCAAAGGCTTCATCACATTTATTAAACCATTTTATCTTTTCTGCAGCATCTTGAGATTCTATCTCAAGTCCCATTGTTACACGATGATATCCATGTCTTTTCAGATATATTACCATCTTAGATTTCTATTCAAAATAATTATATGGAGTTAAAACTGGAACTGCAGATGCATCCATGAGAGCAGAAAAGAAGATTGCAAAGAAGAAGGAAAAGTGCAAAGAAAGAAGACACACAAAACACCCCCCCTTTCCACTAGTCTAAAAAATCACCCCCCCCAAATATTACAAAGTTGGCACTTTATAATTAGTGTGATTACAAGGCCTTTTATCAGATTTTAAGGCTTTTAAGGCTCTTAATAGCCAAAATTACAATATTTGATACAAGTTAATTTTCAAATAAAAATCTGAAAAAAAATAACCTTATAGTTGTTTTTACTCTTCAATATCTTTCTAACACTTTTTGTTTTTGAAAAATCGATTACAAAAGTGAAAGATATGACTTATTGAAGATAAAAAATGCATCAGATTTAACCTACAATATCTGATTGAAAAAGGTAGTCATTTTTACTCAAACCTTCGTGGACGGAAAGTTCTCGATTCCAGCTTTCCGTCGAGTACTCGTTTGCGAATAACTGACACCCGAGGCAAAAGTTATACAATTTTGAAAAAAGATGCTAAAGTTGCCCGTCACGAACAACTCACGCCTATTTCCGACTTGATTTCTGCAAAATTTATCAATCTTTTGCAAAATGTAACTACCCAGATGGTTTTACAATACTGACAATAAAACCCAAAAAAAAAATTTCTTGAAAACGAGTGGAAGCTATATTTCTGAAGTAAAAATGAAAATGGCTCCAGTAAAAAAATAACTCCGATTTGTTACCGTATCGTCCAATCTCTGATTTTGGTGAAGTAAAAGCCACTTTTGACTTTTTCAAGCCTTCTTGACACTCTGGAAGTATTGAAAGATGCCTCCAATATTACCACAAAGCTACAATCACCCAGATCTCATAGGAACACATATATGCAAACTAGATTAACTAAATGCCTATTTTCCTTTAAACTATTCTGATTCTCCAGTCCATTCAAGGATGCAGGAGAAGAGAATACTTGGTTTTTAAGAAAAATATTAGCTATCTAATAATCTCAAATCTCTCAAATGAATCAGAAAAAAAAATGAGCTATACCAGACAACACGGCTCTGATACCATGTTAGATTCTGCAAGAAGCGAGAACCGAGCCAAGATCCGATGTCGGTCGTAGATCATATGTGCCTTCACTCGACAGATGATCGAAGATCATAATAGCAAAATGAAGAGATATCTGAAATGAGAGAAAAATAGAGGCAAAGAAAGAGAATTTTGAGAAGACTCAATACTCTCACCAAGCTATCACTAAACTGATATTCGAGCTTGTGAAGGTGAGAGGAGAGTGTTGTATATATAGAAAAAATGGGGCATATACATCCAAGAGGTGCATTAACTCCCATATCCCATAAAAGGTGGGAGGTTTTACCTCCTTGGTAAATGTCAAAACATATGGCATAACCTCCTTACATGAAAAAAAAAAAAAGGAGTTATAAGAGGTGGCACATAAAGCCAAAAGAGTGTGAGAACTCTAACTACCCCATAACCTACTTAGGTAAGGACAGAATAGTGGTTATGAGAGGTGGCACAAAAAGCCAAAAAAGGATGTGTAACTCAACTACCCATGTGTGTGAGAGAGTTACACATGTAGCTGATGTATTTCACCACGTGTCCTCATATTAACCACATAAAATAAACCTAAGCAAGCTTAATAATGTGTAGGAAAAAGAAATATCCCTAAGGAAAATAAAAAACTTACACTAACATTGGCTACGGGTATCCATTGTTTTGCTGCATAGAAGGTTAGCTAAATTCCACAATACTTCTGTTATGTCGGAAAATGTTCCCTTGGGGGCTTTTCCCTCTTAAGGTTTAACTCTCGAGTCCTTAAATTGCATTTGGAGCATCTTGCATGATAATTTTGACTCCTGACAAGAAAACCCTAAAGTCTTATGGCAAATAGGACCTAATAAGGGAGTGGACTTGGGCACTAGCGCCCTAATCCTACCGTATTTTGGGTATGCCCTAAATTTAAATGTCAGTTTTATGACCGTTATTTAGGTCCTATGCCGACATCTCAACTTTGAATTACGAAATTCTTAGCAGGAATGTTTGTAGTTCCATATATAAGCATGATTAGGTTTCATTTGCAAACTAGATGGACTTTATGCATACTTGTGATTATAGAGCATTCAAAATATTCATTGTGTTGCAGAGCATAGCATTGTTATTGTGTTTGTATTTGTAGATTTGACTCCATCTCCTTATGGCATGAAGAGCATTTTCCTTCCATGAGATCTACACTTCAAGGTGATATCTATTGTGTTTTCATTCCTTTATCATTTGGATTTTTGCCTCTATCCCATAGGGATATGCACTCTTATCTGACAACAATGTTTGGAAAACTTGAATGTCTCTCCGGGGCTTGACCGAGGCAAGCCTCTAAACACCACAACCCCCTCCCACACTCCTTTGTGATTGCAGGTTACAGGTACCAAGTTTCACAGAGTGGAGTTGCAAAAAGGAGGTTGCAGACATCAAGGATTCAGGATCTGACAAGCAGAGGACAAAGGTGAACATTTAAGGACAAGGGCGCTAGTCCCTGTGTCCTCCACTTTTCTCGAGACAGAAACGGAAGATACAGTGCAGTTCAGTGTTGGAAGAAGATTCAGATTCCATGATGAAAATTGTACCTCGGACTAGGGCATTAGTCCGTGTGTCCTCGACTGTTCTACTTTCCAAACTTCAAAAAACAGTGAGTTAAGTACCTCTATCCTTCACCTTGATTTGAAAGGATTTGTCATAATTCTATAATTTGCTTATTGTTTTGCTTATTTAGGGTTTTAGGTGAAATTGAGCATTAAAGTGAGATATTGTTTGATACATCTCAACTTCTGCATCGTTGCAAGTGGTAGCCCAACCTGATAGATGATTGTCCCTACAGGTAAGTGTTGTGTTTCCCCCGTAATATGTTATATGTTGTTTAGGCCTCCTAGGAGGACCTTTGATTCTCTTGTAAGGTCAAGGATACTGGGAGACCGCCTCTATTATGACCCTTCTTCTATTTGTATCATCATTCTTATATATTGCTTCCCCTCTCTTTTCATTGTTGTGTGTTGTGTCTTATGGACATAGCATTGTGGTTGGTGACTTGGGGGCACCCTCCTACGTGACTGTCCCTAAAGCACTTGTTTTTCCTCTCTTCATTTATTGTTTACCTTCCTCTAGTGGTTCTACCTAGCGGGTGAATGATGAAAAACATATTATATTGATGCAAACCTAGTGTCCCTTCAGCGAGAAATCAAAAAATGGACCTAGTTCATACATGACGATGGAGTTGATATATATTATCCGATGCCTGGCTAATAGAATCACTCCGTGTGATATCTTGATGTTGTCTTATCGCACTTACAAAACATAACAATACTGCTACTCTATGCACTTTGTCTATCTTGAATCTTGCTTTCCTTGGCTCTTCTACATGTATTGTTCATAATCATGATTATATGGATGCTAACACCTTTTCTTGCAGGGAATTGTGTTTGTGGGAACATTTGGCAATCGTAAAGTACATGTCACCTTTGGGGGACATGGGCTTTGCGAGAGCTCATGTTCCCTTGTGTGTTTTTTTCCTACCTTAACGTGCTTGATATCGATACATGATATCAACCACCTTAAGGCGGATGCGGGATATCGCATATATCCTTTTATCTTAAGCCCTCTATGGAGGCAGGGATGTATTTCTCAAGGAGATTGCACATCCTATCATTTTCTAAAAGTCCTCTGCAGAGGCGTGGCAAATCTGAGACTATCCTAACCCTTAAGCATGTCTTCGATGATTGTTCTGGCAAAGTCCAATCGTCAATGTGTGCTTGTAGCATGCCTGAGATGGCTACGAACCTAGCAATAGGTTTCTTCCATCGCTTGTTTGTCGTGTTTTCTCCATGTCTTCCATGTGTGTGTATGGCATGTTTGTTCCCAAGCATAGTCTAAAGACCAGTGGCAATGAGTCCCTCCTATGCTTTAGGATTTGTATGACATGCTTGATTTGTATGGCGTGTTTGTTCTCAAGTGCAATCTAAAGACTGGTGGCGATGGGTCCCTCCTACACTCTGAGATTTGTATTGTTTGTCTATTGCACCATGTGCAATCTAAAGACTGGTGGCGATGAGTCCCTCCTACACTATGGGTTGTGTTTATTTTCCTTGTACTTGCATTTGCATTTCATATATGAGAAAAAGAAAAAGAAATAATCACTACATTCACTATGTTTTACATGTCTTCAATGTTGTCTTCTCTGTGTTTTGCGTGACTGTAATTGTCTTCTCCATGTTTTGCATGCCTCTTACTATCTTCAATGTGTTTGGCGTGTCTTCATCGTGCTTTGCGTGTTTGTTGTGTTTTTTGACCTTACTTTTTAATGCATGTATTGGCCTTGCATTTATGCATAGATTAAAGTGGGGGCTAAATGTTATGTTAGAAAATGTCCCCTTGGGGCTTTTCCCTTTTAAGGTTTAGCTCCCAGGTCCTTAAATTGCATTTAGAGCATCTTGCATAATAATTTTGACTCTCAATGAGAAAACCCTAATGTCTTATGGCAAATAGGACCAAGGGGGTGCTATTTTAATGATCACTGAACAAAAATAAGGGGGTGGACTTAGGCGCTAGCACCCTACTCCTGCCCTATTTTGGGTCTGCCCTAAATTTAATTGTCAGTTTTATGACCGTTATTTAGGTCCTATGCCGACATCTCAAGTTTGAATTACGAAATTCTTAGCAGAAATGTTTGTAGTTGCATATATAATCATGATTAGGTTTCATTTGCAAACTAGATGGACTTTATGCATACTTGTGATTATAGAGCATTCAAAATATTCATTGTGTTGCAGAGCATAGCATTGTTATTATGTTTGTATTTGCATATTCAACTCCATGTCCCCATGGCATGAAGAGCATCTTCCTTCCATGAGATCTACACTTCAAGGTGATATCTATTGTGTTTTCATTCATTTATCATTTAGATTTTTGCCTCTATCTCACAGGGATACACACTCTTATCTGACAATGGTGTTCAAAAGACTTGAATGTCTCTCTGAAGCTTGACTGAGGCAAGCCTCTAAACACCATAACCCCCTCCCACACTCCTTTGTGATTACAGGTTACAAGTACCGAGTTTCACAGAGTGGAGTTACAAAAAGAAGGTTGCAGACATCAAGGATTCATGATCTGACAAGCAGAGGACAAAGGTGAACATTTTGGCACAAGGGTGCTAGCCCCTGTGTCCTCCACATTTCCCAGGACAAAAATGGAAGATACAATACAGATCAATGTCAGAAGAAGATTTAGATTCTGTGACGAAAATTGTACCTTGGACTAGGGCGTTAATTCCTATCTCCCTGACTATTATGCTTTCTGAACTTCGAAAAGAGTGACTTAAGTACCTATGTCCTTCACCTTGATCCGAAAAGATTTGTCGCAATTCAATAATTTGCTTACTGTTTTTGCTTATATAGGGTTATAAGTGAAATTGAGCATTAAAGTGAGATATTGTTTGATACATCTAAACTTCCGCATTGTTCCAAGTGGCAGCCCAACCTGATAGGTGATTGCTCTAGTGGAGATTCAACTCAATTGATATGCCCTTGAATGTTTGGTGAGAAGGGAGGATTTGCCTTTGAAACTTAAACCAAAACATCTCCACCCTTTTAAAAAACCACTAAACAACTTCCATACCAAAAATCACCATAATCAACATAATATACTATCGTATTCTGAAAATAATTACCAAAACACACAAACATTTATCAACATATTATATATCCACCGCATGCAACGATGTCTAAGCTAGCATCTCCTCTCTACATAGTTTTAGATGATAATTCGATAATTGATTTGATGTCTAATAATCTTAGAGGCTAAAAAAATGTAATTTATATGCTAGGAAAGAAACAAAAATATTTAAAAACCCAGGAATTCTTAAAACTTTCTTAGCAACACCAAAAATGTCTAACTCCATTATTAACCCATAAATCTAATGCAACAAAAGCATGCAGTCAACTCAACAAATCATGGTATCCCTTATCAAAGAACCTACTAGTTACAATGTGTTATATTTATCATGTCAAACCAGGGACGTATCTTCTTGGATGGCACCTGTACTGTATGTAAAACCTAAGGATTCCTGATAGCTCCTAAGAGGTTGTGTATAGAAAAAGACAATTACTTATGATTGAAAAGAAATCTATATTACAATATTTAATCAAGCACAATGGTTGCTACACGTAATTCTATTAAGCTATAGGCATATGCTACTTCAACTATCAACAATGAATTACTTTTATGAAACAAGTTAATTACAATTACTAAAATTGTTAACAACTACTATTAACAAGAGAGCTACATTTATACTTCAAGTGGGCCCTTTCTTGCACATATTACAATTACAAGGCAGTCCTCAAGAGCAGATGTCTATCATAATTATCAAGGACTCTCGCCTTCTATCATAGAATTAGCAGGAAACCATCATGGAGACAACAATGAGGACCACTTAAAGCCTGATAATTTAATAGTTGCGCTCAATGAGATCACATTGACTAAATCTATAAATATCTTTATTAATTTCAGAAAAACATAATACAGACCTCTATTAATGAAAATATCTATATCTGTTACATAGAATCTTCTAAATATATAGGCACATTCTAACTATCATTAACAAACCAGATTCTAAACAACTTAAACTATATGTGTACTCTCTTTCCTGAAATAGAGGAAGAGGATTGTCTTTATTCTGGGAAAACATATATATGAAACTTGCTTGTAATTAAAGTTGTTAAAGTTGTATGATACTAATACAACTCTTCAACTATGCCGATGATGGCATGGTTCGGTGGTTAAGTCGCTCGGTTGTAGTGGTGGCCACCAGAGTTTAAAACCCCGCTGGGCCAACGAGCTCGCAAGGCTTTACGCCTTCGCTAGGCCAATGAGCTCGAGGGTTTGAAGTGTTCTTCCTAGCGGATGAGGTCCCCCAGTTGTGGCCTCACCGGTTTCTTGCTCCAGGCAAAAGCATTCGCGTGGACCCGGAGGGCGTGTCGCACCAGCGTCGCCGGTCACGTTAAAAAGTTTACCAGGTGCATTAAAAAAAGAAAAAAAATACAACTCTTCAACTATAATGGAAGAAATAGAAATAACAAAATCATGCAAACAAAGATATAATTTTATGCAATCCTTGCGAAAGGATCACCTAGTCCTTTGCCACCATCCACCGCTACTATGAGTTTATGCTTATTGTTTGCAAAAGACATTACTACTATTGGGTAATTGCTAGTGAGTGGAATCATTACTGCAGAGACTAATTCATTCATACTTGTCTTTTACTCCTTTGCCTATGGGTGCCTACGCCTTCATCTGCAAGTGATTATCCCTACTTACCTATGAGTATCTGTCACTTCGTTTCATACAATCCACAATACTTCCATACCAAAATCACCATAATATACTATCATATTATAAAAATAATTACCAAAACACAGACATTTATCAACATACTATATATCAGTCTTAGTGCTTTAATATTCAAATGTCAATATAAAGTCTCAGGTAATGTTCAAAGAAATGCTCCGTAAATATAGGAAATAAACATAGAAAATGGGACAATTTTAGGTCCCATCAATCATCATCATCCAAATATATCATTCCCAATCCTCACGTTGTTCTCAAGATATATCATTCCCACATCAACAACACTATCATCATCATCAATCAATCATCAATTTTAGCTTGATCGGGGACAACATCATATTTGTCTTTGTATCGTTTGTGCATGCTTGCTTGGTTTGCTACAAGTGCATTATCATTTTGTCATGCATTTGTAGTATACCTGTCATAACGACATCATGTTTTCTTGTGACCTTCAATCCTTTATGCATGACACACATCATCACCATGGTCTTTATATCATGGTGCATAATGACAAGTGTTATATCAAACATCAAATTGCTCACACTAATTAGCATTATTATCCTTTCATCCATCATTAGCCTCCAATCCCCTATCCTAATCATTCCTTTCCATCCATTTCAAAAGCCTACCTATGTCCTTTGAACACATGTTTATAATCTCAAGGGGGCATCAACCCATCCTCCTTTTCGATAAGCCTCGTCCTTCTTCATTCTTCCTCGTCCTAACAATTTATATTTTATTTTTCTTTTAGACAACATTATTTTTTTCAATCACAACATCATCTCAAATAGGCAAAATGTAGACACCTGAAGAATATCAAGTCCTAATTCCCTAAACCAGCCAAATTTGTCCCTAAACCATCTCAAATATCATTAATCTTGATCAATTATTCCCTAAACCATCATGATTAATTCTCATGTCCTGATTCATTACTTTGTCCTAACTATTCCAATTATCAGGTCCTAATTCACTAATTATCCTAACCATTGCATAATTTTCCTAAGTCTTAATCCTGCTTCATATGATTTAATTGATTTATTAATTAAACCTTTAATTTTTCACCAGTTAACATCTTAAAATGAATAAAAGAATAGAAAAAATCTTTTATTCTCCACAACATATCCCATAAATCGAAAAATAAATTCAATCTTTTTTAATCCTGCACTATCCATCTCTCACCTACCTAACCAACTTGATCCGAGTTTCAATCTCTTTGTCGATCTCCACCGTCGATCATCCAACCTAGAAACCTATAAATGGACCCTTCACGAGCCATTTTTCAATAATCATCCATCAAAGCAATGTCACGTTGTTGGTTTGAGAAACCACATCTTATCAACATTCGAGCATAACTACCCTCACAGTACAACAAGAGTTGATTTGGATAAATTTATATTTTGTTCATTTATTGTTGATTTATTTTCTCTAACTGAGGTTGCATTAAGTGTAGATTGAAGGTTTTAAATTTCATTTGAATCCGACAGAGAACAATGAGAGGTTGGGAAGAAAGACTCATTGTTTGAAACAGATTAGAATAATATAAGACGCATTGAGGATTTTGTAATCAGAGGATCTGAGCCTAAAACTCTAGGACGAAAGGACAACAAAAAATAATCTGAGGACGAAAAGAGTGTGGTGCACTGAGGTCGGAGTAGAGGATTCATACGTGCCCGAGAGTGCGAGAGAAGCACCAGAATGTACAAATCAAAACTCTTCGACCAGAAACTAGGCACAAAGGTTGCGCCAAGGAGGGAAGATGGTGACTCCCCCAGCAACTACAAGTGTGAAAAGGGAGAAGCTTTCAAAGTTCACAGGAAATGGATCGAAGGATCCAATACGACACTGTAAGAATTACGACACAATATGGATAGAAAATGGACAGGACGATAGGTCCTACTAGTTGCGGTCATTTCCAGCAACACTGAAAGGTATAGCCATAGATTGGTATACAGAAATAGAACCAAATTCAAAAAAGTAGAACTTGGAACGCACTGAAAAAATGTTTAAAGAGGAGTTTCGACTACTTTGAGATGACAACGAGATTGTAGTAGAAATTTACAATACGAAGGAAAGAACGAGAATGCTAGAACCTATAATCGTAGTTCCTTTCTCTTTTTCACAGAGATACTAAGTTTTTCTTTTAGCTCATTTATGAAATCATCAGTTTCTTTGAGTCTTTCTCTCAAATTATTGACTTCAGAATGTGATTGTTCAAGATCATCTAGGGTAGACTAAAATTATTCCTTCATACCATATATATCCATTGAGATTCCTAGATCTTCCTCAAGCTGTTAGGCTTTGTTTAGAAGAACATAGCTCTGATACCAAATGTTGGAAACAAGGCAGATAACTAAGAGGGGGGTGAATTAGTTATCTCAAAATTTCTTTAACTTTCTTTTCTTTTGTTAAATTAAAGATCGGTGCAACATCAAATTATATAAGCATATGTGATCATAAGGACAGAAGTAAGATCAACACACATAACACAAGCATTTTTACGTGCAAAACCCTATAAAGGGAAAAAACCACGGGGTGACTAACCCAACATTGCATTCTCTGTTAAAAGAATAAAGGACTACAAAATGGCACTGGCCAATTAGGGCTCACTGCCCGAACACACTGCTCACAAGAGGCACACTGCCTAGAAGAGACTCATTGTCTACAAAACTTACAAAAGGTAATCAGGTGTTTGAACTGATAAGAGGCATCTACAAATGCTAGAGTTTAGTTCCAGTTAGGCACAATATTTGATGCACTTCATTCTTCCTCTATTTTAGTGATGTTGCTCTGTCACATACTAGACTTGAATTGCTGCTTCCACACTTGTCCTGCTTTTCTTCGCACTTTTTTTCATCTTACTTCACAACACACACACTTACATACTGGAATCCCTCTGGTATATATATCCACACAAAAAAATTCTATCAACTTACTAATCGGCATCAAGAACACTGCAAGTAATTACTTTGTCGATTAAATCCAAGCTTGATTTGTGATGCGTATCAAAAAAATAGATAGAGAAGTCATTAATCATGTCGGCCAACAATGTATGATCCCCAAAATAGCTTGATCAACATCATTTACTCATCCAAATTGAAGTCTGACACTCTGCCGATCAGTTCTTCCTCTGCCTGCTCTGTCTGTCTGGAACTTAACACACAAATGCTCATAACTTTTTCATGTTTTATCACCGGAGGCTAAATCTCTGGAATATAGTAGTTATGATACCCGTCTTGACTTTCCCAAGTCCGCAACTTACTGAGTTACACCATCTGAGAGATCTAGACTTGATTGTTGGACCTTGTTGCATACTTTGTTCTTGTTCACCGGACCAAAACAACCTTCAATCTGACTTCCGGTATAGGCATACTATGTACTGCGGATGTGTTGGATAGACTTTGTTGCCATCAATGACAACACTCATGAAGCCCCATAGTGTCTCTTGCCAACATTGTCATGCCATTTGGATTAAAGAATGCTCGAACAACTTACCAATGGATTATGACTTATTTTTCATGATTGCACACATAACATCTTGGAGCACTATGTCGATGACATTCTTGCGAAGTCTAAACATCGCTAGGATCATGTCACAATCCTCCATTAAATCTTTGAGCAAATAAAGAAATACAACATGCGCTTAAATCCCCGAAAATGCATCTTTGGAGTAGACGGTGGAAAATTGTTGGGATTTATAGTCACATCATGGCATTGAAGTACACACGACGAAAATTGATGCGATTGTTAATATGCCAACACCTAAGAACATATCTCAACTTCGTAGTTTGCAAGAGAAGATACAGGCCATTCGCCGAGTTATCTCACAACTCGCAGATAGGACTCACCATTTTACTCAACTACTAAAGAAGGATTCAAAATTTCAATGGAATTCTGATTGCCAGAAAGCTTTTGAAGACTTAAAGAGTTAACTAGCTAATCCTCCTGTCTTACAGCCCGCCACCGCTAATAAACCTTTTCTTCTTTATATCTAGCACAACATCATACTAAAGGCAAAGAACATGTTGTATGTTACATCAGTCGAACTTTGCTTAATTATGAAGTGCGATATACTGTTATCGAGAAGCACTGCTTAGCTCTGGTCTTCGCAACACAAAAGCTTAGACATTATCTCTTAAATGTTGAAGTTCATGTTATGGTGAAATTTGATCTGTTGAAACATCTTTTTACTAAAACAGATCTTTCAGGTCATCTTGCTAAATGGGTTATGTTATTAACAGAATTTCATCTTAAATTTATTTCTCAAAAAGTGATTAAAGGACAAGCATTAACTGATCACTTAGCTGAAGCACCTTCACCTTTTTCTATACAAAATTAGGAGATGTTATCTGATGATCAAATTCTAAGTGTAACTTTAGATGATAAATGGGAATTATACTTTGATGGTTCACGATGTCGAACTGGCTCTAGTTCTGGTGTCATAATAGTACCTCCCTTTGGTAAATCGGTTCCTATGTCCTATCGGTTAAACTTCTCATGCACAAATAACATTGCCGAATCCAAAGCTCTCATTGCAGAAATTCGTGTCGCTTTGGCTCTTAACATTAAAAACATCACTATATATGGTGATTCACAATTGACTGTGTGACAAATAGCAAGATTATATCAAGCTAAACAAGATAAGTTATCTCAATATCGTGACTTAGCTCTATCCTTATTAAAACAGTTTACATCATTTTCAATTAATACTATTCCAAGGAAAGACAATCTACACGCAGATGCTACGGCAAGCACAGCTTCTCTTATATCCCCTATCGATTCCCCTGATGAATATCTCTTTATCATTCATAATCTCAAAATACCTGTATTAGATGAGGCTACATCTTCAGATACTAACCTATGTTGTAACACAAATTCTGATGAATGATTTTCCCATATATTCTATTATTTATGTGATGGTACTATTCCTAACTCAAAATCTAAAAACGCATGAGTTCGACTACGCAAACTCGCGATGCGTTGTATCATTATGTCTAATGTCTTATATAGACAAAGCTATAATGGTGTTCTTCTCCGATGTCTTAGTAATTCAAATATCCCGATAGCTTTAGAAGAATCTCACTCTAGCGCTTGTGGAGGGCACTTTGGAGGAAAATCATTGGTAAAAAAATTATTGTGGATGGGATATTATTGGCAATGCAAGGAACAAGATTTCTTCACATATGTCAAGAAATATCCGCAATGTCAACAACACAAACATTTAATCCAAGCACCTGCCTAAGGACTTCGTGCCCAAGTCTCACTTTCGCCATTCTTTGTTTGTGGCTTGGATCTAATTGGCAAAATCTCTCCACCTTCTCAAGGGCATACTTTCATTATTACTGCTAATGATTACTTTACAAAGTGGGTTGAAGTTGTTCCACTGTGACCCACGAATGCTTAAATAATTTGTCGTTTTATATAGGATAACATCATTTCTTAATTTGGTATACCTTCCTCCTCTGTTTCTGACAACAGTACACCATTTAAAAACAAGGATGTGAAGAAATTTCTTGAAAAATATCATATTCAACATTGCTTCTCCACACCTTATTATCCTCAATCAAACAGCCAAGTCAAAGCTTCAAATAAAATTATTGGACAAATTCTATAGAAAACAGTTAATAAACATCAAAAAGATTGGCATACTCAATTCTCATGTGTTATGGGCTTACAGAACAAGCATTCGTACGACTACTGAGAATACAACGTATAAGCTTGTCTATGGCGTCAACGCAATAATGCCTATAGATTTAGAAATTCCTTCATTGCAAGTTTCCCTAAAGGACATTATTGATGATGACACAGAATGAAAAAAGAGATTACAAGAACTCGAGATGCTTGATGAACAACATATCAACGCTCACGAGCACCTTAAAGCCCATCAGAAGAGCATCCAACAATCGTAAAATGAGCATGTTATACATCGTTCATTCGACGTTTGAGATTTAGTACTGTATGACAATCAACGTAACATGAATGCACCTCCTAGAGAAAAAGGAAAGTTCTACCCTAATTGGCTTGGACCGTATGTTGTTATTGAAGCCTTTGGGTCAGGAGCGTACAAATTACTTAATGAACAAGGTACACCGCTTAAAGAACCTATTAATGTTGCGCATCTCAAGAAATTATATGCTTAAGATTGTATGTTAGATGTTACTTTATAAAGCAAATTTATTAGTTTAGCTTAAATTTCGACAAGATAGATCAGTGTCTTAATTCGTTTAACATACCATCTTTTTCAGTTAATCATTGTTGTATCTTGTTTAAACATGCTTTATTAAGATCACATTTGCATTAACTAAATATAGCATAGTATTTTAATTATGTGTGAAATTCACTAATCATTGTGGATTTTTACTATATGTTCTACA
The DNA here is from genome assembly GCA_027924645.1 of Cunninghamia lanceolata. Taxonomy (NCBI): domain Eukaryota; kingdom Viridiplantae; phylum Streptophyta; class Pinopsida; order Cupressales; family Cupressaceae; genus Cunninghamia; species Cunninghamia lanceolata. The sequence goes on along the minus strand of BSBN01000604.1, from coordinate 4,393,719 downwards.
AAGAATTGTTTAGTATGTATCACATTGGCATTAATTACATTTCCACATAATCATTGACATTTATCACTAGTATTTTAATATAAATCACGTGATAAATCAACATTACAAACATCAATAGAAAACATCACATATATATAAACATCAATTTGAATATACATCAGAGCCGCCTATCTCGTACATCAAAATGGGATCTCGTAGTATACAATATACATCACATAGTGTAACCTTGATCACCAATTCCATCAGGACCTAGTGGTGTGCGTGTGATGGAGGGCTGCCCATGTGTGGCCACAGACCGTGAGTGACTCCTAGAGGCACTTCACAACTGTAGACCCTTGACCTCACCTCTCAAACCCAACACCTCACCCTGCAAATCAATACATGTCTGATAGTATTGATCTCGCTCTGATTGAGCCATGTCTCTCTCAGCTCTCACCTGACATGACTCGAGAAGTAAGACCTCGACCACAGTAGGGTCTTTCTCAGATGAAAGTACTATTGCAACCTAATCTCGTAGCGCCTAGAGCTCCATTCATGCGTGCTCTACTCTCTGGATAGCCCAATCCAAAGTGGATTCCATAACCACTATATATCCCATAAATGGCATAAATATCTCCCCATGCCACCCTACAGATTGATGTGGTAAATATCTCAACTGCACTCACTGCTCGGCCGCATCGGCACGAATTATATCTACAATGACACGACTCACAAAATCCCGCCTGCATGTATACCAACTGCAAAAAGAAAGATAAAATCGATATCAATATCTTATATATACATCATAAGTAATCATCAAAATAATAGATCAACAAAATAATGTCTCACCTAGATTTCCATCTCGCCAAGATGGATCCTGAACTGATGTTGGTATAATAAGTTCTGCAGTCGGCTCTTCAACTTGGGGGCATACTACTACTCATCTCCCCCTGCTCAAAACAACTCAATCTCCTAACACCAGTAGGCGCTGGACCACGAGCTCTTGACTGTGGCCTCGACTCGGTCTCATCGTCACTGTCTACCTCTTGTTGATCCTACCATGGTCTCGCTCTTAAGATGTACTATGTTTAGATCTCCTCATCATCATCATCACCCTCATCCTCATCAAGATCATAGTATCTAGTGAAATCACTAATGTCATCCTCTACTCTCGTGTCACTCGTGTGACCCGCCCATGGTCGAGGATCACTTGTGGGGTGACCATGAGGGAAGATAGGAGCAAGTCGTGCTGCCTCCCACCAAATTTGAAATGCTTGAATGACACCGACATTGTTTGCGTCAGATAGCAGTTTTCCATCCTCTGTACCATTATCATCATCACTCACTACTATATCAGCTATCTTCGGTCGTGGGGTAGAATCCACCCTGACTCCGTTGCGTGCTGAGCGGCTATAGCTCGGACGCATACGAGGAACATCATGTCTGCATCTGAACTATTGTGCTACTCTATCAAAGTAAAACTAGACAATTAGGTGATCGAGGCCATCAATCATCAACCGATCCCTCTGCATCCTGGCTCGCCGTCTGCGCTGACCAGTCCACAGTCTGTGGCCACGATATCGTCTCCAAACAATGTCACTGCACTGCAGCCTATCAAATATCACTTTTCAATATAAAAGATCACCATGTCTCCAGCATCTAATGAGTGGATAAGCATGTGCATGTGGATATGTCCACGTCGGCTCTATGGGGAAACTTGTAGGCTGTGTGCCCCTGATATGCTAAAACATCCAACCCTGTAGCAGGGTGCACACCATCAAGCTCTATGCCTCATAATGCACATACCATCCCAAACCGTGATAGAGGTGCGCAAGTATATTGCACCCCCACGCGTACACCATCCTATGCTGCTCCATCGATCTGATAGTATGAACAAGGTCCCCATGAAGGTAAGTGCCTCATCCATCCTGTGTGAACCCCAGACAATAGTAGCAATCATAATCCTCCGTACCAAAGGAATGTCAGCGCATCCCTCTAAAAATCAAAGTGCGATATGTCCTCGCTTTGGCTGAATGCAGTATGAACTAAGCAATATAAATGGCTCTCAGGTGTACTCTGCTAAGAGATGCTCTACAACCGTCATTGTCTCTCCTCAGAAGGCAGTCGCAGGATGCGGTAGACGTCCTCTAAGGTAAATGTCATCTCGCCTGTGGGTAGATGGAATGTAGATATATCTACATTCCACCTCTCCATAAGCACCATGAGCATGCTACAACAGAATCTCATCGTAGGCATAATGAACACCCACAAAAGACCCACTACCTACAGGAAACCCCTCTCCTCGTCAAACATAGTATTGGTGTGGTCTTGAAGTAGCATCATCATGCAACCACATGTGTGCTCTGATGTCTCGAGAACATCCTGCAAATCAAACATTCAAAATTGAATCAGTTCACATCATCAAATCATCAAAAAACATCTAGGAAATCATTTTGTTCCCTGTCCCTGAAGCCCTTATCCTACGTGGACTTGGGCATCCCAGGAAGACCTGGGGGCCCCAAGAGAACCTAGGCGCCCAAAGGGTACACTAGCGCCCTAAATGGACTTGGGCGCCCTCGTTGGGAACCCCTGTCCAAAAGGGGCTACTTGGCATGCAAAAAAGGGAAAACAAAAGAAACGGAAAAGAAAGTTGACTAAACTAAGGTTTAAGACCCTACCTCAAGATCGATCCGTCTGTCTGCCACCCAAGATCGAAGGATCTCCAGTCTCAGAAGTAGGTACAGACGTCGCGTCGCCATGGGTAGTCTCCTTCTCCTTCTCTCCTCTTCACAATGAAAATAAGAATGAATGGTAAAAAGTGAAAACTCCCTTTACATATAGTAAATGGATGAGAATTCCTATCACTATCTAGGTGCAAAATTCAAAAACTTTACTCGTAAGCCTCTATCAAGAAAATAAAGTTGGGCTACCAAACTTGGATTCGCATGCCATTGGTTGCGTTAGAATCCTAGTTCCGCCCTCCATCTAACCCAATGCGTTGTGCTTCGGTGTTGTATGCAAAAATGACCCTCACAACGTATTTCTCATCAACTTTCCCTAAAATTTGTGCACGTAGATAACCACCTTGTTTCTCTTTTTCAGACTAAGCAAGTAGAAACAAGGGGTGGCATATATCTCCCTCGATTTCCTCCCTCACAATGTCTCATCACTCAACCCACTTAGTGTTTATAACTGACATATTTGTGTTGGTTAGCTCGTCTCCTTTCGTGTCCTCTCACCCCGTTTGTTTCTAACCTTCCTAAACCCTGATTGACCTATATTTAACAAAAGAAATGTCGTATTCTGAGCTAACTAACGACTGAACCTGAGAACACACTTTGGATTTTGGACATCTTGGACCTCCTCAATGAAGACCTAAGGGAAAAACCAGGGCTTGTACATATGCGCCCACGCCCCTATCCTGTCATTTTTTTTCGGGTTAAGAATTTTGATGAGGGGTCAATTGTTGCCGTACACCTCAGGATTACCATTTCAAATTTTGATTTTCGCACAATGTCGAGATGTTATTTCAAATATTTGAATTTCTAAGGTTAGGTATATAAAGAGAATTGAAAATCATTTTATCACACATAATCTACATGCAAGCTTACTATGCCAATACTTCGTCATTTTTGCTATTGAAGATCAACATCTTGTTGAAGCTCTTTGAAGATATTGATATTTGCTATCATGGAGATAATCGATGCAAATTAAGAATCAAGATCTTGAGTCTATCTTTTGCTACCTAAGGTTTTGTCAAGCCCTTTGTACGATCAAGAGAAGGGTTGAAGTCTCCAACTTGAGCTTGAGAATCCTGTGCGAATAACGGTTGCCTCGCCTTCTTGTTCTACAAGTCTTCATTGCAATCATCTCCTTGAGGTGATCTTATTTCCTCGAGTGAAGCAATGTGTTGATCTTTCCTTGATGCTTGAGCGATCTAGGGTTTTACATTTTTTGCATACACATGATATCTAAGCACACACATTTGCAGATCTTTATCATCGACTGTTGTTGAGGTAGAAATACCAAAGACGAGGCTTGACTGAGGCAAGCTCCTATATAGCCACAACCATCTTCCTCCTCCTTTTGTATGTGTAGATCGTATTCGAAAAGATCTGGCGAAAAGGAGCGGCAGAAAGATGGACATTGTAGATACAGTCGTCGTAGAACTTTGAATTTCAGCATCGTGAAATTTTTAGGACAAAAGAGAATGCGCTCTAGTCTAACTGAGCATTTAATTCGATATTTGGAAACCTCTGAAGACCCTCTGATACCTGATACAGTAGATTTTAGTCATCGGAAACTTTCAAGACAACAGAGCAGGCGCTCGTATTTGACAGGCCCTCAATTTCTGGGTACAAGCTCTCTGCAATCCCTACTCTATGTTTTTGTACTCTGTTTGTCAGTACCTGTGTCGAAACCCAGTCTATTATAGTAAAATTGATAATTAGGGTTTCATGCTTTGAAAATGTCATAATCATGTAGAAACCTAATCAAAGAATCAATTCAGTCCTTGCTAGCATAATAAGCAGCTAGGAAATATGTAGCTTGATCCTTCATAGTGAGCAAGCTCGGTTCCTACTTCCTTAATGTTTAGAGGGTGAAAGGACTTGATTCGGTTTAGACAAATTATCGTTATCCTACTTTTCCCCCCTAAACTAATAGATATGACAAAAGAACTAGAAGGCAAAAAGATCAAAAAAGTAAAGTACATATAAGATCCCAACAAGCAGCATATGAAAATGGTATTTTGCGACAAATGACAAAAATTAAGGACAAGAGAAGAGACAAAAAGGAGAAAAAATTAAAATTAAGGGAAAAAAGAATAAAAGAAAAGAAAAAAAGAAAAATGAAATTAAAAGAAAAAAGAGAGTTATAAGGGGTTCGTACGAACCCTTTCTGGTCGTACGAGCCCCTCATTCTATTCAACCACCATACTACAAGCCTACAGATTGCCACCCTACACCGCCCAACAATCCTGAAAGCATCTGTAGGACTCCTATAATTCTATCAACTCCCCTAGATCATACGAGTGCTTCCAAACGAGTTCTAGCTTGCCTTATGTCGTAGGAATTCCCCTCATTCTCTCTACTGCCATATGACCATAAAATATCACCATACTAGTTTCTTTATTGGCCATTGTACGATTCTCAATTGTCATCGTCTAGGTTTCCAACGTACGCCTCCTCTCTATTTTATGAGTTGTGGTCCTCAGTCCATACAATCCTAGTTTCATTTCATGTTCTAATGTACTGACAAGTCTTCCAATTGTCGTACCCTGTCGTACGCCTCAGAAAAAGTTTTCTTTGCACTCGTCATACAAGTTAAGCATTAGAAAGATCAGCTACGCTATTGTGTGTTCTACCCCCTTTCCAATTCAAATTTTTGTATAGATTTTGGCACCACAGCATTGGCAATTAGGAAGTAGTTATAATAACCATTTACAACAAGCAATAAATTGCCCAGAGTGGGTTCACAAGTTGATTATCTGAGATTGTGAATTCTTCTAAGGGGGCACAATACAACTAGTATCTACAGAAATAATGGCAGGGAAAATAATTCAAGAAGAATCACCTATGAAGTTCAAACAAAAGATTGCAATGAATACGAAGGCACAAAAGAAACCAGAACCTATCAAAGGGAAAGCAAAAGAGAAACACATGGTGGACTCCTTGCAATGGGAAAGTCTAACAACTGCCGAGTGCAAAACTTGGTGGACAAACCATCTAGTCGACCATCCTCTCAAAGTAGCTCTGCATAATGCACAGGTAGACAAGGTGATACAAGTATCATATTTCAATTTTTGAGACTTTGAATCTTTTTTTAAAAGCACGGTTGCAAATTATAATGCATGGTCCCAGCAAACAGTAATAAAATATATGCACACAAAAATCACACACCTTTAGACTAGAGAATTTTGAACAGCTATGGTTCGCGTGCCATGGGTTCTCAGTAACCAAGCAGAAAATCTCATCAAGTAAAAGAGAGGCTAGCATGTAGGGCCAATCTTAGTGACAAGGAGAAAGCAAATCTTTGGGCTACAGGTAACAAAGGGTTACATCCTGACCAGTTGGCAAATGATGAATGGAGGTGTTTAATGGATGTGATTCAAGCCAGGTTGTCAGGAGCCACCCGCTCCTCCAACATTCCACTCTAGATGACCGACTACATGGTCAGCTTGAGTGATGGGATTGTGTATAACTGGGTGACAGTGTTGTGAGATAGGATATAAGAATTTATGAAAATGACACAAGTCTTTTTACATGACGCAACATTCCATAACCCTTCTCTTGGATGCTATTTATACTCAGATACCCTCACTTTGCCTATCAACCTGATGAGGAATATGATTCTTCTTTGCCCACAATTTTTAGATGGACAAACTTACGAGCTCCCATGCAGGCTAGGAAAAGGGAAGAGCTCACATCAGCCAACAAGAAGAGGAAAGTACCAACAATGCAGTCATCTTCAAAGGATTCACATAGTGCAGAGACACAGGGCGAGGAAGAGGATTGCATTGAGGTCACCTCATCGGCCTCAACCACTCTTCCATTGTTGGGTGATATTTCAATGCAGCAACTGTTTGAGATTTCAGTACCGAGTGATATTCCAGTTCAATCGAGTGTTATTTCAATGTCATGGGGTGAGATTAGCGTGTCATTAAGTGATGCTCCAACATTTCTTCCTGCAAATGAAATCACTCCAACTTCTTCCGGCTGGCACCGAAAAACTCCGCATAGATAAGCAGTTGGTTACAGTTACTGGGAGCCCTCATCAGAATGACGGATTTTCCTCCCTTGAGTCGTACTCAAGAACCACCACACCTCGAGAGTGAGCCAACCATTAACATTCCACTGTCTTACCATTCAGGCGTAGCGAGCAGAAATACAACAGTTAGAGCCAGGTGGCCCTTCGATCAAGCATGGACCTACAACTAGTCCCGCAAGGGTGGAGGGTAACTCTCTAACAGTAGAGGCGTCATCATCACATTCAGGACTTGTTAGTCCACAAGAGATGAATGTACAATTATTTAAACTTGACCAAGGGGATCCGCTTGGGACAGTCTTGAGATATGTGCAAGAGCTCCAACCAATAGGGGAAATAATTATTGAGGACGTGGATATAGCCTAAGGATAGGATTGCATGCATTATCCATTAATTCTCCAAGAGGTCTGAAGGATTGAAAAGTTTGTTATCAAAGACTTGTTAGCTCTCAGATTTGCACCCTTACCGAGTTGTGAAACTGGGCAATCTGGAGAAACATGGGATCTTTCCTAGGTCTATGGGTGGCCTGTGACGGAAAGAACCTCCGGAGAAGGCCGGCTTCCTCTTGGTACTTCACCTAAGCTACCTAGACTAAGACTTTGCAGAGAAAAGGGTAAGAAGGCTTGCATTAAAAGAAACCTACTGTCTAAAGTGATACACCAAACAATCATCAACAAATACACAGAAAATGACACACTACAGAAACAGTAATAATCAGGATCCTCTACACAACCCAACAAATCACAATCTTTGCATAATCACTTTGTGAGGAGGCTTAAATAATAGCAGTCTTGTTTAGGAGACAGATTTTCTCACTACCCAAAACTGATTATTATTACTTACACAGCTCACAACCTGCAAAAATAATGTAATCCTGCCAAAAAGGAATCAACATGCAGTACAACTCTAAGGACAGAACAATATCACATAGGCTTGTACTAACACAGAAAAACACACAATATCAGAAGAACATGGGAAGGTCTAGACTGCTTATTACTATCAAAAGGTGTTACAATGCTGCATATCTTTGAAAATGGGTTACAAGACTCTTCACTTCTGCAAAAGAACTCATAAAATTACAATATGCAAAGCTGTGAACAGCCAGAACCTCCTAAAACTGAACAAGGAAGAGGAATATATACAGCTCTAACAGCTGTAAACAGCTCATGCTCCACTCAAAAAAGAGCAACTTTCACCAACCCCACTAGCTGCAGTCAAAAAGATCAACCTTCACCAACCCCACTAGCTCCATTCCCGTGCATCTCAGAAATAGTAAAAAAAGATCCCCTTAAAATGCTCCAAAAAGGGGTCCCAATGCAGAAATGGTGGACGCATGTCATCCACTATCATGAAAGCACTTAAAAATAGGATAAAATATCATTTAGTGCTCTCTAATGCTTCAAATCTGTGTCATCATCCTCTTGCAGCATCATAATATCTGATATTTGCAAATAAATGACAAAAATACCTTATTTTCTGTATTTATGTAACACTAACTAAGAGGTTTATAATTGCACCACCTTACTAAATGTTTTACAACAACTGTATGCAAAAAATAATGATATTTATGACATATTTTCCTATTTTTTTGGGTATTTTGATTAACTGTCGTCTAGGCAAAATGATATGATTCATATCTGCATCATCTCACAAGGCCGTGTCAACACCGCTTCACAATCTCGAACCATCCTGTTTCCGCATCTCTCGTGTCATACCTATACTTGGTTTGAAGCAATATATTTGTTTTTCTATTAGTAGTCGGTGCCGATGTTGCAAAACAAATTTTCACCACCTTATATCGCCCACCACCGTGCCATTACTCTTTCAAACCACCTTATCACTCCCAACACATTATTGTTCACAACTTACCTTCTATCTCACCTTATATCTCCTAACCAACACCAAGTCCTACATTCATTACTTACCCACTTTGTCACTCCTAGCATGATGACTTAGCAAAATAGACCCTCGTTACAATACATTTTGATTTGGCAAGAAAAGGTATTTACCACCTTATATCTCCTAGCACAAAATACATTTTACTCATAATTGACCCATGATCACCACCTTATAACTCCCAACATGGATCTTGTTCTTGTGCATACTTCATTCACCTTGTATGTCCTACCAACTTGCCCTAGCAAAACATGATACCTCAACCTTATATTTCTCCTAAATACATTTTGACTTGGTTTCAAAACAACATACAAAGAAATAAAAGGCATAAATATGCCACGAGCCCCTTTACATTTTCACTATGTTCGAATATATGAAGTTGCTTCCTCATGGGCCATACCACAGAATGTAATGATTTTAATCGAAATTAAAACCTAAACATGAAGTTAAGTTTCTTCGACCCATTCAAGAAGAAAAACAAAAACCTAAAACTCATTTTATTTGCATCTCTTCCGTCGACCTCTTCCTGCCGCCGCCATGAGGGTTTGAGGGCAAAAAAATGTCTCATTTCTGCCGATTTTGAGAGCTTTCTGGGTTGATTTCTCTGAGATTTGGAAGAGTTTGGTCGATGTCTGAAGGTAAGTGGCAATTTTTTGATGTTTTTAACTCTATTTTGGGTAGATTTCTGTGGCTGTTTGGCTGTTTTTTATTGCGAACTGATCATTTTCTTCGCTGTTCCTTCTTTGGCCGACTCTTGTATGGCATTTTGGAGGCTTTGAAATCATTGTTGGAAACTGATGAGGAGAAAAAAATGTTTTTTTTGAATGGTGAAAGGCGAAAAATATAGAGGTAATCCGCCATTTTCTGAGTTTTCATCATTTTCTGAGTTTACTAGCATTTCCACTGCGATTCTGAAGGCATTCCTGAGATTTTTTCCTTTACACCTGCATCAGTTTTTGCTGTTCGAACTTGAGCTTATGACAAAAGATGAACATAAAAGGCATCGATGATCATTTTGCTTTGAAATGAACCAAAAGACCTTCAGTTTTTTCTGTCACTTTCATTCTAAAATGCATTGAAACTTCCAGTTTGCCCTGTTTGCTTGTTCGAAAAGAGTTCAAAACTCCAATTCGCAGATGTTCGCGAATTCTATGGCATTTACACATGACAAATTATGCATTTTTGTTGGCTGCATTTCTGAGTGGTAATGCTTGTTGTTTGAGTTGAAACTCTAGATTCTCTTGTTTGCTGTTCAAACTTGCTGTAGAAAAATGCATTTTGCTTCAGAAACCGCTGCCAGAAGGCACGATTTTGGGCATTTTTTATCATGAATTCTTGAAATAAGAACACTTCATCATTTTCCTTTTATATCTGCATTCCTCTGAAACTCAATTTGCTGCTTTTTAGAGTTTTCTGATGGACCTTGATGCTAGTCTGAAAGAGGCAACTCGTAAAAGCATGCTTCTGTTCTGATATTGGCATATGCCTACGTATAGCAAGGACTCCTTGGAGTGAGTGGTTTCATAATCAAGTCCATAAGAGTCTAAAATGGAAGAGAGCCAATCTATATTGTTCAACATTCCAAGGTTCAGTGCCTCAGAGAAAAGATCAATACCTGTATCTAGATTCATATGCACAACAAATACTCTTGACTCCATCAAAGCTAACTCCACCAATGCACTTCCAATTTCACTCTTACTGACTCCGGGAAGAAATGGTATTTTGTTAACAATTTCAGCCCTTACATCTTCTAGCGCATCATTCAAAGCAGCTAATCCGTTTTTCCCATAATCATCATCAGTATATGCAACAACAATGTCTTTCCAGCCATACAAGCCAATCACATCTGCAATTGCCATCATTCCATACATATCACTGTGTGTCGTGCATAGAAAATAAGGATACTGATATGATGAGAGAGTTGGGTAATTGATACATGAAGTTCACTGGCTACACGTGAAACAATATGAGCAAGAACAGAAGATTGCGGCCTTATTATCGCACCATTGTCTGCTTTTATCAACTCCAAAGCTGATACTCTCTATTTCTCAGCTGTCTCTAAATCATTGACTGTCTCTTATTACATTTCATAGACCCTGTTGTTCTAAAAGAGTGATAGGATGTCAAATATCATCTGACTGCAGTCATGTGACTGCTGTCCATGATGTTCTTAACTATAAATGCTGTTTTTTTTTAAATCATGATTGCTTTCTTTTTTGCTGCTGTGCTGAAGGATACACTACTGTTCTTTTGATGACTCTTACTGCACCTTTCTTTTGATATTCAGCCGTTTCCTATGATCTTTGCTGGCGTGTTGTACCTTGTTGTCCTATTTTGTTAACTGCTGGATGTCCTAAAGTACTTGGACTTTCCTGATTTGTTGCTGTCCTACCATGTTTGACAACTCTTGACAGCTGTATTTGATTGCTTCTGAAATGTTCTGTCAAGGTTTATGAGCTGGGCTCAACCCTTGCGGGAGCCACATTTCCTCCACTCATAACATAACTGATTAATCAAACAGAAACGTACTTATATCTGTATCTGCACATGAAGCAAACTTGTTAGACAATAAATGCATGCTTGCAGTCGATCTTCTTTGTCTTCTCAAAAGTTGTTGTGACGCTAACTGGTTATTGTATCTGAAAACACAAATTATACGTTTATAGATGATATCATATGATGTATGATGCCTCGCCATTGCTCTAACATCGGTTTTCAAACTTTTATGCAGACGGGATAGCAAGGAGACAGCGACTGAATGCAGGACAGACGCAACAACAGCATGAAGGCTCGTCATTCAGGGAATGATAAGTCACCCTATCTCATATGTATATTCAGTTTTTAAGTTTATGTATAAATGTATAGTTTGTCTTTTCTTTTGTATTGAACCAGTTAGTCTCACGGCTTGTGTGAGAACTTATACACTTATTTTTTTCAATACATATTGCTGATTGTTTAAACGATTTGTACAATCTCTTGAGTTTTTCTGAAAACATCTGAATGCAACAATACAATTTCATCTTGATTTGTATCAAACGTGCATGGTTTAACACAACAGAAGTATATGTACATTTTTCTCTTTTAAAACTAGAAAAGCTCTACCTGATTGAGCTAGTAGTGAAATCTAGGTAACAAGACTATCACACAGAATTCACATGCATTTTCATGTCTAAAAGGTGGTACATTCACACCGAAAATGAGAGCTTTCTACCAACCGGCTAGGATTGTCCCTTCCTTTGGAGGTGGGGATGGTCATGTACCGGCTACATTATACACCATTGAGGAGCAATTTAAGGAACTATTTTATGTACGCGAGGTTGAGCTCGAAAAAAGTGTCACTGCAACGGCCAAGATTCAAGAAGCTTCTCAAATGTTTAAAAAACTCAGAGAGGCTATGGATGAACAAACTGTTCAGTATCAACAACAACTAGCTCAGTAAACTGAATTGACTGAATTAGAGAAGGCTAACATGGTAGCGAGGGAGTATGTGAAGATAGGACTAAGGAGCTGGTAACAAAAGAGAAGGAAATAAATGACCTCCTGCATGCTCATGACAAGACCAAAAAGGAAATGGATGACCTCATTAGTACTCATGCAAAAAACAAACAAGAATTAGATGACCCCTTTAGTGCCCATAAGAAGACTAAGCAGCAACTTGAGGATGTTGTACACATAGTCAGGGTGACTTGGGAGAGATCTCACAGCAACTCATCACCTCAGGCAACATATACAAGAGGTTTACCGGCTACGACAATTGGTTTCCCAATAGCACACATCTACTCCTCAATATATACACCACCAGGGACGTTCCCTCCCCCTACCTCTCAATAGAGTTTTATTTTGGGTTTTTGTTAGTCCTAGTCGGGGGGGGGGGGGGGTGATATAAGCGTGAAATATAGCTTAGTCATAATTAGTTACTTTTGGTTTGGTCAATGAGGTTAGTTATCCTCTCAACGGTTGTAAGTAGTTAGTGACTATTGGCAATTTAAAGCAATTGTCGGCCACCTTTATATGTTAGTCATGTTGTATTCGGGACAACATTATTGATGCAAGACATTCATGTACACATTTGTAAATGCATTATCCTAGAATTATAATGATATCATCCTCCTATGAATATTTCATGGGAATTTGTTATGAAGCTTTCATGTTTTCTGTATAAGTTATCCTGTTTACTCTATGCGATTCAATCATAGTCAATTAAGTAGTAAACAAAACACATGAGAGGTTGGTTGGCAAACACATGGGACCAAATGCCATCGCAACGAAAGGTCTCTTGGACGGACTCTGGTGGTCGATGGTGAATACAAATGCCTGAGAATGGGTGGTAGGATGTTACACTTGCCAAAGGGTAGGAAAGCCATTGATGAGTGACTACATGCCACTCTCAGCTTCACAGCACTAAAAATTATGGACTAGACTTCATCAACCCGTTGAAAGTCAACCAATTACATCAGTGTTGATACATAGTGGTTGCAACAAAATACTTGAAGTGGGCAGAGGCTCAAGCATGCGAAGATAATACTATGTTGAATACTGTCAGGTTCATTTATGAACAAATAGTCACCAAGTATGGCATTCCTATCAGTTAACCAGCGATCAAGGAGGGCACTTCATCAACCATCTGATTCACTTGATGATGAGCGAATTTATAATATTTCATACACTGTCAAGTCCATATTTCCCAAGAGCTAATGCACAAGCAAAATCAACAAACAAGGTACTGATTTGTTAGGAAAATGTATCTCAACTTAGTATAATAGCTCGTTGGAAAGGCAATTAAAAGTTTTCAACCATGGACACTTCAAAAAAAGGACCTCACACATTAAAAAATATTATTATTTCATAAAGTGTTTTTTGGAGCAAAAACGAGTAGCTTAAAAGTGAATTTAAAAAATAATTTCTAGAAATTTTGATAGAAAAAATATAAAAAGGAGGTTGTGAGAGCTCATTTACATATGTGGATTATTTTTATTTCCTCTTGTGAAATAGCTTATGGTTCTGTGGGATTGAACTTGGTTCATCTCAACCTTCTTGAGGACGAAAGCCCTCTTGGAGAAGATCCTCCCTCGTTAATATTATATGACTCATTTAAAGTTATAGTTTGTGTAGGAAAGGTTGCTAGTATATTTATTTAGAATCTACGCTTCTGCTAAATGCTGAAGATTTGGAACAATTTCATAAAAAGATTCCCTGAGCTGAATGTCGCCAATTGAAAGATTTGTTGGTAAATTATTTATTTTCATGCCTCAGCTGAAACAAATATAAAGGAGAGTTATACTAAATATTATATTTGTGGGTGAAGATCGATGAATATTTTGATGAGTGTGTTGAAGTATATTGATTCTTGCGGGGTTGGAGCGGATGCCATAGAGAAATCATTTATTTAATATTTGTTTGAAGTGTTGGGGCAAATCACACTCTTTCTATGAGACACGCTTTGGTGGAAGAATTCTAGCAATGCCTTTGTAGAGCCTTTGATGTTGTTTGGGTGTAAACATCGTTTATGTGAGGCTGACGTGGGGTTTAAAGGAGGTTTGTGAGCAAAACGTTAAATTGCTAGAGGAATAAGCGTTAAACACAACACATAGGAGGGAATACTAAGTGGGACATGGTAATGTGCAATCCAAGCGCTTCTAGTTTGATGTAATATTGGAATCACAACCCCAAGGTGATCCTATTAAAAGTACTCACTAGCAGTTTTTAGTGTTAGCGGGTAGATTTTTGAACATATACAGCTACAACACTCATTGGGACATGCTTCAGCAGTGCCTATTTGTTTGACAACATTGTATCATTGTGGGTCTACATCATTTCATATTATATCACATATGTTGTAATTCTAAGTTTGTAACAGCAAGCATAGCAATTGAAGATCAATATATAATGTTGGAGTTTGAGGCCAAATTGTTATTAAGTGTTTATGCAGGCAAGTGTTTGTTGAAATGTTCATGATATTTATATGCATTGTGTGTGTTAAGCACACTTATACTCATAGGGGGGCATGAATCAGTATAAGTTAATATTTTACTTATTAAAACTTAATATCCATAATAACACAATTCACACAAGATAACACAATTAAGAGACAAGATTTACTGGAAACCCCTTCTGGGAATAAAACAACAAAATAAAATTCTTTTACAAACTTTGTAAGCACAAACCTACTGGAGACACCAATCTCCACTGGTAGGCAATTTGTAGCCACCAACCTACTGGAGACAACAATCCCCACTGCTAACCACCAACTTAGCAAGAGACACCAATCTCTTCTTTTAGGAGGCACCAACCTCCAATGAAATAAGGTTCCACCTTCTAAATGTTGCTCTTTCAACAGATGGCGGTCATTTCGATCTTCATAAAAATCTTCTTATTCACTCCATAATTGCATTACTCTATAATTGCCTTCTTATTCATTCAATTGATTATCTCTTCCACATATATATTCTTCATGTAATTTTCTCATTTACTCATACATGCTCCGTAATAGATATTAAATATATATATTTTATTTCTTCATTTTCTCCACACACTTGCTTTTATTAAATGATCTTCATATATATTGTATTCACTCCATTTTATTTTCATTGAATATTCTGCTCCACACTTATATTTCCTTGGATAATCTCCTTATATATGTTATGTCTTCATTTCTCAACTTGACTCCATTCACTTTGAATGATTTGCCTTTTATATTTTATTCATTCCATGCTTTATTCGATGTCATTGAATGTTCTAGTTTTTATATATCTTGTTTCATTTCTTTTAATTGGCATGACTCTTCATGATGTCCATTGACCCTTCTTAACAACTTAACCTTTATTCAGTAATCATTTTGCTTCCTTAACCTTAATCAACTTCCTTCTCACTTCGACTTCTTTAGTTGCAAGTCCGACTATTGTTGGTGTGTGTGGTTTACACAAATAAAAAGAGTGTGAACCAAAACAATGTGACAGACGTCGTTAGATCTTACTAAGTTCTATTATATTTGATGCAGTCTGCACAATTAATAATTCGTTCTTGTTATCTCAACATTCAAAGGTCGCCCGCTGACCTCTATATTGTTTAATGACAATGCAACTTTGGCTTCTTCCGGCTTTGGGTATTCCACGTATAGCAATTGCTTCGAATCAACCATTTTCTTTCTCATCATTCATTAAAGAGAGTTATGAGATCCTGCCAATCTACGAAGGCATTTCATTGATCAAGAAGTCTGCCTCATCAACCCATGGCTTTGTTCGAATATCTTGCTAAATCAAATCAATGGCAACACGGTTATCTCCTCCACGAGGAATGATAATATCTACATAATTCTTTGATGGCAATATAAATTTGTCATATGCTAGCTTCACAAATTTGGAATAATGCTCATGAACTGATCCTACATCTCAGTCTCTCTCAACTATATCATGCCTTATTCTCCTTGCAAGTTGTGTATCAACATCTCTGTCAACAAAATCTTCATGTTCATTAACTCACGAAACTATGGATCATGTAAAACAAATAATCCCTCTAATATGATAACATCAGATGGATTCATCTTTCGGGTACGCACACATCCGAAATATCATCATTGCCTGATCATACAACTTTTGAAAGTAGTCACTACTATAGATTATCTCGAAAGGCCTCCATTCCATCCAATGTTCAATGTCTTGAATATAATCAATGTATTCTTGTTTCTCAGCTTTAGGATTTGAATCATCATATCACATGCCACCCATTAAATCATCGTGATATTAATTTACCTTTGACATCAATGACAATATTTCCAACAATCTACCTCTTTGTCATTGATGACAACCTTCCAAAGAAATAATTTGTTAATTACTGCAAGAACATAATTATCTCCCTTGTAATTCTCCCATTTTCTATAATTCTCCACCTATGACAACAATGGCAAAGCAATGCTCATTACCTTCATAAAGAACATTCAACTATCTCTAAGTTGTCTTCTCCACAGATCTGAAACATAATGCAATGATTAGGTCCCCTTGAATTGGTGCTTCTCCTTAATTTTGTGCATGAAATGTAGTTTGCACAAGCATAGATTTCTCATTCTTCTGATTATCTTGCTCTTTCTTTCTTTTCCAAACTTTTGTCGATTCTCCTTTATGTTTAGCAAGGGCATCCACCTTCTCGTTTTGTCTAGGAGGTTCCACAAAACTACTTCTACAAAAGTGTGCTATATAACCATAGTTATTGCATGTATAACATATAATACCATTCTTATTGCAATCTAAATTGTAGTTTCTACTTGAAGACCCATAAGATGTTTTGTTTTTGTTTTGTACATAATTATATCTGGGATGTGCCTTACAATATGTTGCTTTATGACTAAAATGATTGCAAAAAAAGCAATAACCAAATAACTAATTTGTGAACCAGCTCATGTGAGAGTGCCTTGGAGGTAAAGACATTCTGAATTTATCCTTGTCTTTGCGAGGAATGTTGGTTTTCTGCGATATATCATTTTCTTTCTCCTTTTTGCTTTTATTATTGATGGACCTCTTACGTGCATTTCAATAGCCTTTAGGATTTTCTTCATTTATCTTCTTTCGTGGCTCTGTAGCCTTAGAATTTGGATCTTCTTTAGTAGTTATTTGATTTTCTTTGTAGCCAAGACTTGTTTTAATGAATGGTGACCTTTGTCAATTGATAATATCATTTAGGATTTCAGTGCTCTTCTCAAATTTTAAGCTTCTATTCAACTGAGTAGTTGTTTTCTACAATTCATTAAGGAATCAATTTTAGATTCTAACTTCTCACAGTTTTCTTCCTTAATCTTTAGCCGAATTCTCACCTCTTCTATCCTTATTACCTCTTCTAGTTGGATCTTTAGGTCAATGATAATCTCAACCGATTCCTCAACGCTTCGTGACATTTTTGCTCTTGAATCACTCCTCTTCTTCATATTTTTGAAGCTATAATTTTTGTTTCAAATTTCTTTTCTTAAGCTTCTTGATCTCGCTTAAGGCACAAATAAGTTCCTCAAGATCTACTTCTTCAATTTAAACATTTTCTTCCTCTTCTAAATCCATCTTTTCTTCTCTTACAAGGTTCTCTTCATCTTCCATGTCATCACTCCTTCGTTATATTGCCATGAAGAGAGTTTCTTCTCTATCACTACCAAAGATACTTTCATTGCTCTCCTCATATGAGCTACTATCCTCTTTAGAATATAGGTTTTTCTTGCGCTTATGGAAGTTTTTCTTCTTTCCTTACTTGTAGCTATTCTTATGTTGATGATATTTGCTTCCTTTCTTTATGTTATGATCTCCTTCATCCTCACTACTATCATTTTCTGCAAGTGGACACTTAGCAGCAAATTGTCCTACTTATCCACAATTAAAACATTTGAAAGGTAGTTTACCTTTGTATTTGCCAAATCTTTTCTTAAGCTTCCTAACAAAATGTGCTTATGTTGCATTTGATTCATTACTGGTGCTATAGCTTGATTAGAGTTCTCCATTCCTCATTATCTTTGAAGCTTTCAAGGTTGCTTCTCGTTTTGATGGCTTCTCATTTTGAGTCCTTGTTTCATACGCCGTAAGGATTCCATGCAACTCATCCATAGTTAATTTATCTAGATCCTCCATTTCTTCAATAGCTGAAATTTTTGCATCAAATCTTAAGGGGAGAGATCTTAGCACTTTTTGCACAAGCATTGATTCTTCAACCTTTCCACCAAGCCCTCGAACGGTATTGACAATTTCATCCACACGAAGGAGTTAGGCTACAATGATTTCGTCATCTTTCCTTTTCAAACTCTCGAATTGTCATCTCCTTCACTTTGAAGCTTGGATTTCTTCACTTTGTCATTTCCTTCATAGATGTGTTGAAGTCTGTCTCAAATATCTTTTGTGGAGTTACAATGCATTACATTGAAAAGCTCTTATTCAGGGAGACCAAACAAGATAGCATTCATGGCTTTTGCATTGTTTTCACTAACCTTCTTTCCAACCTGATCCGTCGATGGAAATGTTGGAGCTTTATAGCCATTCATTACCGATTGCCAAATATCAAAACCAAGAGCCATTAGATAAGTTTGCATTCTTATGCTCCAGAATGCATAGTTTGTTCCATCAAATAACGGAGCTCTATTTGAGGAGAAACTTTCTTGACAAGACATTTGTGCTCTTGAGATCTAACTTCTAGCGGATTGACTATATATGAAGGAATCTGCTTTGATACCAATTGTTAAACACACTTATACTGAGATGAGGGTGGGTGGGGGATGAATCAATATAAGTTAATCTTTTACTTACTAAAACTTAATATCCATAGTAACATCATTCACACAAGCTAACACAATTAAGAGACACAGGATTAAGTGGAAACCCCTTCTGGGAATAAAACCACAAAATAAAATTCTTTTACAAACTTTGCAGGTGCCAACCTACTGGAGACACCTATTTGGATTAGGTGTTTCATACACCTTGCAAGTCCTAATATTTGATTTAATTGTATTTACTATGCATTCACATATTTTGGGCATCCTACTTGGAGTGGCACTATGTGTCACTTGTAGCTTGTATTTTGGCAATTTGTTGTTTATCACTTAGTGTCATTGAATTTGCTAAATGCAACTATGAAAACATGTAAGGTGTGTAAGAGTTGCTAAAATGAAAAGAGCTTGAAAAAGGAATTTACCATTGGAAACTTGACAAGCACGATTTTAGGAGATTGTGAAAGTATGATTTTAGAAGCCAAAAATGGAGTCTCATATTTCAAGAGTCAGTTGTGATTTGAATAACTTTCTATATTATCGTGGATTTGATTCTCCATGACTAGGTGTTATAAATCATGGTTATGAGTTTCAATTTTGGTGGTTTCTTGTATTGGAACTCCTAAAAATTGAATGCTTGAAGAGTCATTTAGAAGGAGAGGAGAGTATTTTTATGGAAGGTTATGTTATCAATTTTCTTCCAAAGAAGCAAGATGTAAATCTCCATGTTAAGGCTTTGAGCTTGCAAGTGTATTGTAACATTGTTGTTGCAAATTAATACATTGGTTCGATGGTTTGGAGCGTGGGGTTTTTTACCCGTAAGGGTTTGCCCCACGTATATTGGTGTTTCTTCTCTTCTGTCTATTTTCTTCTTCTTTCATGTTCTTTAAGTGTTAATTTCAATGTCGTTATGCTGCTAAAATTTTGTTAGATCTATAAGCTATATTATCTTTCCTCTAAGGGTTAATGTGATGGGAAATCAACTGTTTGTTTCCGCTTTAAGGGCATAGTATTATGTACTTGCATCAAGTTATTGAATATCTATTTAAGTAAAATATAGGATGTTGAAAGGTGCATGTTGGGTTCTCCTTTCCCTTCAATACCAATCTCCACTGGTAAGCAATTTGTAGGCACCAACCTACTGCAAACATCAATTGCCATAGCTAAGCACTAACAATGCAAGAGACAACAATCTATTCTTTTAGGAGGCACCGACCTCCAACAAAACAAGGTTCCACCTTCTGAATGTTGCACTTTCAAAGGATGATGGTCATTTTGATCTTCATAAAAATCTTCTTTTTCGCTCCTTAATTGCCTTCTCTTACTCGGTCTATAATTGTCGTCTTCTTATTCACTCTATTATTCATTCTATTGCTTGTCTCTTCCACATATATATTCTTCATGCAATTTTCACATTTACTCATACATGCTACATAATAGATATTCAATATATATATCTTATTTCTTCATTTTCTCAACACTTGTTTTATTAAATGATCTTCATATGTATCGTATTCACTCCATTTTATTTTGTCATTGAATATTTTACTCCACACTTATATCTCCTTGGATGATCTCCTTATTCATTTCCCCACTTGACTCATTTCACTTTGAACGATCTACCTTTCATATTTTATCCATTCCATGCTTCATTCAATGTTGTTGAATGTTCTACTTTTTATGTATCTTATTTAATTTCTTTTAATTGCCATGACTCTTCATGATGTCCATTGACCCTTCTTAACAACTTAAACTGTGTTCAGTAATCATTTTGCTTCCTTAACCTTAATTGACTTCTTCCCACTTCAACTTCTTCAATTGCAGGTCTGGGTGTTGTTCATGTGCATGGTTTCCACATATAAAAAGACTGTGAACCAGAGAACGTGACAGATGTCATTAGATCTTACCTAGTTATCTTTGATGCAATCTACACAGTTAATGATTCGTTCTTGCCATCTCAACATTCAAAGGCTACCCATCGACCTCTATATTGTTTAATGACAATGCAACATTGGCTACTTCCGGCTTTGGATATTCCACGTATAGCAATTGCTTCGAATCAACCATTTTGTTTTTCATCATTCATCAAAGATAGTTCTCAGATCGTGTCAATCTGCAAAGGCATTTCATTCATCAGGAATTTTGCCTCATCGACCCGATGGCTTTGTTCAAATATGTTGCACTATCTAACCAATGGCAACATGGTTATCTCCATGAGGAATGATAATATTTGCATACTTCTTTGATGGCAATATAAATTCCTCATATGCTAGCTCCACAAATTTGGAATAATGCTAAAGGACTGATCGTACATCTCGATCTCTCTCAACTGTATCATGCCTTATTCTCCTTGCAAGTCGTGTATCAACATCTGTGTCAACAAAAATCTTCATGTTCATTAACTAATGAACTTGTGGATCATGGAAAACCAATAATCCCTCTAATATGATAACACCAGATGGATTCATCTTTCGGGTAGGCACACATCTCTGAAATATCAACATCATTGCCTGATCATATAACTTTTGAAAGTAGTCACTACTGTAGGTTATCTTGAAAGGTCTCCATCCCATCTAATGTTCAATGTCTTGAATATGATCAATGTATTCTTCTTTCTTAGCTTTAGGATTTGTATCATCATATCACATGCCACCCATTAAATCATCGTGATATTAATTTCCCTTTGACATCAATGAAATTATTTTCAATAGTGGGTTTACTATTTGAACAAATATTGTCTCAAATTGCATTTGAATGGTCCCATACCAAAATACATTGAAAACATTCAAATACAAAGTGTTTGACGAAATGCTTGCCCACTAGAAGTCCGAAATATTTGTGCATTACGGAAAAATTTTGCTTTTAAAATTGCGGTTGGTCATTACAGAAAATGATTGGGAAAAATAACACTTGGAAAAATAAATGGAAAATTTGGTAGTGGAAAAAGGGAAAAATAAAAATAATGGAAAAAGAAAAAGAAAAGAAAATGAGAGAAGAACAGGGAAAAACTCAAATAAAAATTAAAAGGAGAGTTTATACAGAAGTCGTACAACCCATTCTAGTCGTACAACCTCCCGATTGTTATTTCCTAAACCTTGCTGGTGTACTAAACCTCGTCGTACAACTTGTGGTATTCCATCCCTGTTGTACGCTATTCCTCTCCCACCTTACGCTATTCCTCTTCCACAGTACACCCTATTCTTTCAAAATACGGCCTGTAAGTCCTTTCTCAGTCGTATACCTCATTCTACTCCACCTTGGTTGTACGTTCCAAGATAGCTTTTACACTGTACAATCTACTCCCAAAATCTCCACCATACAGTTTCCTTCGTCCCCTATCTATAGTCTATAACTTCTGATATATTCGTCGTAAGTTTGGCCCTTGATGTACAGTCTACAACTGATGAGATCTTGGTCATATCTTTCACCAATTGCTCCATTGCCACCGTACGATTTTGTCCTATATCTTCCGTACAGTCTCCAATTCTCCAACACCATACGTTGCAATCTTTCAACCATTGTACGTCCAATGTACGTGTTGCACAAAACAATGTATGCTCTCCCATTGTCATACATTTCTAGGTTATGACTAATTGTCTCTCATCGTACGACTGGCCTCAAAGATTAATAAATTCTAGGTGAGATCACCCCCTGGTTGCCTTGGGAATCTCTTTCACCCAGCCCTTGGTCGTACCAGTTGACATTATAGAAGTCAGAGCTATATTTGCTCAATAGTTGGATTTTCTCTATCACCATTGTACACTAGAGGTTCTCAATTCAAAAGTACGACAGTCGAGATACAATTACAGTAACTACATCGGGCGGACAATAAATCGGTGAGTTCAATCGAAAATTAATCCGAGAGTGTGCAATGCAATGACTATTTACAGTAATGATAGCAAGCAAGGAAATATGACGAATCTCTAGGGAAATACAGGGCAAAAATTTTGACGGAAGAGAAAAAGAAGAAATCTCAGACCCCGACACGGGAAAAAAACATTGCCATTAAAAATATCCTCGAATCTAAGGCTACTTGATGTCATTAAAAATATTTTTCCTTTCAAAACAAAATTCCCATATATTGAAATAAAACAATTGTACAAAAAAATTGAAAAATACCGTTTTCAAACCCTAGATTATGTGGTGTAAAAGCCTTGTTCATACTACAGCAGAACTGCTTCAAACCCTAGCTGTTGATTTTTTTAGCTAGCTATTACTGCTGGTTTCAGGCCCTAGCAACCAAAAATCTACATGAAGATGCCCTAGCCGCAGGCTTAAAAATCAAAAAAAAAAAAGTTGATTTTCCTCTGAAATTTCTGGCATCATTTTACACCCTTGAAAAAAAATTTCGCAAATGTCGCAATTTCCTTCAAACACAGCACCATTTCTTACTAGCGCTGCGATTTTCCTATCTAGTGATTTTCACCATTTCTAGTTGCAATTTTACAACAACCAACGATGCTGTGATTTTACAACAGATTTGGGGGGGGGAACAAAATTGCATTTTATAGTCATGTCCTAAGTATTAGTCACCTAATCTCCAATATCCCCATTTCATTAATCCCAAGGATTAAAAGCAAGGTGATCCAGCAACTTGCACTAAGAGCTAAACCAACTGCTGAAGCCCTAAGTCATGTCACAGTTTGCAGATGAATTGCAGAAGTTGATTTGCTCAGTGCTTATGCTTGCATTGAGGTTATCACCAGATATTTGAACTAAAATCGGTTAGCAAACAGCATAACGTTTCTCTTAACAAATTGTGACAGAATGATAACTACAATATTAATTTAGAGTTCTTCCTAAGGTTGGCTTCTGCTATTTGTTTACTGCAGCCCTGTATTAGAGCTATTATATTTTGATCTCCCTATAATAGGATAGGTGCTTAGCAGATTATTGCCTCCTAAGCCTTCATTCCAGCTCACTAGCACATCAGGACTCAAACCATTTGCATAATGCAAATTTCACATATTCCAATAACATTGGATACTTACTTTTCTCTAAAATTGTGACTTGTGACTTGCTTTCTTAAAGTAAAAATTGGTTTCCCTCATCAAAACAAGCAATAACTAATAAAAATAAAAATACAATTCTAAGAAATTAAATAAATTACTAAAATTACTACCACTTTTGCCATGAATCTTACTCCCTGTAACAGATATAATAGTCAGGACTCAGAACTTTCAAATACTGGAATGACTTCACAGCAAACATTATTAAATATATCAGTTTCAAAATGCTATACAAAAAGCTAGAAAACGATCCTAAAAAATGACCTAATTTTTTTCTACAATGTATTGATATGCTATAAGTATATATAGGTGATAAAGCTTAATTAATAAAACTTAAGATAAAACTCCATCTTGTGCATTACCGAACACCAAGAAATCAAAAAAAGGAAACTCAAATGACCACATGGAAAATCCTTATATCATCAGTTCCACACGGAATGTAGATGCATATTTCAGACACTCAAACATAAGTAACATAGAAAATTGGCTAAAAGCACAAAAAATATGTATGATTTAGAATCCATGAGATCAAAGAGACTTGTCACTGAATATTACCTGTAGTCAACAAGTCTTACCAATAATAACATCTCCATAAATAATGTCAGTGGTTGTTCTGAGATTCAGAGCAGCAATATATATTCTTCCATCTGTGCATCCAGCATAAAATGCATATTCACCAGGATCTAGTATGGCAACATTAACTGCTGCTGGAAACCATTTTCTAAGAAGAATTCCCAAAGTCAAGCTCCAGGTCTGTCCTCAGTAGTTCATAAGCCTCAGAAATAATACAAATTACATAAAAAAAGCATCACCTTCTTAATTGCCGTCAACTATTTTTCTTCCATAAACGTCAAACAGAAAGAGCGTGCCAACAAGTGACAACTATAATCTAAATACATCAATTAGTTAGTGAACAAAAATCTTAAAAAGCTCAACGTCCATGAACAGGAGATTTTTTTAATATATCTATGCATGTTGTGTACATTTTTTTCAAGATTACATCGCACTAATTAAAATCGCTGCTAAGAGGGAAACTAAGGAATCTACAATGTAAATTCATTTCTATACAAAACCGTTTTGCCAAGATAAACAAGACCATAACAATAAGAGACTATACAATACTAAATTACTTAACCTGTGAAATTAGCAATGTTTGCTGGAAATCACAAGAACTGGGATATAATGAAATCAAAGTTTTATGCACAGAAACTGAATCCCATCATAAGGTAAAACAACAATACACAAATACAAGCAATGAAAATAGCCAATTAAAAATCAGTTTTTAAATTCATACATTTTTAACAATAAAGTTTTCAATACTAATGTCCCATGAAAGCAATCATCCATTTCCATACATTAAGAGTTACACAAATCCAAACTGTCAATCTGCCAACTTAAAAAAAAGTAATAGTTAGATGCAAAATCACCCAACTGCTCTTCCCACTATAAACAAATCATGTAGAATAACTACACGATTAGTGTGACTAGCATTTAGTATTGTGAACTAACTATTATTAATTATTTAGAAGCTAATATTTCTCAGTGGATCATCACTCAATGGTACCTGTTGTGACCAAATCACAGATCACCCCATCGCAACTAGGGACCCCCCTCTTTTGAGCTCCTTGTGCTTTGCATTAAGGTTTTAGAGCTATTTCATGAGGCAGTCAGTGGTGTTTGAGTTCTGTAGTCCCTTGATGACCTGATCCTACCGTTTGAGAACCTAATAATGACTAAGTCTAGTATCCTGATCCTGAAGATCCTGAAAATTAGCTAAGTTTGAAATCTGGTGGATCCTCAAAAATCTAGAATCTGCATGTTAAATCCGGTGGATCCAAGACCTATCTCAAACATCCGGAAAGGTATATTGAAAAATATTTAATATACATTTACCTAAGGGACTTCCATTTCTAGGCGCATTTCTCCACTTGCAGTGACTCCAAATGGCACCTACAACTCAGGGCGCCTCCCATCATTCCAACCAACCTCAAAATTGTGCCTTGGCATGAGATAAACATAGGAGCAAACGAAGGATGGCGCCTTCTTTGAAAAGTTGTTAGAAGACCTCAGGAAGTGAAAATTTGACAAGGAAAATGCATTATGAGTTTAGGCACCTTTCATGCTACAAAATCACTTCATTCTAGCGCCTTGGGTGTGAGAGCATTAAACCTTGAAATATGGCGCCTAAAGGCAGAGACCTCAATGAGCGCCCAGTGTTAGAAGTTTTCTAGTAAACTAAAACCTTGCATGAAGAGTGAAGGCGCCTATTGACATCACTACCAACTTTGAGCGCCTAAGTGTATGAAGGGTTAAAAGAGTCATCTTGAGTTTCTCAATAGAGTAAATGCATGCAATTGATCATCATTATTGAAGGCGCCATTTTATATACCCAAAATCATCAAGTATCTGTGCCTAGATTGAGATAATAGTCAAGTTTCCATCAAGTATTAGCACCTTATGTAGAGGACCTCCAAAATGGCCAAAGTGTGTTGAAGGACTCAAGGCGCACTTCTTCACTTTTTCAAACCCAAAAGGGCGCCTAAGACAAAATACCCTTGGTTTTTTTCATCATCGTGAGCGCCTTGGGAAAGTGGTAAGTAGGTCATCATCAAGTGAAGATCAACTTGGGTCTAGAGGGTTTGAATCATCATCAAAATGGCACCAAAGGGAATTAGGAAGTGGGTTAAGAGTTTGGGGGGCGCCCTTGGCCTTTGATATCAACATGTATTGGTGCCCTATGTAACTAGACAATGGCACCTTGAAGTAGGATACCCATTTTGGCGCCTAGATGAGAAATATATTTAGAACAGAAGATGGTGAGTATGGAAGCTTAAAGAAACATGGGCGCATTGTATGCTCAGATCCATCCCAAAAGAGCGCCCAAGGGTAAAAGTCAAAATGACATCATGATAGCGCCTTGAGAAGGACAAATTCCAAGTCTCATCTTAGATGAGCGCCTTTAAACGTTCTAAGGTTTGATAAAGGATTCATTCAAATGCCCAAGGGTAAACAAAGTTGGAGAGGGCGGTCTTTATCACTCAAACCATCTTAAATGGGCACCCAAGAATGGAAACTCATCTATGTTGGCACTCTGTCATCTTCCACCGCTTGAACTTGATTGGAACATAAAAGGCTAAATCAAATTGGTGTTAGGCGCTCATACATGTGTGAATCATCATCAAGAGAGCGCCTTGGGGACTTGATCATCAAAGTTTGAGAGCCTTGTAAGGTAATCACTAAAGTTTGAACCAAGTAAAATGTGGGAGGTTGATCATAAGGTAAAGTTGCGAACATAATTAACAAGGAATGGCCTTGAATCTCCTAAGGCGCATTTTCCAAATCATTACCATCACAAAGAGCGCCTTAGGAGAGATGATAGTTGTTAAGGATGATTATTATAAGTTTGAGATGTAACATTCAATGTGAAACCTGCCGCTTTGTGGTATCCAAACAAAATGAGAAGTCTTTATGATGATCTTGGCGCCCATATGCACTTAAAACACCATTCTTAACGACTAGAGGGAAGAAGGATAGTTTGTGGCGCCTTTCATAGAGATTCTCACTTATTTTGGCGCTCTAGATTT
This sequence comes from Cunninghamia lanceolata, assembly GCA_027924645.1. NCBI lineage: Eukaryota > Viridiplantae > Streptophyta > Pinopsida > Cupressales > Cupressaceae > Cunninghamia > Cunninghamia lanceolata. Next base: position 4,366,258 of record BSBN01000604.1, on the reverse strand, counting down.
TGAAATTTTAAGACAATTGTATTAAATGTTTACCTTGGGCCGACCTCCTAGCTGGCCGACCAGCATTAAATGCAAATAAAACCACTACATATAGAGGGCGCTCCCTCTTCATTTCAACATAATTTCCATTGAAGGTCATAAGAGGGCAGCGAATTTTCCAAGAAGGCACCGAAATTTCTAAGAGGGCAGCGAATTTCCTAGGGATGAGAAGCAGATTTTGAAGGCAAAATTATATTTTAGAAGACTGATTTTAACATCTTTTACCTCTGATTTTGTCATTTTAATACTTATTTTCATCATTAAATCCAGAAATCTGCACTTTCTAGATCAGAAAATTGATACAAGGTATGTCTCAATCACCTTTTACTTCATAAAATTGCCTTTTATTTTGCAAATTATCATGATTTTGTCATCTAAAATCAGGTTTATAAGGGTAAAATTCTATCATTTCCGGTCACTTATTTGAGTTTTGTCTTGTAAATAAATGGGCATGACGGCGACGGAGAGGCAAGTGATGATCAAGATGGATGCCAAGTCTAATATGCCTGACTCCAAGCTTGAAACTCATTGGAAGAACGTATGAGACACCAACATGGGACATGTCAACCTCGAGGAGATACAAACTTCTTGCTCACCATCACAAGGAATGAAGACATCAAGGCCATTGTGAAGAGTGGAATTGTTCAAGCAACATGCTTCCCACCTACCTTGCCTAGCATTGAGTTAGTGTTGTAATGTGTTCAGCATTATGATCAACAAAAGAGATAGATTATAGCTAAAGACGGGACTGTTCTGGCCTATCTGCAAAGAGAAGCCATCCAGGAGATCTTCAACATCCCAAGCCAAAAGGGAGTGTTAATCTGTCCTACAACTGCTCAATGTACTTTTGAAGGCAACCCCAAGCACTACATGCAAGAAGTAAGAAAGAGATGGATGACAAATTCATCAATCAAGATATATAACTCCGAAGATCCAAAGTATCACAAGGCAGACTTCAAAAAAGAGATAAGTTACTTCATCATGTTCCTGAATCGAGTAACAGGTAGGCCTCAATCATCTACTTTCGAAACAGGTGTAAGGAATGTTCATGTAGCAGTTCCAAGGCTTGAGAAGAATATAGAAGATATAATGTCTGATGATTATAACATCAATACAATCAATTTGGGTCCGTTGACTGGAATGCAAGTAGAAGAACTTCAAGGTTCACTTGATAATGCTCGAGCTATCATAAGGCAAGAAACAGAAGGTAGAATTAAAGCTGAGCAAAGGTGTTAAGCATCAAAGCAGTACATTCAGCACTTGGTTCATCCTATTCATCAACAGGAGATAGTTTCTACACCTCCATCTCTTCTTCCTCCAGAAACAGTTGTACATCTTGAGGAGTTGAAGTCTTCATCTCATAGGTTGAAAGATTGGATGAAGAGATCAAAGGAAATTACATATAAACCCCAAGTGTATGATAAGATCGTTGATCTTAAAGAAACGGTACTTGCATTATTGACAATTTGTGCTGAGTTCAAGGCTATCAAGGAACAATATCTGCCGCATTTTAAGAGTTTGATGGAAACTTCAGTTGATGATTTGATACATGCTGAAGTGATTGAAGAAGGTAGGATATATGATTTCTCTTCTTGGTATTATTGTTTTTGCAATAAAGGACAGTTACTTGATAAGGTAGAAACAAATATGTCAAGAGTAAGGAGTGTACTTCAAAGAATTCAAGATGGAATACATGCATCCTTAATGAAGATATGTAATCCATTTGGAGAGATGACTCTTGATAATATGAAATAACAAGTTCAAGCTTTCTACTTCCAAAAGGATGATGTTTCTGATGAGAAGCTTGACAATATATTCTCACTTGCTGTCCACCTTGGCATCAACAAAGCTAGGTTGATTGATTGGGAGAAGACACTTGGCCTCTATTCAGATGATGTACTTGAAGCTGAAGGAACCACTAAAAATACGCCAAGTGTACCTTTTGATAATGTCAAACAGATAGTGTCTAGATTCATTGAATGTCAAAATTCTAGTGATGGATATTCCCATGGAGACTCCTCATAGGCTAATGATGTGTCGTCCTTATCTTCTTGGAAAGCATGCCTACATTGCCTCTTTCATATACTAAAAATAGAAGTATGTTATAACTATTTGTGATGTGGCATGATCTGGTCCATTGGCTTGCCCGATCGATCTTGACCCTTCATACATTCTTGAGGTCTATATAAATTGTTGCAAGAGCTCTCTGAAATAATATAAGACTCGTTGTTTGGTGATTCTATATATGTTTCTAAGTGTTGCATGGTTTGGATTTCTTCAAACGAATAGTAAGATTAGATTAAGTTTTCTTTAAGTATATGTTAGTTGGTGGAAAGCTTTATTATTGTTTGTGGTGAGATCTTTATGTTCACACCATTTGTGGTTTGCGGCTTGCAAATTGCAGTGTATGGTTGGTCTGAACAAAATTGAGCTTAAATTTGATCTCTATGTTTGTTGAATTCTTCATGAGCATAAATGATTTAAACATCTTGTACATCCCTAGAAGATAGCATCAATCTTGTGTAGTTGTTTGATCTGGCGAAGCAAGATTTGGTTTGATTTCACTTGAACAATAATCATCCCTTACATCTAGGATTAGATTAGTGTTACTGAACCTTCTCATCTTTTGTTCTTTTTATCAATTTGGTTAGAGTTAGGATCAAGAACATCATTGCAATATCATAAGTCATAAACTGTAATACTTAGACACTCCTGTGTCCACCTCTTTCATTTGAATCAACAAGTTGTCGAACAATTGTGTAAGTCCCTTTGTGTTTACCAGCATAATCATACTTAGTCACTGAGCTATCCCTTACAAAATCATAGGAAAAGGAACCTTGGAGTCATCTTGTTTGATCACTTTGTTCAGCATTCGAGAGGCTTTGCTCAAGAGAGGGTTAAATACTCTGTATTTCACTCTATTGTTGACTTGTCGAAAAACAATCATCAATAGGACCCTAATCTCACCCCATGGCACTGGACTAGCACTCGCCAAGGCTGGAATATCAATCTATGCTGGAAAATCACTCGGTCATGAAATCTCACTCGTCAGTGGCACTAAAATATCACCGAGCAAAGGAACAGTGGTTGAGGTCGATGAAGTGACCTCAATGCAATCCTCTTCCTCCCCTGGTATCTCTGCACTATGTGAATCCTCCGAGTTTGACTCTACTACTGGCGCTTTCTTCTTCTTACTGGCTGACTTGAATTCTTTCACTTTCCCTGCCTGCACAAGAGCCCGTAAATTTGTCCATCTGAAAATCGTGGGCCAAAAAGAGTCATTCTCATGATCTGGTTGGAACGGGCCTCTTGCCAATGAGGGTACGTACGTGTAAATAGCGTCCAGGAGAAGGGCTATAGAATGTTGCTTCATATAAAAAGACTTATGTATCATCTTAACAAATTCATGTATCCTTTCTGACAACATCGACACCTAGTTATATACAGTTTCCTCACTCAGCCCTATGTCACACAGTTTCTCGAATTTCTGCCATGAAGTTCGAAATTTGGCAGTTTTCAAAACATTGTAAAAAATTCGCTTAAGTTCGCCTAGAGTTAGTTGATTTTTAAATACAATATATTTAAAATATGGGTTTTTTTCCTCATTTTTTCCTTTCAGGAACACTTGCGAATGACACCCAAAAAAGTCGTGATGCGAAAATTGGAAAAAAAAATTCTGAAATCGTGATGCGATAAAAATTGACGAGAGAAATCACTTTTAAGAGCTTGAAATCGCGTTTAAGAGCCTGAATCACGTTTAAATCACGATACAAATCAGGTATTTTAAGATTTCACTGGTTTTTATAACATACATGCAGTCGTGCAGCATATTTAACTAAAATTATGTTTTAATTTTAATATTTAAACCTGAAGAACTGGAATTTAGAAACAAGAGTTTAAGATATAAAAATAAAATAGCAACTGTAAAAGTGAAAGCAATTCGTGCAATTTATATTTATATTATAATATATTATATATATTTATATATTATAATATGATATTAATATATAAAATATTATTATATTATTAATATATATTACAGTTTACTTATATTTTTTTAAATTATATATTATTTAACTATTGTTATATTTATATTATAATATTTATAATATATCATATATATTTATATGTTTTTGATATTAATAACCTGCAAACACGGGTGCAGATCACGATAACAAAAACCCAAAGGGCAACGAACCAGGCCAAAGGCCACGAACAATACAAAAACAGCTGATTAACAACAAGAGTTCATAGCAGTATCAAAATAAAACAAGGACCACAAAACAAAACAAAAGTAAAAACTAATGAAGCAAATCTTTCCAATCATCATTCAGATATTTATATGTTATAATAGGATATTATTAATATTTTTTATTATATTATTAATATTTACAATTAATATTTTTTTTATTGGTAAGTGTTAGGATATTAAGGCTGGCTCACTCCAGAGGAGGTCACACGGGGGACCTCCTGCCCATCCACATATTCAACTTAGAGCTTAGCAGCCACTTATTGAACTCAGTTCAACTTAAGAGCCACAATGGAAGTCCAAGAGCCACAACTTGGAATTCCAACTATAGATGTTACTTGAGGGATTCAAACTTGCATCTCCATCTTGAGAAATATAAGTTATATATATATATGAATAAATATTAATAAATACTAATATAAAATATACTAATATATATTAATAACAAATGTGAAAGGGGTTGTGCTTAAATGGCAAGGCCATAAGGTTCTCAAGATGGAGATATATATATATATATATAACACTTATATTTCTTAAAAAAATCAAAGTTCAATGAAACAAATTTAATAATGAATTTTTTTCCGAATTTCTTCCCCATGCCGAATTTTATCATTGTCGAACACAAAGACGAACTCGAACCTGAAGCTTGTGACATAGCTCAGGCCTACCATGTAGTCCTGCATCCAAAGTGGAATGTCAGAGGAGCATGTGGCTCCCGTCAACCTGGCTCGAATTACATCCATTACACACCTCCATTTATCATTTGCTAACCGGTCGCGACATAAATTTGCTCTATCTTTGTCGCTAAGATCTGCCCTGCATATTTTCTGAGGTGTTGCCTCTCTGGGTTAGTGAAATTTTCTGCTTGGATACCGAGAACCCATGGCGTGCGATACCAAGAGTCCATTCAATATCCTCTGGTCTGAAGGTGATTTTGACTGATCTATTCATATATTGGATGACTATTTGTTGGGACCTTGCATTATAATTTGCAGCCATGCTCCTCAAGAAAATAGGGTACTTGAATCACCTTATCTACCTGTGCCTTCTGGAGAGCTACTTTGAGAGGATGGTCGGTTGGATCGTTTGCCCACCACATTCTGCACTCAATTGCTATTAATTTCTCCCACTACAACAAGTGTTTTGCTTTTGCTTTTCTTTTGGAGGGTTGTTTCTTTTGGCTCTTCATCTCCGTTGCAATCTTTGCTCTCAACTTTGTAGGTGATTCTTCCATAATTATTTTCCCCGCCATTGTTCCTATTCCTGTAACTTGTATTGCACACTTACTAAACTTTACTTTCTCAATCGCAAACGAAATCGTGAATGAATTCTCGGCAACTAATTGCTTGTTCACGATGGTTCCATAACTGATTTGAGTGTGTAGAAAAAATTATTGCTCAACCCCTGGTGCTTTTGTACAGCGATCAATGTATTTTGCCCTTGCTATGTTGTATGACCATCAATAGATGATGCTGATTTATGTGAGTATGACAGCCCAAAGAGTATTGTTGCACTTGTACGACAGTTGAAATTTTGCATGGCAACTGTAGGTTTAGTTGTGCAACTGAGGGTTAAACGTTGAAATTTTGCACAGCAACTGTAGGTTTAGTTGTGCAACTGAGGGTTAAACGTACGACTAAGGTTTAAATCATACGACACAATCCATATGTCAGGGTTTCAACAGAGTAACAAACAAAGTCAAGAAAAGGAGGCCGTATGAGATGTTTTCTTCTTGGCAACATACAACGGTGATCGGGTTGCAACGCTCGTACGAAAGGAAATGATGATCGTACGATGGAGGGAGAACTACAACTCCTATGATATGGCGGACAATAGGCAACACTCGTATGACTACAGGAACTCGACAGGGCTCGCACTACTCGTACGTACATCGTACAATTGCAAGCAAGGGTCTAGTGTTTGAATGAACGTAGGGATCGTACGGGTAGGGATCGTACGGCTTGGGCCATATGACTCCCTTTTAATTTTTCCTTTTTCCTATTCTATTTTTTCTTCAACTACTCTATTTTTTCTTTCCATTTTCTGATATTTTTCTCTTCAAATTTCGCCATTTCCCATAATTTTCCCAAATCTCTCTTCATTATTTCCCTCATCTCGCACGTCCATTTCCATCCAATTTGGCAAATCTCTTTCACTGAATTCTTGCAGTGCTTCATAGTAACCCAAACGTTCAACTATGATTGTACTTTCCGCTAGGTAGCTTGTTCGTGGTGGGACTACTTTGTTTGACAATAAAAATTTAAATGTCTCATACTTTGTTGCATTCACATATCCATTCGTCCCACTCGTCCTCTTCAGCGCTTTGATCATCTCGATCGGCCCAGGGGTCGAAATTGTATCTTCCACTATACCTTTTTCTCATGCCAGCGTAGGGTGAATATAGCCTCCAATAATCATAAATCTTTAACAATCGTACACCTAGTCCAAAATAACCAATGACTTCATCTAGGTCTGTGCTCGAGAAAGCTACCCAGTTAATTCTTTTGCTCCTATCCCCCTTTACAAGACATTCTTCGACTCCATGATACCCAAACTCACTTGGTTCACATTCCAGTTCTTTCCCGATTTCATTTTGTGTTTCGACTTCGCTTCGACACTCCATGAGGTTTATCGAGATCACTTCTTGCCTCTGTTTGTAAATCTTAAGTTTTGCCCTGTTTACTGCTTCTTTGATTGTTGTGCCGTCAAGGTTCTCCAATTTTATAGATCCGTTTTCCAATACTTCCCATACTCTGAACGGTCCTAACCACCTTACTTTGAATTTGTCATGTTTCATTTCATTACAGCCATTATACTTGACAACTAACTGGCCGTGCCAGAAGTTCATTCTCCAGAGATGTTTATCATGCCAATATTTCTAGCATTTCTACATTACCTCCGTCACCCACTAAGCCAGGATGCGTCGTTCGTCAAGTTTCTTTAGTTGAAACTGTCTTTCTCTTAGGCTCTTTGTATCACCTAGTCGATTATCTACTGCTATCCAGAGGCTTGCAACCAAGTATTCTACAGGTACTATGGCTTCTTGTCCATACATTAATTGGAAAGGTGTGTGCCCCGTCATCACTTTGTATGTCGTATGGTAAGCCAATAGTACCTCTAGCAACTTCTCTTCCCAATATGTCCCTTTGATGCCACATGATTTCTAAATAACCAAAATTAGTACTTTATTTGTTGCCTCTGCCTGTCCATTTGCTCTCGGGTAATGAAGACTCAACAGTGTGTGGAATATTTTAAATTCAGTCCTAATCAACTGAATCACGTCGTTGACAAAATGTCCTCCACGGTCACTCCTTAATTGGATAGGATTTCCATGCCTCGTGACTATCTGTTCATAAATGAACCTTGCAGTACTCATTGATGTATTATGTCAGAATGCCCGAGCCTCTGCCCATTTCGTCAAGTATTCGATCGCCACCACTGGGTAAATGTCCTCCACAGTCACTCATTAATTAGATAGGATTTCCATGCCTCGTGACTATCTGTTCATAAATGAACCTTGCAATACTCATTGATGTATTATGTCGGAACCCCCGAGCCTCTGCTTGTCCATTTGCTCTCGGGTAATGAAGACTCAACAGTGTGGAATATTTTATATTCAGTCGTAATCAACTGAATCACGTCGTGGACGAAATGTCCTCCATGGTCACTCGTTAATTGGATAGGATTTCCATGCCTCGTGACTATTTGTTCATAAATGAACCTTGCAGTACTCATTGATGTATTATGTCAGAATGCCTGAGCCTCTGCCCATTTCGTCAAGTATTCGATCGCCACCACTATATACCAGCATCAATGCAGTTGGCTGACTTTCAATAGGCCTATAACGTCTAGTCCCCACCTTTCAAATAGTTCCTGGGGTTGCAAAGGTGAGAGTGGCATGTAGTCTCTCTTCAACGGTTTACCAACCCTTTGGCAAGTATCACGAGCTTGTTTCGTGTTCAAAACACTCCTGTAATTCTAGTATCCCTTCTTCATTAGGTTCCATAGGCCCTCTTCCTTCTCCGGCCGATGTCTCCCACGTATCTAAGTTGGAGTCCAAGGATGCCATCTCCTCACTGACAGTCTCGGTTCTCTAGTCGATGACAAACTTCTTGCCTTTGTTTTCTATTGACAACATATTCATCTTCCAGTTATGGTCTACCTTCGTAGCTATTAACCATCCTCGGCCCAGGAATGCACCATATGTTGCTTTGTGTACTGTAATGACTACAAAATTCAATAAGAGCTGCTGAGTACCAATTATTACCTTTTGAGCCATTAGCACTCCAAGCACGTTGATCCCATGCTGATCGGCTCCCACTAGCTGAAAGTTCTGTGGCCACAAGGTGGTTTTCCCGAGTCTTTTCCATGTCTCTTCGGGTAGCATATTCACTCTGGAGCCCCCATCAACTATAGTATTCATCAAGTTCTTTCCGAGAATTTCCATATGCACAACGGCTAGCTTCTTCCCTACACTGATTGCCAGCAACATTAAGTCACTATAACATCCTCGTCACTATTTTTCTCAGTTGTTTGCTCCTGGTCGACCACATTAGATATCGCCACCCTCAATTGTGGGATACTCTGCAACAGGTTGGCCATCTGTATCGGCACGGTAGTTTTCAACACTTGACATGCAATATTTTTGTCAGACTCCAACCGAGGGGATGTGCCTAGTTTTTGGTTTGAATATCTCCGTTTCGTTTCCATAGCTTGTTCAACTTCTTTTCTTGCTTCTCAGAGTCTCTCTTTCTTCGTACGAGGGTCAAGGTAGGTTGCCTTCTTCACTTGTGCTCGGGTGACAACAAAGACTTCATCCCCTTCTTCTATGTAAATCAGATTCTTAGTTCCATTCTATTTCGGGCAATCATTGTCTTCGCGGACACCCGGTCCACACCATTTATATAGCATGCTTATTTTGTTTTGGTTGTTTTGGCATTCTCGACCGAAGTGCCCCCATTCGTTGCACTGGCGACATTGAATCATTGGTCGTCCTTTTCCATCATATTGTAAGTGGCTTCTCCCCCCACTGTTGTTAAATCTCTTGTTTCTTCGATTGTTTCAGTACCCGCCTGATGATGCATTATGATTGTTTTGCTTCGGTGGTGTACTCGGTGGGGTGAATGACTCAGCTTGTGTGTAGAGCACTTGAGCGCTCCTCATCTTTAGATTATAAGGGCACTCTTTAATGGAATGCCCTATTACCTGGAAAATGTCACAGAACATTTTCTTGATAAAATTGGCCTTCACATGACCCTAATTATTGCATTATGTACACCACAGCTCCTTGCTTTCCTTTCCACCCTCTTTCTCTGCCTTCAACTCTTTCATCATTCTCATCATATCTTTTCGGAGTGCTTGTACATTTTTAGATTCGTTGTCACTACTTTTGTCTGAGCTTTCATCGTCTGATTTCTTCCCCGTGTGAGGACATCTTATCTCCTCTCTTCATGTCCATTGCTCGGTTGTATGCCTCGACATACGATGAAGGTGGTACTACCTCCATTTTCCTCTTAACGAGGGTATTAACCCTTCAATGAACCAGCGTTTCTTCAAGCCATCCCGCATGTTATTTTTCCAACTTCACCAAGAGATCTTTTAACCTACAATTATAGGCTCTTATGTTCTCGTGCAATCCTTGTTTTGTATTATAAATCTCGGCCACAATTTCGTTGTCATCCCAAAGTAGTTTGAACTCCTCTTCAAACATTTTCTTTAATATAGTCCAACTTGTTTTTGAATTTGCCTCAAATTCGATACACCAATCTATGACTATACCCCTCCAAGTTGCTGGAAATGCCCGCAACCAATAGGACCTATCGTCCTATCCATTTGCTATCCAAATTGTTTCGCATGTTTTGCAGTGCCTTACTGGATCCTCCGATCCCTTCCCAAGGAACTTCGAAAGCTTTTGCCTATCGACACTCGGATTGGCTCGGGGAGTCACCATCTTCCATCCTTGGTGTGATCCTTGTGTCTGGGTCCTGCTCAGAGAGTTATGACTCATACGTTCCGGTGCCTCTCGTGCACTCTCAGCCACATATGAATCCTCTACTCCTCCTGCCTCAGTGAACCGCACTCTTCTCACCCTCGGACTCTTTCCAATGCTCCCTCTGTCCCGGAGTTTTCGGCTCAGGTCATCTGAATCCTTCGATTATCAATTCCTCAATACGTCTTGTATTATCCCCATTTGTTTCAATCAGTGAGTCTTTTCTCTGAATCCCTCGTTCGTCTCTGTCGATTAGTCATACGTTTGTTTCATCAGCCCATGGTAAGTGGTCGGCTTGATCAAGGAATACCTCTTCGGGGAGTCGTAGTTGTACGTTTCTTCCCAGGAAGAGAGTGATCTTAAGACCCTAATGGCCAATTTGACCAACAAACTGAATAGTATAGCTATTCAAACTGCTCCCAAGCCTCATCAAAATTATAGTTAGGGGCAGTCATCTAATTCGAATTGGAACCAAGGGTATAATCCTAATAGAAATTAGAACTGGAACCAAGGTTACCAACAAAATAGATACCAACATCCTAACTCTACACAACCTTTACAAACAGTCGGACCTATCCAACATATACTAGCTGTGAATCCAATTAGGGCTTTAGTCCCTACTCAGAATAATATGGCCCAGGAGGCAGATTGGTGCTACCCTACAGCCAACCTCATAATCAGTCCACTTGTGCTTATGGAGCACAAGAGAGAACTTTAATGGTGCAGAACTTTCATACCCAACAAGCATCATTATCAGAGGCAGCCAATATTAACCCTGAAGTATCAAATGAGGCTACCTTTGATGCCAACATGATGCTATGGACTGCAAAAGATTTTTGCGCTATCAACCAACCCATGGACAGTGTTGTTATGCCAATTGCAGACAACATCAGGCCAAAGAAGAGGCAGTTAGAGGCTGGCCTTATGCCTGCTGTAATACAAAAGGAACCTGTTCCAAAGTCAAAAGTGGCCAGTGCCACAATTCCAGTTCAGAGCAGCAAATCTACTGCTACAAAAGAAATTCCATCAGGCTTAAAAGCGCCTGAGCAGCCGGTTAAACAACTAAAGAAAGGAACATGGATTCCCTCAATGCACAAGGCAGCCACTGTTCTATTAAATATTGTGGAACAAATGAAGAAAACAAATATCAATGTATCAATGTGGGAAGTAATGTCAATCCCTTCTCAGAGGAATCTATTACAAAAAGCCTTGACGCACTTCCCATCTGCTAAGTTAGCAGCATCAGACTCATCATTAAAACAAAAAGAGAAGACTCCTGTCAGTCTTGTGCAACCCAGTGATGGACAAGTACAATCAAGAAGCCTTCTCCTTTCTACTTGTCCTTGATCATTGGAAAGTTTTTAGTGCACAACTGCATGATTGATTCAGGGGCTAGTGTTTTAGTCATGCACAAGAAGATAGTGGATGCATTAGGCATAGTGTATACCCTCGTTTCATCAGGAGTATTACAGTTGGATGGCACCTCTGTAAACACTATAGGAGTGATCAACGGACTGGACTTGACTCTACATGCATGTCCATCCTGACTTTCATGCAGGACATTTCAGTCATTGATCTTCCTCCATTCTTTGCCATTTGCTTGTCAAGGGACTTCACAAGGAAGGTAGGTTGGCTACCTTTCTTCCGACTGGTCTCACACGCTGCTGAGGACCAGATATGGCACACGGTTCACCATCAAGGCTAAACCAATTTCAAATTATCATGTGGAGAATTATGACCACGGCCTGGTGAACCCACATGTTATGAGTCAGGGTGAGGAAGTGTATGATCCAGAGCCTATTGAGGCAGAACCTCCACCTCTTCCTATCCCTGATCTACTTCTCGATGAATGGGCAACGGATCATGAAAATTTTGATCCTTATGATACTACTGAGGCAACAGACTTGGGCACCTACTTGATCCATGAAAGAGATTCTTCAATCCCTTCATTACTTAAGCCAGATGATGACTCCAATGGCCCATGGAAGATGTTTTTTGATGGTGCAAAGAGCAGAAATGGAGCTGGTGCAGGTGTTTCGCTAGTCTCTCCGAATGGTAAGAAGTTGCATTTTGCCCATAGGTTGCATTTTTCTTGCACCAATAATGTAGCAGAATATGAGGTGTTAGTCCATGGCATGTTGTTAGCACAAAAGAATAAAATCAAGAATCTGGAGATCTTTGGTGATACTAAATTGGTAGTCAACCAAGTCAGAGAGAGATGTGCAACAAAAAACCAACTTCTAAGAGCTTATAGACAGAGTTTGGGACCTGTTTGAGAGTTTTGATGCCCTCAACCTGCAAGTGATCCCAAGAAAACTGAATGTTGATGTTGATCAATTAGAAACAGTGGGGGCTCAATTTTCTCCACCTAGACTTGTTTCAAGGTCCCGATCAGCATGTGAGGATTGTTGTCAGACCATCTGTTCCTGATAATGATGTCCATTGGCAAGTCTTTGACAACAACGAACAGATTGTGAGCTTCATTCAGAATGAAGCAGAGTTTTCTTCCATAGTGCAGCCTAGGTTACAAGAATGCTATGGTGATCAATCATCCAGCTCAAATCAAATAAGTTGTGAAAGAAATAATATGACATTCAAGAAAGAAGATTACCCGAAGGTAGCCATCGCCCAGGACAAGGAGTTACTGCTGCGAAAAGTGTGCGGTGATGCATAGGAGCAAGAGTTCATAAAGCTTGCACAAAAGTACAATGACGTCATGGCATGAACGTATGAGGATCTTAAACTATTTAATCCAGATGTGGCTCAACATGCCATTGATCTGGATCCTAATTGCTGGCCAGTTCGCCAAAAGCAGCGGCCCATTAATCCAAAGATCGAACCTTTGATGAGAAAAGAGCTTGCCAAGCTCATACAAGCGAGGATTATCTTCCCTATAAAGTATTCTACTTGGGTGGATAATCTAGTGCCTGTGAGAAAGAAAAATGGAGAGATTGGGCTCTGTGTCGACATCAGGGACCTGAATCATGCTTCTCTAACAGATCATTATCCTCTGCCCTCCATGGATCAAATTTTACAGACTATTGCAGGGGCAGAGAGGTTTTCATTATTGGATGGCTTCTATGGCTATAATCAGATCTTTGTCAGAGAGGAGGATAGATTCAAGACAGCATTTACAACCAAATGGGCAACCATTGCATATGCAAAGATGCCATTTGATCAATGTATAATTGTGTATGTGATCAAAGTAGATTCTATTTGATGAGTTTATTGTGTCTTTAAAGCTTATTTATTAAAGGGTGCATGAAACAAGTTTTAAATCCTTAAAAAACTCTATTTTTATGCTTTTTCAATTTGCCAAGTCTTTGTTGAGTCTTGGCCGAGTCCAAGCACCAAATCTGAGTCCAGGTGAAAAAATAGCTTGCCGAGTCTTAGCCAAGTCCGAGTTTTGTAACATTGGGTTATACCTCCACCATCTCAAGTAGTAAGAATCAAATTTATTCTTTCATTTTCATATTCTATATTGATTGATATTCCTTCAGTGTTTTCAACCACCTTTAACATATTGTTCTTTTTCTATTGCTTGCGGAGTTTATTCTTTGATATCATGGACTTCAGTCCATAATTCAACATAGCGCCAAAGCTTACAATCTAAAAAATTCCCTTGGTACTACCATACTAGTTCTTCGCTGCTAGGAAAGAGCACAAAGGAGTGAAAATCTCTCTTTTATGTGTTGTGTACCAACTTGTCCTTAGTTAGGGAACAACATTTCCTAAACATTTAAATCTAGCTAATTTTGAGAGCCAAGGTCACTATTCGACTTCAAATCCAAAACTTTGGCAAAATTTGGAGCCTATAGGAGTGAGATTCAAGAGAATACTTGTAAGGCTCTCCCAACACCACATTTTGTCTACAAACAAAAAGTAGTTTTTTTACAGAATCCTTATCCAGCTACACGATTTTTTAGAATTGTTCTCATACTTTGGCTCTTTGGAAAAAAAAAATCTCCCAAGAGTACATCTTTCGTTCATTAAAAATTTAATTACTCTTGGTGTTATCTCCACCTCACAACTCAAGAAACATTCTATTAATAAAAAAGAAATCATGCTGTTGCTGAATATCCAACTTGAGTTGCCCTTAAGCAACTTCCACCCTCCACACGGGCCCACCTTCTGAGCTACAAAAAATCAACAGTACCTACTATGGCAAGTGTAGACATGTTGATGCACCTATTTTTAAAGGATGGTGATGTGTAGTACATATTTAATGACCTCAAATTGGACCAAGGCAGGCACAATTAAGGCAAGAACAATGTCTTGATTGTCATGACTATTGTGCCTTTCATTTGAAAGGAAATAAAGAAATTCCGATAAACTTTAAGAGAAGAGTTAGGCTAACAGAATCTGAAATGCAACAGAAATTAAAAAATGGAATAGTCAAGGAATAACATAGGAGTTACCTTAGGAAACCTGCAGGGAAAAAACCAACAAAACACAGCTCCGCTCAATATATTAACAATATAATGAGGTTTTTCTTGTACTGATCATGTCTCTTCAACCTATGCTCCAACTAGCTTAAACTATTTCATTACACTCTTCTACAATGTCCAAATGCTTGTATATATAAGCACAAACCCAATAAGTGGTTTTTACAAATATGAGAACAAAACCATTGGCGGAAACCACCCATGCAAATTCCAACACCACATTCAAAGAGGCTAAAATGCAAATAATTTGAAACATTTGCATGCTAGCACATGCACCTTACAAGATTTTTTATAGATGTTCTTACAATGTAACTCTCACATCATAACTACTCCTACACATCTAACATTGTCATAGATGCTTCCTCTAACATCCCACCTTGTCATGTATGACCCATACCCCACCTTGACCACCCTATTTGCCTGGGCCCTGTTGATGATTGTTTTTGGACAAGTCAACAATAGAGTGAAATACAAAGTATCTAACTCTCTCTTAAGCAAAGCCTCTCGAATGCTGAACAAAGTGATCAAATAAGATGACTCCAAGGTTCCTTTCTTATGATTTTGTAAGAGATAGCTCAGTGACTAAGTATGATTAGGCTGGTAAACACAAAGGGACTTACACAATTGTTCGACAAGTTGTTGATTCAATGAAAGAAGCGGACACCGGACTATCTAAGTACTATAATCTATGACGTATGATATAGCAATGCAGTACTGAATCCTAATTCTAACCAAATTGGTAAAAGAAAAGACAAAAGATAAAAGGTGTAGTGAACTAATCTAATCCTAGATGCAAGGATAATTACTGCTCAGGTGAAATCAAACCAAATCTTGCTTCGCCACATTAAACAACTACACAAGATTGATACAATCTTCTAGGGTTGTACAAGATGTTTAAATCACTTATGCTCATGAAACATTTCAAAAAACATAAGATCAAAATTAAGCTCAATTTTGTTCAGACCAACCATACACTGTAATTTTCAAGCCGCAAACCACAAATGGTGTGAACATAAAGATTTCACCACAAACAATAATAAAGCCTTCCACCAACTAACATAAACTTGAAGAAAACTTAATCTAATCTTAATACTCGCTTGAAGAAATCCAAACCATGCAACACTTAGAAACATATATAGAATCACCAAAACAATGAGTCTTATATTATTTCAGAGAGCTCTTGCAACAATTCCAGAGTCTTCAATCGTACAAATGAGAGCAACAAGAGCCCTTTTATAGACCTCAAAATGAACGAAGGGTCAAGATCGATCGGCAAAGCCAATGGACCAGATCATGCCACATCACAAGTAGTTATAACAAACTCCTATCTTTATTAAATGAAAGAGGCTATCTTTAGTAAATGGAGGCAATGAAAGCACGCTCCCCAAGAAGATAAGGATGCCACATCACAAATCCTATGAGAAATCTCCATGTGAATATCCATCGCTAGAAGTTTGACATTCAATGAATCTAGACACTATCTGCTTGAAATCATCTACAGGAACACTTGGTGTGTTTTTAATTGTCCCTTCAGCTTCAAATACATCATCTAAATAGAAGCCAAGTGTCTTCTCCCAATCAGTCATCCTCGCTTTGTTGGCGCCAAGGTGTACAACAAGTGAGAATATACTATCAAGCTTCTCATCAAAAACATCATCTTCTTGGAAGTAGAAAGCTTGAACTTGTTCTTTCATGTTACCAAGAGTCATTTCTCCAAATGGATTACATATCTTCATCAAGGATGCATGTATTCCATCTTGAATCCTTTGAAGTACACTATTTACTGTCCTTTAATGTGAAAGCCATAATACCAAGAGGAGAAATCATGCGTCCTACCTTCTTCAATCACTTCAGCATGTATCAATTCATCAACTAATCTTTCCATCAAGCTCTTCAAATGTGGCAGGTATTGTTGTTGGATAACCTTAAACTCATTAAAAATTGTCATCAATGCAAGTACCCTTTCTTTAAGATCAGCAATCTTATCATACACTTGCATGATATCCTCCAGGTGTTTCTATGTAGCTTCCTTTGATCTTTTCATCCAATCTCTCATCCTGTGAGACGAAGACCTCAACTCTTCAAGATGTACAACTGTTTCTGGAGGAAGAAGGGATGGAGGTGCAGAAACTATCTCCTGTTGACGAATAGGATGAACCAAACGCTGGATGTACTGCTCTAAGGCTTGACACCTCTGTTCAGCTTTAATTCTACCCTATGTTTCCTGCCTTATGATAGCTCGAGCATTATCAATTGAACCCTGAAGTTCTTCTTCTACTTGCATTCCAGTCAATGGACCCAAATTGATCGTATTGATGTCATAATCCTCAGGTGTTATATCCTCTATATTCTTCTCAAGCCTGGGAACTGCTACATGAACTTTTCTTACACCTGTTTCATCTTTAGTGATCTTTGAAAGGATAGTTGCTTTCTTCTTTGGTTTTTCATTAGACATGTCTAGAAGTAACTCATCAACTAGAATAGGAGGATATTTCTCAACTTCATAATTTTCCCTAATCCTTTCCTGCAACCACTCCGGCAATGATGAAAGATCCTGTAATGGTTGTATTTGCTTCCATTGTGCAGGCAATGACTCTTCTTCAGCTTCATCCTTGCCTTCGGTGTCCGCTTCATCAATGATCTCAGTATCATGTGGACTCGAAGGTACTTCTTCAATTGGAGTTTCTAGAACTACATCATCAACACGTACCACTATGTCTTGATTCAATGGAGTATCACCTGGCTGTCTCGAAGAAGCAGTTTCAATACTTATCCTTTTCTTCTTCTTACTGGATTCTCCTTGTGCAGATTCAAGTTGTTTTCTTTTCTTTGCTTGACCTGAATCTCTTTCATTGTCCTTACTCTGTGAACTTCTACCAGGTGCACTATGTTGTTCCTGATGTTCTACTTCTCCCATCTTAGTATAAGTGAGTTTCTTACCTTCATTAAACAATGCTTGTACTTGCTCTTTTATTTGCTCTTCAGTGATGGCAATAATAGGCTTTAGCAATCCTTCATCATCAACCCTTTCTCTATCAGCCCAGTTGATATCACAAGGTAGGTTCCGGATCTTATTGTACGCATCACCCAAAAGAGTTCTTTCATTATCTAACTGATCAAGAATCTTTAGTATCTTAGTAGCCCTCACTAGATCCCATTTCAATCTTGAACACTTTTGCATCCTAACATCATCATCATCAATGGCATTAGCCCAATGATCTTCTAGCTGCTCAACATGTCTGTAAGAGGAATATGACTGTTTAATGGCTCCATGTGGATCGAAGTTCTCCCTCCTTGAATCATGAGGATGTAGATGATATGCTTGAAGTTCAACCTCTGAATGCTCAACTGCTTGAACTGATGGACAAGAGTAATATCTGCCAAGCTGGAGAGGAAATTGAACTACGGCTTTCTTTCTTGCCCTTTGCATCTTATGAAACTCTAACAACTGTCTTGAAACCTCTAGCAACACCATCCTGTTGGTGGGATATCTTCGTAATATGTATGGAAAGGACGTGAAACCCTGAATTCTAATATAAGTGATCTTGTCATACTGGATGTAGTACCTTCCATACTGTTCAATGAAGTTCCTAGCAGCCCCTGTTAGTCTTCTATGCAGTTCTCCTCTCAATTTTCTCACTATGAACATGGAGAAGGCGTCATTGAACCTCTTGTAATGATTGATGTTCTTCAAGTGACGCTGAGGATAACACTGATGTGATAGGATCTGTCCGAACTTTGTACCTACTTCTCCTTTAGCTGTCAATCCTTTATAAACCACATTCCTTGCTGGGATGTAAACAAGATAGGAAGTCATGAAGGACTTTGTTTCATCAAACCTCTCAAACTGCTCATCAAGGCAACGGCTTATATGGCCAGCCCAATCAACCATCTTATTCTTTGTAAACACATGATCAAAGTAAGCATACATCCATCCTTCGAAAGTAGATGATTGAGGCCTACCTGTTATTCGATTCAAGAACATGATGAAATAACTTATCTCTTGTTTGAAGTCTGCCTTGTGAAACTTGGGATCTTCGGAGTTGTATATCTTGATTGATAGATCAGTCATCCACTTCTTTCTCACTTCTTGCATGTAGTGCTTGGAGTTGCCTTCAAAAGTACGTTGAGCAGTTGTAGGACAAATGAACACTCCTTTTCGGCTGGGGATGTTGAAGATCTCCTAGATGGCTTCTCTTTGCAGATAGGCGAGAACAGTCCCATCTTTGGCTATAATCTGTCTCTTTTGTTTGTCATAACGCTGAACACATTCCAATACTAACTCAGTGCTAGGCAATGTAGGTGGGAAGCATGCTGCTTGTACGATTACACTTTTCGCGATGGCCTTGATGTCTTCATTCCTTGTGATAGCGAGCAAGAAGTCTTTTATCTCCTCGAGGTTGACGTGTCCCATGTTGGTGTCTCCGACGTTCTTCCAATGTGTTTCAAGCCTAGAATCAGGTATGGTGGACTTGACATCCATTTTGATCATCACTTGCCTCTCCTTTGCCGTCATGCCCATTTATCTACAAACAAGACTCGAATAAGTAACTTGAAATAATAAATTTTACCCTCATAATCCTGATTTTCAGATGATAAAATCATTAAGTTCTGCAAAATTAAATACATTAGAAGGCAATTTTATGAAGAAAA
Organism: Cunninghamia lanceolata; assembly: GCA_027924645.1. Taxonomy (NCBI): domain Eukaryota; kingdom Viridiplantae; phylum Streptophyta; class Pinopsida; order Cupressales; family Cupressaceae; genus Cunninghamia; species Cunninghamia lanceolata. Next base: position 4,346,883 of record BSBN01000604.1, on the reverse strand, counting down.
AAGTGATTTAGAACATACCTTGTATCAATTTCTAATCTAGAAAAAGGCAGATTTCTGGATTTAATGATGAAAATTAGTTAAAAATGGCAGAAATCAGAAGTAGCACGTTAAAATCAGTCTTCTAAAATATAATTCTGCCTTCAAAATCTGCTTTCTCCTTGTAATTTCGCTGCCCCTATAGAGAAATTCGCTGCTCCTTATAGACAAATTTGCTGCCTTCTTTATTACGAAATTCGCTGCCTTCTTTTGACTTATAATGGAAATTATGTTGAAATGGAGAGGAAGTGCTCTTTGATATGTAGTACATTTACTATATTAAATGCATGTGGCTAAGGGTGAGGACGTCCTATAATGCATTTAATGTAAATTGTTTTGAAATTTCAAAAATTCACTCTTTTCAAAAGGCACCAATCTTCACTTTACCCAAGGTGCAATTTGTTGGTGGATTGAACATAAAGAATGCGCCTAAGTGTTTTATTCAAGATTTTAGTCACTTAGAGGCCCCCTAACACTAGGCGCTCATTTTAGTTCAAGGAATCACACATGTTAAGCTAAGGCGCTAAAATATGATAATTTCTCCCCTAGGCGCTCATAAGGATGGTTATGGGTAAAATTGGCGCCCTGGCCACTTTGGTCTTAAATCTTGCTATCTTGGTGATCTCAAACAATCAAATATGCCTTAGAAGGCTTCCATCATTCAAGCGCCCATTCGGAGATGGATTCCTTGCAAATTTTCAAGGTTTAAAGGCTTTTGACACTAGGCGCCATTTTGACGTTGATTTGATGGCTAAGGGTGTCTAAGGTCTTAAGACTTAATTTCTTGATTTTCTAGGACTTTCAATTACTCCTCCAAATCTCCAAGAAGTCCACCCACACTTCATATGCTAAATTTCCTTGCTTCCTTCATGTAATGCGTTAAAGTGGATACTCTAAGTAGTAAATGGCGCCCAAGTTCAAATGGGTTTTCCCTTCAAGGTTTTAAGTCATCATGGAGGTTCAAGAAGCTATTCAAATACATGTGAAATCCAACCTACCTTGTTAGGCGCTTAAATGGAGCAATTTCCTCCTAGACACAATTTGAAGTAGATTTAAACAAAAGGTGCGTCTAAACTTACTTTATGTTTCCTTTGTGAAATTTTCACTTCTTGAGGTTTCCTTAACATTTTTCAATAAAGGCGCCAATGTGGATGTACTTGAAGGCAAGGGGCGCCAAAATAGGTGTAGATCTATGATGTTTCTCTGATTCACCAATAGAGGCATAAGAAGGCACCTAACTTTCATGCATTTCTAATGACATCGAAACACTTATTGAAGGTTCCAAAGACCTTACCCCTTAGGCACCTACTTAGGATGTTTTGATGGTAATTTGGGTGCAATAAGGCGCCTAGCTTAAGATAGTTGATGCCTAGGATAGAATAGGTGTGAAATGGCGTCCATCTATCTTTCATATTGCTCACTCAACGATTTCAATCATAATGCCAAGGGTCTAAAGTTGACTTCATCTCCTTGATGTTAGGCGCTCATTGGGTTAAGAGTGACAAGTCAAAAGTGCCTAACACACTCCAAGTTAGGCGCAATTTTGAGTGATAAAGGGCGCCTAGGCTCAGTTGGGGTGCAAATTGATGATGACAAAGCTCTAAGGCGCCTTTTAATGACCTCAACTTAATGTATAATGCCTTAAACAACTCTTCCTACCTTGGGCGCAAAGCTTAAGTCTTTTGATGATGCTCATTTCTCATTAACTCTAGGCGCAATTGGATGAAAATTAGCGCCTAAGTGAAATGAGAGCTCACTTACTTACCTTATCTCCCCACCCTTACAACTTGCATTTGAAAGTTACTTTCCACCAAGGCGCTAAAGCAAGATTACTTTGAAGGCAAAGGGCGCCTACTTTTATAGGGCTTAATTTGGCATGCTAGATCATCTTTGTGAGTCAAACTATGCCACATCCTTGAAGACGCACAAACTCTATCCTTAAGGCGCTATCAATCACTAGTTTAAACCTCACCTCACATCAAGGCACCCAAAAATGGTGGCTACACATGCAGAATGCGCCTAGACTTATAGGATGAATTGGCGCCTATATCAAGTTGTCTTACTTTCATCGAATTTTGAATACCTAGAGTCTTTTGGCAACTTTTCATCAAGGAGCCTTGATCTTCACTCCTCCTTGCTTAAGGCGCACATTTGGGTTTCATCTTTAGGCGCACAATGATGCTTGCATAGGTGAGAAAACGCGCCCAACTTCCTGGATTAAATTCGCGCCCAGAAGTGGAAGTCCCGACGCATAAGGTATATTGAAAAATATATTTAAGTATAAGAATTTCTTATACTTTAAATATTTTTCAATATACCTTTCAGGATGTTTGAGATAGGTCTCAGATCCACTGGATTTAACATGCAGATTATACAATTCAGAGGATCCACCAGATTTCAAACTTAGCCAATTTTCAGGATTTCAGGATTTTCAGGCTATCAGACTAGCCAGTTTCAGGATCTCAAACATCAGGATACTTGGATTGAACTAGACTAAGAACTTTAAACAAACCACTGATTCCATCATGCAGTCAACCTAAGACATCCTACAAGACTCGGAAAAGTATTGGAATTACAAAAGAACAGGGGGTCCCCATCTGCATTGGGGAGATGTGTGATTTGGTCACAACATCTGGCGACTCCACAGGAGAAATGTTCGTTGACATTTCAAAAACAAGGATTCAATCCTAACTTAGAACTGTCAAATCATATTCTTCAACCATCAATTAGTCAAAACTAACTTGAAAAGGAAAGGAATCATAAATTAGATCAGGACACAATCTCTTATGATGTGTGATTAAAGATAAGTTTCTATTAAAACAGCTTCTTAAGTGTTCCAAAGATAAACAAAAATCAGGTTTCAACATTTACATGTACACCCACACACCAGATCAAATAAACACAACTACCCGATCAAAAAATCAAAGCCAATTGCCAGCGCGACTATCCATATTTGAGGTTTGAAGTGCAAGCACTTGAGTTCATTCCCATCCCTTAGAAGCCAGGATCGTCTAAGCTTGCCTCTCTCAAGCCAAGTAAATTCATGCGAGCAAATGGATAGACGAACATGTACATATGGATGAAATGGGTAGATGATAATATGTAATGACGTTGAATGGAGCGACAGCAGAATAGGTGATGATATGGAATAAAAATGGAATGAAACGGAAAGGAGTAAAATGAGACAAGGTGTCTCTACGCATGACGCCTGTTTTACCAGGTTTTCATCACGGTACTTATCCAAGGTGCCTGTTTCCCAGGTTTTCACCAATGGAAGCAATTTTTTCTCTTTACTATTTTTGCATTTTTTTTTTTGAATCACATTACACACGGCCCCTGTTTGCTGTGTATGTCCAAACACAACCATGTCAAGTTGTTATACATATTGATGTTGGTTGGAAACGACAAAACAATACGATGGATGGAAACAGGTAAATGAAAGGATATTCAAGAATAAACCCAATGAATGATGGGATAGGCTGAATGGAGGGAAATAAAACGGAAGGTGAACAATTGAACGAAATGGAAAGGAATCACGATCAGCGTCTGTTCATATCAACCTAAACTTCGAAGCTTGCCTGTGGAAAGGAGATATATACAATGGGAACGGGAACGGGAATGATGATTAGTGCACGGGTGAAATGGTAACTTCATGCCCCACAAGAACTTAGAATTTTCTTGTTTTGATTTTATTTCGTGGGGATGAAGAAATTTCCAATGGAATGGAATGGAAATGGAATGGAATGAATGGAAATGGACTTACTGGATGCGGAAGATTCTTTAGATTCGGCTTCAAGTACCCAAGAGCTTTATTTTCAAGCGTCTCTTGACTGGGAAGTACAGAATGAAATATGCCTGGCTTAGGATTTTGGCAGTTGTGCTCTAAGGCACATGATCATTTGATTTTCTTTTCTTTGTTTTAGGAGTAACAACATCCAGATATTTATTTCATGAAATAATGAGGTGAAGGAATGGACGGAGGATTGCAAGCTTCTAATTCAGACGACACTCATTCATTGATTATGATTTGGAAATAGGTGAAAGGGGGTAAATAATATGGCGAGGAAATTTGGTATGGCGAGGAAATCAGCCTTACATCATAGAACTTGTGTTTTTGAAGATGCCAAGTAAACATCCTCTACTTCTTCAGTGGAGGTTTCCAATTCAGTAAAAGAGGCATAATCAAATGGATTACCTTTGTTAGTCTTCTTTAACCTACATTGCCTTCTAAAACGTCTAGATTTACCACAATTCTAATATTTCTTCTAAAAATTTCCAAGAGATTTAGATTTACCTTTAGACTTCAATTATATATCTCATGACTCGCTCTTGCCTTTCTCATGACAACTCTCTCACAAACAAACTGTCCTTTATAACACCCTCCATGGATTTCTACCTCATTTCCTTTGTCATGTCCCCATTTTTAGAACTAAAAATTAATAATATTTTAAGTGGGCCCGATCACTTTATTTTCAAAGGAAGCAACTTAAATATTTTATAGGTCCTATGTAATGTTTTAAAAAAAGTGTTTTTAACACTATTCAAATGTAATTCAAAAAGGGGACCTATGGATATAATTTAAAAAGTATTTTTAAATACTTGGAGGGAAAGTAAAATAAAAATAAAAATAAAATAAGTGAAGGACCAAAACACACAATGTTTTAGCATGAAGAGTCCTTCCTTTGTGATTGATGAGATTCTCTCCGATGATGATGTGCTAGATAAGGTTTCATCCTTCGAGACTCCTGGTGGTGCCCACCTAGGTTTTGGGTTTCAAGTATTCATCTGTAGGCCTTTTCATAAAAACCCAAAAAATTTATGTCCTTCGGCCTGTGTAGTTGTATGCATATATCTTTGTATGTACAAGTGCAAATATGCATTGGCGAACCCGAAAAAGGAGTTAAATCGGCTTCAAAATGAAAAAAAATGGTTGTATGCATCATTGCATGCATATCGGGCTTGTATGTGATATTCGGGTACATTTCCGAGCGTGCAAAAGTGGATGTATGTCGCAAATTCCTAGAATATTCCGCGATTGTATCTTCGCAGTTGCATGTATATTTTGTTGTATATCGGATATACAACGGGTAAGATACAATGCCGAATCTCAAAGAGGTTTCAAATCGGGTTGAAAACAGTGGTCGGGCCCACAGGTATGTGCAAAGGGGGTTGTATGTATGTGACTTGTACAAAAGGATATACAATGCAGAACATACTATCCTAGATTCCAAAAATTATCAAATCGGGCAAGGCGGTAACATACAAGGCGAAAGATACAAAGGCCCGATGCATATAGAAAGTAACATACAGGGCCGACATACAAGGGGGACATGCAAAGGTCTTTTCGCCGTGACAGCATCCATCGGCGGCTCAATTTGAGGTCTCCCCGAAGCCCCGATGCAGACGCGAAGGAGAATGTGTTTTGGTGGATAAGTGGCTAGGGTCCGCGGGTTGTATATTGCACATTGTATGTATGTGCGATATACAATAAAAGATGCAAAGAAAAAGATACAAGGCCCACACCCGATTGCAGTTTCAGATTAATTTTATAAAGATTTGGGGTCCGCCCTTGTATGCAAGGCAATTGTATGTTCCCAATGTACAATCGGACATACAACTGCATATACAAAGATTTGAAGGCAGAAAAGGCAAAATGGGCGAAAAGGTAAAATGAATGTTTGTGCTGCGAAAAAGTCAAAAGAGCAAAAACCGTCTGTGTGGCGTGTTTTCATTGGTCGAGGACCAGTCAGCATGATTTGAAGCCGTAGATCTCGACAGGAAGGAGGAAATCGACGGCCTTTGTTCAAAATTTTTAGAGTGGGGAATTCTTGTGTTCGCTGCATCTTTTCAAGCAGGAAGAAACTTTAGAAGCACGCAAACTGTTGTTGCATCCCGAAATCGGTAGGTTGGGCTTTAATGGCAGAATTGCAGAGGCATGTGTCGAATTGACGAGCCACCTACCATATTTTATGAGAAAATCTTCAGGCGGCTACACATTCCCCGATCTCACCCACTCCCTTCTTCTGCCTGGACATTGAATGTTTTGGGCGCCATTTTCATGGTGCGATGTATCTAGTAGCATTTTGAAAAGACCATATAATTAATTGTTGAGTACACGTTCTTACTGTATAAGAGGACTGTGTCACTCACTTTTCAGGTTGTTGAAGACTTGGGCATTTTTCTTGGAGAAAATAACGAAGAACAGAGCATTTCTTGGTTGTTCTGTCTCTTTTATGAGTTTATGAGTTGCACTTGAATGCACCTTGCACACATGTTCAGTTTCATGTTGTGTTTGTATAAAAAATCTTCTTTGCATGTGTTTAGTTGTTTGTCTCCATTTGTTGTATGCATCCCTTCTTTTGAATCTGGTTGCTAAAGGTTACTTAGATTCTAGGATATAGATTTATATATTGCATGCTTAACTTTTGACCTCCATTCAAGGAGTGGATTAAATTGTTTTAGGTTGAGTATGAAGAAGGATGTATGGCAGCAGGGATGTTTGTAAGTAGAGATAGCTAAATACTCATTCTTGGGTGGTGTTTGTAACGCAAATACCAATCTAACCCCTTGAAACTTGAATGCCAGAGCAAATTATTCTCTTATATACGTCTAGTTGACTCCTTGCCCTGAGATAGGCACTTGTCTGCCCTTGTGTAGTAGTTATGATCCAAAACCCCCTGTCTTGCATCCAAAATTAAATACAAATCATTTCATAATCCCAACCTGTTAGTTGTAGGAGTAGAAATAGGACCCCTACATACTCTCATTCCTAACCAGTTAGATATGTCCAAAAACATTGCCAGCCTAGTGACTTATCATGCAAATCTTGGTCCAAACATGAAAGTATTGTGCCTGTTGTTGTAAAGCTAAATCTTTCTATTGGGTGAGTCAAAGCAAAATCTTTAGCTATAGGGATACCCCCCTTGGTGCGGCAGAACCAGAAGTGAAGGGGAGGCAGCTCACACATCCTCCTGTATTTGTTGGCCGAATCTGCCTGTGCATTGGAACTGGCAAACCCTCTGCTGATTCGGAGAGAAAGACCCAACAACTCCAAAGGATGGAAGCCTCAATGTTGAGCCCATTATCTTGAAGGTTGATGAGGGGACACATGAAATCCCTATTTCTAAGGAAATGAGGTTGTGAAGAAATCATCCAAATCAAAGTATTTCCATCTTGCTCTCATTAACAAATCATTGGTTTTCACGGATGCAAAAGTTATCATTAGGGGGGGCATTAACACCCTCTTCTCCATACAAGTTAATGCCACCTTCCTTAGGCCCCAACAAGTTAAGTTTTGGGGGGATGTTGAGTCCCTTGAGTTACCAACAATTATGATATGCCATTGGTTTGTGTAACCTATAGAAGATGTGGCTCAAGTAGCTAAATGTGTACCTAGTATGTGCAACTCGTGGTTTGGTCCCATCCTACCCACAACATGGGTTGTGTCCTACCCTACCTGTGACGGATTAGGTCCTATCTAAACCATAACTTCTATCATTAATGGTGTGTTTATAAAGTTTATGCCTCTACCATCTCAACTAGTAAATTTCACATGTATCCATTTATTTTTCATATTAAATTTTAGATATATTCCTTTGGTGTCTTTTGGCACAACCAAAATATTAATATTCTATACTATTGCTAGTGGAGTTTACTATTTAATCGATCAAAGCTCCAAAGCCTAATGAAATAATCATCCCTCCTTGAGGAGCAATGATGCTCATTGCAGCAAATTGAGAGTAGATGTGGAAAATTTTCGACAACTTGAGCTCTAGTGTATATCCTCCTTTTAATCACCTAAACCAAGCTCAACAATCCAGTGCAGTTGAGTTTCCTAATTTCTTGTAGGTTTGAACCCTACCAATGACTTGATCCACTTATAGTAGCATATTGCAATGACAATTGGTTTCTATTGTTCAGAGTTATTTCATTGCATCTAGTGTGTCCTAAAAAGGTGGAAAGGAATTGCACATGAATTCTACATTGAAGACTAGATGAAGACCAAGTTAAGTTGAAAGATTAAGATCAAAGGCAAGTCCACGGCACCAAGAAATATTATGGTGCCCTTCCCAATTCCCCAACACGACTTACTGAAAAGCCTTCTTAGTGATGGTATATGCGCCATACCAAAGACAGCAAATCTTGTAAGAGAGTCCTAAGAATCTTATGCCAATAAACCCATACTATGTCACCATTCTTGAACTAGTGTAGGGCCTAATGTTAATCATGGAGTTGTCTGAGCTTCTCGTTCAATGTGTTCAATAACCTTGATTGCTTTCTCAACTTCCTTCTAAGTTGAAGGAGTTCTTGTTGATAATACCTAGGGTATGTTAATCAATGGGTGTTGATGGTTGGTGTAATGTACCCTTTTTGACACTCATAGTGTATGGGGTCCATTTCTCTAATCTGCAGCTATTTAGTGAATGGACTGATAGGAGAGGAGTAGCATAGTTGGAATTGTAGTTCTTAAAGCTAATTAGAACTAGAATAAGGATGTCATCTAGTCGGTCAGTTAGAACTGTAGTGGACTGGAATAAAGGTGGGCATGTGAGCAGTCAACTAAGTGGGATTGCATCGACTGAGGAAAGGCTTGATAATTAATTGTTTAGAACTGCCTTAATTTGAGGGACTCATTTGTCAGTTAACTGCACAATTTGGGAGCTAGATTTCTTAGTTAACTTTCCCACTTACTACCAGCATTTGAGGGATCTCTTACCTTTGATTAAGGTGGGTTGGGAAAAGAGAGCTTGAGTTATATAATGAGCTAGGTCAAGGAGAAAGGATATAGTTCAGAAATTTGTAGACAAAATCATTGTGTTCCAGCAGCTACGACTTGTAGGTGAAACCATGCAAGCTTCTTGAGGACGAAAATCCTTAAGTTGCAAAATGATGTTCAATTGACACCTAGAATACTACTAGTGTCTCTTTCTGCATGCTGTTGTGTTTAGTAAGCTATATTAGTTTCATTAATTTCAATTTGCTTGCGTATTGTTTTGAAGAAATCTTAAAAAAATACAAGAATATTTACTATTGTAGTATTTTTGGGTTGTGCTCTATTTGCATTTAGATTAAGTTATTACAATGGTATCAAAGCTAATATCCTACCAACCTGTGAAGTATGCAAAGATTTTTGAGAGCAATGACAAAATGAGAAAAGGCAGATCTTTTTCAAAATACACTGATTGTGATTCAAAGGAACCAAGAAAGAGTAACACAAATATTATTGCAGCTCCAGAACAACATGCCCACTGTCTCTGCATTGTAGAATCTAGTTCAGGCTAGAACATTACAAAGAGGAGACAGTTCGAGTACAAATAACCAACCAACAATTACTTCCATTTCAAAACCTGTTAGGCCCATGCTTCCGCAGAAACAAGAAAATTTGGAACCAAAGCTATGATAAGCTATAGAGGAGTAGATCATCAAGCGTGAGCAAGAGAAATTGGCAGATAAAGATGCAGACACTAGCAGCATCACTCTTGCAACTCTTTTAGGAGCTAAATCAAAACAACAGCAAGCAATAGAGGAGCAGATTGTTAAGCTTGAAACTTGGCATTTGGCAAAAAGCATGATATTGAATCTATTTATGTGGAAATGATGTCACATTAGCCACATCAGATCATTGGAAGATTCTACTTAATTACTTAAAGGAGCAAGAATGTCTTGGTAACTTGATATATTTACATTGTCCGTGACATCCTACTAATCCACCGATTATGATAGACTGTCAAGAAGTTGACTCATTCAATACTTTTGTGTGTAAATTACCATGTAATACTACATTTGACCATTGAATTACGTGTCAAACCTCTTATCATCGTGGGAAGCATTCCAGTGGTAGTGAAAAACTCATGGGTATAATTTGTGGAAATGGCATAGAGCTCGTTTCCTCAAGAAGATAATTCCTCTTGTATAATGGCTTGGGATCCTAGTCTGTTAGAGGAATCTACCTACAGAGGATGTACTTGGGAAATACCAGAGATACATGTACGTCCAACACTACATTGCTTGAGGGCAAACAATTATGGGAAGGGCAGATTTGTAATGTCCCCTTCTGACACTCTTGGTGCGTGGGGTCCATTTCTCTAATTCACAGCTATTTAGTGAATGGACTGTCAACATAGGAGTAGTATGGTTGGAAATGTATGCCATGTCCCGTTCCAGGTTTGCACAGACTTTTTGAACTTGGAAACTTCACAATGAAACCCTAGGACTGAAATCTGATTTCTACTATCTCAGATCTGAATCATACTCTTTTCATCCACTTATTATGGAAATACATCAATTCAATCATGAAAAATTTGTACAACCAATATCCTAGTTGAATTTCACAATGAATTACACAAAGATCAAGAAGATGATGGCAACAAATCAGTCTATTGCTGTTTTGAATTTCAGATTGCTCAAGTGTTCAATTACAACAATTTGTATGGCTTTCGCATGGCCAAGTACAATGCCAATCTTCTCTTACAAAGCAAGATGAGATGATGAATGACACATACCAATTTGATGTTCAATTGCAATGGGAAATGAGTGACAAATCTGCTGTAACAATTCGGCCTCCTTATGCAAATGGCGAGTGATCCAAATGTCTTCAAGTGCTGTTATATGTTGCCCCATCTGCTGTCCGCCAAGTCTGCTATTGGATCTGCCTTCAACAATGCCACGGACCAGATTGCATGCCAAAATGAGAAGCGATTTCCACCAAGACTCCAGTGCACCTCCTATCTTGAATAACACTCCATATGGTGGCGGCTAGGGTAAGTAAATGCTGATATAGCAGATCTGCGCTCAGTCCTCAATTGATGATACTTCAAACATCAAATGCCACCAATAGATGAAATCGCTGCCAAGCGTTATGCAATTCGGCTCAAAGCAATGTCTATGACAGCTGCTAGGAATCATTCGCTCAGGTCTGATCTGGAATTGCTGTTGCAGTGCCTTCAATATTTGGCGAATGGCCTCCTCAAGATTGGCTCTCATCTAGCAATATGATCCTCAATGAAATATAGCAAGTATCTTCAAACCTTCTATAGATCTTCAATGAAATCTTCAAAGCCTTCGATCAAAGTCGTCAATGATATGCAAGGAATCTTCAAACTTCAATCTCTAACAATGGTCTCCAACCAAATCTTCGAATGATGAATCAATGATGCTCAAACAATATTTGGATCTCCAATGAAGTGCAAATGTGAACTTCGTATGAATCCACCTCCAAGATGTGATTGGGTTTTCGTCCAACACACCAACTTCACGAGGGTTTTCATCCTTGGAAGGCTAGCAAATCAATTGCCAAGCAAATATGCAAAGTTGCCAAAAGATTCGTGATGCCAAAAAGGAGCCTTCAAGCCTTCTTTTATATCAATTCAAATTAAAGATTTGAATTTGCATTTCCCTCCTTTCAAATTTGAAATATTTACTCCTCCAAGGCGATGCTCAAGATCCAATGTCATATTTTATTATTTCATTTGAATTCCTTCTTCCAATGATGAGCGCCACCCTCAATTATCAATATTTTATCAATTTAGCACATTCTCCAGTGTGAGCGCCACTTAGCCAAGACCTATTTTCATTATTTTTTCGAATATTTTATTCTCCAAGATTGGACGCTCTAATTTTGAATAATATTATTTAATTTTTATTTTATTATTTTCTTCTTTGGTGCTCTAATTAAATAATAATAAAATATTATTATTTAATTGTCTTCATTTTGATAATTAATGCAAAGTGCATTAATTCATTTTCCATCTACACTAGAATATTCTCATGTTTTGACGAACTAGCCTACGGGAATAAGGATAGGCTAACTCCACTCTCCATTTGGTGAGCATGCCGGAAATGGGGACATGACAGTCCTCCCCTCCCGAGATTGCTTGCCCTCAAGCAATAACAAACTTGTATCCTGGAACATACTGTCAAAGGACAAGTATCTCCATCCAATCAAATATCCTATGATCAAACAAAATCTCAACTTGTGGTTGCAGCTTGCAAGAAGAATATGAAGAACGTGAATTCTGAAACACCACCACAAGTCTTCATGCTCCCGCTGCTCCATGCTGTCAAAATCAATTGCAATGCCCTGTGAGTTGTGAGGCAACTCAACAAGATACCAAGTGTCATATCCATCACCACCTAGATCCCAAATCACCCCGTCATCTGTAATGTCCCCATTTTCGTGAGTATCATAGTTCAATGGATTAGCCTACTAGTTGACCCTCGTAGGCTAGTGTTCAAGGATTAGAGAGTCTAGTGGGCGTTAATGAGCTCTCCAGGTGGCAGCTGACAGTGTTCACATCTCCAGTCTGTGGGTTTATTCTGAGGCTAGGCTTTTCAGAGGCTTCTGGTTCCATTTTGAGGGACTTACTATTCATAGTAAATCTGTGGATAATAGAGGGACACTTACTATTTTTAGTAAGGCACCTAGATGTGATGGGTTTGTAGTGTGGATCTCCTAGTTCAGTTGGTTTGGCCAATGGATGAGTATTTATGGAGTTATTATCACTAAAGTCATTTTAATGATAATTAAATATTATAAAGGCATAATATTAAGTTATTAAGTTCACTTTATATTCAATGGGGCCATGACCCTTCATTAAGTGACTTAAAGTGCAATTAATTAATTATGTTTTGGAGGCCAAATATTAATGCATTTAATAAAGTCAATGGGGAAACATTAAATATCAGTTTAAATGATTTAACAGCCTCATGAGGAAATCGACCTAATTTGGAGAGAGTATATAAGTCACCAAAAGCAAATGGAAAAGTATCATTGGATCATTTTACATATTGGATTTTGGTTGTTTTGGAGAGCTTGGCTCTTGAGGATGGAAACCTAGAGTTTTGAAAATTCTTGGCTATGGAGAACGAAGATTCTTCATTGTTCTTGCTACCTGAGGGTGTGAAAGATCACTTGAAGGATGCATCAGTGGTAGCATCAGTGGTAGCTTCATGTCAGAGGCTGCATTTATGCTTCATTAGATTTACAACAGAGATTCAGAATAAGGGTTTCATCATCAGAAGATTGTTATCCGGGTATGAATGTTTTCAATGTAATTTCACGACAATAATAATTCTGATATAATATTACAATTGTGCTTCTGCATTTCTTATTCTGTGAATTTTATGCATTATCTGGTAAATATTTCAAGAAAACTTCAAAGCACATAAAACATAGATCGGCAGTTGAAAAGAAATTGATTTAGGGAGAACAAGGGTTATTACAGTGGTCTTAGAGAGGTTTCTTGCCATCCTGTGTGGGAAATTATTTTTTATGAGAAAAAGAAAATTCTCAGAAGATAGGGTTTTGAGAATTCATTGAAAATTTCAGAGGTATTCATTATTTTGGTGGAACATATTTTGATCTGTTTTTCAAGGTTTACTCGAGCCTATGATTTATTGGTATATTCGCAAGAGACAAAACCAGTGTTGTTAGATTACAATCATCGCATAGGGAATGTCTTCGGTTTTAATTCGAAAGGAGTTGATGAAAAAATTGATAGCTAATGGTGATTTTGTTTATACTATTCTGTCGCCAGTCTAAAGGATTCATAGTGTTTAAATTGCTGAGCGCGGGTCCCAGATTGTTTGAATACACTCTAATTTCCAATCGCCTTATGAGGGATTTTATATGCTATAAACATTTTTAAGAGGAATCGTGGGTTTATGAAGTGTAATTCCTATATCGTATTGGAGCAGATTTGTGGTTTTTGAGTTTATATTTGTTGTTGGCAAAAAGGGAACAAAATCTGACAGGTGTGGAAACCCCATTCAACTCACCCAGTTAGAAGTGTTATATTATCAAACGCTTCAAAATGTATGTAATTCGCATTATATATCAGGCATCGATGGAATAATAAAATGCTAATTGAGACTTCTACTTGGTGCACTCCAATCTGAGAGGGATATCTTTGAATGTATGAGTTTCTAAAGACTATTAGCTGCGTTGGAAGATGTTCGTGGGTAATTAAAATGATACGTTTCTATCATTTCAATCCCCTTTCAAATTAAAGTGGGCCCGATTCATCATAAAGGGACGGGGCTCCACTTGACGAGGTGCCCGTAGAATATTTCAGTTCCATCGCTCACATTTAGAAGTGCAAATATTATACTTATTGTGTTGAATCCGAAGATAAGTGCTAGCCGCATGTTGAAACTTAATTCCAAAGACTATCGCATCATATGGGCGACTTGGAGTGATAAAAGAAATGTCCTATTCTTGTTAAGTGTGAGGTGTGAGTGTTGAAAGATAATTCACACCTTAAGGGACTTCAGGACTCTTTTGCCAGCAGTTCCATCTTGGATGACAACCAGAATAGATGCAGGGTTTAGTGAATCAGAATAGCGCACAATCCATAAGGCAGATTCCTAAAGATCACTGACATATTAAAATGATTATCTGGTAATAAAGGAGGTGTGGAAGTTTGTAGTAAAGGCATCAGCATTGCAAGAGTATTTATCTTGCTAACAACCCAACTTTCAAATACAAGCTGACTCTGATATTTTCAGATTTATCCCTGAATTCCGATTTGCATCAGTACTTATTGAACATTTGGGCATTACTATTGTATCAAGTAGTGAAGAATCCATCAGACTTTGTTATTATGACAGTGTTATGATTTGCCACTATTTCATTTGTTAAGTATTATATTTCAGTATTATTTATTTGGCACATGCAAATCTGAACTGAATCATCTAAATCACTAAGCAAACAAATTCAGAAAACTATTTAGAATTCAGTCCAAGCAGCATACTAGACCTGGCGACTAGTCACAAACAGACAAAAACAAACCGAAGTCTATAAAAGACAAAAGGGAGCTGTCAGTAAAGACAAACCAAAATATTTAGTTGTTTGAAGCAGTTTAGCTGAGAGCATTTCATGAACTCTCGATGGTTGCTAGAGACACACACACAGTCATGGGAAAACCCAGTGAAGAAAATGATCGGGAAGCCGATATAATTTTTAAAGAATACCCGATCATGCCAGATAAGTTTAAAATATTTGATGGTTTTCTGGATCACTTGACTTTTTTCAATTCAAGAGTGACTGATACAGTGTTATATATTCAAGAGAAGTGTGGGGAAAAAATAGAACAGGGCATATTTGATTCTCCTTCAGGAAAACCTCTCGAAACAACCCATGGTCCTAGACAGCTAAGGCGTGAAGTTTGGAAGGAGTTCTTCGAATATGCAGAGAGGTGTGAGGACAATAGCAATTCTGTTTTTCGCAACAGCAGCCAAAACTCTTTGCATTATCATGAGGTAGCAGCCATTTCACTTGAGAAATATGCTTCTAGTGTGTTGTAACATGAAGGTACTCAAGATTTGGGTGCTAAGGATGAGATTTGTGGTGATGGTTCATGCCATACTGAGTCTGATTTCTTGAATCAGACCTTAGAAAACAAAACAGAAAATACATTTGATGGCGATGAATCTCGGGATAGTGTTTTGGATGGTCATGCAGTTACCTTGGAAGTGGAAGTTTGTGAAGATAATGTTATATCGGCAACTTCTACATTACCAGTTGAGCCATCCTTTGAGGTACATAACAGTGGTACCTTAGTTGTTGATGTGTGCACTGATGATAGCACACATGACGTTGCTGATCATGAGGTGAGTGATGTTGATTCAATCTCATACCATAGTGCAGATTTGGGTGGAAAGAATGAGTCACAGGGGTATCATCATCTGGCTGGACAGATGAAGGTTAGAGACGATATGATTGCTACAGCTTTGGAGCATTTTGATGTTGCTCGACAGATGTTGGCAACCTATGGTTGGAGTACCCCTGAGACAGATGAGCACTGTGGTAGTGGTCTTTCCCTTACAGACTTTCATAGACATAGAGAAGCTATTGGGAAAATGAAGAATAATTATTTACTGTTATTATTCGATCGTGATTACCATCTCAGGTGGGATGGGATCTATTTTGATGCCTTGAAGGGAAAGGAGGAGGTTGATGAGCTCACCCATGAGCTTGATGTGACTATGGACTTGTTGAAGAGCTCCCAGTTGGCCCTTCAAGAGTCGCAGTCACGATTGGAGGAGCTTACCGTGGAGTTGAGTTTGGCACAGTCTTCACCAGCTACAGATATAGTTCAGTTACCTACAGTAGCAGTTGGTGATGATCTTATACCCATGGGTTGTGGTGATGGATGTGTTGAGGATGTGGTTACATGCATCACAGATACACGTGCAGTTGATTTAGATGGGATGAGTTCTTTGGGGAGTAACAGAGAACCACATGTTGCATCAGGTTTTCTTGAGATCAGTACCATGTCATCTCATGCAACTGATGGGGGTGGACAACTTGTTGTGCCGCAGAGTCAAAGTGATCAGCTGCAGGTCTCAGAAGATAAGGTTGATTCAGCCTTATATTGTTTTTACTGCGCCAATACAGTTGTTGAGTACCTGCTTGAGAGTCCGGAGTTTCATGAGGGTCCGTGGGCAGCCACCGAGGATACTCTCATTCGAGGTTTGCGCTGCATCGAGCGTGTTGTGGGCGCAATTGTAGATACTCTAACTACAATGCTTCCTAATAGAGATTTTGTGATTGGGTTTGCTGAGAGGGTTACCAGAGCCCCTACCCAATCAGCTTTTTGGGGCCAGAGATTGGAGCCATCTTTTGATTCCAGAGTTGTTAGTGATGAGCCATTGACTGAGGTTGGAGCCTTCTACAGCAACTGCATAGTGAGGAGTGCTCATCACTTTTCTTTTGATCCACAGACGAAGGACTTGTTGATGCATCGATGTGGATGGGCTCCAGGATTATAACATCTTTTGTGGGATGGGTATTCACAGTCTTCAATAGATGGAATCAATAGCTGCAAGTATTCGACTACGTCATTGGTGGGGGATTACTTGCAGAGTCAGCGCATCCATGGGCGTTCAGCAGAGGGTAGAGATTGTTGTGGTGTTGCGGGCACTTTCAGCTATCCCTATCTCCACAGGGCTGATGGATTTGAGTATTGTTTGCATTGGGACCCGGGTGTTGACAGGATTAGCACTACAGCTTGGGTGGGTCCCATTGGTTGGCTTTACCACTTCTGGCATGGTGAAGTTGAGATCAGTGTTGAACATGGCAGACTTCTATTCGGGATTTGGGATCCAGGTATATTACGTTGGAAGTCTCCAGTATGTTGAGGGATCCTCTGTGTGCATCAGGGATCCGGTCTGGGTTCACTAGGGAGTATTGTTGCATGTACATGGTGTGGTTCACTTGCAGTTTCACTACACGTTCTCATGTACATGAGTTGGGTTCGATGCACAGTTATTGTGCGCATGGATTGGACAGTTGGTATATTGTCTATGTTTGCACGGTTGAGTTTATGTTGGTACTGTAGCAGTTGTTTTTCCATGTGGGACATTTCACAGTCTTCCTTTGGACCTCCGGTGGAGTGGAGTTTCTTTGCAGTGGAGATTGCTTGGAGACAAGCAATTTCAGGGAGGGCGGACTGTAATGTCCCCATTTTTATGAGCATCAAAGTTCAAAGGATTAGCCTACTAGTTGACCCTCGTAGGCTAGTGTTTAGTGATTAGAGGGTCCAGTGGGCGTTAACGAGCTCTCCAGGTGCGAGCTGACAGTGTTCACCTCTCTAGTTTGTGGGTTTATTTTGAGGCTAGGCTTTTCAGAGGCTTCTGGTTCTGTTTTGAGGGACTTACTATTCATAGTAAGTCTGTGGATGATAGAGAGGGACCCTTACTATTTTTAGTAAGGCACCTGGATGTGATGGGTTTGCAATGTCGATCTCCTAGTTCAGTTGGTTGGGCTAGTGGATGAGTATTTATGGAGTTATTGTCACTAAAGTCATTTTAATGATAATAAAATATTATAAAGGCATAATATTAAGTTATTAAGTTCACTTTATATTCAATGGGGCCATGACCCTTCATTAAGCGACTTAAATTGCAATTAATTAATTATGTTTTGGAGGCCAAATATTAATGCATTTAATAAAATCAATGGGGAAACATTAAATATCATTTTAAATGATTTAAAAACCTCATGAGGAAATCGACCTAATTTGGAGAAAGTATATAAGTCACCAAAAGCAAATGGAAAAGTATCATTGGATCATTTTACATATTGGATTTTGGTTGTTTTGGAGAGCTTGGCTCTTGAGGATGGAAACCTAGGGTTTTCAGAATTATTGGCGGTGGAGAACAAAGATTCTTCATTGTTCTTGCTACCTAAGGGTGTGAAAGATCACTTGAAGGCTGCATCAGTGGTTGCTTCATGTCAGAGGCTGCATTTGTGCTTCATTGGATTTACAGGAGAGATTCAGAATAAGGGTTTCATCATCAAAAGATTGTTATCCAGGTATGAATGTTTTCAATGTAATTTCATGACAATAATAATTCTGATATAATATTACAATTGTGCTTCTGCATGTCTTGTTCTGTGAATTTTATGCATTATCTGGTAAATATTTCAAGAAAACTTCAAAACACATAAAACATAGACCAGCAGTTGCAAAGAAATTGATTTAGGGAGAACAGGGGTTATTACATCATGACATCCTGCAAACATGAAAAATTGGGAACATTCCTAAGTGTTGACAACACAAAACCAATCTCCAACTCCTCTAGAACTCCCATGGATGTGAAGATGATGCAACTCTTCTCCAAATTCTTAAACAAATGCTCTGCGTCCAACTCCATAGTTCAGCTACAGTGCAAACATTAGTGACCCAATTTCAATTGCCATTGCAACATGCTCACATACCTAATGCCATAGTTCCGATGCAATTTCATTCTCCCAAGTGCATGTCGACAAAAGGCAAGTGTCGCCACCAAAAATATTTGAAGTGGGGCAGCTGTCAACTCCATCAAAGAGTTGTCGCCATCACAAGCAAAATCTTCATGAGTAGTGGCTGATAACATTCATCCAAGAGTTATCAATACAGAAAAACTCCGAAACTTGTTCAAAATCTCCCTCCAATCCATTTGCAGGAGTTCAAGTGAACTCATGAAATGATTACAAAAAGAGATAACAATATTATTACCATTGCTCCATGGTATGTTTCTTCCATCATCATCAGTTACCAATAGCCCACAAAGATAGTTCCTTACATAGATACTTATTCTAAAAGAAATTTCACCATGCCGATGTTGCGCTACTCTGATTCTCATGTGAACTTCAACTAGAGCATATCTGATGATGCTTGAAACTTCAATGCCAATAGTCTCTACCCCATCAAACACAACACCAAAATAGTACTCCATTCCTTGTAGTAAACCCACAAAGTCAAATATCCACCCATGATAATCCAATCCAATCGGGTTCACTGCAGGAAACAATTCATCAACATGTTCCACCTCATAGCTATACACCGCATCTAGATCCTACATCTCCTGTATTTTCAAAATCCAAACATGCTCTACTGTTCGGCTCAAAGAGTAGATTATCAAAAATTGTTTCAAAATCCATCTCGAACACTGGATTATCAACATACTGCACACTGTCATTATCCTCATGCTCAAAACAATCTTCATGCTGATCTAAGCTTCCACATTCTGATTTCCTGAAAATATGTACTACATCATGCTCCTCCTGAATGTTGCCAAGTTCTTCAATCACCTGTTTGATTTCTAAAAAACAATCTCATTTTCTTCCTTCCTAGATTGTTCGGCTGCATACAGCTGATCTTCTGCTTCTTCAAGAGCCATCTGTGTATCTTCCAAAACTTTGTTAGCATGCCTAAGCTCCGAGGTGAGCTTATTGACTACATCCTCCTTTCTTTTCAAAGCATTAGCATATACTACATCAATCATGAAAATGTGATCCTTGTTTGAAAGTAACTGCAAAAAATTTGATTGCATTGGTTCCATGGCTTCCTTGATTGCCTATAAATCTGTATAAGAGAGATTGCACCATCCAAGCCCTTATGTCTTCTCTCAATTTGAGCCTTCCAATAGAGATCTTCAATAGTTTTGTGAGTGTCATCAAAGTGTACCAAGGCTGCAACAACCATATCCTATGTGACTTCCAACTGATCCTTCAAACTACATATCTCCATGGCCTCTCCTTCATGATACCCACGTGTAAAGACTAGACTATCCTATTTCCTCAAAGGGTCACCACTAAAGTAGTGAGTAAAGTCCTCTACATTCTGACCTTCAACAATGTCTGCTCAAGAAAGATTGTGTACCGTTGTATCCTTCACCAAATGATCCTCCATGTCTTGCAATGCCAAAACAATCTTATCCAATTCACCTTGTTCACCACATGTGGAATCCTCTGGACTGTTCACATAGGTATGAGCAATATCCCACTCACATCTTGATTCCCAATCAAAATGATGTAAAGGTGATGAAACAATGCAAGGCTCAACCAATGGAATATCACAAGAACTCAAATTTTCATGTAGCTGATCTGACTTGGTTGGTTTGAGAGTCTCCAATGCGGTATCCTTTTCAATCTTCAATTTCTCTTCATCTATGTCTTCAATAGTTGTCTCTTCTCCAGTCTTGTAGTCATCTGTCATGTTCTCTTCAATGTGCTCTTGAGTCGTAGCCTTGATAGATAGACCTTCAATTGTGTCCTCATAAGGCTGAAACAAATTTGTGTCTTCACCTTCTTTAGAGCTGCAATGCAAATCATGATCGAGTGATCCTTCTTCATTCGAATGTTCTACCATGAACTCTTCTTCATCCCCCAACTCCTCATTATCCAGGAAAGGTCTCAGCTTCTTCTTACACTGAACAATCACTCTTCGAGTTAAGTCTCTTTTAACAGGCTCATCTTTCTTCCTGTTAGCCACAAGAATAGATAGAGGTAATTGTGGCACAACATCACGCTCTTCAATAATCAAACTCATGATGGCGTACATGGATGCAACAACATCATCAGTATGTTCCTTTATAACCATGGCAAAGAAATGGAGGAACATCTTGTTGATCAATTCATTCAATCCCAAATCCAACATGATAGCATGCAATCAGACCTTTGCAAAAATCTCAAGTATCTCAACCCTTCTATAAAAATGAAAACATGTGATGCCATCCAGATCCTGGAAACTATCCACCATTAGCTGAAATACCTCTTTCAATGTTTTATCACTATAGGGAGCTTCAGGTATTGAAATCCTCATGATTTCGCCCAAACACGAAGTAACAAGAAGTCTCACAGTCCTACTATTGTGTCTTAACAACTTTTGTTTACCCAAAGAAGATATTACAGGAGCCCAGGCTGCTTGCATTTCCTTAGAAGATGACTGATCCAACATGTGAAGACATCCTTCTACTTCCTCTAAGGTGCTGAGAAGTGCAATTGTTGACTGGGTTAGGTTTTCAAGTCTACTCCCTGCTTTATGAAGCTTCTGTCTCACAACTTCTTCAATTGTAGATGAATCATTATAGTGCCTCAATTGTATTGAAAGACAACCTTCATCCTCAATTTTCGGCTATGATGTGTCCTTTCAATGCTGCATATACTGACTAAAGTCTGTATGTTCTTTGATGTTGCTCGGAAGTGCATCATACTCATCACATATGGTAGCCAATTCATCTGCTAATAAAGACACAATCTTGGAACCCATGATTCACAACTCCCGACTAGGTCAAGCTTTCACACATAACATCCAGATAAGACCGAGTCAAATCTCAACACAATGAAGGTGGATTGTAACTACTAATCTTATGCACACAATGCTATCCGAAAAAGTCTTGACTTTCGTCAACTACCCAACAGCCTGGCAGGATCCAAGCTCTGATACCACTGTCATGTCCCGTTCTAGGTTTGCACATAAAATTTTTGAACTTTGCAACTTCACAATGAAACCCTGGGACTGAAATCTGATTTCTACTATCTCAGATCTGAATCATGAAAAATTTGTACAACCAATATCCTAGTTGAATTTCACAATGAATTACACAAAGATCAAGAAGATGATGGCAACAAATCTGTCTATTGCTGTTATGAATTTCAGATTGCTCAAGTCTTCAATTCGAACAATTTGTATGGCTTTGGCATAGCCAAGTACAATGCCAATCTGCTGTTACAAAGCAAGATGAGATGATGAATGACACATACCAATTTGATGTTCAATTGCAATGGGAGCTGAGTGACAAATCTGCTGTAACAATTCAGCCACCTTATGCAAATGGCGAGTGATCCAAATGTCTTCAAGTGCTGTTATATGTTGCCCCGTCTGCTGTCCGCCAAGTCTGCTATTGGATCTGCCTTCAACAATGCCACGGACCAGATTGCATGCCAAAATGAGAAGCAATTTCCACCAAGACTC
The DNA here is from genome assembly GCA_027924645.1 of Cunninghamia lanceolata. Lineage (NCBI taxonomy): Eukaryota > Viridiplantae > Streptophyta > Pinopsida > Cupressales > Cupressaceae > Cunninghamia > Cunninghamia lanceolata. The sequence goes on along the minus strand of BSBN01000604.1, from coordinate 4,324,606 downwards.
CAGAGCACCTCCTATCTTGAATGACACTCCATATGGCGGTGGCTAGGGTAAGTAAATGCTGATATAGCAGATCTGCGCTCAGTCCTCAATTGATGATGCTTCAAACTTCAAATGCCACCAATACATGAAATCGCTGCCAATGCAATTGTAATCACTGCCAAGGGTTATGCAATTCTGCTCCAAGGAATGTCTATGACAGTTGCTAGGAGTGATTCGCTCAGGTCTGATCTGGAATTGCTGTTGCAGTGCCTTCAATATTTGGGGGAATGGCCTCCTCAAGCTCGGTGCTCATCTAGCAATATGATCCTCAATGAAATATAGCAAGTATTTTCAAACCTTCTATATATCTTCAATGAAATCATCAAAGCGTTCGATCGAAGTCTTCAATGATATGCAAGCAATCTTCAAGCTTCAATCTCTAACAATGGTCTCCGACCAAATCTTCGAATGATGAATCAATGATGCTCAAACAATCTTCAGATCTCCAATGAAGTGCAAATGTGAACTCTGTATAAATCCACCTCCAAGATGTGATTGGGTTTTCGTCCAACACACCAACTTCACAAGGGTTTTCGTCCTTGGAAGGCTAGCAAATCAATTGCCAAGCAATATGCAAAGTTGCCAAAAGATTCGTGATGTCGAAAATGAGCCTTCAAGCCCTCTTTTATACCATTTCAAATTAAAGATTTGAATTTGCATTTCCCTCCTTCCAAATTTGAAATATTTACTCCTCCAAGGCGATGCTCAAGATCCAATATCATATTTTATTATTTCATTTGAATTCCTTCTTCCAATGATGAGTGCCACCCTCAATTATCAATATTTTATCAATTTAGCACATTCTCCAATGTGAGCGCCACTTAGCCAAGAACTATTTTCATTATTTTTTTGAATATTTTATTCTCCAAGACTAGGTGCTCAACTCAAACCCTTTTATTATTTTATTATTTTATTTTCCATCCTCCAACACAAGTGCTTTACTCAATACTATTAAAATAAAATTATTTAATTGTTATTTTATTACTTTCTTCTTTGGTACTATGATAAAATAATAATAAAATATTATTATTTAATTGTCTACATTTTGATAATTAATGCGAAATGCATTAATTCATTTTCCATCTCCGCCAGAATATTCCCTTGTTTTTACGAACTAGCTTAGAGGAATAATGATAGGCTAACTCCATTCTCCGTTTGGTGATCACGTCGGAAATGGGGACATGACAACGTAGTTGCTTTAAATTAGTTAGAACTAGAATAACGAGGTCATCTGCTTAGTTAGTTAGAATTGTAGTGGACTAGAATAAAGGTGCACATGTCATCTATTAACTGTATGGGATTGCATTGATTGAGGAAAGGCTTTGACAGTTAATTGTATGGAACATCCTTGATTTGAGGGATCTAATGTCCCCTTCTTGCCCGTAAGGTGTTTAGGTACCATTAGCCTATTTTCCTATGTTTTCCAATTGGCTAATTGGATGTTAGAAGCAAAAATTGATTTAAATAATTATTTAAGTTGTCATAAAGTAACTTTTTTTTTTCAATTGACAGCGTTATAATTATTTAAATAAAGTAATTTTTCAATGTGCAGAAAGGGGGCGCTAGCCACAGGGGTTATAAAGTGACTTAAGTGAGCAACTTAAAAGCTTTATTTTATTTCTTTGAGGAGAATTTGAAGGAAAAAGTGAAATTATTATTTTCTTCCCTCCTATGTTGCCCTAAAACTGCCGAAATAAAGAGGAGTTGAGCTCATTTCAAGGGTTAGACTATCGTTTTGAAATTTGCTTATTAATCTATGAAAGAACTTGAATTCCCCTTTATTTCTTGACGACGAAAACCATCTATAAATACCAGTTTCGAGGTCGGAAACCCTCCTAGCTGGATATGGTGATTTCACCATGAGATCACACCTGTGTTGCAAATGAAGTTACTTGTGCTGCTATTGAAAATGGACATATTTGTTGTATTTTGAGACTAGTATTTTGGAATCTATGGTTTGATGCTTTGATATTGGAGATTTTGCAATGTTTGAAGCAAGAAATGAAGATTTGATGAAGACACACCATTCCTTCATGTGGGATGTACTTCTATCAAGAGATACTAGTGTTGGGCGTTGGTATTCTTGGTAAAATCCTTGTTTGTTGGACTAAAAACTCCTGTAACCCAGGCGCAAGGACTGAAAGTATATTTTGGTGTGTTCTAAGTGCAGTCTTGAGTAGCACGAAGGGAATTATAGCAGGTCGTATGAATCTAGTACAGGTCGTACTTCTTCTGGAGGACATGAGGTTTTAGAAGCTAGTCACCCCTCTTTCCTAGCATAAAATGCCTTGTTTGGAGGCACCAAAAGTTCTTCTGGCAATTTGTGTTGGTTTGGAAGTGAATTTCAAGGTGTTTGGGGAGTTATGAAGTGAATTGGGTCTACTGTTAGGGGTTTCTATAGTGCTGCTACAGTACATCAGACCTGCAACGGCAGTGATATCAGAGGTTTCAGCTCCAACTAGACCTCCTAGTTTCAGAGTGGGAATGGTATATTTCAGTATTGGTTGTCATTTCATGCTTTCTATCATATTTCCTTGTGATTTCAGTGAGTTTCAATGTGTTGCAGCAGTATATTCAATTTGATATCAAAAATATAAGTTGATATTGCAGCTCCTTTATCATTGCATTTACATTCTATAGTTGCAATGAATCTGTGTTTCTAAACCCTGGATGGTAGTACCGCCATGGATCATATTATCATGCATTTTCATATTGTAAACTGGATAGTTTACCGCTAGTATTTATAGCATTTCATATCTCAGCCCGTCTGGCATCAACAGGGTTGCAAACAATTGACCATTTTGGTCCAATCAAGATTTAGACATTCTACCAGTGGCTTGCATTACACACGTCCGCTTAATTAGCGTCGATAAGGTCGGCTCTGTCACCTTGTGTGTTCATTCTGTTGCATTTCGCACTCCACTAAATAAGTGTAGCGGTGGTCGGCTTAACCACCTAGTACGTTCAGTTTGTGTTGCATCAACCACTCCGCCGAATAAGCCTAGATTGTGGACGGCGTGGCCGCCTAGTGGTTGTAGTGAACGTTTGTATTGCATACTCTTTGTAGCTGCATTGGATAGTTGTGTGAATCCAACCCACAATATGCTCACCTTTACCATCTTGAGATCTGGGTGATCACAAGGTGTTGAGGAGATTGCATGTTAGCATTTTAGTTCCAATTAAAATCTCAAAAAAAACTAGGGTGGTTATTACAGTGGTATTAGAGCTGGTGATCTTGCCATCAGTTTCCTAGTAATCTGGTGGAAGACACTTTTTCTAAGGTTTTGACTACAAGACAAAATCGCAAGTGATACAGAGGGTATATTAGAGAATATGGCAGAAAAAGACAAGGACACAAACCCTCTAGAGAGCCTAAATGCTAGAACAAAAAGGAAGTTTGATGTCATGCCTGACATGATGGCCCAACTTCTTCATAAAATGAATCAAAATCAGAGTGTTCCTCAAAATGAGAATGGAGAAGCTAGTAGCTCCAGGAGAAATAATCATCAAGACAACAATTGTCATTTAGCTAGAACATTTGTTGGGTCTACACCTAGACCTCTCCAACCTACTTTCACTTGTAGGGAGGAGGCTAAACCTGAGCAAGTAGAGCAAGTTCCCTTGGCTGATAAAGTTATGTCCAGCTATGCAAAGTATAGAACTCTTCCTGATGAGGTGCGCAACATCTTAACACTTGACCAGTTCATGAATCAGAAGAAGAAGAGAGGTGGTGGAACATATGAAATAGAGGGCAAACTATTCAGAGGAACTATCAACAAGCTTTGGTAAAGGTAGTCCTTTCTCACTTTGATGAAAGTGAAAAGAGCACCGCTCGTGCATGGGTTCAAAAGTCGGACAACTTTGTCATTGAGACTAATGTTAGAAGAGGAGGCAATCTAGTTTGCCACCTTGCATTTGGATGGAGCAGCGCATGAATGGTGTTTGTTGTCACATAGATTTGCACCCAGTGTTGAAGGCTTTTAGAGCTCCAACAATCTAGTGAAACATTGAGATGACCTCCATGTGTGGGACCCTAGAGGGAGGCCAAATCTCCAGAGAGAGGCTGGTTCCTTTGCTGAATATGAAATTCAGTGATCCTAAGATAAAATCTAATCTATCCACCTATTTTTGAAAAAAGGAAGAGGGAGTAAAACTGAAAGTAAAAGGAGGTGATACACCAGGTTTGAATATGGGAAAATCCTCAAACAACAATGTATGCACAGAATAACAATATTCAACAGACCAACATACACAAATCATGAACTACTTGCAGAGGTAAGAAACTAAATGGAATCCAAGAGGAAAAATGCATTCACAGATTGAGATTAAACATAAAATGCACAAAGCAACGAACAATTCATGAGAAGGTAAAAACCTAATGTCAATTCTCAAAGAGGCACGGTTACAATTGCAAGATATATGGTTTTTTAGACCAAATGCCAACAACAATACATTACATTTCATGTTTTATATAGCATTTACAAATGAAGAACCATTACCTACTGTAATGAATGCGCCCATGGGCCTGTCAGAGATATTTCCTCCCAGAAGGGACGTCTACCTACAAGGATTCAATGTAGAAAATATCTGAATCCATCGACTAGCTGGAAGATATTTGTGCCATTAATACAAACTGTTGAATCATGCACCTGCAACTATCAATGCAAGATATCCGCCCTTTGGAAGCTTTTACAACGCTTTAAGTCCGCCCTTGATATGTCTTGTCGGCCGAGTCTGCACATTTCTCTTCAGTCCGCAACTTATCCTGATATCCAGATATGCAAATCCATATCCAGATCATGATCTCTGGATCATTATTTCAAAGTGTGGATATCCCTCAAAAAGCCCGCCAAATGGAGGATGAAATCTTGAGCAATTTTGTCTTTTGGATCATGTAGAAATTCCTTAGGATGAAAAAGATATTCACGATCAAAGTTGTGGTCAATGGTCATATGAATATCCATGAATATCTTCAAGGTCTGCACATTCGCAAATATCCAGATGATATAGCCAGGCTGAACACAAGAGTCTCTATATCCTGATATCCGAATGCACCCGTCAAATTTACCTTAGCAGCATTGAAAGGTCATCATCTGCATGGATACCCAATGTCTGGACGTTAACTTGATATCCGGATATTAGCTTAATATCCAGATGCTTCTTTGTGTCCATACTGTGAAACTAACGTGTATATCCTGATGACGGCACTGCATATTGGGAGGGTCGAGATATTAAGACTTGTCAAATATCCATATCGGAATGTCCTGATAATGTCATAGTCATAAGGCGCTTCTTTGGAACTGATCTGGATGACGTCGTCGGGACATTCGCCTTAAGGATCTAGACATTAGGAGATATCCGGATGTTGGGAAAGGTCCGGATATCAACTAAGGTCCGAATATTCGGGAAATATCAAGATCTTAGTTGAGGTTCGGATATTAAGATAATATCCGGATGTTAACTAAGATCCGAATATCGGCTAAGGTCTGGATATTAAAATAATATTCGGATATTATCTAAGTTTCGCATACTTGGAAAATATCCGTATATTAAAACAGCAAATATCCATACCTAGAGACAACTAAATATGAAGATGGAGAAAACTCTGCAAAGGCATACTTTCAAGGCTAAAGATTTTTGGGTTTTTCTGGGTTTTTTGTAAGGATTCTCCAAATGGATTTTTAGGGAATTTTGCAAGGTAGAACATTGGGACTTGAAGGATTTAGGGCATGCAGGGCTATATTCCAAGGGATTTCAAGGAGATTTTCAAGATGAACTATTTGACTCTGGACAGAGGAAAATAGGTCAACAGTGGTATCATGGGTTGGTGACCCAAGGCCACAACCTTATTGCCGCATACGATGAGTTCACTAATAGGCTCATCAAGAGGTTTGATAACAAGGATCTCGAGTAGCTCTTCAACGAATTGGCACAATTGAAGCAACAAGGAACAATTGATGCATACATTACAGAATTTCAGAGACTCTCGATTATGGTTCCCTATATTTTGGAGAGGAGGCTTGTATTCTTGTTTGTTGAAGGGCTATCCGAGCCATTTAGCGGATGGGTTTAAGTCCCTAGATCCTCTCACCTTGCAAGATGCAATCAAGAGGGCTAGAAACATGGAATTTTCAGCCCCTAAAAACAAATTTCAGTCCAAGACTTTACCTCACAAAAAGTATACAAGGCATTTTAGAAAAGATTCAAATCAGCCAAAACAATTCCTTCGAAGATGGATGAAGACCTTCGTAATTTGCAAAGGAGGAAGAAACTATGTTTCACTTGCAAAGAACCATCGGCCCCAAGCCACAAGTGTCTTGATAAGGATCAAGTGCGCCATTTGGAGCAGTATTCAGCTAATGAATCAGAATTAGAAAATTCAGAACAGCAAGCTGGTTCAAAGGAAAATGAAGGAAAAGATATCCCAGAAGAGACCGAAGATGAGAAGGAAAGTGAAGGTACTTTGGTACAGCTCTCTAGTCATCAAAAGAATGATCCTTCCAGAGTTCGTGGTGTGCTATATGGGCAGTGAATTGTTGCTCTCATTGACACAGGAGCTACTCACAGCTTCATAGATGGAGTTGTAACAAGAAGAGGCATAAAAACTGAGGATTTTAAGGATTCAAAGTCATGGTTGCGGATGGCTTTACTCTTTCATGTTCAAAAAGAATCCCTCGGATGAGTTTACAGTTGGGTAATTATGACGTCAAAGACGATTTCTATGTGGTGAGCATTGGTGACACCGATGTTGTTCTTGGCATCCAGTGGCTTCGTTCTTTGGGACAGTTTACCTTGAACTTGCAAACCATGGAGTTGAAGTTCCAAGTGGATGGAAAGAAGATTGTGTTGAGAGTTATGTCAAATGGACGCCCTCGTGTTGTCATGGCTAAGAGGATGGAAAGAATGTTGCGCTATGGGCAAGTTGAGTGAGCACCCCAATGTCTTATCATGCCTACCACTTCGCATGAAGGAAAGAGGGAACATCATCAGGATGTGCAAGCTTTGTTGACCAAGCATTGCAAGGTCTTTAGTGTTTTACCACCTAGAAGACCTCTTGAGAGAGGAATTGACCACGTCATAGAGTTGGAGGGAGATAAACTTGTCATCACAACTCCCTATCGACACCCTAAGAGGCATAAAGATGAGATTCAAAAAGCTCTCAAAGAGATTTTGGACATGGGGGATATCCGTCGAAGCAAGAGTCCATTTCCATCTTCCATGGTCTTGGTGAAGAATAAGGACGAGACTATGTCCATGTGCATAGATTATAGAAACCTCAACAAGAAGACCATCAAGAATCAGTACCACATACCACGAATTGATGAGCTCATTAATGACTTACATGGAGCTATCTATTTTTCAAAGATAGACTTGAGGTCGAGTTACCTTCAAATAAGAGAGCGTGAAGGAGATATTGAGAAAACTGCTTTTAGAAGCCACTTTGGGCATTTTGAGTTCTTGGTTATGCTTTTTGGTCTAACAAATGCTCCTGCAACATTTCTTTCGCAATCATCTCTGCAAGTTTCTCTTGGTATTTTTTTATGACATTTTGATATACAGTAAGACTTGGGAGGAGCATATGCCACTTGGATGAGGTGTTGGGAATCCTTGAAGCACAGTCTTTGTTTGCTAAGGAATCCAAGTGCAAGTTTGGTATGACCGGAAATCTGTATCTTCGTCATGTGATTAGCGCTAAAGGGGTGAGTGTTGATCAAGAGAAGATTAGAGCAATTTTGGATTGGCCCCCACCAAAAACTCACATTTTGAGGGTTTTTTTGGTTTATGCAGCTTCTATAGAAGATTCGTGAAGGGCTTTTCTCATTTGGCAGCCTCTCTCACTGATCTCACCAAGAAAGGGGAATTTAATTGGTCTAATGCAATGCAGCAATCCTTTGATCAGTTCAAGAAAATCATGAGTAATTACCCTGTTTTGGCTATTCCCGATTTTTAGAAGCCATTTGAGCTTGAATGTGATGCTTCTGGAAAAGGAATAGGTTGAGGACATGATATTTCCACAATCCATGACATGAATTGTAAAGCTTATGGTTAAAACTGTGTGTAGCTTTTTTTACATCAAGTTACACACAATTTTAACCAGAAGCTTTACAATTCAAAGGAATAGGTGTTATCTTAATGCAAAACAAGCATCCAATTGCTTTTGAATGCAAGAAGTATAGTGGTGCAGAAAGAACTTATTCAATTTATGACAAAGAGATTCTTGAAATCATGCACGCTTTCATGAAGTTTAGATAGTATTTGGTTGGTGGGAAGTTCATTGTGAAAATGGATCACAATAGCCTCAAATACTTCCTCAATCAGAGAGATCTTAATGAGAGACAGCAGAAATGGGTAAGCTTCAAGCTTACGATTTTGACATAATTTGAGCTCAAGCTAAGATGTTGTGGCTGATGCTTTGTCAAGAAGGCCACATTTGAGCTCAATGACGGAGATTACTGTTGATTGGAAGGAACAAATTCTTGTTGAATACACCAAAGATTCATTTGCTACTAGTATTTTAGAAGGCACTTTGCAAAATGAGAATTACAAAGTAGTAAATGAGTTGATCATTTACAAGGAGTGGATCTTCCTAGTACCAGATTTTAGGGTCAAAGAGAAGATTTTAAGGACTTTTCATGATGTTCCTTTGGCTGGTCACCAACGATTCTTCAAGACTTACAAGCAAATTCGTAAAAGGTTTACTTGGAAGGGACTTAAAGGTGATGTTCTTGAGCATGTTAGAGAGTGTTCAATATGCCAATAGAACAAAAATGAACACACTTTCCCTGCTGGTCTGCTGCAACCTTTGCCTATTCCCAATCAAAAATGGGAAAGTATCTCTATGGACTTCATCATCGGGTTACCCAAAGTGCAAGGAAGAGATTCCATCTATGTTGTAGTTGACTGTTTGACCAAATTTGCACACTTCTTTGCCATATCTTCAGAGTTCAGAGCAGCTCAAGTGGCTGAATTGTTCTTCAAAGAAGTGTTTAGATTGCATGGCTTGCCAAGGAACATTGTTAGTAATAGTGACAGCGACAACAAGTTCCTAAGTTTGTTTTGGAAAGAACTTTTCTGTTTGAGTGGGATTGACCTCACTCCAAGAACCAGTTATCACCCACAAACTGATGGGCAAACATAGATTGTCCACAAGTGGGTAGAGGGGTACTTAAGAAACTATGTTTCAGGATAGAAAAAAGCTTGGGTTAGATGGCTTCATTTGGGAGAGTATTGTTACAATTCTACTTATCACATGTCAATAAAAATGTCCCTTTCATGGCGCTTTATTGTTATGAAGCTCCAAGCTTCGTTCATTTATTGTTTGGTGATTGTAGAATTCCCAAGCTAAGGATTTGATGCAGCAAATCCAAGACATCCTAAAATTCTTCAAAGACAACCTTCAGCATGCACAAAATCAGCAAAAGTTGTATGCTAATTAGCACCGTATAGAGCGCACATTTGAGGTTAGTAATATGGTGTATCTAAGGTTGGAACCTTACAGACAGTCTACTCTCAACAAGAGTGGATCTGAGAAGCTGATGCCATGATTTTATGGTCCATTCAGTATAAAAAGGAGGATTGGAGAAGTCGCTTAGAGTTGCAATTTCCCGAGGATAGCAAGGTTCATAAAGTCTTCCATGTATCTTGCCTCAATAAGGCGTTGGGACAAGGTGGTTACCTCTTCAAAGTTACCTCCTAGGGATGACGAAGACAAGCTCATCTTGGTTCCTAAAAGGGTGATTGATTGCAGCCCGAATGCATTTTGAGGAAGAGGAGCATCAAACAGTATTTGGTTAAGTGGAAAAATCTTCCTATGGAGGATGCTATTTGGAAAAATGAGCAGATATTAAAACATCCAAAGTCGTAGTTGCTCGAGGACAAGCAATTTTGGGGAGAGAGGACTATAATGTCCCCTTCTCGCTCGTAAGGTGTTCAATAACCATTAGCCTATTTTCCTATCTTTTCTCATAGGCTAATTGGATGTTAGAAGGGAAAATTGATTTAAATAATTATTTAAGTTGTCATAAAGTAACTTTATTTGTTTCAATTGACAGCTTTATAATTATTTAAATAAAGTAACTTTTCAGTGTGCAAAAAGGGCACGCTAGGCATGGGGGTTATAAAGTGACTTAAGTGAGCAACTTAAAAGGTTTATTTTATTTCTTTGAGGAGAATCTGAAGGAAAAAGTGAAATTTTTATTTTATTCCCTCCTATGTTTCCCTAAAAGTGCCTATATAAATGGGAGTTGAGCTCATTTCAGGGGTTAGACTATCATTTTGAAATTTGCTTATTGCTCTGTGAGAGAACTTGAGTTCTTCCTTCTTTCTTGACGACGAAAACCCTCTAGAAATACCAATTTCAAAGACGGAAATCCTCCTAGCCGGATATGGTGATTTCACCCTGAGATCACACCTATGCTGCAAGTGAGGTTATTTGTGCTACTATTGAAAATGGACATATTTGATGTATTTTGAGACTAGTATTTTGGAATCTATAGTTTGATGCTTTGATATTGGAGATTTTACAGTGTTTGAAGCAAGAAATGAAGATTTGAGGAAGCCACGCCTTTTCTTTATGTGGGTCATGTTGGTGTGAATAGGGGTTTTTTTCCTAACTAGTTTAGTATTTCCTAGTTAATTTCCCCTTGTGTGAATAATTCATATTATTTAACTATTTATTAGTTAAATAATATTCACACATCACACATAATTCACATATTAAATTGACTTAGTCAGTCTACTAGATGTTTCTATTTGTTTCTAGTTGTTCATAGTTGTTGATAGTTGGCATCTTATCCTATGGTTGTCACGTCATAGGATTAAGACACTTGTCACATGACTACAACATCCTATATTGCATCCTTGTCCTTATAAGCAAGGCATATAATGTAAATTGTACCAATCTTTTGCATTCATTGATAGAATAGGATTATTCTCTCATTTGATCTCTCTTGTGCTTTCATGAAGTCCTAGATCCATTCATTGATAGAATAGAATTATTCTCTCATTTGATCTCTCTTGTGCTTTCATGAAGTCCTAGATCTTGGGTGGCTATCATCATAGCCAACTCTAACATGTCGTACTTCTAGCAAGTCATACTAGTGTTGGCCGTTGGTATTCTTGGTAAAATCCTTGTTTGCTTGTCATGTCCGCATTTCTGGAGTGATCACCCAACAAAGAATGGAATTAGCCTTTTCTCATTCCCGTAGGCTAGTTCGTCAATTCAAGGGAATAATTTGGCGAAGGTGGTAAATGAAATTAATGCATTTGCATTAATTATTCAATTGTAAATAATTAAATAATAATAATTTATTATTATTATTTAATTGAGCATCCATGAAGAAATAATAAATTAAATAATATTAGTTTTAATATTATTTAATTAAAAGCAAAACAAAAAAAATAATAAATAGGTCCTGACCCATTTGGGCACCTACATGGGAAGATATAAGAGAAGCCAATAAAATAATAAAATAAAGGTGGCGTTCATCTTGGTGGGAAAAGTAGTTCTTGGAGAATGCATTTTAAATTTGGGTCCTTGCATTGGGTCATTCGCCACCATTGGAGGGAATTCGCAATTCAAATCTTTATTTTGAATTGGTATAAAAGAAGCATGTGTGTCTCATTTCCGACATCACGAACTATTGGTAAACTTTCACACTTTTGCTTTGCAATTGTTCTTCAATCTTCGGAGGACGGAAACCCTTTGCGGAGATTTGGTGTGTGCACGAAAACCCATCACATCATGAAGGCAGATTCATCCTGAGTTCGCAGTTGTACTTCATTGCAACTTCACAGATAGATCTTTATTCGTATTTGGTTGCAAGCCATTGTTGAAGACATCGAATATCATTGGAGGATTAATGTTGGACTCGTTGCATTCTTTGAAGACATTGGAGACCATTGCATAGGAAACCCACCGGCTGAAGTTTCAAATTGTGTCTGGGCGCATCAATTGGGAAGCATCGATTTCATTAAGGGAGGTTCACTGAAGGTCTGAGTTCCATCGCCTTCCTCAGATTGGCCGAATTGTGTGTCAAGGGGCAGCGATTTAGCATCACAGTGCCAGCGCTTGTGTGGGAAGCGATTTGATAGTATAATCGAGACAGTTTGAAGGAGAGCCGAACTACATCCAGCACCAACAAGCAACGATTTTGGCGGCATACAGACATCTATAAGTTCATAGGGCAATGATCACTTTGAAAGCAGTTGTAACAGCAATTTCTCATCAACTGTGCCATAGAAATTGGTATGCATAATTGAATTCATCTCTAATATTTACTATAGTAATTCTTCAAACTCTGTAATCAACTGCTATATAGTCGACATTGATGATATTAGTGGAAGTTGTTAATAGGATTTGTATTAGTGGTAATCTGAATTGCAATGCTATCGAACTAGTGGGAGCATTGAAGTAGAACCTTCATTGTAATCTTGCAAACTACATTGTAATCCAATATTGTAAGCTGCCATATCTATTATTATACTTTGCATTTCATAGTTAGTAGATATTGTGTCGGAGACAATTGTAATTGGGAAAGTATATCAGTTTTGCTTGCATAATTGAAAGAACCACAAATTTTCATATCAAACCCATTTTGGCACATGACATTGCTGGACTGAAAACTCCTATAACCTAGATGCAAGGACTAAAAGTATATTTTGGTGTGTTTTAAGTGCAATTTTGAGTAGCAGGGAGTTATAGCAGGTCGTACTTCTTCTGGAGGAAGATGTGAGGTTTTGGAAGCTAGTCACCCCTCTTTCCTAGAATAAAATACCTTGTTTGGAGGTGCCAAAGGTTGTTCAAGCAGTTTGTATTGGATTGGAGGTGAATTTCAACGTGTTCGGGGAGTCATGAAGTGAATTGGGTCTGTTGTTAGGGATTTCTATAGTGCTGCTACAGTATATCAGACCTGCAATAGGCAATAGCAGTGATATCAAAGCTTTCAGCTCCAACCAGACCTTTTAGTTTCAGAGTGGGAATGGTATATTTCAGTACTTCCAATGTTGGTTTTCATTTCATACTTTCTATCATATTTCCTTGTGATTTCAGTGAGTTTCCGTGTTGCAGCAGTATATTCAGTTTGACATGAGAAATATAAGTTGATATTGCAGCTACTTTATCATTGTATTTTCATTCTATAGTTGCAATGAATCTGTGTTTGTAAACCCTAGATGGTACTACCACCATGAGTCATATTATCATACATTTTCATATTGTAAACTGGATAGTTTACCGCCAGTATTTATAGCATTTCATATCTCAGCCCGTTTGGCATAAACAAGCTTGCAAATAATCAACCATTTTAGTCCGATCAAACTTTAGACATTCTGTCAGAGGCTTGTATTACACACATCCGCTCAATAAGCGTTGATAAGGCAAGCTCTTGTTGCCTCGTGTGTTCATTCTGTTGCATATCGCACTACACTGAATAAGTGTACTTGTGATCAGATTACCCACTTAGTGCTTTCATTTTTTGTTGCATCAACCACTCCACTGAATAAGCGTAGATTGTGGAGGACGTGGCCACTTAGTGGTTCCAGTGAGTATTTGTATTGCATACTCTTTGTAGTTGCATTGGATGGTTGTGTGAATCCAATGCACTATATGCTCTCACCTTGCCCATCTCGTGATTTGGGTGATCAGAAGGTGTTAAGGAGATTGCATGTTAGCATTTTACTTCCAATTAAAATCTCAAAAAAAAAGCTAGAGTGGTTATTACAAGGGATTGATTTGTCAACTAACTGCCCAATTTCAAAAGCTAGATTTGTTAGTTAACTTGCCCAATTACGGCCAACATTTGAGGGAATTCTTGCCTCTAATTGAGGTGTGTTGGGAAAGGAAAGCTTGAGTTAACTTCAGAAATTTGAGAACAAAATCATTTATTTTCCTAGGCTAGATGTGTTTCAGCAATTGTCGCATGAAGATGAAACTCATCAAGCGTAGAGATCAAGATGATTGAGCACAAAAAGCCTTATGCAACAAACTCACATCTAGCATACCAGTGGTGTCGAATTCTACATGTGGGCATATTTAGTAACTTGTATTAGTTTGATGAGTTTCAATTTGCTTACGTACTATCCAAAAGAAATATTTTAAAAATGCAAAACTGTTTATTGTTGTAATATTTGTGGGTTGTGTTTTATATGCATTTAGATTAGGTTATTACAAGAGGAAACACAAGCAAAACTCGAAAGTGTTAATATTAAATAAAGCTATGCTTTACCTATGTTGAATGAACGGTGTGCCTTCATCTCAAGTGTGATGCTTATTGGAATTGTCAATCCTAAAAAGATGCACTATGATCATATTCACAACTTATGTTTATCCATCAGCCTAAGGATGGAATACAATATATTTTGTCACCTTTCTCCCTCATTAGCCAAAGTGCTTTCAATAAATGTTCAAAAACCTGATACCTCTATTAGATATGATAATAAATGGTACACCAAAGTGAATCCATACAATCCGAAAGAATAATTGATCTATCTCCTAAGTTGAGATAGCCTTTTAACATGGCACAAGAATTCCCATCTTTCAAAATCCATCTGTTGTGACCAAATCACACATCACCCCATTAGGAATAGGGACCCCCCTTTTTTGAGCTCTGTGCCTTCAATGAGTTTTCAATGAGATTTTAATGATGACCTGACTCATTTTCCTTTGCCGATACGGTAGTGATTTCCTCGCCTATGATCTTTGTTTCATGATTAGGGATAGATGAACTTGCAATAATGAAGAATTGTGATAAAATCCCATCTAGCTATTGAGTTTTGAAGTCAATCCAGAAGAATGTTTGAGACCCTGAAAAGACTAAGCCTGGAGCCTGAAATCCTGAAAATCCTGAAAAAATGGCTAAGTCTGAAATCTGGTGAATCCTCCAAATTCTATATTTTGCATCTTAAATCCGGTGGATTCGGGACCTATCTCAAACATCCTGAAAGGTATATTGAAAAATATTTAAAGTATCAGAAATTCAATCTCTCAACTTATACTTAAATATATTTTTCAATATACCTTTACTCGCGCGATCCTGAAAAATGCCTGACAAGTCCAGAGGATTCAAAACACTGATCTAGTGCGACTGGACACTTAAGTGGCGCAAAATCTTGGCGCAAAATCACGAAGGAAAAGGCGCTTGAGCATGAGGATTTCGATCAACGATCTAATGCGCCCATCTACACCTTGATCTAATGCGAAAATGCTTGAGGATTTCGATCACTCATCTATTGCGCCCAAACCAAAAGTATCATTTTGAAGGAGAAAATGAAGATTTCAATACCTTTAACTAGTGCGAAATTGCAAAGGACAAGTCTTAGAACCAATCTTGGAGTAAATGAAAACGATAAATGCTTGAGGATTTCAATCTCCTATCTAATGCGCTAGAAGTCAGAGGATTCTAATTGCCTATCTAATGCGCTAGAAGCCAGAGGATTCCAATCCATGAAGTAATGCGCCTATCCAAGGTTAAGCCTTCAAGGCCAAGTCTAGAAGATCTTCAGTGTTTGATCTAATGCGACCTCATGAAGGATAACTCCAGAGGATTCCAATCCTTGATCTACTGCGCCCAAGTGGTTCCAATATGAAGTTCCAAGGACCCTTATCCAAAGCGCAATCTAGAGGATTTGAAAACTTGATCTACTGCGCCCTACAAGGAGGAAGGTAAGATTCAAGGCTAAGCCCCCAAGGTTTGAGTTTAAAGGATCTTGAAGTCCCAACTAATGCGCCAACATCATGAGGCTTCCAACAAGGTCATCTAATGCGCAACATGAGGTAGTGATCAAGGTTTGAATCTAGAGGATTCACCAAGCTCATCCAATGCGCCAAACACCATGCATGATCTATTTCAAGGTAAAGGCTATCTAAATTCATCAAAGTTTGAGGACTTCAACCTAGTGAAGTGATGCGCCACCTCCCAAACCCCTTATTAAAGCGCTCAACAAGAAGAAATCGAAATTGGCATCTAGTGCGCCATACATGAAGACAATAAAATTTCATTTTTCTTGAAGATCTCTAGCTACCCATCTAATGTGCCATGTATGAAGGGGGAATGAAGTTTATTTTTGAAGATCTCTAACTACCCATCTAGTGCGCCACACCAAAGGGGAGAGTGAAGTTTGATTTTGAAGACCCCATGTTACCTATCTATTGCGCCATGCATAAGAAGAATCCAAATTGCCTATCTAATGCGCCAATGTCTAGAGGATTTCAATCCTCCATCTAATGCGCCATTCCCTTAAGCGAGTAAAACTAAGTGTCATCTAAACCAATGTTGAGAGGAATCCTAGAGCTTCATCTAATGCGAAATGTTGAAGAGGAGTCTTAGAGCATCATCTAGTGCGAAATGCCAAGAGGAATTCAAACTTTGATCTAAAGCGCCATACATTAAGACTTTGAGGGTGTCTAAAGTGAAATTCTTGAGGATTCCAATCCTTGATCTAGTGCGCCTCAAGGGTTTTGAAGAAAGATCATGCTATTTCAAAGAAGAAGACTTGGAAAACATCATCCAATGCGAAATGCAAGACAAGAGGATTTCAATCCTTGATCCCATGCGCTTGAGGGAGAAGGAAATTACAATCTACAAGGAGATCATCAAGACCCCATCTAGTGCGCCAGTCCAAGGGAGTTAGAAACATTTAATGATTTTTGCCTTGGAAAACGTGAAAATTGCATTTATTAAATAAAGATCAATCTAAATTAAATGTTTTTGCACTATAATAAAGGAAGTCGGCCTAGGGAAGAGGTAAAGTTTTTAAAGCAAATTATATATATATACCTCATTTCCTTTTCATTTTTATCATTTTCAAGAGCAGATTTGTTTTCCAAGAGCAGATTTATCTTCAAGGAGCAGCAACAAGAAGTTTTTTAGAAGTACAAATTTGATTTTATCAAATTTAAGCAAGTGGTGGATCAAATTGCAAGGTATCAAATTCAAAACAGCTCATCAAGTAAGTCTGATCTAAATATTTTCTGATCTGATTTTCTTCTTTTTCCTTCATTAGATGCATTAAAATTGTTCAAATATTGGTAAAATTCCAGAAGGACAAGTGGATTTTCATGGATTTTCATAGATTCCTTGAGTTTAGTAGCAATATTTCATAATTATAAAGGAAAATTTCATAATTTAATCCACTAAAGTTGCTGAAGTGAAGTCTAGATTGTGTTTACAATCACTCATTCGCGTCAGGTCTGCAGGATCATGGCAATGACTTCTAAAGAGCGACAAGCAAAGATCCGGATGGATGCCAAGGGGAAGATTCCCGAATCAAAGCTCGTCTCAGGGTGGACAAATGTAGGAGACACGAATATGGGCAACAGCAGCTTGGAAGATATCAAGTCAGTCCTTGAAGAACCTAACGGAGGAAGTCTCGCTCGAGCCATCATGAGGAGTGGAGCCATTGAAGCTGCTTGTTTTCCGCCAGCTTTGCTGTGTCCAGAGATGATCATCGAATGTGTCAAGAAATATGATGTAGATACAAGGCAGATTATAGCCAAAGATGGAACGATATTAGCTTATTTGCGAAAGGAGGCAGTTGAAGAAACTTTCAACATTCCAACTAAGGAAAGGATGATCAGTATCTCAATACAACAAGGTCAGCAAGAATATGATGTCGACTCCAAGACAAAGTTGCAAGAGATAAGGAGAGAATGGATGGCCAATCCAGCCATGAAATTCAATATGAATAATCCTCCACAGTTCCACAAGTCAGATTTTCATCCTGAAATTGGATATTTGATCATGTTTCTAAACAGAATGACAGGGATGCCTCAATCTGCTACCTTTCAGCCTTGGATGTACTCTTTCATCAAGTCAGTTCTCAAAGGGAAAATGATTGATTGGGCTGGACTTATCAGTCAGAGTATACATGAGCAGTTCATCAATTTTGCTAAGACCAAGACTTGTCATATGAGTTCCTATATAGTGTACCTTCTCGCAAGAAATGAAGTCTACTCAGGTTTGACCAAAAAAGGAGAAGTCGGCATTGGGCCTAATAAATACCTATCGCATCAATGTTATCCTCAGTTGCACCTCAAGAGTATCAATCATTATACAAGATTCAATGATGCATTTGCTATGTTTATAATGAAGAAACTGAGGGGAGAATTTCATAAAAGGTTGTCTAATGCAGCGAGAGAGTTTATTTCAGCATATGGACACTGGTATACTCAGCATGAAAGGTACACTTACCTAAGGATCCAAGGGTTTACATCATATCCATACAGATTGCCAAGGTATCCAACCAACAGGGTTTACTTCAAAGTTCGAGACTTACCTGGGATTTAGTCAGAGCCTCCAAAGTTTTCAGGATTCCAGACCAGTTCACCGAAGATGATACTTTGTTGATAGATGAATTTGATAAGATAAAAGATTTGCTTTATACAGTTGATTGGTCAAAGAGAGATGTGTCCGAAGAAGAATTGATAAAGCCGGTTTTAGCCATGACACAAGTATGTATCAATCAACTATTGCAAGAGATGAGTGATGAAAGTCAAGTTCTCACTTACAATAAGATGGATGAAGGAGAACCAGGACAGCATAGTACACACAGCCAACCACAACATAGTGGGAATGATCAAAGTAATAATCCAGCTAGAAAGAGGAAAAGACCTAGTCAAAATCAAGGGGAATCAAGCCAAAGACCTCAGAAAAAGAATAATCCATCTACTTCATCTAATCCACAAGAAGGTGCTTCAGTTATTCAAAATCCAATACAAGAGATAGAAGTTATAGAAAAAGTTGCCTTGATTCCGTCAGAAGAGATTCAATCAAGCCCCACTATCATAATGGAGGAGAATAATGATCTTGGTCAAGATGAAGTAGGTCAAGCAAAATCTGATGAGGAAGTAGCTCATGTTCAACACAATCAAGCTCAAGGACAGCGAGATCCTTCTGCTTTTCCACCTTGGTTGAGACAAAGGATTGAAGAAAGTACGATTGTAGAAACTTATCAGCCTGCTCCAGTTGAGGAATTACTTGTAAATGTACAAAAGAGTAATCAGAAGAAGAAAGCAACAATCCTTTCTAAAATCACTGAAGATTCTGCTGGAAATCGAGAGGTACATATAGTTGTTCCTAGAATTGACAAGGAGTTAGAAAATATGGCACCTGAGGATTACAATATGACTACTATTGGCATGGGTCCAATCACAAGGGAACAGGTAGAGGAGGAACTACAAGATTCAGTGAACAATGTGAGAAGCATGTTGAAACAAGAAAGAGAAGCAAGGTTAAAGGTTCAACAAGATTTTAATACATTGAAGCATTACATCCAACAAGTCATGCAGCCTATTCAACAGAAGGAAGCTACTTCAATTCCTCCATCTATTCTTCCACAGGAAACAGTATCCCAAGTTGAAAACATGAGAACTTCATCTCAGATGATGAAAGAATGGATAGAAAAGACAGAAGAAAAGGCATATACTCACCTTGAAGAAATTGTGCAAGTGTATGACAGAGTCATTAAGCTTAAAGATCGAGTCCAAGCTTTATTGAGAAATTGTGCCGAGTTCAAACCGATCAAAGAGCAATACATGCCACAGCTCAAAAGTTTAATGGAAGCTCCATTAGAAGATCTAATTCATGACAAGGTGATTGATAGAGATACTCCACATGACTTCGTCACTTGGTATTTCTCCTTTCACAACAAGGGGCAATTGGTTGATAAAATTGAAGTAGATATGTCCAGGATAAGAAGTGTTCTTCTAAGAACAGAAAATCATATATACACTGCTTTGGCAACAATTTGTAATCCTTATGGAAATGTTACTGTTGAAAACATGAAGCAACAAGTTAAGGCATTCTACTTTCAATATGATGGACTTGATGAAGGTCAACTGGATAGTATATTCACACTTGCATATCGTCTTGGGGAAAATAAGTCTTGGATAAACGATTGGGAGAAGACACTTGGCGTCTATGAGTCAGATGTGGCAGTGGCAGAAGGATCCATTAATGCGGCGACAAGTGTACCAATGGATGAGATTGTTCAAATTGTGTCTAGATTCATTTCATCTCATAGTACTACTACATAAAAGGCACATGATGTGGCTTCCTTATCTTCTTGGAAAGCGTGCCTTTGTTCTCTCCTTCATAGCTCCTTTCATTTAATAAAGTTGACCTCCTTCATTTAATAAAGGATAGTTTGTTATAACTGCTTGTGACGTGGCTTGATCTGATCCGCTAATTTGGCCGATCGATCTTGACCCTTCTTTCCTTTGAGGTCTATAAAAGAGCTCTCATTGCTCTCATTTGAAGAGGTTGGAAATTCTGAAATTGTTGTAAGAGCTCTCTGAGATAATAAAGGATTCATTGTTTTGGTGATTCTATTTATATTTCTGAGTGTTTGCATGGTTTCAATTTTTAAACAAAACATTAAGTTAAGTTATAAGTTTTTTCTTTAAGTTCAAGTTAGTTAATGAAAGGGTTGCTTTATTGCTTTGTAGTGAAGTCTATAAGTTCATACCATTTGTAGTCTACGGCTTGTGGATTGCAGTGCATGGTTAGTCTGAACAATTGAACGTCAATTTGATCTTTATGCTTGTTGAATTTTTCATGAGCATAATTGATTTAAACATCTTGTATACCTTTGAAGATTGCACCTATCTTGTGTAGTTGTTTTATCTTAGCGAAACAGGATTTGGTTTGATTTCACTCTAAGTAGTAAACGTCCTTCCATTTAGGATTAGACTAGCATTTCTAAACCCTACATCTTTTGCCTTTTTTTTTTTACCATTAAGTTAGGATTAGGACCAAAAGAACATCCATTGCTAAATCATACGCATCAATTGCAGTACTTAGGTTCTCTAGTATTTACTTCCATAGTCCTTGAAACAACGAGTTACTTGAACAATTGTGTAAGTCCCTTTGTTGATTAACAGCAAAATCATACTTAAATCGCTGAGCTGTCTCTTACCGAAAACATTATAAGAAGGAACCTTGGAGTTATCTCGTTTGATCACCTAGTTCAGCATCCGAGAGGCTTTGCTCAAGAGAGAGTCAAATACTCAGTATTTCACTCTATTGTTGACTTGTTGAAAAACAACCATCAACACCATCCACTACAACATACATTGAATAATTATCATGCTTTGTAGTGGATAATCCTGAAAGATGATCCATGGAAACTGATTTACATGGTCTCTTTGGCACTAAAAATAAGTATAAATTTCTTGCTTCTTGTTTGTCAATTCACAAATGCAATATGGGATTTAATGTATTTTACATCTACCTAAAGATGTGGCCAAAATTAATACTTCTTCAATGCTATGAGGATCTTTTCAACTCCAAAATGTCTTGCAACCTCACTAAAATAAGCCTCATATCGAACTTTTACAACCTATTTTGTCTAAAACACACAAGTGGCCCAAATTATACAAGAGTACATCCTTCAAATATTAATTTGGAATTGATTTCCCACAATACAATGCCTAGTAGATTTCTACAAACCTCAAATCTATCTTGTACAATTACGGCCAAGTGTTGGTCTCGTGTCCACATCCATGAAGTGCATAGAGAAGGGCTCAAACAAATCTATCACCACTTTGGCACTTTCTTTATTAAGCCAAATGTTCAAAAGGAACTAATCAATATGTGAAGTTGTGAATGGCCATCCAGTGTCATTTATCATCCACATAAATGTTGCAAGGATATTAGTCAAGCCAAACGGCATAACCACCCCTTTCAAACAAATCTTCCCTTGTATGCCTTACTACACAATGCTTAAGCTATCCAGTTGGTCATTAAAAAAGATCGTTGCAGTCCTCTAGTACTCTGTTTAAATTAATTTCATTCTTTTATAGGAGTTATGTGTGGTGACCCTACCAAATAAGTTTGTACAGGACTTGCAATATTTCTGATTTCCAGCTTATAGACATCTCGTCAAACACTTTGCATACAACCAAATATGAAGAATTTCCGAAGACTAACAATCATAATAGCTGCAACTAAATTCTAAATCATATATTCATCATTAAACCATGCCAATGTTCAAAGGTTTCACAGAGACAATTTGTCAAACAGTTTGCAAGCTTTCTATATAGCAAGAAATTATTACAAATAGTAATACAACTTGCTGTTCCGGAAAGATTCAGAAGTCCAAATGCATAGAATAATTGATCTCTAACCTTCACAGATATGCCAAATGCACAAGGAATGAATATTATGCTGATGTAGAAGTGTGAACAGCTCATTGAATGGTAGATTTCTCACTTTGAACTCCTGTCACAGCAACTCTTGTATCTCTGATTTGTTTTTGCAGCAGATGATATTACTCAGCAACTTCCCACGTCCAACTTCTACAGGCCTGTATGGTAGAGTGAAACCCCTGAGTGTGGTCGCAATTCCCACAATGGTATTGAGCTTCCTCAAGAATGAGCGGCTATCTCTAATCAGTCTTCATGGTCACTGATTCACCCTCTAAACTCCAATTTTCACTTCTTGATGGGATATCTGACTGGAAGGATTAAGACTCTAATTTGAGGCAGCGCCTCACTCCCCAAACTCACGTCACTTCTCCTTAAATCTCATGCACTCTTAAACATCTTAAAATAATCTTACCAAGGCAGCAATTATCTTTTAAAAGCCCCACATATTTTCTCTTGAAAGGTTACTGCAGTCTTGATGGTCAGTAATATGTGGCAGCCAGTCTATGGAAGGAGTCCATTCAAAGAGCGGCCAACTATGATTGGTGTAAACCCTCCAAATACTCCTCACACACGCCCTTTAACTCTTATGAAACAACTTCCAAAGGCAGGGACTTCTTTATTTTTCAACGTCACTTCTTTTTCGAAGTATTATGGTAGCCTTGAAGTCCAATAAAGTGAAGCGGCTACCATATGGGAATGATTTGCATCAAAATGGATCGGCCAACAACAAATCTGCAACCCTTGTCTATGGCTTCTCAAAAAATATATCTACAAATTGCAAAATACTACAATAACCTCACAAATTTATTATTTGGTCACAAATCCCAATTAATTTCTCCTTCGCAGACTTCCTGGAAAAACAAACACAAATCTCCTTCAATCTTGAATCATTCCGCACACCTATGAATCCTGTATGAATTCGCCAAGGATTGGCTAGGGAGATTTTTGTCCCCGAAACCAATATTCCCTTAGGGTTTTAATCCTAGGGTTAATAGTTGAACAAACCACCCAAGCTCCCAAAAGGGTTTCCAATAAAATGAAATTGTTGAGAATGAAACACTTTTTTCCAAATCCTCCCTTTATATCCCTTTCGAGAGAAAATATTTTATTTTCTTTTATTTATTTTGCTTTCCTACTCAACTCATCAGTGTCCTTTTAAATTAATTTTCACTTTTGACACTTTACAAAGTCGCCTTAATTTTTCCTATGTTCAGCTCAATAATTAATTAAATATAAGAAATCCTTAGAAATAACTTAAGACGACTTATAATTTAATTAATTAAATATTCCCTTTACTAAATAATTAAATTATTTTTCGCACATTCATCCAAGTCTAAGGAAAATATTAAACTTGACCAAAAAAGGGACATTACAAGTACTCCTCGCTCAAAGATTGCTCGTCCTCAAGCAATGCAAACCCCATCAACTAATTACTCCTGAGAAAAAATCAACATGATTCCAAGGTCTCAAATCAATCTAGGAGGTTTGTGTGTCCTTTTGTTTGATGTGTCATGCTACATCACACCTGTAAATAGAATCTCTTTCATTGTAAGAACCCTGTCTAGTTCTGCCCTGAATTTCTCATTTTATTGGTTTCACATTTTGTCAAACACTTGTCATGCAATGTCACTGTATTTTGATTTATAAGTTTTGTGTTTGGTTTTGATGCTTATTTTAGATGTTTTTTATTGAAAATACATATGCCAATATATAGGAAACATAACCAAATACTTGGCATGCATAAACATCAAAATACCAACACTAAATATGCCTTTATTTTCATCAAATCATGTCTGATTACAATGTTTATCAGGTCTCATACAGACTGTAACAACAAATGGATTGCTTATTCAAATTAAATATTTGAATACAATCTTGATAGTTTACATTAGCATTACAATCACCAACATACCCGGAATTAATCTTCAATGGATGATGCACATATGATGCCAAAACGCCAAAGAATGAAGGCTGATATAAGAGCTGATACAAATGTGTTACTGGTGTGATTTATTTATGAGCTGATGGGGACTGCTATAACATTAATTACTTCATCCAATACTCCTCCTAAGGCAGCAATAAGGAACCTAGGGTAGTGGTTGAACCTCCAAGGGCTATGCCAACAATAGCTTAAAACCCCTTTGAAAATCTGCAAACAAACCCTAAAAATATCTCCTTGTAAGGTGTTGGTGTAATGTGTCGTTCTTGGAATTTGATGTGAAATTGTTTGAGTTCTTTCAATTATGCAATACTGATCTATCTATTACAAAATGCAAGTGTCTCCGACACAAAATCTATGTACTATCAAAATGCAAATCGACTACAAATAGAGGCAGCAGCCTTTCGCTTTGGATTACAATATGGATTTGCAAATTACATAGACAGTATCAATTAGCAACTATGAGAAAACTACTCAGATCTGCCTTTTCAATTTACTTGCTATCACAAAATGCCAAGAGTTATGATGTTGGCTATTACAATCAAATTCCAAGTTCTTGCAATACAATATTAATATGTGGCTCTTAGGACAGCCAAAATACAATCATATGCAGCAGTTACAAATCAGGAGTACATATGCAATGATAACATACCCATAGCAGTTCAAATACAAGGCAGAGTGTTCTTTCAGATGATCGCTGACTCTCTAAGTGCTGCGACCACCCTCCAATGTGTAATTGCCCCTTAGCAGTTCAAATACAAGGCAGAGTGTCTTCTTTCAGATGATCATTGACTCTCTAAGTGCTACGACCACCCTCAAATGTGTAATTGCCACCTCCAATATCACAATGCCCAAACTCTTAAGTTGCCGCTGACTATGGAATGCAGATCAGTGCCTAATATAATTTAGCAATTCCTCCGATGAAGGTCTTCAAACTCACGCAAGGATCTTCAATGCGATGACCTCCGCAATGAGATTGTCCAAACGGTCTTGGACCCAAAAACGAACTAGATCAAAGAAATTCAAACAAGAGTACGTTAGAGCACAATGGTGAATCCTACATGAATCGGCTCTCCATGATGAGTATTGGGTTTTCGTCCAATATCGCTGAAAATATGAAATGACAAGCAAATTTGCTAGCATACCAAAGTTTCATGATAGTTGTGATGAACGAATTTGAAGCACCCATCCTTCCTTTATAGCCAATTCAAATTAAAGATTTGAATTGCAAATTTTCCCTCCATGATGACGCTTGATCCAATGCTAGGACCTATTTTGAATTTCATTCTCCAATGTTGCAAGTGGGCGCTCAAATAGGTCCTGACCTTTTTTTTTGCCTTTTATTAAATAATATTATTTGATTTATTATTTCTCCCTTGGTGCTAAATTAAACAATAATAAATTATTATTATTTAATTGTTTATAATTGAATAATTAATGCAAGTGCATTAATTTCATCTGTCATTGCCAAAATATACCCTTGAGTTGACGAACTAGCCTACGGGAATGAGGATAGGCTAATTCCACTATTAATTGGGTGATCACTCCGGAAATGGGGACATTACAATCCTCCCTTCCCGAGATTGCTTGCCCTCAAGCAATGACAAGTTTAGATGCTGCAGAATTTGATCTCCTTCCCAAGTCACATCCTCCAACGGCAAGCCTTTCCATTTCACCAAATGCTCGCGGATCACCCTATTCCTCAAATGTCACTCTCTTGTCTCCAAGATGCTATAAGGAACCAAAATCAAAATGCCCTCTTCATCAAGAGGTGGAAGATCAGGCGAAGAAACAACTTTTTGTCCCAGTGCCTTCTTGAGGCATGACACGTGGAAAACATTGTGAATCTCGCTCTCCGCTGGCACTTCAAGCTCATATGCCACTTCTCCAACCCTTCTCAGAATCCTGTACGGACCAGAGAATCTTTGGCTTCAACTTCTTCGCACCACTCTTCTTCAATGTTGACTGTTTGTATGGCTGAAGGTGCAGGAATACCAAATCACCAACCTCAAAAGTCCTCTCGATCATGTGTTTGTCTACATACATCGTCTATTGATTCTAAGCTTGCTGAATATTATCACTAAGTGCCTTAAGGATGTCCTGATTGTCTTGCATCTAATCCTCCACTCTAGGAGCTATGCAATTCTCCAGGGCCAAGTCCAACAGTGATGGAGCATCATAGCTATACAAAGCCCTGAAAGCTAACATGCCAATTGATATGTGATAGGTGGTATTGTAGCAATACTCACCCAAGTGCAACCACTTGATCCAAGCACATTGTTGACCTGCAACATAGTTGCAAAGATATCCCTCAAGACATTTCTTCACGATC
The DNA here is from genome assembly GCA_027924645.1 of Cunninghamia lanceolata. Lineage (NCBI taxonomy): Eukaryota > Viridiplantae > Streptophyta > Pinopsida > Cupressales > Cupressaceae > Cunninghamia > Cunninghamia lanceolata. The sequence goes on along the minus strand of BSBN01000604.1, from coordinate 4,298,152 downwards.
TCCATATGTCCATCTGCCTGAGGGTGATAGCTTGTGCTTGTCTCCAAATTTGTTCTTGTCACTTGGAACAATTCCTGCCAGAATATGTTGAGGAACCTGCTATCCCTATCACTGACAATGGTCTGCGGCAGTCCATGCAACCTAAACACTTCTTTGAAAAACAACTCTGCAACTTGAAGTGCTGAATACTTTGATGGGATTGCAAAGAAATGTGCATACTTAGTCAATCTGTCAAATACAACAAATATGCAATCCATGCCTTGAAACTTTGGAAGACCTATGATGAAATCCATCGAGATACTTTCCCACTTTTGCTCCAGGATAGGCAACGGCTGAAGCAATCCTGCAGGTGAAGTATGTTCCAACTTGTTTTGCTGACAAGACAAACATTCTCTAACATGTGCAAAACATCATCTTTGAGACCCTTCCATGAGAATCTCTCTTTCACCTTCCTATAGGTTTTGAAGAAATTTGGATGTCCTGCAAGTGGATCGTCATGAGTAGCTCTCAAAATCTTTTCCTTCAACTTCGACTCAGGAACCAAGTAGATCCTATCTTTGTAGTAGATCACATCATCACTCACCTTGTACCTGTCATCTTGAATCTTACCATCAATGATCTCACAGGCACAAGTATTCTTGGAATGCTCAACCAAGAGATAAGACTTCTAATCCGCTGAAATCTCTGATAATGAACAAAGAGTAGGCCTCTTGGATAGAGCATCGGCAACAACATTATTCTTTCTCCTCACATACTCAATATCAAAATCATATGCCTGAATCTTGCTCACCCATTTCTGTTGTCTCTCTTTGAAACTTGTCTGCGACGAAAAACGTCCCAGACTATTGTGATCAATCTTGACCACAAATTTGTTACCCACCAAATACTCTCTAAACTTCGCCAATGCATGCATGATAGCGAGCATCTCCTTATCATAGGTGGAATAGAAACTTTCTGCATCCCTCAACTTCCTGCTCTCAAAAGCAATAGGATGCCTATTCTACATCAACACCGCACCAATGCTTGTTCCTGATGAGTCGCACTCCAACACAAAAGGTTGTGTGAAATCCAGCAATGCCAATACTGGACATTAACTCGTCACCTCCTTGAGTTTGTCAAAAGCAATATGAGCCTTATCTGACCAACTGAATGCCCCGTTCTTGGTGAGATCTGTGAGATGTGCTGCTAACTGTGAAAATCCTTTTACAAACCTTCTGTAGTAGCAACATAGCCGATGAAATCCTCTCAAATCTAAAATGTTCCGCGGAGCTGGCCAATCCAAAATTACCTGTATCATATCCCGATGAACTCTGATTCCATCAACTCCAATCACATGTCCCAGATAGAGAATCTTTGTCATACCAAACTCACACTTAGATACCTTTGCAAACAATGACTGAGCCTCCATGATACCTAGTACTTCGTCAATGTGCTGCAAATGTTCCTCCCACGTCTTACTATATATCAAAATGTCATCGAAGAACACCAACACAAACTTACGCTACTGCCCACGAAAGATGTGATTCATGCATAACTGAAATGTAGCAGGTGGTTGCTTAAACCAAATGGCATAACCAGAAATTCAAAGTGTGCATAGTGGCATTTGAACGCTGTCTTATAAATATCCTCTTCACGGACATGTATCTGATGATACCCTGAACAAAGATCAATCTTAGAGAAATACACTGCCCCGTGCAATTCATCAAGCAACTCATTGATCCTGGGAATGGGATATCTGTTCTTCATTGTCTTCTTATTCAGAGCTCTGTAATCAATGCACATCCTCACTGTGCTGTCCCTCTTCTTCACCAACACAACTAAAGATGCAAATGGACTAGAACTAGGGCGAATGAATCCCATCTCCAACAATTCCTTGATCGTCTTTTCAATCTCCTCCTTGAAATGTCGCAGATGACAATAAGGTGTAATCATGAAAAGCTTGGAGACCTCCTCCAACTCAATGACATGCTCAAATCCACAGTCTAGTGGTCTACCAGGAGGAATCTCGCCAAACACCATACTATGCTTGTCCAACACTGATTGTATATCCACATGATACTCTTGTTCTTTTGAAGAAGATTTGGATGAAACAAAGCATTGCGCTGCCCACGCAACGTCATCATGTGTGAACAATGTTTCCATTCTGCTTGTTTTCACAACTCTAGGGCTTGTTGATGATGTTTTTGTGACAACACAACAATAGAATAAAATACCAAATATCCTATCCTCTCTTGATCAAAGCCTCTTGAATGCTGAATTATATGATCAAACAAGAATGCTCCAAGGTTCCTTTGATGTCAGGTCTTGACTTGTACGTGGGTAAACTCAGTGAATAAATGTGATATTGTTGGTAATCACAAAGGGACTTACACAATTGTTCAAACAAAACTCTTGTTTCACTTGCAAAGGAAGACGCTTGGAATTTCTAAGTACTACAACTTATGGCGTATGATATTGCAATGACGTTCTTGATTCTAATTCCTAACAATCATTGATAAAACTGCAAAAGACATAGGGTTTGAAAAAACTATTCTAATCCTATATGCAAGAAACTATCATTGAACAGGTGAAATCAACCAACTTTGCTTTGCCAAATCAAACATCTACGAATTGATGCAATCTTCTAAGGTGATGTAAGATGTTCAAATCACTCACGTTCATGAGATATCAACAAACAAAAATAATTGAAGTTAAGCTCATTTGAGTTCAGTCTAACCATGCACTGCAACTTACAAGCCACAAATCACAAATGGTATGAACATAAAGATTTCACCATGAAACAATAACAATTACTTCAAGGTTGATTGAGAAAAATAAAAACTTTTTGGCTACCAAAATGGAGACTGATAGCTTTACTTGGAATCTGATTAACATCTGTGCTCCGAATCAGAGAAGCCAAAGAAGGGAGCTATGGAATACTCTATCTACTCTCATATCTAGAGAGCCGGATAGTTGTTGGATGCTGATGGGAGATTTTAATACTCCTCTATTCCCTTTGGAAAAGAGGGGAGGGACTATGGACTTTACAGACAGCACGCTAGACTTGAATGATTTCTTAAACAAATAAGGCCTTATGGATTTGGAACCAGAAGGCAACAGGTTTACTTGGTCGAATCAGAGAAAGGGTAAGAACCTGATCCAAGTCAGATTGGATAGGGTTGGGATTTCTACTAGATGGAAATTTTTAAGCTCTTATTCCCTGGATGTTCTACTCCGAACTACTTCTGATCATAACCCACTTCTTCTTTCATGGCATGATGGAAATAACAAGGGCCCCTTCCCTTTCCAGTTTGAAATAATGTGGACTAAACACCCGGAGTTCAAAGATTTGCTGACAAAATGGTGGAATGTGGACATACAAGGTACGCCTATGTTCCGTATGGCCCAGAAGCTAATCATGGTCAAGAAGGTCAAAGGCTGCAATAAATTCAATTTGGGAAACATATTTGAGGAAAAGAGAAGGATAAATCTGAGGCTAAAAGAGCTACAAAACAGGTTAGAGGAGGGAGATACTACTGAAGCCACAGCCAGGGAAGAAGAGATGGTGAGAAGGGAATGGAAAGATCTATAGGGAAAAGAGGAAGTTTTTTGGAAGCAAAAGTCGAGAATACAATGGTTGATAGAGGGAGACAGGAATACTTCGTTTTTCCATCAATCCACGATGAGACACAGGAAAAGGAACAATATTACTAAGCTTAAGGACAGTAGAGGAGTGATGATTGAAAATGACCCGCAGATAGGGGAAGTGGACGTGGCCTATTTCCAAAATTTCCTAGAAGCACAAAATGGCAGTATTAATCAGCAACTTGTGGACATCATTCCTACTCTCATGAATGAGGATGACAATGCTCAACTGGGAAAAGGTATAACTATGGAAGAGGTCCGGGTTAGCCTCTTTTCTATGGGGGCTTATGAAGCTCCGGGACCAGATGGTTTCCCTCCTGCCTTCTTCCAGGAATATTGGGATATTGTGGGGAAAGATGTTACTGAATGAAAGATCCCTAACCAATTCTGATCTGAATTTTCTGATTTTTTTGAAACTGCTGATTTGTTTGTTTCAATTTTTGTCTTTGACCAGCGAAATGTAAGTTGGTGTTTTTGCTTGAGTGCTGATTTGCTTGATGTTTGAGTTTAAATGTTTGTTTGTTTTAGGACCAAATCATAAGGAAACCATAGAAACATGGAAGAGAACTATTGCATAAGTAAAAGATAACACTTGCACATCAAAGGAACACCTTTAAACTGATTATATCAGATCTGATTACAAATTCAGAGGTCTGATTTCCACTAAATCAGACTATAACAGCAACCAAAAGACTTCTATGAAATGCAATATTAAACTATCCCAATGATAATCACATACCCAGGAACCAACGCATACTTTATGGAATATGTAGTTGCTGAAACCCCAATTTCCAGCGAAGATTTGAGTAAATATGATTCCTGTTTTGTACGGCCAGCTAGTATAGGTACTGGAATGAGGATATATGCTGATAAATAGACCCAATCTGCACTTATACCCTGCTAATCCACTGCTGCAATCACTCCAGCTGTAATTACAACCTGTAAATAAGTCCAATGACGTCCAAACGGAAACCCAATGTAGATTTCCCTATAATGTGAACTGGGTTGTCGTCCAATCCACTGTCCTATAAGGGTTTTCGTCCTCAGAAGAGCTGCAACCTGCTGAAACTCTATCCAGAGCTCCAAACCTGCACTTGTATTTTTAGAAAATGATGAATGAATGCTCAAAAATGAGCCCAATACCTTGCTTTATAGCCTCCATGACCTTTTTTCCATAAAAAACAATAAAATATTCCCTCCAAGAGGCCACACCCACCTTGAGGGTCTTTTCTCATGAAAAGGGAAGTGCCACTTTTTAAAAACAACATTGTGCTACTAGGATGGGGGCACTTTCACTATTCCTCTTCTAATTTTATGTTACTATTCACATTAAGGCAAACTTTTAATATTCTCAATTTAACTCCTGTATTCATCATCTAACATCAAACTGAAGGCTCGAAAGACTCCCAGCAAAGCTCCACTACCCCTGGAGAGGCTCCCTAACCACTCTATTGACCTACGGGAACCCTGGTAATAGGCCAACCACTGCTCATCTATGTGGCCTATTTCCAAAATTTCCTAGAAGCACAAAATGCCAGTATTAATCAGCAACTTGTTGACATCATTCCTACTCTCATGAATGAGGATGACAATGTTCAACTGGGAAAAGGTATAACTATGGAAGAGGTCCGGGTCAGCCTCTTTTCTATGGGGGCTTACGAAGCTCCGGGACCAGATGGTTTCCCTCCTGCCTTCTTCCAGGAATATTGGGATATTGTGGGGAAAGATGTTACTGAAGCTGCTAGAGATTTCTTTAAATCGGGTAAGATGCTCAAGCAATTAAACCACACATTCATTGCTCTTATTCCCAAAAAGCAAGAGGTTACGTGTATGGGAGATTTTAGACCTATAAGTCTCTGTAATACAGTGTACAAGATCTTCTCCAAAATCATAGGTTTGAGACTCCAACCTATCCTCGAGAAGCTGATCAGCAGCTGTCAAAAAGGCTTTGTTCCGGGCAGACAGATCACTGATGCTGCTATCTCTACTCATGAGATCATACATTCCATGGAAAAGTGCAAAAGCCTGGGCATGGCTTTCAAACTGGATATTTCCATAGCCTATGACAGAGTGAGTTGGGAGTACCTCTTCACTATATTGAGGAAACTGGGGTTCCAAGACAAAGTTCTGCAACTTCTCAGAACCTGTGTTACGTCTGTTAGTTACTCTGTTCTGGTTAATGGCAAACCAAGAGGCTTCTTCAATGCGGGTAGAGGTCTAAGGCAGGGAGACCCCCTTTCCCCATACCTCTTTATTCTTGTGGTTGAGTCTTTAGTCAGGGCGTTTACTTCTCTGCTTCACTCCAAAATCATCAAAGGGGTCAAACCTGCTTCAACAGCTGATCCGGAGGTTATTCAACAATTTGTTGATGACACCATCCTTTTCGGAGCGGCTTCGGTGGTGGAAGCCAAGAATTGGAAGAAAGTTCTCCAAGAGTACGCCATCTCAGTGGGCCAATGCATCAACTTCAACAAAAGCCAGATCTACTTCTTCAACACCCTGATGGATTTACAACAAAAAATCATGAGTATACTGGGTTGTAAGGCGGGCTCCTTACCTGGAAGTTATCTTGGTTTACCTTTCACTGTCAAAGATGCCTCCCAAGAGTATTGGAACTCCATTATGGAAAGGATGCAGAGAAAACTTGCAGGATGGAAGGGCAAGCTACTGAGTCAAGCTGGTAAGTATCAACTTCTCAAAGCCTCTTTACAAGGAATTCCTGTGTATTTTCTAACTCTATTCAAAATGCCTAAATACCTAACCGAGAGACTGGAAAAGATACAAAGAACTTTTCTTTGGACTGGTATGGAAGACAGAAAGAGACTTGCCTTGGTTGCTTGGGATAAGCTGTCTAAACCTAAAATGCAGGGAGGTTTAGGCCTAAGAAAGTTGAATCTGCTCAATAAAGCGCTCATAACTAAAGTTGGTTGGAATCTGATTGCTGGGGGAAAGGACTGGGGCAGAATAATGAAAGCTAAGTATATGGGAAATTCTACCCTAGAAGACTTCCTCCTTTCTTCTAATTTCCCAAGAGGCTCTATTATTTGGAATAATCTCATGAAATGTAGGAACTTGCTCCTGAAAGGCAGCCGATGGAAGTTGGGAGATGGGGAACTTATAAGATTTTGGGAGGATAAATGGATGGAGGGTGGACCCCTAAACAAACGACAAAACATTAAGGAATTCATGAATCTAGTTGTTACTCACTTTGGTTCTAAAGTGAGGGATTACTTCCAACAGGGCTATGCTTGGGGTAGGCTGTCCGAGTGCTGCCAAAACAAAGATGAGTTGTGTGATGCTGCTGAAGAGATTCAACTGATCCTAAAAAGCTATAGAATCCCCCTCTTTCCGCAAAAAGATAGACTGGTTTGGCAAGAAGACAAGACAGGAAGGTTCATGGTGAAATCAGCTTATAATTTGACCATCCCCCATGACAGTGACAACCTATGGAAGAATATCTGGAACCATAACCTTGTGCCAAAAACAAATCATTTCTGGTGGGTGGCTGTCCAAAACAGAACCCTTACCATTGACAACCTCAAAATTAGAGGATTCCAAATCCCTGATAGATGTATTCTCTGCATGAAGGAGGAGTCGGCTTCTCATCTTTTCTTACATTGTGAGTTTGCTTGGGAGGTTGGAGTATGGCCCTGAATCTCCTTCACATCCCTTGGTGCAGTAATGGTAACCTTGAAGACCTGGTTAGAGGATGGACCCCCCCATTTGCTAATCCAGTGTGCCGGGAAGTGTGCAAACAGACCCCCCCAATTTTATCTTGGTGCCTATGGAAGGAAAGAAATAATAGACTGTTCAGAGAAAAATTCAGAAGTCCTAAAGAGGTGTTTGAATCAGCTGTTAGACTACTGCAAGACAATGTAAGTAATAGCTCTATAAAAGCAGCTGCCCCCAATGCTAAGGAAATTAACATTATCAAACGATGGAATTTTCCCATTAGCATTTGCAGAGTGGATGACAAAAAGAGAAAGGACAAAGCCAACACCAGTTCGATTCCGCCGCCCAGTGACTGGTCAAAACTCAACTTTGATGGTGCTGCCAAAGGCAACCCAAGGTTGGCTGGTAGTGGTGGGATTATAAGATCGAGGACAAAACACCAATAACACTGCTGAAGCTATGGCTCTCCTCTGGGGTCTAAAGATTGCCTTGGCTATAGGCATCAAAAAGTTAGCTGTGGAGGGTGATTCTATGGTGGTTATAGAAGCTATTAAAGGGAAAGGAAACGCTGGATGGCAATTAGAGGATGTCATTAAGGACATTAAATGCCTTCTTCTAAAGTTTGAAAACATAGTTCTAAGGCACACCTACAGGGAAGGAAATAAAGCTGCGGATCTTATGGCTAATTTAGGGATCAATTTACATCCCCTAAGGTGTTGGAGGAGATTAAGTAATTTGTCGAACAACATCACCAAATGTATACAAAAAGAGACCCCCATTTCTCATGATAGAAAAAAGGATGATCATAGGTGACGGAAGCAGTGTTGTGGCAGGCTTCCCTTTCATTTGGGGGAGACGTGGCACAAAGGTTAGAGGTGGTGAGCCAACTCACCCTTCTAATATGATGTGGCATAATGATTTTTCAGTGTTCATCGAAACAATCAATGAGAATAAGGGGTGGCGGACGATTATGCCTTGTCATCCTGGCTGTAAAGGAAAGAAAGGGAGTGGCTTGCACGAACGAAGTGTTGGATGCATTTATGGTTCGAACACCATCGAGACTCGGAAAGACGTGCTCTGGTTGTTAAAAAAACTAAAGCTTTTCAATACCTCTGGATTGTTCTGGAGTTTCCGCCATATACTCTGCAACTCTCTGCTCAGAAAGTGTTTTGCTTTTGTCGGTGGTGTTTGCTTGGTGACTAGGAGAGTGAAAATTATGGGGGGTGACAAGGTTAGGACGGAACCTATGAACTGTAATGAGTTCAAAGAAGACCAGCAGGTGTGGAGTATAGCCTATGAAGGAGGTATCACGGCGTTCTTGGAGTTGCTGAATGGTTACGATGAGAATTTGTCTAAATAGTTTGCTGAGTCATGGGATGGAAAGCGCAAGGTGGAAATTGGTGGTGTTAGTTTTGTTGTGTCAGAGGCCTATATTGCGACTGCTACTGGCTTGCTATGCTCGGGCAATAGGCTCAAGAAACAAACCCGTGTCCCAGATTTGGAAGGTCTGAAACTGTTCTACAAGGAGGGGGAGAAAAAAATCAAACTGCAAAGAGGATTCAAGAGAGAGACAGCTTGGTGGCGCCGTGGAACCGGGTATGTTACCTTATCATGAAGTATTTCACTCTTGAAGGGAGGTATAGGGTGTTTTACCATTACCATTTTGCTTTTTTGAATCACTTTCGTCACAAAACCCTAGTGAATTTCCCCTCTTTTCTGTTGTCGAGCCTCGAAAATTCCGTTCTGCATTACAAGAAAGCCCAGGTTGATGACCCCACGGCCCTTCCCCTTCATCAAGGCCTTATCTTTCGCCTTTACCAGTTTCACCTTGCCTTGAATCCTCCTAAGTCCCCTGCTTCCAAGCTTTTAGAGGAAGAATTGAATGACGATTCTATGGACAATGTTCCCTTGAGCACTAGTCTGCATAGAAAGGTTTCCCCAATGGTTGCCCAGCCCGCTTCCCTGTCCAACCAACCCCTTAGTGGAGCCTCGAGACCTCTGTCAAGCCCACCTATCTCTAAAACCACCTCCGTTGCAATGTCGGGGGGTCACAATTGGACCCAACCCCTTGAAACCCCTCAAGATAACTCTCAAGCTGGTGCTGTTGAAGACCTCTGTAGTTTGAAAGGCAGGTTCAGGGCGCAGGAATGTAAAAAGCGCAAAGGTGGCAACCCTGCAAAAACCTCTACTGTTAAGAAGAAACGCAATATGGAATCTAAAAAAAAAGATGTTGAAGAGTTGGGTAATATTCAGGGGACCACGGGAGTTGATGACGATATTATTATCAAAGAGGTGATTTTGGGCAAAGATGGAAGACCCAGAAGGCCTTCATTGCAAAGGTCTTCCCGTTTGGCTGCCGGTCATCATCAAGGTGTCAAGTTGGTGGATTACTCTACGGCTTCTTAAGTAGAAGAAACTGGGGAGGGGGGGAAGAGAAGAAGGCCACTCCTGAGAAAGAGCATGAGGGTGCGACTCATTTCGCATCTATGAATAATTTTGTCTACGACACTAATGAGGACACCAAAGTGCAGGAGACTCTGGACAAAGAGGTCATGAGTGCCAGGAGGGACATGGATTGCAAGAAGTTGGATGCCGAGGTGGCTGATGTTAAATCCAGATTGTTTGTCATGCAAAGCAGGGTGAAGAAAATGACCCAGTTGATGTTGGAAACCTCTCTGAATGCTGCTGATGCCTTTAATGCTCTGCAAGGGGACAGGACCAATAGCCTGGATGTACTGTTGAAGGACCAGAAAAATTGCGTCAATTTGCTTACTGATGACTGGAGGGCCTTGTTTAGTTAGTTGGTTTCTTGTTTATGTTGTTTGTTATTCTCTGACTTTTTTAAAAAGACTCATTATATGTTTGTTAAAAGTTTTTGGTGAAACTGTTAGTCGGTTGTTTGTCGACTGTTGCTGGTTTGGTGCCTTTTGCCTTTTGGCTTTGTTATCAGGTTCTGCTCTTGGGTTAGCAACTTATCTTAATCAAAAACAATTACTTCCATCAACTAACATAACACTTGAAAATAAAACTTATTCTAAACTTATTCCACACTTGAGGAATTGGAAACCATGCAACACTTGAAACAAAACAATATCACCAAATCAATGAGTCTTGTATTATCTCAGAGAGTTCTTGCAACAATTCTCCAAAGTCTCAATCTTACAAATGAAAGGAAATGAGGCCTTTATATAGTCCTCAAAATACAATGAATGGCCAAGATTGATTCAAGTAACCGATGGCACAGATTATGCCACATCAGCAATTAGTTATAACAAATTGCTATTTTTAGTAAGAAAGCAAGAGTAATGAAGGCACGCTTTCCAAAAAGATAAGGATGACACATTGGAATCTATAAGGACTATCCATGTGGCGCACTTCCCTTGTGTTTATCCCTTTTCTAAAATGCAATGAACCTAGACACAATAGCATCAATGTCTTCAATTGGTACACTTGGCGAATATTGAATGGTTCTCTCTGCAACTATCAAATCTGTTGTGTATGCGACAGGTGTATTTTCCCATTCTGCCATCCAAACTTGATTTGCACCCATGAATGTAGAAAGTGAGGAAATGTTGTCCATCTGCTCTCCAAAAATGTTGTGAATATTGTCAAACTAAGATGCATGAATGTGATTCTTCAAATCTTCAATATCAATTTCCCCTGAAAGATCACACATTTCATTGATTGAATTAAGTATTTCAAAAATCATATGATGAATTTTGTTCAAAGACATTTCCATTCACCAAGATTGTCTTTGGAATATCCATCATATCCTTCAACTGTGGCATGAGATTTTGCTTGACTGTTTGAAACCCGGAACATGTATCTGAAATGACTTGAATTTTGTCCAGAAGTTTTGAAACTCTCTCAAATTGTTGAACAATTTCTTCAATGAATCCATCAATTTTATTTTTCATTCTGTCTACCCATCCTTTCATCACTAAGGATGTTGATCTCATTCCTTCTAATTGTTCAATGGACTCCTGTGAAAGCATAGCTGGTGGTGTAGTTGTTCCCTCACGCTGACGAATTGGATTCATCAACTGCTAAATATACCTTTTGAATGCCAAGTTCTCTTGCTCCAACTGATTCCTCTTTTCTTTCTCTTGCCTCAGCCTTTCCTTGACAGCTATTACGAAATCTTCTAACTCTTCCACATCTTGTTCTTCTATTGTCGAACCCAAGTCAAAAGTGGTCACATCATAATCGTCTGGAACTATGTCATCTATTGTCTTCTCAACTCTTGGTATTGCAATGTGTACTTTCCTTGAACCAAAATTGTCCCTTGTGATTTTAGAGAGTTTAGTTGCTTTCTTCGTTTCGTTATCATTTCCTATCTTGCCCAGCAACTCTTCTACATTAATTTCTACTTCTCTTTCCATAATAGAAGTTTGCTTCACTCTCTCTCTCAACCATTCCGGCAAAGTGGATAAATCTTCACTATCATGGTCTCGAATCCCATTTCCTGGTGTTAAGGGCAGTGCTTTATCAAATTCCTCATCTGATTCCTCCACTCCTGGATTTCCTTCGTCTTCAATTATGACTGTTTCTGGATTATCTGATGGGCTAGAATGAACATCTTCTCTTTGGTTCTCATGCAAGGTAGACTCCAATGATTCATGAATATCTCGTTGATTTTGTACATCAATAGCTACCTATTCTTGATTTCCTTCATCATCCACTGCAGATGCCCCGTTCACATTCTCAGAAAGATGTTCTCCCTGCTTGGAGGAAAGGCTAGCTTCAGGTCTTGCACTTGATTTCTTTCTCTTTTTGCTGCATTCTCCTCGTGAACTATCTCGTTGCTTTCTTTTCCTTGGCTGAATTTCTTCTCTCGAGCTATCACTATATCCAGGGGACTCATTGTCAAGTTCACTACTCGATTCATTGTCACTGGCCTCATGAGAAGGTTGCGAATACACATCTCCCATCAAGTTGTATCTTAAGTTATGACCTTTGTCAAGAAGTTTCTGTACTTGGCGATCCGCATACCTCCTTGTAAAAGATGACTGATTGCATCCAACATTCATCATGTGTAATTTCCTTTTCACACCAATTGAGGGTAAAAGGCCTCTCCGCATCATATAAATTTTGTGAAAGAAACCTATCATTTTCTTCCAACTGATCAGGAATGTTAAACACTTTGCATGTTCTCACCAAATCCCAGGTTAGCCTTGAACACCTTCAACTTTTTATGTCCTCCTCATCAGCTGCATTGGCCCAATGACCTTCAAGATGTTCTTTGTGTTTGTATCTTCTTCCAAATGCTTTCCGGATGTTGTTAAGTGGATCAAAGTCATCTCTACTTGAATCATGAAGTACCATGTTGTACGCTTGCAACTCATATTCCGAATTCAATGCAACTTGCAAAGATGAACAAGTTTCTAACCTTCCAATTGCAATCGGAAAACTGACTCCAGCTTTTCTCTTATTCTTTTGAATCTTGTCATATGCTGTCAACTGTCTTATCACCTCCAGCAATACCATCTTGTCCATGGGATACCTTGGCAAGCGATAGGGATAACCTAAAAATCCTTGACCTCTTATATAGGTGAATTTTGGAAATTGGATGTACCATCGGTCGTACTTCTTCACCAAATTCATAGCCTCCCTTGATAACCTTTTATGAATATCTCCTTGCAATCTCCTCACGATGAACATGAAGAAGGCATCATTTACTCTTCTATAGTGAGCAATGGCTTTTGACTCCAACTATGGATAGCAATCATACATAGCGAACTGTCCCGGACCATATCCAACATTGCCTCTACAAGTCAATCCTGCATATCTTTCAAATCTTGCCCACATGTAGATGACATATGAGCTCATGTAGAATGATTTTGTTTCTTCTAACCTTGTCAATTGCTCATCTATGTTGTTACTAATTATCTCCACCCAGTCAATCATCTTCTTTCATTTCACAATTTTTTGCATGTAGTAGAACATCCATGTTTCAAATGTTGATGATTGCGGACAACCCATGACTCGACTCAGAAACATCACCATGTATCCATATTCTGGAAGAAAATCTGACTTGTGAAATTTCTTTGGCATTTTGCTATGGTGATATCTTGATTGTGCCATCCAATTGTTGTTGATCTCTTGCAAGAAGTCCTTCGATCGAGCATCATATACTTGTTGCACGTGATCCTTGGTGCAATATGTAGTCTTCCTATACCTTGGAATACCAAAAATATCCACAATGGCTTCTTTCCTTAGGTGAACTAGCACTTCTCCATTCCTTGTAACGATGCATCTTCTTTGGCGATCAAAGTGTCTTGCACACTCCAACATCAACTCGGCGCTTGGCATTGCGGATGGGAAACATGCAGCTTGGACAATCCTGTTCTTGAACATCTCCTGGATGACCTTGGAATGAGTAGGCTTGTTCAATTCCTTCTTAATCTCTTCCATGTTGGCGTGTCCCAAGTTGGTGTCACTCAAGTTCCTCCATCTCGAAGTGATCTTCGTCTCAGGCATGACTCCTTTCATGTCGCTTTTGAACAAAGCTTGACGTATCTTTGCATTCATCATCCACCTATAAATGAAAACACCTCAAGTTAGTATCATGATATGACATGCAACATAAAGGGAATTCAATGAATATTTCCGCCCTCCTTACAAATGTGGGATAAATAAATCAAGATTTCACACAATTTTCATATATTTACCCTAAACTTTCAAATTGAATGCAAGGAGAACACGAAAACCTTAAGTATTCCTTATTAAATTCAATCTTTTATGAAAAAAGAAATACCAATAAATCTGATTTTTTATTTCTGTAGGACTGATTTTATTTCTGCAGATCAGATTTGAACTCCAATTTGATGGAAAAATGAAGAAATTTCCTCTCTTAGTGAAGCGCTTGAGACATCCCTTTGCAAATTCGCCTCCCTTTTATAGTGAAATCTGCCCTTTGTAAATTTCTGCTCTTCTCCCAATTCGCTGCTCTGCTTATTTGTTTTTGAATTGCATGTTTGAAATGAAGTCTTACATCACTCCTTTATAGCTTTCGCCCGTCTCCTAAGCAGGTTGGCCTACTAAAAAGTTGTCTTTAAAAAAAACTTACATCTATCTCCACTTGGCCGACTTATCCTTTGCTAGATGAAATCATCATTTTATGAGAATTTTCAAGAAGTGGAAACTTCCCTTTGCTAGGAAATTTGCACCCTAGCAAGGGCGCATTTTTCCCTTTAGAAAGAAATTTCCCTTATTTTCAAATCCAACACTTACTCAATTTTTCTTAATTTCATTCAATCCTTCCCTCTTGTAGCGAATGATGTTGGAAACTTCTTGCAAATTTATCACATTGAAACCAATTTAACAAGAATAAAGCAGCTCTCTCTTGGGCACATATTTCTCTTCAAAGAGAAATTTCCTCAGTTGCAAGAGCACAAAATTCTCTTCAAAGAGAAATTACCTCATTTTAACTTAGAAAATTTTGCAATTTCGAGAGATTTTCTTCAATCTTCTTCAACCTTTCAAACAATCTCTAATGTTTTCTTCCATGCAATTTGAATAACATTGGATCAACTTGACTCCAAAAGAGAAGACCTCCATTAGGGCGCAAATTTCTCTTTAAAGAGAAATTTCCCATTTTTTAATTTCATAAATTTACCCAAATTTTCTAAGTGTTTTAAGCAATTCCCAGTGAGTTATTCAATGCAAGATGATCTTCACTAGACTTTCCTTTGTCGAAATTTCATCATTTGGCCTAGAGCGCATATTTCCCTTCGGTGGGAAATTTCCTTACTCTTCATAGGGCTCATATTTCTCTTTAAAGAGAAATTTCCTCATTTTCATTTGAACACTTAGAAACTTTTCATCTTGTAACATTCTTCTCTCCGGCTCACTTCACTTCATTACTTACATGATCTTGCATTTTGTCATAATTCATTCTTCCTCCTTGGAGCGCAAATTTCTCTTTTCCACCATTTTCAATTTGACATTCACCAATTTTTTCTAGTGTTGAAGGATGACTTCTTCAAAGGATTCTCCAAGGGTTTTCAATGCAATCTCATTCAATTCCACCTCATGTCTCCCAATGCATTTCTAGGTCTTCTTACATGACTTCTCCTTAGACGCATTTCCACATGTTTGGAGGCATATTTCTCTAGGGTGTGAATTTCCCTTTGATGAGAAATCTCCTTCATTTGCATTTCTCATACTTGACATTGTTTAATCTCATTCTCAACTCTTATTTTGACTTTAAGTAAAATTTTCCTCTAAATTGATGACCTTCTGCAACTTTCATGAATCCAGTTACCTTTTTCCTAGGGCGCAAATTTCTCTTTGATGAGAAATCTCCTCATTTTCTTGGGGGCATACTGAATGCTCATGAGAAATTTCTGCCCAAGGTGCAAGACTTCAAATTTTTCCACCTGATTTTGAAGTGTCCTGAATGGAAGTATATTTGAAAATATATTTAAGTATCAATTTCCTGTACTTTAAATATTTTGAAATATACTTCCAGGATGTTTAAGATAGGTCTCAGATCCATGGGATTTAATATGCAAATTCTAGATTTTTAATGATCCACCAGATTTCAGACTTAGTCAGTTTTCAAGATCTCAGAACATTAGACTTCAGGGCATCAAACTTAGTTAATTTCAAGAGTTCAGGGCATACTTTGCCTTCACTTGATTCTCTTCACGCTGCTCCGGAAAGGCTCAATATTTCTCAGTTGTTTGGCAGATAACCTTCATTTGCACGAAGATTGAACAAGACTCAAAACTAAAACCCTAAAACTACTAAAGCAAAAGCAAAAACTTGGGGGTCCCCATTTGCAATGGGGTGATGTGTGATTAGGTCACAACAGGGCCTCCATTCAAGAGTGCTCTCAGAACAATCTTCTTCCCATAATGAACGAATTCAAGTTCCATCTTGTTAAAATCCTATATGTATCTGCCAAGTGACTGGAACCACTGAACTCCCAACACAACATCAATCTCTCCCAATCCCAACACATAGAAATAATCAGTCAATGTGTAGTCTCACATTCGAATGTCAAGCTGTGGTACCATCCTGGTGCAATCCATGGTGAATCCACCTGCAACTGTCACACTGAATCCAGAAAAATCCTCAGCTTTTAGTCCTCTTTTCACAACTCAGCCCTCATCAATGAAGTTATCAGTGGCTCGACTGTCAACCAGACAAGTGACTCTCTGTTTGTTGATGACTCCTTTCAATCGGAAAGCATGATATCTTGGTACTCCTAAAATTGTTGCCATGGTTTATTGTCTTTTATTTTCAACATTCGACTCAAGCTCCAATTGTAAGTACGGTTCCTCATGATCAACTACATCATCAAAGTTATTATCTTCTGCAGTTTCACTCTCTTCATCAAAAATGACTTCGATGAGATGTACCTTGCCTTTTCCTAGGCATCGGTGTCCTGATTCCCATGGCTTCTTGCAAGAAAAGCAAAGCTTCTTCCTCCTCAATTCATTCTTTGTCTCTTGATCCATCTTAGGAAGTGGATACTTTTGTTGATTGAATCCCTTCTGATTTGAACTAGAGCCTTTGAAAACTTTCTTTTGTGGATGAAATGATGCAGGTGTGGTATCAAAATCAAGTGCCAATTCAATAGCATCATCAACTGTGCTAGGCTTGTGAGCCTTCACCAATCACTTCAACTTGTCATTCAATCCTTCCACAAACAACATTACTGTCCTCTTTTTTGTCATGTTTGGAACCATTACTGCAATCCTCTAGAACTCACTGATGTAGGAATCCACTTTACCCATTTGTTTCAACTGTGCCAAATCTCTGTAATACACTTCCACATCCTTTCTATCAAATAGAGTGATAAGCTTTTGTGTGAACTCATCATAGGAAGTGATCATTGCATGTCTTTGTGAAACAAGTCCATGATGCCACCAATCATATGCTATCCCTTCAAGGTGCATTGTAGCCAACTGTATAGCCTTTTGTTCATCCATGGGTTTGAGTGTGATGAATGTATCAAGTTTGTGAACCCATGCTCTTGCACTCACCTTTCCACTTCCATCCAAATTGGGTATGGGTATCTTGTTTAGTGCATCTTGATATTCCTTGTTTTGTTTTGTTGGCCTTTTAGGTCATTGTCCTCCATTGGTTCTTTTCCTCTCCTTCCTTTTACTCAAGTATTGATTGATGTGAATTCTTCTTCTGACATTTTCAGGCAGGGCATCATACTCATCACATATGGCAGACAACTCTACTGCAAAAGTTGGTTCCTTTTCATCCTCAAAATTCTCTTCCTCTTCCTCTTCACTAGGCAAAAACTTAGGCCGGAAGGGCCTATCCAATGTAGACATGTGTTCTTCCTTCACGCGGTGTACCGACTACGCTTCAGGTAATCATTTGCAATAGTCGATTTTGTGTAGCCATTAGTTGTTCCAAATTCTTGTTTGTCCTTTGTTGTTCCAACAAAATAGGATCTTCATTATCTCTCGGTGGGCTTCCCATTCTTCTGTTTCTATCCTTATCAGCAAAAGGATAGGTTTCTTCTTCCTATCCATTTCTTCTTCTGTAAGTATGACCAAATGGAGTCGGTGTATGCATA
The DNA here is from genome assembly GCA_027924645.1 of Cunninghamia lanceolata. Classification (NCBI taxonomy): domain Eukaryota; kingdom Viridiplantae; phylum Streptophyta; class Pinopsida; order Cupressales; family Cupressaceae; genus Cunninghamia; species Cunninghamia lanceolata. Next base: position 4,280,310 of record BSBN01000604.1, on the reverse strand, counting down.
ACAATTACTTTCCAACTAGGTCAATCTTTTCACTCATAACACTCGCGTACGAGTAGAGTTAAATCACAACCCAATGTAGGTCGATATAACCACTAAACTTATGCACGAAATGCTATCGGAAGAAGACGACTTTCGTCAATCCAATTATACCCTACAGGCTGGCAGGATCTCTCGCTCTAATACCACTGTAATGTGTCGTTCTTGGTATTTAATGTGAAATTGTTTGAGTTCTTTCAATTATGCAATATTGATCTATCTATTACAAAATGCAAGTGTCTCCGACACAAAATCTATGTACTACCAAAATGCAAATCGACTACAAACAGATGTGGCAGCCTTTCACTTTGGATTACAATATGGATTTGCAAATTACATAGATAGTATCAATTAGGAACTATGAGAAAACTACTCTGATCTGCCTTTTCAATTTAGTTGCTATCACAAAATGCCAAGAGTTATGATGTTGGCTATTACAATCAAATTCCAAGTTCTTGCAATACAATATTAATATGTGGCTCTTAGGAAAGCCAGAATACAATCATATGCAGTAGTTACAAATCAAGAGTACATATGCAATGATAACATACCCGTAGCAATTCAAATACAAGGTAGAGTGTCTTCTTTCAGATGATCACTGACTCTCTAAGTGTTGCGACCACCCTCCAATGTGTAATTGCCCCATAGCACTTCAAATACAAGGCAGAGTGTCTTCTTTCAGATGATCATTGACTCTCTAAGTGTTGCGACCACACTCCAATGTGTAATTACCACCTTTGATATCACAGTGCCCAAACTCTTACGTTGTCGCTAACTATGGAATGTAGATCGGTGCCTGATGTAATTTAGCAATTCCTTCGATGAAGGTCTTCAGACTCACGCAAGGATCTTCAATGTGATGACCTCCACAATGAGATTGTCCAAACGCTCGCCTACCCAAAAACGAACTGAATCAAAGAAATTCAAACAAGAGTATGTTAGAGCACAATGGTGAATCCTACATGAATCCGCTCTCCATGATGAGTATTGGGTTTTTGTCCAATATCACCAAAAATATGAAATGACAAGCAAATTTGCTAGCATACCAAAGTTTCATGATAGTCGTGATAATCAAATTTAAAGCACCCATCCTTCCTTTATAGCCAATTCAAATTAAAGATTTGAATTGCGAATTTTCCCTCCATGATGGCGGTTGCTCCAATGTTGGGACCAATTAGCCTACGGGAATGGTGAATAGGCTAATCATCCTCTGCCAGGTGATCACTCCGGAAATGGAGACATTACATTCACACATCTTGCCAAAAGTGCATTAATCTTTTGCAAGTATGCACCAAATTTCCCAAACATCGACTTTGCTCTACCATGTTTCTGCTGCTCCACTCTGATAAAAACTGAAAAATCTATGAAAATACTCTCTATTTTTACTTCTAGAGTCCCTAAATGATGGTCATAACCATGAGGAAATCTGTTGTCCCGAGGTTTTGATGGAACTTTTGGGATAAAAGCTTCCATCCTTTTCGCCGAAATCTGATGTAGTAGTGTGTGTGGAATACCTTTCAATATCACCTCCTCCCCTTCATGTCGAAAACTTAACTCCAATGTTTGATAATTTTGAGAAATTTCACCAAGTATAACCATTGCACTCCCAAAACTATGTCAATCCCACTCAAAGCAATCACATAAAAATCATCGCAAATTGTATGCTCACCAATGAGTATGCTGACTTGACTGATCTTCATTTTGCAAGGAATGATAGACCCGTCAGCTACTACAACATCAAATCCTTCAAATTCTTCAGCATGAAGTCCCCTCTTAACTACCAAACCTTCATCAATGTAATTATGTGTGACTCCACTATCAAGGAGTGCTATGATCCTACGTCCACATAAAACTCCTTGGAATTTGAAAGGATTATACCGTGGTGTGCCAGAAAGAGAAGCAAGTACATCTCCTTTGGCATCATCATCTTGTTGATCGTGCTCTTTTCCCACTCCTTGGTTTCTTCCTCCTCATCAAAAATCACCTCAACATAATGTGGCTTTCCCTCTCCAAGGCATTAATGACCCGAAATCCAAGGTTCCCTACATTGGAAACACAATTTCTTCCTTCTAGGTTCTTCCTTGGATTCTTCTTCTTTGACTGCTTTGGGTGGTAGGCTCTTCTGAGGCTGCACAGGAGACTCTTCTTTTTGAAAGGTTTTCTTTTGTTGTTTTGTATGAGAGTCTTTTGAATTAAATTTACCTTGAGGAGTAGAAAACTCCGTGTTTCTTCCTCTTTTAATTGCATCTTGCAAGGAAGGTGGGTCAAAGGCCTTAACCCAACCCCGAAGTGGTTATGTCAACCCCTGAATGAAAAGAACAGTGAGCCTCCTCTCTAAAACATCAGGTACCATAACTGAAACTCTCTAAAATTCTGACACATGCATCCACAATACCATACTTCTTAAGATGGGCCAACTCTCTAAAGTGCAACTCTGGGCCCTTGTCAAATCAGTCTATCAGTCTCTGAGTGAAATCAACATCCGAATCTATGTTACCATGCCCCAAAGTGTAGAATACCCTACTAGTAATAACTGAAATTTTTCTTGAAATTCTCTTTAAAATTGAACAACACAATGCCAAATAACATCAACAAACATATGAACACATAGATACCCAAACACCTTGTATTATTATTGACTTCAATGCAAATGAGAACAAATAGATATTGGCTGTTCTATATGGCCGTCAATGTCTGATTTATATCAGGCTTCAATACATCATGAAATTAGACAATAAAATGCCTCCAAACCCTACATATCAGGTGCCTCTCAGATGAGGAATGATTAACATGACATAATATCACTGTTGCAGCCTTGTATGAAGTCAAACAAATGTCGGATAACAATATATCTGCTGCTGTTATGACTGCTGTAGATTGTCAAAATGCCCAGAAATGTTGATGAAGCCAAAACTATGCCAAATTACAATTCCAAAGCAAAGCAATGGCTTCCTTGATGTCACAATTAACTTCAATGATATTCCAAATGCCTTGAATCTTCAAGATCTTCAACAAAATGATGTCTATGAACCCTGTAATGAAATACCCAGCTAGCTGTTATAAAATCAGAACTACAAAATGATAGCGAATTCTCACAAAATGGCGCTTTTAGCCAAATTGACTACCTTGGTAGTCTTCAACAATGACCAAGGGCTACGATTGTAATGCAAACTCTCTCCAAACACCTCAAACTCAACCTGCAATTCAAGAACAATGATGAAATCTGCATGATATCATCTCATACAATGACATGGGATCATCACCACATCAATCAAGGGAGCATCACCTTGATAATTCACTAGAAAATGCAATTTCCAGAAAATAAACATAAAGTATGAACGCTTACCATATGATCAAAAGTTGCAAAATGAAGACAAGTGGTGCTATTTATCCTGAAGCTTGGCTAGGCGTCCCAATTTGCTTGATTTCAACATTTGCTTGAAGTCCACCAATGAAATTTCATCTTCTTGCATGCACTGGATCAATGTACACAATCATTTAAAATCATCCTTGCTGTTATTGAATGCCTTTCACCTCAAAATCCCACGCCTTGGGCAAAATCGAACTATCTTGCAATTCTAGCTATGTTTTCCTTGGGCAGCGGCCAGCACTTGCATCATTTTATTTAATAAAAAAACCTTTCTCATAGCTGGGCGAATGACTCCACATCACCAACAATGCAATTCATTTAATAAAATTATCTTCAAGACTGGGCGAATACTAACTAACTTGGCAACTGCATTTAAAAAACCTCTTTTTTCCTTGTGCGTCGATCCCTCCTAGCCGTTGGCACCTTTAGCAATGATAAAATGCTTTGTTGTTGGCACATGATCCTATACATGAAGCGCTTGATCCAAGGAATACCTCCTCTTATTGATATTTCAGCTCTCAACTCCCAATCGATGGACACATGATCCAGTATACTATTTGAAATTGCTTTTCCATATAGGCGAATGACACAAAACTCCATGTAATCCTCCATACGTTGGGCACGTCAAACAATGCAAACCTCATCCTTGGCGTTAGAACCCAATAGCAAAATATATATTGAAAAATGCAATTAAAGATTACATTTTTCCTTGTCCACTTGGCATCCATCAATCCAATGATGAAAATACAATTTAAATATTGTATTCTCCATTTTTCCTTTCTCTATCCTCTAGACGAGCTTTGATAATTTGGCTAAATAAACAATATCTCTTAGCAACACTTAGCCAAAACACAATAAAAATCACTAGTTGACCCAATATTATTATTTTGATCTTCAAAAACCAAGCTCAAACTCAAAATCATTCCCTTACCAGGTTAATTAGCCTACGGGAATGGTGAATAGGTTAATCATCACCTCCATGTGAGATCACTCCGGAAACGCGGACATGACACAAAGTCACCATCCCATGAAACCACCGCTCATGGGCTTCTCCCTCCAAGTGAAGCATAGCATACTTAATTGTTTCATTTTCCGTCATGGCACTAAGTTGGAAGTATGTATCAAGCTTTTGCACCCATGCAGGTGCAATGCATTTCTTGGACCCATCAAAACTAGGAATAGACAACTCGCCCATCTTATGCTGTAACTCCTGATTTTGTCCTCTTTCCCTCTTGGGCCTATTCATGTATTTCAGTTGGCAGAAATCCTGTAATGACATGGCAGCGTGAAATTCATCTCCTAGTGACTGGTACTCATGTAAATAATCTATAAATCCTTCACCCACATTCTGTTGTACCTCATTTCCTACAGGCTGCTCAACTAGAAATGTAGGCATTAAAGGCCTAGTTGTTGACCCAATAATTGTTCTATTGTTGTTATTGTTGTTGGTATGGTTATTTGGAGAGTTACTAGCTTCATCATTGTTGCCATTGTTACCTTAGTTGTTGTGGTTAGCCCCGAAAGTCTTCATGTTTTGGATGAATTGTGTCAACAACTGGGTTAACTGTTGTTGTCCTCTAGCAAGATCATTGAGTATTTGCATTGTACTATTACCTTCATCTCTTCTTTCTGTCACCCATACTTTCCTCTTCAATATAAAAATCTGAAAAGGGAGATTCTTCTTCAGTCTCTAAACCTGAAATATAGGAATTCCTTCTGGATTTACTCAATGATTAAATTGCCTTCTTCTCAAGTAATGCATGTTAGACCCTTCACCGGGTTGCATTACAACTATTTTTTTGCATTAAGTTGATAAGTTTCCCACAAGCTAGCAGGAAAACCGGCTCTCATACCACTGTAGTGACCCTACCATATAAATTTGTCCAAAACTTGCAATATTTATGATTTCTAGCTTGTAGACATTTCATCATACACTTTGCATACAACCAAATATGAAGAATTTCTGAATACAAACAATCATAATAGCTGCAACCAAATTCTAAATCATATATTCATCATTGAACCATGCCAATGTTCAAATGCATAGAATAATTGATCTCTAACCTTCACAAATATGCCAAATACACAAGGAATGAATATTATGCTGATGTAGAAGTTGGAACAACTCTTTGAATAGTAGATTTGGCTCTTTGAACTCTTGTCACAGCAACTCTTATATCTCTGGTTTGTTTGTAACATACACCCCACTGTATATGTTTTTGCACTGACTGATTTTTGTGTTTTTGCTGGTTTGCAGTTTAGGGTTTTATTGCATGTTTTGCATGTGGAATTTTTTGCAACAATATCATAGAAAATACGGCATATAAAGAAAACCCAGAAAAACTAAGATAGATATAAACAAAATAATACCAACCCAGATTGTATTTGACCAAAATATGAATTATGAGTACATACCCATATCACCGTTTACCACTTCGTCCAGATGCTGTCGCCGGACCAGCACATTTGCACAGAGGAACTTGCTCCAATCTTCAATATGGTAAAAGAGAATGCAATACAATCAGGAAAGGAGGACTTCTAGTCCCTAGTCGCCCCAATAGATGATATAAAACCTTCACTCGGTGTTAAATGGTCACCCGGTAATGAATCTTTCTCCTTGCTGCTGTACGGCCTCAACTGAAACTAGACATCAATCACAACGTACTCCAAAATGCAACCTTTGATCCCTGTTTTACATCAGACTTGGCTGCAAGGCTTAGGCGACCACATAGAAGTAAAGAAACTACCAAAATCTTCACACAAATCACTGCTATAACAAGGTACGGCCCTCCAAGTGGTACGGCTAGCTATGGAAGTGTACGGCCTGCATAAAGAAGTCTGAAAACAGCTTCGAATCTCCAAGGAATCTCACCCAATCTACCTTCCAAACACTTACAGACAACTATACCCTTCAAATATTCAGTCTATGCTCGAATCTCTGTCAAAATGGTCCCGATGAATGCACAAATGAATCCTCTGAATGAAGACTCCAATAACCCCTTCCTGATGCACTCTTTCATACACGAGGAACGGCGAATCTGCAAAGGTTTCCGTCTCTGCAAATTGATATTCGAACTCAAGAACCAAACTCAAACCCTAGCACAGGCAAAACTCAACATGAGAGCAAAATATCATAAGGCAAGCATATCAAAATGAAGTCACTTTTGGTCTTTTATTTGCCTTCCTTTTCCAACGCCCAAGAGAGAGAATTTTTAATTTATTTTTATTTAATACATCACCTTGTACCACCATGAAGGCGTCCATCTCTAGGAAGGTCACTTTAAGTTATAACTTAAATAAAGTGACTTTATAACATTACTTCATATCATGTCGGTCTCATAAATAAATATGAATTAAATCTTTAATTTAATTCATTTTGCACCACGTGAAGTTTCTAGTCGTATCGAGACCTTGAATTCTCATGCCCTATCCAATCATGTCTGCCCTGCTAAAAATGGAAACCCTGGCACCCGACTTACTAAAAATAGTAAGTCACTGAGGTGACTTCCTACACACATCCATTAGCCTACGGAAGTCAATTATAGGCTAATCCTGATCCTCTGGAGTGAGCTAAGTGGGGGACATTACAGTCCGCCCTTCCCAAGATTGTTTGTCCTCAAGCGACCTCAACTCTGGATGCTGTAGTATCTGCTCACTCTCCCAGGTGGCGTCTTCTACTGGCAGATTCTTCCACTTGACCAAGTATTCTCTGATAACCCGCTTCCTCAGGTGTCTCTCCCGAGTGTCTATGATGGCCTCTGGTACTAGGATCAACTTACCCTCTTCATCCAAGGGTGGAAGCTCTGCAAAAGGAACTATATTGTGGCCAAGAGCTTTCTTCAGCCTGGAAACATGGAACACATTATGCACCCTGCTATCTGATGGAAGCTCAAGCTCATAAGCCACCTCACCCACTCGTCTAATAATCTTGGAAGGACCATAAAATCTGGGTTTTAACTTCTCTGCTCCACTCTTCTTGAGAGTGGACTGCCTATAGGGTTGGAGTCTCTAGTACACCATGTCTCCAACCTCAAAACTCCTCTCCACTCGGTGTTGATCAGCATACAACTTCTGCTGATTCTGTGCCTGTTGTATGTTCTCCTTAAGCTCCCTAAGAATGTCTTGGCTGTCCTGTAGAAGATCCTTAGCCTTAGGCACCCGACTGTCACCAAGCAAGAGATCTGTAAAGCAAGGGGCATCATAACCGTAGAGTGCCCTGAAAGGAGTCATCTGAATGGACATATGGTGTGTAGTATTGTAACAGTACTCCCCTAGATGCAACCATCTGATCCAAGCCTTCTACTGCCCCGAAACATAATTACGTAGGTACCCCTCGATCCATTTATTTACCACCTCTGTTTGTCCATCAGTCTGCGGGTGGTAGCTAGTGCTAGGAGTCAACTCTGTACCACACAACCTGAACAACTCCTGCCAGAAAACGCTCAGGAACCTGCTGTCCCTGTCACTGACTATGCTCCTGGGTACCCCGTGTAACCTGAATATCTCCCTGAGAAATAGATCAGCCACTTGAGCAGTTGTGTAGGTTGCTGAAATAGCAAAGAAATGTGCAAATTTGGTGAGTCTATCAACCACCACATAGATGCAATCCTTACCCTGTACCTTCGGCAACCCTGTAATGAAATCCATGGAGATGCACTCCCATTTCTGATCGGGAATGGGTAATAGCTGTAGTAATCCCGCTGGAAAGGTGTGCTCATGCTTATTCTGTTGGCAAATGGGGCACTCACGAACATACTTCTGTACCTCGTCCTTTAATCCTTTCCACGTGAACCTCTCCCGAATCTGTTTGTATGTCTTAAAGAATCCAGGATGGCCAGCCATTGGTGTGTCATGGAAAGTTTTGATAATCTTCTGTTTGAACTGTGAATTAGGCACCAAAAATATTCTATCCTTGTACATAATCAAATCACTCACCACAGAATATTTTTCATTTCTGATAGTGCCCTCAACGACTCCCGCAGCCCAAGAGTCTTTCACATACTCTACCATGATCTCCTCCTTCCAATCAGCAGAGATCTCCCCAACCAAACACAAGTGAGGTCGTCTGGACAACGCATCTGCAACTACATTTTTCTTCCCTTTGACATACTCAATGTCAAAGTCATAAGCCTACAATCTGCTAACCCACTTTTGTTGTCTGTCATTCAGGTCTTTCTGGTTCATGAAATATTTGATGCTATTATGATCTGTCCTGATTATGAATCTACCCCCAACCAGGTACTGCCTGAATTTGGCCAATGCATGCATAATGGCCAACATCTCTCGGTCATATACCGAGTAACTCCTCTCCACACCCCTAAGTTTTCTGCTCTCAAAAGCTATCGGGTGCTTCTCCTGCATTAGCACAGCCCCAATCCCCTCTCCAGAAGCATCACACTGTAACTCAAAAGGTTTAGCAAAGTCAGGGATTGCTAAAACCGGGCATGTAGACATCAAATGTTTGAACCTGTCAAAGCACTGCTGGACTGTGACACTCCATCCAAAGGCTCCCTTCTTCGTTAGATCAGTCAATGGTGCTGCTATCTGAGAGAACCCCTTAACAAATCGTCTGTAGAACCCACAAAGTCCAAAAAAACCCTTAAGCTATGTGAGGCTTGTGGGTGGAGGCCAATCAATTATTGCCTTTATTTTCTCTGGATCCACTCTGACTCCATTTGCATTGATAATGTGGCCAAGGTAAAGTAATTCTGTCATCCCAAAATCACATTTAGATTCCTTGGCGTAGAGTGAATTACTCTCTAGGATACTCAAAACCTCCTCTAGGTGTCTCAAATGGTCTTCCCAAGTCCTGTTGAATATTAGAATATGATCAAAGAAGATCAAAACAAATTTCCTGAGTTGCTGTCTGAAAATCTGATTCATACAACTCTAAAAGGTAGCAGGTGCGTTAGTCAACCCGAATGGCATGACTAAAAACTCAAAATGACCATAGTGACATCTGAAAGCAGTCTTCTCAACGTCCTCTGCCCTCATCCTGATCTAATGGTATCCAGATCTCAAATCAATCTTAGAGAAATAGCAGGCACCATGTAGCTCATCTATCAATTCATCTATCCTGGGAATTGGGTACCTGTTTTTTATAGTTTTCTTATTCAAAGCCCTGTAGTCAATACACATTTTGATTGTCCCATCCTTCTTCTTAACCAATACAACCGCAGAGCAAATGGGCTCTTGCTAGGCCTAATATGTCCCATCTCTAGAAGCTCTTTGATAGTTTTCTCAATCTCATCCTTAAGCCTCTTGGGATGACGGTATGGTGTAATCATGATGGGCTTAGTCCCATCCTCTGGCTCGATGACATGCTCTGTTCCTCTGTCAGGAGGTACTCCAGGTGGTATATCCCCAAACACCTTTTTGTGCTTGGTTAACAGCTTTTGAATATCGGGGTGGTAACTGTTCTTCTGTTGTGGTGGAGACTCGGGCATAATAAGACACTCTGCTGCCCACTCAACCTGATCATGTCTCAAGAGTCTCTCCATCCTTCATAGTGATACAACTCTAGGCCCACCATCTGAGATTCCCCTAAGGCATATTTTCCTCCCATTATATTCAAACCTCATATCCATCATCTTAAGATTCATCGTGAACTCCTCCAACTGGTTCATCCAATGCATGCCAAGCACTACATCTGTTTCCCCTATGCCAACCACGTAGAAGTCATCCACTAACTCATAGTCCCCCATGATGATTTTCAGCCCTGAAATCTTCCTGGTACAGTGTATTTTGAATCCATCGGCAACCATCACCTTAAAGCCTTCAAACTCTTCCACTTTTAGTCCTCTGCGAGCAACTAATCCCTCATCAATAAAATTGTGAGTGGCTCCCGTATCAATAAGGGTGATAATACGCCGCCCACCTAGTACTCCACGCACCCTAAATGAACCAACCTTCTGAAAGCTTGACAACTGGGAAATACAACCACCACTATCAGTACTGTGATGTGAAGCTCTCTCATCCCCACTGTCATGACACTCTGAATGCTGATCTGACTCTATATCTGATCCCTCTGAATGTGATTCTTCAGTTGAATAGTACTCAATTAGTTTGGCCTTAGCTTTCTGTGAGCACTTATGCGAAGGGTCCCATGGTTCTTTGCAATGAAAACACAATTTCTTCCTTCGGTACTCATTCAACTGTTCATCTGTCAATCTATTAGATCTATCCCTATGCTGATCCACATCCCTGTGGAATGGTTTTTTCTCCTTCTCCTTATCCCTCCTATGAAAAGATCCCTTAGACTGAAATTTACTCCTCCACACTGATGATTCCATGTCTCGGGCCTTTTTCATGGCCTCCTGGAGTGAAGCAGGGTCAAATCCCTTAACCCAACCACAGAGTGGGTCTGATAATCCATCAATGAAGAGAATCACTAATCTACGCTCAGATAAATCTGGGACCATGACAGATAAGTGCTGAAACTCAGAAATGTAGGAGTCTAATGATGCAGTCTGCCTCAACTGTGCTAGCTCCTTAAACTGCAGTTCCGGGTCCTTATCAAATCTGTCAATCAGTCGGGCTGTGAAATCTACATATGAAGTAATCTGATCATGCCCAAGTGTGACCTTCCCGTTACTCCACCACTTGTGTGCTACTCCCTCCAATGCAATGCAGCATAGGTGATTGCATCCTCCTCCGGCATAGGACTAATCTGCAAATAACTATCTAACTTCTGTACCCAAGCTCTAGCAGTGGTTTTTCCTGATCCATCAAAATAGAGAAGTGTCATCTTACTCACTTTCTTCTGTAGTTCCTGGTTCTGAGGTCTACCTCCTCTGTGAAGTCTATTCCTTAACCTAATGTCAGAGTATTGTGCAAAAGTCATCTCAGCTCTGAACTCTGCACTAGAGGCTCTCCAATCCCTCAAAATCTCGTCCTGAAACTCGGCCTGTGTGGGATCCTGTTCAGGAGCATGGTTCCTAGGAACAAATGTAGGTATGCCAGGTCTGTCTCCTGCTGTAAACTGTGAAGCCCTCCGATGAGTCACTGAGGCCTCATCCTCATCATCTCTGACCCTGTGTCTGTCACCATTATGATTTCAATCTCCATTATTCCTATCCCCTGGGATCCTGTCACCATTATGTCTATCACCCACATTATCTTGTTCCTGTCTCCGTCATTGTTCCGGTTCCTGTCACCCTAATTATTTCTCTGTCTATCACCGTCATTGTTCCTATTCTTGTCACCATTGTACCTGTTCCTGTCACAGTGATTTTCTCTGTTATTCAACCCATCAAGCAACTGTGCAAGGGAGTGTCCTATCTCAGCCTGTGTCTCCATCATCTCCCGTCGAGAATCCCTCAACTCTCTCTCTAATGCCACTGAGCTCCTGGTGAGCACATTTAGGATCTCTCGTAAACTAGGCTCCTCAACCTCCTGGTCACCCATTTCTTCTTGTGTCCTGTATCTGGTGGTAACTCTCCTGAAAATGGATCTGTGGGCGAAACTAAGGAATCCTCATCAGTAGCTGCAACCACTATCTCTTCCTCAAATGGATCAACTATAGGTACTGGTCGCTCAAGTTCTACTAACTGTGGTATTTCACTTTCCTGAATTCCTTGCCTTGCTCTGGTATTTCTAAAAGGGTATCTATCCGACGGTCGCATGTCTCATTTTTCAACTGCATGTCATATTGACCCCCACAAGATGGCAAGATTTTCCGCTCTGATACCACTGTAACATACACCCCACTGTATATGTTTTTGCACTGACTGATTTTTGTGTTTTTGCTGGTTTGCAGTTTAGGGTTTTATTGCATGTTTTGCATGTGGAATTTTTTGCAACAATATCATAGAAAATACGGCATATAAAGAAAACTCAAAAAAACTAAGATAGATATAAACAAAATAATACCAACCCAAATTGTATTTGACCAAAATATGAATTATAAGTACATACCCATATCACCGTTTACCACTTCGTCCAGATGCTGTCGCCGGACCAGCGCATTTGCACATAGGAACTTGCTCCAATCTTCAATATGGTAAAGGAGATGCAATACAATCAGAAAAGGAGGACTTCTAGTCCCTAGTCGCCCCAATAGATGATATAAACCTTCACTCAGTGTTAAATGGACACCCGGTAATGAATCTTTCTCCTTGCTGCTGTACGGCCTCAGCTGAAACTAGACATCAATCACAACGTACTCCAAAATGCAACCTTTGATCCCTGTTTTACATCAGACTTGGCTGCAAGGCTTAGGCGACCACATAGAAGTAAAGAAACTGCCAAAATCTTCACACAAATCGCTGGTATAACAAGGTACGGCCCTCCAAGTGGTACGGCCAGCTATGGAAGTGTACGGCCTGCATAAAGAAGTCTGAAAACAGCTTCGAATCTCCAAGGAATCTCACCCAATCTGCCTTCCAAACACTTACAGACAACTATACCCTTCAAATATTCAGTCTATGCTCGAATCTCTGTCAAAATGGTCCCGATGAATGCACAAATGAATCTTCTGAATGAAGACTCCAATAACCCCTTCCTGATGCACTCTTTCATACACGAGGAACGGCGAATCTGCAAAGGTTTCCGTCTCTGCAAATTGATATTCGAACTCAAGAACCAAGCTCAAACCCTAGCACGGGCAAAACTCAACATGAGAGCAAAATATCATAAGGCAAGCATATCAAAATGAAGTCACTTTTGGTCTTTTATTTGCCTTCCTTTTCCAACGCCCAAGAGAGAGAATTTTTAATTTATTTTTATTTAATACATCACCTTGTACCACCATGAAGGCGTCCATCCCTAGGAAGGTCACTTTAAGTTATAACTTAAATAAAGTGACTTTATAACATTACTTCATATCATGTCGGTCTCATAAATAAATATGAATTAAATCTTTAATTTAATTCATTTCGCACCACATGAAGTTTCTAGTCGTATCGAGACCTTGAATTCTCATGCCCTATCCAATCATGTCTGCCCTACTAAAAATGGAAACCCTGGCACCCGACTCACTAAAAATAGTAAGTCACTGAGGTGACTTCCTACACACATCCATTAGCCTACGGAAGTCAATTATAGGCTAATCCTGATCTTCTGGAGTGAGCTAAGTGGGGGACATTACATTGTTTATGTAGTAGATGATATTACTCAACAGTTTCCCATGTCCAGATTCTACAAGCCTATATGGTAGAGTTAAACCCCTGAGTATGGTTGCAATTCCCATAATGGTATTGAGTTTCCTCAAGAATGAGTGACTATCTCTAATCAGTCTTCATCGGCAGCGATTTACCCTCTAAACTCCAGATTTCACCTCTTGATGGGACAGTTGGCTGGAAGGATTAAAACTCTCTAGTTAGAGGCATCACCTCACTCCCCAAACTCATGTCACTTCTCCTGAAATCTCATGCACTCTTAAACATCTTAAAATACTCTTACCAAGGTAGCGATTATTGTAATGTCCCCTTTTAGGATATTCCTGATTTCTTTACTTGCATACAATAAGATCACTAGAAAGGGACATTAGAAATCTTAAAGATCAATAAATTAAGGTAATATTCAGTCCATAGCATCATTCATATTAAATTCATCTATCATTCATATTAAACTCATCTATAATAATGAGAACAATAGTACATAACATAAATAATGAGATCAAATCATCATAGTATATTCCACATTCAGTTCAATTCATAACACAATTCAGTATCGACTATGTTCAAGTCTTAATCCTTACTTCCTTTCTAATCCTCAACCATGGATGGGGATTTACTTGTCTAGGGCACGATGACACCACCTCCATGGATGGATTTACTCTGCCTCTCCCTAACAAAACCTTGCCACTCACTAACAGGTTGTAGGCAATAGAAATGACTAAGTATTAACTTGAACATACTTCGATATACTTCAACATACCAAATGATCACATTTATTCATAGCACATTCTGTATTGGCTATGTTCAAGTCTCAATCCTTATTTCTCTTCTAATCCTCAACCATGGATGGGGATTTACTTGTCTAGAGCGTGATGAAACCACCTCCATGGATGGATTTACTCCGCCTCCCACTAATAATACCTCGCCAATCACTAACATGTTGGAGGCAATAGAAACAAATAGGCATTGAGTTTGAACATACCACTACTTCAATGTGTTGTGAACTCTATTAATGTTTTCCCGTATTTTTCATAGCAAGTTTCACAATGCTTATATATACATGTGTAATGATAATAATTATTTCAATTATATTATTTACCACATGGCATTCATCATAATAAACATGGGGTTAGATACATCATACCGAGTATATAATTCTTGCCTTGTATCCTTCAGAAATCTAAAGATTGTACTCCTTTCTTTTAATGTTGACTGCAGTCAAATGTCATCAGCAATATATCTTTCAACTCAAAATTATGCTCTTGTTTTTATATTCAGAAGATATATTCCTTCTTGCTTTATGGATTCTCTCTTCAGCTTGATCGATGCCTCTTTTATATCTTATTGGCAGATCTATATGTGTTTTTTCATCTGATATCCCTTAATTCCACTTCACAATTTCCTTATATACCTTTGAGGGGAGGAGATTTTATGAGACATTTGTCTTCACAAAGGGAGGCGTCTATGAGTTTGTATGCATCCTTTCATAATTAATCCCATTTCATAAACCACTGCCTTTCCCAATTACTTAAACATTTCATATCATACATATGTTAAGCGCTGCCCTACTGAATTATTATACTCCTTGATGGATCGCTGCCTTGTTGGCATATTCACAAAAAAATATTAGTTATTTCCATCACTTTAATCGCTGCATATATTCAAGGCAGATCGCACATCTTAATATTTGTTGACTTATATTGATACTAACCTGCCTTTAGACTGAATCATTGTCTTTGGCGACTAAAACAAGCGCCACTCCTTGCATATCTTATCGCTGCCTTACAAGACTGTCTCCCTAAATTTATTTGTATCATATCAGATATGGATCGCCTGTCTTATAAGGCAATTTTTGTCTTATGTTATAAGGAATAATTTAGATTTATTTTTATATTTACATATTACATATTAGATTTGAATTATATTAACATATTAATAATATTATTTAATATTATTATATATTAATAATTATATACGTTTATTTAAATCTGACTAAAGACAACATTTTACGAAAGCAACATCTCTGTCTTATCATGATGTTTAAATCTTTAATTTAAACAATGCCTTAATATCGGGACATCACAATTATTTTTAAAAGCCCCATGTCTTTTCTCTTGAAAGGTTACTGCAGTCTTGATGGTCAATAATATGTGGCAGCCGGCATATGGAAGGATTTCATTCAAAGGAGCCGCCAACTATGATTGGTGTAAACCCTCCAAATATTCCTCACGCACTCCCTTTAACTCTTATCAAACAATTTCCAAAGGCAGCGACATCTTTACTTTCCAATGTCACTTCTTTTTGGAGTATTACAGTAGCCTTTAAGTCCAATAAAGTTAAGCAGCTAGCATATGGGAATAATTTGCATCAAAATGGAGCGGCCAGCAACAAATCTGCAACCCTTGTCTATGGCATCTCACAAAATCTCTCTACAAACTGCAAAATACTACAATAACTCCACAAATTTATTATTTGGTCACACATCCCAATTAATTTCTCCTTCGCAGACTTCCTGGAAAAACAAACACAAATCTCCTTCAATCTTCAATCGTTCTAAACACCTGCGAATCCTATATGAATTCGCCAAGGATTGGCTAGGGAGATTTTTTTCCCCAAAACCAATATTCACTTACGGTTTTCGTCCTAAGGTTAATAGCTATGTTACCGAATCCTTCTCCCTAACGCCTGGATTCTAGTCAAATTCAGTTCCAATCCTCATTCGAATTCGATTCGCCTTTCGGTGCGTCCAAGAAACGTCATTCCGCTTGAAGATTCGTCCCGGTTGAACTCGGGCAAATCCATGTTGAACCGGGCCAAATCCGGAAGGATCCGTGGCATTTGACGGGTCAACACTTCTTTTTTGCAATTTTTTAATATTAACACTCCTTTGACCACCATTTGACTTTGCCCTGACCCTAGAACACTCCTTCCAATGCATTTTAAAGACAAAAAACACATCTATCTACCTCATTTTGAAAACAAAACATAAAACTCATTCATTGTGGCTGAATTTTCCCTCTTACTTGGCAACAAACAAATAGAGTTGAAGATTGATCGCTGAAGGTTCCCAAGTCATTGGGTTGCAACTCCTACGAGCGTGCAATAACTCATTTGCAAAGAAGGAGACTGTAGAGGAAGATTTCTACAAGAAGGTTGGTTTTTTAGTTTTTTTCCTTACATTTTGTTTTGTTTTGAATTTTTTTTTCATTTCTAAGTTCTTCTATGAATCAAATGGCATATGCTTAATTTTTTTAACTCAATTAGATTCTATATAATTTTTTCTGTTTTTATTTGTTTCAATTTTCAAATGTTGTGTATTCAATTTGTTGCCATATGGATTACAATGGCAACTAGATCATCCTCTGTGGGCAAACCCCACTTCAAAACAAACCCAAAATCACCCTTTTGGAAATATGTTAATATGGTGCAGCAAGTAAAAGGTGTTGGGTATTATATTTGGATTTGCAATGCATGTGATGTCCAATACTCAAGATCATACAGTCGGGTGAAAACCCATTTGTGTAATATCCCCAGGTAGGGCATCAAAGCTTGCCCAGGAAAAAAGATGCACACATTCCAACAAAGCAAGTATTAGCCTATATTGTTGAGCAGGACAAAGCAAATGAAGTAGTAGGTCGTAGACAAATAATCCTTTGGTAAAGAAAGGGTCTCGAGGAATGAAGCCCCCTTCATTGCCATCTAATCTTCAACCTGCAAAGGGCCACCCATTTTTAGACACACCTCAGGCTCAAAGTGAAGACCCTGTTGCATATAAGAGATCAAAGGGCCCACTAGAAATGCAATTTTAGAATGAGTCTCGTGAGATTGTCGATCAACACATTGCAAGATGTGTGTATGCAAATGGATTCGCTTTCAATGTTGTTCGCTCACCATATTGGCAACAAATGGTGAAAGCAATTAATGAGGCTCCAAAAGGGTACAATGGCCCAGGCTATGAAAAGGTGCATACTACCTTGTTGGAAAAGGAGGTCCATTTTGTAGAGGATTCATTGAAGTCCATAAGGGATTCTTGGGTTGAGATAGGTGTATCCATTGTTTTCGATGGATGGAAGGATGCACAAAATCAGCCATTGATCAATGTTATTGCAGTGTGCCCTAAAGGGCCAATGTTTTTGAAGGCAGTGGATTGTGAGGGGGAGGTGAAGGATGGTGCATTTATTGCTAATATTCTTTATCAACCCATTGAAGAAGGGGGGGCTTCAAATTGTTGTTCAAGCCATTATAGACAACACCAAAAATTGTAGGACAGTTGGTTTAATGGTTGAGGAGCATTACTCACACATCTTTTGGACACCTTTTGCAGTCCACTCCCTCAACCTTATGCTACAAAAAATTAGCACCAAAATTGATTGGATCAAATGCGTGTACAATGAGGCTGAAGACATCCAAATGTTCATCACCAACCACCATATGTCGCAAGGCATATTTAGATCATTCTCAAAATTGCAGTTGTTGAAGCTAAGTTAAGTAATAAGATTTAAATTTTAATCATTTATCATTTATGTTTCAATTTAGTAGTTTTAATTGTTTTTTTAAAGTTAAGAATCTCTATTTTCTAATTTTTTAATTTTGAAATCAATGTTGACAGGTTGCTGGGACTCGTTTTGCCTCCAAAACAATTTTCTTAAGACAACTTGTGAAGGTTAAAGAGGCACTTTCTAGCATGGTCATTGGTCAAAATTGGTCCATATGGAGGGAATCTTGCACTGAAAGGGCAACAAAAATTAAACAGATGATCTTAGATCACACTTGGTGGGATCCCTCTGAATATCTCCTCAATTTCACCAAGCCCATACTAAGGATGACCCGATATACTGATATGGATAGACCTTATTTGGGAGAGAGATATGATGGCATCGACTCAATGATTGAGAAGATGAAAGCCATCATAAATGCAAAAGAGCAAGATCCTCAAGAAAATATCATAAATGCAAAAGAACAAGATCCTCAAGAAACTTTCTTCAAACAACTCCACAAAATTATTGAAGAAAGATGGAAAAAAATGACCATCCCGTTGCATCTTCTTGCCTTTGAATTGAGTCCCAAATATTATAGTGCTAAGGTCCTTTCTATGCCAACAAGGATTGCCCCATATATAGATGTTGAAGTCAACCATGGGTACAAGGCAACATTTTGTAGATGCTTCATTGATCCTAACATGCGGACTACAGTTAGACAAGAGTTGATAGATTTTGTATGCTCCAATGACTGTAGTCTCCATGGTCTTCATGACAAGTTTAGGGTTGATGCTGCAAGTTGGTGGTGCTTCCATGGCCAATTATTCAAATACCTACAACCTCTTTCGATGAAAATTTTATCATAAGTTTTCTAATATTTATAAAAAAAATATCTTTTAGTTTTAAGTTTCATTTATAACTTTAAACTTTATATTTTATATTTATAACTCTAACTCTCCAATTTTGTCTTAATATGTTGCCAGTTCATCTGCATCTGAGAGGAATGGGAGCATATACTCCTTCATCCACTCAGTAAAGCGTAATCGCCTACACTCCAAAAAGGCAAAGGACTTAGTATATGTGCAGTACAACTTGCGCTTGCTTACACACAAAGAAAGTCGCTACAAGGAAGGGGACACAAAGAAGTGGAATATCGAGCCAAAGCATACTGACTTGGATTCTACCACTTCCCACCTTGTTGCACTTGATGTTGAGGACGAGAGAGCTAGCCTGTAATGTGCCGCACCTATTGGTTCTTTTTAAAATCTTTTAAGTGTTATTTTTTAATTTTTTTAATGTGTTCTTTAAGGCTAGAGAGAAGATGCAGAAGGGGTTTGAGTTTTCCTGCAGATGTGTGTTGTCGAAACATACAATAGATAGCATATAATGCAAACCCAGAAAATATACAACAGATATGAAGAAAATATGTAAGACCCAGATAGTAAAATGGCCAAATACTAATTACTATCACATACCCATGTTCAAATTTGCAACTTCAGATTTATGTTGTAGCTAGACCAGCCATGGGTATACCAAAAAACACTCCAAATCTCCATGGAACAAGAAATGTTTTGCATACAAGTTATAACAGCAACAATAGAGGCCCTAGACGCCCCAAACTAAGTGACAAAGTGGCTGAAACCAAAGGAAAATAGAAGCTAGAAGTCCCACGCCCCTCTGGGAGACTTGGTACAGCTAGGTATGAAGCATTCAGTAAGGAAACTCCACGAACAAGTCTGTAGCAGCTCCAAATACAGCTGCACATTCCTTATAAACTCCAATGCACAAGATAGAGTGAAGAAACTAGTCCCAAACACCTCAAAAGGCACTCAAGGAATGGTACAACTAAGTTGTGATGGTATGGCCAGCAAATGAAATCTATATCAGCCTTCAAATATGCCACAAACACTCCAAAATCTGTCCCTACACTTCAGTTATCAGCTGAATATCAAAATCTACAAAGATATAAGGAATAAACTCCACAAATCTCATCAAACAAACTCCATTGAAGCTCCGGATACAAACACTGTGTATTTGCCAATCTAGCACCTTTGGACAGCCTTGCACGCCTGTAGAATCTTGTTACTAGAGAGAGTTTTCGTTCCCAATAGCCTCTGGTTCGAATCCTCTTCAAACCCTCTCAAGGAAAACCCTAGCAGAGCAAATAGCCAACAAAATCATATGTTCAAGCATAGAGCAAATGAGTCTCTTTTCCTTCTTTAATAACTCTCCAAGGGGGTCGTTGCACTTTTGGAGGAAATATTTCTTTTAATTTCATTTTAATATTTTCCAAGGTGAGTGCTCCACAATATAACTTAAGTGACATTTAAATAATTTATTTATCATCACTTAACCATTAAATCCCAAAGTCCAATATTTAAATAATAATATTAATTTACGGACTTTAAAACGAAGGCTCAAATGAACTCGGAATTCAGTGATCTATAGCTCGCCGAAAAGGCCTCGACGAGACGCTCCATCTCCAACACTCAAAATCCCGAAATGGATAGAAGCCCTAATTTGCCAAAAATAGCAAGTCTGGGCCCAAAGTTCGAAATCACTTGGAAAGACATCACCGCAAACCATCTAATATCACTGAACTCAATGCAACGTCTGGGATAGCCAACAGCTGACTGCCAAGTAACCAAAACAACACTACACTGACACTTACTAAAAATAGCAGTGTTCTCCGAGGACCAAAGAGAACAAACCCAAAAAAACCCAAAAAGAATGTCGCCATGCAAGAACTTACTATAAATTAGAAGTACGGATAAGTTGTCTAAAATATCTCCGAAAAGTGTCATACAGCTCCACTGGATCACCCGAACGCATTGTTGACATTGAAATGCTCCTCTGATTAGGCTGTCACCAACCCAGAAAGTCAGCTCCGACTGTGCTACAAGAGAACCCGAAAATAGGCACATTACAGTCCGCCCTTCCCAAAGATTGCTTGTCCTCAAGCAATCTACACCTGCATGCCTAGGTTGAACTCCAGGATCCCAAATCATTCTGAAGAGTGTCCAACAACATCTCCACTGCCTCCGCTGGGTAGAGGTAAAACCATGCTCAACATCAATGTAGGTAACTACCCCAATATAGAACAATCTGCTAGACATAGGAACCCCTGGGTCCCAAAGCCAAAATGGAAGTCTGCCATACACATCACCCATTGACTTCCACTGCGCTACTTTGATATAATCTTCACCATGCAGAGAATGGTGAAGCAACACATCGGAATCCAATTGAACTGTCATGCCAAAGCTGTCACCACCTGGATCCCAACACATCAAAACCTCACATCCATCAATCATGAAGAGGTAATTGAATCTCGAAGTGTCTGAACCACAACATCCCCTTTCATCCTCTACAAAACTCCTATGGATGTGTTGACTATCCAACATAGGTGCTGGAAGATATGAAACTGCTCCTCCCAAGTCAAGGGAATAATAAAACTCTCCACCACCGCTGGAAAGGCAAAACATGTCATCATGCCTACTGACACTGTAACCTCTCTGAAGCCATGTCTCCGATGGAAATTTTTGAGACAAAGAAGTTGCAAACTCTGTCTGGTACACAACAGCACGATGGTAAACTGATCTCTGACCCTGCAAGTAATCCTCTGAATATATCCGAGTCGGACACCTGCAATCTCTAGTTCCATCTTCTGGAAATGGCAACCCTTCATCCCATAATGGATGATATAAATCCCGAGCCAATCCACACTTACGCATCATCAAGTCATCTGTGTGTGGACTAAAGGAGAAATGATGAGCACTCCTCACTATGTAGTCAAGATAAAAAGCACCTGCCTGTGTCAACGGTTGATCGTCATAGTTATGGGGAACACACTCCTCATCACTCTCATCACTCGAATCAGATGATGGCTCATGTCTCTGATCTTGAATGGCTAATTGGGTACATACTCTGCAAGTCCTCTCTGCATACCCAATAGCAAAATCCTGATCTGAAAGCAATTGGAGGTATCCTGATTTAATCCACTCTATGGCATGCTGGATAGTTCGCAAATTAGATATAGAAGTGTCCACTACTACACTTATCTGCCTTTCCTCCAATTGTGTCGACCAAAAGAGGTCCTCCACAAACTTGTGGGTGTTGTCGATACGAGTTAAGGTTTGAACAAGCTTACCCTCGGTAACCCTCAGCTGATCTCTCCATCTCTGTGGCTCAATAAGTTGTCGATCAAAATCAATTGCATGGGATGTAATCCCTGATTTGCTTCCAAGAGAGGGAAACAAATCAACATGCGAACCGATCTTCCCACTGAATGATGCCCTGCATATCTCTCGTGAAAATGATGGAGTAGTGTGGTGTTATGTCACACAACCCTCTGGGAAATCCACTAACTCCTCGTAGGAGCTATCAATAACCTGCTCTGCATCACCTGTAATGGGACTGTCATGGGACTATCCTTAGAGACCCCTGATGCAACATCTAGTTCTCTGCTACTCTCAACCAAAGCACCCATCCCATCTATATCACATGCACCCACAACTATAATGGATGATGCCACATCCACAAAGTACTCCTTACCACTATCCGTGGGTGTATGCTCATCACCAGTAACTGTCATAGATATTGGAACTGTGACTGCTGGAGATGAAGACTGTGCTAAGCTCAATTCCACGGTAAGCTCATCTATCCGTAACATTGACTCTTGAAGGGCTGATTGAGCGCTCTTCAGCGAGTCCGTGATGACCTCAAGCTCATAGGTGAGCTCATCGACCTACTCTTCCTTTCGCTTTAGAGCATCAGAATAGATACCATAGAGCATGAGAAGATGATCTCTATCTGATAACAACTGTAGGTAATTATTCTTTTCCAACTGCATCTCTAAGTGCCTGAAACTCGGCAAGGGAATGTCCACTATCAAGGTGCTCATATATACCTAGAGTCCAACAATAGTGTGCCACCAACTGCTGAACAACATCAATGTGTTCTAAGGATGAAGTAATCATGCCTTAGTTCACCTTCAATTGTCCTGTCAAATGATGAGACCCTTGTGACAAATCATCTCCACACAAATTTTCTGA
Source organism: Cunninghamia lanceolata (assembly GCA_027924645.1). NCBI lineage: Eukaryota > Viridiplantae > Streptophyta > Pinopsida > Cupressales > Cupressaceae > Cunninghamia > Cunninghamia lanceolata. Next base: position 4,257,257 of record BSBN01000604.1, on the reverse strand, counting down.
TTTGTAATCTACACTATGGTAAGAGGTTGAATCATCATCATTCACCGATTGGTAAGTATCTTCATGTGTGCTATCAACTTCACACACATCCTCATCAAGTGTACTGCTGTTATGAACCTCTATGGATGGCTCAAATGACATGCTAAAGGTTGTTGATTTGCCAATATCAATGCACACCTCCCCTATCAAAATAGATGCACACACATCCGTCAAACAATCTTCAAAACCATCTCCATTAGGCCACTTTTCAATTTTGTTCTTATCTTCTAAGGTCTGATTTACAAAAGCAAACTTGTTGTGGCTTGAATCCACAACACCTATTGCATCAATATCACCCGAAACTGGAGTGTCTACCTTAGGTGTCTCCACATAACCATCATTCTCATGTGTAATGGCGGTAACCTCATGCTAATGCAAATAGATCAAACTGTTGTCACACAAATCAGAACTGTTATGGCTTGTATTCTCCTTGCTTTCCTCATGTTTGACACTCATTTCTTGTGTGCCAACATTAAAAGTCTCTTCTACAACATTTTTCTCATGTGCCATAACATTTAAATCACAACTACACTCAAAAGAATGACTGCTGTCATAAAAATCAGAATTATTGTTAGGGCTAATAACAACCTCTTGAGCGCTGAAAGTAACTTTAAGAGCTTTTGCCAAACCATCATCAAGTTGTGAGTCCTTTTTATCCATGCATTGGTGGTTAGGCCCCCGAAATTCTTTGCAAGAGAAGCATAGACCTTGTCTTCTCATTTGGTTCCTGCTCATTATTGTAACCTGTAAACCACAAGCAATACATTCTTCTTCTGTCAAGAGATGTTTAATTTTCTCAATTTTTTGCTCAACCAATGTCTTTGACAACTCATGTGTTGCGGGTGAAACATGCTATTCCTTTCTCCAAATACTTATCAAGTTAGATAACAACTTGGAGATTTCATCATCTACATCTAAAATCAGAGACAAGATAGTTTGCATTGTTGTTTTAACACTATCCACATGATACTTTCTAATTTTGTCGAAGAAACAATGAAACATGTTGAGAATTAAATCATTACGCTTAAGATCAAGCAAAAAGACATATGATCTGACCTCAACCATAATTTCTAACATCTTAGCAATCTTTTTAAAAGATAAGCTTCTGGTACCACCCAGCCCATGAAAGCTCTCAATAATCAACTGTAACATCTCCCTCATTAAGTCATCCTTGTAGGGTGCTTTACAAGAAGCTGAAATTATCATGACTTCACTAATGCATGTGATAACCACCAATCTTATCTTCTTGTCTGGATGCCTCAACAACTCGAGCTTACACAGCCAAGTCTTTGAAGGAACCAAAGCCACCCGCATTGACTTAGAAAGTGTCTGACGGATTTTAGAAAAATATTTCTCAACTTCTTCCAAAGTGCTTAGAAGTCTCTCATCTGACCATGGCAAAAATTTCAGTTTCAATACTGCATCAAAAAGTCTTTCACAAAGATCATCCTTCATGAGACATGCCATGATCTCACATTCACTGATCAAAACCTTTCAATTGTCCAACTCTGAACACTCATGCAAGTGCTGATCACCCACATGCAAAGCTGAGAATTTGTCCAACACTTGAAGACCTGCAAGAAAAGGGTAGCAACCCAAACAAGCTGCATGTCTCATTTTTCATCTACATGTCTGTGTCTGACCTCACAAGATGGTAGGATGCACTGCTCTGATACCACTGTAATGTGCCGCACCTGTTGGTTCTTTTTAAAATCTTCTAAGTGTTATTTTTTAATTTTTTTAATGTGTTCTTTCAGACTAAAGAGAAGATGCAGAAGGGGTTTCAGTTTTGCTGCAGATGTGTGTTGCCTAAACATACAATAGATAGCATATAATGCAAACCCAGAAAATATAAAACAGATATGAAGAAAATATGTAAGACCCAGATAGTAAAATGGCCAAATACTAATTACTATCACATACCCATGTTCAAATTTGCAACTTCATATTTATGCTGTAGTCGGACCAGCCATGGGTATACCAGAAAACACTCCAAATCTCAAAGGAACAAGAAATGTTTTGCATACAAGTTATAACAGCAACAATAGAGGCCCTAGACGTCCCAAACTAAGCAACAAAGTGGCTGAAACCAAAGGAAAATAGAAGCTCAAAGTCCCACGCCCCTCTGGCAGACTTGGTACGACTGGGTATGAAGCATTCAACAAGGAAACTCCACGAATAAGTCTATAGCAGCTCCAAATATATCTGCACATTCCTTATAAACTCCAACGCAAAAGATAGAGTGAAGAAACTAGTCCCAAACACCTCAAAAGGCACTCAAGGAATGGTACGGCTGAGCTGTGATGGTACAGCCAGCAAATGAAATCTATATCAGCCTTCAAATATGCAAAAAAACTCCAAAATCTATCCCTACACTTCAGTTATCAGCTGAATATCAAAATCTGCAAAAAATATAAGCAATAAACTCCACAAATCTCATCAAACAAACTCCATTGAAGCTCCGAATGCAAACACTATGTGTATTTGCCAATCTAGCACCTTTGGCCCGCCTTGCACGCTTGTAGAATGTTGTTACTAGAGGGAGTTTTCGTTCCTAATAACCTCTGGTTCGAATCCTCTTCAAACCCTCTCAGGGAAAACCCTAGCAGAGCAAATAGCCAACAAAATCATATATTCAAGCATAGAGCAAATGAGTCTCTTTTCCTTCTTTTACAACTCTCCAAGGGGGTCGTTGCACTTTTGGAGGGAATATTTCTTTTAATTTCATTTTAATATTTCCCAAGGTGAGCACTCCACAATATAACTTAAGTGACATTTAAATATTTTATTTATCATCACTTAACCATTAAATCCCAAAGTCCAATATTTAAATAATAATATTAATTTACGGACTTTAAAACGGAGGCCCAAATAAGCTTAAAATTCAGTGATCTATAGCTCGCCGGAAAGGCCTCGACGAGAGGCTCGATCTCCAACACTAAAAATCCAGAAACGAACAGAAGCCCTAATTTGCCAAAAATAGCAAGTCCGAGCCCAAAGTTTGAAATCACCTGGAAAGACATCACCGCAAACCATCTAATATCACTGAACTCAATGCAACGTCTGGGATAGCCAACAACTGACTGCCAAGTCATCAAAACAGCGTCAGACTAACACTTACTAAAAATAGCAGTGTTCTTCGAGGACCAAAGAGAACAAGATTGTCACCATGCAAGCACTTACTATAAATAGGAAGTACGGATAAGTTGTCTGAAATCTCTCCAAAAAGTGTCATACAGCTCCACTGGATCACCTGAACGCATTGGTGACATCGAAATACTCCTCTGATTAGGTTGTCACCAACCCAGAAAGTCAACTCCGATTATGCTACAAGAGAACCCGAAAATGGGGGCATTACATAGCGAGCATGAGAGTGTTAATGCTAGTGCTAGTGCCAGTGCCAATGCTAGTGTTGGTGCCACTTTTTGTGGTTCTTCAAATATACCACTACCTATGTCATCTAATATGGATGATGATGATGATTTTTTTCAAGACCCATATGACGCTAATGCTTGATCAATGATCGCTGATTGTTGACACTTGACATTATTATTTTTAATTTTAATATATATCATGACATTCGAGTTTGACTAATTGAAATTGTAGTATTTTTAATTTTTATTGTTTTATCGAGGTTTTGTTTATTATAAATAAAATGATCATGATGCTATGTGGTATTTTGAACTTAATTACTACTGCAAATAAGTATATATTTCTGATTTTTATATGTTTTTGTATTAACAAATCCACACACAAAAAATTTGACCAAATCCACAAATCATACCCATGAATCCGAATCCGAATCAGTATCAGGACCGGTAACTTAAGTTAATAGCTGAACAAACTACCCAAGCTCCCAAAAGGGTTTCCAATAAAATGAAATTATCGAGAATGAAACACTTTTTTTCCGAATCCTTCTTTTATATCCCTTTTGAGAGAAAATATTTTATTTTCTTTTATTTTCCTGCTCAACTCATAAGTGTGTTGGTGTTGGAAATAAGTCACACTCGGACCGACGATGGACTGGTCCAAGAGGGGCCAGTAGCTCAGTGGTAGAGCACTCCAACAGCGAATGGAAGGTCCTAGGTTCAAGTCCTAGCTGGTCCATGTCTCAACATAGTATCAGAGCCAGGCCCAGGCTAGCAGCCCCAAGCACACAAGAGGTGTGGCTTAAGGGGGGGTGTTGGTGTTGAAAATAAGCCACATCCGGACTGACGATGGACTGGTCCAAGAGGGGCCAGTAGCTCAGTGGTAGAGCACTCCAGCAGCGAATGGAAGGTCCTAGGTTCGAGTCCTAGCTGGTCCATGTCTCAACAAAGTGTCCCTTTAAATTAATTTTCACTTTTGACACTTTACAAAGTCACTTTAATTTTTCCTTTGATCAGCTCAATAATTAATTAAATATAAGCAATCCTCAGAAATAACTTAGGACGACTTATAATTTAATTAATTAAATATTCCTTTTATTAAATAATTAAATTATTTTCTGCACATTCACCCAATTTTAGAGAAATATTAAAATTGACCAAAAAAGGGACATTACATTGTGGTTGTAGCTTGTATTGAGTACCTCTAATTGCTACAACTAACTAGCTTCTTGCATTCTGTGGGTACTAACAACTGAAACTTTGATGACTACTTCCAGTAAATGGTATCTATATTTTCACCAACAATTATGACAATGTTTTTGGGATTTGCCTCATAGAGTGCATGGCATTGGGAAAGATATGGTTGCACAAGTTAAACATCACATATCTCTAATGGTGCAAAGTCAAAAGGACTTCATCTTGGAAGGGCTTGATTTCAGGCACCAATTCACACTATTGAGTGACGCATTTCTCAACACTTGAGCTGAACCATCCAATGGTGTATAGTTGAGGGTGCGACATCAATGGCAAGTTCAATCCTTTTGCTGCTTCAGGTAATATTAAATTCTTCTATCTACTATTGTCAACCATAAAGTTTACCAATTGTCCATTAACCAACATTGGAGAATGTAACAATATTTCAGATTCTTTTTTATCAAAATTGGAAAATGGTGCTAGCTGTGGAAATGCTACCACAGCACTAAACTCCAGAGTCTACACTCCAGAGTCTACAATTTGTTTGCCTTCTACTAGAACAAACAAGGCTTTCCAAGTGCAGTATTCTTTGTCAAAGCGGTCACTGAAAATTATGTGCATTGCAACACTTTTCATTCTTGGATTGCTTCTATTGCTCTTCAAGTGGTATTTCTATTTCTAAAAATGTCTTAGTGCTTTGTTGCTTGGAATCTGACTTTGTTCGAAACTTGAAATTTGCTTGAATTGGAATTTCCAATCAATTTAGCTCGAAATTAGTTCTTTATGCAAAGTGTTTCCTTCAAATCTTAAGCAAATTTGTTTTACTTTTTATGTACATCTACAATTATTGCTTACATAGTCCAATATTCACTTCAGTACACTGTAGTAGTTTCTTCTCTTTATCTCAAATTGGAAGCAGAGCATCATATCAATTATATTTCTTGAGTTTAGATACACAAATTCCTATCATTGTAGGTGGAGATAATAGGTGATTCATCTCTAGGTGCATAAAAATCGTTTGTTCAATAGGCAATCAAGTGTGACAGAGCCTTACTAGAAGAACTGGAAGTGCAGGAATGGGAAAAGCTCCTGCAGTTATGAGACATAATATTTTTTTTATGCGAGGCACTCCCCTCTAATTGTTCCATGGTTCCACAAGAGGTGGAGTGTTTGAGGATTTGATATTGTGATGGCAGAAGCATTGTCATAACGTTTAAACATCAAGGAACCCCCTTCAAGCACAAAATCTTCAAATGTTGCCAAGGTTTGACAGTCAAACAAGCATGTACCAGATCAGTATTACAGACGCTTCGTTCACTGTATGTGGGAAAGAGGAAGTAGTTCCTTGTATCTTTTGAAGGTGCACAACCACTAGGACTATTTTTGACTTGGTTGCAGGATAGGTTTGGTTTCCTTTTTACAGTTCCTCTCTCGAGATAATGGCCTCTCCTTTGAAACCCCTGGGTGATCAGGGATGTCTGCAAAAGTATGTACAAAATGATTCAGCAGGTAACCCTGAATCTTGTGTGGAAAGAAAGATTCAAAGCTATTTTTCCAGAGGATTCTTCCCCACTCACTATGAGTAAGCTGATACATTTTTAGCAAGGTTTGGCTATTCTGAACAAAGCCAAGTGGAAATGTTTTTGCCAAGATGTTGATTCTTTGCCTATTAGGTCACAAGCTCAAGTGCTTTCTTTATCTGTTCTTATACGAACCTTACTCATAATCACTCTGTTCAACTGATGTCAAAAACAATGGCCTGAATTTAGAGGGCAGCTATTATGTGTGTGTATAAATGAGCATATAAATTATAAAGTTTTCCTTTGCAAAACTAAGCATCATTGAACACAGCATTAAAAAATTGAAAATTTGGAACATAAATTACAATATCTGGTCAGCTAGATTTTCCTTGCTTTTATATTTTCCTACTTGATCCATAATTAGTGTGGAAATTCTACTAAATTACTTACTAATACAAATCCTATTCTTCCATAATGTAAATTGATTTCATAAGTAGCTGTTCCATGTCAGAAAAATGAAAAAACGGTCCCTAGCCATGTAATCTAGAGTCGATAAGAGCAATGAAAAATGTAAAGAAGCATGTGACAGTGTAACCACAACTAAAGAGCAGGGAAACAGCGACAAACATGAAAGACAGTAGCAATATGACCTGGAGAAAAACAAAACTGGGGAAAAACTACAAAAGAGTGAGAGGTCTCCTCAACCCAATATCTTTTGAGCTATTGCGTGAAGATGTGGGACTACAGGTATTGGTATGAGGACAAGGGCAGCATTCAAATTAGGCCACGTGAGTAAATGAATAAGGATATGTCTATACTATATATAGATGTAGTCACTAGAAAAAGTGAACACAGGGATGGGGACCTTACCCATGTTCCTATAATGGAGTTTCCTGCTAATTATGATTTAGTGCCATTGAATAGGCCTTCAATGACTTTTATTGTACATAACAACAATGTCCCGACACTTTCCATGCTCTTCAATGCCCTCACACTTCCCATAATTCCTACTCAAACTCCCTAAAACTCAGGCTGAAGCAACATAAGCCTCTACAACCAACTTGCTATCAAAACACAAAGGAGTCTCCTATTACGATGACCTGTCTTGGAGGTTGTAACAAGAAGAGTCAATGAGGAAGCCCATGCATCCTTTAATTGGAAAGGAATCTTTTGACACATCCCAAGTACTACAGACCTCGCAGACCCTGTCTCTGGCATTTTCTGCAACATGTTTGGCCCTAGACGTAACCGTCCTGCATGCACAATTCTGTCACCAACAAGTTGGACCACAATCAAATTAGAACACATGTTCAACCCTAATCGAACCTGTAACTTTTGCATGTTTTCTATGTCAAGTCCAGTCACCCTAAGTTATCAGGTCCTTCAATGCATCTTTCTCTATTTTTCATTGGCAATCATATTCTGAAATTATGTTTAGTATAGGGAATTAGCTTCAATAAGAACATTCAAGTGACCAAGTTTTAGCTAACTTTACGAACATAACTTATCTAATTTACGATCACTTCCAGTCAGTTTCAAGCTTCAGAACACCTAATATCGGCATATGAATGTTACCTTGCTTACCATAGAATTTCTCAATAATGTTTTCCTACTTGTCCCTCCTAATCCATATTTGCTCATAAACTTGTCATTAAACACCCGTGATTCGTTTATGTGTCCAAAGTGCAACCAACAAATGAGAAAAGTTGACTCGAGTAAAAGAGGATAACAAAAGTGAGAAGTTTCTTATTGGCCTTATAACAACCAATGTAATCAGTGCAGTTTTTCATTATGTTCTTCATTTTTCCATCAGCTGGGGAATCCTACAGGTACCCATGACACGCTATGGAAATTATATAAGTCACTAGAGATGTCCTGAAGACTTCTGGAAGTTCCTGAGAAGTCCCAAGTACTCATATCAGTCCCTGATTGAGAATGTAGCGAAGAGGTCGAGGTGAGTTTGCAATAGGAGTAGATGGTTGTTGTGGGGTATCAGGACGAAGATGCACAACAATTTTAGGTTTCGCAGGGTCTTGTTGGGAACTGGAAACATAGATTGTGTTGATTTGATTGTTGAGATTATGTGTTTGTGTAGAAGCCGATGTGAGCTTTTAATCTTCCTGCACGGAAGTTTCATTGCTACAATGAGGATCATCGAAATAGAGATTAGGTAAGGTGATGTTGAGAAAAGTATCTATAATTGAATTTTTAATGACATCCAAGGGAAAACATGCTCTACCCAAGCAGAAAGAAAAGAGATATTCGCATCCTTCTGATACTCAAGGAACTTGAACATGTGACCCAAGGAGGAAAGAAGAGGTCTTCACATCCTTCGTGATAACCAATGAACTTGAATATGCCACCAAAGGAGTAATAGAAGAATGCCGAACCCCCTTTGTGATACCCAGGGGCTTGGATATGCCACCAAAGGAGTTGCGCAAGAGATCCTCACATCCTTCCTCATACCTAAGGATCTTGGACATGCAACCAAAGGGGGAAGAGGACTTGGATATGCAAGCGAAGGAGGAAGATCAAGAGGAGGGGCCATGGAACTATCATGGATCATAGTAGAGATAGAAGAATAACTATGACAATTCATGGAGATGAACTTAGTAAAATCTTCTAATATTGAACGGTTCAAACCCATAAGATTCATGAAGCTACAAAAATCAGATATGCAACAAAGGATCTCATCTATAGAAGTGTCAAAATTTCAATTTAGATGAAAGCAGCAACAGGCATCAATCGAGGTCCTGAAACATTCTAAAGTTTCTTGAGTGTAAACATATGACAATGAAAGTCAACAAAACAAGTGTGTCTCCTCTGATGGCCTAATTTCAAAGATAAAACCAAGTACAAGATGATAAATATTAATAAATAGTTTCAGTAGAGAATCTTTTCAGTTGCTGCAAGTGGATTGATCTTATAGCAAGGGCACAATCAATCTCACAGCCTCAAGATGCAAATGAAAAACAATTCTCAATAAATAAATTATCTTAAAATTTAAAAACTTAACAAACATGAACCTAAGAATGCATCTGAACACTTACATATTCAATTGCTTAGCATTTCTCTAGGGTAACATTGATAACCTGGGGCATTGCTCCACTAAGACAAAAAACCTTGATACACAAAATTAAAACATCAGAAAACAATCGAATATCAACAATTAAAGTGCATAATACTATTTTTTTTAGAATTTTGAATTAAAAATGGTACTCACCCTTCTGCACCTTTAACTAGTTAATTGAGTAAACGAAGAAAATCAGATTGGTGCTCTTGAATAAGCTACATCAATTGAGGATTCCGCTTGTTCAGCTCCTGCAGCATTGGTTATGCAGGAAAAAAAGACGATTGAAATTATTAGTTATCAAATGAAGCCAATGACAGACAATTTATATTGATGGAGAAACCAGCATACCTGCAATATTTGAGTATTAGTGAGAGAAATGTTGTACCGATATTTGTTGCCAAGCAATATCCCCAGTATTCAAGAGAACATTCCAGTCAAGTAATTCGCTTCTACTAAGCCTATCCACTGCTCTTCTCAATGGGTAAGAGTCCCATAGCAGCAAAAATCTTTTGGGGAAAAAATCGGCAAAGCAAAAGTATAAGATTTTTTCAAAAAATCGTGAAAAAAATGGATTTCCAAAAAAGGTAGAAAAATAATATTATAATAGAATAATAAATATTAATATAGAATAAATACTAATATAAAATAAAAAATATTAATAATATATTATATATTAATGATATTATATTAGAATATATTAATAATATAAATATTATATTTTAATATTATAATATAACTATTAATATATATATATATATATATATGATACAAATATTATATTATCATATGAAATGACATGAGCATGAAACCCTAGGTGGATGTATGTCACAACACGGATCATGCACAAGGTGTTGATGGAGGAAGAAGGCATTCTTGAATACCTACAACAGTAACATGTAGAAATAGAGACCTTGTTGATAGAGCAATATCATAGAGAAACCTTAGCATTAGTCCTTAGAGATCTTAGAAAAACATTAGCATCTAGGACGGTTATGAGTGTTCAAGACTTGTTTATATATGATTCCCAATTACTTCTCGAGGGACCAATCGAGGCCGACAAGGTGCATCACTTAAGTCATAAGGCCGACAATATGATATTAGTTGTCAGGACCAAATTGGTAGGACTCTAGCGTAAGGCGCCTTAGTCCTAGTGATTTGAACCATCCAAATGCCAGATGTCAGAGGATTTAACCTTCATTCCCACAAAAGTAATGGAAATTGCATAGTGTAAACAGGGATGAACAATCGAGTCAAAATGGGTACCAAATGTAGTGTAAAATTGAAAAGGGTATACAATTTCCGACAGTACATTTAACCCCCGCTTTACTGAGGATATGATCTTACGCTCATACTCTCGCTAAAGTATGGAGAAGACAAATCTCTTTATCAAGATGTTGAAGCCATAGAATATCGCTAAGTTGAGAGTTGCACTAGCCCACAAGCTTAGGATCCTACAAGTCTACAATATCTAGATAAAGAGGTTATGAAAGCACATAGCATAGATCATACATAAAGAACACAAAGCATACAAAGCATTCATAGAAGGCATATAGAATACTCATGAAAAACACAAGGCGAACACATGGAATACACGAAGCAAACATGCACCAAACATAAGGCATACATCAAACATGTATGGAAGCATACACATAAGCAAATGAAAAACATGAGCAAGGGTTATGAGTGTTCAAGACTTGTTTATATATGATTCCCGATTAGTTCCCGAGGGCCCTATAGAGTCGAGGCTAACAAGCTGCATCACTTAAGTCATAAGGCCGACAATAAGATATAAGTTGTTGAGGCCAAATTACTAGGACTCTAGCGTTGGGCGCCCTAGTCCTAGTGATTTAAACCATCCAAATGCCAAATGTCAGAGGATTAAACCTTGATTCCCACAGAAGTACTGGAAATTGCATAGTGTAAACAGGGATGAACATTCGAATCAAAATGGGTACCAAATGTAATGTGAAATTGAAAAGGGTATACAATTTCCAACAGTACATTTAGCCCCCACTTTAGTGAGGGTATGATGTTACGCTCATACTCTCACTAAAGTATGGAGAAGAGTAGTCTCTTTATCAAGATGTCGAAGCCATAGAATGTCGCTAAGTTGAGAGTTGCGCTAGCCCACAAGCTTAGGATCCTAAAAGTCTACAATATCTAGACAAAGAGGTTATGAAAACACAGAGCATAGATCATAAATAAAGCACACAAACCATAAACCGGGCATTCATAGAAGGCATAAAGCATACTCATGAAAAACACAAGGGGAACACATGGAAAACATGAAGCAAACATGGAATACACAAAGCAAATATGGAGCAAACATAAAGCATACATGGAACATATATGAAAGCATATACATAAGCAAATTTAAAAGGAAACTTTGAGTCAACAAGGTAAAGACAACTAGTCTCAAAGGATGTCTCAATACTTTGTATCATCGCCAAAAGAAAACCAAGAATAGAGGAATTCTAAGAAGGTGATAGAAGAATGTGATTAGTCGATCGAGATCTACAAGTGGAGAAGACAAACAAATAGACAGGGAGCAATCGACCGAAGATGAGTACATCATTCTGGCACCAGCTTGCTCTATCGCTAGGGGTCATGTAAATCAATATACCCTCATGGATCACTGGCTAGCAAGCTGCGTTATGCTAGGTGACCATGGGTTAACGTCATATGAAGCACACAGGCTAGCAAGGTGCATTATGCTAGGTGGCTTATAGACTATGTGGATCATAGGCTAGCAAGTTGTGTGATGCTAGGTGACCATTAGTTAATGTCGTATGAAGCATGCAAGCTAGCAAGTTGTGTTATGCTAGGTGACCATATACTACCAATGCTTCAAGGAGCATGAATAAACAACGCCTCAGACAGCGTATTGATAACCACGCCTCAGGGGGCACTATGAAAAACACCACCGCAGGGGGGCACATCAATAGGCTAAAGCTCAAGAGAAATGAATAAGGGTGCATGTAGTGATGCACAAGTGAATAGGGAATATATATATATATGCCCCCCGTTAAAAGGTTTGCATGTATAATATACAAATGTTTTATGGGATAGAAGACGGGAGAGTATAAGAAGAGGCAAGACCCTTAGAAAGAATGGCTATCCCCTTAACAGGTTGTCTTACTGCCCCCCAGAGTACGGGTGAGGACAACCATGAAAAAGAAGAGTTGTGTTATTAGAAGGAAAGAAGTGAGATTGCGTCAGTATGCATTGCAATGAGCTAGTAAGAAAAAGCTACAATTGGCATGACAATAGTGACGTGATTTATGAGTGTGAATGGGAAAATCAGATTGATCAATTAAGATAATATTAACCCAAACAACAATGAAATATGCGAATAACAAGAATAGATGAATGAAGTGCAAACTTACAACACCTGTTACCCTGCGGCTTCCATTGCTCGCCTATTCTTTCTTGATCTTGAATGATGAAGGTTGGCCTTCAGGGAGCTTGCTTCCTTGCTTCGATTCCTCAAAATGACAAAGAGAAATGGCTATGATACTTTGTGTGATGAAGACAAGCCTCAAACACAGGTACAATGAAGGAGGATATGGGACAGCTAGGCTAATTTCTGCATTACGATGGTATGAAGAAGAGAGTTGAGAAGAAGAAGATTCCCCAGAGGAATTTGGGCATAGTAAGGATGCCAGAAGAAGTCTCCTCTAATTGCTTAGAAGAGGGTTCTATTTATAGATTTTCTAAAAATAGAATGGAGGGTGAGGATCAACTGATGAGATCAATGGCTCTCATTTTTTATGAATCTTTAATTCATTTTTTGTGAATCTTTAATTCATAATGGATGAATTAAAAATTCAGAGTGGGGGAGTGGGTTATGACAAGTTGAATTTTTTAATTCAAATGAGTGGAGAATAATTGAATTTCTAATTCAATGAGTGGAGAATAATTGAATTTGTAATTCAATGGTGGAGGATAATTGAATTTCTAATTCAATGAGTGGAGAATAATTGAATTTGTAATTCAATAGTGGGGAATAATTGAATTTCAAATTCAATTAGTGGAGGACAATTGAATTTCTAATTCAACTAGTGGAAGACAATTGAATTAAAGATTCATTTTTGGATAATGAAGGATATTAGCTAATTAAATATTGAGAATATTTAATTATATGTGCAACATGGTGAGGTGGAAGAAATGAGGTGGATTGATGAAGTGGATTTTGTGAGGTGGATTTATGACTTGAGACATTAGAAGAATTTAGGAATTTTAATTAAATAAAATGATTTTATTTAATTGTAGGATAATGAACCAATCAAATAAACTTATAATATTTATTTAATTGACAGAAGAAAATATGAATTAGGATAAATATTAGAATATTTACTTAATTTAACCTGAGCCAATTTTAGGTGTCTACAATGAGGTCTACATCACAAGGAGAGGAAGTGGGATCTCCAAGAGTAGAGTATGAAGCATGAGTGACAATGGAAGTTATAGCAGGGTTACCGTCAAGGGACGAAAACATCTTCTTACCACCAAAAGGGGAGATGTGTAGTATCACAATTTAGGTAACTAATGTTAAGTGTGAAAGAAATATGAAGATCTAGGTGAGCAAGACAAAGGTACATCTCGATGTTCCTTCAAAGTGCACCTAGCCGGGGGGAGTAGAGAGAACATTTTGTGAAGATGATGATTTGCTTTTAGTTAATGTTTTAAATAGAGGAGGAACATCAGCTAGGTTTCGAAGCATCAAGACCCTATAAGAGGTACCTCTTGATTTCTTTCTAGAAGATTTGTTGTAAGTATGAGGAAGAGAAGTGAGAGTTGGTGAATGCTTACTTTGATTATTGTTGTTGTAGGTGTGAGCAATCGCATGATAATGAAGATGTTGCGACACATTTTGATTAATTTTGTTGTTTTGAGTTAGTTGTTTTGCATAATTGAGAATGTAGCCAAGAGGTCGAGGTGAGTTTGGAATAGGAGTAGATGGTTGTTGTGGGGTATTATGAAGAAGATGCACAACTGTTCTAGGTTTCGCAGGTTCTTGTTGGGAACCGAAAACATAGATTGTGTTGATTTGATTGTTGAGATTATGTGTTTGTGTAGAAGCCGATGTGAGCTTTGAATCTTCCTTCATGGAAGTTTCATTGCTACAATGAGGATCATCATAATAGAGATTAGGTAAGGTGATGTTGAGAAAAGTATCTATAATTGAATTTTTAATGAAATCCAAGGGAAAACATGCCGCCCAATGAGAAATAAAAGAGATTTTCGCATCGTTCGTGATACTCTGTAATGTCCCCTTCTAGTAAGCTCAAACTGTTCACAACCTTGCACAATTTCAACTTACAAAAAGGAAACATTAGTATTCCCAATTTTTCTCTTTCCATATCATAATTAACATAGATCCATATTCTTTCCATATTTATCTAGAATTTATAATTCCATAATCACATAATTCATAGTCATAGTCATATTCATACTTATATTCATATTCATAGGCCTTAAGTGCTATCCTCGGAAGGATCATATGTCGCCCTATCATTAATCCATCTCTAACTCCATAAGCATGGTTCATTAAGGAGACACTAAGCATCCCATACGTAGGCCCAAAGGCTTCACTCCCACACAGAGTTCTTCACCATTTGGCTTGATGGAACTTCATGTCCACACAACATTCTTCATCCCACCAAGAGTCACCTCACGTTGGGCACATTTAACATTAACGAGCTCATCATTACCATAGGCCCAAGGACTTCACACCCACACAGTGTTCTTCAACCACATGAGGGTTACCTAGGTCCAATACCATTCTCCTAACTTACCCATACACCTAGGATGGTGAGATGATTAATGATGAGGCTCATCCTCTTCTCGGATATAGCACATTCCTATGATTTCTAAGCCCTTATTAACTTTTCACACATGATGCCTTATAAATAGGTCATCTTGGCCTTATATCATAATTAGCCGATAATATATATCACATGATCATATTCCATTCTCATTAGCGTTGATTCCTTATTCATAACCATTAATGGTCACTATCATTCATTCATCTATGGTAATAAACATTCATATAAACATAAACATTCATTCTTGTATATTCATCTTATGAATAAGACCTTTCATTCCTACATATCTTTATACTAAACATAAATTAAATATACATACTTACAAATCTTACATTTAATAATTATAAGATAAGCATGTTAAATATACTTACCTGCTGAGACTTTTATTTACCTATTATTCTTTTTCTTTGTGCAGATCTGATCTATTATGGAGCTCTTGATTTATATTGATTGTTTTGAACTGCTGAGTCTATCTTTCCTTGTATTCTCTTATTGTTGTTTATAATTATATCGCCGAATTTTCCTTTCTTCCAATGATGTTTTCCTTCTATCTTACAGCCTTTATTTATTTCCCTTTAAAGGGATATGTTCGAAGAGGCACGTCTCTTATTATGCTTGGTGGTAAAAGACATACTTACCCTCTTACAATTTTTAATTATTTTATATTAATTCATTTTTGTAGTAAAACTAGTTCTACCCATACCTAACTCTCTTATCCTAAGAGGATAGGTTAAAAGATGTTTATTTATATTATTATTTATTTATATTATTTGTATTTATATTATATCATTATAAATATATTATTTATTTTATATTATTTATATTATATCATTTATATCATAATAAATGATATATGATTTATATTATATTATTTATATTTATATTACAATATAAGATTTATATTATTAGATATATTTATATATATTATTTGTATTTATATTATATCATTATAATAAATGATATATGATTTATATTATATTATTTATATGTGTTATTTATAAATATAATAATAATATATTTTGTTAATTGTTTTAAATAAATGTTATTTAAATATATTAAATAGATGCCATTTATAATATTATTCATATTTGAATGAATAATACATAATGGATTCAATTATAAATTACTAATAACCAATGAACTTCACATCCTTCGTGATAACCAATGAACTTGGATGTGCCACCAACGGAGTAATAGAAGGCTGCACCTCCTTTGTAATACTCAATGGGCTTGGATATGCCACCAAAGGAGTAGGGCAAGAGATCTTCACATTTGTCGTGATACATAAGGATCTTGGACTTGCAACCAAAGGGGGAGGAGGAGAGGTCTTCACATCTTTCATGATATTCAAGGTACTTGGATATGCAAGCGAAGGAGGAAGATCAAGAGGAGGGGCCATGGAACCATCATGGATCATAGTAGGGATAAAAGAACTATGACAATTCATGAAGATGAACTTAGTAAAATCTTCTAATATCGAAGTGTTCAAACCCATAAGATTCATGAAGCTACAAAAATTAGATACACAACAAAGGATCTCATATATAGAACATATAGAAATATCAATATCATACATGGATGCTATGTGATTAAGACATATGGATGAAGATTAATGAATTTCGTAAATTTGTCAAGATCTATAATGTACGCATGTAATGATTTCGAAAAGAAATAACATGAAGATGCCATGATGGAATAACTTGTCTAAGATATGTAAGAGAAGTGTCTAATCAGCTGAGTTAATAAAACACAATAGAAAATTACAAGCTATAAGGGTTTATCCAAAATGTAAGATTTTGGTAACCACAACAATAAAGATCTATAAGTTTGTTGCGTTCTAAGTTAAATATATGAGATAAGAGAAGGTATGCAACATAAATGTGTAATCAGATTTATCAACTAATTAAACACATCTCCAGGTCTGAGGAATGAAATCAAAAAGTGCAAGTGTAGGACACGTCGTGTTCACCAAAATGTTAGGGTGGAAATGAGAGGCCTAATCAATTATGAACTAACTAGGTCAAAACCCCTTTTCACATCTAACATTAGGATATGAGCCACCAACAGCCTAAGACAAAGTTGTTGTCCCTTAGGAAGAGCCTTGTTGGGTTGGTGGGGACTCTGCCCTTGTGTTGTAATTGAAAAGGTTGAGGTTAGTAGGCTAGATCTAGGGTTTTGATGATGAAATATGCCAAAACAGAGGTTATAGATTTAACAAAATAGAAAAACCAGAAACCAGAACGTGAAAGGAGCAAAGCAACGTTGTCAGAAATCCCTTCCGGAAACAAAGCCAAGATTTGTAGGACTAGGGCGCTGGGCGCCCTGGTCCTAGGGTTTTGGGGCAGACAAAATATGTGTGCAAAGGTTTTTGCTGCTTCCGTCATCCAATCATCCATCAGGTGTCTGATATCCCCAATGCGATATGTACACACGAAAGAGGGAAAAATGTTTGTGTTGTATAGAGGCTTGCCTCAGTCAAACCTCGTGTAAGTGTTCCCACTTCCACAACAGCAGAGATAAGTGTGATAGAGAGTGTGTGCCCTAGGTAGGCAGAAGCAAAACATGAAATCAAGAGTGCTCCAATCAAGTGAAATGACAAGAGCTACCAGAAGCATGAAACCCTAGGTGGATGTATGTCGCAACTAGGATCATCCACAAGGTGTTGATGGAGGAAAAAGGCTTCCTTGAATACCTGCAACAAGGGTTAATGCTAGCAACAGTAACTTGCAGAAATAGAGACATTGTAGATAGAGCAATATCATAGAGAAACCTTAGCATTAGTCCTTAGAGATCTTAGAAAAACTTTAGCATCTAGGAGGGTTGAGTGTTCAAGACTTGTTTATATATGATTCCCGATTACTTCCTGAGGGCCCAATAGAGTCGAGGCTGACAAGGTGCATCATGTAAGTCATAAGGCCGACAATAAGATATAAGTTGTCGGGGCTAAATTGCTAGGACTCTACCGTTGAGCACACTAGTCCTTGTGATTTGAGCCATCCAAATGCCATATGTCAGAGGATTTAACCTTGATTCCCACATAAGTACTGGAAATTGCATATTGTAAACAAAGATGAACATTCAAGTCAAAACGGGTACCAAATGTAGTGTGAAATTGAAAAGGGTATACAATTTCCAAGAGTACACCTGCTCCTATCACAACACTTGTTACAGTGGTTGTAAGAGCACATGATCAAAGTTTCAAGGTTCTCAAAATAGCACCACAAAATAAAACCACCCATGACTGAAAAACATAAAACATGGCACCAAAATTACTACACTCAATAGACATATGAGCTTTACTTGCAATTTAACAAAACCAAGAACATTATGATATCGGTATGGGAGACAGTGGCTAGAAGAACTTACAAAGCTAGAAGTTATGTCAGAGCTTCAGTCGCTAGTGCTACAGATTGTTAACTGGCCGCTGCACGAACAATGGTTGATACAAACTAAAATACACAATAAGCAATGAGTACCTAGGATTCTAGAACCCTCAAATACACACATACACAGCCACATGCACATTCATATCAAAGGAAATTTAAGTCAAGTGTTGGGGCTTTAGTTTGAAAAAATTCAATTAAAACTACACACGAGAAAAGATCTAATGGAGCCATGTTAGGGCCTCTAAAGGGAAGTGTCAGCAAAGATGGGGCACCTATAGATGCTGGAATATCAGCATTTATAGCTTGCCTGTTAAATTGGAAGTTGGTAGATATGCTATGCTAGGAGGCACTGTTACCTAGATTTCACTACTAGCTCAATCAGGTAGAGCTTTCCAGTTTTAAAAGAGAAAAAGGTACATATATTTCTGCTGTGTCAAACCCAAGCATATTTGATACAAATTGAGATTGCATTGTTTTGTTGCATTTCAAAAAAACTTAAGAGATTGAACAAATCTTTTAAAAGATCAGCAATATGTATTAAAAAATAAGTGTATAAGTTCTCACACAAGCCATGAGACTAGCTATTTCATTGCAAAATGAAAAGACAAACTATACATTTATAAAAAATGAAAGACAAATATGCATATAAGGTAGGGTGACTCGTCATTGCCTGAATGACGAGCCTTCATGCTGTTGCCGCGTCTTGTGTTGTCCTATCTTGTTTGCGTGTCCCGCATCCAACCGTTGTCTCCTTGCTATCCTTGGTTACCTGCATAAAATGTTGGAAAACTGATGTTAGAGCAATGGCGAGGCATCTACATCATATGATATACATCGATAAACGTATAATTTGTGTTTTCAAATTGCAGTAAACCAGTTAGCATCACAAAAGCTTTTGAGAAGACAAAGCATATCGCCTGAAAGCATGCATTTATTTTCTAACAAGTTTGCTTCATGTGCAGATACAGCTGTAATTATGTTTCTATTTGATTCATCAGTTACGTTATGAGTGGAGGAAATGTGGCTCCCACAAGGGTTAAGCCCAGCTCATAGACCTTACAGAACATTTCAGATACAATGAACAAATGCAAAAGGCAGAGCTCAAGGAGCGCATTCAGAAGGTAGATCACAGCTGTCAAAAGCTAGCATACTAAGTAGGACAGCAAACAATCAGAGGAATCCAAGCAAAAAAGGACAGCAAAGCACGACGGAGCAGCAAGTATGATGGAATAACAATCATACACAATATGAGGAACAGTCATACTAAAAGGAGCATGGTAGAGTTACAGCTATAATAGACGGCCACAGGAACAATTTAAAGACAATCACATTGATTGATATAATCATCAAATGCGGAGATGTCTAAAGGCAAGTGAGATGATAAGGTTCTAAGTACTGCAGTCTTTAGCTATGTGGCTTTGAATGAGAATATACAGTTCTAAGGATACAGAAACAGTTTTCCAAGTGCATAGAAAATGGTTATTCCTTCCAAATGAGATACAGAACATTTCCAAACTTGAATGCTATGAGGAGTTTCAGTAACACAGTGAGAAAGGTGCAGTAACAGTCATCAAAAGAACAGTAGTATATGCCTCAGCACAGCAGCAAAAAGACAGCAATCATATAGTATGAAAGAGCAGCAATATACAACAAGAAGACAGTCTTTTCATAGACAGTGAAGGCACCTAATGAAAGATAGTGGCAGTCACCAATCACAAAGAGAAGCAGTCAAATGGAAGGTACAACTATATATGGAAGATAAAAGATAATAAATGCAGATGTATTATGCAAGAACAACAAATACCTCATATTCTTCTTTCTTATGAAAATGCATTCGTATTCCATGAATGTTAAAAAGACAGATAAAGTACACTATCAACATGTGAAAGCTTGTGATTTTGTGTTGAGGGTATAATAAATGTGTTCAACTCATCATTTTCAGAAGAAAAACAAAGTTGTATCAGATGAGGTCAACATCTTATTGAAGCAAAAGGAGTGAGATGGTTTTGAAGTTCTATAACATGAAAGTCACATGAAGTCATCAGATTGAGAGACAGTTGAGAAATGAACAATATTCAGTATGCTAGCAGCGTAATACCCAGCCATCAAACTCATAAAATGCATTTTGTCTAACAAATATGTTCAGAATTTCTTCCAGTTAAAGCTAGCAGCAATAGACAAAGGAAAATACAGTTTTTTCTGTTGTCCAAGTGCAAGATGCAGAAACCTCTCAAGAGAATGCAAAAAATGGAGTTCAAGATCATGCTACAACTGACAGAAAATACAGATTTCGAACAGCAAGGCAATATGTCATTTTTTCCAAGTTTTGTCATAAGATGGAACTCGTTTTCAGCCAAAAATGCAGATGTGAAGGAAAAATACAAACTTTCAACGCATTTCAAGCATATACTCAGAAAATACCAAAATCATGCCTTCTGGCAGCGATTTGCGAAGGAAAATGCAATTTTCTTTTCAAAATTGAACAACAAACAGGAAAAATACAACGTTTTAACCCATTTCAGATCAAAATGCTACAGAACCTCTCAAAAATCGCATCTCATAGCAGCGAATATACAGCAGAAAACTCAGAAAAAATGGAGAAAATTCGTCAAAGTGAGGAATTACCTCTGTATGTTTTGCCTTTCATCATTCAAAAAGCACCGAGTTTTCCTCAGAATCAACTGCCAACGAATGGCCTCAACACAGCCAGCTACAAACAACAGAGGGTCAGCCACACAGAAAATGACAGAAAATGCATCATTTCACAGTCAAATCACCCAGAAATCGACCCAACATGGAGTAAAAACATCAAAGGAATGCAACTCACCTTGCATTGTGCCAAAGGAGCGACCAATATCAGCTAAAAACGACCCAAAATGATGCATTTTCACCTTCAAACCCTCAATGAAGGAGGTCGGCCAAAGAAACAGTGAAAAAATGCATCATTTCGCAGCCAAATCACGGCCTTGAAGGCCCAAAATCAACAAAATGGAATCAAAACCTCAGAAGAAAGGCAGCTTACCTCCTATTTCGCAAAGAATCAACAAGAAACGGCCCAAGAATCATCAAAACTGCTGCGTTTTTTGTTTGCAAACCCTCCATGGTGGCGGCGGCCAAGCGAAATAGGTGAAGTCAAATGAAACAATGAAAGTGTTTTTAGGTTTTTTTTTCAAGGAGGTCGAATAACCTAATTTCCTTTTAGATTTTTAACTTATGTTTTGTGAAAATATCATTTTCCTTCATATGGCGACGGGGAGGATTTCATATATTCGAACTTAGAAATGCAAGAGGGGGCCGTGGCATTTGTGCCTTTTTGTTTATGTTTTAAAGCCAAGTCAAATGTATTCCATGGGAATTATAAGGTGGGTAAGTAATGTATGTAAGACTTGATGTATGTTAGGAGATATAAGGTGGGTATGCATGTAGGCCAAGATGCATGTTGGAAGTTATAAGGTGGTGATCATGGGTAAGTTATGAATTATGAAAGTCAGGTGGAAGTGATGGCACAGTGATATGTATTGGGGAGTCATAAGGAACACCTTATAATGTATTGTTTAGAGCCTTGTATTGTGATGATGCATGTTGGGAAACGTGTGAATGGACGAAGATTCAAGAGAAGGGCAGGTCATGAGACATTTTTTGATGTTATGAGATGCAAGATGATGCAGATGTGAGTCATGTTATTGTGCCGAGGAGTAGCAAGCATTTTTGTGTCAATTTTTGCATAATCGCAATCAGGGAAATAAACGTCATAAATATCATTATTTTCTGCATAGGGTTGTTTAATTTTGAATTGTAAAACATTTACTAAGGTGGTGCAATTATAAGCCTCTTAGTTAAATGTTAATTAAATGCAGAAAATGTGTTATTATGATATTTTTAATGCTGCAGAGGATGATGACACAGATCAGAAGCATTAGAGAGCACTAAAAGATATTTTATAATATTTTTAAGTGCCTTCATGATAGTGGATGACATGCCTCCACCATTTCTGCATTGGGACCCCTTTTTGGAGCATTTTAAGGGGATATTTTTTAAATATTTCTGAGATGCACGGGAATGGAGATAATGGAAGTAGTGGAGGATGATCTTTTTGGAGTGGAGCATGATCTAAACAGCTGTTTTGAGGAGTATGTTGGAACTAAAAATTCCAACTATTTTTTGCAAAATATTTCAAGCTTTTTGTATGCAAAATCAATTTTAACACCCAGAAATTCATCTTTGCACATCGACACGAGGGTTTTACTTTGAAGAGTTACATTTTGGAACCTGCTCATTTCCATGCAAAATCACTTTGTGACCTTACCTACCCATCATACGTGAGTACACATTTCTAATTTTAGCTTTCTATGATCAGATTTGATCAAGTTTTGAAGAGTCAAGTTAAAGGGTTTTAGAAAAGTTGGTTGTTTACACAGTGTAAAATCAGTCAGGGAGGCCAACTTTGGAGGTTAATATCCTGCAAATAGATGATGCTCACAATGAACCAATTGGCACCCTTGATTCTCCCCACCTTAATGTGTCTTCATGCAAATTAAGAGTTGCCTATCTCTAAGGCTAATTACAGATGTGTCAATGCCTTCATGCAATCAATGATCCTTGTTCAAATGGCTAATAGCTTCTATTACACTTATTGCACCTCTTTGTGAAAGAATCAACTGCAACTCATGTGCAACAACCCTTTGATGGACTGAAAACCATCATGGGGATGAGATATCCTCTTATTAGCCTTCCTCTTGATGGGACTAAAATCACCATAGGAATGAGACCACGATATTAAATGCTAGCACCATTCTCAACTGAAATCTCCACTTCCTCTGTGATGAAGTAGAAAGGGGTTTGGTCACATTAGTCCCATTAACTCAATATGCAACTCCCCTAATGAGTTAGTCCCTCCCACATAGATAATACAAATGGCATGGCCCAACAAACTTTTGTAGCTTCTACACTTCCTCACTCAAATGGCTCTTAGCTCTTGGCTTTGGCTCTTGGCACTATGAACCTCGGTTTGCTTCAACCTGCTCTCCAACCCTACAATCTGTAGCTAATCATAAAACCACTACACACCATGAAATGTTAGCAAAACTCAAACACAACAGAAGGACTTGCTTTAGTACCACTTTCCCAACAGGAGGGTTGTTCTCATTGGTTATGATACCACTTCCCCCCAATCACAAGGAAGAGGGAAGTGATGAGGGAGAGATCCATAGAGTGCTCAGAGGAGGAAAACTTGCTCCCAATGATATTGCAGAAGGAAATGACCACATCAAACATTATTTCAATGTTGTTTTTGCAGCAGCAGAAGTTGCACTATACTAAAAAATTGGAGGGCTTGGTAATGTTTGTGGATCTTTACTTGTCGCCCTTGCATCTCGAGGTCATCGTGTCATGGTCATATCTCCAAGATACATGAATTGTGTAAAATGTGAGAAATATAGTGGGGCTTTTGATGTTCAATATCACATTAAAATATCTTGTTTTCGTGGAGAGCATGAAGTTGCATTTTTTCATGAATATAGGGCAGGTGTTGATTAGGTGTTCATTGACCATCCTTCTTATCATCGACCTAGGAATCCATATGGTGATAATTTTGGTTCCTTTGGGGATAATTAGTTCTGATTCTAACATCTGACGTTCGTCATACCTAAAACTATTGTTTAGGTCGTAAACTTAATATCAAAGCTTCGAGGCAATCTGACGCATCTAAGATTCTTTTATAAATTATATCTGCCTATTCATTGAATGGCACCTTCTACTTGAAAATTGAAACGAGATTCTGCTTCAACTTCCATCCATAGTGATGTATATTGACTAAGTTCATAGCACGGAGAATAACTAAGTTTTCGCACATGCAAAACTGTGATGGAATAATGGCCTAACATTGCTTTTTTCAGCTTCAACGTTTTGTCACATTCTTTTTCTTTCATCATTTTCGCAGTCGAATCTTCTACAACAAATTAACTACACCGACACATTTGCGATGTGGTCAACCGCCGGGTATCAATATTCTGAATGTGAATTCTGGCCATTCAATCATACGTAATACGAAATAACTGTCAAGTCGCCCCCAGTTTCATGAAATTTAATTCTATGCAAAGAAAGAGAATCTTTGAAGTCACTTTCCTTCTAGTGCTGAAGGGACCGTTCTCTTCCTGCATCTCTTAAACCCCAGGAGTTTACAGAAATCAAAATCAATTTATAGAAATCAAAATCAATTACAGAAATCCTAAGCTCTGTGATTTGCCAGGGGTGAAGTATGTTGGAATCGCGAGCTTGAGTAAAGGCGCTTTGGGTTTTACGTCAACACTACTCAGTGTCTCATTGGTTGGGCGATGCTGGAACTTGTGGTTTTCATGCTCAATCTTCTGCGGCTCATGAAAATGCCACCGCTTATAATCATTCGAACTGCACAAATGTCGCAATGCATCAAAGAAAACTCAATTTCAGCACTACGCACATCAGATTAATGCAAGCGCTAAAAAATGAAGGTGAAAATCACACTGACATAAAGAGGGTATGGACTATACCTGTTGAAGAAACTGAGGCTCTGTCCGACCAAATTAGAGAACCACAGACCTTTGCAGGAAATAATTCAAAATTTGGACAAAAGGAGCATCCTAGAAAGAGAGTGGGGTTTGGAGAGGAAACAAACATACTGGTTAATGTAGTAATAAAACTCAAAGATTCGAAGGAAGCTGTTTATGGATCCCTAGATTCATGGGTTGCACGGGAAGATATATTTCCATCAAATGTTCTCAAAAGGGCTTTGTATATGTTGGAGAAGAAACAGCAGTGGCATAGAATCATCCAGGTGATAAAATGGATGCTGAGTAAGGGACAATGCATAACAATGAATACATATGAGCAGCTCATACGTGCATTAGAAAAAGACCATAGAGCAGAGGAAGCACATGCTTTTTGGGAAGCAAGAATAGGAAGTAATTTACATTCAGTCCCCTGGCAATTATGTACTTACATGATACGCATGTACCAACGGAATAATATGCCTGAAAGGCTAATAAAGCTTTTCAATGATCTTGAGCTCTACAACAGAAAACCCCTAGACAAAACTATAATTGAAATGGTGGCAGATGCATTTGAACTATTAGGTCTAAAAGAGGAGCACACACAGAATAAGTAGGAGCAGAAGAAGCAGTAGCATAGCAATGCCAAGAATTAGCAGTGAAGAATCGGGCTGTCGATTATTTGATGGGCTACAGACGAAGTGTGATTCTGCCACCCTGATTGATGAAGCGAAAAAGCAAAGGGAAATGTTGCATTCAGCTTGCAAATCATATTGTTTCCTTAAAAGAAGCAGTTATGTGACCAAGCATAATTATTGCCAATGCTGCCATGGAAACATTACTTGCTGCCGCAACATTATACATTCTTGTCATAGTAAGAAGAGAAAACATAGGCATTATTCAAGTGAATCTGATGACGCTACTACAAAAGTTGGGAGGACAAGTGATTGTGGTCAACATGAACATGGTAATGGTTGTCATGAACAAATACCATCATCATATCACAGTGTTCATTGGGGAATGTCATGTAAAGATTCCTTGTTCTATTCAGATGGAGCAATTAGTCCCAAATGTAAGAACTTTATAAATGAGAGAAATATGGAGCACATTAGGTTCTCAATGTGTAGGATACTATGTCCAAAGTCAAGATTTTTGTGATATTGGAGATGCACAAACAATTTCGAAACCTAAGGAAGGTTCTTCAGATATCTATAGGAAAAAAAGTAAATTATGGTCAAGTTGTGAAGGTGCAAAAGCCAACTTTGATACTGGTAAAACTGAAGACCAAGAAGATCAAGATCTGTGGCTGGAACTTAGCTTAAAAACTGTGCAAAGATCAGAACTAAAGGTGGAAGGTGCTTCTAAAAATGATCTGAAACTTTCACTTCCAGATACTTCAAGTGAGTTAAATATGGAGGGCCAGGTACTTTCTGGGTTACCCAACATTGGTCTCCATTCTTTGAGGGATTCAATAGAACATGTTGGTGACAATGAGTTGCCTCTTGAGTCATCTAATATTCTCTTTTCAGTTTGGAGTCCTATTGTGAATCCTTTCTCTCTGCCTCAAAGAATGGAGGAAGGCACTCCTTGTTTGAGTTTCATGGAGGCACCAGTTGTGGTGTCTGATTTGAATCCTGCAGATAGCATCGTAAACATGGTTGCTGACTCTGTCCCGTCAGTAATTGAAGACAATCCAGTCTTCAGTTTGGACCAAAACTGCCATTATTCACTTACAACTACTAGAGAACCGGAATGCACAGTACTGGACGAGAGTAATTTAGGTTCATCAGAAGACAAGCACCATCCCATTTCTGATCATCCCGTTCCAGCAAATGAAAGAAATGGGTTACCTCCAACTCTCTCCATTTCATCTCATAAGGAAGAAAGAAGAGTTTTATGTTTGGAAGACTCCCAGTTAAAAGCTACTAGTACGAATGATGCTGCTGATTGTGGTGTTGGTAACGAATGTAATGCTTTGGAGTTGCTTCAGTCCGAGAGAATGAAAGAATTTTCTGGATCGGTTATCATAATTGATGACTCTGAAGATGATTTGTCTGAGCATAGTTCTTTTCATGAATTTCCTAAAGAAAATAATTTAGTTAAAAGTGTTGGTAACATCACAGTACTTAAAGAGGTATCACATGATGGTAGAGAAGATCCTTTACAAAAAAGTAAGAATAACTATGTTCAAGGCACATTATTGGCTGGGAGTATCTTGTGCTCAGGTATGAAAGAGTTTGATTTACAGAATAGGAATGCCTCTTTTGCTAATGCACAAAGGAAAGACGAAGTAGGGAATCATGTGAATATGAGAGGAATCTCTTTATCTCATTCATATGGAAGCATAAGTGGGCATGCTGGTTCTACTGAGGAACTAGCAGAGGACAAATGCAGGACAATTGAGGTTTCCTCTAGTGAAGATGAATTTGTAGACAATAATGTACACAATGCCACATTGGCATGCAAAAATAGAACCCTACAAGAGAGTGGATGTTTTACATTAGTAGATTCTATTACTTCAAGAGGTACTGACCATACGATACCATCTGACCATGAGACATTTGGCCATGAGGATAATGACAGCTTTAAATTTGTTGAAAGTAGTGATGAAGTTTCCCTTAGTGATGTAAGACTACATAAAATATTAGAATTTTGCCCCAAGGATGAGAATGGAAATCGATAATTTTGACAAGGCTGAGTACGATGCATTTTCTATGAACAAGAGCTCAGAAACTTTGGAAAAATTAGAAAATCTTGGAGTATATAATGGCCATGGTGATGAAACTTTGGATCCAATACTTGGATCTGCTCAAGATGGCCCAGATTATGTTGATGGCATTCTTACTACGTTTGAACACGCCCATGATCGTCTTGAAGATGTGGAACGTAGGTTATTAGTGTCAGCCATGGTTTCAGATGCTGTCACAAATAGGGAAACATCCGAGGCCTTTGTTGGAAAGGAAGCTGAAATAGTTGCATTAAATGATAAATTAGAAGATAGGGATATTAAACTGCGGAACTTGACAGAAGAACAATATAATCACATTCCCAGAAAACAAAAGGTGAATAAATGTAATTGAAAGGGGTAAAATTATTAAACAAATATGCAGCATAAACATATTTTTGGGGTAAATATATTCACAGGAATATATATTAGTGATTTTGCAAGATGAAAAAGGCAAACATTTATTTCAATCATCTCCAGATATAAAATAAATATTTCTCATCGGAATATTTACCAAAGGGGTTACAAGGATGGAGACAAAATACTTTTCAAGGAATTCACTGCATAGGTAATTATTTTACCTAAAAAATATTTTTGAGGAAGTAACATAAAAAGATCAGGGGACATTTTTCACCGAGCAAATGCAGAAGGGGTAATCATATTCACCCAAATAAATATTTTTGTCCAACGTAAGTGAAAAATATGCAGGTAAATATAAAGAAATGAAGAAAGGCTAATAAGGCATGGGATTAAACTATTTTTGATGAAGATTAATTTAAAATATTTAATCTGGAAAAAGCAGCCAATTAAATGTTTTATTTTTCCCATAACGAATTGAATAGTCATTCCAAAGTCCCTTTTGAAATTATTGCAACCCTAAACAGGATATTGAAAGAAATTTATTATTAAACATTTGGGTATAATAAAGTGATAATTGGCGACAGAAAACCCTAAATACTCGTCAGTGATAAAATATACAACAATACCTCACGACACAAGTCCTAAGGTCCATATCAATGCAAATTATATATTTATATATTATTTATCTGACGATTAATTTGTGTTTTTTGCAGGATTAGGGTTGTGTTGAATGCAATGAAGTGGTTCTTGACTAGCGATTAAATGATCTCATCGAAGATTAAATATTTCAATCCAACTTCCGAGAATTGTTAAGTCTTTCAAAATCAAATCATTTAATTTATGTAATGAATAAGGTCGGTTCTTATGGTTGGTTCAACCAATTATTAACCGTCACCAAAATGTAACGGGTCTGAGGCTTGTTGCATCTCTTTAAATAGAGATCCCAGGACCCGGAAATAGGAGGTTAGAAATTAGGTTAGAATTAGATTAGACAGAAAGACAATTGAAATATTTTAGGGTTAGATTAGGTTAGATTTGTTCAATCTGATGCAAATTTGATCCTTTTATGCAAATTTCATTCTGAGAAAGGCTATGGTGCGTGATACATTCTGAGGCAGCAGTTGAGGATTCAAATTCGAAATACGTTGTGACGGTATCATCTGTTTGTTATTTTTAATTCAATCAATTTAATTATCTCCATGTCATTCATTTTCTGATTATTCAATTTGAATGTGTTAAGGATATGTTCAAATTGTCTGATTACAGTTGCTAATTCAGTATAGTTGATTTGATTGGTTTCTCAAGCAGAATTAAATCCTTTCTCATCAATTATAGTAATCTTAGAATGTTGAATGGATTACTAAGTACGATTAATTGATTAGGGTTATTAATTTGTCTCCAAAGTTGATCTGATTTATTATTTTGCAAAGTTCAATTGGTTCTTTCCGGAAAGATTAAAATCCTTTTAGCGTTTTGCATTTAATATAATTATGTCCTTTGGATTATTAAGAACGAATTAGTAATTTCTTCCTTGCACGTTTGTACAAGTTGCAAACAGTTATATGTGCCAATCAGATCGAGTTATTACCTGATACAAGTTATTTATTTTTGATATCCTGACTCCGTTGCCCGAACAGACAAAGCACCAGTCTAACTGTTGATTCATCTTATAATTAAAATCTTTACATTGTTTTATTGTTATAGTTTAGATTCATTTCATGTTATTTATTATTTATTTCTGTTAGAATTTAGATTAAATCATTTGCTTTCTTTAGAATTTAGTTTACAATATCTTATCTGATTTACAAGCATGCCATTGTAATTGGATAAACTAGCAGCAAACCAACATAGATTTAACCATACAACCTGCTTTGATAATCAAAGGTTCACCCGCCTAGGTTGTAGCAGGATCTAAAGTGCAGGGAAAAGTTGATCGTTAAGGTCAAACTCCAGTCATTGGCTCAAAAACATTGTAGATTTGACCATAGGGCTTGGCATCCCCTTAGAATCCACAACCTGCATTTTTAAGACCCAACAGAGTATATACTCTTCTTCCTTGTTCAGTTTAAGAGGTTCTGGCTCTTCACAGCTCTGTATATTGTAATTTTATGAGTTCTTTTGCAGAAGTGAAAAATTTTGTAACCCATTTTCAGAGATATGCAACATTGTAACACCTTTTTGGCAGTAATAAGCAGTTTGTACCTTCCCATTTTCTTCTGATATTGTGTGTCCTTATGTTAGTACAGGTCTTTGTGATGTTTCTTTGTCCTTGGATTTGTAGTGCATGTTGGTGCCTTTATGCAGGGGTTACATAATATTTTGCAGGTTGTGAGCTGTGCAAGGGATAAGAATCAATCTCTGGGTAGTGAGAAAATCTATTTCTCCTTAACAGGACTGTTGTTATTTAGCCTCCTCACAAAGCAATGATGCAAGATTTATGATTTTCTAGGTTGTGTAGAGGATCCTGAATATTATTGTTTCTGTAGTGTGTCATTTCTGTATATTTTCTGATGATTGTTTGGTGCATCACCTTAAACAGTAGGTTTTCATTTTATGCAATCCTTCTTACCCTTTTCTCTGCAAAGTCTTAGTCTAGGTAGTTTAGGTGGAGTACCAGCAGGAAGCCGGCCTTCTCCGAAGGTTCTTTCCATCATAGGCAACCCACAGACCTAGGAAAGATCCCATGTTTCTCCAAATTGCCCAGTTTCACAACTCGGCGAGGGTGCAAATCTGAGAGACAACATGCACTTCTGCCATCTTTGAAATGCACTAAACATATATGCTATTTATATAAAAAAAATGACATAAGTAAAAATAAAGATAAAATGACTCATTTTTTGGCAAACCAATGTACTTATCAAGTATAAATATTCTGCAGCACACTTTGGGTGGTTGTAAGCTGCCCTTGAATCAAGAACAACTATCTCTCTACCCCAGCTACCCCTACCCATATAGAGAATATGTTGAATAATGTGTTCAAGTTAGCTACTACAAGTAGATTGGAAGCTGCTTGCCAACAAGCATCAACTTTTGTGTTGAATCACACAATAGAGAGAGAGACTAAAATCAATGGTAGCTGCATAATATCTTGTTAAGAGTTGTATAGAGTACAATTAATGGTATAGTTGTAGAAAGTAAAATAATAATGTAATGGTTTATCACTCTCTATGTAAGGCAACTATAGAACAAATTAAACAAAGAACCCTCTAGGTGTTGGGGATTTAGTTTGAAAAAGCCCAGTAAAGTATGTTAATCAATTTAGTTCTGAAGCTTCAAAAGATAAACATGAGGATTTGGTGCAAAATAATATTGCCAAAGAATTATCTACAGTAAACTAGTGTAGACTTTGTCATAAGACATAATCTAAAAATCAACAGAACAAACAACCAATGCCAAAGCTTCAAAGTTACAATCATCATATGATTACCTCCTTGTTTATTATCACATTAAACAACAGAACAGCATCCTCCACCTACTGATTGAGTTGTGCTAGGTACAACTCGTAAAGTCAAAATCTTTGTTCTCGGTGTATTTCTGCATACTCATCCTTGCTTCTGATTTGCTTGATTAAATATAATTTGAAGAATAGGCATACAAGCTTGAACCAGAGTTTGTTTTAAAATACTAACTGCTAGCTTGAAATGGATCAAGCTAGACTAGAAAATTCAAAGTAGCAAGTCTGTGACCAGAAATAAAAAATGACCTTTTTCAAATTTTGAAACCAAAAATTTGGAAAACTAAGAAAGAAAATATAGAATTGCCATGGACAAGACCACCACTGCTTGAAAGTAAATTTATCAGGAAATTCCTAACAGAACAGATCGCAAGAAAGCTACGTCTTAAATATAGACAAATAGGAAAAAGCAGAAAACTGGAGTCTAGACAAAAGAGAAAAGGCCCCATCTTAAATATGGATCCATATGGTGGAGACATCTAGATGTATATGTGTTCAATAATCATAACAAGGACACGACAAACAAACACTTCAAAAAATAGAAAATATAAATATGAACAAATCGTGTTGCCAAGGTCTAAAATGCCAATTTAAACAAAGACACTGCAGTTGAAAGTTTGAACTAATAACATTCAATAACCTTGATGCCCAAAAGTACTACCATAGGTATAGATCATGTTAATAAGATCCTATTGGCAAAATAGTGATAGATTGTTTTAATAAATGACAGCACTAAATGAACATGAGTCATGACATATCTTGTCAATATTTACCTAAAGTCCTTTGCTCTTTTTATCATATTAGTAATCAAGGAAACGGAATACCTTAAACATCATGACACCATGGAGAATATTCTTTGTGATCTTGTTTCCCTCCAAGGTGGTGACATCCTTCAGCTTTTTGCCCTGATATTGTCATGTTCCGATATTAAGGCATTGTTTAAATTAAAGATTTAAACATCACGATGAATTGCTTTAGTCAAATGTGGTATTTGACATCGTCGATTTAAATGATAACCATGTATATAATAACATTTAATTATCAATATATAATAATATTAAATAATATTATTTTATATATATTTTTTATACAATTAAAATTATAATATATTTATTGTATTTATGAAGAACAAATATAAATACAAATATAGATATTGTCAAAATTAAATATTATTTATAATTATAATTATAATAATTATAATATATTATTAATATAAATAATATATAATATATAAATAACATATAAATATAAGAATAAATATTATTATTATATAATAATAATAATATAAATATTAAATATTATACATTATAAATTAATTATTATTAAATAAATCTTATAAGTTAAACATTTAGGAGACCGATATAAGACAAAGTGTCTTATACATATAATCAATTATTATAAAGAAATAGTGAAAGTTATATAAGACAAAATAGTCTTATAATCAGCGATCATAAAGCTGTGATATGTACATATAATCAATTATTATAAAGAAATAGTGAAAGTTATATAAGACAAAATAGTCTTATAATCAGCGATCATAAAGCTGTGATATGTACTTTATGAGAAGTTGCAATTATAATTTTAAGATAAGTGTTTGAAAATCGAGGAGTGGTGTCTCTTGGGCAGCGTCCTCCATATAGAGACAACACCATTGGTTACGTCTCTTGAATAGTTGAAAAGGATATATGTATTCAGATTGTGAGGAGGGAAAAAGGAGAAGAATAATAAGATAGCTTCAGGGTTAAGTATATATTATAAAGGGAAAAATGGTATGGGCAGAAAAGAATATATTATGTATATATATAACAGCAGTCACCAATCAGAATATTTATCTATTTATAAGGAGGATGAACAATAGTATAATAATAAGGATACTCCATAATGATAAATCTAAATTCAAATATATATATATATATATATATATATATATGAAAAGTATAATGGAAAAAAGTTATATATATATATATATATATATATATATATATATATATATATATATATATATATATATATATATATATATATATCAGTATATAGAGGGATTATGATCTCACCAAAAATGAATCGTGAATAAGAACAATAGGCATATAGAGTCCACAATGGACATGAACATAATATTATAAATTATAAGAATATCCCTATCATTATCTATGCTTATGAGTCATCATATCTCCTTGGTTACTATTTCTTATGGAATAATGGATACGGTGGGGAATGGCGGAGTAATTCCTACATGGAATTGGTAACTTGGTGCCTTACATATCCATGGATTTGGTATGTTAAGCAGGGGCGGGTGTAAATTCCTTCCATGTATTGGTATCTTAGCACCACGCCATGAAAATCCTACTTTCCGGAGAAGTGACGAAGGAGGATATGGATCTCAACTTATACTCAATCATATACTTGTTCTCTATCACTCCAACTATACGGGAATAGCATAAGGAGGGGCAGTGTAATTCCGGCACGTGAATTGGTATCCATGCGCCCTATGAGGTATCATAGGGAGGGGCAGTGTATTCCTTCCGTGTAAGGGTATCCAAGCACCTTATAGCTAATTTTCCGATAAAGGTTAAGAGAAAAGGGATATGAACATTAGAATATGCATCATGATCACTTTACGTCACTTATAGTATATGAAATCAAGGATGTTAATTAAAATGATAAACATGGAATAATAATCATTTAACAAGTAAATGATGTTTTTGCATTATCATTGACCTTATCTAATCTTATCATTACGTTTAATGATCTTTAATAATTCTTCGAGAATTCATTTTTGAATGTAGGTTCAAGTTGAAGTGCTCTCACTAAAAGGGGACATTACAGATATATCCCTAAATGTTATTTGAATGGATAAGACATTGAAGTTGTTCTATTGATCTTTAACATCCACAACCTGAAAATCAAGAAGACCGTTGATGTTAGAAGATTGCTAATATGACCTATGAATTAGTCTTTGCCAAATACTGCATTATTCCTCTAGCATTCCAACTACAAAGCAAATTCAAAATGCAACAAAATTAAGTATAAAAATCAACCATGAAACCATAGCATCCATAGGTGCAAACAAGGCATTGGTAATGAACCTCATACATTTAAAAAGTTGGCACAAAAACAACACAACACAAGAACTAATTTCACAAACATAATAGGTGCAGACAATCTTTATAAAAAAAATTAGCTAGATTGAAAGATTATTCATTCAATTCATCTTCAAAATAGTGACACAATTAAGTATAAACTATAACACAACTGCAAAATGTCTCATCGGCAACAACTATTTAAGCAAGGGTCAACCATACCTAGGGATATTCTACTAGAGCATTCTCATTTGGATGCTTTGCAAGCTATATTTGGCAATCTTTCATTGCTTGATGACGAAAAGCAAGGATCTACTACACATGGACCATAGAGTGTAGGAAGGAGTGGCACTACCATACTTTATTTCATTCCAAGAATCTAATGAATGATTTAGAGACTCTCATAACAGACACATACACCTATTTATTTGTTCTAGGTCTTGACTATGATGTATTTCAAAACTATAAATCTCAATCAAGTGCTTTTTTAATGCACAAAAATAGGTACTGTGTATTTTTTATCGTATTTAAATATTTTTTATTTATTTGGTATGGAGAATTCCATGTTGTTTTGCATCCTATGTTTCTATAAGAAAGTGTTTCCCTATAACCATACAAATTTCCTTAGCTTAGCCACCCTTAGACAATTTTCTTTAAATTAAGTTCGAATGCTTGGAATG
Organism: Cunninghamia lanceolata; assembly: GCA_027924645.1. Classification (NCBI taxonomy): domain Eukaryota; kingdom Viridiplantae; phylum Streptophyta; class Pinopsida; order Cupressales; family Cupressaceae; genus Cunninghamia; species Cunninghamia lanceolata. The sequence goes on along the minus strand of BSBN01000604.1, from coordinate 4,222,026 downwards.
TGTTCTTTATTAATATCAAGACCACCTAGCAATTTCAGACACAATCTCCATATTAATAACTACCCTCCTAACATGTCAAAACACCTCAAATATTCATATATAGAGAAGTAAGGTTTCACAGTGGCCTTCATTTTGCTTAGAACATGCTTTTACACACTTTTCATTAACATCAGTGGTAAATAGTTGCCAAAAGGATTACCTATTGTAAAAGCAACAACAGCCTATTTGTCAACTATGCCAAGAACCCTACCAATTATAATATCCCAACACATATAAAGAAGGCAACCTATTAATAAAAATATAGCTTTAAACTAGCAATATGTCTTAACTTTATTGTGGAAAAACAAGTCTTCGTGGATGTGGCAATTAAAAGTAAGCATCTACTTGTACCCTGTAAAATTTCCTTAGACATTGCCATAAGTTCAAATATTGCAATAGAGAGCATGAGTGTATTTGAACATCAAAAGAGATTACAAACCTTATAAGCATTGCAACAATTACATACCTTATAAATATTGAAAAAAAACACTAGTTGCATTTCTACATACTAAAATGATCCCTAAATACTATAAGTTCGACATTGAAATACCAATCAAGGATATATACTTGCAAGGTGTATTTATTCGTAAATTGTGTTGTACCCATACAAAAATTTTGTATTGTGTCAAATTTAAAGCTAACGTCTATTGCTTTCACAAGTATAAGTCATAATCAGGTCTTGTCAAGTTTGTTTTGTCTTAAATGTTCACAAGCTCATGAAATAATGCTCTTGAAGTTATCCATCATGGCAAAGGAATAGAAAACCTGACATCATATGCACTTGATAGAATCAAGATCAAGGTCAAAATTTCATCAAGGGGAACACCTTTGGGAAGGAAGCATCCAAGTCAAAAAAATGGCTAAGTATGGTGATCAAGTGCACATCTAGAATAGAAACGTAAACAGAAAAGGGGAATGTTAGGGTTAGCCGGAAGAAGATATCAATTAAATGCAAATAAAGATTAAACAGAGGAATGGAAATACACAGAAAATAATAACATCGAGAGACAAGTTTTAACGTGGTTCACCCAAACTCGGGCTACATCCACCAAACAGAGAGTCCAATATTATTATCCAGTAAATCAAACCGATTACAATCAGCAATCCCTGCAACTCAATACCGCTACAAAATGCTACAATACAATATACCAAAACCCTAACCCTTAGCCGCTTTTATCAAGCTTTTTGTCGGTTACAAAAATAGGGTTTTCTTATGTCGGTCAATGAAAAAAAATAACTCCCGGTGCTTTATAAAATAATTAAAAAAATAACTCCCGCTGCCCCTTGACCCCGTCTTGGGGGTGCTGCCCCCAAACCCCCGCAAGGGGCGCTGCCCCTTGACCCCGTAGGAATTTGGGGGGGGACCGCACCGATAAAAGTGGGGTAAATATAACCTCCGAGTCTGATTAGGCTCCACATAACAACAGGGAAAGCCCTAAGTTTAACAAAGGACTGAAATCATTCACTTAACAAAGGTAGAGTTGTGGCATGCACTTAACAAAGCCATTCAGAGGTGCACGTCTATACAGAAGGGTGCACTTTGTCAAAGACAACTTACTTTCAGAAATCAGAAGTTCATAGGGTGCAGGCTGTGTAGTGTCAACTGTTAGCCATGAAAAACATATATGCAAGCTGAAAGATCAAAACCCAAGGTGAAAAATACATTGGAAGTGCTGTTGTAGTGAGGAAAGGTGTGATATTCACTTGAGATCTTCTAGAAGATGTTTATCTACCTAGAGGAGGCATTAAAATCTGAGAAGATTAGTTTCAATGTCTCAAACCTACAAAAAGGTGGGTAGGATGTGAGCAGTTCAACTCAACTGTCTTTTTGCTTTGTTTCCAGCTATATGTAAGCAGAACTATGACCCATATTTTTAAGTTAACAAAAAAAATGATGTCAATGGAAATTAATGATGTGTGGAAGGTAAGCCTTTTTTTAAAGCCAAAGTAATGTATGACATAAAAATGTAAAAAAAGTTATTGAAACATGGAAGGTGTGCGATGTGTTTTTTCTAGAAAGATGTAGAGTGTTGAAGTGATGTAGTAAAGTCACATGCATGATTCTTTTTTTAAAAGGTGAAACGTCTAATGTTCATTTAGACCTCATTTCATGGATGATGATTGGCTTGAAAATAGACATATCATTATATGTTTCAAAGATGTTAGAAAATAATTAAGATTAAACTGTCTGTTAATGTAGTCTTGCGGAAGGAATAAAATGTTTTACAGGATCAGTGATTTAAAAAAATTATAAGTGGTTGTCTTGTTATATGTTATTAGCGAAAGGTATGATCCAGAAGTAAATAGTGGTATAAAATTTCTTTAGGTAAGTCAAATGTTGTGTTTGGTGAATGTGGTAAACAAGAATAACCCCTGATATCCTCATGAGTTATGTACAAAGTCAACAATCATGATGTTCATGAAAAGAATGTGTTGATTTGTGGTGTTCAAAGAAGAGCAAAAAAATCAGAATAGTGCAGCAAAGTTCTAGTAGGTGCAAAGAAAGGTGTCATACAATTTAGAAGACTGAGTCTTCAACTTTGGCTGTATCAAGCAAAAAGAAAGCAGAGAAGAATACCTCGTGATCACTAAGGAAGGTGGTGACCATAAATGATTGTAAATGGGTACCTAACCAGGCTTTATGAGGGGACCCATAGTTTCATTGTAAAAAAATAGGGCAAACTCAGTAAAAGTACCATTCGCTAGTCTACTCAGTGATTGCAGAGGCTGGTTATCCATGCAACTCGGTGAGATGGTTATCTTGAATGGATTGTTGTAAAACCTAAAGTGGCGGGTATATGTGGTTGTAAGAACCAAAGAATGAATTCAGGGTAGACTGCTTTGAAATTCCAATCACTAAGAGCCACTAGATATTATTAGTTTTTTATGTTATGAGTCATCTTATGTAACCCCTAACATTAAGGGGTGTTGCATGTTTAATGTTAGTGGCTGAAGGCAGTCAATATTTCAACAGTAGAGTTGTCATACTTACAGTAGAAAGCCTCCATTGTAACAGTTATAGCATGTGGATTATAGGGTCCAAATACATTCTGGAAACAGTTATTAAAGAAATAATCTCCTTCACTGTAAACTAACAAGACAATAAGACCTAGATCTGAATATAATATAATTTTCTTTGAACATAGTCTTGTTCATTTGTGTCTTCCAAATTCTTGTTCACTAAATTTTAACAATTTCAACCTATAATTAACAAGAAAAACCCTAACAAGATTTAGCCAAGCTTTAACCCAGCCATAACCAGATTTAGCCAAGATTTAACCCAACCATTCCAATCTGTACGAAGAGAAGGAAACCACCTCACATTGAGGTGATTATAACACCAGTGTTTTAAAAAACCATAACAAAAAATATGCATGAAAAAATGCTCTACTTAAAAATAAAGGAAGAAAAAAACTGCCCCAAAAGTAAGCCACACTTCGATGCCGCCACGGTTGCCCTTCAAAACCTTTACTGGAACCTGAATTTTGTTTTCTGCTAACCTTCATAATGCAAAGAAAACACGCACAAACAAGGGCACAGAAAAGACTCCGGTCAGGAAATACGCTAAAAAGAGGAAACGGAAGTAAATCCACGACTTCCCTTCGTCTGCAGACAAAAGCTAACACATTAAAAATGCTCGCAAATGCAGTCAGTTCGAAAAATGGGTTGTGAATCAGCAACCTCAAGAATTTCTGGCCGGCGCAGCAGGAGATTTTCTGGTCTTATCAAACAACTGCCGTGCGATCGCAACAGGAAGGAGCAATTAAAAGAGAACGAACAATTGCTTATGCTCTATCCCATCAGGTATTGAAACATTCTAAATTTCTTTGTCAAAATCCTAAAATGATTCTTCCCATCTAACCATGTATTGGAATTAATGTGGACCAGAATCCAGCAAACAACTGCCGTACGATCGCAACAAATTCCTGAGATAAACTCGAGCAACAAATTGCTGAGGTAAACTGTACTATTAAACCCAAGATAGGCCGGTAAGGCGCGCCTTGGGAAAAGCGTCGAATAAAAGCGTACGATCAGAAAATGAAAATCCTCAGCCGAACTGACGAGATAGCCGTTCGGTTGGATATGGACGAGATATTTAAAACTTCTCCATTTGCGTGCGATTCAAGTGCGCGCTTTCTCAAAATATCGTACTTAAAATTTTAAAAATAGAAGTTCGATTTGGTTCATTTCTTTTTATAAAATTAAAATTATGATTATTTATTTTTATATTAATTAGTGGGTTTTATTAAGGCATCTTTTTTGAATAGTGAAGGTTTGTTTACCGGATTCACATCAATTCATTTGTAACTCCCATCTCCTCCTATAAAGTAGCTACTCTTCATTCATCCTTGCTTTCTTCCTCTATCACATGCTCTTTCTATAGTGCTCCTATGGTTTGAATACTTCACCTTCATTTCACCTCATTTCTCCTCATATAAGGCCTCCACTTTCATCTGCTCTGTCCTTTGCTCATATAGCTTAAACACTTTCTCCTTTTATCTCCTCCTATAATTGGAGTGACATTCCTTTGCTCATATAGCTTGAACACTTTCTCCTTTTATCTCCTCCTATCATTTGAGTGATATTGCCCTACCACATCCACTTTCATCTTCTTCATCCTTTGCTCATATAGCTTGAACACTTTCTCCTTTTATCTCCTCCTATCATTGGAGTGATATCCCCTTGTTCCCCTACCACACATTATCAATATCACTCTAATTCCTTATTCCTCCTTCATCCCATGTTGCTCTACCACACACTATCATTGGAGTGAGAATATCACTCCAACATGCCTTGTCGACACTAAGATGTCCTTAAAAGGAGAATTGAACATTGGTCTCCAACATGAGAACCAATTAGTCCTACCAATTGACCATAACTCCTTTGACCATAATTTTTTACTCTTAATCTTTTATTTTTAGGTATTTTTTAGAACACTTAGAATATAAGAATATTGACAAGGATTTAATCATATTTTAATATCATTTTTAATCGTGTTTATTAACATCAACATTTATAATAGTCTAATACTTACTTTATTTTTGATTCATTTTGACTTGATTATTCTTTACTGATAAATGTATAACTAGCGTATTTTTTATTCATAGCTGGCACATAACTCAAATTGTGCCTATTTCCATTTGCACTCACTTTTAAGGGCTAGTCTTGATCTTCAAATTCAGCCATCATCTACCCAGAACTTCGGATCCATTATTTACACTTGAATGACTTCGGTCAATTGTATGATTCACAAAAATAACCTTTAAAATTTTAGTTTTTAAATTAATTTTAAGGTTGACCTAACATTTCTAATTAGCTACTATGTGCCAACTCAAAGTGTGAAATGTTTCATGTGTGTCCTTTGTAAGAAATGAAAGCAATACTACTTCAATGGAAATCTGATTCAAGATAAATTTCAGCAATCTTTAACTATGTGTTATTAATGGAGATTGTAGGTGTTATTAATGGAGATTGTAGCACAGAAACAAAACTATGCTTCACAAAAATGCAAAATCAAAAATATGAACACATAACACAATGTTTAACGTGGAGAAAACCCTTTCAGGTAAAAAAACTCCACACAGGAAAGAGGCCCAATGTTTGTATTAATCTGAAAATGATTTACAATACAACACTTCAACTCTCTCCACCAGTCTTCAATCTAACAACATTCTGGCAGCACCTGAGTACCTAAAATTTGTATTGCAACAACTAATACATGGAAAATACTTATAGAAACATTTTCTAACTCATCATAGGCACTCACCTTCTCACTCCTAAGATTCCCAAACCTGTAAACATTAATTACCATCTTACAAGCATCTTACACTTGTCCAAAAATAGTCATGCAAAGATTGGCCGCCCAAGACTAAATCTGGCTTCTTACAGCATCTTATGACGCGTCATAACCGTCATAGATTCCACAAAAGAGTATCTTTCTAAGATAGGAACCGTGGGCTAAATATAGCAAATATACAACTAACATATCTGCCATATGTGTCATAGAATCACAAAATCTTATGACAACTTGCAGTTGTCATAGATTCACTCACCAAACATTATGACAGTTGTCATACATGCCAAAAATAGTATATTCCTCAAGGGAGCACGCCTATCCTCATTTACCATGAATTTTTACATTTGCCAATAGTAAAAGTCACTCCGTAATAACTTTCGGTGACTCTGAAATTACCCCTGCCAGTGAAACTAGTACATCTCCTCATGGATAATTACAAATTACATATAATAAATAGAATAAATACAATATTGGGATTTACAAGGTTAATGGCACCTTATCCCAACATCCTTTGGAGTATTATTTAAGGACTAATCTTGGTTCATTTTTACACATCTAGAGATCATCTAATACTAGCATTCAAGATACATTATTTGGCATAATCAAAGCATTTATTATGACATCATTATATAAGGCATCCTTACACGTTCGTCTATTATATTCAATCATTTTCAAAAGATGTTGACTATCTGCCTTGGTGGATTAACCAAAGGGAGACATTCTCAACCATTAATAAATTGTTGACAACACAACCAAGTTTTTTTATACATGAACAAATTCAGACATCTAAGACAAGCTAAAGATGATTATTCAGATATTTAAAATATCATATTCATGCATTCAAATCATATATGCACATGCAAATCAGATCCCCAGGTGCATGATCAATCATGCAAGTGCAGAAGTGATCTGTAATGATAGGCAGTGACTTTAAAGATTCTAAAGCATTCATTTGGGCATTATTAAATTTCTTGCATCTTGACAAATCCTTTCCAACCCTTTGTTGTAGCATATATGCATTGAATTTCTAGCCAAGTACCTTATTTAAATTTTTCATTTTTTCAAGTATTTATTTTAGACATTAAAATTGTACCAGGACCTAGTTCACTCACAACCATGTCCTGATTCCCTAAATCACCCAAATATTCCCTAAATCGACCAATTTATCCCTAAACCATCCTAATTATCATAATCATGATCATTTATCCCCTTATCATCCTGATTTTATCTATTATCTCAATTATCACATTTTCAAGCCCTGATCTTATCATTTTCCATCGTTTATCCTACTTATCCCTAGTTTTTGGTGCAGGAGCACCTAACACAAGGTGGCCTCCATGAGGCATTTGAATCATGTTTTGTTTAGAAAATCGTGTTTTGGGTTGTAATAAGGTCTATTTGACCAATGCATGTAATTTTAGTTTGTATCTAGGTTCATTTTGTAAGTCCCAAGGGACTTAGGTCACGTTTGTCAAATTGTTAGTAGTAAGACGGTTGGTCTCCCAGCCGCTTGGAGATGGTCAGTTTTCTCCCAACTGCTTGGAATCATTCTCCCAGCCACCTGGAATAGGGTTGGCACTCCTCTGGCGAGTTTATAAAGCCAGGGAGATGAACAGAATCAAGCACTGATGACATTGTAATTGAATGCAATTGTGCGATTGTAATTGAATGCAATTGTGCGATTGTAATCGAGCATTGTGAAGGAGAAATCAATCTTTTCTGTGTTGTCAATTTGTTTTCCATTACTGTAATTATAAATCATTTAGCTGTAGATTTCCATTCTTCTGCGTTTTCCCATTGCTGCAATATGTCGATATGAAGCATTCCACTGATAAGATTTCTGTCGAAATTAGTGGAATGGCTTCATTGTACAGATATCTATTTTTGTTTCTTGTTTCATTTTCCTATTCAGCGGTGCAGAGGACCAAATTGGGGTGTACGCAGTAGATCGCCTAGCATCTCCATGTGCTAGGGTTTGACTGGAGGAGTTGGAGCTGATATGAACAAGACATAGGCCATTGATAAAACGTTTCTCACTTAGGGCGACGAGGATAGTTTGGCCGAAGGAAGGTCCGAGCCATTGAAAGGAAATCGCGGTCTGAAGTGGCATCGGGTGATCAGATTATTAGCGGTTCTGAAGAAAGTCTGACCGATAGGGAAGGATACGCCGAAGGTAGATGCCATCGGGCAGAGGTGCGACATCGACAGAAGAGTTGGAAGCATTCACCAAAGACAAGAGTCTCACCGAATGTATATTGTGAATGCATATCACAAAAGCATGTTAGGAATGTATGTGGAGAATGTATCTTTCGTCATATACAAATGGTGACCGATCGTAATGGTGAATCAGGATATTGCCACCGGTAATAGGAGGTCACGCCAAGCATATGCTAAGTTGGTGTATCAGTACATCGACCAAGGTTCATAAGTGTTCGCCGATGGTATTGTTCTTACCAATAGTCAGAGTCGTGGGTCCTCACGTCGGCATGACTGTAACGGTCATTGTGACAGGTTGCGAGGTGGCTGGTGGTGGAAGTCTTATCGACTGAGGCTCCCCTTCATATTGGTATAAGAGCTAGCGAAAGCTCTGGGCAGAGGTGTTGTGTATTTGATTTATGTCACTGAGAAGGCAGATGAAGAGTTGCTCGTGCCATCTAGTTGTGAGGAGGAACAAGATTCCTGTAGTGTGTGGGCAGACGATGATGAGGTCTGTCAAGACCATTCACCAATAGAGGTTTGGTTGGAAGAGGGTGTAGAGTGAGGCCACTGCGAGAGAGAGTGGTAGTGCATCTCCAGGATCTATTGTTGGACGAGAGGAATGGGTCTGTGAAGCAGCGTGTAGGATGGACAGTTGATTGAGTATTGTGTTGTAGTCGAATTGAGGATTTGTAGAAGTGTTGGCATTGTTTTGTGAATGTTTATGTTAGATAGAGAAAGCGAAGGAGAGGCTAGCGATATGCCTCCAAAGGGGATGACCACCAAAGTGGTCAAGAAATTTCAAGGGATGGAAGAGATGATCAAAACTGGAGTCAAGGAAGCACTGCAAGCAGAATTGAAGGTAATGAAGATAGGTAAAAGGGTAGATGAAGATTTAGATGAAGAAGAAGAGAAAGAAGCAGAGGAACAAGAAGAGGCAAAGATACCAGCTGAACAAAAGCAATTTCTGGAAGCCATCAAGGCAATTGGCAAGGACTCTTCAGATGCTCAGATAGATATCCCATGTTCAGTGGAAAGATGAATGCTAATGAAGTTATGGAGTGGATTGAGGCTCTAAACAACTAATTCAAATACAAGGAAGTTCCTGAAAGTAAGAGAGTTAAGTTTACAAAAACTAAACTCAAAGGTGCTGCCCTTACATGGTGGAATTACACTCAAGGAGAGAGGGTAAAGAATGGGAAAAGTATGGTCTCTTCGTGGAGTAGAATGCTGGAGAAGATCAAGTCCCAGTTCCTTCCATCTGACTACAAGGAGTAGATTTACAGGAAAATGCAGAACCTTAAACAAAAAGATATGGATGTGGCCACTTACATCGAGGAGTTTCACAAATACACTCTTCATTGTGGGTATATGGAGGATGAAAAAGCCAAGGTAGCAAGGTATTTAAACAGTCTGAGTATCAATATTCAAGCTGAGATAAGTTTATTTACCCCTGAAACCATGGAAAAATGCTTTCAAGTAGCATTAAGAGCTAAAGAGAAGCTACAGAGGAAAGGTGACCAGCAAGGTAGAGGAAGAGGTGACAGAAATTTTGGAGGCAGAAGTCCTAACCAGAGGCCTAGTGGTGAGTCTAGCCAAGAAGAGCAAGTTGGAGACTCAAGTAGCAAAGAAGGCTACCGAGGAAGAAGGCCAAATGAAAGAGGTGGGACAAATGGATTAGACAGAGGATCCAAGTTCTCCAACATGAGATGCTATAATTGTAATCAGATAGGACACCCAGCTTATAAGTGCCCAGAGAAGGCGTCAACTTATCATGGTAATGAGAGAAGAACCACATGGACTCAAGAGGCTGCAGGGAGTGTAACATCTCCCGAAGTGAATTTGACATCAGAAGTGGAAGAAAATCTGATGATCAAGAAGACGTTGCTCAAAGAACCAGTGCAGACTGAACCATCACAAAGGAGAGCACTTTTCAGGATCAATTGCAAAAGCAAAGGTAAAATATGCAAGGTAGTCATAGATTATGGTTCAACAGATAATATGGTATCTAGGGAAATGGTGGATAAATTGAACATAGAAAGGATTCCTCATCAAACTCCTTACAGAGCATCTTGGGTAAGTGATAGCCAATCACTTTTGGTAGATGAACAGGCATATGTTGATTTTCAGATTGGAGAATATAAGGAGAGAATTTTATGTGACATTTTGCCGATGGAGTGTTGTCACCTACTTTTAGGTAGGCCATGGCAATTTGATAGGCAAGCATTATATGATGGATATGCTAACACACACACCATCAAGAAGGATGGAAAGACTTTTGTGATGACACCATTACAGGAGGATACTGAAGCAAAGAAGGTAGCAAAGATTATTTTGGTGGGTAAGAAAGAGTTTGTGAAGATGCATGAAGAAGAGACAAGGACAGTTGAGGATACCTTGAGGAGTGGGGTTGCAAAAGATCACAGTTTGAAGGTGATTTCAGTTTTGAATGATGGACATCAGATGATAATGTCTGAGATGGATCAGATGAAGGTCAAAGAGCAGGTCTGCAAGCAGCCACAAGTTGATTGGAACAAAGAGGATTGTTTGTCCTCTAGAGCCAACAAGAGTTGGAAGGAAAACAAATTCTACTATAACAACAGTACAAGAAGCATCAAACAAGGTTTTGAATGCAGGTGTTCAGGCAGAGATGACAGCAAGGAAGAATGGCGAGCAAAGTATGGGTTTGGTTGCAAGCACTCACTCATGGCAAGGTGTGAGTAGAACCTACGATGCTAGGCATGAGTTTTTGATTCCATGGAAGCAAGTTGCAGTCCAGAGATTGTCGAGAAGGCATGATGCAACAAAGGATAATGGTGGTGCAAGACACAGACTCAACTCATAGGATATGAGTTCTTTTCTAGGTGCGGTGTATGGTGCAGGAGCACCTAACACAAGGTGGACTCCATGAGGCATTTGAATCATGTTTTGCTTAGAAAATCATGTTTTGGTTGTAATAAGGTCTATTTGACCAATGCATGTAATTTTAGTTTGTATCTAGGTTCATTTTGTAAGTCCCAAGGGACTTAGGTCACGTTTGTCAAATTGTTAGTAGTAAGACGGTTGGTTTTCTCCCAGCTGCCTAGAATAGAGTTGGCGCTCCTCTGGCGAGTTTATAAAGCCAAGGAGATGAACAGAATCAAGCATTGATGATATTGTAATTAAATGCAATTGTGCGATTGTAATCAAGCACTATGAAGGAGAAATCAATCTTTTTTGTGTTGTCAATTTATTTTCCATTCCTGTAATTATAAATCATTTAGCTATAGATTTCCATTCTTCTATATTTTCTCGTTGTTGTAATATGTCGATATGAAGCATTCCACTGATAAGATTTATGTCAAAATTAGTGGAATGGCTTCATTGTACAGATATCTATTTTTGTTTCCTATTTCATTTTCTTGTTCGACGATGCAGAGGACCAAATTGGGGTGTGCGCAGTAGATCGGCTAACATCTCCATGTGCTAGGGTTTGATTGGAGGAGTTGGAGCTGATATTAGTGAGACAGAGGCCATCAATAAAACATTTCTCGCTCAAGGCGACGAGGATAGTCTGGCTAAAGGAAGGTTCAAGCCATTGAAAGGAAATCGTGGTCTAAAGTGGCATCGGGGTGATCAGATTATCTGCAGTTCTGGAGATAGTCTGACCGATAGGGAAGGATACGCCGAAGGTAGATGCCATCGGGCAGAGGTGTGACATTGGCAGAAGAGTTGGAAGCATTCACCGAAGACAAGAGTCTCACTGAATGTATATTGCAAAAGCATGTTGGGAATGTATGTGGAGAATGTATCTTTCGTCAGATACAAATGGTGACCGGTCATAACAGTGAATCTGGATATTGGCACCGATAATAGTAGGTCACGCCAAGCATGTGCTAAGTTGGTGTATCAGCACATCGGCCAAGGTTCATAAGTGTTTGACGATGGTATTGTTCTTACCGATAGTCAGAGTTGTGGGTCCTCACGTCGGCATGACTGTAACGGTCGTTGTGACAAGTTGCAAGGTGGTTGATGGTGGAAGTCTTACCGACTAAGGCTCCCCTTCAATTTTCCCCTAATCCTAAATCATTATCCCTAAGTCCAAAAACATTTTCATAAGTCCTAATGTCTCCTTCCCACACTTGATTTAATTAATTTATTATTTAAATCATCTCATAACTACCTAAAAATGAACTAAAGAAATTAAAAAATCCTTTGATTCTCATTCGTTCATCCTATAATTATCCCATAACCATCTCCCAAAAATCCCAAAAAGCATTTAAAAATCCCAATTATCCTACACCATTGATCTTGATCTCTCATCAAATCCTCATCGTCCATCAGCTAATCAAAAAATCTATAAATTAACTCATCAAGAGTTGTTTTCAATGAATCATCTCTAAGCAATGTCATGTTGTTGGTTTGAGCAACCACATTTCAATCATTTTGAGCAAATTCACCTTTTCGACGTGTAACAGGAATCAAATCATAGGTAACATTATTTTGTTTGGTCATTTGCATTTTGATTTTAAGCTTAATTAGAGGTCATGTTTAATATAAATTAAGGGTTTTAAAAGTGTGTTTCAAATCTTTATTGTTGGTCTATATTTTGTGTTGACATTTTTGGCATGCCTGGTGACAAATATGCACAACATCCTACTATAAGCCTATGCAATCTACTATATCCCTTTAGTCCAACATCCTAAACAACATCTACAAAATAGGGGCATGTCATTCCTTTGCGACGTAGTGGACTTGGAGGTCACATCCTGCACTCTTCCATCCATCTTCCTTTCCATCCACTATCAGTAATCCCTTCACCCATCCATCATTGACCCTCCTTTCAATCCACTATCAGTAATCCCTTCACCCATCCATCTATCATTGATCCTCTTTTCCATGCATTATCGCTATATCCCTTAGTCCATCCATCCAATAATCCCATTATCCTAAATCAACTTATCTCTCATCCTTGTGTCTAGACCAAGTGTTCCCTTGTCACTAGTTATCATATGGAGACAATAATCCCATCCAATTCTATCGAATGCAATCCTTCGAAGCAATCCAATGCGTCGTTATCCAAAGCAATCTAATGCAATGATATCTAATGTAGTCATCTAATGCATCATCATCCAAAGCAGTCCAATGTAATTATCTCAAGTAATCCAATGTATTGTCATCCAAAGCAATCAAGCGCAGTAATCCCAATCCTATTCAAAAGTGAAATCCTATCCAGATGCAATCTAAACGCTATCCAACTACAATCTAATGTAATCTAATCCAAAGCAATCAACCATAGTAATCTCAATCCTAGATCCAAATGCAATCCAAACACAATAATCCCAATCTTGATCCTAAACCAATTAATCCACTGCAAGCAATCCTAAAATAGTCAATCCATCGTAAGAAATCCTAATCCACATATCTTTCCTAGCAACCTATCCAATCATCATAAAGCATCCATTGGTCTAGTTCCTAGCCTTGCTGCAAAATCCTAATCAACTTAATCCAATCAATCATCATCATCAGGATATATCATTCCCAATGCTCATGTTGTTTTCAAGATATATTGTTCCCACATCAACAACACAATCCTCATGTTGTTCTTGAGATATATCGTTCCCACATCAACGCTATCATCATCATCGTCATCAATCAATAATTGATTTTCAGTTTGACTAGAGGCAACATCATGTTTGTCTTTGTCTTTGCATTATTTTATGTATGCATGCTTGCTTTGCTTGTGTGTGTGTTACCATTTTATCTTGCATCTACATCGATCCTTGCAACATACTTGCCACAACGTCATCATGGTCTTTCATATCACAGGGTGCCATAAGCATATGTTTGATTGTGACTCCACTTCTTTATGCATTTGACACATCATCACCATTGTCTTTATATCATGGTGCATAACATCATATGCTACATCAAACATCAGGTTTCTCACACTGACTCAACATGACTCTCCTTTCATCCCTCATTTGCATCTACATCCTCCAGCCTCATCTTTCCTTTCCATCCATTTCAAGAGCCTACCTGTGTTCTTCAAACCCACCTACCCTCTCAAGGGGGCATCATCCCATCTTCCTTTTTATAAGCCCCATCCTTTTCATTCTTCCATCTATATTTTATTCTTCTTTGAAATGACATGGCTTTCTTCAGTCGCAACATCGTCTCAAAGAGGGGCAAAATGTAGACACTTAAAATTGTACTAGGACCTAATTCACTCGCAACCATATCTTAATTCCCTAAATCATTCAAATGTTCCCTAAATCGACCAATTTATCCCTCAACCATCCTAATTATCCTAATCATGATCAATTACCCCCTTATCATCCTGATTTTATCCATTATCCCAGTTATCGCATTTTCAGAACTTGATCTTATCATTTGCCATCATTATCCTATTTATCCCTAATTTTACCCTAATCCTAAATCATTATCCCTAAGTCCAAAATCATTTTCATAAGTCCTAGTGTCCCCTTCCCACACTTGATTTAATTAATTTATTATTTAAATCATCTCATAACTACCTAAAAATGAATTAAAAAAATTAAAATTTCCTTTAATTCTCATCCACTCATCCTATAACTAACCCATAACCATCTCCCAAAAATCCCAATTATCCTACACCATTGATCTTATAACCACCCAACTAACTTAATTTTGACCATTGATCTCTCATTAGATCCTCACCGTCCATCATCCAATTAGAGAATCTATAAACTGACTCATAAGGAGTCATTTTTAATGAATCATCTCTGAGCAAAGTCATGCTGCTAGTTCAAGCAAGTTCCACATTTCAATCATTTTGAGCAAATTCACCTTTTTGACGCAACAAAAACTGAATCATACGTAACATTGTTTTGTTTGTTTATTTGCATTTCAATTTATAGAGCTTAATCAAAGGTCACGTTTAATATAGATTAAGGGTTTTTTAATTGTGTTTGAAATCTTTATTTTTGGTCTATATTTTGTGTTGACATTTATTTTAGCACATATATCAATTATCCACTCAACATCAACATTTAATTATATTGGGGTGTTTATTATTTCTTTAATTATTTTACCTTGGGAATAAAATGGAAATGATGTAATTTTATCCTTTGATCATTTTGGTGAACCCCTTCACTCTTACACTCCCAAGTAAGGTTTATCTTCTTATTTTAACTGTTGATTTTTTGACTTGAGACTAGTTATATTTCAAAATAGTTGAAGCCACCTTGGATCTATCATTGATTAACTTTCTAAGCTTTGGTTATTCCAAGAGCTAGTCAAAACTCTAATTTACCTTTATGAATGAGTGCTTGCTTAAATCCTCACATTTCTTTCTCATTTTGTTGTTTAGGAAATTTCCATTAAGGCTAATCATAATGAGAAAATTGATAATTTTGATCATGATGCATGTGTCTATAAGCAAGATCTATAGGTCTCTCACTAGATAATTACTTTTTCAAGAGCTTGCTAATGCTATTTAGTTGCATCTCTTCATAGTTTGTTGTTGGTGTATGCTTTGGTGCATAGATTCTACATGGAATTGGTATTATGATAGACACTTCTAACTCTTTGCAAGGTGCATCTTCTCCCTTACCCACTCATCCTTCCTCTTCTAATGATCCCTCCTCTTTTCATCTTGAGGTAGATCTTGTCATTATGTCTACCTCTTATGTTACAACTACTAGTCCAATTCAAGGTTGCAAATCTAATTCAAATCATGCAACCACTATTTCTAATGCTCTTTCTTTCAAGCCTCAAATTTCTAGCAATTTTACAAGATTGATCCTATAGATAATGTGCTTGAAAGTTTATTGAATGCTAACTTGATCACCTTTCCTCTCATTCATCCAATGGATCAATCTAAAGGACTCCATAAAGCATATAATGAAAATGATTTTTGTAACTATCATAGAGTCAATGGCCATCACACATACATTTGCATGGCTCTCGAGCATAAGGTTTGAGATTTGATTAACAATGATTTTATACATATATGTGGATGGTGTTAATGACATGGGTAATCATTCAGTTGACCAAACTAATTAGAACTCATAATTTATAGAAATTTGTTTCCTTCATATTATCAATATAATGATATTGATTTTTAATAGGTGCCAAGACATCTTTCTAATTCTATGGCTCCTACACATATGTCTTATGGATATACAACATGATATGTTCCATGCATACCTTTCTCCTCACCCACTAGTGACACCCCTTCATCTCACCTTACTAATATCACACCTTCCTCGTTGCCTTCTATTGTTACCAATCACCCCCATAGTGTTATACATTTACCTCTTGTTTCCAATCCACTTTAAATCCTCATACTATTACTCATGCTACCACTACCACCACTATTCCCACATCTAACCTTGATGTATTGTTGTAAACTATGGACAAAGTTGAAAAGAAAAGTTGATTCCATGCCTAATGGACAAGATACCACTTATTTTTCTTTGGCAAATCCCATGCCTCTTGCATTTGAAATTGTGATGTATCCACTACTTGTTTTTATGGCACCTTGTTTTGAATTGTATCATGTTAAAGGCAATCCAAATACTCATTTACAATCTTATAATGTAGCATACTTATACTATGCTTATGATGAAAATATTTTGGCTGAGTTGTCCCCTCACACTCTTTACATGATTATGCTATACAGTGGTTCTACTCATTGGCTCCTAGCTCTATCCATTGTTTTGATCAATTAGTTTTGGCTTCCTAATCCATTTTCATGTAGACATTAGACTCAAAACTATTGTTTATGTTTTACTTTAGTATATCCAAGGATCTAATGAGCACATTAATGAATATGTTACATAGTTTCAATTACTTTGTGCCAAAATGAAACATCGACTCCTTGATGATGAAATACAAAGCATTTTTTATTAAGAGCTTATTACCTCATCTATATGGCAGTGTTTACTTGAATAGGTGCACTTCTTTCATGGACCTCCATGCTCATGTTAAGAATGTTGAATTTTAATTACTTTCTTCTAATGGCTTGAAATAAGTGTCCTCTCATATCTCTTCCACACTATATTGCCCTTCCAAAATCCAAGTCCAATACAAATTCCAAAAGGGTAATGATAAGAAAGAAAGCAAGTCCAATGCAAATCATGTGGCTACTTCCAATGATCGTTCTTTCAAGCCTCAAATCACTAGAAAATTTACAAGATTGAGTGAACCTATAAACAATGTGCTTCAAAATTTATTGAATGCTAAATTGATCACCCTTCCTCTTGTTTGTCCATTGGGTCCATCTAGAGGACTCCATGAAGGATATAATGAAAATAATTTTTATAATTATCACAAGGTTAGTGGCCCTCGTGCATATATTTGCATGGCTCTTAAGCATAAGATCTGGGATTTGATCAATAACAATGTTATACATAGATGTGGATGGTGTTAATAAGTGAGTAATCTTTCTTGATCAACCCACCTAATCAAATTTATAAATTTATACAAATTTATCTCCTTCACATTCTGAATCTAAGATATTAATTCTTAAAAAGTGCACAAGCACTGTGTTATTTCTATGGCTCCTAGACATATGTTTAGAGATCCCATGGATATATAGCTTGTTGGTTCATTTTCCCATGATCCATGGACACTTTTGTGGGGACAACTCATACCAAGGATTCTTCTCCTATTGCACCTCCAATTATTTCATTTTATGATGAGGAGATCCCTCAAAACAACCATCATGGTCAATTGTATGTTTTTTTACTATCCATGGTCATCCATAAAAGGAATTCCTTATTGATCTAATGAATCCTTTTAAAATTTGCATGAAATAATTTTATATGCTCATCATATGTAATGGCATGGTTATGCACATTTAGGTATCTCTTTAAAGATGACCAAGTGTCCTTATTACTACATTAGAATGCATAGTCTTGCCTCTCTAAGTAGGGCTTGAGGAGGTTGAAGTATTGTTTCATGTTATTCCATATTTCA
The DNA here is from genome assembly GCA_027924645.1 of Cunninghamia lanceolata. NCBI lineage: Eukaryota > Viridiplantae > Streptophyta > Pinopsida > Cupressales > Cupressaceae > Cunninghamia > Cunninghamia lanceolata. The sequence continues at coordinate 4,204,052 of BSBN01000604.1, read as the reverse complement.
ATAGGTTTTATATGCTACTTAGAAGGCCTTATTTAGAACAATTAAAGGTAGATCCTTCTATAACCCATCAATGTTTGTCCTTCTACGATCCATCAGTGTTTGAAGTATGTTTTCGTGGGGATAGAATTGTGAAAGTAAAGAGAGATGCATATGTACCTATTATTTGGTCAAGTCATATCACACTTGATAATTATATAGAAATTCTCACTAAAGTTTTGTATGTTCATAAGGAGAATGAGCATCACACATCAACTCCTAGTGAAGCTCTCTATGAGTGCCAAGATAAGGTTCATAAGTTACATAATACACATTTATAGCAAAGGAACCAAGACTGAATCAAAAAACAAGACAAGGAGCAAGTTAAACCATATTTGTTGCCTCCTAATGTTTCTCAAGAGAAAAACAACTTATAATTCTTGTCCTCTACTACAATTGAAGCAAGAATAAGATATTTCGCATCCCCATATCTACCAATGAAATGAAGATTTCATCCCTATCCTCCAAAGAAGAATAATAAATTAATTTTTGGTAATTCCATTGTTACTTCTAAAGGCACTACTTCCATATGGGCCTCGACACAAAATACAAATATTTCAAAGGCACAAACAATTTCCATGAGCCAAAAATATAAGGGTGGTAGATAACAAAGGGTACCACACTCATTCCTCATATATCAAGCACATTCACCAAAAGTGACATATCTTATCATGTGATGGAATTTAATTACTCAAGGAAGGTTACAAACCATACAATTGGGACAAATATGATTTTATAGAAGACAATCTTTCCAATATTGTTAACTGAAATTTGGAGCTTTGATCCTCAGCGTATTTGACTAGATATACATTAAAGTATTTAGATAGTATCTCCCAGATGGGGGAACATCCTTTATGACATTGGACATTACTCTATTGTATTGATGATATGCTTTCATGCTTTTTCCATTTAATTCAAATGATTATGGTTACTACATTTTAATCACATGCTTTACTAACATGATCTTTTCTTATGACAATTACAAGATCTTCCATGATTACCAAGATCATGTGTTATGATGTTATGTCTACTCATGTTTATTCTAACCATGACTGTCTCTTATACTCACACACTTTATGATGATAACATATTTTTCCTAATGCTTATGATGATGATATCTCACACTTATTTATGCTTATAGGATATCATGTCTAACATTCATGGCTACTTTCATAGCCCTATTATAGATATTGTTGGGGTCATATTGCTATCATTATATGTGCTTTTGATTCAGGATACCTTTAGTATCTTTTTGTTGTTCTAGATGATGTTATCTTTGCATTCCTATATGATCATTAAGCTTTAGAAGGTTATATTAATTTGCATATATGTTTTTCTACTCTCCAATTTAATTGCATTCTTTGCATGCAACTAATTTGAGAGAGGCATATAAGGTCACTAACATTACTTCTTGGAGTATGGTTAGAGTGAATACCACATGATTAAAAACCATTACAATGGTGTCACATTATTTTTCTTTCCCAAGGCGGAATCTATTGGTCCATTCATGCAAGAGGCAATTCAATAGATAACAGTGTTACCTAATTCTTTCGACAAGACACCAAATTACATGCAATAAACATGTGCTCCATTCAGATCAAGACCATATCATGAATAAATAATTCAAAATACTCTCTACAAAAGGATTGTCACTCCTTATACTTGATATAGAAGTTGGCCTTGCTAATGATTCAACCTTCGTGAAGATTACATTAAAAACTTGTTCCAGTTAACTGTTCCTAGTCATGGTATTACAAACTAATTTAGGCATTATCCATGCTTAGCCATATACAATTAGTGTGAGAACAAGAAGATAGTATAATATTCATGGGTTATTAATTTTATATACATAATTATTAATTATCCCAAGGAAAAAGTTGCAACATTACTAGGCCACGGGAAGGGAGAGTAGAGAGAGCCTAGGGGTTGCTCGAGGGTTTGTCTGTGATCCTCCATGAGCATCATGTTTGGGATCTCTCTTTGCCTTGGAATCCTTCTTTGTATCGTCAACTATATTGGATAGTCTAATTTGTTTGTTGGTGTGCTTTGAATGTTTTTTTTGTCTTTTAATAGAGTCTTTCTTGTTGCATTGAGATACATAGGAAAATATAAAAGTCTTTTTTTTAAAATTCCTTTACCACCCTTGTCCTGGCGTCACCTTGGTGTCAACCTCGGTGTGTGGATGTGCGATTGCCAACCGAGTCTTGTATCGTGTAGGCTACAATATTTATTGAGCAGGCATAAAACATGATGGAAACACAATCGGAAGGCGAGTTAGATAAAGAAGGGGGGAAGAAAAAAAATTACAGAGAAGATCTTAAGTTTGAAGATGTCGAAGCACCGATAGAAAATGTGGGCTTCTTAGTTCGGCATCCATACGAAGCTGACAGTGGAGTCTCCGAAGAAGGGAGAACGAGAAGTGAAACAAGGGAGACAAAAACAAGGTGTGTACTCCTCTATGCCAAGGAAGGTTTCTTTGTGCCCTAAAGAGGACATGCTTAAGGCATTAAGGAATGAATAAAATAGATTGAAAAATGTTGCGTTATTCTTTACTTGTATTAATATAGACAAACTACCTTCAAGAAAATTTTTTTGATAACTGGCTAACTGCTATCTAGGGAAAAAATCTTGGAATCCATTATTCATTTTGTAGAATGATTTAGAATGGCATTTTTGTTATCTTTTTTAGGAACCATAATATGCAAAAATGAGTAATTGAAAAAAACTTTTGGAATATAGGCCTTGCTCTGTTTAAGGCCTTTCCTTGGGTCCCTGAAACTTCACATAAAGAAATACAATTATGTTCAATACCTAGGTGGATACTAATTAAGAATGTGCTTTCTCAATTTTAGGGTTTTCTACCTCAAATAGTTAAAACATTTGGAAAAATAATAAAAGTTGATGAAACTAGGGCAACCTTGCCACACATGGATGCAAGATTGCTAGTTGCCTTTAACACGAGGGTACAGATCCCTGAAATAATAAAAGTGACTTGGGACAATAAAACTCTTGAGTGTGAAGTTGTGGGGCTGGCAAGACTAAACTCTTGCTTTTTATGTAAAATGGATGGACATCAAAAAAGAGAATGCTTAGTGATGAATAGAAGAAATAAAAAGGATGGACTAGAATTTGAAACTAATGAAAAGGAAATTTATAGCTTCCTTGGCCAAGGTGCCTCCAATGGGTTGGGAATGACTCTGAGGTTGTCTCCCACTTGCATGCTAGGTCTGAATCTATTTCCTCATTAGGTGAGAAACATATGAAAAGAGAAAATGACCCTAAGGGCATCAATGATGATGTTGAATTTATTAGAGAGCCTCTAAAGGAAGGTGAATCCAATATGAATAGGATTCTAGATTTATCCTCTAATAAAGAGGTAAATAGAGCTATGGATGACTATTGTTCAGATAGTACTCAAGAAGATAGCTTGGGTCTCACTTCAGATGATAACAGAGAAGAAGATGGCATTATGGTTGACAACCCCTGTTTTGAATCCCAAGTGGATGAAACACAAACTGATCTAAAAAAAGTGATGGGGAGGATGTCTTGCCCCTGGGTAACAAAGATGATCATGTAACTAATTCTTCTGCCATAAGGTAGGACCCTCTCTCTTTTGATGGTTTTATCATTATTAGGAGGAGGGAAAATGCTCAAGACTTGGCCTTAGACAAAATTAGAGAGATAGCAGACCAGAGAAACAAACTAGATTCATTAAAGGAAGAATTCTTAAAAAAGAGAGCAATTGACCCCAAGGGTGTGGCTATGGAAGTCCTCAAGCTAAGTTGCATGAAGGCAAATCTTGTTTCAGAAGATGGAAAGACAGAATCAAAAATTGAAAAAGAGGGTGTAAAGGCTAAGGATGAGGCAGACAAAACATATGAAGAAGGTAAGAAAAGGAAGAACATGAGCAGGACTAATATTACTGTTAAGCCTAGGAAAAAAGGAAAAGATGATCAGATCCCAAAGTGTTTTAATAGACTATACAATGGAAACAAACCTAACTCCATCTAACTTCAGTCTCTAATGAAAGAAATCCATTGTTTTAGCTGGGATGTTAAGGGATTAGAGTCCCCTGACAGAAAATATGTAGTGAGGGACTTGTCTAACAAAAATAGAGACATGGATATCATGTTATTCAAAAGGTGAAGGATGTAGGTTTCATGATGGAGAACACCTTGAGGTTTATTTGGAGGGATGCTATTGCCTTTGCCTCAAAACATGAGAAGGGTAAGGGTGGCAATGCCATCCTCCTAAGCAGAAGATGGGAAAAGCATTTTAAAGAACCAGGTCAATCCCCCTATAACAGATGTGTATGGATTATTTTAGATGCAGAAGGTTTAGATATAGGATTCTCCTCAATATATGCCCCAAATGAGTATTATAATAAGGCTGAGCTATGGAATTGGATGGCTAACAAGCTTCCAAAGATGCCTTGGGTTATAGGTGGTGACTTCAACATGATTGAACAAAAAGAGGATAAACAAGGGGGCAATACACATGAATGGAGAGAGAATAAGAGATTTTTCTGGGAGAGAATAAAAAAGACACTGAAATTGATGGATCCAATAGAAGGTATGAAAAAGAATAGTAAAAGTATTTGGTACTCCTGGTGTAATAGCCAAAAAGCAAATAGAAGAATTTATAGCAGACTAAATAGATTCTATGTGGATAAAGAAATAATTCATTTTCAAAATGTAAAGAGCATGAATAAGGTGCAAGTTATACCAAATACTCTCTCAGACCATCACCCTATTAAATCAGTAATAATTGTTAAAAAACAAGAAAAAAGGTTTAAAACTAAAAAAGAAGGCAGTTACAAATTAAATTGTGAACTTCTTCTGGATAAATACTGTATAAATGGTATCAGTTCCCTAAGACATATTGTAAGACTCTATATAAGGATAACGGTGCTTCTCAATATTGGAGCAAACTAATTACTTCTTGCAAATCTATTTTTCAGATAGTTGGGAAGAAATATTCTTTAGATAGAAGGGAGGAAAACATTTGCTATAGGAAGAATTCCTAAAAATAGAGGAGAAGATTAAAGAAAAGCCTAATGAGGATGAACTAATTGAAAGAATTGGAGAAATAAAACACAATATGAGAAAAATTGAGGTTAAAAAAGCCTAGGGTGCAAAAATTAGAGCAAAGATGCACTGGTTGGAGGCTGGAGATAAGGGCACAAAATATTTTTTTGATCTCCTAAAGTATAAAAACATAAAAGAGAAAATAGGGCCAGTAGTGGAAAATGGAAACTGTTTAGAGAAGGAAGAGGATATAATGGAGGCGTTCAGGGGTTTTTATAAAACATTGTTCAAGGCAGAAGACAAGAAGGATGCAAGGAAGCTCAAGAACTCTGCAAAAAGGTGTGTATTGAAAAGGTTGATGATGAAATGAAACAAAAGATCAATGCTGAGCTTTCTAAAAATGAAATAGAGACTGCAATTAGGTCTATGGAAAATGGAAAGTCCTCTGGGGCTGATGGGTTGCCTATTGAATTCTACAAGGCAAACTTGAGTTGGATTGTTGATGACTTGTTTGATCTTTATAAAGAAGCTATTGAGAATGGAACATTGGGAAAAGAAATAAATAGGGGAATAATTAAACTACTGCCTAAAGATGGTGACAAGGCAAATATCAGAAATTGGAGACCCATTACTTTATTGAATGTTTCATATAAAATTATTGTCAAAGTGTTGGCACTAAGACTAAGGGAAATACTGCCAAAAATTGTCAATAACACCCAAATAGGATTTATCAAATGTAGGTACATTCTTGAAAATCTGATCACTAATTGGGAAGCATTATACTGGGCCAAAGAAACCAATCAAAAGCCTGGGATTTTACTTTTAGACTTTGAAAAAGCATATGACAGGGTGGAATGGTCATTTGTCCCAATGATGTTAAAATCCATAAGGTTTCTTGATCATTATTGTAACATGGTAAAAATGTTATTCAAAGATGTCTCAACTCAGGTGGAGGTTAATGGAACTTTATCCTTGCCTTTTGATATGGGGAGGTCAATAAGATAGGGATGTCCTCTTGCCCCTACCCTATTTGTCATTGCATCAGAGGCCCTCCATTACTTACTAAGAACAGAGCTAATTGTAGGGCAATTAGATGGCATCACTTTGCCAAATGGTGATAAATTGTTGATGGCACAACACTTTTTCCCAAAGTTGACAAAATGGAACTAGATAGGTTGGATGCAAGACTGGATATCTTTTGTCTTGCTTCAGGTGCTAAAATATCTAAATCTAAATCTATTATGTTAGGGTGGAATGATTGTACCCCACACTGGCTTTGTGATGGCAAATGGCAATGTGGGGCCCTCAAAAATAGGTGAGGTTTCTGGACATCCCCTTTGCCATTTGTCCCTCATTAAAGATGATGTAGGAATGGATTTTTGCAAAAAATTAAAGGAATTTGAAAGGTTCAAATAGACTTTATCTTTCACTAGCTAGAAGGTTACAAGTTTGTCATAAGATATTGTCAGCCTACTCCATTTTCTATTCCTCAATGTGGCTTTTTTCCATATATCATCGATGTCATTTAGAAAATTATAAGGCAATTCCTGTGGTTAGATGGTAAAGGTAAAAGGAAAAAATACTCGGTCAAATGGGAATGGTGTTATCTGGGCAAAGACTTGGGGGCCTCAGTTTGAAGGATTTGAGAATTCAGGGTGTTGCATTGGCAACAAAATGGATAATCAGCTCCCTAGATGGGGAGGAGCCATAGAAGGTTTTGGTGAGAAACAATTTTTAGAATACCTTGCTAGGTAAGAAAAAGGACTAGAGGATTGTACATCTTCATGATTCTTTTCTTGGGGAATTACATGCCAAACCTAGGGGATCTATTGTTTTTTGCAGCATATGGAAAGCTTGGGAACTGTAAGCAACAAAATCACGCACAACCTCCATGAGGACCCCTATGATGAGTTATAATCCTTGTCACATACATGTAAGCGTGAAATAACATCCTCTCAGCAGCAATTCTCTTGGTGACATGTCTTTTCTTTTGTCTTGTGTTGTTTCTCCTTTGTTGTTTTATCTCTCTTTGTTGTCGATGCTTTTTAACACCTTTCAACACTTGTCGATTTGCCTTTTCTGAGCTTGTGACCCTATTCCTAAGCCTTGTATGTGTCTTGTAGGTGAGTTTTCACCTCTCCTTAGTGTTTTTAATCTCCTCCACCCCCTAGAAGCCTTCTATAGGTCCCCCCTAGCCATCTCCAACTTTTGGTTTTCAGTTTCACTCAACCAATCCAAATCTCCCCCTATTATTTCCAAATCTCCCCCTGGGAGATCCTACTTTGCAAGTGGAGATTTAGATTTTCACACGTGATTGACCTGTTTCTGGAGGTAGATCCCCTCCTTTTCATCTCCTCTACCATCTCCCATCATGCATTTTCACCCAGACCTCTTCCATTCTGGATCTCCCCTTCCTCTCTGAATCTCCCCCAGGAGATCCTACTAAAAGTCCAGATCTCCCCCTGGATGACCCTTGACTGGTGAAAGGGGTGACCCCTGAGCAATTCTATTGTGTTTCTAGCCATGGAAAAACTTGAGTTTCTAACTCAAAAAGCTCTATTTTGGCCCATTTTTCTTCCTGCTTGCATGGATTTTCGTGCCAAATATAGAGTTAACTATTTCATGCACCCACACATGCATAATTAGCTCTATTTTATCTCTAATTAACAACTCATGAATTCTCATGCATTCCCATGCACTCCTTCACTTCTTCTTGAGTGATAAGCTTTTACTAGGTAGATCGCTCCAATTTTAGCCCAGATCACTCTTGAATATTCTAAGTTAACTCTCCAATCAAATTGAGTTAACTCTTCTTCTTCTTCACCTCTCATTCCTTCTTCAAACCTATAAATACACTTCACCTCTTCATTATTTTCCAAGTTGAGCAAGTTAGAGAATACTCTTCTCATCTTCACCAGCTTTTTCAAGCTTCTTCACAGACCTCTGAACCTCTTTCTTCATTTATTTCTTTAGTTCTCCAAAGCTTCAAAGCTTTCATTGTTGCGTACCTTCAAGACATTTCTAGGACAGACAATTTCATTTATGTACTTAGCTCTTGCAAGTTATTGCTCTCCACATCAAGCATTCTCATGCTCATACAGGACATAGAAGCCTTTTGTTTTGTTTGTTGCTTCATCTAGATTTCATACAAAGCTCATTATGCATCCATACATTGCTCATATCAAGCCATAGCGCTCATCAAAGCTCTCATTGAGCTCTTTTCAAAGCTCCAAAGCTTCTTTTGCTTCCATTGTCGTCTTGGCGCTGAGAGGATTCCCCACTGCTATAAGAGGATATGAGGTTGCAATCACAAGCAATTCTGAGGGTAGTGGAGGCTCATGCATCTCCAGGCTCCTTTATGCTTTCTTTTAATTTGTAGTAATTAGATAACCAAAATTTCTCTTAGAATTAGTAATCTTGTTGCTTTTTCCTTGATAGGATAGATAGATATTACATTTTTAGAGTAATTTGCTTTCAAAGTTCATAGATTAATTCATTTAAAAGCAATTTCCCTTTTCTTAGATTAAATATTCAGAAAACCCCAAAAACATAGTTTACATTGCATTAGGTAAATTCATCATAGCTTGCATCCATTTTATAATTCCTAGATTAGAAAAAGGCATCTTCAATTCCAAAAACATTAAAAAAACACAAAAAGAAGTTTTGCATTCATTTAGACTTGCATCCATAAAATCCAATAAAAACAAAAACATTAGTAACTTAGAAGGTTCGTAAACCCTCGATTCCATCACAAGGTCAACTACAATCAAACATTGGTCAAAACCCTTGATCCCATCACAAGGTCAAATGAAGTCAACGCATAGTCAAACATTAGGTCAAACAAACCCTAAGACAACCCCTAGGTCAAGTCAAGGTTAGCTCACAATTGCCTATCTCTTGTCTCGGCTCACGAATGTGCCTTGGATTAAGAGGTGAGTGGGTGAGGGAAATCCTTGATGAGATAAAGGATATCCACCTAAGACTGCAACAAAATCCACTAATCATCCAACAACAAGAAGCATTTAGACAACTCTTAGTACAACAAACATTCATCCAATAGTTTGAACGATAGTAAGCAATCAACGAGAACAACAACTTACCCACGTAAAGGTGGAATATCAGGAATCCAAACAGGAGAACAGTGGCTAGTGACCCGAGAACAGTGACTAGTGACCCTTCGGGTCATATAGTTATTGTTGTCACGTGAAATTGCACCCTGCTTGGAAGAGTTTCCAAGCATTCCAATGACACAATGGGAATGATCTCTAGGTGTGGGACCCTGCTCAAAGAGATCAGACCTCTAGAGAAGGCCGACTTCCTTGCCTGATTATCACCTAAAACTACTAGATTTTGGGGGGAAAAGGGAGAAGGAATGCTTTGAAATAAGGATGAAACAACTAAACTTAAAAAATAAAACATAAAAGGGTGATGCACCAGACAGATTAAAAGAGACTTTCACAGGACTGAAAATATATGCACAGCACATATGGATATAGCAAGGATGTATACACAGATTTAAATGATCCTAGTAGAGGCAAGAAGCAATATGATTGAGAGGAAGGAAGACATTCACAAACAACCATATGCAGATTCACACAGAACTAGCAAATCAATAAAAGAGATATGGTAAGTTGCATATATTTAGTAGGGAGGCAGGGTTACAGTGTATGAAAAGCTCTGTTTGGAAACAAAAGAGCTTGTATGCTAAAAAGTTCCCCCTTTTATACATCATAAGCCTCAGCTTATATAGCATTCAAAAAAATGATGCCCTAAGTCGGTTACAAAATTCACTTCAAGAGAGCTACATCCATAAAATACCTCAAGAAGAACAACCCAGCTGCCAGGAGTAATGGCGCGAAAAGATCTAGAACAGGGGCAGGTGGGAGATATTCTGATATTAAAGCGAGCAGTTGGCGAGTCTATCCTCCACCATGACTATATGCAACACCTGGAACAAGGTGGTGGAGAAATATCCCTTATCATCAATGCGAGCTGCTCCCTCTACCTGTAGCAATAAATGCACAAAATATCTGCATCTGCTCCAAAAGGTCGCTGAAACGTCAACTCAATCGTCATGCAGATCCGGATCTGAAATTGGAAGTGAGAAAATCCTCCTGAGAAACCTGCCATATGAAAGAGGAGGTAAAAACATGCATTTTTGCCTTTTACATCATGTTAAAATTCGCTAGGATGGAGAAGATATAGGTGATTTAAAGCTTCGGGATATGAAGGTGATGTCACCATTATGGATGCTCATGGTGATATTAAAAGGATCGGGTGATAATACGAATATCAGGGTGATATTCGGAGGAAGGTGATATTTGAAAAGAATGGGGGATGATGCTTGAAGATTGGGTGATGTAGAAAACATACCTCCGCAAGATGAAGGATGATGATGTCACCATCATGGTGATGTCTAGATTTTGTATATCAGGTCATGTTTTAAGATCAGGGTGATATTCAGAACATGACCCTTGCGAGAAAAATGACCCCTCCCTTGGAAAAGTCTGGATGATGTCATTAGGTAGATGACCTGGTCTATCATTGGAGTTATCATGACGTCATCGTCATATTGTCAGATGGGGTGATCGTTTGAAATATACCAACATGAGGCAAAAGGGATGATGACGTCACCATCATATTGGCCATGGGGAGATATTTCGCAAGAAGGTGATATTTGAAATATCAGGTGATATTACAAATATAGGGTGATATTTTAAAGATAGGGTGATATTTCAAAGATAGGGTGATAATCAGAAATATCACCCGATGTTCGAAATCTGACCCGATATTTGGAATATGACCCTACGGAAAGAAGATGACCTGATCATGACCCTCCATAACTTCCTCATCTTAGCGAATTTTAGGGTGATGTAAAAAACAAACCTGCCTATTTTTTCAAGCTCCTTCATATGGTAAGCCTCCTTAGGGAAGCTTCATACTTTGAGATTTAGATTTTAGACATCAGGGTCACAAATATAGCCTTCATGGGAATGTGCACATTGACTGATGCTGCCTGAATATTTTGACTCCTGCTAGAGGAAAAATTGGTCAACAATTTGGCGACCTCTATGGGATGTTTGCCTGCTAAACAGTTAGATTAGTGGCCTTAAACATCCATTGGGCATGGAGTCATACAGAAACTGTAGATATGCTGATATTTTTTGACTCTAGCAACTCAGGATATGACAGTGAAGAACATTGGAAGATCTACCCAGGACAAAAATGTTGAAAGCAACTCCCCCCCCCAAAATGTGCTAGACAACATCTAGGGAAGGCAAAAGGATCTAAACTAATGTGAAACAACACTTGTTGGAAACACAGAGACCTAATCTACTGATTTACAAAGCACTCATATCTCAAAACACCTCTTTAGGTGTATCTCATTGACTGGGATAGCAAATTTTGTCCATCCATACTTGATAACTAAAATGCATTGTGCTCCTTGCATTCAGTAATGAGAAATGGGCCACTCCACATGTTGTCAAACTTGGAATGCTTTCTTGGTCTGCTTTTCAATTGATCCCATTTGAGCACCATATCACCCATTCTAAAATTTCTGGGGGTGGCCTTCTTGTCAAAATTTCTTTTTGTTTGAAGCTGATGATACTCCATGGTCTTCATGGCTTTATCTCTGCTTTCCTCAAGCTCCATAAGCTGAGCATATCTAACAGCCATGGGGCTCTCTGCTTCAAACATTTCCAGCTGATTCATGATGTCTAGTGCTGGCAGTTCCATAGATATAGGCAATCTTGCCTTTTTTCCATACACTAGCAGATATGGGGAGTTCCTAATAGACCTTTTAGGAGTTATCCTATCTGCCCATAATGCATACTTCAGATTAGTGTGCCAGGTCCTCTGGTTATCCTCCATTGATCTTTTAATGATCCTTATGAGATTTTTGTTTGTAGATTCAGCCAAACCATTACCTTGTGGGTAAAAATTGGATGAGGTATTTAAATAAATCCCATTTTTGATAGCCCAATTAGTTATCCTTAGGCCAACAAAAGCTAGAGCATTATCAAAGATGATTGACTTAGGCACTCCAAATCTGGATATCAAATCATCATAAAAATTTAAAACAGCATGCTCATTGGATTCCTTCAGAGCTACTGCTTCAGTCCATCTTGTGAAATAGTCTATAGCTATGAGTATCCATATGTGGCCTGCACTTGATGGTGGATTAATAGGACTTATAAAATCAATGCCCCATCTGATAAAGGGCTGCTCTATCTATATTGATTGCAGAGGTGAAGTTGGCAGCCTTTCCTTCCCCACAAAAAGGGCGCATTTTAACATTTTTTAGCCCATGCATGGGCATCCTTAAATAAGCTAGGCCAGTAGTAGCCAGCTCTCATTACTTTCCAAGCAGTTGTCCTTGGGGCAAAATGACCCACTGCTGTTCCATCATGGAATTGATGTGGCACCTTGTCAGTCTGACCTTCATCAATGCACCTTAACAATATACCATTAAAGTCCTTTCTGAAAAGGATGCCATCTATTAAAACATATGGAATGGATTGCAGTCTATAATATCTTCTTTTAGTTTTATCTAGACCTGCAGGACATTTACCAGTTTACAAAGATTGAATCATGTCATTAACCCAACTGATGCCTGCTATTGATGTATCATTCTGATGCTTCTCCTTCATGATCAGAAGCACTTCTACTTTCTCTTCTACCTTATTCTTAGAACAGGTAGCAAGTTGTTCACTGAGTCCTCTACCTCTGATAAGCTTGGTTATCTGGATATCCACGTCATATTCCATGACCTTAGTGATCCAACCAGCTCTTTTCTCATTTACATCTTTACTTAACAAGAACTCCTTCACACTAGGGTGAGCTACCATCAGGTGTATCTTGTTGTTAGAAACAAGATGCCAAAATTTCTTGAGGCTCCTTATCACTGCAAGGACATGCTTTTCAACGAAGCTATACTTCTGCTCATACTCTTCCAACCCTTGACTAAAGAAAGAGATTGGTTGCTCAAAACCCTCAGTCTGCTGCTGCACCAAAATCGCAGAGATGATATCCAGACCGTCATAAGCATATAAGATGAAATCCTTGGAGAAGTCAGGATTTACCAGTGTTGGTGTAGCTGCTAGTGCCTCTTTGATGGACTCAAAGCTGAGCTTGGCTTCACTTGTCCAAATGAAAGTTGTATTCTTCTTCAACATGGACGTCAAAGGCTTCAAAAGATTTGCAATATCAGGTATGAACCTTCGCAGAAAATTAATTCTGCCAATGAAGCTTTGAAGTCCCCTTTTGTGACTGGGCAAAGGTAGCTCCAGAATAGCCTTCACCCTCTCAGGATCAATGGTAATACCCTCCTTTGACACCACGTGCCCTAATAGCTTACCCTCATGGACAGCGACTATGCACTTCCTGGAATTGAGAGATATCCCAAATTCCTTGCATCTTTAAAAAACTAGCCTCAGATGAGATAAATGCTCAGATGCATTCTTAGAAAAGATTGTTATGTCATCAAGGTATACTAGCACCAGTTTATACAGCAAACCCTTAAAGGCCATATCCATGGCTTTCTAAAAAGTAGAGCCAGCATTTGAGAGGCCGAAAGGCATCCTCTTGTAGGCCATGGTGCCCCATTTTGTGGTAAAAGCAGTTTTGAACTGATCCTCCTCCTTGATCAACACCTGATTGTAACCAGAAAGTCCATCAAGCAAGGAAAATCTCTCAGAACCAGCCACTACCTGCAGAATTTGTTCCATTGAAGGCAATGGGTAGTGATCTTTTAGGGAAACTCTATTGAGGTCTCTGAAGTCAACACACAGCCTGATCTCCCCATTCTTCTTCCTTATAGGGACAAGGTTGGAGACCCAAGAAGTGTGCTTGATTGGAAAAATGATTTTCCCTTCAATTAATTTAGTCAGTTCTTTAATCATGAGGGGCTCTAACTTGGGATTTAGAGGCCTTTGCTTCTGCCTCACAGGTTTAGTATCTGGTTCTAACTCTATGGTATGCTGGGCAATATGAGGGTCAAAACCCTTTAGGTCTGAATAATCCCAAGAAAACACATCTTCAAATTCTTGACAGAGAGCAATAAAAGCTCTTCTATCCTTTGCTGAGTAGATTTTGCCAATTTTAAGGAGCTTACCCTTGAAAATTTCTAGCTCCTCATAATGCTCTTCTTTAACCTGCATGCTAGTCTTGTTTTTTTTTAGCTGATCATCTGTGCTAAAAATAGATTCCAAGGTTACCAATCCCCTGGGCAATTTGTTTGTTCTCAGCTAAACAATTTGATCATTGCCATACTGTTGTTTGAGTTTATCCTGATTCATTATGGAAAAATCATCTTCCTCTAACAAGAACTGCAGGATCTGCTCATCACTTTCAAAAACTTGCCAGTGAATATTATTATCAGGGATAGAGGGCCTATCAACTATTTTTACATGAGGTTGTGCCTTCTCCCTTTGAATATCACTGGGGATGTCAAATTGAGCCCAAATTGTGGCTAACCTATCAACATGAGAGTTTTGACTTCTTGGAATGGAGATCAGGTTGAAAGCATCAAACTCTTCAATCATGTTCCACACCCTATACTTGTAACATTTCAGAACATCACTTTTTGTAGGATGCAATCCTCTTACCTAATTCACAATGAGTTCACTATCCCCAAACACCTGCAGGCAGCCAATCTTCCTTTTTCTTGCCCACTGTAAACCTTGGATTAATCCTTCATATTCAGTAGTGTTGCTTGTACATGCAAAGGCAAAATGGAAAGAAGAGTAGTACTTTTCACCTTGTGGTGACTCAAGCATTGCACCTCCACCAGATCCATTTATGCTGATAGAGCCATCAAAGTACATCTTCCATACTTCATTATGCTGCTCAATCTACTACTCTGCATCTTTTACAAGGCTTGGTAGTGTTGTTTTAGGTTCATGTAGTATGTAAACCCCCATACTAGTCTCTTGGATGTGTGCCTTAGGATCATCTATAACATCTTCCGAGGCCCACTCTCTTAGTAGTACATCTGGTATGCTTTCAGCTTGTAGTTCTTGAGCAGCAACTAATTTAGGATCATCAGCAATAATGCAATTTGCATTAAGAACACTTGGTGTATAAGGCTCTATGTGATGATTTGAAAGCAACTAAGATTTTAGAGTTACTTTGGTGCCATATCTGGTCTTGAAAAACATGTGGGACCAGTCTGAGGATAAATATCCTCCTATCTTGGCTGTAAATTCTCTTGATAAGCACATGGCAAAGTAAGGGGGCAAATCAATGACAAAAACTTCTTGGAGGATGGAAACATTTGGGCAAGTGTGAAGGGTGAGGCCTAGGTCTTTTATTACACCCACAATATTAACAGTTGTACCATCTAATTGGAGTACACCCTTCTCAAGAGGCTGGTACTTGAGCCCTAATTGGTCTGCAACTTGCTTAGGCATCATAGAATTGCTTGTTCCACTATCCACCATGCAATTATGTACTAACTTGTCTCCAATTATCAATGATACATAAAATGGGAGTGGTTTGTCACTTTTGTTAGGCTATTTGCTGTCATCCTGGGATGAATTAGTAAGAACAACCCTACTTGGGTCAATAGTTGTATCATTGGATACCTTCAAATCAGATAAGGCAGACTACAACATTTTCTTTTGGCTAGGGATGGCTAGGGAATCCCACATGGACATTGTTACATTCATCTTCTTCATATTTTCAATGATATTGAAGGGTGGAATGGCACTTAGCTTCTGATTTGATTTTGTAGCAACAGTCTATACCTGTAAGTAAGGCATCTCCCTTGTTGCTGATGGGTTGTTTCTTTGTAGGATATGGGGAATATATGATGTAGAAACACTAGCATGTCCTTTCTCTTTACTTGCTACTTGGTCTACTTCATAACCCCTCTTCTTGGCTCTTGTATTTGCTGCAACTGAGGTGTTATCACTATTTATGCCATAAAAAGATGTACATAATCCACTTAGATACAACATTTCAAAGATAAAAAGGTGTAATTAACCCGCTTAATTACAATATCTCAATGAAAGATAAATCTCATAAATATGAATCACAATGTCATTAAATCTTACAAAATCGTGTGCTTAATCCAGGTAACAAGCACTATAAAATAATATACATAAATCCATTGACAATCATGCCATAATACATCCAATCAAGTACACTAGTCATGTACAACAAGAATAATAAATCAATACACTCATTAGTCACACGAACCAAGTGGTCCACCACCTACGAGCCGAGAGATAGGAACATGGCCCAGGTGCTTTTCCACCCAAGCATGAAGTATTTACACTTCCCTGGATCACTTTGTGAAACGAAGGAAACCTAGCCCTGCCTAAAATGTCTAGCTACCTGGTAACAACTGGAAGGAGGGAACACCAGATGCAACCTTGATGTCTGAATGTGCAATTCTAAATAATGAAAAGCAAATTGTTTCACAACAGGATGTGGAAGAGATATAAATACATAAGTTTTCTAGAAAATAAACATCTATTTCAATGTCATCTCGATTAGATCTAATCCTTTATAAGTAACCTAATTCAATTCCCAAAAAGAGGAAAAGCCATATCTGAAAATCCACATTCGACATCCCTTGCCCAGAAAGCAACCCATTTACATTCCTAGATAAAAATCTACTTCTTTCCCCAAGAAGCAAGAAAGTAAATAGTAAATTAAAAGAATCAAGTTTTTCAATAAATCATTTAAAAATCGCTTCCCAAAACATCATTTGTAAAATCAGACTTTCCATAAGCAATAATTCATCTTTTCATACAAAATTGCATTCACAAGTTTATCAATTTGATATAATTTCTTATCCATTATTCAATCATGTTTCCTCAATATCATATGCAATCTAGCTATTATTGTTCTTTGTTGTCAAATTGGTGATGGGAACTCATAAAAACATACAACAGACTTCATGTTGCTACAACAATATTAATTGCAGAAAAATAAAATAGACTTCCTGTTGCCTTCCTATTGCCAGCAATAGGAATTGTAGAAAGTATAAACAAAATAAAAACACAGCGAGTAAAATCTTACTGTTATTCATAGGTAAGGTTAAAGATAATATTTTAAAATGCAGTCCATAACAGGAATATGGTTTTATCTACTTTTTGAGAGTTTGAGTTTTATCATAAAGAGGTCATTTTTTCTAATCTAAAATCGTTTTCAACCAGCATAGGAAAGAAATGCAGTCATAATAATGTCTGACAGGAAATTTCCTAATAGCGATCTAGAGGTTTTATTAATAGTTTTCATTCGGTTAATAATCAAAATCTAAGAATAACACCTTGGTTTCAGGCAGCCAAAGAAGGAAGATGAATATTATGCTTTTAAACCGTTGATCAAGCAAGGGTTTAGGGCAGACAATAGGTAAGAGTGAATGGGTCGATTTATGCAAGATCGCCCAAGAAGACCAAATGACCTGAATGACAGGGACGATAGCCAAAGAAGAAGTCAACGGCCATAAGGAAATGATCGACCAATAAAGGTGAAATGGCCAAAAGACAAGCAACCAAAATAAAGAGAGAGGGCTACAATATGCAGGTTGTTTTCAAGGTGGACAACTCAGATAAAACAAGGGTCAACCAAAACATACGCCACCAAACAGCTATAAACCTTATCATTTTTACAACCACAAAAAAATGTGATTCCAAGAAGATAAAAACAAGAATAAAAACCTAGTAAATACGTCGATCTCAAATGAAATGGAAGCTACTATTGATGCCTTGCATACCCTCTCCTGTCATAGCCTATAGATCTCTAATTTGCTGCTGAAAGACCAGTTCCTATTGTTGTAGATCGCCCTCCTGTTAAAGGTTCGTGGGTGTCTCTTCCACTGCCTATCTCTCTTTTTAATAAAGATATCTCTCCATTCTCAGCGTCCCAGTATTTAGGTTTAGATTTCAAACTGAAGTCCTCCCAAGTTTTGCATGATCATCGACCAATATGATAAAAGCTAACAATGCTATTTAAAATAATAAAATAATATCTTCCATGCAACTTACTGTTATGCAGAGCAAAAATTGCTTACATAATAGAAGTCTACTTTTTAACTTCTTTCTTATTTATTTATTTAAAATTCTAATTATATTAATGTTATTATTAACATTGTTTAATTATTTTAACTAAAACATATTTATTTTAATAAATCAAAAAGTAAATAAAATAATAATACAATAATATATATATATATATATATATATATATATATATATATATATATATATATATATATATATATATATCTTATTATAATTTAATATAATTTATTTAAATCTATTTTGCATATTATCTTCCAAACATCTATAATTCTGTAAATAGAAACAATATTTATTATTTATTAAATTAAATTACAAATATACATATATTGCAATACCTATTTAAAGAGGAATTCGAAAAAGACATTAAACTTAAGTAATTACATCATGCATTCAAAAATGATTTTTTTTAAAACACAATTTCCTCTAAATTTTAAATCATCAATCACACTTATCTTCCACACAATGATGCATAAGAAAACCATTCAAAATGCATATGAAAACTACATGGTGTGTGATTGCATCAAGATAATCCATCCCATCAGTTCTTTCTAAGTGGCTAGAACACCTCTACCTCAAGCATGTTCTCATCTTCGACGAGTACTTGCATTCATTCACACTCAACTTGATGTCAATAGGTTAGTGTCTCCAAAACATAGCCGAGGCAAATTATTGTAATCATGTTGACAATATTTATCATTTAAATCAATTTCCAATTTTCATCAATATAAACTCATAATAATTACCTTCAGACATATAAAATTACTTAAGGTAAAAGTCAATCATAGTAATTGTTTACTAATCTAGATTAATTATGTTGTTCATAAAAAATGAGACATGACATCCTTCTCCACTTGGAAGAGACATCGTCCTGATGTCTTATTACACATCAAAATAATAAGGTATCCATCAACCACCAATAAAGTATCAAGGTGTCATAAAATAATAACATCAACTCAAAGTATCAAAAGATCATAACAACAACTCAAAGTATCAAAGCAATTACTAAACTCAAAGTATCATAATCCATGCATGAATAAGAAATCTATGCTATATCCTTAGATGAGAAAAAGGTCTACCAATCTCCTCTGCATCCTCCCATGTGGCATTGTCCTTTGAATATTGATCCCATTGGACCATATATTGCACCACATCTCTACTACACAACTTAATGTTGCACTTCCCTAGAATTCAAGTGGGCTCCACCAACACCACTCCTAGATCCTAAACCTGTAAAGCACGCCAATCAAGAATATGTGACGTGTCAGGATGATAAAGCTTAAGTAAGGACACATGAAAAATATTATGGATTATGGCAAGTGTAGGTGATAGAGCAAGTCTATAAGCTACAAGATTAATCACTTCCAGAACTTCGAACGGTCCTACAAAACGAGGAGCAAGTTTGGATGCTTTGCCAAACAATACTAAACTCTTATGAGGTTTGACCCTCAAAAAGACTTCGTCACCAACTAAGAACTGTCTAATCGTTCTATTCTTATCTGCATAACTCTTTTGACGATCTGAAGTTTGCTTCAAGTTCTCTTTGATCAACATTTGATCATCCATTTCTCTTAACATTTCAGGACCAATCACAATTCTTTCCTCCACCTTATCCCACCTGATAGGTGTTCGACACCTACGCCCATAAAGAGCTTCGAAAGGTGCCATTCCCAAAGATGCGTGGTATGAATTGTTGTATGCAAATTCTACCAATGGAAGATACTCCTCCCATTTATACTGCTAATCCATACAATACATTCTGAGAAGGTCTTCTACAACCTGATTGACTCTTTCTGTTTGACCATCAGTTTGAGGATGATAGGCCGAACTGAAATTCAACTTTGTACCCAAAGCTGCATTAAGAGTTGTCCAAAATCTAGATGTCATGCGAGTGTCTCAATCCGAAACGATCATCTCAGGCACTCCATGCAATCAAAAGATCTCTTAAATAAACTTCTTAGCTAAGACCATAGAACCATCTGAAAGATTCCCTAGGATAAAATGTGCTACCTTTGTCAACTTGTCCACAACCACTAAGATGACATCATGCCTATTCTTAGACATAGGTAACCCTTGAATAAAATCCATGCTTATCACTTGCTACTTGTGCTCAGGGATACTGTGCGGATACAACAATCCTGCTAAATGCACATGCTCAACTTTGACTCTTTGGCATTCCTAACATCAAGCCACAAATTCCGTCACATCCCTCTTAAGTCTAGGCCAAAAGTATAAAGGTTTCAAACCTTCAACCATATTTGTCACTCCAGGGTGACCTAAATAAGGTACATTGTGGATCTCTTCAAGCACTAACTTCCTCAACTCTTCTGAGTTAGGAATATACATCCTTCCCTGAAATCTCAAAAGTCCATCTAATTCAACAACATAATTGTCAAACCTATGATCTAAGGGGTCTACTTCCAAAGCTTGCTTGACTCTTTCATAATGCTCATCCCCTTAAAGATTTTGAATTACTTTCTACTTCAAATTAGATATCATGGAAACTATGGCAACCAGATGTCTTCTCCTACTAAGAGCATGTGCTACTCTAATATCCTTTCCTTTTATATACTCAATTCCAAAGTCATACTCACTAAGGAATTCTAACCATCTTCTCTGTTGTGCATTAAGGTTAGGTTGAGTAAATATATAATTGAGCCCTAGATGATCTGTGTTTAACTCAAAGGGCTTAACTAGAAGATAATGCCTCCACATCTGAAGTGCATGAACTATGGCAGCTAACTCAAGATCATGTGGCACATAGTTGAACTCATGTTGCTTTAACTTTCTTGACTCATATGCAACCACTTGTTCATTCTGCATCAACATTCCTAATCCTTCCCTCGAAGCATCTTTTATAACTATAAAGTGCCCATTAAGATCTAGTATGGTCAGGATAGGAGCAGTTGTCAGCTTTTCCTTTAGCACTTGGAAATCTTGCTCACACCTTTCTGTCCATTCAAACTTCATACCCTTTTTTTGTAGTGCAGTAATCAGTGCGGCTATGGTTGAGAAACCTTTCACAAACTTTCTCTAATAACCTGCAAGTCCCATAAAAATTTTGACTTCTGTCACACTCTACAGTGCAGGCCATTCCATTATTGCTTTTATCTTCTCAGGATCAACTACAATCCCTTCTGCTGAGATCACATGACAAGTATAGTGCACTTTATTTTGAAAGAACGTACACTTAGACAATTTACCATAAAGCTTTCTCTCCCTCAAATGCTGCAAGACAATCCTCAAATGCCTTTCATGCTCTTCCACTGATTTAGAGTTATCAATATGTCATCAAGGAAGATCAACATGAAATCATCTAAACACTCTCTGAAAATGTTGTTCATCAAATTTATGAAAGTTGCTGGAGCATTAGTCAACCCAAATGGTACCACTATGAACTCGTAGTGACCATATCGAGTCCTAAAAGCTGTTTTAGAGATGTCCTCATCCTTAATCTGCAATTGGTGATAGCTAGATCTAAGGTCTATCTTCGAAAACACTGTTGTTCCTTTCATTTGATCAAAGAGATAATCTATTCTTGGGAGTGGGTACTTGTTCTTTATAGTAGTTTTGTTAAGCATCCTATAATCAATGCATAATCTCAAAGTACCATCCTTCTTATTTACAAAGATAACTGGTGCGCCCCATGGTGACACACTAGGTCTAATGCACCCTTGATTTAGCAACTCTTGCAATTGTGCCTTAACCTCATACAATTCTGTAGTAGTCATCCTGTAGGGTGCCTTAGATTGAGGCTTAGTCCCTGGTAACAAGTCAATGAAGAAGTCAAATTCTCTCTTCGGTGGTGACTCTATCAACTCTACAAGGAATACATCTCTAAAATCTTAGGGTTGGATATTCATTGAACATGGGTTCTTCTTTGTCAAGGTCCTTTACTTGGACAACATAAATGGCACATCCTTTCCTCTTAGATTTCTTTAATTGCATAGCTGAGATTTGTCTAAGCTCTAAAGGTCTCTTAGATCCATTAATTTCCACTTGATTCCCTAGGTCATCCAAACATTTAACAACCTTGTCTTCATAATTTACTAAAGACTTATGTTCAGTTAACCAGTTGTCATAAGAGACTAAAGGTGCTACATACAGATTTAATTGCATCTAAAAATTAGGAATCTCTAACTCACTGCATGCTAGACATGAGTCTACTCTCTTTTTTGCACTATTGCCATATTGTACCATCCAAGTTTTTTCCATATGTCCAAGTCTAATAGATAACTTAGATACTACTATAGGATCTACAAAACATTATGTGGCACCAGTATCAATTAAAATAGAAACAGGTAGTCCATAGAGCTTACCTTGGAACTAAATAGGTGCTTCTTGAAAATTTGCTTGCCGATTATCCACTGCGACATGAATCTGATGTTGAGGTACTCCTTGCCGATTATTGTTTCCCCTTTTATGTGGACATGAATTTGCATAATGCTCTCCTCCACAGTTGTAGCATCCACCCTTAGGTACTCTCGACCCTTTAGCTCTTTCCCTTTGATTGTTGTTTCTGTTGTTATAGCCACCTCTTTGTTTCCACATTTCCATCCTAAGAATTATTACCTCTCTTCAGATTCTTGATCTATCTATTATTGCCTTGGTTGTTATTCTATTGATAGTGCTGCTAATTATTCTGAGATCTCTTATTTGAAAACTTAGCATCTCTTTGCTTACGATAACTAGCTACTTGCTCCAACTTCTGCTCTTGCTTTATTGGCTTCTCAAAAATGGCATCCATAGTGAGTGGGTTATGAATGTCTACCTTAGCTCCAATTTGTGGCCTCAATCTTAGAATAAACTTCCTGATCTGAAATCTCTCATCTCTCTGATACTATGGAATATACTTAAGTAGATGTGAGAACCTTTCCCAATAACTGGTTACAGACATGCCTCCCTGAACCAAATTCTAAAACTCTATCATCTTCTTGTCAAAGAAGAGTTGCGGTAACCATCTTTTTCTAAATAGTTGCAAGGAAATCTCCCAAGTTATTTCACCGGGTAACAGCTTCTTATCTGCCTTCTCATTATCCCACCATGTTGTTGCTTCACCAGTCAACTGGTAAGATCCCCACATTGCCTTTGTGTGATCTGAAAGGTTTCAAAGCTCAAAGTATTTCTCCATTTCTATTATCTAAGCTTTTGCTGCATCTCCAATTGTCTTTCCATCAAATTTCGGCAGTGATACTTTCTTGAGGTCTTTCCCCAATTCTTCTGCAATTCTTGCTTGATTATTAGCATTAGCTCCAACTTCAGGAACTTGAACTTCTATCCTTGGATTCACATTTGCATCAATACCACCAGGATTTTCATTAGCATTCGGCTCCCTACGATGCCCTCTGATCTCCTGCTCAAGAGCATTCATCCCCGTGTCCTGTTGGGTCAAGAGAGCAAGAATACTATCAAATCTTCCATTTGGATCATTACTAGCATCTCCATGATCTCCTACATTTTGACCACCACGAGCACCTCTACATGCACCTCCACGTAATCCTCTACCTTGACCACTTCCTGATCTGTCACTACGATCAATGTTTCTAGTATTCATGATGGATAATCTATATCAAGTTCGCAACCTTAGCACAATAGTCCCAAAAGAAAATAGAGGCCCTAGTGTTCAACCTAGAGCTCTGATACCAAATGTAAAGCCTAAAAAATAAATGTAAAAGCCATAAATCCAACTCAAAAGTAAATGAAGTAAATAATCCACTTAAATACAACATCGCAATATCCAAAATAAAAAGATGTACATAATCCACTTAGATACAACATTTCAAAGATAAAAAGGTGTAATTAATCTGCTTAATTACAATATCTCAATGCAAGATAAATCTCATAAATATGAATCACAATGTCATTAAATCTTACAAAATCGTGTGCTTATTCCAGGTAACAAGCACTATAAAATAATATATAGAAATCCATTGGCAAGCATGCCATAATACATTCAATCAAGTACACTAATCATGTACAACAAGAATAATAAATCAATACGCTCATCAGTCGTACGAACCAAGTGGTCCACCACCTGCGAGCCAAGAGACAGGAACATGGCCCAGGTGTTTTTCCACCCAACCATTAAGTATTTACACTTCCTTGGATCCCTTCATGAAATGAAGGAATCCCAGGCCTCCATTAAATGTCTAGCTACCTGGTAAAACTGGTAGGAGAGAACACCCGATGCAACCCTACTGTCTGAATGTGCAATTCTAACTAATGAAAAGCAAATTGTCTCACAACAGGATGTGGCAGAGATATAAATAAATAAGTTTGCTAGACAATAAACATCTTTTTCAATGTCATCTTGATTAGATCTAATCCTTTATAAGTAACCTGGTTCAATTCCTGAAAAGAGGAAAAGTCATCTCTGAAAATCCACATTCAACATCCTAGCCCAGAAAGCAACCCATTTACATTCCTAGATAAAAATCTACTTCTTTCCCCAAGAAGCAAGAAAGTAAATAATAAATTAAAAGAATCAACTTTTTCAATAAATCATTTAAAAATCCCTTCCCAAAACATCATTTGTAAAATCACACTTTCCAAAAGCAATAATTCATCTTTTCATACAAAATTGCATTCACAAGTTTATCAATTTGATATAATTTCTTATCCATTATTCAATCATATTTCCTCAATATCATATGCAATCTAGCTATTATTGTTCTTTGCTATCAAATTGGTGATGGGAACTCATAAAAACATACAACAGACTTCTTGTTGCTACAACAATATTAATTGAAGAAAAATAAAACAGACTTCCTCTTGCCTTCATGTTGCCAGCAACAAGAACTGCAAAAAGTATAAACAAAATAAAAACACAGTGAGAAAAATCTTACTATTATTCACTGGTAAGTTTAAAGATAATGTTTTGAAATGCAGTCCATAACAAGAATATGGTTTTATCTACTTTTTGAGAGTTTGAGTTTTATCATAAAGAGGTCAATTTTTCTAATCTAAAACTGTTTTCAGCCAGCATAAGAAAGAAATACAGTCATAATAATGTATGACAGGGAATTTCCTAATAACAATCTTAAGGTTTTATTAATAGTTTTCATTCAGTTAATAATCAAAATCTAAGAATAACACCTTGGTTTCAGGCAGCCAAAGAAGGAAGGTGAATATTATGCTTTTAAACCATCGATTAGCCAAGGGTTTAGGGCAGACAGCAGGTAAGAGTGAATGGGTTAATTTATGCAAGATTACCCAAGAAGGCCAAATGACTTGAATGACAGGGATGACAGCCAAAGAAGAAGTCAACAGCCATAGGGAAATGATCGGCCAGTAAAGGTGAAACGACCAAAAGACAAGCAACCAAAATAAATAGAGAGGACTACCATATGCAGGTCATTTTCAAGGTGGATGGCTCAGATAGAACAAGGGTTGACCAAAACATATGGCACCAAACAACTATAAACTTTATCATTTTTACAACCACAAAAAAAAGTGATTCCAAGAAGATAAAAATAGGAATAAAAACCTGGTAAATATGTCGATTTCAGATGAAATGGAAGCTACTATTGATGCCTTACACACCCTCTCCTGTCACGGCCTGTAGATCTCTAATTTTCTGCTGAAAGACCAGTTCTTGTTGCTGCAGATCACCCTCCTATTAAAGGTTTGTGGGTGTCTCTTTCGCTACCTATCTCTCTTTTTAATAAAGATATCTCTCCATTCTTAGTGTCCCAGTATTTAGGTTTAGATTTCAAACTGAAGTCCTCCCAAGTTTTGCATGATTATCGACCAATATGATAAAAGCTAACAATGCTATTTAAAACAATAAAATAATATCTTCTATGCAGCTTACTGTTATGCAGAGCAAAAATTGCTTACATAACAGGAAGTCTACTTTTTAACTTCTTTCTTATTTATTTATTTAAAATTCTAATTATACTAACTCTATTATTAACATTGTTTAATTATTTTAACTAAAACATATTTATTTTAATAAATCAAAAAGTAAATAAAATAATAATACAATAATATATATATCTTATTATAATTTATTTAAATGTATTTTGCATATTGTCTTCCAAACATCTATAATTATGTAAATAGAAACAATATTTATTATTTATTAAATTAAATTACAAATAAACATATATATATATATATATATATTGCAATACCTATTTAAAGAGGAATTCAAAAAAGACATTAAACTTAAGTAATTACATCATGCGTTCGAAAACAATTTAAAAAAAAAACACAATTTCCTCTAAATTTTAAATCATCAATCACACTTATCTTCCACACAATGATGCATAAGAAAACCATTCAAAATGCATATGAAAACTACATGGTGTGTGATTGCATCAGAATAATCCATCCCATCAGTTCTTGCCAAGTGGCTAGAACACCTCTACCTCAACCATGTTCTCGTCTTCGATGAGTACCTGCATTCATTCACACTCAACTCAACGTCAATAGGTTAGTGTCTCCAAAACATAGCCGAGGCAAATTATTGTAATCATGTTGACAATATTTATCATTAAATTAATTTCCAATTTTAATCAATATAAACTCATAATAATTACCTTCATACATATATAATTACTTAAGGTAAAAGTCAATCACAGTAATTGTTTACTAATCTAGATTAATTATATTGTTCATAAAAATGAGACGTGACACTTCCTTGGGATGGGGTGGTAGCAAAGATTTTTCCAAAGACTTTGGAGGGTATTGCTCTAGATTGGTACTATCGAGTTCTAGAAGCATCGATCCACTCTTTTAGGCAACTCATTGATCAATTTGTGGTTGCCTTCGACATAAACAAATTAGTCAAGATAGGAATACGAGAATTTTTAATAATCAAACAAGAAGCCAACAAGTTGGTTGCACATTTTATCACATGAGGGAGGAAAGTTCTCTATTCTTCAACTAGCGCACCAAACATGGATCATAGAGAACTTTGTGATCTCTTCTTACATGCTCTCAATAATGACATACGAGGACAAGTCCAAAAACTCCCTTACAAATCATACGAAGAAGCACTCGCAAGTGCCCTTAGAATTGACCAAGCCACTATTGATAGTGGAAGAAGGGAGTATAATTCCAATGGAAGGTTGATAAACCATGATACAAATAAAAAATCTTGGACAAACGATCAAGACATAGATGGATCAACAAAAACTCCACCATCTAGAAACAACAATAATTGTGACTACGATAGTCATTCAAATTTGGGGAACCAAAATGTCAATAACTATCCATTAAGAATCAAAAAGTAATTATACAACAATCGTCATAAACCTCAAGATCACGATCATGACAAATATTGCTCATTTCACAAGAGAAGGGGGCATGAGATCAAGTCATGTCGGGGGTACCATCGCTTCATATCAAACCTCCCAAAATGTCAACAAAAAGCATTCATGGACACATTCTCACAAGATGAAGAAGTTAGTCCCAAATTCCATCAAAACACCTTTGATAAAAACACCTTAGGCCTTTTGGAATTAGATAAAGATCAAGAAATTTGTGTCACCCAAGGACCAAAATGACCATATGACACCTCCAACAATTCAAACTTTTCTCACATGTTAGAACTTCTCAAAAGTTCTCCTAGGCACAAGAACTCTCTCCTCAAAGCCTTAGATCTAGGCCATCTAGTTCGAAACACCCCAACCAAAAAGTGTTCTTCTTCAACATTTGATTTTGAAAAGTTACCCTCAAACAATGACATAGCTAAATAGGGTGATCTCCCCCTCCATCTGATAGTCCAAGTTCAAGACTATTCCATTAAACGTGTAATGATCGATGATGGGTATGTGATCAACATAGTCTTCTTTTCGCTTCTTCAAAGAATGGGTTATGACAAAACTCAAATCACAAAGAAATTTCCATCTTTAGAATTCATGATAACCCAAACATTTGACCCATGGGTAAGGTCAATATTCAAATCACATTGGGTCCCAAAACCCTCCCAACTAAATTTTATGTCACAAGTAAAGAAACCACTTACAACATGATCCTAGGAAGGCCTTGGATCCATAGGATGAGAGCTATTCCCTCCATGCTATTTCAAGAAATACAATTCTCGCACATGGGACAAACCCATGTCATCAAAGGAGATCCTAATCCCTTTAGTCTTTATAGAGTTGAACAAGTCATAAAGAAGGGAAAGACCATGGAAACCACTAGCAACCCAAAAATCAACACTTTTGAAAAAAGGAGAGACATCAAAACAAATGGCAAACATAGCCAAGACCTTAAAATGTATAGTAAAGGGGGAAATAGGAGAATTCCCCTTTGATCCCCACTCAACAAAGTCTTATGCTCCATTAAACTTAGTATCCATTCTAATCGAGCCAGACATAAACATTCCTACAATTTGAAATCATGGCTAAAGAAGAAGAACCAAATTCCACACAGAAACTAGGAGAGTCAACACCAACCTCAATTGCCCCTCAAAATTTCAAAATAAACCTAAGAACTCAACAAGAACAAAAAATGATAAAGTTAGGAGGCAAATCATCAAACAATGAAACATGTGAGTACACGAAACTCCTCATTGAATACAAAGACATTTTTACACCAAGTCTTCGAGTGTCCTTGCAAAGACTTTCAAATGAAGTTCAGACCAAATTGGATAGCTCCACACATAGTTAAGGAAGACGTCAGAAACAACACTACCTCTTGTGCATTATGGAAGGAGAAGAGTTCAACGTCTCAAAACATCATAAAAAATAAAAAAACCAAAAAAATCAAATATCTAAAATATACAAAAAAATTACAAAAATAAAAATGTCAAAAAAGAAGTTTGTTTAATGCATTTCAGTATCATTAGATGTTCATCTTGCATTACAGTGAATGACTTGCTCTTATATCATTTTCTCTTCAATAAGGAGTCTAAGGTTTCCTAGGTATACGTGATCCTTTCAGGTCTTAGAGATTCCCCATTTTACAATCACCATGTCCCTTTTCATTCCCAGTGATTCTAATCAAAGCCTAGCTCTTAACTTTAGATTGATCCTAGTCTTAATGAGAAAATATGTTAGGTCTAAACAAAGTTAGTATTCAAACCTACAATGTTCAAAGGAAGCTTGCGAGTAGACCTTCCCAATTCTTCCCTAGTAGAAGAGAAGTCCGACTGGATTACAAAAACTTTAGGTGGCGCTCAGCCCCTTATCTTTCCTGGCCAAAAAAGTCAGGAGGATCAAAACTCATAAGGAAGCAATCTAAAATATGAGTGAAGAAAAAAATGAGTGATAAAAAATAAGAGTGTTGAGAAAAGTGAGAATTGAGAGATCAAATTATTGCATATCCAAAGTTCCGAAAGTATTCTTCATAAAAAGTCAAAAATCCAAAAAAATGAGAAAATCGAGTGAGACATTCTAGAAAATACAAAAAAAAAGCAAAAAGAGAGAGTTACAAAAAAACAAAAAAAAAGAGTGAAAGAGAGAAGATTATTGAATGTTTGTACTCTTGGGTGGAGATCATTCTAATCTCAAAGCTACAAGGGTGACATTCTAACAGAGGAAATAAAAGAGAAAGGTACAAAGCACACACACGCACTAGCTGAGAAAATCCAAGAGTCTAGTAGTCTTTAGGACCATTTTCTATCTAGGGACCATGGTTCTTTCCCATTTATCCTTTACCCCGAGTCTATCTTGCTTGCCATCTATGATCTAAGTCTAGCAAACATCAATAAAATTTGTTACTTGCCTAAGTTGAAAGCTTGTCAGATTGTCTTATCTAGATAAGGATCAGTGTTTAGCCTTTAGCAAAGCCAAAATTTAGAAGCACTCCATTTTCACTCCCGCTCCCCACTTGAGGTCTAAAAAACCTATCTCACATACTTGATTAGGTCTCTTATACCAAAACAACTTGCAATCCCATGGATTGAAAATCATATTAAAGAGCAGTCATGTTGTTTGTTCCACAATGCATTCATACCAAAATTAGAAAAAGAGTTCCAAAGCATTAAAGTCATTGTCATAACTCATGGTATTCCATAGAAATAAAAGTTTCATTTCAACATTCTTGTGTTCTTGCATCTGCATATCGTCACCTACATTCATATATATATTCTAAAAAAGACAAAAACAAATTGCATCATCCATATGTGATCATCTTAGGTATGAATTCTCGTAAGCAAAATAAACACTCTAGCCAACCATATTCACAAGAGGGAAAGTGAAGTACAAGATGTCTACTAAAGCTATGTATGGATCTCATCAAATTAGGTCTTGTAACAATAAGTGTAAAACAATGTCTGAGCATGAGTCACTCTTCCAGCAAGTCAAAAGAACAAAACTATGTAGTCAAGTACACAAGTCTCCCCATGTAAGGGGGAAAGGGTAGAGATACCTTTAATAAGTATAGGTCTTCCAAATACCTCAAGGAGTGTCAGACCAAGACTTTGTAAAATCTCCAGAAAAACCATAAAATTTGGGAAAATCTAAAAAATCGAAAAAAATTGTAAAACATCAAAAATCCCTAAAAATCAAATATGTTCTTCAAAATTTGTAATAAAAGGAGAACTTGTTCTCCTCTCTATCTTAGCATGTCTTCTATTTCCTTTATGCATCTCCCGTGCATTTGTTTTCCGTGCATGCATTCCTACAGGTCTCACCAACAAAGGCAAACAACTAGTCGAACTCTCACAATCTATGGTAATTTTGTCATTTTAGTTTTCATTATTTGTTTTTATATATTCAAATGTCAAACTAATACTAGTTATTGCAGGTACAATTGCAAGAAAATTAACAATAGGTAAGGCCTAGTTCGGGAACGGTACCTACCTTTCATGTAGACTACCATCCCCGAGGGGACAAATATGTAAGCATCAAAATCATGCACAACCTCCATGAGGACCCCTATGACGAGTTATAATCCTTGTCACATACATGTAAGCGCAAAAAAAATCCTCTTAGCAGCAATTCTCTTGGTGACATGTCTTTTATTTTGTCTTGTGTTGTTTCCCCTTTGTCATTTTCTCTCTCTTTGTTGTCAACACTTTTCGACACTTGTTGATTTGCATTTTCTGAGTTTCTGACCCTGTTCCTAAGCCTTGTATGCATCTTGTAGGTGAGTTTTCACCTCTCCTCAGTGTTTTTCATCTCCTCCACCCCCTAAAAGCCTTCTCGAGGTCTCCCTTAGCCATCTACAACTTTCAGTTTTCAGTTTTCAGTTTTACTCAACCAATCCAAATCTCCCCTTCTTATTTCCAAATATCCCCCCGAGAGATCCTACTGTGCAAGTGGAGATTTGGATTTTCACACATGGTTGACCTATTTCCAGAGGTAGATCCCCTCCTTTTCATCTCCTCTACCATCTCTCATCATGCATTTTCACCCAAACCCCTTCCATTCTGGATCTCCCCTCGGGAGATCCTGCTAAAAGTTTAGATCTCCCCCAGGCAACCCAAGGTTGCCCCTCGGGTGACCCTAAATGGTGAAAGGCGTGACCTTTGGGTGACCCTGTCGTGTTTCCAGCTGCGGGAAAACTCGAGTTTCTAACTTGAAAAAGCTCTTTTTTGCCCATTTTTCTTCCTATTTACATGGATTTTAGTGCCAAATATAGAGTTAACTATTTCATGCACCCACACATGCATAATTAGCTCTATTTTATATTTAATTAACAACTCATACATTCTCATGCAGTTCCATGCACTGCTTCTTCTTCACTTCTTCTTGAGTGATAAGCTTATACTAGGTAGATCACTCCAATTTTAGCCCAGATCACTCTTGAATCTTCTAAGTTAACTCTCCAATAAAATTGAGTTAAATCTTCTTCTTCTTCACCTCTCATCTCTTCTTCAAACCTATAAATACCCCTCACCTCTTCATTATTTTCCAAGTTAAGCAAGTTGGAGAATATTCTTCTCATCTTCACAAGCTTTTTCAAGCTTCTTCACAGGCCTTTGAGCCTCTTTCTTCATTTCTTTATTTAGTTCTCCAAAGCTTCAAAGCTTTCATTGTTGCATAGCTTCAAGGCATTTCTAGGAGAGGCAATTTAATTTGTGCACACAACTCTTGCCAGTTATTGCTCTCCACATCAAGCATTGTCATGCTTATACAAGACATAGGAGCCTTTTGTTTTGTTCGTTGCTTCATCTAACTTTCATACAAAGCTCATTACATGTCCATACATTGCTCATATCAAGCCATAGTGCTCATCAAAGCTCTCATTAAGCTCTTTTCAAAGCTCCAAAGCTTCTTTTGCTTCCATTGTCATCTTGTTGCCAAGAGGATTCCCCTCTGCTATAAGAGGATACAAGGTTGCAATCACATGGATTTTTGAGGGTAGTGGAGGCTCACGCATCTCTAGGTTCCTTTATACTTTCTTTTAATTTGTAGTAATTAGATAACCAAAATTGCTCTTGGAATCAGTAATCTTGTTGTTTTTTCCTTGATAGGATAGATAGATCTTGCATTCTTAGAGTAATTTGCTTTCAAAGTTCATAGATTAATTCATTTAAAAGCAATTTCCCTTTTCTTAGATTAAATATTTAGAAAACCCCAAAAACATAGTTTACATTGCATTAGGTAAAGTCATCATAGATTGCATCCATTTTAAAATTCCTAGATTAGAAAAAAGCATATTCAATTCCAAAAACATTAAAAAAGCACAAAAAGAAGTATTGCATTCATTTAGACTTGCATTCATAAAATCCAAAAAGAACAAAAACAATAGTAACTTAGAAGGTTCGCAAACCCTTGATTCCATCACAAGGTCAACTACAGTCAAACATTGGTCAAAACCCTTGATCCCATCACAAGGTCAAACAAAGTCAATGCATAGTCAAACATTAGGTCAAACAAACCCTAAGTCAAACCCTAGGTCAAGTCAAGGTTAGCTCACAATTACCTATCTCTTGTCTTGGCTCACAAATGTGCCTTGGATTAAGAGGTGAGTGGGTGAGGGCAATCCTCGATGAGATAGAGGATATCCACCCAAGACCGCAACAAAACCCACTAATCATCCAAAAATAAGAAGCATTTAGAAAACTCTTAGTACAACAAGCATTCATCCAACAGTTTGAATCATAGCAAGCAATCAACAAGAACAACAGCTTACCCACACAAAGGTGGAATAATAGGAATCCAAACAAGAGAACAGTGACTAGTGACCCTTTAGGTCATATAGTTATCTTTACAACCACGATCATTAAACAACACATCTACACAAGCGCACAACAACATGGGCCCCAAGATGTGCCGACCCCTATCCATGAAGTCCAGCTCTCCAACGAACCAGACTACGCCCATGTCTCACCTCCTCTCAACTGGTTGCTTCCACAAGAGCAAGAGTGACATGGTAGTTTGCCTCATGCCAAGGAGGGAAGGGTTCGTGTGCATGCCAAAATTTGACTCGACAGCCCCAAATCACTGACGTCACAATTTTGAGCACACAGGAACAGGCTAAATTTTTAATTCTGGACAGAGAAGCTATTAATCTTGATAAAAACATGATTTGGGGTCACAGATCTATTTGGTGGAATATGAGACATAAGGGAAAACCTTTAGCTCTTCTTCAAGGCTGCTTTGTCATGAATTAGAATAGACAAGGGTTGTCTAATCTTAGGGATTTGTTTGATGAAAATGGTCCTAAATCCTGGACTCAGCTAAAAGATGAATATGGCTTGGATGATAAGCAAGTTAGAATACTTTCCACTCTTTCCAAGGTACTTCTATGCAAGCTTTCAGGAGAATAATCTGTTATGGGGGAAGAGTGCTTTAGAAATCTAAAATGGTTGGATGGGTCTAAAATTCTAATTGTGAAATGAAATATGATTTATAAGATGCTTTCAAACTCATAGATAGTATTCCAACATATCAACACAACTTGGTTTGACACTCAAGGGAAAAAAATCTTGTTAAAAACCTTTAAACTGATTTAGTCAAGGGACATTGAACTTAAGAAATATTACTTTAGGTGGCTTCTTATCCTTAATAAGTTGTTTATAGGTTTTGACATTATGTTTTGCCCTATATGTAATATTGTTGAAACCTGTTTTCATATCTTTTTTGAATGTGAATATGCAAAGATTGTTTGGTCTTTATTTATGGGGAATATATCTAATTGGTGTCCTACAATCAATACCAATTGTAAAGAAATTTTGTGTGGGTTTGTTGATGGTTTAAACAAAAAAGCTAACAAATTTTGGTTTGTGCTACCTATTGAAATCCTTTGATTTATATGGAAGATGAGGAATGAGGAAAGTTTCCAAGGCAAAGAGAGAGTGCTCACCAAGGCTTTCTCAAGACTCACAAAATATTAATTGTTTGAACAAGTTGTAGTTACCTCAGAGTTGACATTGGACAAATTCAAAGAGATCATGGATGGGGTACTATGATTTATAAGGAGGACATACAAGAAACAAACTTCTGCTTGAAGAATCTGAGAAGATTTGAACAAATATTTTACAATGAATACACATATTTCCAAGAGCTCTATTGTAAACAACACCAAATAGAGATGGAAAAGGGAGAGATGTACAAGCATTTGGAAATTACTTACCAGAGCTATAGTGTCAGCACTGAACAACTGAGAATCTCACCAAATATTGGTAGAATTCTAGGTATGGAATCATATAAAGACAACGACAACAGGGACTACCTATTGGCTCAAGAGAGAAGAATATTTGATGAACAGTGGAAAGTTGACAATAAAAATACAATGGCAAAGGAAGAGTACTATGGAACTAACTTGGATGACAGCCATGGATACTATTATTAGGCAAGAGGAATGGGAGTGGAAGAAGATCCAAATTAGCCATATAGGGCACCAATAGGACACATATATCCAAAGGAGGTAGTCAAGAATAGGGAACCTTCCAATACAGTAGAAAATGCATATGACGAAATGGAGTAGTGAACTCTCCAATGCAGCAGTTAGTACCTATGAGGATTTGAACTAGTAATTTGAGGATGATAAAGCTGGATCAGAAGAAGGGTTTTGAATATATAGATGTTATATTGTATTAACACTCTATTATGTACTTATGTTTTGAAGTAGACAAAATAGTTTGTATGTAATAGGGCATAGTGTGTTTTGGATTGATACTAGTTGCTGATAAAATTTTGATGTGGTTCTCTTGACCACAAATTTGTAATTACTGTTTCTTTTTTGAATATAATTTCTGCACGATTCTCAATCCAAAAACATTACTAGGCCACTAACCACACATGTTCCTTTAATTTTTAGTAATATAACAAAATCCCATACCAGATTAAATACAATAAAAACCTTCTAGAATGTGACTCGAATATTTAACTACATTTC
Source organism: Cunninghamia lanceolata (assembly GCA_027924645.1). NCBI lineage: Eukaryota > Viridiplantae > Streptophyta > Pinopsida > Cupressales > Cupressaceae > Cunninghamia > Cunninghamia lanceolata. The sequence continues at coordinate 4,168,717 of BSBN01000604.1, read as the reverse complement.
CATCATGGTCAAATTCAAGTATAGTTCTATTCCAACAATTCTTAAAAACATATTAATAAATCTAATCAATAATGGAAATAAACTCCTTGTACACTATAGATGATTCCTTTTAGGTAATCTACAAAAATGGTCCTTTCTTTGAATGGGAAAGATTATTGTTATAAACAGGGCATGAGTAAACTTACCCCCAAATATGGTAACTAAAACAAAAAGGAAATACCATGTTCCTCAAATGGCAACCATACCAACCCATTGAGCATCCATCCTTAAGAGTTCAAATTAAAATCCACCCTCTCTGGTCCTTGTAATTCTATGATTATTCATCCAAGTTTGTCTTTTGTCATCATGTCTTCTACCTGGTTTCAAGAATTTAGAACTCTTGTTGTCTACATCAATAGAGAAATTGCATGATAATTCCTAAGTTTAATCTTAGATTAAGGTAAGTGCATGGAAATGGGGGACAATTTAGTGCGCAAACTTAAGTTTTAGCAAAACATGTATGCGCTATGTAAAACACATATGAACCATAACGTGTACACATTACAACTTGTAAAGTCAATGCAAACATAACATGCTCGCATTATGTTTGCATTGATTTTGTAAAGTATAACATGCACACATTTTAGTGACTTGAATTTAAATTTTTTATGATCTCGCCCATTTAGGCTTGGATTTCCAAGCCTAAGGGTTGGAGATCCCTTTAGCTCCTAAATTTGTGTTCTCAACATAAAACAATGAATTTGAACTTCAACCTCATCACCTTTACATGTTTTACATAAAAAATTTACAAAACTACCACCAAAATAATGAGCTGCTTCTTAGCTTTCTAGACATATAATTTTTTTATTATTTTGAATAAGTTAATGCATCTAATTTTATTTTCTTTGAAGGGTGTCTTCATATTCCTCCTGTACATATGCATTGATTTTTATTTATAACTTTTGACCCACTTATCCAAATTATATATAGGATTTGTTCTACACTTCATTCTCTACACATTAAAAAATACATTTTTTGATAATTTGTGTGCAAGTTATGTGAAGCACACGCTCAATGATACAGTTTTCAGGATGCATCCACTTCAAAAAATCACAAAAAAATTAAATATTCAATAAAAAAAATGAAAAAATACATAACTTGTAGTACTCACTTTAGACTGTATTTTTACCAACCAATTTTTAAAAATACCTTACGCAAAAAAAGAGGAGGGGCACACACCAAACACTATTTTATATTTTAGTGATAAAAATAGGAACACTTTTGTGTGCACTTAGCATTTCACCCTCTTAACCTTAACCATTTTTAAAAATCTTTAGTAGTTTAGAAACTAGATTCTGAGGACTACAATTCTTGTTCTTACCATGTCTTCAGAGTTTGAGTGTAAACATCTCAAATTCCTCACCCAAGTTCAGATTTAGTTTATTTCAAGAAAAAAAAGTGGCCACTTGTAACCCCCCTTTTGTCCCCCATTTCCATGCACTAACCGATTAAACCCTTAACAACACATTAGACCCTTCTTTTTTAACCATGCTCCACTACCAAGTGTAATGCCCCAAACAAGCTACCAAAAACTCAAACCGATATATATATTTTTTTTGCATATAAGCATACCAATTAAACATTTGACATAATAGTCACAACTTGGGTAGGGTGGCAAGGGATCATAATACCTATATTAATCAAATCCATAACCTCTCTTTAAGACACCTTACTTAGCCATGCAGTTCTATAAATGGTATAGTGTTTACATTTGAATGTCCTTACGAGCATATACTTGTGCACTATGGGTTAACATAATCCAAATTCTAGACTTTAAAATACACTCCTACTATAAAACAATTTCTTTGTACTCTATCTTAATGTTGGGAAAGGTTGCCATTAACTTTGCAATCCTAACCAATTCATGTGTCTCCAAAGTTCTTGGAATGTGTTCCCCAACACATAAGGACTTTGAGAGATAAATTAATATTTAATTATATTGCTTGGCTTATTGTAATTAACTCCTAAATGGTAGGGTCAAACCTGGGCATCTACTTTTGGAGTGGGGTCCATGAAGACTTGTTGACAACTCCTTGAAGTCTATTTTGGGTGTTTGACAACTCATAGTGAAAGGGAGTTAACTTGGGTGCCCACTTTGGAGGTGTCTTATATTGAGATTGGGAGTTTGCTTTTTTATGTACATGAGTGGATATTGTTGATACACTTTGCATGGATATGATGTGGGAGTTATCAGAAGTGTTAGAGATGCATGATATTGGAATATTGCTTGCATGAGTTCATAAAAGCTTTGCATGGACTTGCATGTTTTTGCATGTGGTTGCATGAGTTCATAAAAGATTTACATGAACTTGCATGTTTTTGCATGTGGTTGTATGAGCTCATAAACATTTGCATGTGCTTGCATGTTGTTGCATGTCACTTGCATGTTGCTTCTATGAACTTGAATGTGCTTGCATGTTTTTGCATGTCAGTTATTGTGACTTGCATATCAGTTATATGGACTTGCATATTGTTGTATGTCAGTTATATGGAGTTGCATGTCATTTTTATGAGGTTGCTTTCAGAACACTCCAACTTAGAAAACTTGCAGAACACTCCATCTACCAGATTTAGTTAATGGGTATCTCTTGTATTGTGCTATAGGTCTTTGCATGTCACTTGCATGTACAAAATAGGTTAATTCAGAATAATATTGGGCACATCAATCATGCAGGTTGTTTTCAAGAGATTGATGTGTGGTGATGCACTTTAGTTGATTAAAATAGATTGGGACAACTTGGGCATCCAATTTAGAGATTTTCAATTGTTGCTTTTATTTGGAAATGTTATTTCTATTGACTAAGTTTAAGTGGGACAACTTGGGCATCCATAATTAGGATTGGTAGTTAATAGGGTGCTTGGTATAGTTTGACTTTAGTCTTCTCTATTTGGAGCGCTTGGGTTTTGCATGAGGACTTGTCTTATGTTGTCAATTACAATTTATTGTAATTTGAGTTTCAAGCTTTTGAATCAAGAAGCTTTGAAGTTGTAATTAAAAAAAGCACAATGTATTTTCCAAAGAGCAAGATTTGAAGCTTTCATGTAGAAGCTTTGAAGTTGTAGGAAAATGATTACAGGAATTACAACATAGCAGGTTTTAGAAGATTGAAGAAGCTTTGAGGTGTGCATCAGGATTCAGAGAAGTTTCAGTATTGAATGTAATCTTTCTTGAAGATATTTAGTACAAGGATAAACATATTTGGATGTGGAGTTTTTTCCTGTAAGGGTTTCTCCATGTAAATACTTTGTCTATCATGATTTCTTCTTTACTACATTGATTAAATTGGAGAAATACTATAACATCTAAATTGAAAGTAATTTTGAGATTTACATGCTATTAATATCATATTTGAAAACATTTTAAAGCTTCATAGCTGCAACTTTACCTTGTTCTCTCTCCCTTTTTCCAACACATGGTATTAGAGCTATTGGTTGTAGTAAGAGAGGGATGTTTTTTCTGAAGTATTGAAGGAATTTTGGTTGCAGGGGAAGTTCTATGTGTTAACTTTGTTTTGCAGATATGTGATTTTGGAAGCCATGGTAGTTAACTCTTAGATGGATATTGTCAAAAGAATCTTTGTTGGGCACTTGAGGCTCAAGGTTATGGATCTTTATGGAGTTGATCTTGTGGTAGTGATTTGGAGCTCCATTTTGACAATATGTGTATATTCTCTTGTTTGGTGGTTTTATTCCTTTACCTTGTGGTCATGTGCAATGAAAGGGTGTTTATGTTGGATGGTTGCTTGTGCTACCTTGATCACATGGAAAAATACTAACTATTTGGACTACAGTTTGGAGTGCTTATGTTGGGTTCATGGTTTCAGTCCATAGTTACATGAAAGCACTAGATGATTCGCCACTGGTTGTATGTAGGTTGTGGAGTTGGTATTTCTATGATATGGACAGTTCTAAACAACTTACTTTCTCCTTTCTCATATTCATGTTATTTTGAATATGTAGGTTTTTCACAGTTTTCCTATTTCAAAAGATTGTGGGTTTGTAGATTTGTGGTATTCCATTATTTTCAGATGACATATTTGATGGTGTTCATTGGTGTGAATATTTGGATGGTTAATTGGTTTCAAGATTTACAGAGATATGGTTTTGCAGGTTTTACATGTTAACCAAAATCTGTGGTTTGTAGATTTGTGGAAAATTGTGTTCAGACACTTTCTGGATGGAAACAATTTCAGATTTGCAAGGCTGCACTTGTTGGGTTCCTATGATCTATGGTTCCTCCTATGTGGATTTGTTTGGCAAATCAGATCTAGAGTTGATTCCGGTGTTTGAGTCTTGGAAATCTACTTGTTATACCTACTTACATTTCTTCTACATGTTATTAATGTGGGGTTGATTCTATTTTTTCAGTTATTAGAGGTTGAAACATTGATCATGTTTTTTCTCCTATGAGATGTTGCATGTGTGCAAATCTTGTGAATTATCTTATGTGGATTCTATTTGGTAGGCCTCTTCTTGGTCACCTTGATTACATTGGTATTTTTTTGTAGTGAGACAAAAGGGTAGTTTTGAGTACCTGATTTAGTTATTCATTGGAATATATACCAGTAAAGTTATGTTGCATGAGAAGTTTTTTTCACTTTCAATGGAATTTTGGTAATGATGTTGATCATGATATCAAGCATAACTTGGTATCACTTTCAGTGGGAGTTTTGTGTAGTTACATAATGTGTTCTATCTTCTTTGTTTTAAGATATTGGTTTTAAACTGTTGTTGCAATGTTGTGAGCCATGCAAAATCTTTTGATTAGAAAATCGATGAACTTTTGCAATGGTTGTTGGTGTTATAAGAGGCTCTTGGATTATGTCTTTAGTTTGCAGTAAGGGTTAATTGACATTTTTGGTTCTATTGACAAAGGATGCTACATCTTCATGTTTTTTGAAGAGGTGTTGACATCTTGGTTTTCCATGGAGGACTCTTGGAGTTTTTGGTTAGATGTTGAGTTTTTGATATATGATCCTTGGTTTAGAGGATGTATAGTATTATGTCATAATGCACCCTTGATCATGAGTTAGAGTTTTTGGCATGATACAGGTGCTCTTAGGAGTAGGATATGTTCATTAAAGAATATGATCTTCTTTTAAGAAGATGTTAGATCATGATGTCATGATATGTTCCTGATTCTATAGTTGGAACTTTGACAATGGTTTGGTTAGTTCTCTTTGGTTTTGAAATATTAGTCATTTTCTTGGAGCTTCATGATTATGCATATTGCATTTGAAGTTAGCATGGATTGATTGGTGAATACTCATGGATACTAGAGAGACTTAGGTGAGGCTAGATATCTCTTGAAACTTAGAGATATTTGTTGGAAAGATTTCTCATTATGAGATGTCAAAAAAAGGACCAAGAAGCCTACACTTGGAAATGGATGTGAGTCCATTATAGACCTTATGAGAAGGTTGTCTTTATTATAAGATTTTATTGCTTGGTTTTATATGCAAGGACAATCTTGTATCCCACTCTCGGTCTATTCGACAGGTAAATGATCTAATAGATGTTGCCCACCTGATTATTAGATGCATTCTTTATATGTATATTGTCTTATCTTTTACACTAGTCTTGAAAAGGATTGTTGAGAAGTAGATGCATGGGTTTATGGATTTCTGTTCTTCTCATTATTATTTGATCTTGAGCTATGGAACTAGTTCTGAGGACTTGTTTTGGAGAGGTATAGAAATGGTTTGTGGTTTTGGGCTTATTCCTTTTATTGTGGCAACGTTTGGCTAGTTTAATCTACTTTCAGTGAGAGGTTAATATCTATTGCTGCCATGTTTTCATCATAATTTGGATGTTAGATGTTGATACCCTTTTAGTTTGGGAGTGTTGAAAGAGATGTTACTTTACATAGTTTGGCATAGGTTAGTGTGGTATAAAGACATGGTATGATTTTGCAGTTTCTCTCTTTCTTGGTATATTGTCTTTTTCTTAAAAAGTTCTCATGTTTATAGAGTTGAGGTTTGTATTGGAGTCAAGTTTTATTGTTGTTAATAATAATTTGGTAGCTCCTTGATCTTTTTCTTCATTGGTTAAAAGGACTTGGGAGAGTTATTCAGAGATTAGTAATGAGAGATGTTTTATGCATATCATTATATGTTTTGACACTATATGGTAGAGGAGTTAGCCATGTACTCTAAGAGAAGTGATGTAGGAGGATTTGTTAATGCTTTGATCTTATTTTCAGCTTTGACATTACCCATGCAGTGGGAGTTCCTAGATATATATGCTGTTTATTGTCACAATATCTTCTTGGTTGTCTCAGTTTGCAGGTTATTTATGTGAAGATGATTTTGCATGTTTTACTATTGGGATCTACGAGTTGTGCAGTTTAGCGGGTTGTCTTTACCCATTGGTTGCATTAAAGACTTGGATGTGGACTATAAATATCCACAGATCCATTTAGTGTTATTGTATATTTTGTTTGTTGGTCTTGTCTTTGGTCATTTGTACATTGATATGTTGCATTGAGATGGGAGGATGGATGATTAGTAGGATTATTTTACAAGGACTTGATTGCAGTTTTGGGTTGGTATGTTGATGGCATGGAGTTATACCTATGATGGTTTGTTTACCTTGGTTTTGAGGTATGGATATTTTTGGATGAGCTAGTAACTTGTTGTGGTTGCTTTTCCATTTGGTATGAGTGTGGCAGACACTCAGAGTCTTATGTTATCACATGATTTGATGCTTGTGTTCATGTTGAGATTGGTGCAGTTTTCAATGACAGTTGTTATGTTTCACCTTGGCATGTTTCTTGTTTATCATGGGTAACATGATGTGAGGATTTCTTGTTTGAGATGATTGTTATCATGGTTACTTTTGCAGGTATCTTGTTGGAGCACAAAAGCATGTTGAAGAATCAATGGTACATTGATGGCTAGGGATGTTTTCCTTGTGATTAAATAATTTGATTATCTTATAAGAGTAATTGCAATGTATAATGTCAAGTGGGAGAATGTTGGGAAAGGTTGCCATTAACTTTACAATCCTAACCAATTCATGCATCTCCAAAGTTCTTGGAATGTGTTCCCCAACACATAAGGACTTTGAGAGATAAATTAATATTTAATTATATTACTTGGTTTATTGTAATTAACTCCTAAATGGTAGGGTCAAACTTGGGCATCCAATTTTGGAGTGGGGTCCATGAAGACCTCCTTGAAGTCTATTTTGGGTGTTTGACAACTCCTAGTGAGTGGTAGTTAACTTGGGTGCCCACTTTGGAGGTGTCTTATATTTAGACTAGGAGTTTGCTTTTTATGTACATGAATGGATATTGTTGATACACTTTGCATGAATATGATGTGAGATTTATCAGAAGTGTTAGAGATGCATGATATTGGAATATTGCTTGCATGAGTTCATAAAATCTTTGCATGGACTTGCCTATTTTTGCATGTGGTTACATGAGTTCATATAAGTTTTGCATGGACTTGCATGTTTTTGCACGTGGTTGCATGAACTCATAAAAACTTGCATGTGCTTGCATGTTGTTGCATGTTGCTTCTATGAACTTGCATGTGCTTGCATGTTCTTGCATGCTAGTTATTTTGACTTGCATGTTGTTGCATGTTAGTTATATGGACTTGCATGTTGTTGCATATCAGTTATTTGGACTTGCATGTTGTTGCATGTCAATTATATGGAGTTGCATGTAATTTATTTGAGGTTGCTTGTAGAACACTCCAACTCAAAAAACTTACAGAACACTCCATTTACCAGATTCAATTAATAGGTATCTCTTGCATTGTGCTACAAGTGTTTGCATGTCACTTGCATGTACATAATAGGTTAATTCATAATAATATTGGGGACATCAGTCATGCAGGTTGTTTGCATGAGATTTATGTGTGGTGATGCACTTCAGTTGATTGAAATAGATTGGGACAACTTGGGTGCCCAATCTAGAGATTTTCAGTTGTTGCTTTTATTTGGAAATGTTATTTCTGTTGACTAAGTTTTAGTGGGACAACTTGGGCACCCATAATCTGGATTGACAGTTAACATGGTTGTTGAATTGCACAAGACAACTGAGAGGGGGGGTGAATCAGTTGTCTCAAAAACTTTAACTACTTATGAATATCAACACATCAAATGTTCAATCACTATTATTAAGGTTTAACCATGAAAGCATGAAACAAGAAGCTCAACACAATAACACATGAGACACATGAGACACTAGATTTTTTACGTGGAAAACCCTATAAGGGAAAAACCATGGTGGGTGTTAGCCCACAAAAATAAATATGCTATAACAATACCGAAAACCAGAGGCTCACTGCCCAAAATGCTCACTGCAAATGTTGGGGCTCACTGCCAAGGGGTGGCTCACTGCCAATGGTTGGTGAACTAATTTGATAGCATCTACTCCATGCCTAAGTTCAGTTCCATTGAAGTACAGTATAACTCCTCTACTATGCTCTTTGCACCTTTTTACTTATCTTCACATTTTTGCATAAGGACATGTTTTTCACAACTTCTTTACATGTTTTTATACAATTCATCAACCTTGGAATGTACATCAAGGTTGGCATTACATTCATCAACCATTGGAACAATCTCCAAGGTTGACATTACAAACATACATAGAAATACGTTTGGACCTAAACAAAATTAGCTAAGGAAAAGATGTATGTGGATCACATTATGCCTTAGCTGGTACTCAAATACAATCTTCCACACCACAACATGCTTCCTCAATCTTCAATGCATCTCTACAAGTAGTGAAAACAACTAGGTCAGCCAAGATTGGTGTTAACACTAAGTCTTCTAAGAACAATCTTCATCCACGATCCAAATTTCTCTCTGTGGACCAATCCAAAGGTAGAAACATGATCAAGAGACATCCACAAGCACATTGTAATCACCAAGAACATCTGCACAACCTCTAAACACTTTATCCATAAGATTCTTCAATTAGGAACACTTAAACATAACTGTTATCCATTGTCATAGAGAAAGGATCGCTTGGGGGCCACAAAATCATGAGCCATTACAGTTGAAGGTACTTATTATCATTACAAACTAGATTCTAGAACCGCAGAATGAAATACTTAAATGTGGAGGAATGTGGAGCATAATACATTCTTTCTGTCACCACCAAACATATAGAAAAATTAGTTTTCACTCTGGTGAACATAAGTCACTCAAATCTTCATACCAGAGGCTCAAAATTGGAACATAGCAACTTTAGACATGTCTCTAACTAAATTCCAATCCACAAACAAAGATATTCATTCAACAAGAAATGCGGAGCAACCTACTGGACTGTTTTGTTGTAAACAAAGATACTCTTCAATAGATTGTTTCCACTGGAGGGGAAAATTTTGTCAAAAGCACTTGGAAATTTAATATTAGGAATACTTATTTATTATCTTCAACATCTAACTCATTACAAGCAAGCATCAAAATAAGAGCACAATTGACACTAATGACAACACATATATGTTGACATTAATGACAACACTGGTTAGGCACATACTTGCAACAATCTCCCCCTTTGTCATTGATGGAAACATCTGATGTGAAAAACTGTAAAGATCATCAAGACAAGATACTCCCCCTTTCTTTTTACACATCTGCACTCTTTCTCCCCCTGAGTTTTTCACATGATTTCTTTGCCCCTTTGACATCAATGGCAAAGGGCACATACTTGCACTCTGCTGCTCTGATCAAACTGAAATTGTTCTTTCATCAACACTGTAACACTTATTGCTCTTAATCAAGAACTCATGTCAGTAACATCTAGCTACTTCCCCTGAGAGGTAGCTCTCAAAATATCAATCCAGAAAAAAAATGAGGCTTTGGGCACCACTGGACTGATGCATTCCTATGCATCTTAGTTCGTAGCAAGAGGGGTAATAATCCATAACTTTTCTCTGAGATACTCAAAGGTATCCTTAAGCAGAGGCTTAGTGAAAATATCTACAATTTGATCCTTTGTGGACAAATATTCCATCTTTACTTCATTCTCTGTCACCTTTTCTCTCAAAAAGTGATATCTTATTCATATATGCTTTGTTCTTGAGTGCATCACTAGATTCTTTGAAATGTTTATAGCACTTGTATTGTCACAAAAGATTGCAATTAGATCTTCATACACAACTCTTATGTCCTTCAAAGTATGCTTCATCCATAACACTTGAGTGCAACAACATAGTGCTGTAATAAACTTTGCTTCTGCAGTAGACACGGAGATTGAATCTTGCTTCTTGCTCAACCATGAAACTAATCTATTACCCAAGAAGAAATTACCTCCACTTGTACTTTTTCTGTCATCAACATCTCCGGCGCAATCTACATCTGTATAAGCACTGAGAGTGAAATTATTATCCTTTGGATACCATAAGCCATGATATGACGTGCCTTTCAAATATCTCAAGATTCTCTTGATTGCCATCACATGTGAGTCTCTAGGATCTTCTTGAAATCTTGCCACAAGACATACTGCATGCATTATATTAGATATGGTTTGAGTTAGATAAAGTAATCCTCCAATCATAGATTTGTACCTTTTCTAATCAGTTTTAGGTGATTTATTAGTTTTGCTCAACTTGTAGCTAGTCACCATGGGACTACATACTGGTTTGGAGTCCTCCATCCCAAACTTCTTCAACAACTCTTTCACATACTTAGAGTAAGAAGTGAAGATTCCTTTATCTGATTGAGTAATTTGTAGACCTAGAAAGAAATTCATTTCACCAAACATAGACATCTCAAATTCATTTTGCATTTCTCCTGCAAACTTCATGCACATACCTTCATTTCCTCTAAAGACAATGTCATCAACAAAGACAACAACAATCAGGATTTGATTATCATTGATTTTGAAATAGAGATTATTGTCATCAGTGCCTTTACTGAACCCTAATTGCAACAAATACTTGTCTAACCTTGCATACCAGGCTCTAGGGGCTTGCTTCAATCCATACAAGGCCTTCTTCAATCTGTACACCATGTTATCTTGGTCTGATAACTGAAATCATTCTGGTTATTCAATGTAGACCTCTTCTTCCAACTCACTATTTAAGAATGCAGACTTGACATCCATCTGATACACTTTGAAATATTTGAATGCTACAAATGCCAAAGATATTCTTATTTCTTCAATCCTTGCCACATGAGTAAAGGTCTCCTCAAAATCTATCCCTTCAACCCGAGAATATCCTTTGCATACCAATCTTGCCTTGTTCCTTATTACTTCTCCATTCTCATTCATCTTGTTTCTGAAAACCCATTTGGTGCCAATCACATTCTTGTCGGCAGGTCTAGGAACTAGTTCCCAAGTTTGATTTTCTCTATCTGCATCAGTTCTTCTTCCATAGCCTTTACCCAATTTTTATCTTTGCAAGCTTCACTAACACTTTTAGGTTCAACTTTTGAAAGCAAATAGTAATTCACTTATTCTTCTGTAGCTCTTTTCCTTGTCAGTACCCCTTTGTTTTTGTCACCAATAATCTGATCTTTAGAATGATTAATCCTTACATACCTGGGAGTCTTAACAACACTTTCTGGAACCTCTTCTTCATCTTGACTATCTTCTTTTTTAACTTTTTCTTCATTTACTATAGTAGCAGGTTCATCTGATTCACATCCCTTCAATTCTGATATTCTTTCCTTTTCTTCATCAACCTTCACATTAGCACTTTCAATGATCTTTTTCAGTCTCTTGTTATAGCATCGGTAGGCCTTACTCTTAGTAGAGTAATCAAGGAAAATTCCTTCATCACACCTAGCATCAAACTTGCCTAGTTCTTCTTCTCTTCTGATATAAATTTTTTTCCCAAAGACTTTAAAATACTTCATTGTAGGAACTCTTCCATACCATAATTCATAAGGAGTTTTAGAGTTGTTACCTTTGACTTGAACTCTGTTTAGGATGTACACAACAGTATGTATGGCTTCTCTCCAGTACACTTCCGGCAGGTCAACTTTCTTTAACATAGTCCTAGTAGTCTCTTGAACTGTCTTGTTCTTTCTTTCTTTCTTTCAACAACTCCATTATACTGAGGAGTCCTAGGTGTAGACAACTATCTCTTTATCCATTGTTCTTCACAGAAAATATTGAATTCATTTGATGTGAACTCACCTCCTCTATTAGATCTTAAGAATTTGATCTCAACTCTAACTCATTCTCAACCATTGCCTTGAAAGCTTTGAACTTGTCTAGGGCTTCAGATTTTTCTTTTAGAAAAGTGGCCCAAGTCATTCTACAATAATCATCAATAAGTAACATAAAATACATATCACCTTGTAGACTTCTTGTTCTTGTGGGACCACACAAATATGTATGTACTAGCTCCAACAATCCATCAGAGAATTGTTCTTTGATTTTGAAACTTGTTCTTGTTTGTTTCCCAAATTGACACTCCTTGCAAATGGAGTTGATAGGCTTCACAAGTTTAGACAGATCTCTTACAGCCTGTGTAGAACTTATCTTCACCAAATTGTCAAAATTGATATGACACATCCTTCTATGCCACAACCAACTCTCATCAGTTTGAGCCAATAAATAGTAATCATTAGTTCCTTTCAAATGATAGACATCACATCTAGTCTTCTTACCAGTAGCAATCACTGTTCCAGAGCTCTCCATGATCTTGCATCCATTATTCTTGAATCCCAGATCATAACCTTTGTCACACATCTAACCAACAATCAAAAGATTTTTCTTTAAACCCTTCACATACAGAACATCATTAGTATTGTGCTTTCCATCAAAAGAAATAGATCCTCTTCCACAAATCTTACTAGTTGTATCATCTCCAAACCTAACCAGTCCTCCATCATACTTTTCCAAACTTGCAAACTTACTTTTAACACTAGTCATGTGATGTGAGCATCCACTGTCAATAATCCATTCATCCTTATCTTTCTCTATCTAAACAACCAAATCACTTTCTTCTACTGGTTGTTCTTCCTTCACACAACTAGCATGATTAGTAGACATGGGTTCTTCTTTAATTGCAATAAACAAGCATTCATTTGCACTAGTACTGGCATCATTAGACTCATCATCTGTTACACCTTCATCAACAAGATCTCTAACATAATAGCATTTCTTTGCGACCCTAGGTCTATTTTCAAATCTCTTTCTATTCCTTTCAATTCTCTCCGGACACCTAGAAGCATAGTGACCAACCTTACCACATGTAAAGCATTTGAAAGGTAATTTTCCTTTAAACATACCAGAACCTCTTTACAGTCTATCAACAAAGTTGGCTTCAATTTCATCAAGCTCATCATTAGGTTCCACCTTGTACTTCTCAGCTTTGGAGATCTTTTCTAAAGTGCTGGCTTTGAAGGCAAATTTAATTTTCGGCAGTGCATCACCAAACTCTCTCATTTCAAAGGTTGTAAGTTTTCCAAGCAACTGATCCTTAGTGTTCTTTTTCACAATCATCACTTCTTCAATTGCAGCTACCTTGTGACTGTAGGATTTAGGAAATGGCCTAAGAATTTTCATCACAACTTCATTCTCATTAATAGTTCCTCCCATACCTTTGATTCCATTTATAATTTCATCAACCTTTTGCATGTAGGCTATTACGTTTTCATCTTCACCCATCTTTAAACCCTCATATTTCACTTTCAAGCCCTGTAATTTGGCACTTTTTATAGATTCATCGCCTTCATAGTGATTTTTTAGCTTTTCCCAGACTTCATGAGCAGTATCTAGATCCATGACCTTTACCAACTTAGTGTCAAACAAGGCACTTAATAGAGCATCTCTACCTTTTATATTTAACTCATATTCTTTGATTTCATCTTTAGTTGTTAAACCATTCAGAGGCATGGTATACTTTGTCTCTGCTACTTTCCATACTCTATAACCAAGACAAAGGAGATGGCTTTTCATTCGCACCTTCCATAAAGCATAATTTGTCCCATCAAACTGTGGAGCTTCCTTCTTGTAAGACATCCTGGATCAACCTCAAGTTGTTAGGCTTACTTTTGAGGAACCTTGCTCTGATACTAATTGTTGAAATGCACAAGACAACTGAGAGGGGGGGTGAATCAGTTATCTCAAAAACTTTAACCACTTATGACTATCAACACATCAAATGTTCAATCACTGTTATTAAGATTTAACCATAAAAGCATGAAACAAGAAGCTCAACACAATAACACATGAGACACATGAGACACCATATTTTTTATGTGGAAAACCCTATAACGGAAAAATCATGGTGGGTGTTAGCCCACAAAAATAAATATGTTATAACAATACCGAAAACCAAAGGCTCACTACCGTAGGGCTCACTGCCCAAAATGCTCACTGCAAATGTTGGGGTTCACTGCCAAGATCGACTCACTGCCAAGGGGTGGCTCACTGCCAATGGTTGGTGAACTGATTTGATATCATCTACTCCATGCCTGAGTTCAGTTCCATTAAAGTACAGTATAATTCCTCTACTCTGCTCTTTGCACTTTTTTACTTATCTTCACATTTTCGCATAAGGACATGTTTTTCACAACTTCTTTACATGTTTTTATACAATTCATCAACCTTGGAATGTACATCAAGGTTGGCATTACATTCATCAACCATTGGAACAATCTCCAAGGTCGGCATTACAAACATACATAGAAATAGGTCTAGAACTAAACAAAATTAGCTATGGAAAAGATATATGTGGATCATGTTATGCCTTAGCTGGGACTCAAATGCAATCTTCCATGCCACAACATGCTTCCTCAATCTTCAATACATCTCCGCAAGTAGTGAAAACAACCAGGTCAGCTAAGACTAGTGTTAACACTAAGTCTTCTAAGAATAGTCTTCATCCACGATCCAAATTTCTCTCTGCAGACCAATCCAAAGGTAGGAACATGATTAGGAGACATTCGCAAGCACATTGTAATCACCAAGAACATCCGCACAACCTCTAAACACTTTATCCATAAGATTCTTCAATCAGGAATACTTGAACATAACTATTATCCATTATCATATAGAAAGGATCGCTTGTAGACCACCAAATCATGAGCCATTGGAGTTGAAGGTACTTATCATCATTACAAACTAGATTCTAGAACCATAGACTGAAATACTTAGATGAGGAGGAATGTGGAGCATAATACATTCTCTCTGTCACCACTAAACAGACAGAAAAAACAATTTTCACTCTGGTGAACATAACTCACTCAAATCTTCATACCAGAGGCTCAAACTTGGAACATAGCAACTTTAGACATGTCTCTAACTAACTTCCAATCCACAGACAAAGATATTCATTCTACAAGAAATGTGAAGCAATCTACTGGACTATTCTGCTATAAACAAAGATACGCTTCAATACACTGTTTCCACTAGAGGGGCATATTTTCTCAAAAGCACTTGGAAATTTAGTATCAAGAATACTTATTTACTATCTTCAACATCTAACTCATTACAAGAAAGCATCAAAACAAGAGCACAGTTGACACTAATGACAACACAGATATGTTGACATCAATGACAACACTGGTTAGGCACATACTTGCAACAAGGGTGCTTGGTACAATTTGACTTTAGTCTTCTCTATTTAGAGTGCTTGGGTTTTGCATGAGGACTTGTCTTATATTATCAATTACAATTTATTTTAATTTGAGTTTCAAGCTTTTGAATTAAGAAGATTTGAAGTTGTAATTAAAAAAAACACAATGTATTTTTCAGAGAGCAAGATTTGAAGCTTTCATGTAGAAGCTTTGACGTTGTAGGAGAATGATTATAGGAATTACAACATAACAAGTTTTAGAAGATTGAAGAAGCTTTGAGGTATGCATCAGGATTCAGAGAAGTTTCAGTATTGAATGTAATCTTTCTTGAAGATATTTAATACAAGCATAAACATCTTTGGGTGTGGAGTTTTTTCCCACAAGGGTTTCTCCACATAAATATTGTGTCTTCTTCTATCATGCTTTCTTCTTCTACTACACTGATTAAATTGGAGAAATACTATAACATCTAAATTGAAAGTAATTTTCAGATTTACACATGTTATTAATTTCATATTTGAAAACATTTTAAAGATTCATAGCTGCAACTTTACCTTGTTCTCTCTCCCTTTTTCCAACACTTGACATATATTTATATTAATTAAATCAACATACATATCAAGTATCCTCATCAATATTTTTATTTTCCTAAAGTATTTGTTATTAGTAGTCCCTGTCAAAGGTAGAGGAACTATTATTTTCATCATTTTTTTGAAATTCACATAGATAACATAAAATTAAGGGTATACTCTTAAATTTGATTATTTAACAATCTCTTTAATATATTTATAAAAATGCTATTGGTTGGCTCTTTTTCATGGAGGGATTCAAATTTTTTATTTCTAAAAAATAGGAAAAAAATTGTATCCAACAGTATCTTACAAAATACAAAATCCAATCCATTCCTCTAATATTTTTTAAATTTTATTTTCCTCAAAATTGTGCTCAAAGAATATTTTAATTAGCTCCTATCAATTTTGTTCTAGTTGAAATTGGGAATTTTCATTTGTAAAAGTAAGCCAAAAAAAACCGCCCAATCATAAATCAACTGAGACCAAAAATTAAAGCTTCTTGTAATGTCTCTCTTTTATGCTAGTTTTTTAAATATGTACCTAAATAGGTCTACTTGGAGGCTTCTACTTCCGCTACATGTGTCTTAGATGTGTCACCCAACCATCAGAATGGCTAGATACATGTGAATTAGCAATGGATTTATATAGCTCTATTTTTTCCTTCTGATTGATTTCCTATCCATTCCTCTACATGGATAGCTAGTTGCTTATATTATCTTTGATTTTTCTCCATTAGCTAAGGCAGTAATGTGTAGATATCCCATGTCTCCCACTATATTTATCCCTATTCAAGATTTGGACCAATATTGGTTATTGTCCTTGCCACAAAAATGCATTAGTGCCTTCAAAATTCTACTTTCTTGTCAATGGAAGAGGTATAAAGGTGGGTATGCATAAAATGTCTTATATGAGGATGACACTATACTCCCATTTGATAAAGTTGAATATGTGCTTAAGGCTTCAAAGCTATTTGATAATTGTTGTTGTATAATCCATGAGATCAAGGAGTTATTTGAGGTATTGTATCATAGAATTCGGGTGCCTTGTTTGTACTCCCACATATTGCATAGTACCTTCTAGAGCATTCCCAATTATAATACTTAATAAAAAAACCTTCCATTATGCTTGATGGATGTACATACCCCTTTCCAAGGCTTTCATTTTGACACATATAGGGAGGATGCTAACATATGTTGTGGAATTTGGCTTTACACCTGTTGATTGTATGTGAGCACATTTCTTTATGTGTGTCCTACAATCTTTTACATTCGTTTCTATAGAAGCTTGATATTGGTAATAATGGTAGTTTTGGTAAGAAAAACCTTGGCATGCTTCCCTCCACTACCCATATATGTGGTTGCATGCCATACCATCTCACATCTATAAAGTTTGATTGGAATAATCAACAATGTTACACCTAGCAATGACCCCAATAGTTAGTTGCATAGTTTTTGTTCACCATTTATATGAATGAATTATATATATGGTTTGTGGTTGTTTCTGGGGTTTGGTTTTCGATGCCTGTTGGACTATATTCCACTACCAAAATACATATGGTTTTAACACAAGTGCTTTTACACTTAGGTGTTTACATGTCTCTTTTTCTATGTCACTTGGTTTGCATTTATATGTTCTTTTTACTATTAATATGTTTATGTTAAACTTATTTAGGTGGAACTCTATGCATCTAATCATTGTTACTGAAATCGATTATGGATTGGTTTCATGCATGTCTATTTTTATACTATGCATGTCTTATTTTATGCATTGACTTTTCTATGCTCACTTTTAATTGTGGATACAGTTGTGGCTTGTGTGTTTACTTAGAAAACATGGCATCCCACTTGTAGGATAAACTTGTCACATATATTGCATCAACAAATCCTAAATCTAGACTATAGTAATTGAAGCAAATGAATATTAGTTGCCCAGAGTATGTGTAATTAACCATGCTCCATGGACATACATTTTAATATCAAGTGTTACAATAAACATTTAATTTCAAACCAATTTTAAAAGATTAGAAACTATTTGGCAATCCAAAAAAAAATGTCTATTACAAAATATGAATAATTAGAGTTTTATTTTATCCAAATTTTATTGCACATATTCTATAGGTTTACTAATTGGCTATCAAAATTGGCATTGAGAAGGGCTGCATGAATTCTTTCATGGGGGATTCCACCTACTGGCTCATTTTAGTATCGCTCTTAACAAAATGATGTTTTATGAATTTTAATTTTAGGGATTCAAACCTTCATTTCTTGGAGTCTCTTACTCTTTCTCCTCCAAAGATTCAAATTGACCTTGCAACTCAACGACAATGAGTGGAGCATTCACAATTTTCTACTACTCCATTTGGGGAGTTTTGAGATTTGATCTTGTTTCTCCATTAATTTTATGCTTACGATTCCCCCCTCAAGTACGAGGTAGAACTACAAGTAGATGTAGGCCAACCTCTGTTGATGATAGTGATTCTTTTGAGTAAATGTTTATTTCAAATCCATCATTTAAAAGTTTATGCATCAATAAGTGGTGTGATTAATTACTTTGAAATCATTGGATGATTTTGAGTTCCTAAATTTAATCTCTCTTTAGTGTTTGGGCATATGTACTATGTTTTTGAAATGCATTATGCACACATAGTATGAATCATAACTCCATTAATTGTTGCTAATATGCATAGATCAACCACTTTTGCAAGTTTATTTTTAATGGTTAGAACTAAAAAAATTAGATATTTCCTTATGGAGTTTTGATTGGAGTGTTTTTAGTAGCCACTTCCATTTCCAGTCATTGTTGAGAATTTTGGAGTATTGCATTTGCTTTGTTATCAAATGATTGCAAACACTCTACCTTATATAGATATAGCTAGGAATGTTTATTTTGAATGCAAATTATTGAAGGTTTGAAATAGTTTTAGTGCCTCCAAAATGTGCCTCCACTTTGGAGTTATGATGCTTAGTTCTTCAACATCGTTGCATTTTGTTAATCTCTTCTTTACCTTCTATGAGGTGTGAAGTCTTTTCCAATGAAACATTTAGAAACATCTATATTTCTTCTTGAAAATGTGATAGTTTTTTTCGTAGTTCTTTTACTTCTTTGACTATACTTTTAATCATCTATGTGTCATTCACACTAGAATCCCCCATTTTATTCAACATTAAATCATACACCAAGGAGCATTTCAATATCTAGTTCTAAAATATTTTTGGCATCAATTGTAGATGAGAATTTATATAGCAATGTAATGCCCACTAGCCTATGTGCCTTGTGTGTTATTCAATTTTTATAGTATATGTTGTATCAAGGGATTTGATAGTGTATTATAAGACACATATGTTATGATCTTTTGTATTGAACTTTCCAATGAGGCCTTATATTTCCATTGAGGTGCTTTGATTGTGTACTTTGGATACTTATGCTGATATTTTATATGTTTTATCACTATATGGGATGTTTTAGATTTCCATCGATGTACCTTATTGATGGTGTTTTGTATTTGTATCTGTTGTCAGAAAATAAAAATCCTTCTTATGCATGCTCAACCGAACTGACAAAATAGTTGTTTGGTTAGATATGGGGGTGTTGCCACAATAATGGGTTATACTTTCTGGGACATCCTAATTTTTGCTGAAATCACATATTTTTATAAAATATAACGATTTAAGCCTTGAAAGGTTCCATTTAAAGGATTGTTATTGAATAGGGTTTTATCAAAATCCCTTAGATCAAACCCCCTTGGATAGAACCCCGCTAGTTTTAAACCATACCTGTCATGGAGTCTCCTCTACACCTATCAAAATGCTGATAAAAAACCACTTTTGATTTACCTTTTGGGGGATCAAATGAATTCATTTAAATTTTATATTTTGTAACTATGTAGTCCTTATTATAGGCTTCCCAAAAAGTATAATTTTAAATATATTTAATTTGATTATTATATTCATTTTTTATTTCTTGTGAATGTAGGTTTTTTAATGAACATCAAGGTCTCTGTTTCATACATACGAAAAAATAGGAAAATATAGATTTAAAAAAAATATATATATATGTGTCCTCTAGGTATTGATGTCTTTATTCCAACAAAAAAAAATTGAATTCCAATACATACAAAAAAAGTTATGCTTTACATAGTACACTTATGTCTAAATTGTAATTGGTTTGACTTCAAAAGTTAATTAAAAGAAAATATTCAATAAAACATTGTGAAACCAAATGCATCCTCTAGATATCATAGTTAAAAATCTAAATTTAAAAAAATTAGAATTTTATCCTTCATAGAAAAAATGTTATGTTTTACAGATTACATGTCACCCTTTAAAAATGTTGTTTACTGTTAGAAACTAGTTATTGAAGGAGATGGAAAAGGAAATATAATTTGATTCCAAAAAATATAAAAAATATATATTTATAATCTACAGACAAAATGTGATAAATCATTAGTTTACATCATCTTCAAATTCCTCATGGTTTAGAAACTATAGGTGTCTGAAAGTGAAGATTTTTTCAAAATGTTCATTTCAATGTCAACTTTGGCCAAAAAGTGTAACCCACTATTGTGGGATCACCCACAGATGAGATTTTCAAAACTTCTCCATTTGCATGCAAATCAAGCGAGCGCTTTCCCAAAATATAGAACTTAAAATTTTTAAAAAAGAGGTGCGATTTGGTTCATTTTTTATCATTAAAATTATTATTATTTTATAATTTCTACTATTATTTTTATATTCATAATTCACCGCTTTTATTAAGGCCTTCATCTTTTTTAAATTGTGAAGATTTGTTTAAGGGACTCACATAGAAGTTATATAATTCATTTGTACCTCCATCTCCTCTTGCAAGGTAGCTACTCTTTCTTCATCCTTGCTTTCTTCTTTCATCACATGCTCCTTCTATAGTTCTCCTATGGCTTGAATGCTTCACCTTGGTTTTGTGTAATGTCCCCTTCTCACACATAATTAGTATAAGGACAATTAGCCTATTTTTTGAGTTTTCCCATAAGTTGGTGGTGCAAGGGAGAACTCCAACATTCTTGGAGAGCACTGGGATGAACATGTGATGTTTTCAATAGTGGCAATGAGTTTAGGAGACCTTCATGAGCCCAATGGCACTTTCTGAGAGCACTCCATGCTTCTTGGAGAAGCTTGCTATTTTTGGAAATCACCAAGTTGCATACATTTCATTGCCCTAAATCCTAGGGGTATCTTTGGTATGGTCATAAATTCATATTTGATTTATTTTGATGCTTTCCACAACATGGGATGATAATTAAAATTAGTAAATAGTTATTACTTAAGTTGTCAAAAAGTGAATAAATCAAAAGGACAACTTATGTGTAATTATTTCATAAAAGGTCTTTAAGTTGTGCAACGCTAAGCTCAAGGGGTCATAAGGGGACTTTGCACATAATAAAATGAAATATTTTATTATTTTGAGGAGAATATGGAGAGATAAGTAAATAATATTTCATTATCCCAAGAAAAGTTATAAAAGGAGGTGTTGAGCTCATTGTTGAGGTTAGACTTGATATGATATTTTGCTTTTGCATTTGAGTGAACATGTGTTCATCTCTATTTTCTTATTTTCTTGAGGATGAAAACCCTCTCAAGAATACCAGTTTTAGGTGTGAAATTCCCCCTAGTTGGTCTTGGTAATTTCATAAAGAAATTACAGATGTGCTGTAATGGAGCTTGTCTTTTTGTTGATTGTTGACAACAAAGATTTTGATGTTTTTTAAGTGTGCTATGGTGTTTTGGAGAGAGATAAAGTTTTAGATTAGATGATAGAGTTTGGAGTTATGAAGTTTGCTTTTTTTTATATCCCAGTTAGGCCTACCTTCTTTACTAGGTTTGTTGTTCATTTTGCAATGTGTGGTTGAAGTTTCAAGTCATATGTCCCCCAAAAAAGATTGAAATATTTTCTAAGACCAGGTCGCTTATGTTTGTAAGGTTTATCTATTTGTTTGAAGGAGTTTTAAAGATTAATATTATCTCTTTATGCAGGTTGTCCAATCTAGGTGTTAGGTCTCAAAAATGTAGGTTGCAAATCCTAAGGGGATGTCAGACTCTATGATCAGATTTACAACATTTTTAAACTAACGAAATGGAGTTAACCTGTAGGGTTGATGACTCCCTGCACTTTAGGCACTACTATACCTAGGCGGGTGGACCTTGAAAGATGAAGTAGATTTGATGAGTGTAAGTGCTTCAACTAAGTTAATGGATCTACCCACAATGGTAAATGGTGTGGAATAGATGAAAGCACTAATTAATTCTATTTCTAATATCTAAGAAATGATTGGTATAAATTGTATAAGCAATATCAAGGTAATTTTTATAACTATGCTCAAATAATGAATGGGTTTTGGATAAAACTAAGTGATGAATCGAGATAAGACCAGTGTCTTGTTGGGTAAATAGAGTCAAATGAAAACCTAAGACAAGTGGCCTATATTGGGTAATAACTCTAACTGTTTGGCATAATACTTTAGTTTATAACTGGTATAAACGTGCAAGGAAATGATTGACAGACTCTTCTTAATATCCAATTGACACAATCAAGTTTCTTGTTTTTTCACTAGAAGGATTTTAATCCTTTCTTGAAGGAACCAATTAAATGAATTATACAAGAACAGATAATATCAATTTGGAGACAAAATGACAATCCTAATCATATGGTTCTTCTTACTGATCCAAATCAACACTTCCAAATTACTGTGACTGATCAGAAGGATTTTAATTCCTTTTAAGGAAACCAATTAATCAAATCACACAAATACAACAAATATGCATTGACAAATTAAATATATACTTGATATATCAATTTGAATAACAAGGAAATACTGAACTGGAGACAACCAAATAATTGAATAATTTCAACAAACAATTGATGCCAATATAAAACCATAGAATCAAAGATCTTCTATTAACTTCTTTTATTTAATACTTGCAACATGGTCTTTTAGAATATTATGAAATTCTTCTATTATCTCCTACTGCTGATGATGATTGATCATCATATGTCCAACTTATATAGAAATATTTATGAAGAGACATAACTCTTCAAAATGTCTTTTGAGAATTAAAATGATTAACATAACAACAAACAAAGATAATGACCCTAAACCCTGCTAAGCCACAGGTATATCTGAGCAACATGATCCAGGTACTCTTGGCTTCGATGTGTATAAACAAATTCAATAGCATTTCTAGTGATTACATCCATTGTCACCATCTTCTCTAGATGCTTACAGGCCTCCCCAGATGCCGAGTCCTTATCCTTGAGAGCTTCCAAAGCTTCATGTAATATTACCTAGCATTCTTTACTCCATTCATCTTTGCTCTTTAGCTCCTTGTCATTTATGAACAACATGGGTATACCTGCCTTTGAAGCCTCAACACATTCCCTGGCATCATGTTTAAGCTGGTCATAGTATTTTTGATGTTGTTCGATCAAGTCTTTGGCACTAGAGGTACATGTTGTGTCAGGAGTATCCCTACTCTGTATCTCGTGGAGTTTCTCTTGAAGCCTATTGTTTAAACTTTCATGTTCTTGGATTACCTTATGGTTTTCAGAATAGACATCCCAAAATTTATTCATCCAATGCATCATATTGATATGTCAATTTTGTAGTAGTGCTGCAAGTGTGTCAATTTGAACTTGGGCTATTTGATCAACAGATGGTGACTGGGCACTTTGTGAACTCTCTCCTTGGGTCAATCTTTTAACTGATCCTCTGAAGGCATTCTTGACAGTATCTTTTAGGAAATCATTTTCTTTTGTCAATCTTTCACAACTCAGCTTTTATGCATCTCATTCCTTGATCAGCATTTGAGCCTGTGCTTTATATAATTTTGCAACGTTTATACCAATATCTGCAGTAATCAAAGGATTAGTTTCTCCTGCTTTCAAAGTCATAACATGTCCAAAAGTTTTTTCAGTATCTATAATGGCTGTCTTCTTATGAGGAGGGTATTAAGCCCATATCATGAGTGAGTTTTCATCATTCTTATACTTGGTATCCATGTATACCTTTGTTACACCCTCAGGAGTGAGCTTGTACTTGTCATCAGTATTGTGTAGGAAACTATCAAACACCAAGGCAGAATTTATGTCAAGTCCAGGAAATATCATGACACCTGCTTCTTTGAGCAACTGTCTACATCTGTTAGGAGTCATGTCCCTCAATTCATTGTCTACTATTGTTTTTAACATATTCATCAATTGTTTTTCATTATCAGCTATGACATCTTCAACTGATTCCCCGGGTTCTTTTCCCTTGCATTTATACAAAAATGACTTAAATTCTTGAGAATGAATAAATTGATCATCTGCAATAAAAGAATCATATGCTAACTATCTAGGATCCTCATCACCAGGCCCCTATTCATCCTACTCTCTATTTGGAGACTGATAACATTCCATTTTTCATTTAGAGATTCTGGTTGTCTGTTCATGTACCTCCTCTTCTCTGGCAGATTCTTCATCACTGGAAGACAACAACTCTATTTCTGCAAGCTGTTTCCTCTTCTCATCTAGTTCTCTATTATACTTTTCAATTATCAATTGAACCTCAGCTTCTTCCATGTTTATAATAGTATCATCATGTGGATACGGAATATGTGTATATCCACTGAGATTTTATTTTCTCCTAGCAAAATCAATGAAACCCTCAAGATCAAATCCCTTTCTCGCCTCCACACTCCTCATGTTGTAATACATTAATTTGTCCTTGATGAGACCATAACCCTATTTAGACACCATAGTAAAATCTCTGAAGCACAGAGTACTAGGCATGAAGGATTGTTTGTCATAGGCACTCAAGTTCATCACATTAGAATAGTTCATTTGCCTGACTATCTCTATGTAGGCAATCCTATCAGGAACTGTCTTGGGCAATATTAACGGGGTATCTTCAAAACCATAAATCCTAACCATGGTTGAGTCCTCAAAGCAATACCAATCACCCTAGTTGTGGGTGACAATTGGGGGTCCACCAAAGTCTTTTGGTTTGAGAAACCTTTTTATTTCATATGATAGTGAATGTTCACAAGGATGGTTAAAGTATCTATACAACACTTTTACAAAATATGCTTCAAAATGAATGTAACTGGAGTGGGCAAACCTCCTGTCCCATATCCTTGTCTACATTTGCACAGGTGACTTTTGTCCCCTTTTGTCTAGTTGAGCAATTCTAAGTTCACTTGGCCATATTCCAATTTCCTGGCCATAGTATAATACCATATGCATGAGGAGCGAATAAAGCTCAAAAGAGACTGTTGGGGCATTATTCTTAATTGCAATTAAACTAGAATTAATCTTTCTGAAAACATAAGCAACATAGTCAAACTGCCTAGCATTATGACACTGGATATCTGTGGCTATCACCATTAATGGAATTGTCATAAAATTAGGAACCTCTGACCCTAGGACTTGGCCAATGGAATAATATGTGTATTGCATATACGGTTCAAACAAGGACACATGGAATGGAGGTCCATCATTATCATCAAAAGGCACTATTTTTCCCTCTAACCTAGGCCTGTGGAGAAGCAATCTCCATCCATTGTATGTGGTGTCCATCCTCCAATATTCTTTGTCCAAATCTTCATATACTATGGGAAGTGTACACAAATCATCCAAATCAAATACTTCACAAATGGCATTTTTAGACAAGTGCATCATAGGCTCTCTTTGTGGATTGCATATGGGTTTTAGGCTGGGATTGTAATATTTAGCCAAAAGTTTTAGGAGTTCCACATTCACAAACACATCAGGGACGATCAATTTGCCCAAATTCAAATGCCATGGATTAGACACTAGGACATTCCTAAATCTTCTATCATAATGGAATTTGAACAACTCATAGCCTCTAATTGGTGTCCATACATTTCCTAGGTATTTGCATTTGTCTTCTAATTTATCTACCTCTACCCTGAGTTGTGCAGACCTTCAGGCTTTAGGGGTAGACCCAGGCAATTGGTCTATCAAATCTTGATTTAGTTTTCTTTCTTTCATTTTTTCATCATGGCTTTTGTCAAATTTCTATTTCTTAGGCTTACTAGTTTCACCTTGCTATTTTCTACCCTTGCCCTTTACTGGAGTCTCCATTATAATTCTAAATAGCAAATTCAAATTGTAATCCCCCACATAGAGGTTCTTATGTATGTACATGTTGTCTGAGACGATGATCGAACTCCTTTGTTCTCTTCTCCAAGTTCTCTCTTATGTGCTCCTCTCAGACAATTCTTTTGAACTTAATTGCAATAATTTTGAATGACTCTTCAAGGGATTTCTTCTTGGCATGTAATTAATACTTCCAGTGCATTGATTTTCATGATCGCTATGAGACGTCACATCGTCATAACGTCCTTCATCGATGGGACTTTTGTAATGTTGGGGTGATCTAATAGCTTCTTATGGTGCGAACATTTGCAGATGACTCAATCACTGTGACCCTTTGTTTTGTCTCCTTGATATCACCCTTTATGAAAACATATACATGTCTGTATCGGCAAGACATTTCAAGGTTTTTTCCAATATAGAAATGAGCATATCAGCTATTGTCGGCCTGGCTTACATTATCGTTGTGAGATCAACATCGTACTTCGATATTTCAAATATCTCCGTTATAAATATCAGTATGAGTCTTGTTGAAATGTTTATCGACTTTTCTTTACAAGGCAAGTTAGTGAAATCGGTAAGACTTGAGAAATTAATATCGATATCACTTGCCTTTATAACCTGTCGGAAAGAATCTTATCAATGAGTGTGGTCACTATCTTCATCAGAATAACATATAATATCAGGATGAATTCATTCGAATTATCCAATCCTGGTTGTTTCCCTGATGCCTTTCTTTCTATCCTTCATCGAAATTATCATCATCACATGTCACCGAAATACTTCATCGTTGTGACTATAGATTCGACAGGACTTGTAAACTCTACTCTGATCTGTTACCTTTTTCTGATGAGTCATATCCTGTTGGAAACAAGGTAGATAACTGAGAGGGGGGGTGAATCAGTTATCTTAAATATCTTAACTTTCTTCTCTTCTTTAATATTAGTGCAACATCAAAACATAAGAGCATACATAATCATGAGAGCAGAAATAAAATTAACACACATAACACAAGGATTTTTACGTGGAAAACCCTGTTAAGGAAAAACCACGGGGTGACTAACCCAAGATTGTATTCTCTGTTAAAAGAATAAGAAGTACAAAATGACACTTGCCAATTAGGGCTCACTGCTCAAGCACATTGCTCACAAGAGGCACACTGCCTACAAGAGACTCACTATCTACAATTTTTAGGAAGGTAACCAAGTGTTTGAACTGATGAGAGGCATCCACATATGCTTAGGTTCAGTTCTAGTTAGGCTCAATATACTGTTCTACTGCACTTCATTCTTCCTCTTCTTTAGTGCTACTGTACTGTCACTTACCAAACTTGTATTCCTGCTTCCACTCTACTCTCTATCTTTCCTCACATACTATGTCAACACACACACGCCTTCATACCAAAATCAATCTGGTATATATATCTGCATTAAGGATTTCAACATCTTTCTAGTCGGCAACTGGAATATTTAAGATATTTACAAGGCACTGATCTGTCAGCTGGATCCATGCTTAATATGTGATGCGTATTTAAGACATAGAGTTAGAAGTCATCAATTAGGTGGGCCAACCATGTATGATTTCTCAATTAGCTTGACCATCATAAATTTCTCATTTGGATTATAGTCTGATGCTCTGCCGGTCAGTTCTTCCTCAGTCTGCTCTGCCAGTTAGGAACCCAACTCTTAAATGCTCATATCTTTTCACTCTTTCATCATCGAAGGCTCAATCTCTAGAATGTAGTAGTCATGGTACTCCTCTTGAATTCCCCAAGCCCACACTTTGCTAAGATACATCCTCTGAGAGATCCAGACCTGATTGTCAGACCTTGCTGCATGTTCTGTTCTTGTTCGCCGGACTAAAACACTCTTCAATTTGACTTCCGATAAAGACATACTATGTGCTGCGGATGTGTGGAATGAACTTTGTTGCCATCAATGACAACAATCATGAAGCCACACAGTGTCTCTTGCCAACAATCTCCCCCTTTGGCATTGATGGCAACACTTAGTGAAAAATGACTAAGTGTCGTAGCAAACTCTCCCTTGGTTGATGCTCTGTCTTATGTACACTTTTACCGAAGCTCCCCCTTCGCTAGATTCCACATTTTTCACTACTCCTCACTCCCCCTTTGACATCAATGGCAAAGGATGGAATCTGCACACCAAAATTTTCAAAAATCAACCTATACATAGCTGTATAAGTATATATGTTATACTTACATATACTTAAGTATATCCACAAAAGTCGTCTTCAACTGGACAAATTCTGTTGCCCAACTCTGCTTCATCCTGTCCAAAATTGAGATATGACCACTCAACAAAAATGCAAATCTTCTGCCCTCTTTAAGTCTGCCGGATCATTGGTTCGAGCTGTGGTCTGAGCATCAGTTAAGGCCTCATGCATTGCCTCTAACTTAGGGATAATTATCCCTCTTAGCTCACTCATCCTGCTTATTCTATTCTTCTTTTCCTTTTCAAGCCTCTTTATTTCATTTATAGTGGCAATAGCCTACCACTCTTGATTCATTATGGATGAGGTGAGAGGATAAAAATTCTAAGATAAACTTGATAGTTTACCCTCTTGTTCTTCCACCTTCTTTGCAATGTTGTCTATCACTGTGGACCAAGATAGACAAAATTTGTACAATTCTCCACCATCTTTAAGTGCATTTTCTAGGCTCTTTATCCGAATATCTAGATTTCTCCTATCATTTGCTATGAGTCCTTGTACTTTAGAGAATCTCTTTCCCAAAAACTCTTTCCAGACTTTCTCTTTTGCCAATTTCTCCAAAGAATCAAAATGTGTGCTAACAGAATTAACAAGAGATTTCAAGTTACTAGATGAAGAGGCCGAGAGATCCTTTTGGAAGGATGGCATGATCTTCTCCAACACACCGAATGCAATCTCTCTCAGCTCACAGTCTTCCATGTGAGACTTCAAAATCTTTTCTTTTGCTTTAGCTTAAGCAAAAGATGTTACCTTCATTGTCTGGACCGGAGAGAGGGAGTCAAAATTGAGTGGTCCTTGAAATAGTTCCGGTTCATCTATTTCCATCATCTCTTTGGTCAAGAAGTTTTTCACTGCTTCTGCAGTGTCTCTTGCCAGAGACAGAGTCTTCTTTTCTTTTGCAGCCTCAGAACTGTCATCAGAGATCTTCTCTGTGTGTTCTTCTTCTCTTCCCTTTTCCTCCTCTACTTGACTCAATTTCTCCTCTTTTCTTCCTTCTCCTTCAGTTCCGGAGTTAGCAAGGGGATCCGGAAGAGAGATGTTTACTTCTTCATGGACTTCCTCTTCGGAATAGAGGAATCCAAGTCCTTAGTCCTCTCCTCACCTATCTCCTTTGGCTCTTCTGCATTTTTCTCAGTAGATTCTTCTTTTGATGTACTTAGTCCTTCATCATCCATGACAGAAGGTTCATCATCTATGTCCTCTATAACAGGAAGATTGAATCTTTTAAATGCATTCCAGAGGATGTCTTCAGTCTCTTTTTCCACCTGATCAGTCTCTCCGAGCATATGTTTGTTCATTCTTGCTTTGCTTCGGAACTCATCCTTGCAGCCTTGAAGATCATGGTCATTTGTTTTGGAGTAATGGAGGGATAGAGCTGAATTGCAATCTGTTCCTGGATCTCCAAATCCTTTTCCTTGGCATTGTCTTTTCTAAGTTCAAGTACCTTCTCGAAACTTTTGGGAATTAGAAAGATGATTTCAATGAATGCTTTATTATAAATGTTTAGGTACTTAACTATAGCTTCTTCCAAGATCCTTTTGTCTGTGTCACTATACTCATCATAAAATTCTGTCATTGGTTGCAGATTCCCATCCACAGTGACTACCTTGATGATATCATCAATGGAGAGAGTAGGCCTTTCAACAAATTCTTCTACCTCTTCTTCTTTGTTTGTACTGGCAGAGGATTCCCTTGATGTTTTCTTCTTCTTCCTCATTTTCTTAGCTTCTTCATCAGATTGTATTTCTTCATCATCCTTTTGGCTTATGTAAGACCTTGTGGCCTTTGTCTTCATTCTCTTCTCTCCCTTTCCAGATGTCTTGTCTTCTAGTTTTGAGGATTTTGAGCTCTTAGAGGTGGCAGGTGCAGAGCTCTTGGAGGATTTGGTCTAGGAGGAGGCTTGTACCGGAACACTTCCTTTTTCTGCTTCTTGTTTCTCCTTCTCAACTCTTTCTAATTTTTTCCTGTTTGCATCAACTGCCTCCTTTGATATGCCATATTTCTTAGCAATTTCCTCTACTTTCTCACTTTCCTTTTTATCTCTGGTTGTCTTAGTTCAACATGTATTTTTACACTTAATTCTTGATAGGTTCCAAACCTTTCTGCCTCAGGGTCCTTTGGCTGACTTAGCAGGTGTTGAACATGTAGCTCTAGAATTTTCTCATCTACCTCATAGCCCATTGGCATAATCTAGACTATTCTAGGTTCCACTGCTTCCATTAGGCATTGATCAGTGTCTACCATGAAGCACACTATATCCTTGTATTTTTCAACTATAGATTGGGGCATTCTCTCTCTGGCCTGCATCATGCCTTGGAAGTTTTTGAAGTATCCCCAGAGTGTTGTACTTTGAGCCTTGGCATCAGCAAGCCTATACATATAATCTCTGATTTGTATGGCCACTGGTCTATCATTTTGCCATACCCAACCACTTGATCTGGGTAGCTCATTCATATAGTAAAAGAATAAGCACAGTATTAAACCACTATACTTGAATGAGTTCTTCTTGTCCTTCTTGATCTTTTGCAAGTTTTCTAACAGTTGGCTTAGGAGAAGCTCGCATAGATCATAGTCTGCATTTTCCCTTAGCATTTTATACTGCATTTTCCCTTAGCATTTAATATATAGTATAAATTGCAGTTTCAGATACAGAGTTCTCCCTGCTGGAATATATTTTGTAACCAATTATCATGGAGGCAAATTTGATATCCGGATCTATGATATCTTCTATTGTCATTGCTCTTTTGTCAAACTTTGATCCGGTATCCTCACTTACTATTTGGTTCTTGACCGATTTGAGAGCAAGCAACCCACCGGATGAGTGCAATTCCGGTTACTACCCTAATGGCATCTTTTGTTATCTTAAATGGCCTCATCAACGACATGAAGTTGTCATGTATTCTACTAAGAACATATCGTACCCATTCATCTTCTACAAAACAGGGAAAGTGGATGCAATGTCCAAAATGTTTGTCCCAGATGACCTTGTATTAAGGTTTAAGTTCAAATGTATCATCAATTAATTGTTTGTGATAGATATTCATCATCTTGGATTCCCTAAATTCCTTAATATTGGCATGTATGTATACCCTAACATCTTCTACGTGCAGAACCCCATGCGGAATGCTAGAGAATGCACTTGAGGGATCAACTTCTAGGGATTTGTAGGGGTGTTTCTTGAACTTTGGGCGCGGCCAATCAGTGATCTTAATAACATTTGGAGTAGCCATCTTGTAGAATATTCAAAGAGGGATATTCAAGAATGGAAATACCTTTTTATGCTTCTAGGGTTCACAAAATGAGCCAGAAAAGATCGTTGGTTGAATCAGATTCAGCAGTTGATCTTTGAGAGAGTTGAAACAATCTTGTTGCAGAGCTCTTCCTTTCTTTTTTTCGCAAGCAAATGTGCAAATGATGAATAAAAGAACCCTTATATTTCTGTGCAAACCCTAATTTCATGTTGCAATAAATGCACACCTTAAATCATTCTGGTTCCCTTGTTCTGACCTTGTTCTGAGAGAGAGATCCTTCTGAATCACTGAGATGCACTTAGAATTATTCTTAGTAATAATTTACAATGTATCTCCCTTCCTCCAATCATGCCATTTATCCGTAGATCAAGATATTTCAATTTTGAATCATACCAGATCTAAATGTGAAAATCCTATTTTTACTGGAAGGCTATCAAACCAGATCAATCTTGGATGATTAGACTCTTCAAATCTCCTTACAGATCTTTTATATTTTTACCGAGGGTTATTTAGATCTCTTTGAGAACTCTTCAATCCACAATACTCCATGTGCCAATTTTAGGCATCAATTGACTGGCTGGGGGAGTTTATTTTCCTTTATGACTCCCCCTGAGCTAGAGCTCATCTATTTAGTTTTTGGAAGGAATATCAACACCAAATTCTGGTGCGGATCCAGCCCCAACATTTTCTGTACTTCTCTTCACCCAAATCTTGTTCATCTCCCTTTGAACTTCATCTGCATTCACTTTTCCTTTTCCTTTGTCTTGATTTTGATTATGATGCACCAAACCCTTTTTTATCCTGATTCTTACTTCTGAAAAATTTGGCAATATGACCAGATCTATTGCAGTTGTAGCAAATAACATTTCTTTGTATATTTGACTGATATCCTCTTTATCTGCATTGATTAGCTATATGTCCCATTCTATTGCATGCAAAGTATCTACCATTGAATGAGTTATTTATTTGCATATTTCTGCATTCATGAGATTTGTGACCATACCTTTTGCAGTTGAAACACTATCCGGAGAAGGATAAATTAGTCTGATTCATTCTTCTTCTGCACTGAGTTGCTTTATGATTGAAGTTGTTGCAATTGTAGTAGTATCTATTGAAAGATAGATATCTTTGAGCATTTGGTTGCCTTATCGGTGGTCTTCTAGGCCTGTTTCTTTGATATCCTGATCCAGAGTTCTTCTGACTAGATCCAGAGCTTTCACCTTTCTCATAACCCAAGACATGCTTGTCATCTACCCTTTTTTGGCTTTTAAGAAGAACTTCAAGTTGAGCAGAGCTTATCTTGAATTTCTCTTTGTATTCATTTATTGTTTGAAGATCCCTTTTTAGAGTGTCTATCTGATTCTCAAGTTGTTCTTCATTATCTCTAGCTTCTTCAAGATCAGATTCCAGATGCCTTATTATTCTATCCATTTTGTGGCAGTCTTCTGAATTCTCCTTGAGAGATTGTTTTAGATTATCTTCAATTTGTCTTTTCTCTTCAATCTCTTGGGTGAATCTCATAACCCCTGATTCCATTTCATGTCTTACCATAATGACCTCTTTTGATAGCTTCTCACATAACTTGTTTTTCTCATTCAAATCTTCATTAGTATCATTGGCTTCACTTTGACTTGCTAATTGTTTAAGTAGTTCCTTTCTCTTTTTCACAGAGATACTTAGTTTTTCTTTTAGTTCATTTATGAAATCATCATCTTGTTTGAGTCTTTCCCTTAAGTTATTGACCTCAGAGTGAGATTGCTCAAGATCATCTAGGGCAGACTAAAGTTGTTCCCTCATACCATACATATTCATTGAGATTCCCAGATCTTCCTCAAGCTGTTAGGCTCTAATTGGAGGAACTTAGCTCTGATACCAATTGTTGGAAACAAGGCAGATAACTGAGAGGGGGGTGAATCAGTTATCTTAAATATCTTCACTTTCTTCTCTTCTTTAATATTAGTCCAACATCAAAACATAAGAGCATACATAATCATGAGAGCAGAAATAAAATCAACACACATAACACAAGGATTTTTACGTGGAAAACCCTATTAAGGGAAAAATCATGGGGTGACTAACCCAAGATTGTATTCTCTGTTAAAAGAATAAGAAGTACAAAATGGCACTTGCCAATTAGGGCTCACTGCCCGAGCACACTGCTCACAAGAGGCACACTGCCTACAAGAGACTCACTATCTACAATTTTTATGGAAGGTGACCAAGTGTTTGAACTGATGAGAGGCATCCACATATGCTTAGGTTTAGTTCTGGTTAGGCTCAATATATTGATCTACTACACTTCATTCTTCCTCTGCTTTAGTGCTGCTGTACTGTCACATACCGAACTTGTATTCCTGCTTCCACTCTGCTCTCTACCTTTCCTCGCATACCATGTCAACACACACACGCCTTCATACCGAAATCAATCTGGTATATATATCTGAATCAAGGATTTCAACATCTTTCTAGTCGGCAACCGAAATATTTAAGATATTTACAAGGCACTGATCTATCGACTGGATCCATGCTTAATATGTGATGCGTATTCAAGACATAGAGTTAGAAGTCATCAATCAGGTGGGCCAACCATGTATGATCTCTCAATTAGCTTGACCATCATCAATTTCTCATGCGGATTAAAGTCTGATGCTCAGCCGGTCAGTTCTTCCTCAGTCTGCTTCATCAATCAGGAACCTAACACTTAGATGCTCATATCTTTTCACTCTTTCATCACCAGAGGCTCAATCTCTAGAATGTAGTAGTCATGGTACTCCTCTTGACTTCCTCGAGTCCGTACTTTGCTGAGATACATCCTTTGAGAGATCTGGACCTGATTGTCAGACCTTGTTGCATGTTCTGTTCTTGTTCACCGGACCAAAACACTCTTCAATCTGACTTCCGGTAAAGACATACTATGTGCTGCGGATGTGTGGGATGAACTTTGTTGCCATCAATGACAACAATCATGAAGCCACACAGTGTCTCTTGCCAACATATCCTCTATATACATCGGTGTGACTTAGGTTAGAAATGTGTTATGGTCGTTGGGACATCATAAGGTCAGAGACACTTTAATCTCTTGCCCCGATGTACATTTCTTCCCGATGAGTCACTAGTTCCACCCGTTCCATGGGTTGTTCGGTAGGAGTCTTACTGAATTCTCTCGTCGGTGTGATATATGCTATCAAGGGAGTGTATGGAGTATCCTCTGATAATGTTTTCTCATCCCGATAACCCTCACATTTGGCGTGACTTGGGACTCTTCTTCCGACGAGGGGTCATCGGTGTTACTTCTTTCATCTGAGGTTTCTAAAACTTTCACTCCGACCATTATCCTCATGCCAATACATATCTATCTCACCTCAAATGGAACATGGATCAGTATAAAAAAACTGAGGTCTTGCCGAAATCAAAGAACTGAGCCCCCTATTTACACTATAGTTTAAGAGGTTAGACAAATATTTGTGGTAAAAATCATGTTATGTTTATGGAATTTATCAGCTGCTGTTATGATTTTGGGCGTATGATTTTCTAATTTGGTTGGACATGGGGTGGATAGGAGTATAGGAAAATTTTGAAATTTTCCTATCCCAACACCAGGGACAAGCTGTACCACTTGCTGGAATCAAGAGCAACATGAATCCTTTGTTGGAAGGTCATTTTCTATGAAGGTAAAGGTTTGCCTCTGTTGGTGATAATTTATGTTCAAGGTTTTTAGCTAGGCTCCTTCCCTAAATATCCAAAAATTTCCTAAGTGTTGGACCTCCTCAGCTTTTTTCAGCTGCAGCATCATATTTTCTTAAGGAGAGGAGGTCATCATCATCATATTTCCAGACATCACCCTGATGTTGCTTACGAGGGTCATCATATTTTCTGCCTGCATGATCTTTCGCCGGGGTGATATTTTAACATTGGGTGATCTTAGTTAAGATCATCTTGATGATGTTACTTCAAAGTCCTAAATATGACCCGATCTTCCATGGGGTCATCATTTTTGAACATCGGGTGATCTTAGTTAAGATCATCCTGATGTTGTTTTATCACTTCATGTTCTTTCATCGCCCTAATGCTACTGACATCATTCTTATGTCAAGGAGATATCCACCTGTCAGCTTCATGCATTATCCAGTGGGGGGTGATCATTTCAAATATCCGTCATATTCATATATCGCCCCTATCTTACAATGAAGCTACAGTGTAGCATGATATTTGTGCATCAGGATGATATTTCCAAATATCCGGTTATCTTCCGAATATCATCCTGATGCCAACATGATGGTGACGTCATCAAGGTCCAGTGGGTCATATTTTAACATCAGTCATTTTATGGAGATCCCTCGATGTTGCGAATATGACGATGACGTCATCCGGATATGAGGAGGTGCGCAGTATGCAAGTATGATGATGACATCATCAGGATATGATGGTGACATCATCATGATGTTCAATCGACGTGACTTTGGTCATCGGCATGTGTCGAGAGGTGATCTTCTGATGTGTTCAGTCTTCTTGACAATGGTTTGGATGATGGGGGTGATATTACTCCATCGGGGTGATATATGATGTCAGGAGGACGGATATGAGGCTCGCCGATGTTTGAGGTTTGGCCAATAGGGTGATATCCTGCAGGAGGTAAGGTTATCATGCTGTTTATGATGCTGACGTCAGGGTGATATTGGGTTTCAGGATATCATGCTGAGGGATGATCATGATGAGGTGTATGCTAGTGCCGTCGGGAGCAAAATCACTAACATTATATGTGCTCGCGGTCATGCATATAAAGTAATGAGGAGGTTGCCGCGGGGTGCATGTGGGATAATTGGTTCCTGCATGATTTTGAAATATCAGGGTGATATTTCTTGGTAGGAAAGGATGTGATGCATAGTATTCTGCATTTCCTGAGGTTGCGAGTTGATACGCCATTATTGGCGGTTGTTGTAGGGTATGGGCGAAGATTGGACGGATCTGCCACCTGATAAAGGATGTGAATCCCTAGGCGACGGCGCAAGGCTCGAGGCCACTTCCTGTCTCCTCCTCCCCCTGCAGCATTGAATGTTGGGGTGCCATTTCTTAGGAGGGATGTATCTGGCGGATGTTGAGCGGCCTAGTGGTCAAGGCTGAGCACTTGACTTGTTGTATATAGTAGGTTGTGTTGCTCATTTTAAGGTTGTTGAAAACTAGACATATCTAGCTCTGTAATAAGATACAACTGGTTCTGGTTGCTCTGTGTAGGTGACCTTGTGAGTTTATGTATCTCTTGTTGTATGTCTCATGCATGAATCTACTAATTTCATGATTGGTTTTATATGAGTAATGCTGTATTTGCATGTGTTTTGTTATTCTGTCTCCAGTATCGCATGTATCCTTCTTCTAAATCTAGATATCTAAGGGATGTCTGGGATTCTAGAATATAGAATTCCTGTATTGAATGCTTGATCTTTCAACTTCTGCTCAAGGGGTAGATTAAATTATTTTTAGATTAAGTGTTAGGAAGGATATACTGCAATAGGGATACCATAAGTAGAGATAACTTAACACTCTATTCTGGGAGGTATCTAAAAGGCAGATATCACAACATCCCCTTGAAATCCAGTTTTAGTGTGTTCATGCTGATCATTCACTGGTGTATGTCTACTGACTCCAAGCCCTGGATAGGCACCAATCTAGCTTTGTGTTGAGGTTATACACCAGGTCCAGGTTTGCATCCAAACATAAAATCAAATTCATACTTCCAAATCCAACCATTAGGACCTTAGAAGTAGTTTAGGACCAAGATCCTCTGATTCACAACTGAGCATAGGCCCAAATCCAGCCCCTTTGCACTTATCCTGCAGTTTTGGTCTACTTACAGGAGGATTTATCTACTTTGTATCAACATCTCGAGCCAACCCACAAGCATATTCTCATGGGTGTTGAATAGGGAATACCCCCCTAGGTTTTGCAGAGCCTGAAGAAGAAGAGGAGATAAAAATAGAGTCTATCTCCTACACTGTTGGCCCCTAGCCCAGAGATCCTATTGATCACTGATGGCTACCTTGTAGCGAAATCTGGGAATGAGCATCCAGTCAGGGAAATAACCAACATCCTCCATAAGAATTTCCTTGACTCTTCGTGGGGTACTGGTTAGCATAATGATCTCCACACGTGAAACACCCTCCAAGAGGACCTCTCTTTCCCAAAGATCGGTTGGTATTATCATCATTCCTTTTTGGATTAGAATCCCTATTTCCATCCTTGGATTCATTTCTATTAATCTGGAACTTTTACCATAATTCCTCTCTTTGGATTCCTGATTCTTGTCTCTCTTTTTGAAGGATGTCAAAGGACGACTCCATTTAGATTTCCTTTGAGATCTTTCTCGATACACAGAGATAGATTTGAGCTTCTACTCTTACTTGATGGCTTTCTCAAAGACTTGATCCATGGTTATGGGTCCATGTCATCTACTTCTCCACCAATCTGAGCATTCAATCCCATGATAAACTTCCTTACTCTAAATCTCTCATCCTTCTGATATTGTGGCACATACTTCAATAACTTGGTAAATTTTTCCTAGTATTCAATGATAGTCATTTCTCCTTGACACAAATTTTGAAAATCCATTAATTTCTAGTAAAAGTAAAGTTGGGGAAACCACCTTTTTCTAAATATGAGCACAAATTAATCCCAAGTTAGACTTAAGTAACTCAATCCTAATTCCACTTTCTCATTCATCCACCAAGCGGACACTTCTCCGGTTAACTAGTATGCTCGCCATATAGTCTTGTGATCTCATAGTAGTTTCTTATCTTGAAATATTTCTCCATCTTTGTTAGCCAAGCCTCAACTGCATCTCCACTCATTGTTCCATCAAATTTTTGAGGTATAACATTCTTCATATCTCGGGCTAACTCACTAGTAAGACGAGATTTTTCCTCATTGTGATTTTGCGAGTCTTGATTATTTACTCTTGGTTCTCCATGCAAACCAGATCCTTATGTTCTTTCAGAGTATTGTTCTTGATTGATTTCTCCCCCTCTAACTTCTTGTTCCAAGGATTCCAATCTTCCTTTTGTTTCATTTAAAACTGACAAAATTTGATCTAATTTTTCCATGGGGTTGTTCTCAGGATCTAGGTCATCTAGGTTTCCTCCTGGTTGGTTTTCAGAGTGTTCCATAATATTACATAATTACACCCACATCAATTCACATAAATCCTAATTTTGCTACGATGATTTAAACATGAAAAATAGATAACAGAAACTTAATCTTAACAACACCATGCACAAGAGAACACCAGATTTACATGGATAACCCTAAAAGGGAAAAACCATGGTGAGAATTAGCTCACAATTTATAGTAGTATCAATATCAAATTACAAAGAGGCTCACTGCCAAAGGGCTCACTACCCAAGGACTCACTGTCCAAAGAAATGCTCACTACAAATAGGGCTCATTGCCAAGAGAGGTGGCTCACTACCATGAACTGATATGATAGCATCTACCACATACCTGAGTTCAATTCCAATGAAGCACAATACATATCACCTTCGCTACCTTACAACACAAACATCTTCATTTTCACATCTTTGCACCCCACACTTCAACACACAAATCATTTTCACTTATTTATATTAATCATCAACCTTGGAACATACATCAAGGTCAGCAATACATTTTACACCCTTTGGAACAGTCTTCAAGGTTGGCAAACATACACAATTCAAATTAGGTCTGGACCTAAACAATCTTGTGAATCAAATGAATGAAGGTAGAACACTTCATGGCTTAGGTCAGACCCAAATGCATCTTCACATGCTTCAACACACTTCTACAATCCACAAAACACATCTGCAAAGAGTGTTAGCACCCAAGTCGACCAAACTTGTGCAAACACTAAGAATACTTAGGCACATGCTTCCATAAACTCAATCATAGCTTGCAGACCAAGCACAAGACTTTAACATGATCTGGAGACATTCACGAACAACATAAAATCACCTGGGATCCAACAAATCTAGCTACAACAAGTTTCACTTGAAGACAACAAATCTCACTTGAAGACAACTTACAATCAACACTGCTAAGCTTTGCTACTCAATAACTTGCTTTTCGGAGCACCAAATCACAAATCCTTTGGAATGAAGATAGATAAGGACCTTATAAACATATGTCTAGAGCCACATCACTTGAAACCACTTTGCAAAGAAATGCAGAGAAAAATACTTTCTCCTAGACACCTTTGCACAACCCAGAAACTCTGTCAATTTTAATCTTCAAACTGGTGAACATAACTTTTACTGTACAGCGATTCAGACCACCAAATTTTGGATTTAATATCTTTAGACACTTCTCTAAAACATATCAAAAACTCACACTCTGGTCTTCAACATAGAAGAAATGTGGAACAAAAACTTAGACAGTATCTTGCAAGCCAGAATGCTCTGCAACACACTGTTTCCTCTAGAGAGAAAATTTTCTCAAAGGCACTTGGAAACTCAGCAACAAGAGCACTATACGAACATCATCAAAACTTCTATAAGGAATTCAAATTACTTTAACATGACAACTCAATCAAGCAACAATCATCAATATTAGAAGATACAATTGACACCAATGACAACCTAAGCATGTTGACATCAATGACAACACCAGTTAGCACATACTTGCAACATATATATCACTTTCTAACAGA
Organism: Cunninghamia lanceolata; assembly: GCA_027924645.1. NCBI lineage: Eukaryota > Viridiplantae > Streptophyta > Pinopsida > Cupressales > Cupressaceae > Cunninghamia > Cunninghamia lanceolata. Next base: position 4,128,326 of record BSBN01000604.1, on the reverse strand, counting down.
GGAATTTCCTCAGGTTCCTCCTCTCCATCAGAATCAAGTAATACAAACTTAGTGGGTGGATGTACTTGTGAGTACTTCATCAACACCTCTTTTCCTATTATAGGTGCATCTCAACCACATGTAAAAGGCATGTCACAGTGGGTAGATGGTTTACTAATCTTAACAATAGTAGGGATTGGAAATATTTTTGCCTCCTCAATCTGTTTCCTCCTTTCTAGGTGAATATGTTTGAGTGCATCATCTAGTGTTCCCAAATTAGTGAGCCAAGCTCCCTCTGCATAGCTCACTTTTTCTTTCATCTTTGGTTTAGGAGATGGATCTTTTTTAATAGTGATATTAGGCATATCACTAGGTTTGGTTTTCTTGGCTCGCTTTCTTGTCCTTCTGTTTCCTGCCATTCTGGCACAAGAACAAATGTTTTAACATTACCATATCTTGCCAATCTTATGAAACCTCACAATGACCTCCAAGGTCCAAGTGTTGAACCCAGTAGCTCTTATACCACGTGTAACATCCCAACTGGAATATTAAATAAAACTTAATCATAATTGAGAAAATATACCCACATTTTTTACATATTAAGAGAAATATCCAGAATCAATATATTTCATTTACAAAATCCATGATCAATGTACATATTTCAAAGAAGGTCGCTTCACATGCGACTAGAAAATTTCGCAATATCTCAAACTTGTCGTATTTATTACAACTTACAATCTTTATCAATATCATATACAAAAATAAGCAATGTTTTCATGTTCACAAGTCTTTGCCAACCAACTGTAGGAGAGAGAGAGCATCACCTTGGTGCTTTTCCTCCAACCATAAACCAGTGGTCCCTCACTCACCTTCCTTTCTGGAAGTGGCCCTTCAGTTCACAAGGGTAATAGATAATGAGAATCAATTGATCCCACATGCCATCTGAGAACTAATGATGTGTCCTAGCTAAAGACAATCAGGTTTACAACTCTAGTCTAGCTCTAGCTATGTATGACCCATTCTGATTGTTTAGAAATCTAGTACACCATGAACCGACAATGCAAGCAGTGACTTTTGCATTACTTTGGCCAAAATTTCATATAAATAAAGTCGTATGTTCACTGACTCTTTTCTCGATTTGGAGACAACATTCTTATTATCATTTAGTTTCTTTATACATAATTATTCTCTTGGTCTTACTTATACCACATTAGTCGTAAAGACTTATACCCTCATCTATTAGTCATTCTTAACAAGGCTAGGGTGAGAGCTTAGATTTAACTAGTGTAAACATATAGCGAGTCCCTCTATGGATCCTTGCATTCATGGGTCTATGACATTCTGTCATTTACTCAAATAACTTGTTTACCTAATCCCATACCCTTCCATAGTTATTTACGCATACAAGGTTGACACTTAAACCATATAGATCATCAAATAAAGACTCTATCTATCTTAATTTATATTCGACTCACAATCTGTCGATAGTAAGCTATAAATGAACAATCATATGAATTAAACACTTCTCTTTAAATATATTCAAGAGAGAATTCCAAATATCAATACAGTCTCATCTTGACTTATCGTTGGCAAAAGAGTGTTTCTCAAGACATTCTTGTGGCTAAATTTGACCTAAAATAAGTATATGAATAGATCTAATGTCAAGTGTTCCTACACTATGACTTTTTCTTATTACTAGTTCTATAAGCTTTCAAAAATATACTCTCAATCCTCATAATCCACTTTTGGTAAGAGAAGTATACTTTACAAAGGATCTTCTCTTAGGTTCTACTTTAGTTTGTTGCTAACCATTTTCAGGTTACTAACCCAAACTTGGTTTTCAATGAGCTTTTGGTCGCTTGTAAAACATGACTTATACTTTTTACCACCGACCTCTATGTTGTAATACATTCGGCCTACAGTTGACCTAAATCTTCTAACTTAGTTGACCTCAAAACAATATCAGAGTTAGCCTCTTTATGTTATAATAGTCAGCCTCTCTATGTTATAAGAGTCAACCTCTTTATGTTATGATAGTCGACCTCTCTATGTTATAAGAGTTGGCTTGAATATATCTTAACTCTCTTAACCTGAGATATCGTTCTCATAAACAATCTCTTATGATACATATATCAATACAAAGGAAAAACATATCTCCTGAGTTATTCCATTTTATCTCTAACAAGATTCGATATTATTCATACAAATGTAATCCTCAGTTGAGGATAGACAACAATTGAATCTTTGCATGAATCTAATTGTGATTTCAAAGAACATAAAGAATTATCAATATATATATATATATATATATATATATATATATATATATATATATATATATATATATATATAGAGAGAGAGAGAGAGAGAGAGAGAGAGAGAGAGAGAGAGAGAGAGAGAGAGAGAGAGAGAGAGAGAGAGAGGTGGCAATGATCAATGAGTTTAAGGGGTAGTGATTCTTACTTGGGTTGAGGGGGTATCTCTCCCTCATGGGGTCAAGGGGTAATGCCCCTTGCCGAGGTTGAGGGGGCAAAGCCTCATGAATGCCACTTGAATGCAATACTTAACCTCTTCTTAACTAGACACTCTCTTTGGGCATAGTAGCAACAATCATGGCTTATTTCTCTCCATGATTTTGTCCAAATAAAGTGATATGGTCTTCAAGCTTGAAAATATCTTGAAAAATGCTTAGAGGACTACCACTTTCTTGAACTCTACTTAATATTTTGCTTGGGTTCCTTGCTAGGTCTCTTGTATAAGAATAGGTCCTCTTATTTCTAAGGAGAGGCTTGATGATACTTTTGAATAGTTACAACTACCCTTAGACAACTGCAAGATGATAGGAGTCTGTTGATTATTGAAATTTGACTGTCTAAAAATTATAGGATCCTCCAAAACCTAGAATCTGCATTATAACTCCTAGAGATCCAAAACCATTCTCAAACATTCTGAAACTATATACATGAAACATAAATTAAAGTATAAGGAAGTAAATGTCAGTTATACTTAAATGTTTAATTCATGTATATAGCCCTAACCTAACCTAGAGTGAAATAAGTTGCAGGATTTTCTACACTTATCATCCAAAGCATTTTAACTGCTCCAAAATGTGAGCGCGTTATAGCATGCTCATGTTATAACACAAGTGTGCTTTTGAATTGCTTTGAGAAATCCCAACCCTAACGGTTGGATTTACCTTGGGCATCCAACCCAAAGGGTTGGACATACCCTTTGGATGCCAAGGACATGTTTTCAACAAAACTTAGAAAATCAACCAAATCTTGAGCATGCTCTCCATTAGGTTTACACATTTTTCAATGTCAATATAGAAAAATGCAAGGATGACTTCAAGTTTTTTATTATCTTTCTAACCATGCATTTTTTTCAAAAATATGATAACATTAAGGTTTCCATCTTGAATTTCTTTTGCTAATGTGTTCTTTTTTTGGAGAAAACATATGTCTAGTATTTCTGGTGTCATTTTTTACATGTTTATCTAAATTTGAAACAAATTAAATTTTTAGATTCTAGACTCAATTCTATACACATTGAAAAAAAATGATTTTTGTTTAGTTTTCAAAAAAATTAGGGGGAGCACACTCAAATTTTTATTTTTCAGGATGTGTCCAGTTTGAAAATTCATAGAAAATCATATATTCATTAAAAAATTAACAAAAAAATCAGGCATAAACTACATGATGTTAGCTAATTATCCATTTAAGTGATTCATGATATACTTAAAAAAGTTAACATTTTAGTGGGAGCACACCAGACACTATGTTATATTTTTCTAAAAAAAATAGCACTTTGTGTGCTCCCCCTATTTGAACCGCTTAATCTCCACCATTTTTAGAAAAAAAATAGTAGTTTAGAAACTAGATTATGAGCACTGCAAATCTTGTTCTTATCACATCTTCTAATTTTGAGCGTGGCTATATTTAATTTCTTATCCAAGATCAATTTTTACTGATTAAGAAAAATAGTGGCCACTTTTGACCCCCTTTTGGTCCCCCATTTCCATGCACATACCTGGTTTAAGTACATTAACAAATAATCTAGTTTTAGGGTTGACAAAATGTGCTACCAACATGGATTTGGTAATATCTAATTCTTTGACTTGATCATATGATAAACTGGTAGAATATTCTAACCTCTTGGCTTCTGGTCATTGCTAAAATGAGTCATAAATGGGCTTGTGAGGGTATGAACATGGTCGATAATTCCTTCTAAGGTGGATTTCATTGAGGTCAATCGAGGGTGGTGACAATAAACTTCTATAATCTTGTTTATTTCATTCATTTTTTTCAATTTCTTCTTGAATTATTGGTAGAGGGTTTGGTGGGGGAGTGTTCGATGGGTGGGGAATTTGGGTTTTGAGGTTGCTTGAATCCATATTACCTATTTCAAATTTAAAACATACACATTTAGGATTTAGAACAATATTTTATTAAACCATATACAATTTAAATTAAATATTTAGAACACAATAAAAATTAATCTAAATTATATTTGAAATTAAATTCAAGACCCTACACTATATGAAAAAAAATAATGCCTCACGAGAACAATGCCAAGTGACAGAGGCATTCAATTTAGAAATAGAATCAAGAAACTTTCTTATAATCTAGAAACTTGCTTAGGATCAAGAAAATTGAAAACCCTAAGTGATATAAACAATTTTTATTTAATTGAGAAAAACTAAAAAATTACCTCTAAATTGTTAAATGCTTTGAGAATGCAGGATTGGCCAAAATGGATATTTGGAATAACTGATATCTATTTTTGTTGATCACAACAACAAAAAACGTGTAGGTTGACAATATGTGGCTATAGAATGGGGGAAAGAAAAATAGATATCTGTTATAAATGGATATCCATTTTGCTTTTGCATTACCAAGCTGAATTTAAACTTATATCTAACCCCAACAAAAAGTCAAATATCTATTTCATGATTTTGGCTTAGTATACATGTGTTTTTTTTACCTATTGTCACTGTTTGGGCCATGATGATCTCGCACTCACCCATGTTCTTAAACTTTGACCTTTTTATTTATGACATGTTTGTTGTGTTTCTCTTATTCTCATTTCACCTTCTATAGTAGGATTTATGTCTTCCATTCCCACTTGGGGGTGCCTTTCCTTTTGCTTCTTTTATGTTTAGCTCATATGTTTTCGTATTTTCCTTTTTTATCTCTCATGTTTTCCTATGTTCCATTTTTAGCTTTTATGATTTCCTATACACCTTGTTTGACTTACATATTTCCTTCTATGTTCCATGTTTACCACATATGTTTCCACCCTTATATCACATGATTAGGACAACTAGATATTATGCTATCTACATGTCATGCTTATTATGATTATCTTTATTATGATCCTAATGCTTCTCATGCCTACATCTTATGTTGTGTTTTTACATTTGCATGTTTCCACATGTTTATCACACACATATCTTATGCTCACATGCCTTACATGTTTATGATTCTTAAATCATGTTGACATCTTATACATGATCCTTATCATGTTTACATATTATGATCCTTTACCATGGCTATATCCTATGATTACATGTTAGGATCTTCATCATGCTCACATTTTTATCTCTTATTTATGCGTACATGATTCTTATCTAACACTTATGGCTATTATTACCTTATCATTTACCTTCATTGGAGACAACATTGGGTGTTATCTTTCATTTTCCCTTATTACACACACTTTTGGATGATTATATCTTGCTCAATATGTCCTTACATGCTTATCATATAAGATGCTATATTTTACCACATTCACATGATTTATCATGATTATATATTTTTCACCTTGCTTTGAATTCCTTGCATCCTTTGTATGAAACCAATTGGAGGGGGTGTATATATCACTAATGTTCCTTTTTGTGGGTTATATTTTGCCGTGATAAAACCATAGTCATTCCCATGTCTAGCCGATCCTATCTACTTGGTTGGAGTCTATTGCATTTGTCTACTTGGTTGAATCCCTTTACACTTGTCCACATAGTCAAAGCTTTATCACATTTTTTATCCATTGGAATCCCTTATAGCCTTTTCCTCTTCAGTGTTTACTATTTTTGAGGATAGTTTATTTTTCAAGCATGTTGTAAGTTTAGTGTTTATTTTTACACGTGCAACAGATGCTAATCATTACATGCTTTTTTTAATTTGTTTTGATGGAGTAGACCCATTACGAGAAGAATAAAGAATGACATATATGCTTTATGTAGATATATATCCTTTTGACTGTTTGAAAATATTTAGTTTTACTTTGACATGCATTTGGTTAGTAGTTCACATGCACATTTTAAAGTGAGGGCAAAATGTAATGGTGAAAATTACATACCGATGCTCTTTTCCCTTGTTTTGGGCCCACTTTGATTAGAGTGTCCTTAATGGACTAACTAGCTTACAAGTGTCATATTCTTGCATGAATTTGGCTCATGACATCACCATATCTTGATCGCATTATCACTCATCCCCATGCATTTGATCTTTATCCCTACATCTCCCATTTGCCACCTTGGATTAGATTTGTGGGTGCATATTTGAACCAAGTCACTTTTTTATGTATGGATCTAAACCTTGAACTTTTAAAATTAAAAATTAAATTTTTAATCCTTATTGATAATTTCACTAGCCAATGTGAGTTGACCTAGAACATGTTTGTGTTGATTTGAGCCCTATGTTATTTTATTTAAGGACATTCACTCATTCATTTAAGACCATGTTGGATTAATCAAGGACTATCATCTAGGGTTTATGTAAGGACTTGCCATAGAGAATTTATGAGAGTATCATAGTAGTATTATCAGAGCATTCCATTAACATACATTATTCTAGGTCTATTGCATGTTTGCTTGTTGTCCTCAATCATTGTTCCAAAGTTGTTGAATCAGTCCATCTAGGAGTCTGATTGAGGAGAACATGGCCCTCACAATTCAACAGATTCCCTAAAGCTGTTCTTAAACACTACCAATCCTTAAGAGGATTCAGATGTCAAAGATCAATGCAAGAAAATTCCAACAATGCACTTTATGTTGGTTTATCCCCATGGGTATAGGTTTATATCTACATGTATGATCATTTTTGCACTTGTAGAGATTAGTTCCATAGGCATGGATTTGAACAAGAGCGATACATAGTCAATTTACAGATTCTAAGACACATGTCCAACAAACCCTAAGAATTTGAGCATTATGGCAAATCAATTGGCATCTTCAACATGATTTTTCCATCTTTGAAATCCAACTAAGTATTTTATTTAAATTCATTTAGTTTAACATTTATTATTTCCAATCCTAGCTCATTTATCTAAGTCGATTATTTTAATAATTGCTTTAATTATTTGATTAGCCTAAATTCTTTATGTAAAGAAGTGGATTTTCCCTTTAAAGCTTTATTTTGCATTGTTTGTGAGAAAAAAAGTAGACATGATTGTTATAGTCTTGTCTTTGGACGAACTAACAATACATATTTAGAATCTTTAATCTTTGCCTACTTCCTATATACTCTAATTAGCTGAATGGCTTTTTCCAGACTTTTAAGCCCAAAAAAATGCTAGAAAAGTTGTTTCAGGGAAGAAAATATTATTCAACCAATAGAATTATCTCACTTCATAAGAAAAATCATTCTTCTCATTACAAGAAAACACTTTCAATTAGCATGTATCCATATTACCTATCAACCAACCTACTACACCTCTTAACAATGAGGTGCTAGTTGTAAGAACAAGCTCGTTTTCTTCCATGAATACGGCTCTTCCAATCTCCTCAATTATTATGTAATGTATACACTCTCCTTAAACATTATCCACTTCAATACAATCAATAGCAATTTTATACCTCATCCATAACTAAAAGTGGTAAATATTTGTCCTATTTTAATTGGCCAAAATTAACTTTTAAAATAGCACAATTTATATGCCCTTAAATGGAAAGGGACGTCCACGTTACTTGAATACCTTTTATTACCAACATTACCCACATTGGGAGAAAAGTAAGAATGTGTACTGTCTCCTATCCAGAATAAGCAGCTTTCTTTGACCTAAGGATGGCCATTCGATTTATTTCCCTTTACATGTGTTGTTTTGGCATTGTTCCTCTTTCCTCCCACTAATATCCATGGAGACACTAAGCTTTTATGCAGTAAGTCTCAAAGTCTCTTGGTTTTCTTTTCCTTTGGTGCCGTGCTCAATCATTTGTCAGCTTTTTAATGTTTCCAGGTTATAAAGGAACCCGGTAGGGGGAGTTCATTGAAACAGATCAAGCCAAGCCAAATTGCTGTATGCCATTAATTCTATCTGCAGATTTCAAAATGATAGAAGTGCAGAGAGAAGAGGAGATTGGGTTATGTAAGTTGCAGGGGTTATATGATATTGGCAGTTTTGGTGTCTTAAAGCATTGTGTATATAACTTAATAGTTCAAGCACTTAATTGGTGCTGTAAATGCTATGAGAAAGTTGTGAGGAAGGAGAAGCAGACTTCTGTAATTGAGAGGAAGGCAGTGATAGCTTGGCATTCCTCAACTCTCCTTCACAATTTGCAAGTAGATGCTCACATGAATAACAATTGATCTAAAGCATGAGAAAAAATATGCCCGATGTTGTAAGAATGGAGTATATCTAGGGGAATTTTATGTTGTGGGTAGTTATTGCTTATATTTTCAGAGAAGTTTGAAATTGTGTATATGTTGTTGTTCTGTTGTACAGTACTTGGGAGTTTAGTCATGTAGATCTCTGTATTTTCTACTTTTTAGTAATGTAAAATTGCAGAAGGCTTTGATGAATATCTCTTTGTTCAGTATTTGCAGGATTCTGAAGCGTTGCTAAGAAGTTCTGAGTTGAGGTGTTCTGAAATATCAGTCACCATCATATTGTAAAGCTTTGCTCATTCTAGCTTAGATGTCCATTTTAATTATATGATTGGAAATATGTAATGATTGTTTATATCCAAATATTTTCATAGATTGAATATTTAAATGGAAGAGCTTAATTAGCCAGTATATTGTGGTTAATCTGTGGGCTGTGTAACCCATCTGGAAAGATTAGCACGCTGGGCACTTTTGAATAATTAATGATATCATTGATACCTGGTAAATTTTGAATTAAATCACTCTTCTACTTTATCTCTATGAGAATTTTAATAAAGTAACACTTCATCCTTATGAGAATTTTAATAAAGTAATATAATCAATTATAATTTGAGTAATGGAATTTAAATTAAAAAACAATGAATTTAAATATATTATTTTATTTTTAAAATTTATATTTTATTAATTTTAAAATTAGTATAGATATCTTAAATGCATCCATCTAAAAAATGTCAAGAAATATAGTGGAGTTATTTTATTTAGTTAAGAATTATTTTATTTTATTTTAGAACTATTTTATTTTATTTTATTACATTGCTTACTTTTTTTTTATTTGAAGAGCTATTTTACTTTTGTATGTGTAAGGTCCGGAAATGTAAATGCAAGAAAAATATTGAAAAATGAAAAAGTGACTTGGACAAGAAGCAATATATTCAATGAAAAGCTTCATTTCATTCATTTTGGAATGGACATATTTAACAATGAGCAAATCAAATATTATATACTTGTATGTTTCTTTTTAAATTTATGTTTATTATTAAATATTAATTATATTAATTATTTCACGTGTAAAAACGGTTGTCAAATTTAAATTAAAGGTTTTTTTTTAAATTTTTTTATATTTTTTATATTGGAGAATTATTTTTTTATAATCTTTAATCATGTTAAGATGATTTTAGTGATTAATTATTATGTTAAAATAATATTTTTTATCATTTAAGTTAGAAATAATTATGAAGTAAGAGGATCCATTTAACATAAAAATATCTTTAAATAAGAATTATTCTTAACAAAATTTAACATATGTATAGAACATGTGACTACTTTTGATTAGGAATATTAGTTTTTTATGCTTTATATCAAAGTGATGGGAAATTTATTAGAACATGAGCAAAAAGTTTTGGGTCATACTCCATGATCTATCATGAAAATAACTTAAAGAAAAATGAAGATTATAGAAGCTAGAATACATATATATATAGAGCTAAAAACTATTAGAAAACCTAGTTGAATCCTTTGATTAGGAGCATAAAAGAGGTTTCACATATCTTGTTATAAATCAAAAATATGATTGAAACAAAATCTTAAATATAAAGGAGAAATCAACTATTAAATATAAAGGAGAAATCAACTATTAAAAAATAAATAACACAATATTTATTGTAGGAAACTCTTTCATATAAAAAATCAACCTCAAATGTATATCCAAATAAGCTTACTTATAATGAGTTGATCCAACAAGTGGCATAATAGAAACTTCCTCAATATTAGAAGAACTGGCAACTAATTCCCACACCTTAAACTTGTGATGTTCAAAACACTATCTTGTAACTTGCATATATAGGTCAAATGTCATTGTGGAAAACTATGTGCTCCATCACAAGGGGCATCCAAGTTATTTTCAAAGATGAAGTCCAACTCATGCACCACCTCTCCCACATGCAAGTGTAACTCTCCAAGGAGGATGCCTTGACTCCTCAAAAATAGTTTAACACCATACCAAAAATAAACCATATAAATTAAACAAAGCATTAATATTAACATATTAATAACATATAATATAATCGTTATATAATTTTTTCAATGTGCACATTTCGTCATTGACACTATGTCAAAGAAATGAAATAATATAAACCCACAAGACTAAAATCATAGTCTCCTTGTATGGTATTTCTATCATACATTTCATTTTTTCAAAAAAATATCCTTTATAAAAGATTGAATCTTTCCCATAAATTAACTTGTTTTACACCACTAATTAACTCACATATTAAATTACAACATATGGTTTCCTTTCATACATAGGAAACATTAATTATGAAATCAAACTATTTCATAATTTCACAATGTTGACAATATAGTCAAATAATACATACATTGATTCAATTCAATTACAATTCCAATTCAATTACAATTCCAAGTAATCTTTTACATACATGAATATTTCGTGATTTTATTTTCAATACATTATCATTCGTGGCATCTCGGTGCAATCTCTCACCTCAAGATCCTTCTCCATATCTTGAAGAAGAGAGAGCATCATTGGGGTGACTTCCACCTTACCACGAAGTCGTAGACTTCCCCGTGCTACCACATGCGCAGCCCAATGACGAAGAGCCTAGCCCACCATGGCTAATATGTATGAAATCTCATGAAGTCCTAGTGTTTAAAATGCATTCTACCTATTGCCTAATCTGGAAAACATATAGAAATGCATTATGAAAAACATATGAAGTGGCAAAGTAAATTCAACAACCTATTTTTTTAGCTATTGAATTTACAGCTTGGCCAAGCATTACAAGCCACAACATCACCTAACATACATGTCTCTAATTTCACACATATTTTGTTCAATAGAAATAGCATGTTACTCTAGTCATATAACCATGATTAAAGAGTTGATTTAGTCTTTCATTGAATAAATCCCAAGCATCACATTTCCACAAACATGGTAGTAATTCAGTTTATGTGAAAAATCTATTGCAGCTAATTATTATTTTCCTATCTTATGTAGATTATTTGGCTGCTGAAAAATTAATTAATTTACAGCAAATATTAAATAATAACACAGCTACAACTTCACGGAAAATTACGGAGATAGAAAAATAAAATGAACATAATATTTTGGACAAATTGTCCCTGGAAAAACCCCGAAGGGAAAACCAGTCAGCAGATAAGAATTTTATTCAACTGCAGAAAATCAAGAGATACAAAATTGCTTGCCTCTTACTGGCAGAGCTCTAGAAATTTCTTTCCTATAAATTCCCTTCCCTCAATTGTTTCTGCTGAAATTGCTCCGGCAATATTTTCCTTCTCCGGTAATTCCACTGCTCTCCAATGCTATCACTGCGCCCTTTGCTCTCACTACAAATCAATTTGCTATTGCTACAAATTTATTTATTTGCTATCGCTGCAAATACTTCTCGGATCTATCTTCTCCAAATGCCCATTGATCCTCTTTTATAATCCTCTCATTGAAAACCAATGGCCATGATTTAATCTCAATCAATGGCTAGGATTAATTAGACTCTAAACCCTAATATCTAGAAGTCTCTCGAGAAATCAATTTTCTAGGTATGGAGAAAAATATTCCGGTTGTGTTTCCAGCCTCGTAATCACCACCCGAGACTAGAACACCTGTCCAAGCTACATAAAATTAACACTCCCTCTTAGCGAGGAAGGTGCTCTGCATAACACCCAACTTATCTCTGAAGAAGATGAATTTCACCTTCCTAATGCCTTTGTCAAAATGTCTGCTACCTGTTGATCTATAGGTATATACTGTAGCTGAACAATCCTCCGTTGTACACAATCCCTGATGAAATGATACCTGATGTCTATATGCTTAGACCTATCATGAAACACTGGATTCTCTGATAATCTAATGCAACTCTGATTATCACAGTGTATCACGGTAGTCTCAACCCTCTGACCAAACAAGGCTACCAGCAACTTCCGAAGCCATATAGCCTCACACGTTGCCATGCTAGCTGCTATGTATTCTGCTTCTGCAGAACTCAGAGCCACAGACTTTTGCTTCCTGCTGTACCAAGAGACAACTCTTGATCCCAAACTAAAGCAGCACCCTGAAGTGTTTTTCCTGTCCACTGCACTACCTGTCCAATCTGCATCAGTATAGCCTATCAACTTGATACCATCACCTTGAGCATATCTGATCCCATACTCGATTGTACCATGCAAATACCGCAACACATGCTTTGCCGCTATCCAATGCACTCTCTTCGGCTCAACCATGAACTGACTAAGAGAGTTTACTGCACAGGATATATCTGGCCTAGTGTTGACCAAATACATGAGAGATCCAATCAACATCCTGTATAAGGTGGGGTCTACATCCTTTTCCTTGGATGCGTCTACCTTCTTCCAATTCGTGATCATAGGTGTAGACATGGCTCTGTAATCTTGCATCTCAAACCTCTTCAAGATTTCAATGCAGTATTTCCCTTGTCTAAGAAAAATCTCTCCATCTGTCTGCCACACTTCCATGCCTAGAAAGTAGTGCATAAGCCCCAAATCCTTCATCTCGAACTCTACTGCAAGGTCCCTTTTGCACTCCTCTATAAGCCCCAGTGAACCTGTTAAAAACAAGTTGTCCACATATAGAACAAGAATGAGAACTTCACCCCCAACCATCAAGTAGTAGAGGTTAGCATCTGCCTCACTCTTCACAAAGCCTATTCCCCGCAAGTATCTATCAATGCGCTCATACCATGCCCTAGGAGCCTGCTTGAGTCCATACAAAGTTTTCTTCAATCTGCACACGTGGGTTTCGCTACTGTGTGCTACAAATCCCTCTGGTTGTTCTATGTATACCTCCTCTGCCAATTCACCATTAAGAAATGCCATCTTGACATCCATTTGATGGATCTGCCATCCCATATGCGCTGCAAGTGAGATTACAGCTCGTATAGAAGTATACCTGGCCACTGGAGCGAATGTCTCCTCATAGTCTATTCCCTCCTTTTGAGAGAACCTCTTGGCCACGAATCTTGCCTTGTATTTCTTGATGCTACCATCTGCACCATGCTTAATCTTATAGATCCAACATGATCCAACCACTGCCCTATCTGTCGGTATATTCCTCAACCATCGCATCTTGCCACACTTGTTGCTGTGCAACCTCCTGATAGCTGGAAGGCTCACTATCTACCAACTGACTAACCAATGCCACATAGTCATTATACCTGGCTGGTTGTTTCCGCTGTCTACTACTCATCCTAGGAGCTCCCACAAACTCCTGAGTATCCCTATGTGTCTGTTGAACCTCACGGTTCCTCCTGCCAACTATAGAGGATGAAATATCAAACTCCATATCTTCTTGATGCATCTCTTGGATTTGCTATATCTGTTGCTCCATATTCTGTGAACTCTCAGCACCTGAGCCTGTGCTTGTACTAGTAACTGTACTTGTGCTTTGCTGCCCCTGTTCTGGTTGAACAATCCTTGGAGCTTCTGTTGGTTGCTCATTCTGATCATCTACTGGCAAATCTCTGGACCTCCTATATGCCTTGTCCTCCATGAATTTGACATCATGCCTGACTATAATCCTCCTGGTCCCTGGGATAAATATCCGATATGCCTTTGAGGTTTCGCTGTACCCCACAAAGTACCCTCTCTCTGCAGTCTGATCTAACTTGGAACGTGTAGCCCTTGGAATGTGACAAAATGCCAAACTCCCAAATATCCTGAAGTGACTGACATCTGGCTTCTTCCCTGAGAATGCCTCCTCTGGTGTCATCTTGCCCAATACCTTATGTGGAACCCTGTTCTGTATGTATACTGCTGTACTGCATGCCTTTGCCCATAAGTAACGTGGCATATCTTGGTCATACAACATAGCCCTTGCTGCCTCCGATATAGAATGATTCTTCCTCTCAGCAACCCCATTCTGCTGCGGGTTGTAAGAAATGGTCCACTCTCTCTTGATTCCTTCCCTGGTACAGAACTCCTGGAACTCTTTCCCTTTGTACTTGCCTCCATTGTCTGACCGAAGAATCTTTACCTTCCTGCTTGTCGAATTCTCCACAAGAGCTTTGAACTCCTGGAAGTGACTGAAGACCTCATCCTTGGTCTTCAAGAAGTATATCCAGGTCTTCCTGGAGAAATCATCAATAAAAGTAACAAAGTACTCATATCCTCTAAGAGACTTCGTTGACATTGGTCCACATATATCTGAATGTACTAGATCAAGAACCCCCTTGGATCTGGTGTCACTCCTTGGAAAAGCTGCTTTCACAAACTTCCCCAATACACATCCCTTACATACATCATCATGCTCTGTGCTCACCTCTGGAACACCTGTCACTGTCTCACGAAGCAATTTAAGTGCTCCATGATGTATATGGCCCATCCTCCTATGCCATAGCTCTCCTTGATCTCTAGGATTACTGTTGCTCACTAGTGCCTTAGGAGTATCAAACTGCAACCTATAAAGTCGGCCGCTCCTAACTCCAATAGCTATGGGTGATTTCTAATCCTTATGCTTGATTAAAACATGCGCCCCTCTAAAGAGTACACTGTAGCCTTTATCCTGAAGGACAGATACGGAAATTAGATTCATGCCCAAGCCTGGCACATACAACACATCATGAATGGAAATAGGCTTGCCATTCTCCCTCTGAAATAGAATAGTCCCTCTCCCAACTAGATTGCACTTGGACTTGTTCCCCATCTGAATCTAGAATCTGATGTCCTCCTCCTTGTAGCTGGAGAAGTACTCTCTAACTCCTGTCATATGAAATGACGCCCCACTGTCTATATACCAAACACCTTGTGAGGTTGAGCTAGTCAGGCAAGCTATGAGTGCAAACTCATCTTCCATTCTACTAGAAAGCTCATCTACACTTGCTGAAGCTGCTGTCTGCTTCTTGCCTTTCTTTTCATTTTTCTTCTTTTGTGGGCAATCGCTGACATAGTGGCCGAACTCATGACAGCCATAGCATTTGATCTTAGATAAGTCCTTCTTCTTCTCACTTTTTGGATTTGATCATTTGCCAGACCCCTTCTTCGCTTTCCCTTTTCCTGCTAGGGCAACGTTTTCCTGTTCCACCTCACTTTTCTGACTATTTCTGCTGGTTCCATTGACAAGACTTAGTCTAAGCTCCTCCTGAGTGAAGTCACTCTATAGTCGATCCCAACTCGGTAAGGTGTCTCGTCCATTAATAACTTGAACAAAGACATCCCACTGCTTAGTAAACCCATTCAGGGCTATTCCTACTAGCTCATCATCCTTTGGTTTGTCTCCAACAGCTGCCAATTCATCCTTGACAAGTCTAAGTCTGGTGAGGTAACTTGTGACGTCTTCTCCCTTATTCATCCGGGTATTCCTTAACTTTTCTCTGAGAATCAGCTTCCGGTTAAGGGTAGCATTCTGGTACAGATTCATAATGGCGTCCCACATCGTCTTTGCTGTATCTAACTCTGCAATATGCGGAACAATATGATCCTTAACACCGTCAAGAATCAGCCTCCTCGCCTTGGCATCTTCCTTCTTATATGCTAAGAGTTGTGTTGCATCTATAGGTATAGGTACAACAGTGGTCACATATTCCTTGATACCATTCTCTTCCAGCAATAAAGAAATTCTGGCTTTCCAGACACCAAAATTTGAGGCTCCATCCAATCTATCCTGATCTCTTAAACTTGCTGAGGCCATCTCAAAAGAAAATAATAATTTGAAGAGGTCAAACTGGGTTTTATAAACCCTAGATTTTTATTTATTATTTTTCCTTTCTCCCTGTGCCTGTTCTGCCCTCAGATCTGCTCTGATACCATGTGAAAAATCTATTGTAGCTACTAATTATTATTTTCCTATCTTATGTAGATTATTTGGCTACCGAAAAATTAATTAATTTACAGAAAATATTAAATAATAACACAGCTGCAACTTCATAGAAAATTATGGAGACAGAAAAATAAAATGAACACAATATTTTGGACAAATTGTCCCTGGAAAAACCCCGAAGGGAAAACCAGTCAGCAGATAAGAATTTTATTCAACTGCAGAAAATCAAGAGATACAAAATTGCTTGCCTCTTACTGGCAGAGCTCTGGAAATTTCTTTCTTGTAAATTCCCTTCCCTCAATTGTTCATGCTGAAATTGCTCCGGCAATATTTTCCTTCTCCGGCAATTCCACTGCTCTCCAACGCTATCACTGCGCCCTTTGCTCTCACTGCAAATCAATTTGCTATTGCTGCAAATTTATTTATTTTCTATCGTTATAAATACTTCTCGGATCTATCTTCTCCAAATGCCCATTGATCCTCTTTTATAATCCTCTCATTGAAAACCAATGGCCATGATTTAATCTCAATCAACGGCTAGGATTAATTAGACTCTAAACCCTAATATCTAGAAGTCTCTCGAGAAATCAATTTTCTAGGTATGGAGAAAAATATTCCGGTTGTGTTTCTAGCCTCGTAATCACCACCTGAGACTAGAACACCTGTCCAAGCTACATAAAATTAACAGTTTAAAGCAAAGTGGGTTTCACTTTCTTTTAAATAAAAGAGAAACAATTGTAGGTTCTCCTTTACAATTTGGACAAACTTAAACCTCTCTAATTCAGTCATTTTCTCACAACTTCTCCCAATCATGTATAAATCTTTCACATTCAAATTATTTAAAATGAAATTGGCAAACAAAGACATTTCCCAACAAGGCATTTATCTACATAGTTTGCAATTCAGGAAATTTGCATATCCATTTGAGATCATAAAAGAATGTTTTTTATCTTGTCACAAAATTTGCATTCACTAATTTTCTAATTATAAAATAGAACATAACTATGGTTTTTTTTTTGTTTTTCTTTAAAGAAAAATGGGAAGGAGAGGGGCAACCTATAGAGGGCTCACCCCTCATTGCTGAGCATTGCTTTTTTCATGGCTGCCCTCCTTAGCTCTTCGCATGAGCTTTTAACATATATTTTCTTAAAAGAGAACTCTTCCCTCTTTCAAGGCATCTCAATTTGAGATGATTTTTTTTAAAATTTAAAACATACACCTTGGTTGTATGCAGCCCTGTCAATCGCCCAGCATGGGCTCTAATTCAGCTAAAATGATAGGGATTTCTCATACCTATTTGGTAGTTGAAAAAAATATATTACATAATTCTCATTTCATTCAACAGTCATGCAGAAATATAGGGTTGATGTAGCAAAATTGGGCAAAGGAAATAGAATGATTTGTCTTCTTGCCAACTAACTTAACACAGTAACCCCAAATCATTCTTTTACTAAATGCTCATATAAATAAGCAATTGCATTTCAACAACAACAAAGAACTCTATAATTTTTGTATGAGTTTTTCTTGAATGTGAGGGAATGGATAGTTGGGTTTCTTGAGTTCACTTAGTAGTGGGTTTAAATGAAGATTTAAATAAAAACTACAGAATATAAATTCATGAGTTTGCCCATAATTTAATTCTAAATAGAATAAACCTTCTGCAGGTAAGATTCCTAGCTACCCAGATTTAAATTCTTTTGAATAAAAATGATTTGTTCTAGAAATCTAAACCCTTGCTTGGAAAGTTTAACAATTCCAATTCAATTACAATTCCAAGTAATCTTTTACATACATGAATACTTCATGATTTTATTTTCAATACATTATCATTCATGGCATCTCAGTGCAATCTCTCACCTCAAGATCCTTCTTCATATCTTGAAGAAGAGAGAGCATCATTGGGGTGACTTCCACCTTACCATGAAGTTGTAGACTTCCCTGTGCTACCACATGAGCAACTCGATGACGAAGAGCCTAGCCCACCATGGCTAATATGTATGAAATCTCATGAAGTCCTAGTGTTTAAAATGCATTCTACCTAATGCCTAATTTGGAAAACATATAGAAATGCATTATGAAAAACATATGAAGTGGCAAAGTAAATTCAACAACCTATTTTCTTAGCTATTGAATTTACAGCTTGGCCAAGCATTACAAGCCACAACATCACCTAACATGCATGTCTCTAATTTCACACATATTTTGTTCAATAGAAATAGCATGTTACTCTAGTCATAAGACCATGATTAAAGAGTTGATTTACTCTTTCATTGAATAAATCCCAAGCATCACATTTCCACAAACATGGTAGTAATTCAGTTTAAAGCAAAGTGGGTTTCACTTTCTTTTAAATAAAAGAGAAACAACTGTAGGTTCTCCTTTACAATTTGGACAAACTTAAACCTCTCTAATTCAGTCATTTTCTAACAACTTCTCCCAATCATGTATAAATATTTCACATTCAAATTATTTAACATGAAATTGGCAAACAAAGACATTTCCCAACAAGGCATTTATCTACATAGTTTGCAATTCAAGAAATTTACATATCCATTTGAGATCATAAAAGAATGCTTTTTATCTTGTCACGAAATTTGCATTTACTAATTTTCTAATTATAAAATAGAACATAACTATGTGTTTTTTTTTGTTTTTCTTTAAAGAAAAATGGGAAGGAGAGGGGCAACCTATAGAGGGCTTGCCCCTCATTGCTAAGCATTGCTTTTTTCATGGCTGCCCTCCTTAGCTCTTCGCATGAGCTTTTAACATATATTTTCTTAAAAGAGAACTCTTCCCTCTTTCAAGGCATCTCAATTTGAGATGTTTTTTTTTTTAATTTAAAACATACACCTTGGTTGTATGCATCCCTGTCAATCGCCCAGCATGGGCTCTAATTAAGCTAAAATGATAGGGATTTCTCATACCTATTTGGTATTTGAAAAAAATATATTAAATAATTCTCATTTCATTCAACAATCATGCAAAAATATAGGGTTGATGTAGCAAAATTGGGCAAAGGAAATAGAATGATTTGTCTTCTTGCCAACTGACTTAACATAGTAACCCCAAATCATTCTTTTACTGAATGCTCATATAAATAAGCAATTGCATTTCAACAACAACAAAGAACTCTATAATTTTTGTATGAGTTTTTTTTGAATGTGAGGGAATGGATAGTTGGGTTTCTTGAGTTCACTCAGTAGTGGGTTTAAATGAAGATTTAAATAAAAACTACATAATATAAATTCATGAGTTTACCCATAATTTAATTCTAAATAGAATAAACCTTCTGCAGGCAAGATTCCTAGCTACCCAGATTTAAATTCTTTTGAATAAAAATGATTTGTTCTAGAAATATAAACCCTTGCTTGGAAAGTTTAACAATGCAAAGTTCTTTCAGAGAAAATTTATCAAATGGTGCAATAAATTACCAGATGATTCAATAAATTCCACATCAACCATGAAAGAACTTAACACAATCCTTACCTCCAGGTAAGAGAAATTGGTGTAGTAGTTGATTCAATGTATTTTTCTGAGGTAACTTGCTACAAGCCAAATTCTCTCTCTTTCCTTTCAAACTTTGTTCCTCCTTTCTTTGACATTCCCCTACAATTTTTCCGTGAAGAGATCTCTCTCTATTTTTTTTACTTTTATTTCTGCATCTTCCCCATCTGCTAGCTACATATTTCATTTTTCCAAGAACACACAAATGTTCTTCTCTGCTGATGGCAGTTGTTTTTATTACTTTTTGCCACCTCTTACTATACCATTAAAAATAATACAATGAAATAACATCTTTCAATTTAATTTATGAGAAATTTAATTATGTATAACAAAAGAAATTTTACTCTCATTTAATCAATTTTCCTTTCATAAATGCATATATCTCTTTTTTTAATATATATATATAGATATAGATGAAGAAATGTAAGAAGAAGTCTCCCTTTTAAAGAATTTAATTTGCTCTAAGAAAATAAATCATTGTAAAATTAATTAATTTCCTTATAACATATACCAACATGATTATTTCTATTCTAGTCAAAACAATAATATTTCATGCAAACAAATGCAATTATTCTATATGTGACTACATGTGTGTGTGTGTGTGTGTGTGTGTGTGTGTCGAGTTATCATGCAAGTTAGCCATTGGTTTGCTAGGCTCCTCTTTCCAATGATACTCTCTCTTTCAGGTGAGGGCATTGTTGTTGATCATGTCACATAGCCAATAAAATTCGTAGTTAGACATTTTTAAAATATTAAAATATAAGCATATATTTAGACATTTTAATCTGATCATGATAATGCGAAATTAATCAAATTACGCCAAGCTACATATCTCTAAAATGAAGTCAATTTATCCTATATATCTCATATGGATAACATATATCATCATCATAACACAACACATATACATGTAATATCTACAAAGTATATAACAACTATAATAGATACAAAATTGGGCTATGATATCCCTCCCCTCTAGGAGTAGTCATTGTCTTGATGATAGTAAGTATACAAAAATGTTAGAAAAGATGAGGAAAAAGGTGATGCATCTCTGCAACATCCTCCTATGTGGCATTGTCCTTTGAGAACTAATCCCATTGTACTTTGCACTAGATCACTTCTTGGTTGCGCAAATGGATTCTGCACTGATCAAGTATGTGGAGGGGTTTTACCTAAGCCGCTCTGAGATCTTGAACCTGTAATGCCTGCCAGTCAAGTATGTGAGTTGCATTAGGATGATAAGGTTTCAATAATGAAACATGGAAAACATCATGTAACCAAGAAAGAGATGGTGGTAAAGCCAATCTGTAAGCCATAGGATTTATTACATTAAAAACATCAAAAGGCCCCACATATCTTGGAGCAAGTTTGGCTGACTTGCCAAACGAAATAGAACTCTTATGTGGTTTGACCCTGAGGAACACCTTGTCCCTAACCGCAAATTGTCTGAAACTTCTATTTTTATCCACATAGATCTTTTTTCTGTCAGAATCTTCTTTCAATTGTCCCTTAATTATTCTCATCTTCTCATCCATTTCTCTAAGCATCTTAGGGCTAATAACCACCCTGTCTTCTACACTATCCTAACTGATTGGGGTATGACACTTTCTATTGTAAAGAGATTCATAAGGAGTCATTCCCAAGGATGATTGATAGGAATTATTGTAACTAATTTCAAATAATGAGAGATATTCCTCCCATTTGTACTATTGATCCATACAATACATTCTAAGTAGACCCTCGATGATCTGATTTACTCGCTCCATTTGTCCATCTATTTGAGGATGATACGCTGAACTGAAGTTAAGGCTAGTACCCAAAGAAGCATGCAAAGTTTTCCAAAACCTTGATGTCATCCTAGCATCTCGGTCGGAAATAGTCATTTCAACTACACCATGGAGCCTAAAAATCTCTTACACAAATTTCCTTGCCAGGGTTAAAGATCCATCAGTCAAGTTTCTAGGTATAAAATTGGATACTTTGGTAAGCTTGTCAATCACTACTAAAATGACATCATGTTTGACCTTAGACATAGGTAACCCCTATATGAAATCCATACTAATCACTTTCCATTTATATTATGGTATATTGTGAGGATACAAAAGTCATGTCGGATGCACATGCTCAACCTTAACTCACTAGCATTCTAGGCACCTTGCTACATACTCTATTACTTCCTTCTTCATACCAGGCTAGAAATATAATGGCTTCAAATAAGCCACAAGTTTAGTCACTTCTGGATGCCCAAAATAAGGCGCATTGTGTGCCTCCTCAAGGATTTTGGTTCTCAAACCACCATGTTCTGGCACATACATTCTGTTATGGAATCTAAGTAAACCATCAAGCTCAAGTTTTTATCCCTCAAATTGATGTTTAGAGACATCTACCTCTAAAGCTAACTTAACATTCAGATAAAGCTCATCATTTTGGAGCTACTCAAGCACTTTCTCTCTGAAAGTGGAGCGAAAAATTGTGATAGCTGAAATATGTCTTCTTCGTCTTAAATTAGCAACCACCCTGTTTTCTTTTCCTTTGATATAATCTATATAAAAGTCATACTCCCTCAAGAATTCAAACCATCGTCTTTGACGAGCATTCTGATTAGGTTGGGTGAATATGTATTTAAGTCCCAAATGGTCAGTTTCCAACTCAAAAGGCTTACCGATAAGATAATGCCTCCACATTTGTGGTGCATGCACAAATGCTGCTAACTCTAAATCATGGGGTGCATAATTTACCTCATATGGATTTAGTTTTTGGGACTCATATGCTACAAATTGTCCATTCTGCATGAGAACTCCACCCAACCCTTCTCTTGAGGCATTTGTTATAACAAAAATCCTCCCATTTGGATTTGACACAATAAGAATTGCAACAGTAGTGAGCTTGTGCTTTAAAACCTAAAAGGCTTTCTCACATTTGTGAATCCATTCAAACTTCTTACCATTTTTCTGAAGAGTAGTAATACGATTTTCTATTTTTGAAAATCCCTCTACAAACCTCTTGTAGTATCCTGCTAAGCCCATGAAACTTCAGACTTCCTAAACATTCAAGGGAGTTAACCATTCCATAATGGCTTTAATCTTGGCTGGGTCAACTGATATTCCATCGGCTAAAATAATATGACCCAAGTAGTGCACTTTTCTTTGATAGAAGGAGCACTTAGACAACTTTCCATACAATTAGTGTTTTCTTAGACGTTGCAGAACTATTCTCAGATGTTCTTCATGTTCTGCTACATTCTTGGAATAAATTAGAATTGCATTGATGAACACAATGACAAAGTCATCTAAACAATCTTTGAACACACTATTTATTAGGTTCATAAATGTTGTAGGTGCATTAGCAAGCCTAAAAGGAAGTACTGTGAACTCATAATTTCCATATCGAGTTCTAAAAGAGGTTTTATGAATGTCCTCTTCCTTGATTCCCAGTTGATGATAACCAGATCTTAGATTGATCTTGGAGAGCACAGTTACACCTTTCATTTGGTCAAAAAGATCGATAATTCTAGGTAATGGGTATCTATTTTTTATGGCAGAGAGTGCCATCCTTCTTTTTCACAAAAATAACAAGTGCTCCCTAGGGTGATACACTCAGTTTGATTAAACCTTTGTCTAGCAGTTCCTAAAGCTAGACCTTTAATTAATACAATTCAGTAGTGGTCATCTTGTAAGGGGATTTTGACTATGGTTCTGAACGAGGTAAAAGGTCGATGGAGAAATCAAATTCTCTCCTAGGTGGTAATCCAAGGAACTCCTCAAGAAACACATCACGAAACTCTTGGAGAATAAGAAAACCTTCAATTGAAGGTTCCTTATTGTCTTCCAAGTCATCTATGTGGATAGAATATAAAGTGCACCCTTTTCTCTAGTCTCTCTTAACTTGCATGGCAGATATTTTCCTAAGACTAGTGCCCTTTTGGATGCCATATATCTTGGTTAGATTTCCAAAATC
Organism: Cunninghamia lanceolata; assembly: GCA_027924645.1. NCBI lineage: Eukaryota > Viridiplantae > Streptophyta > Pinopsida > Cupressales > Cupressaceae > Cunninghamia > Cunninghamia lanceolata. The sequence goes on along the minus strand of BSBN01000604.1, from coordinate 4,104,479 downwards.
ATCTAAATAGGTCACTACTTTCTCTGAACAATTAACTATGGCCTTGTGTTAGTTAATCCCTAGAATCACATCATATAATCCTAATGGAGCCACATATAGGTTGACTTGTGTCACAAAACTCAGAAGCTCTAAATCGCTGAAGGCTAGACATTGGCCCAACTTCCTCTCTTCTCAGTTACCATACAATACCGTCTAGGAATTAGCCATGTATCCAACTTTTCTAGGCAACCTTTCCACTACTTCAGGATCTATGAAGCATTATGTAGCACTAGTATCTAAAAGAATATTAACTAAAAAACCATAGATTGTACTTGTTAGTTGTATGGGAGTGGCCTGGTAGTCGACCTATCTATTATGCATCGTTGCATGAATGCGATGTTGAATGGGTTGCTACTCATTCCCTTCAGCTCTCTCAAATGGCTTATGAGGGCACTTGTTTGCATAATTCTCACCCCCACAAACCAAGAATCCACCCTTTGGTCCCCTTGGACCGGGTTACTTCCCTCTATCACTGTTGTCATTTGCCCCCTCACTGTGGGCTTTGGGTTTAGCAAACTATTTTCCCTTTTTACCACCCTTAGCAAATTTATTCTTGTTTTTCTTCTATCCAAACTGATTGCCTTTCTAAAACTTTTGTTTGGAAGGATTTGTGGAAGGTTAATTTTGGTAGTCCTTGCCCTTATCCTTGTTTTCCCTCCTAAATTATGCAGTTCTAAGGAGCTTTTGTTCTTGTTTGATTGCCTTTTCAAAGGCATCATGCATAGTTTGTGGACCATGAAGATCCACCTCACCCTAAGATATACTTCCTTACACGAAAGTACTCATCCTGTTGATAGAGTGGAACATATTTGAGAAGTTGGATGAACTTCTCCCAATACTGTGTAACTAAAAGTTCTCCATATTTCAAATTTTGGAACTCTATCATTTTCTTATCAAAGTAATGTTGTGAAAGCCAATGCTTCGTAAACAAAGATAGGAATAGGTCCCATGTGAGATTTTTCGTTGAAAGCTATTTTTCAATCTTCACATTCACCCACCAGGTAGCTACTTCTCCCCTTAACTGGAAAGCCACCCACATTGCCTTAGTCTCATTGGAGAGATTTTGAAGTTCATAATACTTCTCCATCTCAACTATCCAAGCCTCTGCACCATCCCCTAAGGCCTTCCCATCAAATTTAGGTGGAGCAATTTTTTTCAAATCTTTTGCTAGTTTAGTTTCAATTTTGGCCCTTTTATTTTCAGGACTTGTTTCATTTTCTCCCTATGTCTACTCATGTTGGTTTCACCTATTCACAAAGATTTCTTGCTACTCATTCTGATTAAGCATGGATTGTGTGGCATTGACCTCATGTTCTAGATCATTCATTCTTGCTCTAATGTCTATCAACATTGCCAAAATTTGATCCAACTTATCCTATTGTGCATTCTCATCCTGAGACTCACAATGGTTTGCACTATAAGAATGTTCCATTTGAATTCTCTCAATTTACAATAATCCTAAAAGATTATATATTTGCATTAGAAAGAAGGTAGACATAAGGCCATCGTGTTTAACCCAGGGCTTTGATATCACATGTAACACCATACCAAAAAATAACCATATAAAATTAAACAAAGAATTAATATTAACATATTAATGACATATAATATAATCATTATATAAATTTTTCAATGTGCACATTTCGTCATTAACACTATGTCAAAGAAATGAAATAATATAAACCAACAAGACTAAAATCATAGTCTCCTTGTATGGTATTTCTATCATACATTTCATTTTTTTTCAAAAAAACCTTCATAAAAGATTGAATCTTTCTGATTAATTAGTGTTTTACACCACTAATTAACCCACATATTAAATTACAACATATGGTTTCCTTTCATACATAGGAAACATTACTTATGAAATCAAACTATTTCATAATTTCACAATGTTGACAATAGAGTCAAATAATGCATACATTGATTCAATTACAATTCCAAGTAATCTTTTACATACATGAATACTTCAAGATTTTATTTTCAATACATTATCATCCGTGGCATCTCAGTGCAATCTCTTGCCTTAAGATCCTTTTTCATATTCCGAAGAAGAGAGAGCATCATTGGGATGACTTCCACCCAACCATGAAGTCAGAAACTTCCCCGTTTTACCACATGAGCAACCCAACCCATCATGAAGAGCCTAGCCCACAATGGCCAACATGCATGAAATTTCATGAAGTCATAGTGTTTAAAATACATTCTACCTGGCAAACATATAGAAATGCATTACCCAAAACATAGGAAGTGGAAAAGTAAATTCAATAACCCATTTTCTTAGCTATTGAATTTACTGCTTGGCCAAGCATTACAAGCCACAACATCACCTAACATGCATGTCTGTAATTTCAAACATCTTTGGTTCAATATAAATAACATGTTACTCTAGTCATCTAACCATGATTAAAGAGCTGATTTAGTCTTTCATTGAATAAATACCAAGCATCACATTTCCACAAACATGGCAGTAATTTAGTTTAAAGAAAAGTGGGTTTCACTTTCTTTTAAATAAAAATAGAAAAAACTGTAGGTTCTCCTTTACAATTTGGATAAACTTAAAACTCTCTAATTCAGTCATTTTCTCACAACTTCTCCCAATCATTTATAAAGCTTTCACAGGCAAATTATTTAACATGAAATTGGCAAACACAGATATTTCTAGGCAAGGCATTTTTCTACATAGTTTGCAATTCAGGCAATTTACATATCCATTTCAGATTATAAAAGAATGCTTTTTATCTTGTCACAAAATTTGCATTCACTAATTTTCTAATTATAAAATAGAGCATAACTATGGTTTTTTTGTTTTTCTTTAAAGAAAAATGGGAAGGAGAGGAGCAACCTGTAGAGGGCTCATCCCTCATTGTTGGGTGCTACCTTTTTCATGGTTTCCCTCCTTAGCTCTTCTCATGAGCTTTTAACATATATTTTCTTAAAATAGAACTCTTCCCTCTTTCAAGGCGTCTCAATTTGAGATGCTTTTATCATTTTTTTTCAAAATTTAAAACATAAACCTTGGCTGTATGCAGCCTTGTCAATCGCCTAGCATGGGCTCTAATTCATCTCAAATGATAGGGATTTATCATACCTATTTGGTATTTGGAAAAAATATATTACATAATTCTCATTCCATTCAATAGTCAGACAAAAATATAGGGTTACTATAGAAAAATTGGGCAAAGGAAACATAATGATTTATCTTCCTACCAACTGACTTAACACAATAACCCCAAATCATTATTTTACTAAATGCTCATATAAATAAGCAATTTCATTTCATTAACAGTAGAGAACTCTATAATTTATGTATGTGTTTTCTTTAATGTGAAGGAATGGATAGCTAGGCTTCTTGAGTTCACTCAGTAGTGGGTTGAAATGAAGATTTAAATAAAAACTACATCATAAAAATTCATGGGTTTGCCCAGAATTTAATTCTATATAGAATAAACCTTCTGCAGGTAAGATTCTTAGCTACCTAGATTTAAATTCTTTTGAATAAAAATTATTTGTTCCAGAAATCTAAACCCTTGCTTGGAAAGTTTAACACTGCAAAGTTCTTTTAGAGAAAATTTATCAAATGGTGCAATAAATTACTAGATGATTCAATAAATTCCACATCAACTATGAAATAACTTAAGACAATCCTTACCTCTAGGCATGATAAATTGGTGCAATACTTGATTCAATGTATTTTTCTGAGGTAACTTGCTACAAGCCAAATTATCTCTATTTCCTTTCAAACTTCATTCCTCCTTCTTTCTCTGACATTCCCCTACAATTTTCTCATGAAGAGAGCTCTCTCTATTTTTTTACTTTTATTTCCCTGTCTTCCCCATCTACCAACTAGAGATTTCATTTTTCCAAGAACACACAAATGTTCTTCTCTCTGGATGGCAATTATTTTTATTTCCTTTTTCCACCTCTTACTATACCATTAAAAACAATACAATGAAATAACATCTTTCAATTTAATTCATGAGAAAGTTAATTATATATAACAAAATAAATCTTACACTTTTTTAATCAATTTTCTTTTCATAAATGCATATATCTCTTTTTTAAATTTACATATATATATATATATATATAAGAAGAAATGTAAGAAGAAGTCTCCCTTTTAAAGAATCTAATTTTCTCTAAGAAAATAAATCATTGTAAAATTAATTAATTTCCTTATAACATAAATCATGATTATTTCTATTCTAGTCAAAATTATGCTTTTACATACACAACAATATTTCATGCAAAAAAATTCAATTATTCTATATGCAACTATGTGTGAGTGTGTCGAGTTCTCATTCAAGTCAACCATTGGTTTGCTAGGCTTCTCTTCCCAATGATACTCTCCCTTTCAGATGAGGGGGTTGTCATTGATCCTATTGCACTCAAAAAACAAAATCCGTAGTTAGACATTTTCAAAATATCAAAATATAAACATATATTTACATATTAATTTGATCATGATAATGGGACATTAATCAAATTACACCAAGTTTCATATCTCTAAATGTATTATGAAGTCAATTTATCCTATATATCTCATATGGTAACATATATCATCATCATAACATCATGCATATACATGTAATAACTACAAAGTATGTAACAACTGCAATAGATACAAAATTGGGCTATGACAAATAGTATCCAAGAAATTAACTCTATTGCCCAAGTTGTAACTCCCCGTATACCTTCTTACACACTACCTGGAATAGACAGTCGAGGAATCTCCTACATGCATAAATTTGCAATTCCTTTCACCAATGTTATTGCAATTTCATAACATACATGCCAATTGACATAATAGAGTATCATAGATCTCCTCAAGTAGGCATCTTATTCCAAGAGGGGCCAACTAGAGACAAAATTATAAAAAAACATTGTATCTAGTAGGATTGCAAGTTACTTGATAGAAAATATATCCTAACATTTTTCTACTTGTTGTATACATTACAAAAGCATAAAGAGAAATGAAGTAAAGTAGGTAAATTACTAAGGATCGAAATGCCCATAGATCTACTGTACCAAGTAAACTTGTTAGTACTCACTAGTTTAATGAGAGAATCTATAATATTTTTCAAGTGTCAACCTTTTGTGTCAACACCTTCTTGTCCTTCACTATATCTCAAACAAAGTGATATTGTACATTGATGTGTTTTATGTGAGCATGGAATATAGGATTTTTGGCCAAACTAATGACATTCTAACATTACAAATCTAATATCCAAGAATAACCTATGTAACCAAACTACTTTTCAATCATGTGTAGCAACCATAATTCTACTTCAATAGTTTAAATAACAATAATTAGTTATCTCCTCATCAATAAATAGTACCTCTAAATAAGGAAAATACATAGCCACTAGTAGACCTCATGTTGTCAAAGCCATCAACCCATTTTGCATTCACCAATCCTTGTATGTCTAATATCCTACCCAAATAATGTATCATGATAACAAATGGATTAATCTATAGTGCTCTATAGATACCTAAATATTTTCTTGACCCAATTTCAATGTTCCTTGCTCAAGTTAGACATAAACATACTTAATACTACCAGTATGTTGCAATGTCTAGTCTTATGCAAACCATTAAATACATTAGGCTCCCTACTACACTAGCATAAGAAAAATAAGACACATCTTCAAAATTTTGATCTCAATTAGGAAAATTTTATGTGGAAAATTTTGTGCCTATTGGAAAAGAAACATATTCACTAATTGACTAACTTGCATTCTAAACGCCTAGACTTAATAGTTTCGATATACTTCTTTTGACTTAACCAAATCTTCCTACAAGGATGATCCCTTAAATTAATTTCCATATCCAAAATGTATTTTGTGGTCTAGAGATCTTTCATGTCAAATTGCATTTAAAGTTTAGTTTTTAGTTCTTTTATCATGTCTTTTCATAGGTTTCTTATGAGCAACATGTCATCAACATACAAGACTATGTTTACATTGTGATTATCTATCTACTTATTATACACATAGTGATTAGACTTGATATGAACAAACCTGAGTTTCAACACATATTCATCAAATTTTTGATAGCACATCCTAGGAGAGTACTTTATCTACATATAAGAACCACTTTAACTTACAAACCATATTTTCCCTTTTCTTTACAACAAAGTACTCAAGATGAGACATATAAATATATCTTCCTTTGCATCCCTATTGTAGAAGAAAACTAATGCGTTGTAGACTTAACATAATTCAAGGGTAAACCTATCTAAACAGTCCACTTGACATTGTACTTCCACATTAAATTATCAACCAAGGAGTGTAGGCTTATGATGGCACTGCACTATATGTGCCTTTAGGGCTCATATTCTTCTAAACTCTCTTATCTAAACCTACTCAGATTATTTTACTTTACTGGAATTCACAAAAATGCAAGAACAGTAAAAATAGTGACATAATCTAGTGGCTACAGGTACCTTCATCATAAGCTGTAGATAACTGCTAACAATGGAAAATTATAGAACTAATCCAAAACATTCAAAATGGTGAGAAAACTAATGCTAATCTCTGGAGGACTTAAAGTAGACAAAGCATGCATTTGTTCATGAACCATATACCACTGTAATTTAACAATCAAAATATTCTAATTTACTCATAATGTATTTATAAACTAATGGAAAAAAACTTTAACAAGAATGCATAAAGGAATAAGAAAATAAATGAAGTGAAGATCAGTACCTTGAGTGGCCGGCTCAAGGGTCTGACTCACTTAGCTGGAGATCAAATCTAATTTAGATACTCATGCATCCTCATAACACATAGTTTCATTCATTTCATATCATAAACATAATCTCTTTCAGATTGTATTCAATAATGACATTCTTTAATCATACATGTCTGGAGCTTCTAATATTGAAAATAGAACAACAACTAAGTAACTAGATAACAAAGTAACTAACTTGACACCGAGCTCATCCCTCTAACTTATACAAAAATGGGAGAGTCTTATTCAACTACCAACTAACTTCAATCATTAATCCATTCCTAGATATTAGAACACATGTTTAAGATTGATTTATTAATTCTAACTGAACAGAGGAAGGAGAATCCTATTCAAACAAGAATTCTTATGCAATGGTTCATTGAAGAACACTTGCAAGCTATGTTTGAAACAAGTCTACTTCTTCTGCATTTATTCCTTCCCATGATGGTTCACATTCATCCTCTAGCTGCCTGCACTTTTGGCGTCTTGACTTCGACTTCCTTTAATTCTCTTGTTCTGCAGCTCGCTGCAAATTCTCCTTTTCTTGATGCCATGTGCTTGCTTCTGCACAAGGGTTAATTCATAGAACATATGCATGAAAATAACCTCCATAATTAAACCATAGATTTTTTTCTATATTGCATGAATACTCATGTTTAAATTATTGAATTGATAATACCATCACCATATTCCGTATTAACAATCATAGATTCAAGGTCTTGCAAAGTATATAAAAAGACAATATATCATGATGGTGATGTTTAAAAAGTATCTGGAAGATTATATGGAAAAGTTCTAAAAGCATATAAAAACAACATAAAAAGAGGTCAATATTTAAACCCATCATTCCCCCCAACTATCCTTTTGCTTGTCCTCAAGCAAAATCATTGAATTAAACATCTAGGGAAGAAGATTGTAATGCAAGGTAATCTGCCTAAGGTCCATTACTTCTCTAACTCCCTCCCCTTGATTAAGATAGAAACCATTCTAACATGCAAGCCTATCCATCCTGACTGATTCTGCATTCCTACATTCATCATTCTTTTCTCCTGTCCAGTGTGGTACTGCATAGAGGAGAATAGGAGGATGAAAAGTAAGTGGTAGCCATCCCACTCCTATTTGTTTTGAAATTTAGATGTACTTGCACAATCTTTCAAACATGTTCAAAAAATTATGGAAGGAGTGAGGCTCTTTCCTCTGCAATGCTGGGGTCAGACTATTCCATCTGCTTTGTACATACCTTAGGCAATTTTGAAACATAGGTCCTGCTAACTACTGTATCCTTCTGTGATCTTGCAGGACTTCTCAAATCCATAATTATTTTTCCTGGATGTTTGTGTGAGAGGAGTGTCAACCATTGAGTAAGGATTACATTAGGATTTAGTGCTTCTCTTTTGATATGCAGTGCCATTGTTTTCTCTTGTTCCTCATATTTGTCCATTAATTCACCTCTGAGCTGCTCATTCTTGAGATATGATAACAGTGCCCTAACCTGCAAATCTCCAACATAAATTAAGGGGTTCCAGTCTGTATCCTCTGCCATTAGATAGTTGTGTAAACAATACTCACATAGTTGATCTTGCTCTTCTAAGTTGACTTCTTTAAAATAACTGAAAAAAATATGCCTTGAATGTAAAGCAGGTTGATCATTAATGAACCTATTGAACTAAAAACTAAGAAAATTTTCTTTTAAAAATAATGCATACACCTTGGGTGGAGGTCTACACTCAATGGTCTAAATGACTCTGTTTATTACCTCTGTCAGCTTATCCTCCAACCTTTTTATTGCCAAATTCTTACCTTCCATTGATGCATTGAGATTATGTTTTTCTTTCTCCCAGCTTTCTTTTTCCTGTTTGGATTTGTGAGTGAGTTTCATTAATTCAAAACCTAAAGACAAAGTGATGTGACACATTAGAGTCCTTGATACATGAGGTTGTGGAGTTAATACTTCATTTTCTTTAGTTTTTGTTTACTTACAACCATCTGTGCTAATAGATCTAAGTTAGTTCCATGGCCGTAGGTTTGAATTCTCTCCTCCAACTCCTATATTCTCTTCTCTTTTTCTTTGTCCTTCTACTCGTATCCTTTCACCTATTCTTCCAATTGTTTTATCCTATCAAGAGCTTCTTGAAGCTCTTTTCTTATATTCCTATCTTCCAACAATTCTTTTTCCTTTGCAAAATTCAGACCTTCATCATCATCATCCCTGGTAATATCAAAAATTTCCTTAGTAGAACTACTAGGAACTGACTTTCCCATTTTCTTTGCAATAAACATATCTTCTGAATCAAAATTAGAAGATGAAGAAACATACCTTCTCCTTTTGGTAGACACATTAACATTCTCATGAGCATCGATAGTGACATCTTCAGAGGCATTTCCTTCTTTATATGAATATGTATTTAGCAGCATTGGGTTATGGTGCTACTATTCTTCACCTTTTTCCTCCTGCCTCTGTTCCTCAACAATTCTTTCCTTCACACTCTGGCTTTTCAACCTTCTTGAGCAAATGGGAGTAACAGTTTCCTACTTGACTTCACCTTTCCTCTTCTTTTTAGTCCATGCTCTTATGTTTCTCAACACTTTTCTTGTTTCTCTTTTTCCTAACAAGTGTTGAATTAGTGCCTCTCATAGCTTTAGGGTTAGAAGATGAGGGTTCCTTTGCTGCCACCGACCGATCCTCTGGAGTATTTTCCTCTTGTGGCCCCTCTTGCTCAGGTTCAATCTCTGGTTCAGGCTCATGTTGAAGTTCATTCTCTATTTCATGTACTTCCAACAGTGTTGTGATATCTACACATTGTTTAAAGGCATCCCAATCAACCTTGGGTGTTGAATTCTCAGGCTTCTCTTAACCAATAGGGCTATTAAACAGTGATCGGACAATGTGGTGTTTGCTTTCTTTTTCTGATATTTTGATGCCATCCATGTCAACATGTTATAGAGGAAATTGGGAACATTGACTAGCTTATCATGGCGTAAGTGATTAAGCAACTTAAAATGCACAGTATACAACAAATTGTGCAAACCATCACAGGTAAAGTATTTAATGATGTAAGAAGCACATTTTCCCCAAAAGAATGGAAGGGACAATCTCTTTGTACCTTGTGATGTTGAGTCCAGGTGTTCTCCACGCTTGCAAAATTCTTCCCTTGCTGTAGCTATATTAACACGAGCTAGATATTCAGACCCTATGCGCGGCAATCCTATAACTTGGGCAATGGCCATTTTAGAAGCATCTACAACTAATCCCCTGATTGTTGCCTCATCATACTGCAATGTAGCTGCAAATTCTCTCGCCATTTCATTATCATATTTTGTTAACTTCAAAAAGTAGTCCAACCATCCTACTCTAGTGAAGAGTGGTAGAACCAACACATCCTCTAATATTTCCTTATGCACAGATGGTTCTTGTCATATCACATCACCTCCCATTATCTCTGTGTTCTGCAACCTCTTGGAGTGTCAATTTTTGCTAAACTCCAATTCCACCACCTTAAAAAGAACCAACCTACAATTTGCTTCCTTCTCCTATTCTTCCCAACTGTAACTTTCTCGAGGTAACAAGTTCACACTTTGGGCAAAACAGGGTAGGTTTACTATATTTGGAAAACGACATAGAATTATTTGGTATCTCTAAAGGCTTGGATGGCAAAAATTGAAAAATTTAACCCCTCCTCCCAACTAATGTGTGAAGTGACCTCACTTCATGTGTGAATTGATATGAAAGGAAGAGTATTTATTAAATGGAATGGTGATATATATTTTTGTATGCATGAAATAAACAAAAAGTAATAATGAATATAGAAAGAAATCTAAGTTAATCATTGAAAGTTACCTTATGTACATATGTTATGGAAATAAATGATCAGCGCACCTTAGAACTAGAGAACACACACTTGGCTTTTTATTTGATATGAGCAAGATGACATGCATGCAGGTGAATGGTAATTCAGCGGGTACTTCAGAAGTGATGTGAGGTGACAATTTGTAATGCGTGAACGAACAACTCATGAGCTTGAGTTGAACACTTTTGCAGTCGCATTAGATTTATTTCAAAATGAATGAAGCATGGATAGAAGATATGGAATGAGTGAGAAATTGTTTACTATTTGCCAAAGTGTTGAAGACATTTGCAAACATGAGTTGCTACGGGTGCCTCTAGTACAGGTCTCGACTGAATAGTTACATATGTATTATGTCAGGTCCCGATTGTAATAGGTCCCAACTGAGAGTGAAGAACAGGTCCCCCTGGAGCTAACTGTAGTCACAAAGGGTAGTGTGTTGTGTGTGCATGTGAAGTACAAAGCATTAAAAATTAAGTCTTAGTGACAGGGGTTGCATCATGCAACTCAACCTCTGCATCACTAGATAAAATTGGTGGATCATCTTCTGATGGTGTATCAGTGTGTGTCTCAGAGCCTTCATCAAGAGTGCCATGAGTACCATACTAAGTGGCTAGAGAGACAATAAAATCATCTTTCTGAAGTGGTTTCTTATAAAGTTTCAGCCTGTGTCCATTTACTAGCAATGAAAATCAAACCTCGTCAATGGTTTGTAGTTGGACTGCACCATTAGGGAATACATGTTGAATCTCATATGGTCCCAGTTGTTGGGAATTAAGGTGTCTCAACCTTGGTAATTCCTTGCATTATTTATGTTTGTATATATTAATTAAATTCCTATGTTGTAAATCTTTGTAAATTCCATATTGTCATATTGTGGGATGTGGCACGGTGATGTGTCAATCCTACATGGAATATGACAACTTATAATTTTGTCCTCACATGAGGAGATAGGCATCCCACTTTGTGGTAGGAGCATTTTTCCACGTGTCAGCATCTTCCATGTTGTGTAAGGGAATGTTTGACTGAAACGGTTATGACGGATTCCTATGACGAAGCTATGACATGTAAGAGTAAGAAATAGAAGCATGTAAGACAGGTGAAGACATGTGTCATGAAGCATCTTTGAAAAAGGCATATTTGGGCATCCCAAGGTGGACTATGACATGTTGTAAGAGAATATGCTATTTATAGCCTGTGTATGATAGATTCTCTTACAGCTGTAAGTTGTAACCACTATGACAAATTCTATGACGGTCGTAAGTGTCGTAAGAGCATCTGTCATAGCCCATTTTGGAAATAGGCGACCTCTTTGGGATGGAAGTTGTGGACAAGTCTCAGGCACATTCTACAATGTTGACCAAGTATCCTTAGGCGTGGGTTTTGGGACATGAGGTCAAGTTGGACGCCCATCCCAAGATAGGTCCAATATTGCCTTGTATTTTCTAGATAATTAGGTGCTTGGAGAGGGAGTTGTATCACAGGTTTATAGGTACTGTTATGCTGCCAGATTGACTCCAGAAACAAGTGTCGAAGACCATTGAAGCTTGCATTGTAAGTGTATTGTAAACAACTTTTAGATTTGTTAATACATTATGCAGGTTTCTGAGTGTGGGGTTTTTCACCCCATAAGGGTTTTCCCCACCGTAAATCTTTGTCTCTCTTCTTCTGTCTTCTTTCTGGTTCTTGTGTATTGCTGTAATATTTTTGTTAAATGTGATATGTTATTGGAGTGATAAGGATTAAATTGAACTTGCATAGCCCTCTCCTCATTAGATTAGTGTAGGAAGCACTTTCTGCACACCTAGCTTCCTTTCAGTTGGTATCAGAGCCTGGCCAGTTTTGGTCTTAGCTTTTGGGTAGGGGTTTTTTGAGCTGATCTTAAGTTGAGTGGGAGTCTGTGCAGAGTATTCTGAATTCTATTGCAGTAAGGAGATGGCAAGCACATTCAAAAAATTTGAAGTGGAGAAATTCAATGGCACTAATTTTGAGCTGTGGAAGCTCAAGATGGAAGACATGCTTGTTGACCGAGACCTTTGGGAAAGTGTTAATGGAACTAAACCAGCTGCAATGTCACAAGATGAGTGGGATCTCAAGGATTGGAAGGCTCAGGGTCTTATAAGACTTAGTCTTATTGATTATGTGTTGTTAAATGTCCATGAGGAGAAAACTGCAACCTTGCTTTGGAAGAAGTTGGGAGATGTGTATCAAGCCAAATCCATGGTTAATAAACTTTTTCTGAGAAATAATTTGTATTCTCTTTGAATGGAGGATGGAGGATCTGTGGCTAAACATATGAATGCCTTTAACATGCTGGTTGCACAATTGACATCTATTGGTGTAAAGATGGAGGAGGAGGATCGGTGTATGACCTTGCTTTGTTCCTTGCTGGAATCGTGGGATCACCTTGTCATGGCTATTGGAAGCACCACATCCACATTCAAAATGGATGAAGTGGTTTCTTCATTGTTATTCGAAGAGATGCGGAGCAAGTCTTCTGATGCAGCTAAAGAGGCTCTTGCAGTTTGTGGAAGACCCAAGGAGAAAGGGAAAAAGGATAAGAAAGTTGGGAAGGGTAGATCCAAATTCTGTGGAAGATCTAAATCTCTTGGAAAGTCCAAGGCTATCTGTTGGAACTATGGTAAATTTGGGCATTTCTGAAAGGAATGTAAAGAAGAAAAGAAAAAGAAGAAGAAGACCCTAGATTCAGATTCTGATAAATCACAAGATGATGGTGATGCTTTCATCACAGCCTTGGCAACCCATGCATCTGATGATGTGTGGCTGATTGACTCTAGTGCATCATTCCACATGACCTTACATTGAGACTGGTTTACTAAGTATGAGGAGTTTGATGGTGGAAAGGTGTACTTGGGTGACGACTCTCATCTGAAGATTGTTGGTCATGGAAGAGTCTCTATCCGATTCCCTGATGGTCAAGTGAAGGGGATCTTTGGGGCGATGCATATCCCAGGTTTAGCACAAAACCTGCTTTTTGTAAGTAGTTTGAATGATGCAGGTGTGCAGGTTGTCTTTTTGAAAGAAGGATTTTAGATGACTAGAGAAGCTATGGTGCTTGCTAAGGGTACTAGGAGAGGTTCTCTATTTCAGCTGGAGGCATACATTTCACAATGCAATAGTTTTTCTGATTCAAGGAAGAGGGCAGCAGTCACTTTATCCCCACCATATGAATGAGTAGTTAAGAGATCTATTGTTTCTAGTTAAGAGTCTGTGTACCCTAAAAGATAAAAACCTTGTTGAGGAGTTAGATGATTGTAATCTTGAGTTTGACTTTTGCGAACATTGCATTTATGGGAAATAAAACCGTATTCAGTTTTACTTGAGTTCTCACAAGTCTTCTGGTGTGTTGGACCTTGTTCATTCTGATGTATTTGGTCCTGTTAATGTTCCTACATTATCAAAACCTATATATTTTAAATCTTTCATAGATGATTACAGTAGAAGGACATGGATTTATTTTCTCAGAAGCAAATCTGAAGTCTATAGTAAGTTTAAGGAGTTTAAGGCCTTTGCTAAAAATTAGACTGGTAAAAAGATTAAGTGTTTGAGAACTGACAATGGTGGTGAGTTCTGTTCTACAGAATTCGATAAATATTGCAAGGAACTTAGGATTGAAAGAGATAAGACAACTCCACACACGCCGCAACAAAATGGATTTGCAGAAAGGATGAATAAGACACTAATGGAGAAGGCTAGGAGTATGCTTAATGGAGTTGGCCTAGAACAAAAGTTTTGGGCTGAAGTTGTTGCCACTGCTTTCTATCTTGTTAATAGATCTCCTACATCAGCTCTTGTTGGTAAGACACCCATGGAGGTGTGGTCTGGTAGAAATCCTTCAGTAAGGCATCTTCATGTTTTTAGTTGTGAGGCATATGCACATGTGCCTAGGGAGAAGCGATCAAAGTTGGAGAACAAGGCTGTTAAGTGTATCTTCATTAGCTATGGTGCCGGTGTGAAAGAATACAAGCTTTGGAACCTTGTGGATGAAACAGTGTTGTATAATAGAAGTGTCATCTTCAGAGAGCTTATACCTTCTTCCATTGTTTTATAGCTAGAAGAAAAAGAAAAGAAAGAGGATGTTGTTCAGTTTCCTGCTACCCCTAAGAAGACTGAACATAAAGACAATGTTGGACTTGATGATGAGGAGAGCTCTAGCAGCTCTGAAAGCTCAGGTGAAGAAGCTGAACCTCAACCTCAGCTCTTGAGGAGGTCTACATGGATAAGAAAGCAACCTGAAAGGTTTGGTTTTACATTGCTTGATTCTAGTTGTGCTTTTGCTTTGCTTACTAACATTGATGAACCTAGAACTATGTTAGAGGCTATGGGCATGAAAGATGCAGGTTCCTGGAAGGAGGCCATGGAAGATGAGATGGCTTCTTTGGAGAAGAATAAAACGTGGGACTTGGTACCTTTGCCTGAAGGACGGAAACCTATTGGATGCAAATGGGTGTTCAAAAAGAAATTTGGTGAAGATGGTAGTGTTGAAAAGTACAAGGCCAGATTGGTTGCGAAGGGGTACTCACAAGTGGAGGGAGTTGATTATGGTGAAATTTTCTCTCCCATTGCAAAGCTGACATCCATTCGATTTCTTTTATCTCTTGCAGCTGCTTATGACTTAGAGGTAGAACAGATGAATGTGAAGACAACTTTCCTTCATGGTGATTTGGAGGAAGAAATCTACATGTCACAGCCAGAGCATTACGTTTTGAAAGGTAAAGAAAATTTGGTTTGCAAGTTGAAAAAGTCTTTGTATGGTTTGAAGCAGTCTCCTAGGATGTGGTACTTGAAATTTGATGCCTTTGTATTGTCAATTAGATTTGTGAGATTGAAATCAGATCACTGTGTGTATTATAAGTTTGATGGTGATCATATTCTCATTGTTGCATTATATGTTGCTGATTGGGAAAGGTAAGAATATGATTTCTAATTTTAAATCTCAGTTATCAGCATAGTTTGAAATGAAAGATTTAGGAGTAGCCAGGTACATTCTAGGAATGGAAATCAAAAGAGACAGAACTAACAGAAAACTTTGGTTAAGCTAGAGTAAGTATGTGAAGACCGTGTTGGAAAGGTTCAGCATGGCAGATTGTAGACCATTGTGTGTTCCTGTTTCTTTGGGGACAAAGTTGTCTATTGAGGATTGTCCAAAATCTCCTAGTGAGGTGGAGGACTATTGATAACTGAGAGGGGGGGTGAATCAGTTATCTTGATTATTTTAACTTTTTGTTCTTCCTTAACAACTAGTGCAACATCAAATTAAGTAAGCATGCATAACCATGAAAGCAGAAATAAACTCAATACACATAACATAATGATTTTGACATGGAAAACCCTGTTAAGGGAAAAACCATGGGGTGATTAACCCAAGATTGTATTCTCTGTTAAAAGAATAAGATAGTACAAAATGGCACTTGCCAATTGGGGCTCACTGCCCGAGCACACTGGTCACAAGAGGCTCACTACCTACAAGAGACTCATTGTCTACAAGTTATAAGAGAGTAACAAGATACTTGAACTGATGAGAAGCATCCACATATGCTGAAGTTCAGTTTTGGTTAAGCTCAGTACACTGATCTACTGCACTTCATTCTTCCTCTTCTTAGGTGCTGCTGTCCTGTCACATACTGGACCTGTATTACTGCTTCCACTTTGCTCTCTACTTTTCTTCGCACTTCACAATACACCACAGACACCTTCATACCGAAATCAATTTGGTATATATATCCGCATCAATGATTTCAATCATCTTTCTAGTCGGCATCCGGAATACTCAACATTTTCCCAAATTTCGGTCTGTCAGCTGAATCCTTGCTTATTAAGTGATGCGTATCAAAAAGATGCTTATAGAAGTCATCAAACATGTCAGCCAACCATGGATGATTCCTCAAGAAACTTGATCACCATCAATATCTCATCTGAATTAAGGTCTGATGCTCTGCCGGTCAGGTCTTCCTCAGTCTACTCTGCCAAACAGGAACCCAATACTTAGGTGTTCATATCTTTTCACTCTTACATCACTGGAGGCTCAATCTCTAGAATATATTAGTCAAGGTACTCTACTTGACTTCCCCAAGTCCGTGCTTTACTGAGATACTTCCTCTGAGAGATCCGGACCTGACTGTCGGACCTTGCTACATACTCTATTCTTGCTTACCGGACCAATATACACTTCAGTCTGTCTTCTGGTATGGTCATACCATGTCCTACAGATGTGTGGAATGGACTTTGTTGCCATCAATGACAACACTCATGAAGCCACACAGTGTCTCTTGCCAACAATCTCCCCCTTTGGCATTGATGGCAACACTTAGTGAAAAATGACTAAGTGTCACATTGTACTCCCCCTTGGCTAATGCTCTGTTCTAATGTACACTTTTTGGAGCTCCCCCTTAACTAGATTCCACATTTTTCACTGCTCCTCACTCCCCCTTTGACATCAATGGCAAAGGGTAGAATCTGCACACCAAAATTTTCAAAAATCAATCTATACATATCCGCATAAGTATATATACAAGTTGTACTTACATATACTTAAGTATATCTGTAAGAGTATTCTTCAACTGTACAACTTCTGTCGCCCAACTCTACTTCATCCTGTCCAAAATTGAGATGTGACCACTCAATAGGAATGCAAAAGCTTCTGCCTTCTTAAGATCTATCGAATCACTGGTCCGGGCTGTGGCCTGAGCATCAGTTAGGGTCTCATGCATGGCCTCTAACTTAGGGATAATGATCCCTCTAAGTTCACTTAACCTGTTTATTCTATTTTTCTTCTCCTTCTCAAGCTTCTTTATTTCATTTATGACTGCAATAGTTTGACACTCTTGATTTACTATGGAAGAGGAGAGAGGATCAAAACTTTGAGATAAACTTAACAATTTATCCTCTTGCTCTTTTACTTTCTTCTCAATATCCTTGGTCACTTTAGGTCAGGATAAACAAAATTTATATATATCTCTGCCATCTTTAAGAGCATTTTCTAAGCTCTTTATCCCAATATCCATAACTCTCTTATCATTTGTTATTAGACCCTGCCCCTCAGAGAGTCTCTTTCCCAAAAATTCTTTCTGGACTTTATCTTCAGCTGACTTCTCCAAAGAATCAAAATGTGTGCTAATTGAATTGACAAGAGATTTAAGTTACCGGATGAGGAGGCCGAAAGATCCTTCTGGAAGGATGGCATGATTTTCTCCAATGCACTGGATGCAATCTCAATTAGCTCACAGCCTTCTATGTGAGACTTCAAAAGTTTTTCTTTTGCCTTTGCATGGGCAAAG
This sequence comes from Cunninghamia lanceolata, assembly GCA_027924645.1. Lineage (NCBI taxonomy): Eukaryota > Viridiplantae > Streptophyta > Pinopsida > Cupressales > Cupressaceae > Cunninghamia > Cunninghamia lanceolata. The sequence goes on along the minus strand of BSBN01000604.1, from coordinate 4,086,565 downwards.
GATGCTATCTTCATAGTCTAAATTGGGGAGAGGGAATCAAAATTTAATGGTCCTTGAAGTAGTTCCGATTCATTAATTTCCATCATCTCTTTGGTTAAGAAATCTTTGACAGTTTCTACAGTGTCTCTTGTCGGAGACAGAGTCTTCTTCCTTTTTGCAGTCTTCGAACTATCTCCTGGGGTCTTCTCTTTTTGGTCCTTTTATCTTTCCTTTTTCTCCTCTTCTTTTCTTAGATCTTCTTCAGTTCTAGAGTCAACAGTGGAGTCCGGAAGAGAGGTGTTTACTTCTTTAGGGACTTCCTCTTCCGGAACTGAGGAATCCAAATCCTGAGTTCTTTCCTCACTTATCTCTTTTGACTCTTCTACATTTTTCTCTGTAGGATCTTCCTTTGATGTACTGAGTTCTTCATCATCCATGACAGAGGGTTCATCACCTAAATCCTCTATAATAGGAATATTGAATCTTTTATAGGCATTTCAGAGGATATCTTCTGTTTCTTTTGCCACTTTGTTAGTTTCTCCAAGCATAAGCTAATTCATTCTAGCTTTGCTCTGGAACTCATCCTTGCAATATTTGAAGATCATATTCATTTGTTTCAGAGTGATTGAAGGACAGAGTTGAATAACTATCTGTTCCTGGATATCTAGGTCCTTTGCCTTAGCATTGTTCTTCCTTATTTCTAGTTCCTTCTCTAGGCTTTTGGGAATTAGAGATATGATTTCAATGAATGCCTTATTATAGATATTCAGATACCTGACTGTAGCTTCTTGCAAGATCTTCTGGTTAGGTTCATTATATTCATCATAGAATTCAGTCATTGGTTTTAGGTTCCCATCCACAGTGACTGATTTGAATACATCATCAATGGACAGAGTAGGCCTTTCAACAAACTCTTCTGCCTCTGCTTTCTTGTTATGACCAGTAGAGGGTTCACTGTATTTCTTCTTCTTCTTCTTCATTTTCTTGATCTCCTCATCAGATTTTGTCTCTTCATCATCCTTGAGGCTTGTGTATGATCTTGTAGCCTTTGTCTTTGTTCTCTTTTCTCCTTTATTGGATGATTTTGCTTCCAGTTTTGATGCCTTTGAGCTCTTAGCAGTGGCAGGTGTAGAGCTCTTAGAGGATCTGGTCCGGGAGGGGGCTTCTACCGAAGCACTTTCTTTTTCTGCTTCTTCCTTTTCTTTCTCTGCCCTTTCCATCTTTTCTTTGTTGGCATCAACTGCCTCTTTTGATATTCCATGCCTTTTGGCAAATTCTTCTACTTCCCTTCTTACTTTTCTCTTGATCTCAGGCTGTCTAAGTTTAACATGAACTTTTACACTTAGCTCTTGGTAGGTTCTGTTGCAAGGTGTGACCCTTGGTCTTTTTGTTCAATGCTGCGCTGCGGTGGTTTGTGACAAGGGCTTAACCGCCTCTCGTGCTTGTTAAGTCAAGTGGTTGTATCAGGCATTAACAGGTTGATCTTTTGGTGCAACGGCAACTAACAGTTGGTATCAGAGCCGAGGTCACGGGTTCAAACCCTGCGCTTGCGCTGGGGGGGATTGTTGCAAGGTGTGACCCTTGGTCTTCTTGTTCAACGCTATGCTACGGTGGTTTGTGACAAGGGCTTAACTGCCTCCCGTGCTTGTTAAGTCAAGTGGTTGTATCAGGGATTAACAGGTCGATCTTTTGGTGCAACTGCAACTAACATGTTCCAAACCTTTCTGCCTTAGGATCCTTGGGCTGACTCAGCATGTGTTAAACATGTAGCTCTACAATTTTCTCATCTACTTCATACCCCATTGGCATGATCTAGACTGTCCTTGGCTCCACTGCCTCCATTAGGCATTGATCAGTGTCTACCATGAAGCACACTGTATCTTTGTACTTCTTAACCAATGATTGGGGAATTCTTTCTCTGGTTTGCATCATATTTTAAAAATTCTTGAAGTAGCCCCAAAGTGCTATATTTTGTGCCTTAGCATCACCAAGCCCATATAAATAATCCTTAATTTGTATCGCAACAGGTTTATCATTTTACCATATCCAGCCACTAGTTCTGGGTAGCTCATTCATATAGTAGAAGAATAGGCAAAGTATCAGGCCACCATATTTGAAAGAATTCTTTTTATCTTTCTTTATTTTCTGCAAATTCTCCAACAGTTGGTTTAGGAGAAGCTCACAAAGATCATAGTTAGCATTTTCTCTCAGCATCTGATAAGTAGTGTAAATTACAGTTCTGGGTACTGAGTTTTCCCTGCTAGAGTGATATATCTTGTAACCAATTATCATGGAGGCAAACTTGATATCCAGATCAGTGATATCTTCTATTGTCATGGCTCTCTTGTCAAATTTTGATCCGGTAGCCTCACTCACAGTTTGGTTTTTGACTTATTTGAGAATAGTTAACCCTCCGGATGAAGGCAAACCAGTTACTACTTTAATATCATCTTTTGTGATCTTGAATGGTCTATTTAACCACATGAAGTTGTCATGCACTCTGCTCAAAACATACCAGACCCACTCATCTTCTGCAAAACAGAGGAAATGGATGCACTGTCCGAAATGCTTAACCCGAATAGCCTTGTACTGAGGTTTGAGTTTAAAAGAATCATCTATTAATTGTTTGTGATAGGTATCCATTATTTTGGATTCCCCAAATTCCTTAATTTTTGCATGAATGTATGCCCTAACATCTTCTACATGCAAAACCCCATGCAGAATGCTTGAAAAGGTGCCTAGGGGATCAACTTCTAGGGATTTGTAGGGATGTTTCTTGAATTTAGGATGTGGCCTATTAGTGATCTTCACAACATTCAGAGTAGCCATCTTTCAAAAGATTCAGAGAAAGGTTTTCAAGAATGGAAAATACCTTTTACGCCTCTAGGTTTCACAGAATGAGGTGGATCGGATTGCTGGAAGAATTGATTTCTGCGGTTGATCTTTGAGAGGCTTGAGACAATTTGTTTGCAGCGCTCCTTTTCTCTTCTTCTTGAATGCAAATGTACAAATGATGAACAAAAGAACCCTTTTATTTCTGCACAAACCCTAATTTCATTTGCAATAAATGCATACCTTAAGTTATTCCGGTTGCTCTATTCTCCTTGTCTTGAGAGATTTTTTTGGATCACTAAGGTGCACTTAAAGTTATTCTCGGTGGATATTAGCAATCTATCTACCTTTCACAATCATTCCATTTATTCACAGATCAAGATACCTCAAATTCAAATCATACCGGATCTAACTGTGAAAATCCTGTTCTTACCAGATGACTATTGAACTGGATCAATCTTGGAAGATTAGCCTTTTCAAAACTTCTTGTGGATCTTCCATACCTTTATCATGGCTTATTTAAATGTTTCTCTAAGAACCCTTTAATCCGCAACCTTTCATGTGCAAATTTTAGGCACTTATTGAATGGCTGGGGGAAAATGTCTTTCTTTTGTTACTCCCCCTGAGCCAGAGCTCATCTATTTAATTTTTGGAAGGAATATCAGCACCAGATTCTGGTGCGGATCCATCCCCATCATTTTCTGTACTTCTCTTCACCCATATCTTGTTCATCTCCTTTTGAATTTCATCTGCATTCACTTTTCCTTTTCCTTTGTCTTGGTTTTGATTATGATGTACCGGACCCTTTTTGTCCTGATTCTTACTTCTGCAGAATTTGGCAATATGACTGGATCTATTGCAATTGTAGCAAACAACATTTCTTTGCATGTTTGACTGATATCCTCTTGATCTACACTGATTAGCCATATGTCCCATTCTATTGCATGCAAAACATCTACCATTGAATGAATTGTTCATTTGCATATTTCTGCATTCATGAGATTTGTGACCATACCTTTTGCAATTAAAGCATTGTTCGGAGAAGGATGAATTAGTCTGATTCATTCTTCTTCTACACTAATTTGCTTTATGACCAAAGTTATTGCAATTGTGGTAGTATCCATTGAAGGATGGATATCTTTGAGCATTTGGTTGTCTTACTAGAGGTCTTCTAGGCCTGTTCCTTGGATTTCCTGATCCAGAGTTCTTCTGACCTGATCTGGAGCTTTCACCTTTCTCATACCCCAAGCCTTGCTTGTCATCTACTCTCTTTTGGATTTCAAGAAGAACTTCAAGCTGAGCAGAGATTATCTTGAATTTCTCTTTGTATTTATTTTCTATTTGGAGATCCCTTTTTAAAGTGACAATTTGATTCTCAAGTTGTTCTTCATTATCTCGAGCTTCTTCAAGATCAGATTCCAAATGCCTGATTATTCTATCCATTTTGTGGCAGTCTTCTGACATTTCTTTGAGAGATTGTTTTAAATTATCTTCAGTCTTTCTTTTCTCTTCAATTTCTTGAGTGAATTTCATAACACCTGATTCCATTTCATGTCTTACCATAATGATCTCTTTTGATAGCTTCTCACATAACTTGTTCTTTTCATTCAGATGTTCATCAGTAACATTGGCTCCACATTGACTTGCTAACTATTGAAGTAGTTCCTTTCTCTTTTTCATAGAGATACTCAGTTTCTCTTTTAGTTCATTTATGAAATCATCAGCTTGTTTGAGTCTTTCCTTCAATTCATTGACTTCGGAGTGAGATTGCTCAAGATCATCTAGAGCAGACTGAAGTTGTTCCCTCATACCATACATATTGAGATTCCCAGATCTTCCTCAAGCTGTTAGGCTCTGTTAGGAGGAACTTAGCTCTGATACCAATTGTTGATAACTGAGAGGGGGGGTGAATCAGTTATCTTGATTATTTTAACTTTTTGTTCTTCCTTAACAACTAGTGCAACATCAAATTAAGTAAGCATACATAACCATGAAAGCAGAAAAAACTCAATACACATAACACAATGATTTTGACGTGGAAAACCCTGTTAAGGGAAAAACCACGGGGTGATTAACCCAAGATTGTATTCTCTGTTAAAAGAATAAGATAGTACAAAATGGCACTTGCTAATTAGGGCTCACTGCCAGAGCACACTGCTCACAAGAGGCTCACTGCCTACAAGAGACTCACTGTCTACAAGTTATAAGAGAGTAACAAGATACTTGAACTAATGAGAAGCATCCACATATGTTGAAGTTCAGTTCCGGTTAAGCTCAGTACACTGATCTACTGCACTTCATTCTTCCTCTTCTTAGGTGCTGCTGTCCTGTCACATACTGGACCTGTATTACTGCTTCCACTCTGCTCTCTACTTTTCTTCGCACTTCACAATACACCACACACACCTTCATACCGAAATCAATCTGGTATATATATCCGCATCAATGATTTCAATCATCTTTCTAGTCGGCATCCGGAATACTCAACATTTTCCCAAACTCTGGTTTGTCAGCTGAATCCTTGCTTATTAAGTGATGCATATCAAAAATATGCTTATAGAAGTCATCAAACATGTCGGCCAACCATGGATGATTCCTCAAGAAACTTGATCACCATCAGTATCTCATCTAGATTAAGGTCTGATGCTCTACCAGTCAGGTCTTCCTCAGTCTATTCTGCCAAACAGGAACCCAATACTTAAGTGTTCATATCTTTTCACTCTTACATCAACGGAGGCTCAATCTCTGGAATATATTAGTCAAGGCACTCTACTTGACTTCCCCAAGTCCACACTTTACTGAGATACTTCTTCTGAGAGATCCAGACCTGACTGTCAGACCTTGCTACATACTCTGTTCTTGCTTACCGGACCAATATACACTTCATTCTGTCTTCTGGTATGGTCATACCATGTCCTGCGGATGTGTGGAATGGACTTTGTTGCCATCAATGACAACACTCATGAAGCCACTTAGTGTCTCTTGCCAACAAGGACATGAGCAAAGTACCTTATGCTAGTGATGTTGGTAGTTTGATGTATGCTATGGTCTGCACAAGACCAGACATTGCCCAAGCAGTGGGAGTCCTTAGTCGATTTATGGCTAATCCTGAATGGGTTCATTGGGATGTAGTTAATCATGGTAATGTTATAGGACCTCCGCATTCTGTTGACATTCATGGATTTCTGGATTTAGATTGGGCAGGTGACATGACAACAGGAGATCCACCAGTGCTTATGTGTTTACACTTTTTGGTGGTGCTATTAGTTGGATGAGTAAGCGACAACCTATTGTTGCTTTGTCCATGACTGAAGCTGAGTATATGGCAGAAACTCGTGCTTGTAAGGAATCCATTTGGCTTAAGAGATTGTGTTCAGATATTGGTGTTGATGCAAATTGTGACAGTTAGAGTGCAATTTGCCTTACGAAGAATCTAACTTTCCATGCTAGAACAAAGTACATTTATGTTTAGTTTCACTTCGTGCGAGACATGGTTGAGGATGGAAAGGTAAATTTGGAGAAGGTAGATACTTTGAAGAATGTTACAGATGCATTGATGAAACCAGTGGGCATAGAAAAGTTCAGATGGTATTCAGAGTCTATGGGCCTCTCGGCCTATAGCAGTTAAATCTTGTTATTCTATTGGCTCTTACCAGGTGTTCGACAAGTGGGAGAATGTTGGGAATTAAGGTGTCTTAACCTTGGTAATTCCTTGGATTATTTATGTTTGTATATATTAATTAAATGCTTATGTTGTAAATATTTGTAAATTCCATATTGTCATATTGTGGGATGTGGCACGGTGATGTGTCAATCCTACATGGAATATGACAACTTGTAATTTTGTCCTCACATGAGGAGATAGGCATCCTACTTTGTGGTAGGAGCATTTTTCCATGTGTCGGCATCTTCCATGTTGTGTAAGGGAATGTTTGACCGAAATGGTTATGACGGATTCCTATGACGAAGCTATGACATGTAAGAGTAAGAAATAGAAGCATGTAAGACAGGTGAAGACATGTGTCATGAAGTATCTTTGAAAAAGGCACATTTGGGTGCCCCAAGGTGGACTATGACATGTTGTAAGAGAATATGCTATTTATAGCCTGTGTATGACAGATTCTCTTACATCTGTAAGTTGTAACTACTATGACAGTTTCTATGACGGTCGTAAGTGTCGTAAGAGCATCTATCATAGCCCATTTTGGAAATAGGTGACCTCTTTGGGAAGGGAGCTATGGACAAGTGTCAGTCACATTCTATAATGTTGACCAAGTGTCCTTAGGCATGGGTTTTGGGCCATGAGGCCAAGTTGGACGCCCATCCCAAGATAGGTCCAATATTGCCTTGTATTTTCTAGATAATCAGGTGGTTGGAGAGGGAGTTATATCACAGGTTTATAGGTACTGTTATGCTACCGGATTGACTCCAGACACGAGTGTTGAAGACCATTGAAGCTTGCATTGTAAACAACTTTCAGATTTGTTAATACATTGTGTAGGTTTCTGAGTGTGGGGTTTTTCACCTGATAAGGGTTTTCCCCACCGTAAATCTTTGTCTCTCTTCTTCTGTCTTCTTTCTGGTTCTTGTGTATTGTTGTAATATCTCTATTAGTTGTGATATGTTTCTGTAGTGAAAAGGATTAAATTGAATTTGCATAGCCCTCTCCTCATTAGATTAGTGTAGGAAGCGATTTCCGCACACCTAGCTTCCTTTCACCAGCCATCAAGATTGAAGCTTGCCATTGAAATCTTTGTATCTGAAATCATAGAGAAGGGCCCAATAACCAACATTGAATTCTTTAGTCTTTATATACTTGTCATGCCATTTAATTCTTTGTTTCTGTATAACCTCTATGTGGTGGATGGATTCTAATCTAATTTCATCAGAGAGCATTCAAATGTTGTAATCTGTCCTTTTGAGCTTCTGTCAAATCCATCCCTAATTCTACTGCTGTCCTTAGAGTTTTCTATTCAAATTCTATGGCAAGTACTATTGTAAACCAACTCATAAGGAGTGAATCCTATAGTTGTCTTCCATGTAGTTCTGTATGCCCAAACAACTTCTGATAACCTGGAAACCCAATCTCTTCTGTGAAGCTATACTATTTTTGTCAATATATTCTCAATCTCCCTATTTGTGACATCAACCTAACCATTAGCCTGAGGATGGTATGGAGTGGACTTCATATGTCTAATATGATATTCCTCCACCAGTATGGTGATTAAGTCTGATGTGAATTGTGGTCCTTGATCAGTCACTACCTCCTTAGGTACACCATATCTAGTGAAGATTTCCTCATACAAAATTTTTGCCACATTACCATCTCTAGCAAACTGCAAAGCTTTGACTTCCACCCATTTGGTTAAGTAATCAGTGCATACCAGTATATATTCCTTGTTGTTTGAAGTAGGAGAGATAGGACCAACAAAATCCAACCCCCACGTATCAAAAGGAGATAATGCTATTTGTGACTGCAAAGGCATTTCATCACTTCTTGTAGGTCTCCCCATCCTTTGACACCGCTCATAGATTCTAGTATACTTGACATAATCTTTATGAAGTGTTGGCCAGTAATATCATTTTGTCAAGATTTTGAAGGCTATCCTTTTGGTTGCAAAATATCCACCTCAGGGTTTATCATGACATGCCTTCAATATATCAAACATCTCATCCTCTCTAGTACATCTTCTCATAATGTTATCTGGACCAGTGTAGAATAGGAATCTAGAAATCCAAGAATAAGGGAAACATTTGTGAACTAGTTGTCTTTTCTCCCTTAGAGAAAAGTAACCTAGAATCTACTCAGTGATCAAATAATTAGCTATATCTGCATACCATGGAGTGTGTACATTTAGAGAAAATAGATGCTCATTAGGAAAAGTGTCATCAACCACTCCTTCTGATGATTGTGTAGGCAATCTAGACAAAAAATCAACAACTACATTAGCCTTTCCTAGTTTGTCAACTATTGTTATGTCAAATTCTTGCAATAACAACAACCATCTTACTAGTCTTCCACCCACTATTGGCTTATTCATCAAATATCTGATTGTTATATGATTTGTATGTATGAACACTTTATAACCAGTAATGTAGTGTCTAAATTTGTTAATGGCATAAACAACAGCTAACATTTCCTTTTCTATCACAGTATAGTTCAATTCAGCTCCCTGTAGGTTTTTGCTTACATAGTATAGTGCATATTCTTTATTTCCTTCTTGTTGGCCTAAGATTGCTCCAACTACAAAGTCTGATGCATCTATGTGGATATTAAAAGGCAGTGTCCAATTTGGACCTCTGAGAACTAGAGCTTGTGTCAAGGATGCTCTTAGCTTCTCAAATGAATTCTGATAGTCTGGGGTCCATTCAAATTCAATGTCTTTTGTCAACAGAGTAAACAAAGGGGCAGCAATTTTGTTGAAATCTTGAATAAACCGCCTATAATAACCTGCATGTCCAAGGAAGCTCCTTACATCCTTCTGTCTCTTTGGAATAAGTAGGATAGATATGATTTCAATCTTCTTTGGATCAACTTGTATTCCTGCACTTGAGATAAAATGTCCAAAGACTATTCCCTGTGTCATCATCATAAAACATTTTTCATTGCTCAAAGATAGATTGTACTATGTGCATGTTTGTAAAATTTTCTCCAAGTTGTGTAAAGCTTCATCATATGTTTCACCATATGTGGTGAAGTCATCCATGTAAATTTCCATACTGTCATGGGCAAAATCAGAGAAAATACTGAGGACTACTCTTTGATGTGGTTGGAGCATTGCACAGGCCAAAAGGCAAGACAAAATATGCATAGGTCCCCCAAGGATAGGTAAATATTGTCTTATTTTGATCCTCTGGTGCAATCTTGATTTGGTTATAGCGCTGAAACCATCAAGAAATGAGAAATATTTCTTCCCTACCAAAGAGTCAAGGACTTGATCAATGAAGGGCAATGGGAAGTGATCCTTCCTGGTGGCAGCATTTAGTTCCCTGTAATCAACACAAACTCTCCATTTGCCACCTTTCTTGGGAACTATGACTAATGGTGAAACTCATTCACTGTTTGAAATGGGGTATATAAATCCTGCATGTAAAAGCTTTTGAAGTTTAGATTTCACTCTCTCTGAGAGCAGGATTCATGCATCGCTGCTGCTATCTTATAGGTCTGTAGCCATCATCAATGTAAATTTTGTGCATACATAAGGTAGGATTAATGCCTTTCATGTCACTGTAATCCCATGCAAACTCTACTGAGTGGGTCTATAATACTACATGCATGGATTGCTGTTGCTCATCAGTCAATGCATTATTAATAGTCAACATCTTTCCTGGCTTGATTTCTAATTGCTTGGACATTTCTTATATAGAGGACAAATCAAGGCTAGGTATTACTGGCAAGCATTGCCGGGGTAACAAAGTATGAAATATTTGGAATACCTCCTCTAAAGAACTGGTGGGTATTATACTACTTAAGGGATCTTGCAAGAAGGATAAATAGTCCTATTGCTGTGGGTGCCTCCCACAGTTATTTTGTATAATGTGAGCTATCAGGTCATCTTCATCCTGAATATCTAGTAAGGGGTTGCATTCAATAGTCATCAATGTTTGCAGTGAATAGCTATCCTCATCATCCAAGGCAGGCCAGATGGTCTGCTCAAGTTCATGGTATGGTTGGACTGGTGGATATAAAACCAATTTCTTGGTCACAGTCCCATTGGATGTGATCATGTCCCCTAACCGACAACCTATAAATGCATCTGTTGTGGCAAGCCATGGTCTTCCTAATATAAGAGGATAACCAGCGAGATTAACCTTGGGTTGTAGGACTATGAAATCAATAGGGTATTTCCAAGAATCTAATGCAATTACCAAATCCTCAATGACTCCTTCAGGTTTAACTATAGACCTATCAGCTAATTGCAAGACTATCTGGGTAGGCCTAAGGTTGTTCAACTTGAGTATCTACATTGTCTCCTTAATCATTACATTAATTTCAACACCCAAATCTATCAGAGTATTCTTAATCAAAGTCCCATTGATTTTGACATCCACTACTAGACTACCTGGATCTGTATATTTGGGAACAATTATATTTACGAACATTATGTCAGCAAGGTTACCCAAAACGTGGACTGTCTTTGGGTCTATTCTCTTCCTCCCTGGTTTCTTTATGTAGAGATCTCTAATAGTCTTAGTATAGATAGGAATATCTTTGATGGCTTGGATTAAGATAATCTTTATGCTTATATATTGTAACTGGCCTATGAGGTCAGTTTCAGGCTGTGTTGGTTGCTTCTAGTTAGCCAAACGTTCAGGGAAAGGAGGCTTAGGATGTGAAATGATGTGAGGGCCCTGATTTGATTCAGGTTCCAAAGGTAGCTTATCTGAGGCTTCCTCTGTGGATTCTTCATCTTCAAGTTTTGTAATTTGGGGAGATGAAGGGCCCATAAGTTGCTTCCCTGGTCTGAGATGAACATTACTCACTTCTACCCCATAGGTGGGGTATTGCATCACCTCGTTAGTATAATCCTATTGAACAGGCTTGTTGTTAGGATTAGGTGTAGGTTGGGTAGGTCTAGGAGGTTGATTTTGAGGAGCCAATAGAGGCATTATGGCTAGCTTCTATGGCTGAGATGGAATCATAGGTTGCTGGTAATTTGCATTTTACTGCCATTGTTGGTTCTTGTTCCATTGGGGCTACCATTGAGGTTGCTATGTAGGCCACTGGGGGTTATAGTTGGAACCTTGAAAACTTTGTTGGGACCATGGGTTTGGTTTTTGTTGGTTCCAACCACGTTGTGGAGTAGGCCATTATGGGTTTTGCTAGAGATTTTGATTACTAGGCCATGGCTGAGTGTTCCAAGTAGAGAAATTTTGGTTTGCAGCAGGAAAGGGTGAATTGAAACTTAGTGGATTAGAGGGCATACCTTGTCTTTGCTACCAAGGTCTCCTTTGAGCTATGTAGAACAATTGTTCATCCTCACCTTCAAATGGCTGAAATTCTTGCCTTTCAACTTTCTCTTGCTAGATGCTTGCCACTCTTTTGCGTTTACAATTGGCCTTCCTTTGCCTACAACTGGGATAGTACTCAGTAAGCATTGCATCCGCTTCTTATTTCTTCTTGATGTGAAGAGTGTCTAGCTGTGTAGCCATATGGCTGATTATATCCTCTTTCATGTTGGACAACAAATTATTGATTTCCACTCTTGAAACTCCATTGGTTGCTTTGTTTGTAATTGATGTCCTTTCTCCCCTTGGTCATCTGGTGAAAGTTCTTGAATAATTTTGGTAAAATTTACAAATTGACTCAAAAGGTAGTTGAGAAACATCACCTTACCCAATGAGATTCAAAGCATCCATGCAATCATCCTTAACCCCTCTCAAGAAGACCAGTTTTAATGATTCTTCATACAATCTATTTTGGGGGTTTTTCTTCAGAGCAAACTGGAATCTTTCAACATAATCTTCTAGTGGCTCCTCCTCCTTTTGTGACATCCTAAAGACATCATCTCTCCTTCTGTCATGTCCTTGGTAGTAATCTTGGTACTTCTCCAAGAATTTCTCCTTCATTTTATCCCAGTCTGGAATGACATCTTTTCCCAGCCCCATAAACCATCTCAAGGTTGCATCCTCGAGGGTGGAAGGAAAGAGTTTCAGCCTATGAGAATTTGAAGTGTAGTCATAGCTCCTACACAGGATATCAAACTCAAATAAAAACGTATCTGGGTCCTCTATCACCAGGCCATAGAAGACTGGTAATACTAATGATGGAATATTTTTTTAGCATTGTAGCCCTCTCCTGATCAATGATAGGAAACTCAAACGTTGCTTGCTCTAGTGGATCCTCCACTGCAACATCTGCCATGGTTCTAAAGGTCCCTTCTATAGTTGTGGAAGAAGATGATGAAGATGTAGTAGATGTTGATGAAAATGTAAGAACAAGTCCTTCTCCTTCAACAATTTCTACTATATAGTTGATAAAGTTAGTTGTATCTTCTCTATCCTGCTAATTTGAAGGGAGGAATCTGCCTCGGTTGTCTCTTTGCCTCCACATATAGTGAATTTAGCTTTATATTCCAGCGGTCCTGCACAATGCTAGTATAATTTTTGGTGTTTCCTGAAAAGTGAATCTATTAACCCTAATGTAGGAATCAAAATTTAAGCTATGAAAACATGTAAAATGAGCCTATGAAGGTAGCACCATCCCCGACAATGATGCCAAAAATGTAGAGGAAAACTAATGCATTGTAGACTTAACATAATTCAAGGGTAAACCTATCTAAACAGTCCACTTGACATTGTACTCCCACATTAAATTATCAACCAAGGAGCGTAGGCTTATGATGGCACTGCACTGTATGTGCCTTCAGGGCTCATATTCTTCTAAACTATCTTATCTAAACCTACTTAGATTATTTTACTTTGTTGGAATTCACAAAAATGCAAGAACAATAAAAATAGTGACAGAATCTAGTGGCTACGGGTACCTTCATCATAAACTATAGATAACTCCTAACAATGGAAAATTACAGAACTAATCCAAAACATTCAAAATGGTGAGAAAACTAATGCTAATCTCCAGAGGACTTAAAGTAGACAAAGCATGCATTTGTTCATGAACCATACCACTGTAATTTAACAATCAAAATATTCTAATTGACTCGTAATGTATTTATAAACTAATGGAAAACAACTTTAACAAGAATGCATAAAGGAATAAGAAAATAAATCAAGTGAAGATTAGTGCCTTGAGTGGCTGGCTCAAGGGACTGACTCACTTAGCTGGAGATCAAATCTAATTCAGATAGTCATGCATCCTCATAACACAGTTCTATTCATTTCATATCATAAACAAAATCACTTTCAGATTGTATTCAATAATGATATTCTTTAATCAAACATGTCTGGAGCTTCTAATATTGAAAATAGAACAACAACTGAGTAACTGGATAACAAAGTAACTAACTTGACACCGAGCTCATCCCTCTAACATATACAAAAATGGGAGAGTCTTATGCAACTAACAACTAACTTCAATCATTAATCCATTCCTAGGTATTAGGATACAGGTTGAAGATTGATTTATTAATTCTAACTAAACAGAGGAAGGCGAATCCTATTCAGACAAGAATTCTTATGCAACGGTTCATTGAAGAACACACACAAGTTGCATTTGAAACAAGTCTACTTCGTCTGCATTTATTCCTTCCCATGATGGTTCACATTCATCCTCCAGCTGCCTGCACTTTTGGTGTCTTGATTTCGACTTCCTTTAATTATCTTGTTCTACAACTCGCTACAAATTCTCCTTTTCTTGATGCCACTTGCTTGCTGCTGCATAGGGATTAATTCACAAAACATATGCACACAAATAACCTCCATAATTAAACCATAGAATTTCATCTATATTGCATGCATACTCATGTTTAAATCATTCAATTGATAATACCATCACAATATTCCATATTAACAATCATAGATCAAGGTCTTGCAAAGTATATAAAAAGATAGTATATCATAATGGTGATGTTTAAAAAGTATCTCGAAGATTATATGGAAAAGTTCTGAAAGCATATAAAAATAACATAAAAGGAGGTCAATAGTTCAACTCATCACCTATGTAGAGAAGTTGTTTTCGCATCCATTTGATCCATGACTAATTCAAATGTAGAAGAAATATAAAGTAGGAATTCAATAGAATTAAGTTTAGAAAGAAGAGAAAACATTTCACTAAATTCTATTCCCTCAACCTAGGAATACCCTTTTGTTACCAATATTTCTTTGTACTTGTCCAACTTACCATCCATATAGTATTTCTTCTTCAATGCCTACTTGCAAACTAAGGGATTCCTCTCTTCATGTAGCTTTACTATATCCCAAGTCTTATATTTGTTTATTTGGCTATCATTTCTTCACGTATGGCCTTTTTCCAAGACTTCCTCTTATTTGATACAAGAGAATCCTTCACATATTTGGGTTCATAGTTAGTACAACACAGAGCAAATATTTAACAAAATTTAGATGGGGTTTACCTTTCAGTTGACCTTTGATCTCTTGTTAACCTTCTCAAGGGCGATTTGGATAAAATCTTCTTCTAAATTTAAACTCTTTTTTGAGTCCTCTTCATCTACAACACCTCCTCCTTATTCATCAACATGTTCATGTTTAGATATATTTGTTTATTCCTTAATTTAAAATTTCATCTTATTATTATATCGTTCCTTTAGTTGTTTATAAATTGGAAAAGTATTATCTTCCTTGAAAGTTGTATTTCTAGAATAATAAATTTATTTTGTGTTAATGGATTCAAAAGTTTATATCCATTTACATTTTCACCATAACCAATGAAAATACATCTTTTTATCTTTGAAATAAACATAGACCAATTGTGACCACCATGTGCCCTAACTTATACTTGCATAAATTAGGGATCCCCTTGATTAAAATCCTCAAAATTATAGTTTTCTTGTGTTTTTCCCTAGTTTAATGGCATTCAATACTCTAGTTTTGGGTTTGTAGTCTCTCTATGCTCTATTATAGGTTGCTTTGCATTCTTTTCTGCATCTAATTTGGTCCTAATTTCTCTTTTAAGTTAAGCCATGATCATAATTATAGTTGAGTTCGCCTCTTCATCCTCCTTCTAGTAACAATTTACTGTTGATGTCTTTGTTGACAAACCAACATAAGGAGTAAGGTCAATACTCACTTGAAAGGGATTTTACTCCCCTAGGCTCAAGATTCATTCTTAGAGGTCTTGTCTTATTATTGTAAATCCCTCATTAAATGTACAAGAGGATAATGGTTAAATTTGTTCAAGAATGGACTAACTGTTATTCTAACTATGCTAAGAGCTAACTTTTGCAACAAGATTTAAACATATCTAGATTTGCACCATAGTTAGAAATTCAAACATCAAATATAAGAATAAGAAGCTTAAAACTAACTTTCCAAAGAACATATAATATAAAATCTATTATAATTGTGGTTATTCACAATTCAAAAAAAAAAAAAAAAAAAGTAAGGTAGGTAGAAGAAAGAGATATGCATGTATATATGAGATGATGTTCTCTGATTTCAAAGTAGCCTAAGTAATTTTCTAAAATAGGCTAGTGGATAAATTTTGTAACAATATATGAAGATATCCTCTTGTTGGGTAGTTAATTAGGGATTTCTAATAACCAAATAAGAACTATAAGAAATAATCTTGATCCTTCGGGGAGTGAAATACATTTCAATTGAACATTGACCTTGCTCCCCATGTTGGTGTGTCCAAAGAAGTGTCCATAATAAATTATCAATAGACAGAGGGTGAATGGTTAAAGAAAAGGGGGAAACTTGATTATAACTATGACCATGGCTTAACCTAAAAGAGAAATTAGGACCAAAAAAATGCCACAACACAAATGAACTCTAGGAGTACAAACAAGACCTCAAAGATTTAGGAAATAATGCAAACAAATTTTGGAATAAAATATAGAGTGACTACAAATGTCTAAACTATGCTATTGGAAACCACTAAAATAGGGTACAAAACATGAAAGATAGAATTCAAAGTATTTCAATTAAGGGTGAAAGGAAGCAAGGTACGCAGAACACACTTCCTACGCTAATCTAATGAGGGAAGTAGAGTGCAAATTCTTTCAAATCCTTACAATTACAGTGTTATCAACCCAATAATAGAGATATTACAGTAAACAACATACACATAGAATGGCATAGAAGAAGAGAGAGACAAGATTTAACTGGGGAAAACCCTTTCGAGAGAAAACCCCCACTCCAAAACTTGCACAATGTATTAACAAATCTAAAAGTTGTTTACAATACACTTTCAATGCAAGCTCTTAGGATTCTTTGACACTCATATCTGGAGGTATTCTGATAGCATAACAGTACCTGTCAATCACATAATGCAACTCCTCCTCAAAGCACCTGTTTATATAGACAATACAAGGCAAAATTGCCTCTATCTTGGAATGGGCATCCAACTTGGCCTCATGGCCCAAAACCCACGCCTATGGACACTTGGTCAATATTGTAAGATGATTCTAACACTTGTCCATACACCCCATCCCAAAGAGGTCACCTATTTCCAAAATGGGCTATGATAGATGCTCTTACAACTCTTACGACCATCATAGAATCTGTCATAGCAGTTACAACTTACAGCTATAAGAGAATCTGTCATACACAGGCTATAAATAGAATATTCTCTTACAACATGTCATAGTCCACCTTGGGGATCCCAAATATGCCTTTTTCAAAGATGCTCTTCGACACATGTCTTCACCTGTCATAGAATCTCCTATTTTTGACTCTTACATGTCAAAACTTTGTCATAGGAATCTATCATGACCGTTTCAGTCAATATTCACTTACACAACATCCAAGATACCAACACATGGAAAAATATTCCCACCACAAAGTGGGATGCTTATCTCCTAATGTGAGGACAAAATTACAAGTTGTCATCTTCCATGTAGGATGACACATCACCGTGCCACATCCCACAAGATGACAATATGAATTTACAATTTAATTTACAACATAGGCAATGAATAAATAAATACATGAAAATAATACAAGAAATTACCAAGGTTGAGACACCTTAATTCGCAACATTCTCCCACTTGTTGAACACCTTGTAAGAGCCAATAGAATTAACATGATTTAACTGCTATAGGCCGAGAGGCCCATAGACTCTGAACACCATCTGAACTTGTTTGTGCCCACTGGTTTCATCAATGCATCTGCAACATTCCTCAAAGTATCTACCTTCTCCAAATTTACCTTCCCATCCTCTACCATGTCTCACATGAAGTGAAACTGTACATCAATATGCTTTGTTTTGGCATGGAAAGTTGGATTCTTTGCAAGGCAAATCGCACTCTAACTGTCACAACAAATCGTAATCTGTCTTGCATCAACACCAATATCTGAACACAATCTCTTAAGCCAAATGGCTTCCTTACAAGCATGAGTTGCTTCCATGTACTTAGCTTCTGTTGTGGACAAAGCAACCATGGGTTGTCACTTACTCATCCAACTAATTGCACCACCAAACATTGTGAACACATATGCACTTGTGGATCTCCTGCTGTCAATGTCACCTGCCCAATCAGAATCCATAAATCCATGAATACAAACTGAATGCAGAGGTCCTGTAACATTACCATGATAACATATGGAATACTCGAAAGTACCCCTCAAATGTCTGAACACTCGCTTAACTGTATCCTAATGTATCCATCCAGGATTAGCCATAAATTGACTAAGGACTCCCACTGCTTGGGCAATGTCTGGTCTTGTGCAGACCATAACATACATCAAACTGCCAACATCACTAGCATAAGGTACTCTGCTCATGTCCTCCATCTCACTAGGAGATTTTGGACAATCATTAACAGACAACTTTGTCCCCAAAGAAATAGGAACACACAATGGTCTACAATCTGCCATGTTGAACCTATCCAACATGATCTTCACATACTTACTCTGACTTAACCAAAGTTTTTTGTTAGTTCTTTCTCTTCTGATTTCCATTCCTAGAATGTACCTGGCTACCCCTAAATCTTTCATTTCAAACTGTGCTGCCAACTGAGACTTAAAATCTAAAATCATATTCTTACCCTTCCCAATCAGCAACATATCATCAACATATAATGCAAGAATGAAAATACGATCACCATCAAACTTATAATACACATAGTGATCTGATTTCGATCTCACAAATCTAATTGACAACACAAAGGCATCAAACTTCAAGTACCACATCCTAGGAGACTACTTCAAACCATACAAAGACTTTTTCAACTTGCAAACCAAATTTTCTTTACCTTTCATAATGTAATGCTCTGGCTGTGACATGCAGATTTCTTCCTCCAAATCACCATGAAGGAAAGTTGTCTTCACATCCATCTGTTCTACCTCTAAGTCATAAGCAGCTGCAAGAGATAACATAAATTGAATGGATGTCATCTTTGCAATGGGAGAGAAAATTTCACCATAATCAATTCCCTCCACTTGTGAGTACCCCTTCGCAACCAATCTGGCCTTGTACTTTTCAACACTACCATCTGCACCAAATTTCTTCTTGAACACCCATTTGCATCCAACATGTTTCCATCTTTAGGCAAAGGTACCAAGTCCCATGTTTTATTCTTCTCCAAAGAAGCCATCTCATCTTCCATTGCCTCCTTCTTGGAACCTACATCTTTCATGCCCATAGCCTCTGACACAGTTCTAGGTTCATCAGTGTTAGCAAGTAAAGCAAAAGCACAACTAGAATCAATTAATGAATAACCAAACCTATCAGGTTGCTTTCTTATTCATGTAGACCTCTTCAATGGCTGAGGTTGAGGTTCTGCTTCTTCTTCTGAGCTTTCAGAACTGCTAGAGCTCTCCTCATCATTAGGTTTGACTGGGTCTGTCTGTTCAGTCTTCTCAAGGGTAGAAGGAAATTGAACCACATCATCTTTTTTTTCTATTTGTTCTGGCTATAGAACACTGGAAGATGGTGTTAGCTCTCTGAAGATAACACTTCTGCTATACAACACCTTTTTAGCCATAGGATCCCAAAGCTTGTATCCTTTCACACTAACACCATAGCCAATGAAGATACACTTAATAGCCTTGTTCTCCAACTTAGACCTTTTCTCCCTAGGCACATGTGCATATGCCTCACAACCAAAAATGTGAAGATGTCTAACTGAAGGCTTCTTACTAGACCACACCTCCATAGGTGTCTTACCAACAAGAGCTGATGTAGGAGATCTATTTACCAGATAGTAAGCAGTGGCTACAGCTTCAGCCCAAAACTTTTGTTCGAGGCTTGCTCCACTAAGCATACTTCTAGCCTTCTCCATCAACGTCCTGTTCATCCTCTCTGCAACTCCATTTTTCTGCGGGGTATATGGAGTTGTCTTATGCCTTTCAATCCCTTGCTCTTTACAGAACTTATCAAACTCTGTCGAACAAAACTCAACACCATTATTAGTTCTCGAACACTTAATCTTTTTATTAGTCTGATTTTCAGTAAAGGCTTTAAACTCCTTAAATTGACTAAAGACTTCAATCTTGATTCTGATAAAATAAACCCATGTCCTTCTACTATAATCATCTATAAAAGATACAAAATATACATAGTTGAAATCAAAGGAACATTAACAAGACCAAACACATCAGAATGAATAAGATCCAATACACCAAAAGACTTGTGAGAACTAGAGTAAAACTGAACACAGTTTTGCTTTCCATAAATGCAATGTTCACAAAAGTCAAACTCAAGATTACAATAATTTAACCCCTCAATGAGGTTTTTATTTTTCAGGGTACGCAGGCCCTTCTCACCAATGTGGCCATATCTCAAATGCCATAACATAGTCTTTTCAACAAGAAGCTTAGCTTCCATAGCATGTGCACTACCAGAAGAACTAGTTACAATAGATTTCTTCACTGCTCGTTCAGATGGTGGCAATGAAGTGACTGCAACTCTTTTCTTCGAGTTAGAAGAATTATTGCACTGTACAGTGCATGCCTCTAGCTGAAACAAAGTACCTCTCTGAGTACCCTTTGTAAGCACCATAGATCCTCTAGTCATCTTGCATCCATCCTTCGAAAAGACAACCTGCACACCTAAATCATTTAACATACTTATAGAAAGTAGGTTTTGTCCTAGACCTGGGATGTGCATAACCCCAGTGATCCCCTTCACTCGTCCATTAGGGAATTGGATTGAGACTTCCACGACCAATAATCTTTAGATGAGAATTGTCACCCAGGTACACTCTTCCACCATCGAACTCTTCATATTTTGTAAACCAGTCTTGATGTGAGGTCATGTGGAATGATGCACCAGAATCAATCAACCACACATCATTAGATGCATGGGTGGCCAGGGCTGCAATGAAGGCATCACTATCATCTTGTGACTTGTCAGAATCTGAATCAGGAGCTTTCTTCTTCCTTTTCTTCTCCTCTTTGCATTCCTTTTAGAAATGCCTAGTTTTTCCACAGTTCCAACAGAGAGCCTTGGACTTTCTAGGAGATTTGGATCTCCCATGGGATTTGGATCTGCCCTTCTCAGCTTTCTTGTCCTTCTTTTTCCCTTTCTCCTTGGGTCTTCCATGAACCGTAAGAGCCTCTTTGGCTGCCTCAGAAGACTTTCTTCGCTTCTCTTTAGATAACAATGAAGATACCACTTCATCCATTGTGAAAGTGGATGTGGTGCTTCCAATAGCCATCACAAGATGATCCCACGAGTCCAGCAAAGAACAAAGCAAGGTCATGCAATGATCCTCCTCCCCCATCTTCACACCAACTGATGTCAATTGAGCAATTAACATGTTAAAGGCATTCAGGTGATCTGCAACAGATCCTCCATCCTCCATCTTCAAAGAATATAACTTATTTCTCATAAAAAGTTTGTTCACCATGGATTTGGCCTAATAAACCTCACCCAAATTCTTCCAAAGGTCTTTTGTGCTCTTCTCCTCATGGACATTTAATAGGACAGAATCAACTAAACTGAGTCTTATGAGACCCTTGGCCTTTTGATCTTTGAGATCCCAATCAGCTTGTGCCATAGCAGCTAGTTTTACACTGGATACAGTTTCCCATAGGTCACGATCAACAAGTAGGTCTTCCATCTTGAGTTTCCACAACTCAAAATTAGTACCATTAAATTTCTCCACCTCGATTCTTCTGGATGTGCCTGCCATCTCTTTTCCTGCAACAAGATTATAGAATACTTTGCACAGGACTCCCACTCAACCTAAGATTAGCTCAAAAAACCCCTACCCAACAACTAGGACCAAAGGGGATCAAGCTATGATACCAACTGAAAGGAAGCAAGGTACGTGGAACACACTTCCTACACTAATCTAATGAGAGAAGTAGAGTGCAAATTCTTTCAAATCCTTACAATTACAATGTTATCAACCCAATAACAGAGATATTGCAGCAAACAACATACACATAGAATGACACAGAAGAAGAGAGAGACAAGATTTAACGTGGGGAAAACCCTTTCAGGAGAAAAACCCCACACTCCAAAACCTACACAATGTATTAACAAATCTAAATGTTGTTTACAATACACTTGCAATGCAAGCTCTCAGGAGTCTTCGACACTCGTATCTAGAGGTATTCCGGCATCATAACAGTATGTGTCAATTACATAATGGAACTCCTCCTCAAAGCACCTATTTATATAGAAAATACAAGGCAAAATTGCCTCTATCTTGGAATCGTCGTCCAACTTGGCCTCATGGCCCAAAATCCATGCCTATGGACACTTGGTCAACATTGTAAGATGCTTTTGACACTTGTCCATACACCCCATCCCAAAGAGGTCACCTATTTCCAAATGGGCTATGATAGATGCTCTTACGACTCTTACAACCATCATAGAATCTGTCATAGCAGTTACAACTTACAGCTATAAGAGAATCTGTCATACACAGGCTATAAGTAGCATATTCTCTTACAACATGTCATAGTCCACCTTGGGGCACCCAAAGATGCCTTTTCCAAAGATGCTCTTCGACACATGTCTTTACTTGTCATAGAATCTCCTATTTCTTACTCTTACATAATGGAACTCCTCAAAGCACCTGTTTATATAGAAAATACAAGGCAAAATTGCCTCTATCTTGGAATGGGCGTCCAACTTGGCCTCATGGCCCAAAATCCATGCCTATGGACACTTGGTCAACATTGTAAGATGCTTTTGACACTTGTCCATACACCCCATCCCAAAGAGGTCACCTATTTCCAAAATGGGCTATGATAGATGCTCTTACGACTCTTACAACCATCATAGAATCTGTCATAGCAGTTACAACTTACAGCTATAAGAGAATTTGTCATACACAGGCTATAAGTAGCATATTCTCTTACAACATGTCATAGTCTACCTTGGGGCACCCAAAGATGCCTTTTTCAAAGATGCTCTTCGACACATGTCCTTACTTGTCATAGAATCTCCTATTTCTTACTCTTGCATGTCATAACTTTGTCATAGGAATCTTTCATGACCGTTTTAGTCAATGTTCCCTTACACAACATCCAAGATGCTGACACATGGGAAAATATTCCTACCACAAAGTGGGATGACTATCTCCTCATGTGAGGACAAAATTACAAGTTGTCATCTTCCATGTAGGATGACACATCACCATGCCACATCCCACAAGATGAAAATATGAATTTACAATTTAATTTACAACATAGGCAATGAATAAATAATACAATGAAAATAATACAAGGAATTACCAAGTTTGAGACACCTTAATTCCCAACAAAGGGGATCCCTGATTTTCAAAATGTTACAACCTAGTTCCTTGATATGATTGAAGTATTTGAGTTATAGATGTTTCTATGTGGCTCTTAGTTCTAACTAAATTTAAGATCATTCACTTCCCTAATTTAAATAATATATTCTTGTCCTCATATGAAATGCTTTAATAAGTAGGATTTCCTAGTTGTGAATCTCTATGTAGAATGTTAGGATTAGGTATGTCTTTCACCTCACACATCCTAAGTCTTGATTAATTGTAATTATTCATGTAGATGATAAATAATGTATGATCTCCAAACATCATGGAGCATCCAAAATGGGATGCCCATACTTGGAATATTGTGTAAGAATGCATTGAATAGGGAGGTTACTTTCAAAGTATGTTAAAACACATTAAATAGAGAGTTTACTTGGAAAAGGTAAAAATTGGGAGTATTGGAGCATCTCCTAAGATAACTACTATGAAAAGACATTGATTGCCCACATGGAGCACTTAGGATTGGAACATTGGTCAATATGATGGTTTGTGGTAGAATCTATATTACATAAGTTGTGTAAGAGGTGTAAGAGGAATTAAATTATATTCTAGACTACTTGACCATGACTGTGGGGCATTAGATTTTTCATGTAGACTCAGGTGCCTACTTTTGGATCCATGGTATTAAATACTTTCTTTCAAAACTATTTATGGTTTCTAGTTTTCTAATTTCCTATATATTTGATGTATGGGATAGTGGATTTGAGTTCTTTTGTGGGTATTGTTATGTTGCCAAATTATTGTCAATCAAATGGATAAATGGATTGTATTAGTCTACTCTATTATTGAGATTAATACAAGATTGAGAATCTTCGATGGTGGAGTTTTTTTCTTACAAGGATTTTTCCATGTTTATTTGGTATTCATATGGTTTACTTAATCATTCTTACTTTTTCATTGTTTCTTTGATATATTTTATGGTTTATCACATGTATTAAATAAATTTAAAATACTATTGGTTAATGCAACTATTATTTTGTTTGCCCTATTTTCAACATTTTTCTATCATAGCTATGACATGATTTGAGAGAGGGATGCCTTTCTTGTAGTTTTGGGGGTTTTTGTTGTTGTAGTGGGAGCATTTGATTGAGTGGTTTTATAGATCCATGTGCCTTAAAGACCATGACAAGCATGTCTTATTTAGAGATTGAGAATTTCAAAAGTTCTAGTTATGAGTTGTGGAAATTAAAAATGGAGGATCTCTTGGAGGAAAGAGATAAATTGAGAGTTGTGATAGAAAAAGAGAAGCTTGTTAGTGTATTGGAAGAAGATTAGAAGAAGCTCAAAAAGAAGGCTCGAGGAACCATATGGATATGTCTCTTCAATTCCATCCTTTTGAATGTTTCTAAGGAGACTACCACATGTAATTTATGGAGAAGGATAGGTGAAATCTATTAAATGAAGAATCTCATAAATAAATTACATTTGAAAAGAATTTTATTTTAATAAAATTAAGGAAGGCGACTCTATTTTTGAGCATTTAAATGATTTAAATCTTATTTTGAGTTAGCTAGGAAGTATGGATGTTAATTGAAAGAAAGTAAGGTACATGAAAACACTTCCTAAACTAAACTTTTGAGGAGTGTGTTGTGCAAAATTTCAATCTTTTAACAATTACAGAAAGTAGAAACACATATAAATATTAAATATATAGTATACCATAACACAGGTGTACATGGGGAAAAACCTTTCAGAAGAAAAACCTCACACTTTAAAACATCCCATTGTATTATTTAGTAAAATACAAAATTACAACACACTTGTAGAGCAAGCCTTCACAAGAGTATCACCAACTAGAGATCTAGAGTAATTCTAATAACATAATAGTACCTACAAAACTTGTTATCAAACTTCTAGCTCAAGCACCCAATTAATAGGAGATAAATACATGAAACCATAAAATGGTAATTAGAAAACTATGAACTAAAACGACCCAAAATAGTGGCATCCAAATCCTTGGTTAAAAATTTAACACCCAAATTCCATGATGAGTCCATAGGCTAACAATAGCATATTCCTTCCACCCATCATAACCTTGCTATAATCCACTCACCAAATTGGGTGTTCCATTTTGGCTCCATTATTTCCATCCAAAGATTCATTATTACATGTCACAACATGTGTCATAAGTTGGTCAACAAGTGTAACTCCCCCTTACAACTCTTTTATGTGTCCTAGATGTTTTTACATTTCTAATGCAAGAGACCCAACTTTTAGAGGCCATAAATTTTGATCTGAGAGGCCACTAGGGCCTTTTTTTTATTGTAGAGCTTGAAGAGGTCCACATGATAGGTACTAGGGAATTGGTGTTGAATAACCCAAATTTTATATTTTGGCCAAAACCAACTCTATAGTCCAAAAATTAAATTTTTCTATTTTTTAAACTAAAAACCTCATTGTTTGTAATCTTAGTTTAACATTAGGAGAAAGGTTGATACACCTTTCTTAACATTTCCCACTTGTCAAAAATCTTGCAAGAGTAAAGGGGAAACCCACCAACACTAAAATCTAACTACTAGGGGTCAAGAGGCCCATAGACTCACTGCAACACCTAAACTTGTTTATGACGCAGTTCAAGATTGAAGAGCCTTGGCAGGCTATCAATCAAGCAACAAAACAATCTTACTAGTTTGACAATTGCCCAAAAGAAAAAAAAAACTCTCCTTTACTTATTCTCAAAATGATTATAGATTACATCATAAGAGAAGTACAAATTTTGCCAACTTCCCAATCCCAAAACCAATTACAGTCTACTCTTTCTCATTCTAGCCTAAAAGAACTCAAAAATCCCATCCCAAATACTCTGCCCTATTCGGTTGGAAGATGAAGCAGTTCGCTTCAACAACCCTTCAGAAAAAAAATAGTTGGATAATTGTATTATATGGCAGAGCGACCGTCAAATTTCCTTTCCCATTGAGTTCAATGAGGTCCATAGATCTTACACCTTCGCACGAAATCTGACAAATGACAAAATACTAGAGGTTATTCAACTGTGGCCACATGATCAAGCATCTAATGGTGTTTAGACTTCTAATTCAATTAGCATCGTTCGATTTCACATTAGGCATAACTCCCACTATCTCGCAAACTAAAACTGTGATCCTATCGGGAAGGTGATAGTTACAAGTTCTTCCCTGCATTACTGCGGCCTTTGATGCCTATGCTGGCGGAACAGCAGGTGCTGCTATACCATAGGTAGCTGCTCCTTCCTTAGCGGGTGGGCAGTGGGTGTGAAAGTAATTCCTGCCATGCCACGAGTGTTGGCCTTCGACCTCGCGGGGAAGCGGTATCAGATTAATTCTTTCATAGGCCCATGAAACAAATATGAATGAATACTTTGAGTCCTTTGGAAGACTTTAGGGACAAGGTTTTGAAACATGAAAACAAGAACTTCACTGCACCCTGCAAAACAACAAAAAATTGAAAACAAAAATTACTTATATACATTTTGGTGCTGATAATTTTTGGGAACCCAAGATGCTTCTGCATCAAACACCCCAGGAAGGCAAAATGTTCCTTGAGCAAAGGCTCAGGAATGTTTAGGCCAATCTGGAATTGAAATTCCAAACTGAGCTAATTCATGTGCCTTCAACCATGATGCTTCATCTACTGGTTTTCCTTTCCAATGAACCAGATACTCCATGTACTCTTTACCATGTGTTTTCTTTGCAATCCTGGAATCAATGATCTCATCTACTTCTTCAATTTATTTCTCAGGTAGTTGATCCACCCAATCTATGTTATTCATTATACCTACTGACAAATGTGGTTGAGTACTGGTCTCCCCTTCAAAATATTTGTATAGATCACTGGCATTGAAGATAGGAGATATATCCACATGCTCCGGAAGTTCAACCTCATAAGCATTGGCTAAAAAATTTCGTAGGATTTGGAAAGGACCTATTTTTTTGTTAAGAAAAGTGTCTCAACCTTAAAACTTCAAAATATTACTATTCTTCCCAGTTTTTGGTCTTTTTGAATACCCTTTATCTTGGCGAATGGTCTGGAACCTTCAAAGTTTCCAAAAGTCTCCAAACGAGCTTAAAATAGAGAGACTTACTATTTTTAGTAAATCCTTCAATTGACCTCAGGTTGACCTGAAATTTTCCCAGAAGGTGCAAAACAACTAAGTAAACATCTCAGGTGAGTTTCGACTCAAGATCATATCTGGATTGTGAGATATTAAAGTTTCTATTTTTTTGAAACTGCCGAAAAAGTTCCAAACTCAATTTTCAGGTATAAGACCTTCACTAAATGTCTCAAAAATTATCATAATTAGCATAGTAGGCTATATGCTAATAGAGCACTTCACGAGCTTTCTGACACATAAAACGGTTCGTCAATCGAACACTCGGATCAAAAGTTATGGCCTCCAGAAGTTGTACCTTCTATTTTGGGAAATGAAAAAACGTGTTGGACACATAAAAGAAAG
Organism: Cunninghamia lanceolata; assembly: GCA_027924645.1. NCBI lineage: Eukaryota > Viridiplantae > Streptophyta > Pinopsida > Cupressales > Cupressaceae > Cunninghamia > Cunninghamia lanceolata. The sequence continues at coordinate 4,058,989 of BSBN01000604.1, read as the reverse complement.
GGGAGAGTTACACGTGTTGGTGTGTGGTTTGGCATATCATAAGGCATTTTTGACTGGAGATAATTTGGGCACCACGTTTGAGTGGTTTTAGCTCATGGTTTTGTAATTACCGTTGGCAGTGTCTTGTATCATATCTCCTATATATCAGGAACTTGAGATGGAGGTTGTATGTAAGAATCTTATAGATGTCGAGTTACCTCCTGGATCTTTGGTTGGATATACTCTTGTAAAAGCTTGCTTTGCAAGTATATTGTAATCTTTGTGATTTTTGAATAATATATTGGGCGGCTTTGGAGTGTGGGGTTTTTTACTTGAAAGAGTTTTCCCCACATATATCTTGTGTTGTGAGTTTTGTGTTTTCATTTGGAAGTTGTTATTATCTTTCTGTTAATGTGCATCTTAATCTGTAACTATAAAAGTAAAAATTTGCATAAGTCTTTCCTCATTGGATCAGTGTAGGAAGCATTTTCTACATACCTTGCTTCCTTTCAGTTGGTATAAGAGCCTGATCACCTTTGGTTCTAGTTGTTGGGTAGAGGGTTTTTTGAGCTGATCTTCATTTGAGTAGGAGCTTGTGCAGAAGATTTTGAAATCTTTGTTGCAGGTAAGAGATGGCGAGCACATCTGGGAGGTTTGAGATAGAGAAGTGTAATGGTAGTAATTTCGAGTTGTGGAAACTCAAAATGGAGGACATGCTTGTAGATCAGGATTTATGGGAAGTTGTATCTGGTACAAAACCAATAGCAATGTCTCAAGAAGACTGGGATCTCAAAGATCGAAAAGCCAAGGGTTTGATAAGACTCTGTTTGGCTGATTCAGTGCTCCTGAATATCCATGAAGAGAAGACTGTAAAGGATCTTTGGAAGAAGCTTGGAGATGTTTATCAGGCTGAATCCCTAGTGAACAAGTTATTCCTGTGAAAGAAAATGTATTCTCTGAGGATGGAAGATGGAGGATTTGTTGCTGATCACCTAAATACATTCAATATGCTTGTTGCCCAGTTGACTTTTGTTGGTGTGAAGATGGAGGAGGAGGATCGATGTATGACATTACTATGTTCCTTACCAGATTCATAGGACCACCTTGTTATGGCCATTGGGAGTACCACTACCACCTTCAAGATGGATGAAGTGGTTTCTTCACTGTTGTTTGAAGAGATGCGGAGAAAATGTTCCAAATCGACTAAGGAGGCTCTTGCGATTCATGGTAGATCTAAAGAGAAGGGAAAGAAAAAGGATAAGAAGAAGGAAGAAAAAGGAAGATCCAAATCTCGTGGGAGATCTAAGTCTCCCAGAAAGTCCAAGGCCCTATGTTGGAACTGCAGCAAACCTGGTTGCTTCCGCAAGGAGTGCAAGGAGGAGAAAAACAAAAAGAAGAAGAATCATTATTTGGATTCTAACAAGTCCTCTCAGGATGAAGGAGAAGAATTTGTCACTACCTTGGCAACGCATGCATCTAAGGATGTGTGGCTTATTGACTCTGGTGCATCTTTTCACATGACCTCACATCAGGGCTAGTTTTCAAAGTATGAAGAATATGATGGTGGAAAGATGTACTTGGGTGATGATTCTCACCTAGATATTGTTGGTCATGGAAGAGTTTTGATTCGATTCCCTGATGGACGAGTAAAGGGAATCAATAGTGTTCTACATATCCCTGGTTTGACACAGAACCTTCTTTCTGTAAGTAAATTGAATGATGTGGGTGTGCAGGTTATTTTCTCGAATGGAGGATGCAAGATGACTAGAGGATCTATGGTGTTGGCTAAGGGTGTTTGGATTAGCACTCTATTTCAGCTTGATGCATGCATAGTTCAGTGCAATAGTGGCTCTGTTTTCAAGAAGAGAAGTTTAGAGTCTTCATCCTCACCATTGGAACCAACAACGAAAAAGACTGTTGCATCTACTTCTGATGGTCGTGCTTTTTGGGTACCTAAGGGTACTCATTCCATGGAGATGAAACTTCCAGCTGAGAAGACAATGTTATGGCACCAAAGGCTTGGTCACATTGGTGAAAAGGGTTTGAGGACCCTGAAGAATAAAAATCTTGTTGAGGGTATGAATGATTGTAACCTTAAGTTTGATTTTTGTGAATATTGCATTTATGGAAAACAAAACTGTGTTCAGTTTTATTCCAGTTTTCACAAATCTTCTTAGGTGTGGGACTTGATTCATTCTGATGTGTTTGGTCCTGTTAGTGTTCCTTTGATTTCAAAATCTATTTACTTTGTTTCATTCATTGATGATTATAGTAGAAGGACATGGGTGTATTTCCTTAGAAGTAAATCTGAAGTCTTTAATAGATTTAAAGAGTTCAAAGCTCTTGTAGAGAATCAAAAGGATAGAAAGATTAAGTGTTTGAGGACTGACAACGGTGGTGAGTTCTGTTTAGTAGATTTTGACAAGTTATGTAAAGAATAGGGGATTGAGAGGCACAAGACAACTCCGTATACCCCTCAACAGAATGTAGTTGCAGAGAGGATGAATAGAACGTTGATGGAGAGGGCAAGGAGTATACTAAGTGGAGCTAGTCTTGAACAAAAGTTCTGGGTTGAAGCTGTTGCTACAACTTGTTACCTGGTTAATAGGTCTCCTACATCAGCGCTTGTTGATAAGACACCTATGGAGGTATGGTCTGGTAAAAAGCCTTCATTAAGACACATTCGAGTATTTGGTTGTGAGGCATATGCACATGTGCCTAAGGAGAAGAGGTCTAAGTTGGAGAACAAGGCTATAAAGTGTATCTTCATCGGTTATGGCATTGGTGTGAAAGGGTACAAGCTTTGGGATCCAGTAGCTAAAAGAGTTCTGTATAGCAGAAGTGTGATCTTTAGAGAGCTCAATCCTTCTTCTATTGTCTTGTAGCCAAAGAAAGGAGAGAAGAAAGATAATGTGGTTCAGCTTCCTTCCACCCCTAAGAAAGTTGAACCAAAAACATCTATTGGACCTGATAATGAGGAGAGCTCTAGTAGCTCTGAAAGTTCAGAAGAAGATGAAGAACCTCAACCTCAACCTTTGAGGAGGTCCACGTGGATAAGGCAACAACTTGATAGGTTTGGTTATTCATTGCATGATTCCAGTTGTATTTTTGCTTTGATTTCTAACACTGATGAGCCTAGAACTATGAAAGAAGCTATGGGTATGAAAGATGCAGGTTCCTGGAAGGAGGCCATGGAAGAGGAGATGGCTTCTTTGGAAAAGAATAATACTTGGGACTTGGTGCCTTTGCCTAAAGGACGAAAACCTATTGGATGCAAATGGGTGTTCAAAAAGAAATTCAGTGTAGATGGCAGTGTTGAGAAATATAAGATTGGTTGCGAAGGGGTATTCTCAGGTGGAGGTAATTGACTATGGTGAGATTTTCTCTCATGTTGCAAAGCTAACATCTATTCAGTTCCTATTATCTCTTGTAGTAGCGTATGATCTAGAATTGGAACATATGGATGTGAAGACAACATTCCTTTATGGTGACTTGGAGGAGGAAATCTATATGTCACAACCAGAGCACTACATGGTGAAAGGTAAAGAAAATCTGGGTTGCAAGTTGAAAAAGTCTTTGTATGGTTTGAAATAGTCTCCTAGGATGTGGTACCAAAAGTTTGATGCCTTTGTGTTGAGTATTGGATTTCAGAGATCGAAATCAGATCATTGTGTTTACTACAATTTTGACAATGATCGCATTCTCATTATTACATTGTATGTCGATGATATGTTACTCATTGGGAATAGTAAAAGTTTGATTTCTGATTTGAAGTGTCAGTTGTCAGCACAGTTTGAGATGAAAAATCTAGGGGCAGCTCAGTACATTCTGGAAATGGAAATCAAAAGAGACAGAGCAAATAGAAAACTTTGGTTAGGCCAGAGTAAGTATGTTAGCACTGTGTTGGAGAGATTCAACATGATGGATTGCAGACCTTTGACTGTTTCTGTTACAATGAGGACAAAGTTATCTACTGAAGATTGTCCAAAGTCTCCTTCTGAGATAGAGGATATGAGCAGAGTTCCTTATGCTAGTGTAGTTGTTAGTTTGATGTATGTGATGGTCTACACAAGACCAGACATTACCCAAGTAGTGGGAGTCCTTAGTCGATTTATGGCTAATCCTGGATGGGTACATTGGGATGTAGTGAAGAGAGTGTTTAGATATTTGTGGGGTACTTCTGAGTATTCCTTATGTTATCATGGTTATCCTATAGGACCTCGGCATTCACTTTGTATTCGTGGATTTGTGGATTCAGCTTGGGTAGGTGACATTGATAGCAAGAGATCCACCAGTGCTTATGTGTTCACTATGTTTGGTGGTGCTATTAGTTGGATAAGTAAGCAGCAACCTATGGTCACTTTGTCCACTATTGAAGCTGAGTACATGGCAGCAACTCATGCTTGTAAAGAATCCATTTGGCTTAAGAGATTGTGTTCTGATGTTCGGTTTGATGCAGGGAAGATTACTATTTGTTGTGACAGTTAGAGTGCCATATGTTTGGCGAAGAATCTTACTTTCCATGCAAGGACTAAGCATATTAATGTCCAGTACCATTTTGTTCATGACATGGTAGAGGATGGAAAGGTAAACTTAGAAAAAGTTGAAACTTTGATAAATGTTGCAGATTCCTTGACAAAACCTGTGAGCACAGAGAAGCTCAAATGGTGTTCAAAGTCTATGGGCCTCACAACCCCTAGCAGTTAAATCATGGTGTTGATGCTCCCTTTTCTCTTGCAAGGTGTTTGAGAAGTGGCAGAATGTTAAGAAAAGTGTATCAACCTTGCAACTTCAAAAGATTACTATTCTTCCCAGTTTTGGTCTTTTTGAATACCCTTTATCTTGGAGAATGGTCTGGAACCTTCAAAGTTTCCAAAAGTCTCCAAATGAGCTTAAAATAGTGAGACTTAATATATTTAGTAAGTCCTTCAATTGACCTCGAGTTGACCTAAAATTTTTCCAAAAGGTGTGAAACAACTAGGTAAACATCTTGGGTGAGTTTCGACTCAAGATCAGATCTGGATTGTGAGATATTAAAGTTTCTATTTTTTGAAACTGCTAAAAAAGTTCCAAACTCAATTTTTGGGTATCAAACCTTCTCTAAACATCTTGAAAATTGTCGTAACTAGCGTAGTGGGTTACAGGGTGATAGATCACTTCACGAGCTTTCTGACGCATAAAACGGTTCGTTAATCAGACACCCGGATCAAAAGTTATGGCCTTCGGAAGTTGGACCTTCTATTTTGGGAAATGTAAAAACATGTTGGAAACATAAAAGAGCTCTAAAGGGGAGAGTTACACATGTTGGTGTGTGGTTTGGCATATCATAAGGCATTTTTGATTGGAGATAATTTGGGCACCATGTTTGGGTGGTTTTAGCTCATGGTTTTGTAATTACCGTTGGCGGTGTACTGTATTGTATCTCCTATATATCATGAACTTGATATGGAGGTTGTATTTAATAATCCTATAGATGTCAAGTTACCTCCTGGATCTTTGGTTGGATATACTCCTGTAAAAGCTATCTCTGCAAGTATATTGTAATCTTTGTGATTTTTGAATAATATATTGGGTGGATTTGGAGTGTGGGGTTTTTTACCTGAAAGGGGTTTCCCCACGTATATCTTGTGTTGTGAGTTTTGTGTTTGCATTTGGAAGTTGTTATTATCTTTTTGTTAATGTGCATCTTAATCTATAACTGTAAAAGTAAAAATTTGCATAAGTCTTTCCTTGTTAGATCAGTGTAGAAAGCATTTTTCACATACCTTGCTTCCTTTCATTTTTTCCATTTCAACTTGTTATAGGTTCCCTATGGAAACCTCTCTTTTCTCAAATGAACCTAGACTAGTTCTCCAATCTGAAATTCCTATTCTCTCCTGTGTTGGTCAGCAAATTCTTTGTATTTGGCTGTACTTTTCTCCAACTTTTCTTTCACTTCCTTGTGCAAATCCCTTATATACTCTATAAAATCCTTTGCCACTGCACTTGTTTGCACCATATCTGCACTAGCTCTAAGTTCATCCACACCTCTAGGGCTGTAACCATACACCACATTGAATGGAATTTTTCCAACACTCCTGTTAATTGAATTGTTATAGGCAAACTCTGCCTGTGGCAACATCAAGTCCCATTATTTTGGTTTGTCTCCAATCAAACACCGAAGGAGATTACCCAAACTCCTATTCACAACTTCAGTCTGACCATTTGTTTGTGGATGGTAGGCTAAACTAAAACCCAAATGTGTGCCTAATTTCTTCCACAATGTACACTAGAAATGGCCAACAAACTTCGTATCTTGATCGGATATGATACTCTTAGGTAATCCATGCAACTGGACTACTTCTTTGAAAAACAAATTTTCTATATGGGAAGCATCACTAGTTTTCTGACATGGAATAAAATGAGCCATTTTTGAAAATCTATCAATAAGCAAAAAAATAAAATCATTACCTCTTTGAGTTTGAGGTAGTCCCATAACAAAATCCATGCTAATGTGTTCCCACTATCTCTCTGGAATCATTAACGGCTGATACAGTCCTGTATTTTCCTTCACACCCTTTGCATGCTGACAAATTATGCATCCTTGTATCAGCTTCTTGACATCAACACTCATTCTTGGCCAATAATAACTCTCATTTAGCAGAGCTATTGTTTTATCTACTCTGAAATGTCCACCTGATCTGCCACTATGCTTTGCTCTAATAAAATTCTCCCTCATGGAACCTCTAGGTATACATAATTTCTTCCATTTGAACAACAGGTTCTCTTAAATGAAATACTCTAGCCATGGAGTTCAATCCAATTCCACTAGATTCTGACATGCTTTCCATGCCTCCTTGAAATCTAGGTCTTGTTCATACAACTCATTCAAAACATCAAAACCAATAATATTCACTTTCATCTCATTCAACAATAAAGTTCTTCGACTTAGTGCATTAGCAACTTGATTGGATTTACCACTCCCATGTTTCAACACAAAAGAATAACTTTGCAATAACTCAATCCACTTCATATGCCTCTGGTTCAACTTATCTTGGCTATTTATGAACTGCAGGGCATGATTGTCTGTATACGATACAAATTCTTTTAGAAATAAATAATGCCTCCACTTCTTAAGTGCTTGCACAATCACATAGAATTCCTGGTCATACACAAAGTACTTTCTTTTTGCTTCATTCAACTTATCATTGAAGTAAACTATAGGTCTTCCCTCTTGACTGAGAAATCCTCCTATTGTTGTTCCACTTGTGTTACAATTGACCTAGAATTTTTTTCCAAAGTCTAGTAGTGCTAACACCGGCTGTTATATCACCTTACTTTTTAATAGTTGAAAATTGTTGTCTGCTGCAACTGTCCACGTGAACTCTCTTCTTGTTCCCTTCATTGTCTTTGTAATGGGAGCACATATCCCACTGAAATTCCTTATAAACTTCTAATAGAATCTTGCCAACCCTTGAAAACTACGGGCTTCAAAAGTACTCCTTGGTGATGGCCATTCAACAATAGCCTTTACTTTTTAGGATCCATTTTCAACCCTTCTTCTAAAACTACAAATCCCAAGTACATTAACTCCTTCTTTATGAAAGTACACTTTTTTAGATTGACCATTAAATTTTCCTATTTCAACTTTTGTAATACAACCCTAACATGTTCTAAATGTTCTTCCTTTGTATTACTGAAGATTAAAATATCATCAAGATAAACTATGACAAACCTACCAAGATAGGGCTTCAATACTTGATTCATCAATCTCATGAATGTACTAGGTGCATTTGTCAATCCAAATGGCATGACCAACCATTCATACAATCCATCCTTTGTTTTGAATGTTGTCTTCCACTCATCCCCTTCACAGATTCTGATTTGATGGTACCCACTCTTTAAATCAATCTTCATGAAGTACCTTGCTCCACTTAAACAGTCCATTAAATCATCCATTTTGTGCAATGGGAATCTATATTTGATGGTGATCTTATTAATTGCACAGGAGTCTGTACACATCCTCCATTCACCTCTCTTCTTAGGTGCTAATAGTGGCACAACACATGGACTGAGACTTTCCTTAATCATCCCCTCTTCCAACAACTCCTGGACTTGTCTGTTTATCTCCTCATTCTCTTGAGGTGTCATCCTATACAGTGCCTTATTTGGTAAATTTGCACCTGGAATCAAATCCATACAGTGACTGATTTTTCTCACTGGCGGTAGTCCATCCAACAACTCCATCATTATGTCAGCATACTCATCAACCAATTCTTGAATTTCTATCGACAACCTTCTGTTTTTGCTGTCAGGTTTTGAGATGGTTGGGAAACAAATGCATAACAAACACCATCCTTCTTCAGATACTTCAGGAACTTCTTTTCTGAGACAAGACACACCCTGGAAGTGCCTTTTATATTTTCATCTTTATCATTCATAGGATTCAAAATAAATTCCTAACCATCCTTTTTAACGGTATATGTTTTACTCTTACCATCATGAATAACTTGTCTATCAAATTGCCATGGTCTTCCTAGCAAGATATGACAAGCATCCATTGGCATTACATCACAGAGTATTTCATCCTTGTAATTACCAATCTGGAAATTAACCAAGCATTGTTCTCTTACCACCAATTGGTGCTCCTTCTGCAACCACGAAACGTTGTATGGGCTCGGATGCTTCATTCTTTTCAGCTTCAACTTATTCACCATTTCTTCAGACACAATATTGTCTAGGCTGCCACTATCTACAATCACTTTACAACACTTGCCGCCTAATTTGCATTTGGTTCTAAACAAATTTCTCCTCTATATTGGTTCTATTTATGCCTTCTCAGGATTTAACAAAATCCTTCTTATCATTAAGGACTCCCTATCCTCTGGGTATTCTCCATGCTTCGAAGATTCTACCACTTTATCTTCTACTTGGGCCACATGAACTTTGGCCTCTTTTCCCTTACCTCCACCTCAAACTTGTGGACATTCAAAAGACCTATGCCCGATCTCTCCACACTGGTAGCATGTACCGGTGAAGCCTCTGCCTCTCCCTCTTCCAAAGTTACCTCTTCCTGGAAAAGATTCTCCTCTTCCTTGAAACTTTCCTCTACCTCCTATTTCCTAAGTCTGAGAGGTAGAAACTTCATCTTGTTTGGCAAGATATCCTCTTCGACCACTTCTTGGCCCTCTACCATGAGCATTTCTCCCTCTACCCATGTTATTGTTTTGTTGCTTCCTATTTAACTTCTCCTCAGCCTTCAAGGCACATTGGTAGGCCTCTTCTACGCTCTATAATTTGAGCAAACTAATCTCGTCTTGTATGGACACGCACAAGCCTTTTAGATACCTTGCAACTTTCTCAACCTCATCCTCCATGTGGTCTGTTCGAATGCTCAATCAGTAAAACTCTTCTGTGTACTCCTTGACACTAGATTCTCTTTGCTTCAAGTTCTATAATTTTCTAAACAAACTTATCTGATAGTCTACATGCATGAATTTTGCCTTCAATTTGCTTATCATTCAGTCCCATGACTTTATCTTCTCCTTACCTCTTCTTTGTCTATCAATCTACAAATGATCCCACCACAGAGATGCATGCTATTTCAACTTTGTACAAGCATATTTCACCTTCTTGTCTTCTTCTGTACCTTCAAAGTTAAAGTACTTCTCCATATCAGTGTTCCAATCCAATAATTCATCTAAATTTAGGTTACCACTATAGTCTGGAGGATCAAATTGGGGTCTAGTATTTATTCTGGTTAGGACTCGAATGAACCTCTCTTCTCCTTGATCAAGCCCAGGTTGGTTTTCTTCTACTTCAACTTCAACCTGCTCTTCTTTGTCATCACTCATGTCTTCGACATGATGACCTCTTCATTATACAGTCTCAATGGCCTCCAGTCTGGCTGTAATTCCCCTCAACATCTCCATTAGGATAGGATCTGCATCTCTTTGCGCCCCTCTTCCTCTACCACGTCCTCTTTGTGCCATTTTACGTAAGCCCTCTGCAATTGTAGGTATTCTTCCTTTTCTCACTCACCCACAATAAATGCTCTTTAGGACTTCGTAATTGTTGACACTCTCCAGGAGCAAATCTGCTCTGATACCACTTGACTCAGTTCAAGATTGAAGAGCCTTGTCAAGCTATCAAACAAGCAGCAAAACAATCTTACCAATTCGATAATTGCCCAAAAGAAAAAAAAACAACCCTCCTTATTCTCAAAATGATTACAGATTACATTAGAAGAGAAGTACAAATTTTGCCAACTTCCTAATCGCAAAACTAATTACAGTCTACTCTTTCTCATTCTAGTCTAAAAGAACTCAAAAATCCCATCCTAAATAGTCTGCCCTATTCACTTGGAAGATGAAGCGGTTCGCTTCAACGACCCTTCAGAAAAAAAATGGTTGGATAACTGTATTATATGGTAGAGTGACTGTCAAATTTCCTTTCCCATCAAGTTCAATGAGGTCCATAGATCTTACACCCTCGCACCAAATCTGATCAAGGACAAAATGCTAGAGGTTATTCAAATGTGGCCACATGATCAAGCATCTAATGGCGTTTAGGCTTCTAATTCAATCAACACCATCTAATTTCATGTTAGGCATAACTCTTGCTATAACGTGGACTAAAACTATGATCCCAGTGGGAAGGTGGTAGTTAGATCTTCTTCCCCGCATTACCGCAACCTTTGATGCCTACGCTAGCAGAATAACAAGTACCACTATACCATAGGCAGCTGCTCCTTCCTTAGCAGGTGGGTGGTGGGTTTGAAAGCGATTCTCGCCATGCCATGAGCCTTGGTCTTCAACCTCGCGGGGCAGTGGTATTGGCTTAACTCTTTCATAGGCCCACAAAACAAATATGAATGAATACTTTGAGTCCTTCGGAAGACTTTAGGGACGAGGTTTTGAAACATGAAAACAAGGACTTCATTGCATGGGCTACAAAACAATAAAATTTTGAAAACAAAAATTGCTTATATACATTTTGATGTGGATAATTTTTTGGAACCCAAGATGCTCTTGCATCAGTCTATGCTCACAGGCTTTGTCAACGAATCTACAACATTCTTTAAAGTATCAATCTTCTCATTCCGTACTCTACCATATCATAAACAAAATGGTATTGGACATCATTGTGCTTCATCCTTGCATGAAGGGTCAGGTTCTTTTCAAAACATATGGCACTTTGATTATCACAATGAACTATAATGGCTCCTACATCTAGCCCAACATCTGAACACAATCTCTTAAGCCAGATGGATTCCTTAAAAGCATGAGTAGCTATCATGTACCCTACTTCTATAGTGGACAAAGTGATCATAATTTGTCACTTACTCATACAACTAATTGTACCACCAAACATAGTGAAAATATATCCACTGGTGGATCTCTTGTTATTGATACCTTGAACCCAATCTAAATCCACAAATCCATGAATACAAACTAAATTCTAGTCCCCTATAGGATAACCATGATAACATAAGGAATACTCATAAGTACCTCACAAATACCCAAAGACCATCTTCACTACATCCCAATGTACACCTATCTAGGATTAGCCATAAATCAGCTAAGGCCTCATGTTGCTTGGGCAATGTCCAGTCTTGTGTAGATCATAACATACATCAAACTCCCAACTGCACTACCATAACCCAGTCTACTCATCCTCCATCTCATTGGGAGAATTTAGATACTACTCAATAGATAACTTCTCCCTAGATCATAACAAGAACACACAATGGTCCACACGATGACATGTTGAATCTCTCCAATGCTAAGTCCACATACTTACCCTGGCCTAACCAAAGTTTTATGTTCACTCTATCTCTTTCGATCTCCATCTCCAAGATGTAGTGGCTACCTCTAAATCCTTTGTCTCAAACTATGTTGAAAGCTAAGACTTAAATTCACAAATCAAACCCTTCTTATTATCAAAAAACAACATATCATCAATATATAATGTAATAATGAGATTAAAATCATTGTCCATCTTATAGTAGATGCAATTATTTGATTTGGATCTAAAAAATCTCAAACTTAACACAAAAGAATTGAACTTTTAGTACCACATCTTAGGAGATTTCTTAAGACCATAGAAATAATTCTTCAAATTACAAACCAATTGTTCTTTACCTTTCTCAATGTAGTGCTCTAGTTGTGTCATATAAATCTCTTCCTCAAATCACCATGAAGGAATGTTGTCTTCACATCCATCTGCTCAACCTCAAGATCATATGTTGCAACAATAGACAACAAAAACAGAATGGATGTTAGTTTTCCCACTAGAGAGAAAATCCCACCATAATCCATTTTCTCAACATGAGAATGAGCCTTCACAATCAATCTTGCCTTGCACTTCTCAACACTGCCATTTGAAACTATTTTTCTTTTGAACATCCATTTGCATCCAACAAATTTCCTTCCATCAAGAAAAGGTACTAGGTCCCATGTATCATTATTCTTCAAAGAAGCTATCTCTTCATCCATGGCCACCTTTCAAGACTCTGCATTCATGCCCATATCCTCCTTTATTGTATTAGGCTCATCAATGTTAGTAATAAAAGAAAATATACATCTCCAATCAAGAGTATACATGTGTGGCTATTGTCTTTTCCAAGTGGATCTTCTCAACAATTGAGGTGGAGGATCAATTTATTCTTCAAAACTCCCTAAAATATATGATCTCTCTTCCTCAGATCCTTCCTGGGCTTCAGGTTCAATTTTTTTAGTCTTTGGGGGTAGTTGAAAATAAATTACATTTGAAAAGAATTTTATTTGATTAAAAATGAAGGATACTCTATTTTTGAGCATTTAAATGATTTTAATCTTATTTTGAGTTATCTAGGAAGTATAGATGTTAATTGAAAGGAAGTAAGGTACATGAAAACACTTCCTAAACTAAACTTTTGAGGAGTGTGTTGTGCAAAATTTCAATCTTTAAACAATTACAGAAAGTAGAAACACATATAAACATTAAATATATAGTATACCATAACACATGTGTACATGGGGAAAACCCTTTCGGAAGAAAAACCTCACACTTTAAAACATCCCATTGTATTATTTTGTAAAACATAAAATTACAATACACTTACAGAGCAAGCCTTCACAAGAGTATCACCAACTAGAGATCTAGAGTAATTCTAATAACATAATAGTACCTACAAAACTTGTTATCAAACCTCTAGCTCAAGCACCCAATTAATAGGAGATAAATACATGAAACCATAAAATGGTAATTAGAAAGCTATGAGCTAAAACCACCTAAAATAGTGGCACCCAAATCCTTGGTTAAAAATTAAACACCCAAATTCTAAGATGAGTCCATAGGCTAACAATAGCATATTCCTTCCGCCTATCATAACCTTGTTATAATCCACTCACCAAATTGGGTGTTCCATTTTGGCTCCACTATTTCCATCCAAAGATTTATTATTACATGTCACAACATGTGTCATAGGTTGGTCAACAAGTGTAACCCCCCCTTTCAACTTTTTTATGTGTCCTAGATGTTTTGACATTTCCAATGCAAGAGGCCCAACTTTTAGAGGCCATAACTTTTGATCTGAGAAGCCAATAGGGCTTTTTTTTAATTGTAGAGCTTGAAGAGGTCCATGTGATAGGTACCAGGGAATTGGTGTTAAATAACCCAAATTTTATATTTTGGCCAAAAACTAACTCTATAGTCCTGAAATTAAATTTTTCTATTTTTTAAATAAAAATCTCATTGTTTGTAATCTTAGTTTAACATTAGGATCAAGGTTGAGACACCTTTCCTAGCATTTCCCACTTGTCAAAAAACTTGCAAGAGAAAAGGGGAAACCCACTAATGCAGGAGCATCCATGGTCAATGGCAATATTGCATCACCAAAAATATTGATATTTTAATTTGGTTTATTTTCAATAAGGTTTATGGGCTTGGGAAATAATATTTAAATTTGCAACAAATGTATTTTCTTGGGATATATTAATAAACACAAATTTTGATGTAAAATATCCTGGTAATTTGTAAATTCCTCCATTAGTGGGGAGAATCTTTCCTAGGCATCCACTTGGAGATATGCATTAATTTGTATTTTGGTGGGGCTGATTTGGTGGAAGATTTCATCATAAGTGGGTCAACAACTCCTATTTTTATTTCCAAAATTGTAACCTCTAATAAGGGTGTGGATTTCCAAGAGGTGGTTCCAGTTGATGGTTCTAGTGAAACCATGGGAAATTTTAATGAAACCATGTGGGCCACAAGCTTTGCATGTTGTTGCATGTTTGGGTCGTAATTATGAAAACCAATCTTGGTAAAATGGGCATAACTCTCTCATTTATGGTTAAAATAGAAAAATTCAAAATGTTTTGGAAATTTGGGAAGGAGGCACATAAAACCCAGAAACCATTTTAGAAAATACTAAAAAATAAAGGATCAGTGATAGGATGAAAGTGGAGGGTTTTCTTGGTGGTTTAGTGGAGGTTGTTTTGAGAAACCAATAGTGGTTTCTTCTCACACAATTTCTATATATTGATGCTTTCTCATTTGGTGAAGGGGGGATTTGGAGAAGAAAATTTTTACATACCCAAATGCTGCCGAATGAGTCCAGGATGTTGTGAAAGTATTTTTTTGCAAATGTTATATGTATGAATCAAGGAAGCTCATAAGCTTCAAGTGGATGTAATAAATTTTCATATTTAATAAAATCAATGTTGCAAACTTCTCTTTTATTTTCTGGTGTTCACTCTATTTGCAGCCTTTTTGCATAGGCTATTGTGTAGGTTTATGTTGCAGATTTGAAAGGGAGTGTATCCCTCTTCATCACCCACCAACACTAAAATCTAACTACTAGGGGTCAAGAGGCCCATAGACTCACTGCAACACCTAAACTTGTCTATGCTCATAGGCTTTGGTCAATGAATCTACAACATTCTTTAAAGTATCAATCGTCTCATTCCATACTCTACCATATCATAAACAAAATGGTATTGGACATCAATGTGCTTCATCCTCACATGAAAGGTCAGGTTCTTTTCCAAACATATGGCACTTTGATTATCACGATGAATTGTAATGGCTCCTGCATCTAGCCCAACATCTAAACACAATCTCTTAAGCCAAATGGATTCCTTAAAAGCATGAGTAGCTATCATGTACCCTACTTCTATAGTGGAAAAATTGACCACAGTCTATCACTTACTCATACAACTAATTGTACCACCAAACATAGTGAAAATATATCCATTGGCAGATCTCTTGTTGATATCTCGAACCCAATCTGAATGCACAAATCCATGAATACAAACTAAATTATAGTCCCCTATAGGATAACCATGATAACATAAGTAATACTTAGAAGTACCCCACAAATACCCAAAGATCCTCTTCACTACATCCCAATGTGCACCTATCCAGGATTAGCCATAAGTCAACTAAGGCGTCATGTTGCTTGGGCAATGTCTAGTCTTGTGCAGATCATAACATACATCAAACTCCCAATTGCACTACCATAAACCACTCTATTCATATCCTCTATCTCATTGGGAGAATTCAGACACTACTCAATAGATAACTTTCTCCCTGGCTCATAATAGGAACACACAATGGTCCACACGATGACATGTTGAATCTCTCCAACACTAAATCCACATACTTACCCTGGCCTAACCAAAGTTTTATGTTCACTCTATCTCTTTTGATCTCCATCCCCAAGATGTAGTGGCTACCTCTAAATCCTTTGTCTCAAACTGTGTTGAAAGCTAAGACTTCAATTCACAAATCAAACCCTTCTTATTATCAAAAAACAACATATCATCAACATATAATGCAATAATGAGATTAAAATCACTATCCATCTTATAGTAGATGCAATTATTTGATTTGGATCTCAAAAATCTCAAACTTAACATAAAAGAATTAAACTTTTAGTACCACATCCTAGGAGATTGCTTAAGACCATAGAAATAATCCTTCAACTTACAAACCAAATGTTCTTTACCTTTCTCAATGTAGTGCTCTAGCTATGTCATATAAATCTCTTCCTCAAATCACCATGAAGGAATGTTGTCTTCACATCCATCTGCTCAACCTTAAGATCATATGTTGCAACAATAGACAATAGAAATAGAATGAATGTCAGCTTTCCTACTAGAGAGAAAATCCCACTATAATCTATTTTCTCAACATGATAATGAGCCTTCACAATCAATCTTTCCTTGTACTTCTCAACACTGCCATTTGAAACTATTTTTCTTTTGAAAATCCATTTGCATCCAACAAGTTTCCTTCCATCAAGAAAAGGTACTAGGTCCCATGTATCATTATTCTTCAAAGAAACGATCTCTTCATCCATGGCCACCTTCCAAGACTCTGCATCATTCATTCCCATAGCCTCCTTTATAGTCTTAGGCTCATCAATGTTAGTAATAAAAGAAAATCTACATCTCCAATCAAGAGTATACATGTGTGGCTATTGTCTTTACCAAGTGGATCTCCTTAATAATTGAGGTGAAGGATCAATTTCTTCTTCAAAACTCCCTAAAATATATGAGCTCTCCTTCTTAGATCCTTCCTAGGCTTTAGGTTCAATTTTTTTAGTCTTTGGGGGTAGTTAAACCACATATTTCTTTTCTAGCTACAAATTTATGGAAGAAGGCTTTTAACCTCTCTAAATATAACACTCTTTCTATAAAAAATATTTCTCAGCCACAAGATCCCAAATCTTGTACCCTTTCACACTAATGCCATAACTAATGAAAATACATTTAGCATCCTTATTCTCCAACTTTGACTACTTCTCCCTAGGCACATGTGCATATGCATCACAACCAAATAATGAAAGATGTCTCAATGAGGGATTTTTTCCCAATGAAATCTCCATGGGTGTCTTCTCAATAAGAGTTGAAGTAGGAGACTTGTTAACCAAGTAAGAAGTCGTAGAAACCACTTATTCCCAAAACTTTGTTCTAGGTTGGCCCCACTAAGCATACTCCTAGTCCTCTCCATCAATGTGATGTTTATTATTTCTACAACTCTATTCTGTTGAGGGGTGTAGGGAGTTGTCTTATGTATTTCTATTCTATGATTTTTATAGAACCTATCAAAATTCGTCGAACAAAACTCACCACCATTGTTAGTTCTCAAAACCTTAATATTTTTACCAGTCTAATTTTCTACAAGGGCTTTAAACTTCTTAAACTAACTAAATACCTTAGATTTAATCCTAAGGAAATATACCCATGTCCTTCTATTGTAATCATCAGTGAAAAATACATAATACACAAATTTTAAAATTAAAGAAACACTTATAGGACCAAAACATTAGAATGTATCAAGTCTAATACCCTAGACAATTTATGAGAACTATAATAAATCTAAACATAGTTTTATTTTCCATAAACACAATGTTCACAAAAATTAAACTCAAGGTTCAACCCCTCAAAATATTTTTATTTTTAAGGTCTGTATACCCTTCTCACCCATATGACCAGTCCGTTGGTGGTATAACATTGTTTTCTCTGCTAGATTTTTGTTCTCCAAAGAATGGGCACCCTTAGGTACCTAGAAAGCATGACCATCAAAATTAGATGCAACACACCTATTTCTTTCTAGTTCTAATGGTGAAGGTGAAGATTATACATGTTATGTTAGAAAATGTCCCCTTGGGGGCTTTTCCCTCTTAGGGTTTAGCTCTTGGGTCCTTAATTTGCATTTAGAGCATCTTGCATGTTATTTTTGACTCCTGATGAGAAAACCCTGAAGTCTTATAGCAAATAGGACCTAGGGGATTACATTTTGATGAATCTTGAACAAAAATGGTAGGCTGGACTTGGGTGCTAACGCCCTAGTCCTCCCTTATTTTGGGTCTACTCTAAATCTAAATGTTAGTTTAGTGACCATTATTTAGGTCCTATGCCGACATCTCAAGTTTGAATTATGAAATTCTTAGCAGGAATGTTTGTAGTTGCATATATAAGCATGATTAGGTTTCATTTGCAAACTAGATGGACATTATATGGAAATTAGATAAGCATTGTGATTTTGTGAAAGTGATTCAAGGCATTCATTGTATTGCAGAGTAGTATTTTGTGTTGTTATTGTGTTTGTATTTGTAGATTTGACTCCATCTCCTCATGGCATGAAGAGCATCTTCCTTCCATGAGATCTACACTTCAAGGTGATATCTATTGTGTTTTCAATCATTTATCATTTGGATTTTTGCCTCTATCCCACCAAGATATGCACTCTTATCTGATAATGGTGTTTGAAAGACTTGAATATCTCTCTAGGGCTTGACCAAGGCAAGCCTCTAAACACCACAACCCCCTCCCACACTCCTTGTGCATGTTATAGGTACCAAGTTTCATAGAGTGGAGTTGCAGAAAGGGAGTGGCAGACATCAAATATTTGGGATCTGAGAAGTAGAGGAATCTGGTGAACATTCCTGGACTAGGGCGCTAGTCCATGTGTCCTCCATCTTTCCTAAGGCAGAAACATAAGTTGCAGTGCAGATCAGTGTCGGGAGAAGTTCCAAATTCTGTGACGAATAGTGTACCTTGGACTTGGGTGCTAGTCCCTGTGTCCTTGACTTTTTCATTTTCTAGACTTTGAAAAACAGTGAGTTAAATATCTCTATCCTTCATCTCAGTCTGAAAGGATTTTCTGTAATTCGATATTTGCTTACTGTTTTGCATATTTAGGGTTTTAAGTGAAATTGAGCATTAAATTGAGATATTGTTTGACACATCCAAGATTTTACATCTTCCCAAGTGGCAGCCCAACCTGATAGGTGAATCCTCTTGCACAAATTGGAGGTTCAACTCAGTTAATATGCCCTTGGAATGTTTTGTGTGAAAGGAGGATTCCGCATAAACCCTTGAAACTCAACAATCAACAAATCCTGGGATTTTCCTATAAACAAAATTTGGTGAACCTGTGTTTTTGGACTTTTTGGCACCTTTCTGAGTGTTGTTTGATATATTTGCATTCATTCATCTTATTGCATTTGAAAAATTACAAAAAAAATTGAAAATTTTGAAAAAATTGGCATCTTTGGCTTGCATTTTAGCATAGTTTGAATTATTTGGAATCCAATTTCATTAAATTTCTATCATTTTCATTAGATGTGATTTAAATTACATAAATTAATCATTTAGAATTCACTTGCACTGCATTTTTGTGCTTAAATTGATAAAAATGGGTCAAATTGTGCATTTTTCATAAAAAACCTAGTTTTGCATTAGCTAGGGTTTGTAGTCAAAATATTGTTTCAAATTTTACTACCCTTTTAAAACACTCATTAGTACTGATTTATAATAGTAGTGTTGCATCATAGTAGTCTTCTTGCAAAATTTTATGTCTAGGGTTTGAAAACCTTGCATTTTCACTAGATTTGGCCTTATCGTCTCTATAGATTTGCATCACAAGCATGTTGTAAGGGATTTTTATGCATTAATTAGATGGTATTAGGGTTATTATCTACTTCCCCTCATCATATTCCTTACAACACCCTTTCTACTAGGCCTTTGCATTGAAAACTTGTGAAAATTTGCATATTTTAGCTATGTTTTCACTAGGGTTTGACTTAGATTGGCACTATAGACATGTTGTGATGGATTTTATTGAATTAGGTGACTGATATTACTATTATAATATTCTATTCATCACAATTTTCCTCACAACACCCTTTCTCTTATTCATTGGCATTGAGAATTGTTGAAATTTGCATATCTTAGCACATTTTCACTAGGTTTTGACTTGTCATCACTCTAGGTTTTCATTAAAAGCGTGTTGTGAAAGATATTTATACATAATTGGAATGTTATTAGGCATATTATTTTCTTTCCCTCTTTAAATTCTTCACAACACCTTTCCTTTCATTTAGTTGCATTGAAAAAAGTTGAAAAATCAAGCAGTTTGGATCTTAAACATATCTTTCTCCTAGGGTTTGTTCTATTAGTTTGTGCATTACGTGTTGAATTATTTTGTATGATTATTATAACCCACTTCCCTAATAGAAATGTCCCTCTAAGAAGAAGTAGGAGACTTATGGGATCTAGTACTTTTGAAAAATTCGACATTCCTACCTCTGAAAATCCATTGAATACCTTCTTTACAAAAGGAGAGACACAAATTTTGCAAGATACTATAGCTCATACAACCACTATGGAAGATAAAATATTTCATGATGTTTGTGATAGTATTGAGGTGGTCACATATGTACCTGATGAGCAAATAACCAAACTTGATAAAGAGTTAGCCAATTTTCAAGCATTTGTTGAAACTGAAAGGATAACAGAAGAAGTTGTACCTATGATTCACAACATAAGAGAATTGATAAAAGAAAGACAAGATGGTATTAATGTTGTTTGAGGATTAACACATATAGTACACCATAATGTCATGACGGTGACTGAATGTGCGAATGGTATTAAGAACATGTCGTCACCATCTCATACACAAGTATCAGCACCTATACCGACTACAAGAATATCTACATTTACATCAATGATTTTAACCACTAATGCAAATGATTGTAGTAATTCTACCATTGGTATTGGAGTATCTAATTTGACAAATTCATAAAATTACAAATCTGTGGGATTTAACTATCAAAACTTGGTATCTAAGGGGACCTCTTCTATGAATAATACTCTCAACCACCTCTCCATCCCACTTATTTGCAACCACCTTCCACCTATCACTGTGTCCAACCACCACTAAACTATTCACAGCCTCCACTCATCACTACTCAAGCTCAATCACCTCCTCACTTTGGTTCTAATTCTTCACAACAAATCGCATCTCCTAATGATGCCATCCTAAACCAACTCTTGCAAGGCATGACTTCTTTAGAACAAAAGGTGACAAACTCGACAAATTCTTGACAACCTAATATACCAACCTATCATGCCCATAATCCTCTATCTTATTCAATCTTGAGAACCCCTATGCCTGAGAGGTTTGAGACTCCTCGCTTTGAAAAATATGGTGGAAAAGGTGATCCTAATACTCATGTGGCAGCATTCACGGCTATGTGTAGCGATTTCTATTTTGAAGAGGATTTGTTAGCAAAACTTTTCCCATGATCTCTCAAAGATACATCTCTAGAATGGTTTTGCTCTTTACCTCCAAACTCAATACATTCCTTTTCACAATTAGTTGATCAATTTTTACAACATTTTTAAGAAAACATTTGACCTCAATTCTCTTTGATTAATTTAGTTCATTGCAAGCAAGGTCCGAAAGAGAAGTTGACTGAGTTTATTAGTCGGTATCAATCCCTTTATGCACAAATTCAATATCAAATAAAGGATGAGGATGTTTAGAAAGTGTTTATTACAAATCTACAACCTAACATCCATGATAAGACTATCTTGATGAAGTATAACTCCTTTCAACATTTATGTACCGCCCTTCGTGATTATCAACTTTCGTCTAGCAAGTATGAAAATCAAAACTCATCGGCTCAAGTTGGTCAACCTGTGGGTGGGCCTTCACAAAATAACTTTAAGAGGAATAATAAGAGTTTCATCAAGGTTAATGGAAAGAATTCAAACAATTTTTCACAAGTGTTTTCTATCACTAATCCAAAGAAGGCACTGTATCAACAAAGAAAGTTTACTCCAATAGATGAATCATATCATTCTATAATGAATCAAGCTGTGAGTAATAACATCATGAATCTTCCCTCGATCAAACCTTTGGATCCTAATAAAATGCAAGAATCTTATTTTGATGCTAATGCTTTTTGTCATTTCCATCGACAACAAGGACATGATATTGAATGATGTATGCATCTTAAACATGAAATACAAGACCTCATTGACTCGAATATTATACAGGTATTGGGTGTGAATGATAATGGAAATAAGTCGATTGCTCTGTCGAATCAAAATTTATAGATTTTCACTAATCCGTTTCCTAAGCATACCGATAATAACATGATGGAACAAAATACACTGGAAATAGAAGATGACTACCTGAACTATGATGAGATTATTGCTACAATAGAAGTGGATAAGGAAAATACTGAGGTATCACCTCATCCATGAAGGAATGATATTTATACTGAGGTTCCTCCTTTGTTATCCCTTCAAGGATCGGGAGATAACCAAAATGCATGAAAAAGACAAATGGAACAACCGAAGCAAGAGAATCTGACAAATGAAAAGGTCGAGATGGTACAAGATAGTCCTTGTCACTATGGTAGATGAACTCAACAAAGAAAGCTAGCTAAAAATCAGAAAAGAGTAAGACGATTATCATCAGTTGGAAATAATAGTGGTTCTCCTCCTCATAAGCAACAAAAGATTTCACATACACAAGGATTTGAGATACAAACATCGCATGGACTTCCTGGTAATAAACAAGAATTTCATAAGAACCACTCAAACTTCACACAAAACTTGATAGAGCATCTCTCCAAGAAGCTCGCAAGTTCCAAATTTTTGTACGATTGTACTGGCAGGTAAGTATTTCAAACCCTTTACCTCCATTTTGTGTTTCCCCTGTGATGTGTTATGTGTTGTTTAGGCATCCTAGGATGACCCTTGATACTCTCATAAGGTCAAGGATACTGGGAGACCACCTCTGTTGTGATCCTTCTTCTATGTGTATCATCATTCTTCTATATTGCCTCTCCTCTATTTTCATTGTTGTGTGTTGTGTCTTATAGACATAGCATTGTGGTTGGTGACTTGGGGGCACCCTCCTACATGACCGTCCCTAAGGCACTTGTTTCTCCTCTCTTGAGTCATCCCACAATAACGGGTTACACTTTTTGGCCAAACTTGACATTGAAATCAATATTTTGAACTAAATCTTCACATTCTGACACCTATAGCTGCTAAACCATTAGGAATTTGAAGATGATGCAAACTAGTGATTTGTGAGATTTTTTTGTAGATTCTAAATATATATTTTTTTAAAAATTTGGAGCTAAATTGTAAATTTTTTTGCATCTCCTTTAATAACTAGTTTTTAATAGTAAACAACATTTTTTTAAAGTGATGTGTGTTCCGTAGCACATAATTTTTTTTCTTCAAAGGATAAAATTCTAATTATTTTTAATTTAGATTGGTAACATTGATATATAGTGTATGCATTTGGTTTCATAATGTTTTGTTGAATATATATTTTTGAAGTAATTTTTGAAGTCAAACCAATTATAATTTAGACATAGGCGTATTCCGTAAAACATAACTTTTTCTGTATGTATCGAAATTCAAATTTTGTTCTTTTGTTGAAACAAGGACATCAATACCTAGTGCATAGATATTTTTTAGAATTTTTTTTCAGTAATTTACTAATTTTCCATTTGTGTAGAATAGAGAACTTGATGTTCGGTGAAAAACATACATTCACAAGAAATAAAAAATAAATATAATAATCAAATTAAATATATTTAAAATTATATTTTTTGGGAAGCTTATAATAAGGACTACATACTTACAAAGCATGAATTTTAAATGAATTCATTTGATCCCTCAAAAGATAAAACAAAATTGGTTTTTTATCAGCATTTTGATAGGTGTAGAGGAGACTCCATCATAGGTATGGTTTAAAACTAGCAGGGTTTGAATCTAAGGGGGTTTGATCAAACCCTCTTCAATTAAAATCCTTTAAATGGAATCTTTCAAGGCTTAAATCATTATATTTTCTAAAAATATGTGATTTCAGCAAAAATCAGGATGTCCCAAAAAGTGTAACCCATTATTGTGGCAGCACCCTCAGATTGATTTATTGTTTCCCTTCATCTAGTGGTTCTATCTAGTAGGCGAATGAAAAAAACATATTATACTAATGCAGACCTAGTGTCCCTTTAGCGAGTAATCCAAAAATGGACCTAGTCCATACATGATGATGGGGTTGATATATATTATCCGATGCTTGGCTAGTAGAATCACTCCGTATGATCTTGATGTTGTCTTATCACACTTACAAAACATAACAATACTGTTGCTCCATGCACTTTGTCTATCTTGAATATTGCATTCCTCGGTTCTCTATGTGAATGATCATATGCATTGTTGATTATCATGATTATATGGATGCTAACACCTTTTCTTGTAGGGAATGGTGTGTTTGTGGGAACATTTGGCGATTGTAAAGTACATGTCACCTCTAGGGGGCATGGGCTTTGCCAGAGCTCATGTTCTCTTGTGTGTTTTCTTTCTACCTTAACAAGCTTGATATTAGTACACGATATTAACCACCTTAAGGTGGGAGCATATATAAGGTAAGTTGTCTGATGTAGATGTTAACAAATTGTGTTTGTGAATCTTGAATCTATTGCAATCATTTAAGCCCTCTGTGGAGACGAGATATTGCATATATCCTTTTTTATCTTAAGCCCTCTGTAGAGGCAGGGATGGTGTATTTATCGAGGAGAGTGAACATATTATCATTTTATAAAAGTCCTTTATGGAGGCGGGGAGTGGATTTGATACTATCTTAACCCTTAAGCATGTCTTCGGTGATTGTTGTGGCAAAGCGCAATCATCGGTGTGTGCCTGTAATGTGCCTAAGATGGATGTGAACCTAGCAATAGGTTTCTTTCATCACTTGTCTGCCATGTTTTCTCTGTGTCTTCTATGTGTGTGTATGGCATGTTTGTTCCCAAGCATAGTCTTAAAGACTAGTGGCGATGAGTCCCTCGTATGCTTTAGGATTTGTATGGCGTGCTTGATTTGTATGGCATGTTTGTTCTCAACTGCAGTCTTAAAGACTGGTGGCGAGGAGTCCCTCTTGCACTCTGAGATTTATTTTTCATGTTTGTTCCCCCATGTGTTGTCTTAAAGATTGGTGGCGATGAGTCCCTCCTACACTATGGGTTGTGTGTTTACTTTCCTTGTACTTGCATTTGCATTTCATGTATAAGAAAAAGAAAAAGAAAATAATCATTGCATTCACTGTATTCCCTGTGTTTTGTGTGTCTTCAATGTTGTCTTCTCTGTGTTTTAAGTGTCTTCAATGTTGTCTTCTCTATGTTTTGCGTGACTGTAACTGTCTTCTTTGTGTTTTGCGTGCCTGTTACTATCTTCAATGTGTTTGGCATGTCTTCATCGTGCTTGGCGTGTTTGTTGTGTTTGTTGATCGTACTTTAATGCATATATTGGCCTTGCATTTATACATACATTAAAGTGGGGGCTAAATGGTATGTCAAAAAATGTCCCCTTGGGTGCTTTTCCCTCTTAAGGTTTAGCTCCTGGGTCCTTAATTTGCATTTAGAGCATCTTGCATGTTATTTTTGACTCCCGATGAGAAAACCCTAAAGTCTTATGGCAAATAGGATCTAGGGGATTATATTTTGATGAATCTTGAGCAAAAAAGGTAGGGTGGACTTGGGCACTAGCACCCTAGTCCTCCCCTATTTTAGGTCTTCCCTAAATCTAAATGTTGGTTTAGTGACCGTTATTTAGGTCCTATGCCGACATCTCAAGTTTGAATTATGAAATTCTTAGCTTGAATGTTTTTAGTTGCATATATAAGCATAATTAGGTTTCATTTGCAAACTAGATGGAAATTATATAAGCATTGTGATTTTGTGAAAGTGATTCAAGGCATTCATTATGTTGTAGAGCAGTATTTTGTGTTGTTATTGTGTTTTTATTTGCAGATTTGACTCCATCTCCTCATGGCATGAAGAGAATCTTCTTTCCATGAGATCTACACTTCAAGGTGATATCTATTGTGTTCTCAATCATTTATCATTTGGATTTTTGCCTCTATCTCGTCAGGATACACACTCTTATCTGACAACGGTGTTCATAAGACTTGAATGTCTCTCTGGAGCTTGACTGAGGCAAGCCTCTAAACACCACAACCCCCTCCCATACTCCTTGTGATTACATGTTACATGTACCAAGTTTCGCGGAGTGGAGTTGCAGAAAGGGAGTGGCAAACATCAAAGATTCAGGATCTAAGACGCAAAGGACTTCAGTGAACATCACTGGACTAGGGCGCTAGTCCCTGTGTCCTCCATCTTTCTTGAGGCAGAAATAGAAGTTGCAGTACAGATCAATGTCAGTAGAAGTTCCAAATTTCGTGACGAAAAGTGTACCTTGGACTTGGGCACTAGTCCCTGTGTCCCTGACTTTTCTATTTTCTAGACTTTGAAAAATAGTGAGTTAAATATCTCTATGCTTCATCTCAGTCTAAAAGGATTTTCTGTAATTCCATAAGTTGCTTACTATTTTGCATATTTAGGGTTTTTAAGTGAAATTGAGCATTAAATTGAGATATTGTTTGACACATCCAAGATTCCGCATCTTCCCAAGTGGTAGCCCAACCTGATAGGTGAATCCTCTTGCACAAATTGGAGGTTCAACTCAGTTAATATGCCCTTGGAATGTTTTGTGTGAAAGGAGGATTCTGCATAAACTCTTGAAACTCAACAATCAATAAATCCCCCTTTTCCTATAAAACACTACATATCTCTTCACTATAGGAATAGAAGAACTATTGCACTAAATCTTTTGTGCATCTTGCTAAAATAGAGTGCCAATCCAAACACTCTTAGCAAGCACCATAGCTCCTCTAACAATCTTACACCCTCCACTAAGGAAAACAACCTACACATTCACATCATTAAGTTTACTTTTAAACAGTAGGTCCATACGAAACTAGGTATATGTAGTACACCATTGATCCCCTTCACTCATCCATCACGGGATCAAATCAGGACTCTTCCATGGCCATCAATCTTTAGATGAGAATCATCTCCAAGGTACACCTTCCCACCATCATATTCTTCATATTTTGTAAACCAACCTTGATGTGAGGTCATGTGGAAAGAGGCATTAGTGTTTATCAACCATGCACTTTTTGATGCATGAGTAGCTAAGGTAGTAAAGAAAGCATCACTATCATTCTGGGAGGATCTCTTAGACTCATCATTAGAGTCAACCTTCTTCTTATTCTCCTCTTTATTGTCTCTTCTAAGGTGTCTAACTTTGTTGCAATTACAATAGTTTTCCTTGAATGTACCAGGAGATTTGGATGTCCCATAGGATTTAGATATGGACTTATCTTGCCTCTTGTCCTTCTTCTTACCTTTTTCTTTAGATCTTCCACAAACCGCTAGGTCCTCCTTTTCTGACTTAGAAGTCTTACCTCCCATTTTGTTATAAAGCAAAGATCCAACCACTTCATCCATCTTGAACTTGGTTGTAGTGCTCCCAATGGGAGCGAACACAACAAAGTCACAAATGATCCTCCTCCATCTTCACTCCCATGGAGTGCAACTGGGTAACTACCATATTAAAGGCATTTATATATTTGGCCATAGACCTACCACCCTCCATCCTAAGGGTATATAATTTCTTTCTTAAGAAAATATTATTCATGAGGGATTTAGCATGATAAATTTCTCCAAGCTTCTTTCAAAGATTCACTACAATAGGCTCTTCATGCACATTCAACAACATTGAATCGGCCAAACTGAATCTAATGAGACCCTTTTCTTTTATATCCATTTTATCCTAGTCTTTTTATGATGTAACTACAATTTTAGATTTGGATACTACAACCCATATATCTCAATCTACGAGCACATCCTCCATATTGAGCTTTCACAACTCAAACTTTATGCTTGAGAACTTATCCATCTCTATCCTTGATGTGATTTTCATCTCATCCTACAATAAGATCAAAACCCTTTCTATGCAAGCTCCCACTCAAACAAAGATTAGTACAAAATCCCTCTACCCAACACCTAGAATCTAAGGTGATTAGGATTTGATACCAAATGAAAGGAAGAAAGCTACACAAATGCTTCCTGCATTCAACTTCTAAGTCGAATGTTGTGCAAATTTTAATCTTTTAACAATTACAGAAAGAAGAAACACATATAAACATAAAATAAATATTATACCACAACACATGTGTATGTGGGGAAAAGCCTTTCAAGAGAAAAATACCACATTCCAAAGTAGCCAAGTGTATTGTTCAATAAACACCATAGTTACAATACACTTGTAGATAAAGCCTTCACAAGAGTATCACCAACTAGAGATCTAGAGGAATTTCAACAACATAACAATACCTACAAAACTTGCTATCAAACCTTCATCTCAAGAACCCAATAAAAAGGAGATACAATATATGAAACCATAAAATGGTTATTATAAAACCATGAGCTAAAACCACCCAAAATAGTGGCACCCAAATCCTTAGTTAGAAATTCAACACCCAAATTCCAAGATGAGTCCACAGGCTAAAAATAACATATTCCTTTCACCTGTTATAACCTCATTATAATCCACCCACCAAATTGGGTGGAATGCCTACCCTAGTGTTTGCTTAGTGTGATTTATGATTCTTATGATAAATGTTATATTAAATGTTATCAATGTATTGTTAGAACACTCTGATATACTAAGAGGGGGGTGGATCAGTATATGCCACAAAATAGTCCAATTCAACTTTATCAATAAAATATTTCTACTACCTTAAATAGATAGTGAAGCAAGCTATGTAACTCAAAACACAATCACACAACCACAACCATAACACCAGATTTACGTGGAAAACCCTAGAAGGGAAAAACCATGGTGAGCAAGCTGCTTGGATCTACTGTCCAAATCCAGCCTCACAAATAAAAATAGATTTACAATAACTTTTATGCGATACAACCTAAAGGAAGCTACAACTCCTTGAAACATAGTTTTATGGGCTTCAACCCAAAGGAAGCTACAACTCCCTAAACAAAGTTTTATGGGCTCCAACCCAAAAGAAGCTACAACTCCCTAAACACAATTTTATGGGCTCGATCCCAAAGGAAGCTACAACTCCCTAAAGTGCTAAAACACGTACAGGAAGAGGCTTCAACCTCTGTACCAAAATACTTGACAAATTCTACTAGTTCAATCACCTCCACAACAACACCTCTGCTCAACCAACTCTGCTATCTTCAACACACTTTCGCAACACAATACAACCTATGTTATGAATTATGCATTATAGTCTCTAGATTTCCTTCTCAACTTTTGGATCATTTACTTTTTTCGCACACACACATACACCCACTCTTCACACTCACACATGCTCATCACTCTCTCTTGCACTTTTGCAAAAAACTTGATCTTTCATTTATATGCTTCATAAATCTTCAAATCTTCACCTTTGTTGGCCTAGATGAAATGTGTAACATGAAACGTACAACGACCTAATGAGTCGGCTCCTAGATCAATTGTGGTAATGTAGGAATCAAATTCCATTATGTGCTTCATACCAAGAGATCAATATAACTTATTTTACCTTAGCACACATCTCAAAGATGGTGCACACTTCCAAACACATGGCGCAATCACTCAAACATACCAACTCGGCTCAACAAACACAACCTCTCATCCATTAGCTCCAGACCTAAAGCGATACCGAAGCGACACATTAACATCATGCAGATCATGTCACAAGTACTACATGTCCTGAAAAACATTCTCATACACTCCTTTCACCATTTCATGCTACTTCATGTTGGTGCAAACAATCAAACACTGATGCCCATATCCCTTACATAATCTGAATATACTATATTGAAATAGATCATTGAAAAACATACTTGGAGTACTCCACATGACTTGAAACTTGAATTGACCAAACATAAAAAGAATATGAACTTATCTTTCAAACATAAAAGCCAAATATTATAGTGTGATGAAATGTGGTGGCTTTTACTTTCTCCCTCTAATAATCCTAAACAACAACATGACTTGTCCATACCCAACTGACTCTAGAAATCACTGCGATACATTGCAACATTTGAAACTTTAGTATATCATACCTCTTATCTATATCTAACTATCCTCCAAGCCGCAAGATCATATCTTCTAATGTAGAGGAATGCAGAGCAATCTTCTAAACCTTTGTGACTGCAACAAGACTACATTATCTTTGTTTTCACTCTGTTATCTCTAGAATGCTCTGTAGTACTTTTATGAACTAAAATCAAGATCATACATACTTCATAGATGTCTCTATCTAACATCGTACTGCAAGGTGTGTGCCCTTGGTCTCCTTGTGTTGTGCAGTGTAGTGCTTGGGTTTGTGACAAGGCTTAACCACCTCTCATGGATTCATTAACTCTTGCAGTTGTATCAGGCAGGTTGATATTTTGGTGTAACGATAACCGTCTTGCTAACAATTGGTATCAGAGCCTAGGTCACAGGTTTGAACCCCTCACTTGCACTGAGGGGGATTGTTGCAAGGTGTGTGCCCTTGGTCTCCTTGTGTTGTGCAGCCTAGTGCATGGGTTTGCGACAAGGCTTAACTGCCTCCTATGGATTCATTAACTCTGGCAGTTGTATCAGGCATTAACAGGTTGATCTTTTGGTGCAACAGCAACCATCTTGCTAACACCTCCAAACTACAAGGCCATATCTTCATTTGCGGTGGAATGTAGTACAATCTTATGAACTCCTTCAGTGCAACTTCCTATGCCTTTGACAGTTTGAACCTTATACAATTTCTTTCATATCTTATGTAATGATTTTCAACAAGAGGCAAGGAATGCAACACACACCATAGACAACAATCACAAATCTTTTCATCAAAACAAGAAACCACAAATTCTTCATGTTAACATATCCTTCAACTTGACAACTTTCACCTATCCATGAACTTTAGAAGATAAGGTACAACTATGTACAGATGATACTAATCCAACAACATGCTCATGACTTTCATCACCATATCCTTCACCTCACAACTCCTCTAATAATCACTCCTTTGTCTGCTCCTCTGATCATCACTCTTTGACTGCTCCTTTAATTATTACTCCTTTGTCTACTCATCTAATCATCACTCTTTGACTGCTCCTTTGATCACTTAATCTTTTGACATCAATGACAACAATAAGCCTTCCACACTACAAATCTTTTGACATGAATGACAACATATGCAACAATCTCCCCCTTTGTCATTGATGGAAACACCAACCTAATATACGAATTTTTCTCCCCCTTTGACATCAAGGGAAAAGGGCTAGTGGTCTTCCTTTGTACTGGAAAAAACATACAAGCTCCCCCTATTTGTGCAATCCTTGTCATCCTTCTTAGTCTCTTATCTACCTGCTCCCCCTAATAGGTAGCCACTATCATTAATCTAGGAATAATAATTATGCCTTGAACTACTCCCCCTGGATAGATACATCCTATGTGCATTTAGTTCGAAGAAGGAAGGGCAACAACCCCTAACTTCTATCTGAGATATTCAAATGTTTCCTTAGAAAGTGCCTATGTAAAGATGTCTACAACTTGATCCTTTCTATATACATATTCCAGTTTTACCTCTTGATTTACATTTTTTTCTCTTAAAAAGTGATACTTGATGGATATGTGCTTGGTTCTAGAGTGCATTACTAGATTATTTGAAATATTGATTGTACTTGTATTGTCACATAGGATAAGAATGGGCTCATCATACATCACCTTGATATCCTTCAATATTTGCTTCATCCATAATACTTGAGTGCAACAAGATGTTGCAACTATATACTCTACTCTGTTGTTGATAAGGAGATTGAATCCTACTTTTTACTAAACCATGAGACCAATATGTCTCCCAAAAATAAATCTCCACCATTGGGACTTTGCCTATCATTAGTACTCCCAAACCAATCTACATTAGTATATGTACTTAGAGAAAAATCATTACCTTTTTTATACCATAGTCAAAAATTTGGAGTGCTCTTCAAATATCTAAAAATTCTTTTGACTGCCTTCACATGTATTTCTTTTGGATCAGCTTGAAACCTTGCAACCATGCAAACAACTTGCATAATGTCAAGCCTTGATGTTATTATGATGCAAGAGTATCCTAGGTTGCATAAGCAATCTTGCATCAACCAAAAAATTTTCATTCTTTCTTTTCTTTCATTTCTAGTTCAGTTCAATCATTTGCAGTTTCAACATTTTGTACCGCATTTTGGCACATCTTCATAACAGAGCTCGCAGAGTAGGACTTAGCATCTACATATCATCATATTCATCATATCCAAATTTTAGCTCATTTGGACTTGTCTGCTAAAAGTTATTGCTATCAGAAGATCATCTGTTCTCATAGAGCAGAGCATTCAGACAATTAGTTGAAGGAGAAGGTTTATAGGGCACTTCCATGACTTGTAAAGCCTAATGAGACATCATACATGGCACATATAGATTAGATAGACCTTCCTTGAGGTCCACACCAAGTTTCATCCATTTGTGGAGCAATACCAGATGTTGTAGGCCGACCTACTTGTTTCTACATGTTACATCCTTCATTGGAGTTTGTAACCTCTTATGGCTGACACGGAGGATTTTTTGAGCTTGGAGAAGATATATATAGATCTCTTAGAGGCATTAGGAAGTAGTTCATTAGTTTTTAGCTTTAGAATATGTTTTAGAATTCAATTTCCTTTTTGGAAGGCACTTCATTGCCATATCTTGCATATTTGTTGTAACCCAGAAAGCAAGCCTGTGAGCCCTTTGATTGTAGCCCGCATGTTACTGACATATAAGCATTTTGAATATATGATATATTGAGCATTTGAATCTTCCATTGTATTCTACGTTTGTGTTGTTTCCATTGTGTTTACTCTAGCTGCATGGTTTGGACAATTCATTCTATGAAACCTCCGACCATGACTACACCAAGTGGTATCAGAGTGAAGTTTTGAATCCTTTGGGAAGTGAAGGCATTCCATAAGATCTTGTGGTGAACTAATCACCGACCTGAGGCATTCTACTTGTGTTTGTCAATAGAGCACCGACTGTGAGGTAGTTGCTACCTTGTAGTCAAATTGTCAAATTGAGGCAGTTGCACTAGATCCTAGGAGGAGATACCACCAAGGAGGATGCCTCCTATGGGCATTGTTTCTAGAAGAATGGAAGAGATGATGGATGATGAGAACAATGAGAGTTAGACTGGATGTTTTAGAAGAAGATAGAAGAAGAGGATTAACCCCTAGACATGATGTTGAAAGTGATGATGAAGAATTTCAATCTGCTGATCAAAATGAAGAAACCTTAGAAGAAGAAGAACCAGATAAGGTGAATATGTTGAAATCTATTTCAAAGATTGGAAAGAGACCTAGAGTGGAAGTACTGAATTACACTAGAAATTTGAATCCAAAGGAATTGGTTGATTGGATAAATGACTTGGAGGAATACTTTGAATATGAAGAAATTGAAGATCCAAGGAAAGTGAGATTTGCAAAGACTAAGCTAAAAGGACATGCTACTATTTGGTGGAAAGAAGTTTAATTGGATAGAAATAGGAGAGGAAAAGAAAAGATCATAAAATGGGATAGGATGGTGACAAAATTGAAAAATCGGTTTATACCTATTGACTATGAGTTGGAATTGTTGAAGAGATTGCAAAACCTGAAACAAAAGGAGAAATCTGTGAAGGAGTATACTGAAGAATTTCACAAGATGATCATAAGGACTAGACATAATTAAGCAAGCAAGAAGAAAGTGGCAAGATACACAAATGGATTAAGGTTGAATATCTAAGAAGAACCAAGTCTAGTAAGGATGCCAACAATAGAAGAAGCATATCAATTTGCCTTGAAAGTTGAGACAAGTTGAACAAGAAGCATGAGCAAAGATAGAGAGAAAGAGGAGGTAAATTTCAAAGAGGTAGAACATATTCTAGAGGAGAAAGATCATATGTGGAGCAGAACAAAGAAATTAGTCCATTCAAGAAGGAAGATAGAGATAACAATTCATACTGAAGAGATGATAGAACTTTCTACCGTAGAGGGAATCATAATTCTTACCGCAATGAAGGGTACATGAGAGATGAAAGAGGATTTGATAAGAGAACATTCAGAGGAACTTATTTTAAGTGTGGAACTGAAGGACACAGAGCATTTGAATGTCATCAAGGAAGTACAAGAAAGAAGACAGAGAATAGTGCAAGAACAACTTATGTAGAAGAAGAACCTGTTGGATCACCTAATTCAATTGGAAAACTAGAGAAAGGAGAATCATTAGTCATGAGGAGGGTACTATTTCAAGTAGAGATAACTGAGGAACCACCGTAGAGGAAACATTTGTTCTAGACTAGATGCAAATTAGGAGGTAAATGTTGTAAGGTAATCACTGTTGGTGGTAGTACTAATAATTTGCTTTCAGAGGAGATGGTGACTAAGTTGAACTTGGAGAGATTGAAACACCCTAAGCCCTACAAGATAGGATGGATTCAGGATGAACACAAGGTACTGGTGAGTGAACAATGCTTGGTAAAATTTTATATTGGATCTTATCATAATGAAGTATTGTGTGATATTATGTCGATGGATGTATGTCATATATTGTTGGGTAGACCATGGAAGTATGATAGAAAAGATATACATGATGGGAGAAAGAATACTTATACTATAACATCTAGGAAGAAAATTACCTTGATACCTTTGGAAGATGAACCTAAGAATGAAGTATGTGGAAATGCTAGAATCTATTTGGTTGATGGAAGGAAATTTTTGGATGGATCGAGACATGAGAATATATGTTTTTCTTTGATTCCTAAGAAACATGGAACTGTAAGTATAGAGACTGCCACCAATCCAGATTATCAGTCATCATATGGACTTTATACCTAGAACTAGCTTTCTTAATAAAGCAGCACATCAGATGACACCAGCAAAGAATGCAGAGCTGAATAAATAGATACATGAGCTGTTGAGGAAAGGATTGATCAAAGAAAGTTTAAGCCCATGTGTAGTACCTACAATGCTAGTACCGAAGAAAGATGGAGAATGGAGGATGTGTACATCCTCTAGAGAAATCAATAAGATCACAGTTAAGTATAGATTTCCATTACCAAGGATGGATGACATTATGGACTGTTTGAGTGGAGCAAAGTATTTCACAAAGATAGACTTGAAGAGTGGATACCATCAAATCAGGATCAAAGGAGATGAATGGAAGACTACATTTAAGACAAATGAAGGATTGTATGAGTGGTTAGTGATGCCTTTTGGACTGACAAATGCACCAAGTACTTTCATGAGGTTGATGAATGAGGTTTTGAAGAAATGCTTGGGTAAGTTTCTTATTGTATACTTGGATGATATTTTCATATTCAGTAAGACAAAAGAACATTTGTGGCATATTAGACAAGTATTGCAGAGACTAAGAGAAGAGAAATTGTTGATAAACATCAAGAAATGTAGTTTTATGAAGGAAGAATTGGTGTACTTGGGATTTGTGATTTCTGTGGAAGGATTGAAGATGGACCTTGAGAAAGTTAGAGCAATTGTTGAGTGGCCAACACCGGAGAGCATTGGAGAAGTTAGATCATTTCATAGATTAGCTAGTTTTTACTGGAAGTTCATTGGAAATTTTAGTTCAGTATGCACACCAATGACAAAGACAATGAGAGGTGACATAAAGGATTTTAAGTGGACATCAAGAGCAAATAAAAGTTTTGAATTGTTGAAGCAGAAAGTGACAAAGCAACTAGTATTAGCATTGCCAGATTTTAACAAACTATTTCAAGTGGATTGTGATGCAAGTGGAAATGCAATAGGAGCAGTGTTAATTCAAGAAGGTAGACCAATAGCATATTTCAGTGAGAAGTTGAATGATGCCAAGAGAAGATATTCAGTTTATGATCAAGAGTTTTATGTCATAATTCAATCTTTGAAGAAGTGGAGACATTACTTATTGCCTAAGGAATTTGTGTTGTATACAAATCATCAGGCTTTACACTATTTAAACAGTGAAGGAAAGTTAAATCAAATACATATGAGATGGGTAGAGTTCATGTAGAGTTACACATTTGTATTGAAGCACAGGAGTGGAAAGTCAAACAAAGTTCCAGATGCATTGAGTAGAAGAAGGAATTTGTTGACAGAGATGAGAGTTGAAGTATGAGGTTTTGAAGAATTGAAGCATATGTATGAAGAAGAACTTGATTTTGCAGAACCATGGAAAGCATGCAAGGAACCTGTTGTGTGATAGAAGTAAGTGGTTATATTATTTCATTCAGGAAGATATGTTGTTCAAAGGAAATCAGTTGTGTATACCTAGGAGTTCAATGAGAGACAATTTGATCGAGGAGAAACATAGTGGTGGATTGGCAGGACAGTTTGGAATTGACAAGATAGTGGCTTTGGTAAGTGAACATTATTTTTGGCCTCAAATATATAAGGATGTAAGGAAGTTTGTGCAGATTTGTAGAGTATGTCAAGTTGCAAAAGGGAGTAGTCAGAATACTGGTTTGTACATATCTTTGGCAGTACTGGAGAGACCTTGGGAAGATATAAGCATGAATTTCATATTGGGATTGCCAAGAACGTAGAGAGGACATGATTCTATATTTGTAGTGGTGGATAGATTTTTAAAGATGTCACATTTCATACCTTGTAAGAAGACAAATGATGCAGTGCATGTTGCTGACCTATTTTTCAAGGAGGTTGTGCGATTGCATGGGTTACCTAAGAGTATAGTTTCAGACAGGGATACAAGATTCATTGGATATTTTTGGAGGACGTTGTGGGAAAAGATGAAGATAGACCTAAAGTTTAGTTCAACATTTCATCTACAGATAGATGGACAAAAAGAAGTGGAAAATATGAGTTTGAGTAACTTGTTGAGATGTTTGGTAGGAGATAAGACAAGAAATTGGGATCTAATTCTACCATAAGTAGAGTTTTCATACAATAATTCAATGAATAGGAGTACATGGAAGACACCATTTGAGATTGTGATAGGAATGAAACCTAGAGGAGTAGCAAAATTGAGAGACATCAGTATGGAGAATAGGAGAAGTGCAGAAGCAGAAGAATTTGCAGGATACATGGAGATAGTACATAATCAAGTCAAGAAGCATTTAGAGAAGATGAATAGTAAGTATAAGGAGCAAGCAGATGAGAAGAGAAGACACAAAGAATTTTTAGTTGGAGATGAAGTAATGGTATATCTAAGAAAAGAGAGATTTACAGTAGGGACATACAATAAGCTGAAGATGAAGAAGTTTGGACCATGTAAGATACTTAGGAAATTTGATTCAGGAAATGCTTATGAAGTGGAAGTACTGGAGACATTGGGTATATCACCTATATTGAACATTGTAGACTTATATCAGTATCACGAAGGAGAATCAAGTGACAACATTGAAGATGGATTAAAGAATTAGTTACCACAGCAACAATTGGAGCAGATAGAAGACATCTTGGACAATAGAGTTGGACGTAGCACCAGAGGGAAGCAATCAAATAATACCTAGTCAAGTGGAAAGGCAGAACAAAAGAAGATTCTGTTAGATTAAGGACAGACAACTGAGAGGGGGGTGAATCAGTTGTCTAAAACTTTCTTTCAATTAATCACTTAAATTATCTTCTTAATTTAGCAGCATAATAATAAATCAATCATGGAAATTTAATGCAAGAATTCAAGAGCAGAAACACATTAACACATATGACACCAAGATTTTTGACTTGGAAAACTTGGTTAAGGGAAAAACCACAGGGTGACTAACCCAAGATTTTATTCTCTGTTAGAAGAATAGAAAGAACAAAAATGGCACATGTCAATTAGGGCTCACTGCCCAAGCACACTGCTCACAAGAGGCCCACTGCCTACAGGAGACACACTGTCTACAAAATAATAAGTATTACATACTTGAACTAAAGAATATCATCTTCACCATGCTTGAGTCAGTTCCATTTAAGCACAATACTTCTGCTCTACTTTTTGCACTTCTCTACCACACACTCATCACACCATGCTCACTCAAAATAAATTTACAACTCCTTATTTATACAAGACATTGACTTAGGAACAATCATCCAAGTCAGTATACATTACAAAGCAAATACATAAATATAACATGACTTATTACAAAATGACTTCATGTGGATCAACACACTGTCAGCCACACAGATCTGAGACTTCAATCTTTCTTTAGGGACACACCATACTTTACAGAACATCTTCAAGATCATCTGCAGGATGTGTAACTCATCCGGTCGGCCAGACTTAGAAGGAACACCATCATCTGGAAGTAGTTCTTCAATTGCGGGCTCAATCTTTAATGCAGACCACCAACACAAACTGGACACAATCCAAAGACCTCCACAAGCTTGCCTGAATCACCAAGAACATCCACACTACTTCTGTTTACTAAAATCATTCTCTCCTTCATCTGGAACCTCAAGAACATAGTCTGTCATCACTGTCATATTGGAATGGATGCTTGTGGACCTCCAGACCATGAACCAATTGAGTTGTTAATGCACATTGGCTTCCTAAACACTCCACCAAATCCGCAGAATAGGATATTACATTTCTGGATCTCACCGGACCTATCTGTGTCACTCTGTCACCTCTGAACACCTACTAGAACTGGTTTTACTTTAGTGGCCATAACATCTTCAGGTCTTCATTTGGACCTCTGAAATCTTTACTGGATCATCTTAAGATACATATCTACAAACCCTTTGAAGCGCTTCCTCTGATCTTCATCTTAGCTGGGATCTTTACCTTATTGCCTTCACTATTCTTCTCTATTCCTGATTAGGACTAATTTTCTCAATATCCTTAGCACATAGCTCATCCAATCCTTATCATCAATGCAATAGGAGTATGTTGACATCAATGACAACACCAGTTAGGCCCATACTTGCAATAATCTCCCCCTTTGTCATTGATGGCAACATATGATGTGAAAAACTATTTTACCCTCAAGACAAGAACTTATCCACACTGTCACAACTCCCCCTATTAACAAAAACCATTCACATGTCTTCTCTTCCTTTCCTACTCCCCCTTTGATCAGCAAACACTTGTTTTTCACATGTCTTCTCTCCCCCTTTGACATCAATGGAAAAGGGCACATACTTGCATCAATTCAGAATCATACAAGCTACTCCCCCTGAGTAACAGCTTCCCAAACATCAATCTGGACCACAAGATATGGCTATGAGATCCATCAGGCTGATGCACAATAGTGCATCTTAATTTAGAGCCAAAGGGGTAAGAACCCCCAACTTCTCCCTAAGATACTCAAAAGAGTCCTTAGGTAGAGGTTTAGTAAAAATATTTGTAATCTGATCCTTGGATGGTACAAACTCCAATCTGACTTCATCTTTGTTTACTTGCTCTCTCAAAAAGTGAAACTTGATGGATATGTGTTTAGTCTTTGAATGCAACACAAGATTCTTTGATATGTTTATTGCACTTGAATTATCACAGAGGATTGTAATAGGTTCCTTATACTCCACTCTAATGTCCCTTAGCATTTGCTTCATCCACAATACTTGAGTGCAACTACCAGCTACTGCAATATATTATGCTTCTGCAGTGGACAGAGATATTGCCTCTTGTTTCTTGCTCAGCCAAGAAACCAATCTCTTCCCTAAAAAGAATGGTCCACCACTAGTGCTCTTCTGGTCATCCACATCTCCTGCCCAATCCGCATCTGTATATGCATGAAGAGAGAAATCATGATCTCTAGGGTACAACAAACCATACTCAACTGTTCCTTTTAGATATCTAAAAATCCTCTTGATTTCCATGACATGAGATTCTCTAGGATCAGCTTGGAATCTAGCAACAAGACCAACAACATTCATAATGTCAGGTCTAGTTTGAGTGAGATACAATAATACTCCAATCATTGACCTGTACTTTTTCTGATCAGCCTTAGGAGAGTCATCATCTTTGCTCAATTTGCATCCGGTTGCCATGGGGGTATTCATTGGTTTTGGGTCTTCCATCCCAAATTTCTTCAACAATTCTTTTACATATTTGGTCTGAGAAATGAAGATTCCTTTCTTTGTTTGAGTGATTTGCAGACCCAAGAAAAAATTCATTTCCCCAAACATGGACATCTCAAATTCACTTTTCATTTGATTTGCAAAGGTTTTGCACATACTATTTCTTCCCCCAAAAATGATGTCATCAATAAATACTTCAACAATCAAGATATTTTCATGATCAATTTTGAAATACAAATTACTATCAGTAGTACCTTTGTTGAAACCAATCTTCAAAAGATGCTTATCCAATCTTTCATACCAGGCTCTTGGGGCTTGCTTGAGTCCATATAATGCTTTCTTCAATTTGCAGACCATATCACCATGATCAGACAATTGAAATCCATCCAGTTGCTCAATGTAAACTTTCTCTTCCAAGTCACCATTCAGAAAGATAGATTTGACATCCATTTGATATACTTTGAAATCCTTAAAGGTAGCAAAAGCAAGAAATAGTCTGACTACTTCAATTCTTGCCATCGGAGCAAAAGTTTCTTCAAAATCAATTCCTTCTACTTGGGAGTAACCCTCGCAGACCAATTTGGCTTTGTTTCTAACTACTTCACCATCTTCATTTAGTTTATTCCGGAAGACCCATTTGGTTCCAATCACATTCTTGTTCTTAGGTCTGGGAACAAGATCCCAAGTGTGATTTTTCTCAATTTGCATCAGCTCTTCCTCCATTGCTTTGGTCCAGTTTTCATCATTGCAAGCTTTATTCACTGTCTTAGGTTCAATCTTTGAAATCAGACAGTACTCTTCTGAATCTTGGGAAATCCTTCTTCTTGTTTGTACACCTTTGCTTTTATCACCTATGATCTGATCTTCAAAGTGATTCAGTCTTACATACATGGAAACTTTGGGAATTTCTTGCACTTCTGATTCTTGAACAGGTTCATTCAAATTTAACTCTTCTTCTTGATTTATCGGATCAGTCTGAATTTGAATTTTAGATTGGACTTCTTGAACAAAAACATTATTTTGATCATCTTCATCATATTCATAAAACCTTGAGGGTTTTGAATGCCTTCATCAACCTTCACATTTGTACTTTCTACAATCTTCCTTAATCTCTTGTTATAACACTGGTATGCTTTGCTTTGAGTAGAATAACCCAAGAAAATTCCTTCATCACTTCTAGCATCAAAATTTCCTAGATCTTCATCTCTTTTAATGTAACATTTGTTGCCAAAGACTCTGAAATATATCACAGTGGGAGTGATGCCAAACCAAAGTTCATAAGGAGTCTTATTGGTATTACTTCTGATTTGTACTCGATTGAGAGTGTAGACTGTAGTGCTTATAGGTTCTCTCCAATAGATCTGAGGAACATTTATTTCCATCATCATGGTTCTAGATGCTTCTTGGATGGTCCAGTTCTTTCTCTCAACTACTCCATTCTGCTGTGGAGTCCTAGGAGTAGACAACTGTCTTTTTATTCCATGTCTCTCACAGAATTCTATGAACTCACCAGATGTGAATTCTCCAACTCTATCAGACCTCAGACATTTTAATTTTAATCCGGTTTCATTCTCTACCATAGCCTTGAATATTTTTAATTTTTCAAGAGCTTCTGATTTCTCTTTCAGAAAAGTCACCCACATCATTCAGGAATGG
Source organism: Cunninghamia lanceolata (assembly GCA_027924645.1). NCBI lineage: Eukaryota > Viridiplantae > Streptophyta > Pinopsida > Cupressales > Cupressaceae > Cunninghamia > Cunninghamia lanceolata. The sequence goes on along the minus strand of BSBN01000604.1, from coordinate 4,017,672 downwards.
TCATCAATTAGTAGCATGAAGTATCTATCACCTTGCACACTCTTGATTCTTTCCGGACCACATAGATCAGTATGAACTAAGTCCAATAATCTGGTAGAGGATTGTTCCTTGCTTTTAAATGAGATTCTGCTTTGTTTACCCAACTGACATTCTTTGCACAAACTATTTGTAGGTTTCACCAATCTCAAAAGATCTCTTACAGCGTGAGTGTTGCTTATCTTGATGATATTATCAAAATTCACATGACACATTCTTCTATGCCACAACCAACTCTAATCAATTTGAACAAATAGACAACTTTTACCAGTACCAACTAAGTGAAAGATATTACCTTTTTTTTAGTACCGGATGCAATCTCTATTCCAGAACTTTCAAAGATCTTGCATTTTCCATTCTTGAATCAGAGATCATAGCCTTTGTCCACTAACTATCCAACACTGAGAAGATTGTGCTTCAGACCTTCAACATACAATACATTACTGGTTTTGTTCTTTCCATCAAATGAAATGGTTCCTCTATGTCTGATTCTGCCAACAGAATTATCACCAAACTTCACCACTCTTCCTTCATACCTTTCTAAATCTATGAACTTATTTTTGTCCCCTGTCATATGGTGAGAGCATCCACTATCAATGACCCAATCATCCTTTTCTTCAACTTGAGTAGCTAGAGCTTTTTCTACAATTTTATGATTGATAGATTCAGAGGACATTGGATCTTCTTCCTTGATGGCAATAAACACCCAATCACTTCTGGATTTGTTCCCTATTTCTGATTCATCATCTGTTACTCCTTCATTATCTTCATCTTCATGAACATAGTAACAATTCTTCTAGAACTTTGATCTGTTAGGGTTTGGTCTTGAAAATCTTTCCAGACACCTTGAGGCAAAATGACCAATCTTGTTGCAGTTAAAAAATTTAAAAGGTACTTTCCCTTCATACTTACCAGATCCTCTTGGCAGTATTTTTGCAATAAGGGCTTCAAGTTGAGTAGCTTCTACTTCATCTTCTTCCAGGTCTTTTCTTGCTTTCTCATACCATGATAGTTTCTTTGAGGAGTTCTCTCCTAGATCAAACTTTTGTTTTCCTTTAACAGAGGCACTAGCTTTGAATGCAGATTCAGTCTTGGGGGAGCATCTCCAAACTTAGTCAATTCAAATGCAGCCAATTTACCAACCAATTGATCTCTTGTGATACTTGAAATAGATCTGAATTCTTCAATAGAAGCAACCTTGTATTTGTAAGAATCAGGAAGGGATCTGAGAACTTTGCCAACAATCTCATCTTCATCCAAGACTCCACCATCACATCTAATGCCACAAATAAGCTCATTTACTCTTGGCATAAATGTAGTGATATTTTCATCTTCTCTCATTTTCAGATTTTCAAATTTTCCTTTCAGACTTTGTAGTTTGGCACATTTAACATACTTGTCTCCTTCATGCAGAAGTTCCAGTTTTTCCCAAATCTCAAAAGCAGTTTGTAGGTCAACAACATTTGTTAGCTCTGAATTAGACAAGGCACTTAGAAGAGCTTCTTTAGTCTGCAGATTGTTTTCAGCATCTCTAATTTCATCTACAGTTCTTGGACCATTCTGTGGAGGACTATATTTCTTTGAAGCCATGATCCAATACTACATTCCCATACATTGTAAGTGACATTCCATGTGACTTTTCCAAAGAGTGAAATTAGTTCCATCAAACCTTGGACTATCCTTCTTGTAGGACGACATCCTGGATCTCCTCAAGTAGTTAAGCTCTTATAGAGGAACTTAGCTCTTATACCAATTGTTAGATTAAGGACAGACAACTGAGAGGGGGGGTGAGTCAGTTGTCCAAAACTTTCTTTCAATTAATCACTTAAATTCTCTTCTTAATTTAGTAGCATAATAATAAATCAATCATGGAAATGTAATGCAACAATTCAAGAGTAGAAACACATTAACACGTATGACACCAAGATTTTTGGTGTGGAAAACCCGGTTAAGGGAAAAACCATGGGGTGACTAACCCAAGATTATATTCTCTGTTAGAAGAATAGAAAGAACAAAAATGGCACATGCCAATTAGGGCTCACTGCCCAAGCACACTACTCACAAGAGGCCCACTGCCTACAGGAGACACACTGTCTACAAAATAATAAGTATTACATACTTGAACTAAAGAATAGCATCTTCACCATGCTTGAGTCAGTTCCATTTAAGCCCAATACTTCTGCTCTGCTTTTCGCACTTCTCTACCACACAATCATCACACCACGCTCACTCAAAATGACTTTACAACTCCTTATTTATACAAGACATTAACTTAGGAACAATCATCCAAGTCGGCATACATTACAGAGCAAAAACATAAATATAACATGACTTATTACAAAATGACTTCACGTGGATCAACACACTGTCGGCCACACAGATCTGAGACTTTAATCTTTCTTTAGGGACACACCATACTTTATAGAACATCTTCAAGATCATCCGCAGGATGTGTAACTCATCCGGTTGGCTAGACTTAGAAGGAACACCATCATCTAGAAGTAGTTCTTCAATTATGGGATCAATCTTCAATGTGGACCACCAATACGAACTGGACACAATCCAAAGACCTCCACAAGCTTACCTGAATCACTGAGAACATCCACACTACTTCTATTTACTGAAATCATTCTCTCCTTTATCCGAAACCTCAAGAACATAGTCTGTCATCACTGTCATACTGGAATAGATGCTTGCAGACCTCCAGACCACGAACCAATTGAGTTGTCAATCCACATTGGCTTCCTAAACACTCCACAAAATCTACAAAATAGGATATTACATTTCTGGATCTCACCAGACCTATCTGTGTCACTCTATCACTTCTGAACACCTGCTAGAACTGGTTTTACTTAAGTGGCCATAACTTCTTCAGGTCTTCATGCGGACCTCTGAAATCTTTACTAGATCATCTTAAGATACATATCTACAAACCCTTCTTCCTCTAATCTTCATCTTAGTTGGGATCTTTACCTTACTACCTTCATTGTTCTTCTCTGTTCCTAATTAGGACTAATTTTCTTAATATCCTCAGCACATAGCTCATCCAATCCTTATCATCAATGCAACAAGAGTATGTTGACATCAATGACAACACTGGTTAGGCCCATACTTGCAACAGATTCATTATGGATATCTCATGCTGAGGTAGACTACCTTGGTTTTTCTCTAGCCCCAGAAAAGTGAGGGACTCACTTTTTCAACAACCCCAGGTGTCTGATGCAAGAGCATCATAGGTTCCAGAAGAAATCTTGCATCAACTAAAAACATTTGCTTTCTTTCTTTTCTTTCATTTCTAGTTTCAACATTTTGTACCGTATTTTGCTGCATCTTCATATTAGATCTCATGGAGTAGGACTTAGCATCTACATATCATCATCTACATCATATCCAAATTTTAGGTCATTTGGACTTGTCTGCTAAAAGTTATCGCTATCAAAAGATCATCAGTTCTCACAAACCAAAGCATTTAGACAGTCAGTTGAAGGAGAAGGTTTGTGGAGCACTTCCATGACTTGTGGAGCCTAGTGACACATCATACATGACACATATAGATCAAATAGACCTTCCTTGAGGTCTGTACCAAGTTTCATCCATTTGTAAAGCAATACCAGATGTTGTAGGCCGACCTACTTGTTTCTACACATTACATCCTTCATTGGAATTTGTAACCTCTTGTGGTCGACGTAGAGGATTTATTAAGCTTGGAGATGATATATATAGATCTCTTAGAGGCATTAGGAAGTAGTTCATTAGTTGTTAGCTTTAGAATATGTTTTAGAATTCAATTTCTTTTTCGGAAGGCACTTCATTGCCATATCTTCCATATCTATTGTAACCCAGAAAATAGGCCTGTGAGCCCTTTAATTGTAGCCCGCATGTTGCCAGTATATAAGCATTCTGAATATATGATATATTGAGTATTTGAATCTTCCATTGCATTCTACATTTGTGTTATTTCCATTGTGTTTACTCTAGCTGCATGGTTTGGACAGTTCATTCTGTGAACCCTCCGACTGTGACTGCACCATGTTAAGTACAATAGGCACCCAATCACAGACCTATACAAAGTCTAATTTGTCTAAGGTGAATCATCATCTTTACTCAAGTGACAACCTATTACCATAGGAGTACTCACTAGTTTGCAATCCTCCATACCAACTTCTTCAACATCTCCTTGACTTACTTTGCTTGAGAGATAAATATACCTTCATCTGATTAAGTAATTTGGAGTCTAATAAAGAATGATAGCTCACCTATCATAGAAATTTCAAATTCCTTCTGCACCTCTTCTGCAAAATTCTTACACATTTAATCATTGCCACCAAATATTATATCATCAACATACACTACTACTATCAATATTTGTTCATTCTCAATTTTGATGTATAGATTGCTATTTGTGGTACCTTTCTTGAAGCCCTACTGGAGTAAATACTTGTCAAACCTTGCATACCAAGCCCTGGGGGCTAGTTTGAGATCATATAAAACCTTCTTAAGTCTACATACCATGTTCTAATCTTCTAATAGCTGAAATCGTTCTGGTTGCTCTATGTAAAAATCATCTTCTAAATCACCATTTAGGAAAGCAAATTTGACATCCATTTGATATACCTTGAAGTCCTTGTGAACTGCCAATGCAAGAAACATCCTGATTGCTTCCATTCTTGTCACCAAAGCAAATGTCTCCTCAAAGTCAATTCCTTCCATTTGTGAATAACCTTTGCAGACCAATCTTGCTTTATTTCTGACCACTTCGCATTCAATTTATTTCTAAACACCCATTTTGTCCCTATCACATTTTTGTCTGCATGTCTTGGCACCAATTCCCAAGTCTAATTTTTCTCTATCTGATTTAGTTCTTCTTCCATTGCTTGGATACATCCTTCATCTTTGCTAGCATCATCAAAAGTTTTAGGTTCAATCTTAGACAACAAAGAGAAGTTTACCTATTCATTTGCCCTTGCAAATCTTCTTCTAGTCTACACTCCTTCATTTTTGTCTCCAATTATCTGATCTTCTGAGTGGTTCTTTTGAACATATTTGGTAGGAGTCTTGGTGACCTTCTCTTATATTTCTTCCTTTTCTTCAACTTCTACTTCTATGCAAGCAGATTCATTTGAACAATAGTCTTCTTGCTCATGTGTGAATGGTTGTGACTCTTCATCAACCCTAACATTTGCACTCTCAACTATTTTCCTCGGTCTTTTATTGTAGCATATGTAAACTTTGCTTCTAGTTGAGTATCCAAGAAAAATTCCTTCATCATATCTTCATTCAAACTTTCCCATACCTTCTTCATCTCTTTTGATATAGCATTTGCTTCCAAAAATTGTGAAATACTTGACAGAAACATGTCTTCCTTTCCATAGTTCATATGGTGTCTTAGTGTTGTTCACTATTAGTTGTCCTCTGTTAAGAAAATAGACAACAGTATGGACTGCTTCTTTCCAATATGCATCAAGTAGCTTGGCTTCATTCAACATTGTTCTTGCCATCTTCTGGATAATTCTATTCTTCCTTTCCACTACTCTATTTTGCTGAGGAGTTCTTGCAACAGATGGGTGCCTCTTTATTCCATGTTCTTCAGAATATTCCTCAAACTCATTTGATGTGAACTCACCACCTTTATCAGACCTTAAGCACTTGATTCTATAATTCATTTTATTTTCAACCATGGGCTTGAAAATCTTAAACCTACTCAAGGCTTCTAATTTTTGTTTTAAGAATGTAACCCATGGCATTCTAGAGTAATCATCAATAAGCAACATAAAATACCTCTCACCTTGGAGACTCTTTGTATTGGTAGGACCGCACAAGTTAGTATGCATCGGTTCTAATGGCCTTATAGAAGAATACTCCTTGGTCTTGAATCTTATCCTTGTCTACTTCCCAATCTGACATTCTTTACACAAAGTGCTTGTAGACTTGATAATCTTTGGCATGTCTCTTACTACTTGTATGGAGCTGATTTTCACAAGATTGTCAAAGTTGATGTGTCCCATCCTTTTGTGCCACAACTAGTATTCATTTGTCTATCCTAGAAGACATCTCCTTCCATTAACACCCTTTAGGTTGTACAAGTTGTTTTCTGTCCTAGAACCTTCTACCACCACTTGACCAGAATTTCCTCTTCTGATTTCACATCCTTGTCCATGTAATATGAGGTTGTATCCTTTGTTACACATCTGACTTACACTGAGAATATTGTACTTGAGACCTTCTACATATAGAACATCTTCTTTTTCAAATTTTCCATTAATACTTATGGTGCCTTTTCCACAAATCTTTACAAATGAATCATCTGCAAAGTTGATTGATATGCCATTCCACTTAACAAGATTGATGAATATGCTCTTATCACATGTCATGTGACTTGAACATCCACTATCTATTACCCAGATATTTGTTTGCCCTTGAGCATGAAATGTTGTTTGGATAATCATTGAATTTTTAACCTCATTGTTTGTTTCCTATCTTTTGGAAGTATCACTCTCCTTGTCTTGCTCAACAACATCTGACATTTGAGTTTTTGATTTTGCTAATTCACTTCTACAATATCTTGTTATGTGTCCAGAATTGTTGCAAATATGACATGTCACACTGACATCTACTAGTGAAGCAAGAAGATTCCTACTTATAAAATTTCTTCTATTCATTCTAGACTTGCATTCCATAGCCTTATGACCATATTTATTGCGGATAAAACAATAACCAAAAAAGGCATGATTGAACCTATTTATGAAGATCTATCTTGCATGAAAGGGTCTTCCATATCTTCCTCTCTGAGACATGACTGGAATGAGATTTGCTTCTTCAGGGTCATTTAGATTTCTAGACTTTGGTTTCTCCAATTCTTTTCTGAGTGAAAAGATTTCTTTCTCAAGCTTTGTGCATTCATTTGTCTTAGCTTCAATTAGAGCTTTTTGTTCTTGGTTCTCTTTCCTTACACATTCCAAGTCTTCAAGAGTAGAAATAAGTTTACCTTCAAAATCAACTTCACTTTCTTCTCCATCTATGGTCTTGTCAGAAATATCAGAGATGACCATGGCCATGAATAGGGACTCTCCTCTTTCATCATCTGATGAGTAGTAATCTACTTCTTCTGAGGAGTTGTAGTCTTCTTTGGAAAGGAAGTTCTTTTTGAAGTTGCTCCTTTTGAAACCCTTGCTACTAGTTTCATTTTCTCCAAAAGGATATTTAGAAGCATAATAACTAACTTTTCCACATTTAAAACATTTGAAAGGTAACTTACCTTTATACTTGCCTGAACCCTTCTTCAACTTTCTCACAAAGTTTGCTTCTTCTTTCTCAGACTCACTGTGTGGACTAGATGTTCCTTCTTTCCTCATAGCTTTGAAAGCAACTTCTCTTTTGGATGTACCTTGAACTTCATTTCTCATCTCATAGGCAATGAGGGACACAAACAACTCTTCCATGGTAAGTGTCTTGAGATCTTTAGCTTCTTCAATAGCAGAAACTTTTGAATCAAACATGTGAGGGAGAGTTCTTAGGAATTTCTTCACAACCACTGAATCAGACACTTCTTCACCTAGCCCTATGATTCCATTGATTGTTTCATCCACTCAGAGAAAATAGATAGCAATGTTCTCCTCTTCTTTCATTGTTATATTCTCAAACATAGCTTTGTAAGTTTATAATCTTGCTTGCTTTACACTGTAATTTCCTCTGTAGATATTTTTGATCTTATCCCATATCTCCTTGGCCATTTTACACTGCACTACCTTGACAAACTCTAAACTAGTTAGATCACTTAAGATAGCATTCGTGGCTTTAGCATTGTTTTCATGGGCCTTCTTCTCATTTGAATCTGTAATAGGATGAGCAGGTCCAATATAAGAATCCATTGCAACTCTCCAAACATCATACCCTAGCGAAGTAAGATAGGCTTCCATCCTTACACTCCAAAAGGCATAGTTGGATCCATCAAATAGTGGTGCCTTGTTAGAAGAAGAGGACTCTCATTGAGTCGTGTGTTCTAATCCAAGATCTACCTTCAGTTGTTAGGCTACACAAAGGAACTTAGCTCTGATACCAATTGTTAGAACACTCTGATATATTGAGAGGGGGGATAAATCAGTATATGCCATGCAAAATAATCCATTTCAAATTTATCAATAAAATCTTTCTACTGCCTTAAATAGATAGTGAAGCAAGCTATGTAATTCAAAACACAATCACACAACCATAACACCAGATTTACGTGGAAAACTCTAGAAGGGAAAAAACATAGTGAGCAAGCTACTTGGATCTACTATCCAAATCCAACCTCACAAATAAAAATAGATTTACAATAACTTTTATGGGCTACAACCCAAAGGAGGATACAACTCCCTAAACAGAGTATTATGGGCTCCAACCCAAAGGAAGCTATAACTCCCTAAACATAGTTTTATGGTGTCCAACCCAAAGGAAGGTACAACTCCCTAAAGTGATACAACATTTACAAGATGAGGCTCTAACCTCTGTACCAAAATATTTGACAAATTCTGTCGGTTCAATCACCTCTGCAACACCTCTGCTCAACCAACTCTGCTATCTTCAACACACTTCTACAACACAACACAACCTCTGTTATGAATCATGTATTATAGTATGTAGATTTCCTTCTCAACTTCTGCATCATTTATCTTTTTTGCACACACACATATACTCACTCTTCACACTCACACATGTTTCTCACTCTCTCTTGCACCTTTGCAACAAACTTGATCTTTCATTTATATGATTTATAAGTCTTCAAATCTTCACCTTTGTCGGCCTAGCTGAAATGTGTAATGACCAAACAAGTTGGCTCCTAGATCAAATGTGGTAATGTAAGAATCAAATTCCATTATGTAATTCATGTACCAAGAGATCAACAGGACCTATTTTACCTTAGCACACATCTTAAAGTTGGCGCACACTTCCAGACACATGACACAATCACTCAAACATACCAAGTTGGCTCAGCAAACACTTATCCTCTCATCCATTACCTCCAGACCTAAAGCCATACCACATAGACAAATTAACATCATGTAGATCATGTCACAACCATTATGTCCTTAAAAAACATTCTCATACACTCCTTTCACCATTTCATGCTACTTCATGTTGGCGCAAACAATCAAACATTGATGCTTGTATCCCTTACATAATCTGAATATACTATCTTAAAATAGATCATTAAAAACATACTTGTGGTACTTCACAACACTTGAAACTTGAATTGACCAAACATACCGAGAATATAAACTTATCTTTCAAACAACAAAGACAAATATTATAGTGTAGTGAAATGCAATGGCTTTTACTTTCTCCCTCTAATAATCCTAAATAGTAACATGACTTGTCCTTACCCAACTGACTTTGGAAATCACTACGATACATTACAACATTTGAAACTTTAGTATATCATACCTCTTATATGTATCTAACTATCCTCCAAGCCGCAAGATCATATCTTCTAATGTGGAGGAATGCGGAGAAATCTTCCAAACCTTTGTGACTGCAACAACACTGTATTATCTCTATCTTCACTCTGCTAGCTCTAGAATGTTCTACGGTATTTTTTATCAACTAAAATTAGGATCATGCATACTTCATAGCTATCTTTGTCTAACCTCCAAACCACAAGGCCATATATTCATCTGCGGTGGAATGTGGTAAAATCTTCTGAGCTACTTTAGTGTAACTTCCTGTGCCTTTGACAGTTTGAAACCTTATATAATTTCTTTCATATCTTATGCAATGTTTTTCAACAAGAGGCAAGGAATGCAACATACACAATACCATAGACTACAATCACAACTCTTTTCATCAAAACAAGAAACCACACATTCTTCATGCTAGCATATCCTTCAACTTGACAACTTTCATATGTTCATGAACTTCAGAAGATAAGGTACAACTATGTACAAATGATACTGATCCAACAACATGCTCATGACTTTCATCACCATATCCTTCAGCTCACAACTCCTATGATCATCACTCCTTTGTCTGCTCCTCTAATCATCACTCTTTGACTACTCCTCTAAACATTACTCCTTTATCTGCTCCTCTAATAATCACTCTTTGACTGCTCCTCTGATCAATTACTCTTTTAACATCAATGATAACAATAAGCCTTCCACATTACAGGTCTTTTGACATCAATGAAAACATATGCAACATGTATTATGTGTTTCTCATGTTATGACCCATTGCATCAAACTTGTTGATGAGGTTTGTTGTACCATTGAGGGGTTTTGAGGGTGTATTATGGATGACCATTGAAGTGTTTCCAATGAGGTTTTATATTGACATTGGATCCTAACTATACATTATGGGATGCATACATTGTGCATGTGTATGATAGGTCATTTCAGTGTTTCAACTTCAGTATTTTTACTATATCTATTATAGTTGTGATTATTATATTATTTTAGCATTGTGATTTTTTTTATTATGCATCATGTTCTTGGATCATGCTAGTCATAGATGATTTCTATTAGATGTGATGATTTTATAGCATTTTATAATTTACACCATGATGGGGTGGATTATGTTGCTTTGGCTATTATATGTGGAGCAAGTATGCTTGATGTTTGACCTAACTGTATAGGTACAAGGTTATTTCTCCAATGGTAGTTATAACTTGGAGATGGTGATCTTTGGGTAAAACATGTGTTTTAACCTCTATCTCACTCAATTTGAGTGCAAGATGAGTCTTGTGAATCCCTATGTTAACTTGGATCTGAATCAATGACGATTCTATAGTCCACATGTTGTGGAAACCCATAAAGTGTGAATGAATCCTTTGCATTTGTTTCTTTTAGCTATTCATATTATTATTATTTTTTATAGATGAGCACTACCAGAGGGGGTAGCTCCCTTTTATATATAATATCCACAAAAAAATAAGTACAACATTAGCTCCCATAGAACATGCATCATTACAAAGGTCCATTGATTCATTAGGCATTCTTAGATGCTACAAGAAATGCAGTCCTTCTGATATCTCAAAGGCTCACTTAATCTAAGGGGGAGATAGCATATCAATGTACTATCTTATTTAGAAGTTAAACACTTGCATGTTATTGCAACTAATGCCATCCAGGAACAACCTCAATGCCTTTGTTGTAATCTTGTTCTTCTTGACCACTACTGCATCAAACACCCCTCCTATCAAACCTTCATTAGGCTTCTTGTTAAACACAGATATTGTTGTATTCACCTTTTCCCTCATTTCTTTCTTCACAAAATTGTGTGCTACCAGCTTTCTGCTCCACTTCCGACCCATGATCAGGACTACATTCATTAGGAATTTTTCATATGATTTCCCTTTGTGATTGTGCTCCCTAGTGAAAATATGGGCTCCAATAATATATTTTATTACTACAATCATGTCATCCTTCTCCACATTTAATTTTTTTTTTATTTGTGCATCAACATGCTCCTTGTTGCATGCACAAATGCATTTTAAGTTCATCCTCTGTGCCATGTTTGTAAAGTTTAACAAAGAAGCCGATATTTAATCTTGAAGTCATATGATGTCTCTAGGTTCTCATGAGCAAGTGATAAGTGTTCTGCCGATTCCTCCCTACCAAATCTCTGCTCAGTGATATTCTAGTCATTCCTTTTACATACTTTTTTTGTTTGAATCTAAAATCACTCCCAATTCTTCCCAGTCTATATCCACATTTGATACTTTGAAAATCTCACTTTGTTCTATCCCTTGATTAGCAAGATATTTTACGGCCTTGTTGGTTTCTTTGAAATCATGATTTATCGTAAAGCTCTCCAATTTCTCTTGCAAGTCCCATATCGCATCAACCCACCTTTGAAGTTTCCAATTCAAAATATCTTTCTTTTTTATCACATTTATACAAAATTAAGGAGTCTCCTTCAATGTAAATTTCTTTTATGTTTTTCTAGATACAAATTGTCAATCCTTCTCTTAGTGCTTCCATTTTTGCTTCATAGTTATTTCTGATCTTAATCTTCTTTGAGGAAGCCCAAATGAGGATTTCGACCTCATCTCTTATGATGCAACATGCACCTGAGACCCCGATATTACCTCTAGAGGCCCCATCAAAGTTTATTTTTAGTCTTCCTCTCGAAGGGGCCAAATTCGCATTATATTTTAATTTATATTGAAATGCATGTTTTATGTGTTTTCAAAAATATTTTAATGTTTGAGTTGAAAAAGGACCTTTTTTACCTTAGTGAAAAAGCTTATTGCATTATTTTATTCTAGTAGAAGAGATTTAAAGCAAATTTAATCCTTCCTTCGAAATTAATATTTTGCATTAAAAAAGGTAGAAATTGCATTATAATGAAAATCTAAAGGTGTTCAAAAATTATTAAATGTGATTATATTATTTTGCATTTGCCTTGTGGAAGTAATTTCATTAATTTAATTGTGTAAATTGCATATTCTCTTAGGTCATTTTTTGAAAGGAAAATAGAAAGAAATATAAAAATAAGAAATAAAAGAAATAGAAAAAAGGGACTTTTGGAAAGTATAGAGCAAAAATAAACTTGTTGTTTTATTTAAACTCTTCACTTTTGCCTTTTTTGCTCCAAAACCCTCTTATTCTCCATGGAAGAAAGGGAAAAATGGAAGGATGGAAGGAAAGGGAGAATGGATGATGGTAAGAGTTGTCATTGATGTCAAAAGTGTGTTTAGTTGATAGTGCAAAGTTGCCATAGTTGTTGCAGGACATCAGGAGGAGATAGTTGTTCATTGCTTGGTCAGTTCACAGAGATGCGGAGTTGGTTTGGTGTAATGTAGTATTGATGACAAGATGTCATACTTCAAGATGTAGTGTCAGTACTGGTGGGTTGTTGATCAAGTTACTTGTCAGTTGATTTGTTATTGCTTTGCTTCATTGTTTAGGAGATGGTTGATCAGGTATTCATCATGAACTTCATATGTTTAAGGTAAATCAGGTTGTTTGTCGTTGGTGTTACAATGTATGTTTCAATGGATCTTGGTTTGACAAAGTTCACATGCTTCAGTAATACAAGAGCAATGCAGATCAGGTATTTATGAGAGGGCTTGTTTGATTAGTTTGATCATATCAATTGTTGATGCTCTTATAAGAAGGTTTGATACTATATGGTATGATGATACAAGGTGATTTCAGATGATGTCTTCAGTCAAAATTCATGTCTTGACATTGATGCTAATGTGGCTTGAGGTTGATTGGTTTGATATTGAAAGACTCATATTTGTGAGGTCATTTGGTGAAGTTTACATCTCTGCAATAGTGTCTTTTTAACTAAGTGAAATCACAATGAGGGTATTGTCAAAGTGTTTGTTGAAGTATTAAAGTGCTTCAAAGAATATTAAAAATCTTAAATTAAAAAGATTTTACAATATAGTTTATTAGTGCATTTCTTGCTTTGTAACATCTTTATGTTATATTTGCCCATTGACTTGTTGAGCAGGTAAAAGCCACTTAAGTGGCAATGTTAAGTGTATAAGTGTCATCGGCAACCGGCCCTTTCCTCTTGTAAAACTTTTTGCATCGGTCTTCAATGCATGTGATGGGAGGTAAGATCAGTGGTAATGTTTAATTGAATACTAATTGTATGTAGTGTTCACATTAAGAAAACGCCCCAATTTCAAGTTACCACCGGTGGTCAAGGAAATTGCTTTAAAGAGCATCGAATGCTTTATGCTCAAATAAGAAAGTTTAATATATTTGGAGCCCGATTTTCATGAGCCTGATTTTTCATGAAGTTGTTTTATGTTTTAAAAAAAAAAAGCATTGGTTATCTTGGTTTTTAAAAAGCATTAAAAATGCTTTATGCAAAATGGAGAATTTGAAAAGCATTTAGAGAGTTATGTGTTTTTTTTAAAACCATAGAATGGAGCTCATTTTAAATATAATTCAAAGGGTTGTTTTTGAAGGGAGTACAGATTAGCCATAAATGGCTTTATGTCTCAAGTTTAGAAACTTTTTAAACTTCTATTTTATTTGTTTTTTTAAAAAGACATGAGATCCAATAAAATTTTAAGGAGAAGTTTTTTTTTGGAAAGAGATTTTTGTGAGGATATTTGTTATCTTTTTATCTACATGGAGGTCAGAGGAGAGATTTTTGTTAAGGAAATTGAAGAGTTATTTTTACAGATTGAATTTGAGGAGGTTTTCATTTTGTTTCTTGCAAATTAAAAGACAATATGAAAAGTTTTGAATGGGATTTAATTTTATATTATCCTATTTTGTTTGGAAAAGATTTTTTCAGGAAGATGAAAAGAAAATGAAAGGAGATTATCAATGAATTTTTGATATGAATTGTTTGTGCATAGAATGTGAAAGGCTAGGAGAGGATATTTAATTTCTTGATTTTTATGTCATTCGGTGTGCCTTGAAAATGTGTGGATAAAATGCAGACCAATGATGAAGATGATATGATGATACAGTTGAAATGGATGTGTATCAATATGCAAATTGAATTGAATACAACTTGTGATACAGATTGATTCTAATGAAGTTTGAAGACCATATGCAAAGATAAACTAAATCAGGTTTTTATTGAAGATGAAATGCAGAGGAAGACATTGAGAATGTATTGTGAATCAGGTAATTTGATTATGTAGAGAACATGAAATTGATAAGCAGATTGGTTTGAGTATGATTGCAAATTCAGAGAAGACATGTTGAATAATGGTGCAAATCAGATTGAGTGGCAATCACTTCTTGCACACTTTGCAGTTTGTTCTGTATTAGGGGTTGGTGCTCCTTGAAGTTGGTGCTTCTAAACATTGTAATCAGTGAGATTTTTGATAAAGCCAGTGAGGTAGTTTTGGAGTGGTTTTTTAACCCCTAGAGGGTTTTCCACTTGTGCAAATCTTGTGTCATAATGTATATTGATCTTCTCTCTGTGTGTATGATTTAGTCATGAGGTTTTGTTCTCTTTTCTCAGTCATGTACATATGTGTTTGACAAATCAATGATATCTTTCTCTCCTTGTGTTTTGAAAGTTAAAGTTTGCAAAAAGATTCAAAAATTCACACAACACTGATTCACCCCCCTCTCAGTGTTGTCCTTGACTCCTACAATGGATTCCTTGGATAGAAAATTGCTTGGGTCTAACAAGGGAGTGTGCCTGATGTGTCTACTTCAACCAAGATTCTTATTTTTGGTGTATGTGTGCTTTGGGAGATAATTTTCCCCTTTGTAATTAATTTTGAATTTGAATTTTAAATGGATTTTCTCCATTACCATGACCACACTAGATGGTAGCATATGGATTTCCTTATGAGGATGCAAATTACTTGATTTCATAGCTTAATTTAATGTTTTAAATTACTTTAAAATGTCCAAAATAGGGCCATGACTATGACAAAAATATTATGAAATTCTATTTTCCCAATTTTATTTGAAAAGTGTGTTGTTGGGCTCATTGGTAACAAAAGGGTATATAATTAGATTTTTAAAATTTCCCTTAATTTGAAAAAAAGGGAAAATATGTAAGGTAGCAACCACTTCCATTAATGGATGATTTAGGGATTTTATGGTTATTCTTTCTTTTGAAAAATGAATGAAAATTGTATTATAGACTTTAATATGATGTTTTATAATGCGGCTTTAATATAATGTTTTATAATGCAGGATGAGTAGTCTCCCTATTATTTTAAGATTCTGCATCTTTTGAGTATGTTGTCAAAAAATATATATGTTGTAAAATTGTTGTATTGATTTGTGTGTTATGTCAAAAAATGTCTCCCTAGACTTTTTCCCTCATAGGTTTAGCTCCCAAGGCCCTTGTTTTGCATCTTACATGTTTATTTTGACTCCTGGAAGAAAATGACCTGAAACCCATTTCACATGGGGCATGAGGGACATTGTTGTACTTAGTCCTTCCCTAAAAAAGGACTTGAGGACATGGCCTCTCGCACCCTTGTCCTGTCTTATTTCAGGCAGGTCCCAAATTTGAATGTCGGTTATGTGATTGTTAATTAGGTCCCATGCCAACATCTTAAGTTTGAATTATGAAATTCTTAGTGGGAATGTGTTTAGTTGTATATATAAGCATGTTTAGGGTTTCATTTACAAACTAGAAGCTAACTAGAAGATGATTGTGAACTTTTGGTGAACTTGTGATTTTAGATCATTCAAGATATTCATGGTTGCATAGCAGAGCATTGTTATTGTGTTTGTGATTGTAGATTTAGCTTCATCTTCTCATGTGATTGAAGGATCTTCATCTATGTGAGAGCTACACCTTCGAGGTGATATCTATTTGTGTTTGAATCATTTATCAATTTGTTTTTGCCTCTATCCCATAGGGATATACACTCTTTATCTGACAATGGTGTTCAAAAGACTTAAATGTCATTTTGGGGGCTTGACTGAGGCAAGCCTCTAAACACCACAACCCCCAACCACACTCCTTGTGATTACCAGTTATAGGTGCCGCATCTGATGGAGTGGAGTTGTAGGGAATAGTCACACAGTGTGCAGATTCTGAATCTCAGGTGCTAGTGCTAGTGTCCTCTGAGGTTGAAAACATAGAAATCATTATAACAGTGACAATCAACATCTAAAGAGGCTCTGACATCCTAAAGAACACCCTGCCTTGGACTCGAGCACTAGTGCCAGTGTCCTCCGCATCTCTTGGGATAGAAACAGAAAATATAGTGATCATTAGTGTCAGAAGGAGATTAGAATTCCCCAAAGAAAACACCACCTTGGATAGGGGAATGAGTGCCAGTGTCCTTGAGTATTCTGCATCTCAAACTTTGAAAAATGGTCAGTAATTAATCCCTATCTACTACCTTAGTCTGCAAGCATGTGTTGTAATTCATCATTTTACTTACTATTTTGCATAATTAAGGTTTTGAAGGGTATTTGAGCATTAAATTAATATATTAATTGACAATCTCTGAATTTCCACATCATTCCAAGTGACAGCCTAACCTGTAGGTGAATCCTCTTGTAAAAGTGTGATTCAACTCGGTTGATATATCCTTGAATGTTTGTTGTGAAAGGAGGATCTAGCCATTAAACCCCATTACCCCTCTTTTCATACAAAACAATGTGAATTCCCAAATTATCAATTTGGTGTGTTAGACATAGGATTGGGGTATAGGATAGGGAAGGAGTGGGGTCTCACTATTTTCCATTTTACAAAGGGATCGCAAGAGATTAAACGTGTGGATAGTTTAAAACAAGTGACAATGCAATACAAACTAGGGTAGTAAAACATGTTTAATTAAGATATCTACACCATGACTTCAATGCTAGAAAAGGTCTGGTTTTGATTGTAAAGGACATATCACAGCTCCAAGGTTGGTGAATGTTAGAGTATTCCTCATTGAGGATTAGATTTTCTACCCAATTCTATGTAGCCATCATGTTATCATAATGACACTCCTAGGCCTATTTATAGGATCCTCATCCTATCTTTGCGTTGGATTTGGTATCCAAAATGTGTTTAGACCACCTATATGTATGTTGATGGATTTTATACTCTCATATGTGTGTGTGTTCTAGTATTTGATTTATTCCTTGTTTGGTGTGAATTTAAGGTGTGAAAATCCCTTATGTTTGAATGTTGTGATGACATTCTTCTATGCTTGTTGGCTTGAGTGAGCCATTCATACTTTATATGCATGTGATTGGTAGTTGTGCCACATGTATTTGTGTATGTTTGTGTGGCATGAGTGTTTCCATGTACTCCTTGATTGTAGGAGTGTTCTTGTACCCAATTCTACCATCTCCTAGGATAGTGGGGTGGGCCTAAGGGTACCACATGGTTGGGTGACACTAAACCACCATTGGGGATAGGCAAGCTTGGTGGATGCTCCTTTGATAGCGTGTTGGATTAATTGGTATATTTACTCTTGTATAATTTAATTATTTTATATTGGTAATCTTTGTAAATGGGGTCCTTAAGGTCGTTGTAATAAGCTTGTCATCATGTTTTGGTGTATTCTCTTATGCAGGTTATGACACATCCACATTTGGGATGAGATCTTGGTAATGTAATATTATTTTGAGATCTTTTGGGATATTTTCATGCCTTGTCATGTGAGGACATTGGCATGATTTACATGTTGTAATCTTGATGTTGTATCATGTTAGTCTCAAGTTTTTTAATGATTTAAATGGTGTTTATACATGTGTTAATATTCGATCGCATTCTACCCATATAGGTGGCAAGGATCCTATTATTGTTTTAGTGCATGTCAACATTTGTGTCAAATGCACATATCATTTTGGAATGGTTTTATCATCTTTGATCATGTTGCTGTTGTTGGCTAAATGCCTTATGTCATAATTTATAATTTGGCTAAGTGCTTAATGTAGTTGGTTAATGATGTTTTTTCAACATGTTGAATCATCTTGAGTTGGTTGTCAATGGTTGCATATGGTGGATTGTACCCTAACTCATCTACCATATTCTCTATGTGTGTGTATTTCCATACGAGTTGAGTGTGTTTGTATAGGTTTCTTGTGGCACTTCTTGTCTTGGGAGTGTTCCACTTGGTGACCTCTCTTGTTGGAGTGTGTCAGTCTTGTGTTGTTCAAATATCAACAACTTGGACACCTTAGAATCATCTGTTGAAGATTGTAAAGTATTTTATTAGTTCATATAAGGTCTAGGGATGGATTCCTTGGTAGTAGAGTCCTTGTGGGACCCCTGGTCAAAGTCTTGAGTAGGTGTTCTAAGGAAATTTTTTGTTTAGACATTGTGAAAGGACTACAACACAAAACTTGGACACTAGTACTAGTTTTGGACCCTAGCACCAGAATTGGACACTATCACCACTTCCTAACACTAGAGGGATGCATTATAGTCTTCCTAAGGTGTTGAAGTCCTCTTGGAGTGTTGTGGTCCCCTAAACTACTCAGATGTTCGTGCAATCTTAGACAATGAGCACTTCTTGAATTTTCCTGAAGAAACTTTGTATATAGAAGTTGTTCCCCTTGGTTTACTAAGTCTTCCCATGCCAACCCTTATTTTATAGTGTCTTGGTTTGGAAATTATTCCCTCTTTTGTAATGGTAAGCATGCCTTTACACAAAATTGACTAGCGATCATTTTGATTGGTCGAGGGCTAGTACCTCCTAGTTGATCTACCTCTTGTGTGAGTTTTCCCTTATGTTGGGATGTTGTTTTATGTCATCATAGAATGGATTCAAGGTAGTTGTAATCCTCATTCTACACCATGTGTTCATAAGAAAATGAGGTCATGGGCATGTGACTAATCATCGTCATGGAGTGAGATCCATTCCCTGACTTGGTCATCACATGGTGACTTGTCACACAGTGGGTGAAGTCTTTTGCTTATGCCACCTTGCCTAGTGCAATGGTGATGTTATCTTAGGTGTTTTTGTAATTTTTACAACACCTTGTATGTGTGAGAGTGCAATGTGACATCTAAATGTTGCATTTGCAAATACAAAAAAATTGTTCATTTGGTGTTTGTTTGGTTAATGTCCTAGGTGAAAGCTTGGGGAATTACACTTGGTATCAGAGCCCATGTTGCAAAATTGGGAACTCTAGGTTGTGTGTTTTTTCCATTGTGTTTGAGCATGTGTGTGTTCCTTGTTTGGTTGCATGTTGCAAGTAGCATGCAATGTTCCTGATATGTTTCCTTGTATGTGTGTGGTGGAGGAATATAGTATTGTAGGATTAGTTACACCCTTGGGGTTGTTGAGAAGTTACTTTGGCATCATTTGCCTTCTTGATGTCTTGAATGCTTGGCAAGAATCCTTACAGTGTGTGTGAGTGTTTGAGTGACCTTTATGGGGTCATGTTGGTGCTCTTATGACCACTTTTGATAGTGTGGATATGTGAACCTCTGTGTGAGAAGAAATGCCAGTGTTCTTAGATGTTTGATTAAACTTGGTGTAATCTTTCAAGATATATGCATTTATTTGTGAAAGAGGTGATGTTTGTTCATATGCCTAGTATTTTAAAGAAAATGTTGAATTGTTAGAATAGACCATTTGGGTAATGATGGGAAGTGCACAGTGGATTCCATAGATCGAGTCCTAATTCCTCACAATTGGCAAAAACTAACAAATGAACCGCCAGAACATTTCCACCTGCTTTCTCAACATACATTCAAAACTTACGCCAATGCTAGTGTCTTCGACAGGACTCTTGTCATCGGTGAACGCTCATACATTTAGGCCAATGCACCGATGGACCCACCCCTCGTCGGTGTGACAAATGCCTTCGGCCAAACCCTCAGATCTCTGGCCGCTAGTCGTTTCCTCCCGATGGATCTTCGTCGGTGTAAGATGTCCCTCGTCACCCTGACACAAACCTTAGATCGTGATTGCCTTTCAATGGCACGAACCTCTCTTCGACCAGACCATCCTCGTTGCTCTGAGCAAGGAATGCTTTGTTCATGGCCACAGTCTCACTGATAATGATTTCAACTCCTCCAGTCAAACCCTAGCACAAGGAGATGTTAGGCGATCTACTGTGCACACTCCAATTTGGTCCTCTACACCGCAAAACAATAAAACAAAATAGAAAACACAAACAGATATTTGTACAATGAAGCCATTCCACTGATTTCGACATAAATCTTATCAGTGGAATGCTGCATATCAAAATTTTGCAACAACGAAAACACAGAAGGGAAAAGAAATCTACAGTTATGCAATTTCATATTTACAGAGAATGGAAACAAATAGACAACACAGAAAAGATTAATTTCTCCTTCACAATGCTCAGTTACATTCCCACAAGTGCATTCAATTACAATATCATATCTATCTGACTTTGTTCAATTCCCTGGGTTTATAAACTCACCCAGAGTATTACCAAACTGAATCCAAGCGACTGGGAGACCAATCCAAGCAACGGGAGACAACCGTTTTAAATAGCCTCCAACTGCCCAACTGCCTATTTTTGGCATTATGCGGTTATAATTTGACAAATGTCCCCTAAGTCACTTGGGACTTACAAAATGAACCTAGATACAAACTAAAATGAAAATGCATTGGTCAAATAGACCTTATTACAACACAAACATGATTTTCTAAACAAACATAAACTTAAATGCCTCACGGAGGCCACCTTGTGTTAGGTGCTCCTGCACCATACACCCCACCTTGAAAAGAACTCATGTCCCATGAGTTGAGTCCTTGTCTTGTACCACTTGTATCCATTGCTGCTTCATGCCTTCCCCAAGATCTCTGGATTCCAACTTGCTTCCATGGAATAAAAAACTCATGCCTAGCATTGTAGGCTCTACTCCCACCTTGCCATGAGTGAGTGCTTGCAACCAAACCCAGACTTTGTTCGCCATTCTTCCTTACTGTCATCTCTACCTGAACACCTGCATTCAAAACCTTGTTTGATGTTGCTTGTACTGCTGCTATGGTAGAATATGTTTATCTGTCAACTCTTATTGGCTTTAGAGGACAAACAATGGTTCCTAGTATGATAGCATCTTTTTCTCTCCAATCAACTTGTGGCTGCTTGTAGACCTGCTCTTTGACCTTCTTATGATCCATTTCAGGCATTACCATCTGATCTCAATCATTCAAAACTGAAATCACCTTCAAACTGTGATCTTGGGTAACCCCACTCCTTGAGGTATCCTCAACTGTCATTGTCTCTACTTCATTGACCTACACAAACTCTTTCTTACCCATCAAAATGACCTTGGCTGCCTTCTTTGCTTTAGCATCCTCCTGCAATGGTGTCATCACAAAAGTCTTTCCATCCTTCTTGATAGTGTATGTGTTAGCATATCCATCATATAGTGCTTGCCTGTCAAATTGCCATGGCCTACCTAAAAGTAGGTGACAACACTCCATGGGCAAAATGTCACATAAAATTCTCTCCTTATATTCTCCAATCTGAAAATCAACATATGCTTGTTCACTTACCAAAAGTGATTGGCTATCACTTACCCAAGATGCCCTATAAGGAGTTTGATGAGGAATCCTTTCTATGTTCAATTTATCCACCATTTCCCTAGACACCATATTATCTGTTGAACCAGAATCTATGACTACCTTGCATATTTTACCTTTTCTTTTGCAGTTGATCCTGAAAAGAGCTCTCCTCTATGATGGTTCAGTCTTCACTGGTGCTTTGAGCAACGTCCTCTTGATCATCAAACTTTCTCCCATTTCTGATGCTAAATTTACTTCAGGAAATGTCACTCCCTGCATCCTCTTGAGTCAATGTGGTTCTTCTCTCATTACCATGAGAAGTTGAGGCCTTCTCTGGACACTTATAAGCCAGGTGCCCTATCTGATTGTAGTTATAACATCTCATGTTGGAGAACTTGGATCCTCTGTCTGATCCATTTGTCCCACCTCTTTCATTTGGCCTTCTTCCTCGGTAGCCTCATTTGCTACTTGAGTCTCCAACTTGCTATTCTTGGTTAGACGCACCACTAGGCCTCTGGTTAGGACTTCTTCCTCCAAAACTGCCTCTAAAATTTCTGTCACCTCTTCCTCTACCTTGCTGCTCACCTTTCCTCTGCGGCTTCTCTTCAGCTCTTAATGCTACTTGAATGCATTTTTCCACAGTTTCAGGGGTAAACAAACTTATCTCATCTTGAATATTGATCCTCAGACCATTTAAATACCTTTCTACTTTGGCTTTTTCATCCTCCATGTACCCACAACGAAGAGTGTATTTGTAACTCCTCGGTGTAAGTAGCCACATCCATATCTTTTTGCTTGAGGTTCTACATTTTCCTGTAAACCTGCACCTCGTAGTCAAATGGAAGGAACTGGGACTTGATCTTCTCCAGCATTTTGCTCCATGAAGATATCATACTCTTCCCATTCTTTACCCTTTCTCCTTGGGTGTAATTCCACCATGTAAGGGCAGCACCTTTGAGTTTAGTTTTTGTGAACTTAACCCTCTTACTTTTAGGAACTTCCTTTTATTCGAAGTAGTTGTTTAGAGCCTCAATCCACTCCATAACTTCATCAGCATTCATCCTTCCACTGAACATGGGAATATCTATCTGAGCCTATGAAGAGTCCTTGCCAATAGCCTTAATGGATTCCAAGAATTGTTTTTGTTCAATCGGTATCTCTGCCTCTTCTTGTGTCTCTTCAGCTTCCTCTTTCTCTTCTTCTTCATCTGAATCTTCATCTACCCTTTTACCTATCTTCATTGCCTTCAATTCTTCTTGGAATACTTCCCTAACTCCAGTTTTGATCATCTCTTCCATCTCTTGAAATTTCTTGACCACTTCGGTGGTCATCCCCTTTGGAGGCATATCGCTAGCCTCTCCTTCGCTTTCTCTGTCTGACATAAACATTCATAGACAACGCCAACACTCCTGTAAATGCTTAATTCGACTACAACACAATGCTCAATCAGATGTTCATCCTACACACTGCTTCACAGACCCATTCCTCTCATCCAACAATAGATCCTGGAGATGCACTACCACTCTCTCTCGCAGTGGCCTCACTCTGCACCCTCTTCCAACCCAACCTCTACTGGTGAATGGTCTTGATAGACCTCATCATCATCTTCCCACACACTACAGGAATCCTGTTTCTCCTCGCAACTAGATGGCACGAGCAACTCGTCATATGCCTTCTCAATGATAGAAATCAAATACAAAACACCTCCACCCAGAGCTTTCACTAGCTCTGATACCAATATGATGGGGAGCGCATAGTGGATTCCATAGACTGGGTCCTAATTCCTCACAATTGGCAAAAACTAACAAATGAACCACTGGAACATTTCCACATGCTTTCTCAACATACATTCTAAACTTACGCTGATGCTAGTGTCTTCGGCGGGACTCTTGTCATTAGTGAATGCTCATACATTTAGGTTGATGCACCGATGGACCCACCCCTCGTCGGTGTGACGAATGCCTTCGGCCAAACCCTTAGATCTCTCGCCACCAGCCGCTTCCTCCCGATGGATCTTCGTCGGTGTAAGCTGTCCCTTGTCACCCTGACACAAACCTTAGACTGCGATTACCTTTCAATGGCTCGAACCTCTCTTCAGCTAAACCATCCTCATCACTTTGAGCAAGGAATGCTTCATCGATGGCCATGGTCTCACTGATAATGATTTCAACTCCTCCAGTCAAACCCTAGCACATGGAGATGCTAGGCGATCTACTGTGCACACTCCAATTTGGTCCCCTGCATCGCAAAACAATAAAACAAAATAGAAAACACAAATAGATATTTGTACAATGAAGCCATTCCACTAATTTCGATAGAAATCTTATCAGTGGAATTCTTCATATCGACATTTTGCAATAATGAAAACACAGAAGGGAAAAGAAATCTACAGTTATGCAATTTCGTATTTATAGAGAATGGAAACAAATAGACAACACAGAAAAGATTGATTTCTCCTTCACAATTCTCAGTTACATTCGCACAAGTGCATTCAATTACAATATCATATCTATCTGACTTTGTTCAATTCCCTGGGTTTATAAACTCACCAAGATTAGTACCAAACTGACTCCAAGCGGCTGGGAGACCAATCCAAGCAGTTGGGAGACAACCGTTTTAAATAGCCTCCAATTGCCCAACTGCCTATTTTTGGCATTATGTGGTTACAATTTGACAAATGTCCCCTAAGTCACTTGGGACTTACCAAATGAACCTAGATACAAACTGAAATGCAAATGCATTGGTCAAATAGACCTTATTACAATGCAAACATGATTTTCTAAACAAACATAAACTTAAATGCCTCACGGAGGCCACCTTGTGTTAGGTGCTCCTGCACCAGGTAATTACTTATGCCCCCAAATTGCATGCTTCCCTACAATTCATTAGGGAACCTGGGTGTGTGATTACAATGCATTGTTTGAAAGGTTAAATAAAAAGAGGTTATGAAAGGGTTTTATGCATGGGAAATTGTGATGTTCATTGTGTAAGAATTATGACTCTAGGTCGTGTTCTCCCCTATTGCATAGTGTTCATATTGGCTTGTGAAGGGAATGGTGCATTGAAAGATTGATTGGGTTGGAGTTAAATAGAACCCCCAACTACTTGTCATTCCTTTTGAATCATGTTATTGTTATTAATCTTGTTGCATTAATGCATTACCCATATGATTGGTGAATCCCTATATGGTGTGGAAGGTTGATTACTCTTTTATGTGAGATTGGATGTGTTGAGACATGTGGACTTGTGAGATTGATTATTTCCTAGCTTTATATTGGTTAGATGATTTCTAGTGTGTGACTATGTGCGACATTGCATTGTAATTGTAACTCCCTTGAATGGATGAAGCCTTAATTGCTTGACAACCTGAGTTAGTTCATATGGATGAGTGAAAATGATCTCATGCTTTATGGCATGATTGGAGTCTTAGAAGAGTCATTTGTTTGGTGTTTCTTGAGCATTTTATATTACTCACCTTGGATTTTGAAATCTAGGTGTAGTGTAGCATTGTATTCCCTTGCTTGTGACTAGAATTAGTCGTGTAGTGCATGTTAAGTATACCTTCAAAATTTTGATACTTTATTTCAGTTTTGGTGAATTCTCTAAATGTTTTTAAAGGCCAACATTGATTTATTATTCTTGTTTATGAATAATTCTAGCCACCAAACTTTGACATCTATTTATCTTGTGACTTTTATGGCCACACATGATTTATTGTTTAAATTGAGCTTATTTTATGCCTTATTGTTGAAATTTACTTTTCTTCCATTTTCGTGTTCCTTTTTATTATTATGGTGGATATGCTTGAATATTTTAAATGTTAGTCATGTATCATGTAATGTTCTCTATCATGTCTATGATGGCCCTCTAATTGACTATATAAGTGAGTAGATTGTGAAGAACACACTAGTTCTTAGTGTGTGTGGACTATGATAAATTGAATTCCTTGTTCATTGTTGAATGCGAGTGAATGTTGTGTAAAGTATTTGAAAAAGTACTAAAATGGGTTTGTGTTGTTGTGGATCACTTGGTGTGAGTAATCTCATTGATTGGTATTGTAACCGAAAAACTTGGACAAAGTGAAAGATAAAACAACAACATGCAATACCTTAATCCAAACCCTCTGAATACCTCAGATACCTTGAACTTGATCGATGCATGCATGTTTGATTGTTTGAATGATTAGATGTTGATTGCTCAAATACCCAGCATAACAATGATAGGATGAAGATTTGATGGATGCAAGATAGATAGATGATGGATGATGGATGATGGATGAAAGATTGAGGAGATATTTCGGCAGAGTAACGGTACTTGAAAGCTCATCCATAAAAATGGCTTGTTTGTGGGCTAATTTATAGACAAAGATGAGAGGATGGAGGGATAAAACTTCCATTTTGTGAATGGTAATGGAATTGGAAAGTTGATCGTGCAACAAGAGAGAAGAAATGGAAGGTGAAAGAGTTAACTTTAGAGATGATTTGAGTCATCTTGAGAGATGGAAATGGAAGGTGAGAAAATAATTTGAATAATTTAATATTATTTAAATCATGAGGAATGTGAGAGTGATAAATTAAAATAAAATAAAAGATTTATTTTATTTTATTCAAGAGGAAAGGGGATTAAATAAATAAATAAAATTTATTTATTTAATAATGTGAAGGGATGGGATAAATTAAATAAATGTTAGATTTATTTAATTTATTAGAGGAAGTGCTAGGATGAAGCCTATGGGTACCTAGGGCAAAAAATGCTACAAGATGTCTAAATGATATAATGTTGTGACAAGGTGGACATTTTGGGTGTCTACATTTTGCCCCTCTTTGAGATGATGTTTGAGATGATGAAACTTGTGTCAAGTAACATCATTTCAAAGAAGCTAAGGTATGGATAGAAGAAGAAGATTATGAAGGAATGATAGGATGATGATGCCCCCTCGAGAGGATAGGCAGGTTAGAAGAATACGGGTATGCTCTCGAAATGAAATGAAATGATAAAGGATGGATAAGATGAATGATGCAAGATAGGAAATGGGGGAAAGAGATGAAAGATACGTTATGCTGCAATGAAAGTGAGCAATCATATGTTTGATTTAGCACTAGACGTTATGTACCAAGGTATAAGGACCAAGGTGACAATGTGTCTCATGCCCCAGCGTAATACAACCTTGCCTAGATACAAGATATGAATATTAACTGGGAAGATACATATGCAAATGCAAAAATGATAACACACACAAGAAAGCAAGTAAGCATGCACAAATGATACAAAAACAAACAAGGTATTGCCCCTGTCAAGCTGTAAACTAATGATTAATTATTGATTGATTGATTAATGATAGTGTTGTCATTACAGGGAATGAAATATCCCTAAAGCAACACAAGGATGATTGATTAAGTGATTGATGATTGACGATTGATTGGGTTTACAACAAGGCTAGGATCAAGACCATTGATTGGTTGGATAATTTGACAAGCTTGATTGACTTGATTGGTATGGATAAAGGATGACTTGCATTTGAGATTATTGGATGGATGATTGGATAAAGAAGAAGTGATTTAAAGATTTGATTTGAATGAAATTGATTGAGATGAATGAATGAAGAATTGATTAGAAGAAGTGATTGAATAATTGATTGGAATGATTGATTGGAAGAATTGTTTTGAAAGATTGATGAATTGATGAAGATAGATGATAGAAGAAGATGAGATGGAAGAAAGAGGAATATCACCTGTGCCTGAATTTGGGCACTTCCTTCGTATCCTAGATTGCCTACATACCTGTGTCACGAGATCAGGGTACTTAACAATAGAGACGAGATGTAGCTCTGATAATGTTTGGTGATGATGGTGGTGGGATGAGTGATGAGTGGATTGATGTGATTTGACGCAGTGATGATTTGATTTGATTTGATGATGTGATTGGATTTGTTTTGATGAACTGATGTGAAGAAGTGATTTGAGTGGTTTGATTGATTGAATTGGATTGATGTGATTGATTTGATAAGGATGATTGTGTGAAGTGATTGATTTGATTGATTAGAATAATTTATGAGATTGATTTGATTTTATTGCTTGTATTTTTGTTGGATATTTAATTTTTTTATATTTTTTTAGGACATTTTATGATTTTTTTATATTTTTTCAAGACTTTTTACAATTTTTTTGTATATTTTCAGGACTTTTTAGGATTTTTTTTGTATTTTTTCAGATGTTTTGGTTTTTTTTGGATTTTTGAAATTTTTTAATTTTTTTGGGTTTTGTTATGTTTTGGGATATCAATGGATTTACAATTTGTACAGCCTTTTGTGCTAGATACCAATGATAAGGGAAAACCAAGTCTAGGTGCAAGGATGATGGTAGGATTGGAATAATGGATAAAAGGATGAAATGGATGTATGTGATAGGATGTAGGATGGAAGACTCATGACAAAAGGATGGATTATCTATCATAAGGGGGGAAGGATGTGATCTCCAAAGGCTATGTCGCATAGGAATAACATGTCCCATTCTAGGTGCAATACTTAGGATTTTTCATGACAAGGCTCATGACAATAGGATAGTGATAGGATTGGATGGAAAGGATGAGGTATAGCAAGAGGTATCCAAGGCATGTTTCAACATTTTTCCCCCATATCTTTATCAAGATCAAAGGAGGAAGGGTGGATAAGTGGACTCAATACGATAGGCATGTGTCTGCGGCCGGATAAGGATGGCAGGATGACATGGTAATGGTAAGATGGGATAGATAGGAAGGAAATGATAGTGGATGAGACAAGGTGCCCCCAAGTGTAGGTGACATAGCAGATCAACTTACACATGAAGCCTATTTGCCAGGTTTTCATCATGGTACTTATCCAAGGTGCCTGTTTACCAGGTTTTCACCGTTAGACGAAAGGATTTCTCTTTAACTTTTTGATTTTTTTCTTCTTTTTTTTTTTCTTTTTTCTTTTTTTTTGAATAGGTTAGGGGGGATATGGATAGGAGGGACTCAAGTGTCTAGTTCCATGAAAGGTGATATTCCCGCTAGATGGATTTCGTCACATGGACCATGTTAAGTGTGCTCATAGATGTCAGTAAGGGAGATTGCATGAAAGTGAGATGGGGTAGGTAGATAGTGGATTATAAGGGGAATGATAGTGGATCATGATGAGGATTATGTAGGACTTATGGATGGAGGGCTTATGCAAAAGCATGGACCATAGGGAAGTGATGAGGAAGATATGTAGGATAATAGTTGAAGGAAGGGGAGACGGAGGTATGTGGAAATGTTGTGGGATGGAAGGGAATCATGACCAATAGTTGCACACACCATGGTAAACATTGAAGCTTTTGATGGGAAGGTGGTGTAGGAATCAATGGATATGTTTGCTTAGAAGATGGGTGATTTAGGCATTTTGGTACCCACATAGACTTAATATTTTCATGTCTTTTATTTTGCATGTGGGATTTTTAGGATATTAGAACGGAATGGGATTTTTAGATGGAAGTGGATGATTGGGATTTTTGAGAGGTGGATGCTTCATTTGATTTGCTTTATTTTTTCTTAGGGACCCATACCATTTTAGTTCTTGACTTTGCTTGTGAAGGTATGGGTTTGGATAACTTTTTGGATCGATTTTTCTTTAATTCTTTGCATTTGTACCCTAAGGTAATAGGGCCCTTAGGATTTTTTGCTTTATAGGTAGAGACATCCAAGTTTTTATTTTTGAATCCCATGGGATGGGTGGAAGGAGAGAAAGCTTCATGTTTAGACAATATGTGCATTTGTTGGTCATGATTGGGATTTTTAGAGGATTTATGGATGGATGGATAAGGTGTTGGAAGTAGTGGAGGTAGATTTGATGGAGGGATGTTAGGAGTTGGAAGTAACGAAGGCAAAGTGGATCATGGGAGGTGTATGGTCACATGCTTTTGACATTTGTAGGAGGATGGAGGTGGAATGGTGACATATGTTTTGGGTATGTGATAGGATGTGCGATGAAAAGTGGTGGATTTAGGAGGAATGGAGGTTGTATCAACATCGTTAGATTGCTTACCTTGGGATGTGTATCCAAGGCCATATGAGCATGGGGGTGTTTTGACATGGATTGGCTCCAAAATACCTTGGTTCAAGAAGGCCTAAGCCTTTGCCATGATAATTCATGTTTTGGAGCATGCGATTGACAATGGGACTAGGTGTGGGTAGAACACTAGACACGAGTTCATTATGGGATGAAGAAGGTGAAGTGGAAGACAATGGTTGTTGTGTTCCTAGAGAGTAACATTCATGAATGAGGGTAGTTAGACCAATAGGATGTGATGGTGGATTTGGAATAGGGTCGATAGTGGGTGATGGCCGATCATTAGGATCTTGATCATGCTCATTAGGATCCAAGGTATTTGTTTGATCTTCTATGCTTGCTTGGGAGGCATGTGTCTCATCATGACAAGTGGATGTTTTGGGATCATGGGTAGGACTAGGTGGAGGATGGATAGAAGCAATTTGGATATCTTGCTCATGGATGTGATTATGGATAAGATCAAGGTGCTCATGGATAGCTTCTTCATAGGTAATATCATCTTGATCATGGAAAAGATAAATGTTATGGATGGGTAGCATGGAAAGGATTTGATCTTGATTAGGAATAAGGCTTGACATTTCCACATGCTTAGGATCATACTCTTGATATAACTCTTTTGGTTTCATGGAAATGAAAGTGGGAGGCTCTTGGATGAGTTTGATGGGTTCTTGATATGCATCCATAAGAGAATATGATGGACTTTGACTTGGGCTCATGATGGGAGGCTCTTGAATAGACTCGATATGTTCTTTGTGATCAACGACATGAGGGCATGATGGATTTTGACTAGGACCTATGGGAGAAGTCTTTTCAATAAGCTCAATGGTTTGTGGACCACATGGTGGCATTGGAGGAATAAGCATGGCATTTGAAGGCTCATTGCTAGGTGCTAAGATATGTATTTGACATGAGGATAAGTTGTTCCTAGCTAGTAGCCAATGGATCAAATCCTTCATTAGAGTATGTATGAATGGACAATATAGGGGATGGACGATAATGGTGGATAGTGTGGTAGGCTTCGGATCATGATAAGGTTGAGGGATAATTAGATTGGATGAATTGGGATTTGGATTGGATAGAGGGATAGGAGGACTAGATGTGTTGGGACTAGGATTAAGATCACATGGTGGTGCCAAGATAGGACTAGTAGGCTCATGTGTTGGCATGTGATTGGATGGTGATGGAGGATGCTCATAGGGTGCATAACCTAGATTGGTATCTCCCTCGTCAAAGGCTATGAAGTATTGTTGCAAAGGTGAACTTAAGGACTCTTGAATTATGTACAAGGGGCCACTTGGAGTAGGATTAGGTGACACAAAGGTAACTCCCTCGTCAAAAGATATTAGATCTTGCTCCAAAAGTGGACTTAAGGACGTTTGATTTATGTACAAAGGGCTATTTGGTCTTGCATGTACCTCTTGCAAGAACACCTTTTGGCCTTGTGAATGGGTTGGGTGATGGTGTGTTGGCATGTTGGAAAAAGGAATTGGATAAGTTTGAGGTGAATATTGTTGGGTAGATATGGCATTGATATGATATGGAGATAGAGGTGATACATGGGATTGAGATAGAATGTGATGAGCTTGGGCTTGTTGTGATATGATTTGATGTTGAACAGGTTGATGTTGGAATTGTTGGATAGGTTGTTGTTGTGGTGGTGGTTGTGGTTGAAGGTGTTGATGTTGTGTTGGATGAGGGATAACATAAGATAATGGTTGTTGAGATATGGATTGATATGGATGAGGGTTGACATCAGAAGAAATAGGATAAGTTGGTATAGGATTGACTTGATAAGTGGATGGATAGGATTGATATGATGATAACACATAGGATTGATTTGGAATTTCTTGAGGATGTGCTTGTTGGATTTTACAAGTGGCCAAGAGGTGTTGCATATGTAGGGATTGGCTTGTTTGCAGTTTTTGGATCATGTCATGGACACCTTGAACCATTTGTTGGCTCAGAGGTGATTGGCTTGTTTGAGCTTGGTGAAGTATGTGAACTATCTCCTATGCTAGGTCTTCTAATGTTAACATGGTGTCAATTGTTAGGATGTCATTGCTTAGATGATAAGGAAAGATTGGTAGTTTGACTTGGGGAATATCAAACACAATGTAAATGCATAAACACACGCACCAAACACAATGTTCAAATTTCCTTCCAAGATTAGATGTTATGATTAAGCAAACACTTGCAAACACAACAACAAGCCCTAATGATTAATCAAGTAGGGTATGGCCGATAAGTCTTAAGCTATGCTACACAAGGGTTAACTAGGGGTGTCCTCAATATACACAAGGTACGAGGGGCCCAAATTTATGAGAACTAGCTTGTTGAAGGGATGTGGCATAAGCATAAGTGAATACCACTTCACCTTGTGTTTGAAATCACCCGGGGCCACAAGGTTGTCCCAATGACTACGTAGCTAGATTGAGGTATAGCTTTCACTCTCCCCCCTTTGATATACCCTGCTAGAACACGTGGTTGAGGTCGTCTCTAAGGGTGATGAAATCCCCTAGCGGGCCTCCTAGATAGGGTTTGACAAATCACAGTTATTAATTAACCCTTAGAGATGAAATGTGTGATAAGAAGACAATGCAGGCACTTGTTCGTTTTAAGATCCTAAAGACAGATGTGTAGGAAGACACTTGTTCATTTTAGCCTGATTTCAATGATGTGATAGCAAACAAGATTGATTTTAAGCCCAAATTGAAGTGTGAAGGCAAGCAATATTTAGAGATGAGAGATGGATTGATTTCACCTGATTGTTTTTTTTGTCCTTAAATTTTCTATGTATGCTGATGCTCCTACTGTTCCAGCTCCTTAGATGCCCCTGAAAGTCATCAAGACAAGTAGAAAACTAAACTTGCAAGCAAACAGAGGATTAGATCAAAAAGATGTGATCTATTAAAAATATGTAATAAATGACCTGATACAGCAAAATAGATTGCATAGACAGAAAGTTTGGAAAATTCTATGCAATTTTTTTTAAAAATCATTGAAATTGGATACATTTTGCTCAAGATATGCTTGTTTAAAGTTTAGAAGGAAGCTGATGTTTAACAGAGAATATGACTAATAAAATAATGAAATTACCTAAAAAAAATTGTACCTTTGCAAAGTTCATCAAATTACCTTTCCGACAAGTATTCGTTTGCGCGATTTTGACCTGTTATATCCAAGTTATGGCAAAAAGAAAAAAATGCCTCCTTTGGCATGTTTGAAGAAGACAGATTGACTTGGTTGAGCAAAGGTTGACTTTTTGACTTTTGATGGTTTGCAAGATTTTTTAGTCACATGTACTATGTTGGAGGCGGTTTTATGTTGATAGTTTAAAATAAACCCCAGCCTCTTTAAAAGTTTAAGACTAAAAACTCAAAACCTAAAGCCTTAGCCTTAAGAAAAAAGAAAAAAATTGAAGCTTAAAACTATTTAATATTCAGGTTGTGGTTGAATTTGAGAGGCATTGTATGGGAGACCAAAGGGCAGACTAAATGATAAAGAAGTGGCGATGAGTTTTCAAGGTTGTCGATGCGTAAAAGGGATTGGTCGAGAGAAAGGTTTAATGGCGATAGGTTTTAAGATGTGGCGACATAAGGCCTAAGTTGAAGATAAGGAGGAATATGACTGCGATGGGGTATGACAAGAATGTAAAGGTGTTGGTCGACGGGACTAAGCAGGGTTTGGTTGAATGCACAAGCTTCATATAGGATTGCTACTGGATAAGGTGTGCACAGAGGAGTTTTTAAGCTATCAACTGGTGATTATAAGGGTTTCGAATGATAGTTTTGAGGTTTCAACTGGTTGTTTTTAAGTTTCAAATGATGGTTTATATGTGGCGATAGGAATATCAAGAGTGGTGACTATGTTTTTGAGCAAACCCCAAGCGGTGGTCAGTAGGATTTAGGTAAGCAATAGAAGGAACAATGACCAACGGTTTGGCAGGCAGGTCGACATCGACTAATAGAAAGCGTGAAATGAAAAATGAGTAGGCAGGTCAATAGACTGACGACCTACATCAGACAAGTTAGAGTTTGATGCTGCGGGTAGGCAAAAAAATGCTCATTGTGAAACGACATCGGGGGCAAGAAGACAATGGCATAGTGTTGACAAAGGGTTGTGCAAACAGTCAACTTGCAACCATTAACATATTAAACCTGCAATAGAAACAAATGTTACCTAAAAACAAAATCCCCTTTACCTTGCAAACAAAGTTTGGATTGCATATCAAAGAGAACACTAGGCAGATAGTACGGTGGATCTGTACGGTATGGTTCTGTACTGTATGGTCTGCCAAGCTAAAAAAAATTCAAATTTTTTCAAGAAATTTTACAGTCACGAAACAGAGGCAAATTTATTGTCAAAAAACATAGAATTAGCCTCCTGAACACGATGGTGCAGTCTTTTTGAGCCCCAGAGATCGCCCTTGATAGATCACACGCAAAACTTAACAACGGGGGTTAGAAAAACATAAAGTTTTACTACAAAAACTTGCAAAAACATAAGATTAGATCAGGAGAAGTGAGTCCCACCGGGTGTGCCTGAAATGTAACCAAAAAATTTGGACAAAGTGAAAGATAAAACAACATACAATACCTTAATCCAAACCCTCCAAATACCTCAGATACCTTGAAAGATCGATGCATGCATGTTTGATTGTTTGAATGATTGGATGTTGATTGCTCAAATACACAACATAATAATGTTAGGATGAAGATTTGATGGATGAAAGATAGAGAGATGATGGATGATGGATGAAAGATTGAGGAGATATTTCGACAAAGTAACAGTACTTGAAAGCTCATCCATTTCAAATGGCTTTGTTGTGGGCTAATTTATAGACAAAGATGAGAGGATGGGGGGATAAAGCTTCTATTTTCTGAGTGGTAATGGAATTGGAAAGTTGATCATGCAACAAGAGAGAAGAAATGGAAGGTGAAAGAGTTAACTCGAGAGATGATTTGAGTCATCTTAAATCATGAGGAATCTGAGAGTGATAAATTAAAATAAATTAAAAGATTTATTTTATTTAATTCAAGAGGAAAGGGGATTAAATAAATAAATAAAATTTATTTATTTAATAATGTGAAGGGATGGGATAAATTAAATAAATGTTAGATTTATTTAATTTAGTAGAGGAAGTGCTAGGATGAAGACATGGGTGCCTAGGGAAAAACATGCTACAAGATGTCTAAATGATATAATGTTGTGACAAGGTGGACATTTTTGGGTGTCTATAGGTATGTATGCCATGCTTGGATATTAGTGAATGATGTGAAATTGAATTCATGTATGAGATTAGATGCAATTCTTTGACTGTTATCTATGTGAATGGGATATGTTGAGATCTATATTCAAATTGTATCTTGATTTTAGTAACTTGTACGTGGTTGGGTGTTGACTTAGTCCACCAACTATGTTTGTTCTTGCTTGTCTCATTCTTGGTTGCCTTGTTCATAATACCATGCCTCCTAGTGTTCTAACATTAGTGGAGTGTATGATGTGTTGCAATTATATGCCTAATTAGTGTTGTCATTGATGTCAACATATCTTTGTTGTAATTAGTGTCAACTGTGTCATATTCTATTACTTGTTTAGAAGCCTTATGTGTTGAGGATATTGAGAAAATTGGCCTCTCTAGAAGAATCAATTGAGTTACAGTGGAGTGCAGTATAGACAGTGAGTTGTATGCTGAAGAATAGTCCGGTAGATTGCTCCACATTTCCTTCTGCTTATAGATCTGGGTCCACAGATTAGAATTTATTCGAAGGGATGTCTGAAGATGTTAAATCCTAAGTTTGAGCCTCCGGTGTGAAGTTGTGAGAAAGTTGCATTCACCATAATAAAGCCTTCTCATTCTGATTATTCTCTAGTGACAGGGAGAAAGTATTATGCTCCACATTCCTCTGTAATAAAGTATTTTTCTCTATGGTTCTAGAGGGAAGTTTGGGATGATGATAAGTGCCTACAATTGCAGTGGTTCATGTTTTGGTGGTCCGCAAGCTATCTTTCTTTTATGACAGTCGAAGACAGTGAAGTTCATGTGTTCTGGTGAAGAAGATCCTATTGTTAAAGTGGCTAAGGTTTGTGCAGTTGCTCCTAGTGATTATAATGTGCTTGTGGATGCCTCTTGATCATGTTCCTATCTTGACATTGGTCCACATTAAGGAATTGAGATCATGTTTTGAAGATTGTTCCTAGATAATGTAGCGTGTAGCTAGTCTTGGCCGACTTGGTTATTTCTAGTAACTCCAGAGATTCCTTGAAGATTGTGGAAGTGTGTTTTGGCATGGAAGATCATGCTTGAGTCCCAGATAAGGCATGGCGTGATCCACATTTCATTTCCTTTGCATGATGTTGTAATAGGTCAGGACCTATTTTGTAAAGGTTTGTAATGCCAACCTTGGAGATTGTTCCAATGGTTGATGATTGTGATGCTAACCTTGATGATCATTTCGAGGTTGATGAAGTGTATAAATACTTGTAGTTGAGTCATGGAAAAGGTGTCCTTGAGTGAAAATGGAAAAATAATAAGAAAGGTCCAAAAGGCAGAGCAGAGAAGAGGTAGAGCAAAGTAGAGGCAGAGCATAGTAGAGGAATTATTGTACTTCAATCATAGACATAAAAAGGTGTTAATCATGGAAGAGAGCCTAGCAGTGAGCTGCCAGTAGAGTTTAACAACCCTCAAGCTTTAACAACCCTTATTGTAATCTTGCTAGGTTTAGGGTTGAGGCAGTGAGCCTACTAGACCTAGTTGTTCTTCATGGCAGTAAGCCAATATGTTTAGGCCCGTGGAGTGACCAAGCCTGAACATCATTATTTCAAGATTGCAATATATATTGAGAGCTAATCCTCTCCATGGTTTTTCCCCACCTTGGGGTTTTCCACATGAAATTTGGTGTCTTTTGTGTTTGATGTTGTATATGTGGTTAAGTTTCTGACTTCATGCATTTATTGTTAAATCATAATAATTGTGGATAAGTGATTGATGTTTAATTGCATAAGTGTTTAAGTTTTTGTGACAACTCATTCACCCCCCCTCTCAGTTGTCTGGGGAATATCAACAATTGGTATCAGAGATAAGTTCCTTTGAAGAAAGTTTAACAGCTTGAGAAAGATCCAAAATATCTTACAAGAAGGAAGCACCACATTTTGATGGAATGAATTATGGTATGTGGAAGGCTCAGATAAAAAGCCATTTTCTTTGTCTTGGCTACAAAGTATGGAAATCTACAGAAACAAAATACACCATGCCTCCAAATGGTCTGACTACTGAAGATGAATTCAAAGATTATGAGATAGCTATCAAGGAAAAAGATGCTCTACTAAGCTCATTAATTGACTCAATACTGACGAAAGTTGTGGATCTTGAAACTACAAATGAGGTATGGGAGAAGTTGAAAAATTTGTATGAAGGAGATGATTCTATGAAGAAAGCCAAGCTATAAAGTCTAAAAATGAAATATGAAAGTTTGAAGATCAATGAAGATGAAAATGTATTAGCCTTTATGCAAAGAGTTGATGAACTTGTCACAGGGATAAAAGCCACGGGGGGAACTTTCAACGATAAGGAAATTGTGATGAAAATTCTCAGATCTCTACCCAAGTCCTACTGTCACAAGGTAGCTGAAATTGAAGAATTCATGCAAGTAAAAGAAGTTGATAGGGATCAACTACTTGATAAGCTTACTGCTTTTGAAATGAGAGAGTTTGGCGATGCTCTGCCAAAAGTTGAGATGGCCTTCAAAGCCAATACTTCCGGAAGAACTTCCAGATCAGAAAAGTACAAGGTAGAATCTGATGATGAGTTTGATGAAATTGAAGCAAACTTTGTGGATAGATTGCAAAGAGGATCCAGTAAGTATAAAGGCAAATTACCTTTCAAATTCTTCTCTTGTGGGTAAAGTAGGTCATTTTGCTTCCAGATGTCCTGAAAGAATTGAAAGGAATAGAAAAAGATATGAGAACAGACCTAGGACCCAAAAGAAGTATTATTATGTTGAAGATTTTGATAATGATGAAGGAGTATCAGATAATGGTGAACCAGATAATTCTAGTACTTCTAGAAATGAATGCTTGTTTTTTGCTATTAAGGAAGATCCTATGTCTACTAATTCTACTAGTTGTGTGAAGGAAGAAAAACCAGTGGAAAGTGCTTTGGCTACTTAGATCATTAAGGACAAGGATGAATGGGTTATTGATAGTGGTTTCTCTCACCACATGACTGGTGACAAAAGTAAGTTTGTGAGTTTGGAAAGATATGATGGTGGACTGGTTAGGTTTGGAGATGATACAGCTGGTAAGATTTGTGGAAAATGATCTATCTCTTTTGATGGCAAGCATAATACTAAAGATGTCTTGTATGTGAAAGGCTTAAAGCATAATCTTTTGAGTGTGGGTCAGATGTGTGACAAGGGCTATGATTTAAGCTTCAAGGACAATGGATGCAAGATCAGGGAAAGATCCAGAATAGTCATTGCAACTAGTAAGAAGACCAGAGGTAATATCTATCACTTGAAAGGAACTGATAACTATTGCTTGTTATCTCAGACTAATGAGAGTTGGTTATGGAATAGAAGGTCGTGTCACATAAATTTTGATAACATTATGAAGATAAGTACTGCATAGGCTGTTAGAGATCCACCTAAGCTTGTGAAGCCAGCTAATCCTATTTGCAAGGAGTGTCAATTTGGGAAACAAATAAGAACAAGTTTCAAAAGCAAGGACCAATCAGTTGGAGGACTACTTGAGCTAGTGCATACAGATTTGTGTGGACCTACCAGAGTAAGAAGTTTGCAAGGAGATAGGTATTCATGTTGCTCATTGATGATTATTCTAGAATGACTTGGGTCACCTTTTTGAAAGGAAAAACTGAAGCTCTAGATAAATTCAAGGCATTTAAGCAATGGTTAAAAATGAGATGGATTTGAAAATCAAATGCCTGAGGTCAGATAGAGGAGGAGAGTTCACATCAAATGAATTCAATTTCTTTTGTGAAGAATATGGAATAAAGAGACAACTATCTGTGCTAAGAACTCCACAACAAAATGGAGTTGTTGAAAGGAAAAACAGAACAGTTCAAGAAGCTGCTAGAACCATGATGAAGGAAGCTGATCTTCTAGAAGCATGTTGGAGAGAAGCAATTCACACCACTATATATATCCTAAACAGAGTTCAAGTAAAAGGTAACAGTTCTAAGACTCCTTATGAATTGTGGCATGGTAAAGTTCCTACTGTGAAATAGTTCAAAGTTTTTGGTAGCAACAAAGTTTTTGGTAGCAAATGTTATATCAAAAGAGAAGAAGATTTAGGCAAGTTTTATGCTAGATGTGATGAAGGAATC
The DNA here is from genome assembly GCA_027924645.1 of Cunninghamia lanceolata. Classification (NCBI taxonomy): domain Eukaryota; kingdom Viridiplantae; phylum Streptophyta; class Pinopsida; order Cupressales; family Cupressaceae; genus Cunninghamia; species Cunninghamia lanceolata. Next base: position 3,978,363 of record BSBN01000604.1, on the reverse strand, counting down.
TTCCTTGGTTACTCCACTAAGAGGAAGGCCTACTGGTGCTATAATAAGAGGTTGAATAAGATCATTAAAAGTGCAAATGTTAAAGTTTATGAATGTAAGGAAAGGTCTTCAGAATCAGGTGGATACAAATCAGATGAACTAGATGTTTCAGAAGTGGTGCAGCATGAAGATAGTTCAAATGAAGAAGAACAAGCTCTGACAAGTGCTACCAAAACTCCAAGCTTTGTAAGACTCAATTATTCTGAAGATCAAATCATAGGAGATAAGAGCAAAGGGATCTTAACCAGAGGAAAAGCTGTAGAGGAACAAGTAAATTTCTATTTGATTTCCAAGATTGAACCTAAAACTGTGGAGGAGGCTTGCAAAGATGAGAATTGGGCAAAGGCTATAGAAGAGGAATTGATGGAGATAAAGAAGAATCAGACTTGGGAACTTGTTCAAAGACCAGCATATAAGAATATTATTGGCACAAAGTGAGTCTTGAGAAACAAGATGAATGAGAATAGTGAAGTGGTAAGAAGCAAAGCAAGGTTGGTATGCAAAGGATACGCTCAAGTTGAAGTGATAGAATTTGAAGAAACTTTTGCTCTAGTGTAAAGGATTGAAGAAATAAGGATGTTTTTGGCTTTTGTAGCCTACAAAGATTTCAAGGTTTACCAAATGGATGTGAAGTCTGCTTTCCTAAATGGAGAATTGGAAGAAGAAGTCTATATTGAACAGCCGAAAAGATTTTAGTCATCAGATCAGGGTGGCATGGTATGTGTTAGAACTGGAAAAAATTTCACATTTTGCATAGCCTCCACATACCTATCCTATTATATACCACAGAAAATAGCCATTTTGCAATCTTATGATCAGTATGAATTGCCAAAATTTGTGTGACAAGATCCATTTCAAATGAATATATTCGTAAGAGAATCAAAACCTCTGAAATTTCCTTTCCCAAGCATTATCGGCCAAACATGAACTCATCACTGGAACCCTTCTCATAGCTCCACAGATAGCCCTATGAAGACATAATAATATCCTATCAAGGTAACAATACCCTATCGGGCTAACCCTTGAAGCCCTCTCCCCAATAGACCGACAAAGATGGCAACTAGCGAGCATTTCATGGCAATTGATATTGAGTGGGATCCTACTAGAAGATATGTTGCAACATATGTTACAACTATTCATGAGATGGAAAATGGCTTCGACATATGGTCATTCAATAGAAATCTATTATACCATGTTTCTAGGGATCATTTTTACCAGTTGTTATGGCATCCAGTGCCACCCTCTCTATTAAGTCCCATAAAAAAATTTACTCGAAGCAGTAAAGGGGAAGCAACGAATAATGAATATGCCTTGAGTTCAGTCACCAAAATCCCTGCCGCTCCTCCGGATGCTTGAAATATCAATTCTATTGGGATGGAGATATCAAAAGTATTCCCATTTGTGAGATCAAGTAGGAAATCAGCTAGATTCATGGCTATAAGGGGTGAAAAACTAATGGATGAAAAGTAGTCCATTGCATTTGATGCTTTTTCAAAGTAGATAGAATGCCCTTCTCCAAGAAGGATTAGCTTATCAAACAACCTACTTGATGGCTGATGAATTGTGGTCCCAACTGTCTGGCTAGCCTGTAATACACATTCATGGCTTTTAGTTATCCTCAGTCACAATTTAGTGTCAGAATCAAATGTAAATTATAACCCAGTCCATGCAAATGAGCTACAATTTTGAGATGAATCTCATACTTCATCTGTATCATGCACATCTAAACAATTCGAAGTGTTGTGGTGGAATCCAGGCCCGAAGTAGAATTCATCAAAATTTCATAGCCAATACAAACTCTCTATTCTTTCACCTCCAGAAATACCCCTAACAAAGTTCCCTCCAATGATTTTGTCCTGGCATCTACAATCAAACATCCTCATTAATTTACGAACATAGAAATTTCTGACAGATTTTGTTTGAATTACTTATAGGAAGAGAAGCGCATCGTTGAAACACATGGGCATCGGTGGGATAAATGTTTGCATTCCACTGATGGCCCAATATAACCATGGATTATCAAATGCATAACATATATCGATGGAATAAGGTGCATCGGGGTGATGGTAGCTAGTGTCTCACCGATAGACTTAAGGAAAGTTGTTCATCAGTGGAGAGGATGGCTATCGGTGGAAGAAAAACCGCAGTTCCGCTGAAATGCCGATGGGAAAATAAAACCACACGAGGAATGATAAAAGTTATCAGGAAATAATTTATTAATCTACTAATGAAGAAATATAACAGTATGCTGCTGGAAAATATTGAGATAAATATGCAAAGTGAGGATTTTTACTTCCAGCGAAATATAAAATATTTTCACCAGAGGAGATGAGAAGTGGGTAATCATTTTTACCCAAATAATATTTTGTTAAATAAGGGTGAAAATGCAAAATAAAGATTTTACGAGGTTGTAAAGTATTTTCACCAAGTTGTTAAATATTTTATCGAGGGAGCGAGTATTTGTTTACCTAAAGGAATATAGAAGTGCATATGATTAAATATAAACTATTTCCAGTGAAGGTAAATATCAGAGTGAAGATTAAATAAGAAATAATTATTATTATTAGAATTATTTTCACCGGAATACAAAGATCAAGAAGATTAAAATTAAAATATTTTAATAAAGATGAAATATTTTAATTTGTTGGAGGCAACTAATTAAGCAAAGGGATGCACAGGATGGCAAGCGAAGGGTCACAACCCTAAAAAATACACATCGTGTATATAAGGCACAAAATCAAAGGGAGGAATCATCATCAGTAGTAGTTAGAAATCATTATTAGTAGATAGGTTCATCCATCTCACTTCATCCATTCTCATATTTCAGAACTTATGTGATTAACATATATACTTTTTGAAAAATATAATGGAGCAGAATATTCTCATGTGGTAATTTATTTCCAGTGTTCAACTGTTGGTTAATTTTCATGATTACATGTTATTGTACTATCTCCAAAGTGGTCCTTCTAAGTTATTCAAATTTGCATTATTTGTCAGAACACATTTGATGTTCCTGTGTGGAGTTTTTATTGGTTTCTGATTGATGAGAATTAAAGACCCTTTCAGATAATTGACTTTAATTGGTTCTTGTCAAAGATTAAAATCCTTTTAGAGAAATTATTGTGATTCGTTTCCATCAATCTAAGAATTAAATCTCCTTTCACAATTTCATAGTAATTTGGGAAGATATCACTGGGATAAATAAGAAGAGTATTGTAACTTACATGCCTGCATGTTTGTACAAAGTGCAAACATTCCAAGTGCCCGACGAGTTAGAGTTAAGCTGAAAAGTAAACTCACCTATCTCGTGCATCTATCTCCATAGTCATTATCCACCCATTGACCCCATTCACCCAATAGATTAGGCACTGGTTATCTTTAGTATAATATTATATAAACTCTATTTATTTACTTGATTTTTAAAGCATTCTCATTAGGAACTAGTAAGCAAGCTCTATATCCACCTCACACCTGTGTACCATAGTGAGTAGATTGCCCAATTAGAATCGATTTAGGTTTTAAATCTGCTTTATCATTTAGGTACACTTGCCTAGGTCTAGCAGAACCTAAAGAGTATGGGGTTTCCAATTACATAAATCCTGTCTTGTTGACCAAAGGTGTATCAAGAGACTGGCACCCTTTTGTGGTTTAAAAACTAGCATTTTTGAGACCCAACAGTATGCAGATTGAAGAAAGCTTTTTATGGATTAAAACAAGCCCCTAGGGCATGGTATGCACGGTTGGATAAGTATTTGATATAGATAAGGTTCAGTAAAGGTACTAAAGATAGCAATCTCTACTTCAAGATCAATAATGAACAAATCCTAATTGTTGCAGTCTTCGTTGATGATATTATTTTTAGAGGAAATGAAGGTATGTGCTCAATTTTTGCTAGAGAAATGCAAAGTGAATTTGAAATGTCCATGTTTGGAGAGATGGATTTCTTTTTAGGTCTATAAATAAGTCAATCAGATAAAGGTATCTTCATTTCTCAGTCACCCATGATAACTAGTTGTAAGTAAAGCAAAGATGATAACTCACCCATGGCGGATCATAAAAAGTATAGATCTATGATTGGAGGATTACTTTATCTGACTCAAACCAGACCTGACATAATGCATGCAGTATGTCTTGTGGCAAGATTTCAAGTAGAACCCAAGGAATCACATGTGATGGCAGTCAAGAGAATTCTGAGGTATTTAAAAGGTACAATGGATCATGGTTTGTGGTATCCTATGGATAGTGACTTTACTCTCGTGTATATATTGATGCAGATTGGGCCAGAGATGTGGATGACATAAAAAGTATAAGTGGATGTGTATTCTTCTTGGGAAAAAGGTTAGTATCTTGATTGAGCAAGAAATAGGATTCAATATCCTTGTCTACTATAGAAGTAGAATACATTGCAGCAGCATGCAGTTGCACTCAAGTGTTATGGATGAAGCAGACTTTGAAGGACATCAGAGTTGTGTATGAGGATCCAATTGCAATCTTTTGTGACAACACAAGTGCCATAAACATATCAAAGAATCTAATAATGCATTCAAGAACAAAGCATATATCCATTAGGTATCATTTTCTAATAGAAAAGGTGATAGAGAAAGAAGTCAAGTTGGATTATGTTTCTACCAAAGATCAAATTGTAGACATTTTCACAAAACCTCTACCTAAGGATACTTTTGAGTATCTCAGAGAAAAGTTAGGGGTTATCACCCATCCTGATCTAAACTAAGATGCACAGTAGTGCATCAGTCCGATGGTGCCTCGTCAAATCTGGATTGATGCCTTTTAGGGCTACTTCTTAGGGGGAGTAGTCAGAGAGTTTAAAAGAAAGATTGAATCAAAGCAGAAAAGTGCAAGTATGTGCCCTTTGCCATTGATGTCAAAGGGGGAGAGAAGTCATGTGAAAAACTTAGATAGACAAAGAGTGCATATGTGTAAATATAAAGGGGGAGAACCTTGTAGAAAGAAAGAGTGTAGGTGTGTAAATAGAAAGGGGGAGAATCTTGTCTTGATGGTTGTTGCAGTTTTTCACATCATATGTTGCCATCAATGACAAAGGGGGAGATTGCTGCAAGTATGTGCCTAATCAGTGTTGTCATTGATGTCAACATATCTTTGTTGTAATTAGTGTCAACTGTGTCATATTCTATTACTTGTTTAGAAGTCTTATGTGTTGAGGATATTGAGAAAATTGGCCTCTCCGGAAGAATCAAGTGAGTTACAGTAGAGTGCAATATAGACAGTGAGTTGTATGTTGAAGAACAATCTGGTAGATTGCTCTGCATTTCCTTCTGCTTACAAATCTAGGTTCACGGATTGAAATTTATTCAAAGGGATGTCTAAAGATGCTAAATCTTGAGTTTGAGCCTTCAATGTGAAGTGAGAAAGTTGCATTCACCAGAATAAAGCTTGCTCATTATGATTATTCTCTAGTGATAGGGAGAAAGTATTATGCTCCGCATTCCTCTGCAATAAAGTATTTTGCTCTGTGATTCTAGAGGGAAGTCTGGGATGATGATAAGTGCCTACAATTGTAGTGGTTCATGTTTTGGTGGTCCGTAAGCTATCTTTCTTTTATGAGAGTCGAAGACAGTGTAGAAGATCCTATTGTTAAAGTGGCTAAGGTTTGTATGGTTGCTCCTGGTGATTATAACGTGCTTGTGGATGCCTCCTGATCATTTTCCTATCTTGACATTGGTCTGCATTAAGGAATTGAGATCATGTTTTGAAGATTATTCCTAGATAACGTAGCGTGTAACAAGTCTTGGATGACTTGGTTATTTCTAGTAACTCTAGAGATTCCTTGAAGATTGTGGAAGCGTGTTGTGGAATGGAAGATCGTGTTTGAGTCTCGGCTAAGGCATGGTGTGATCTGCATTTCATTTCCTTTGCATAATGTTGTAATAGGTCAGGACCTATTTTGTAAATGTTTGTAATGCTGACCTTGGAGATTGTTCCAATGGTTGATGATTGTGATGCCAACCTTGATGATCATTTTGAGGTTGATGAAGTGTATAAACACTTGTAGCTAAGTCATGGAAAAGGTGTCCTTGAGCAAAAATGGAAAAATAATAAGAAAGGTCCAAAAGGCAGAGCAGAGAAGAGGTAGAGCAGAGAAGAGGCAGAGCAGAGTAGAGGAATTATTGTACTTCAATCACAGACATAAAAATGTGTTGATCATGGTAGAGAGCCTGGCAGGGAGCCACCGGTAGGGTTTAACAGCCCTTATTGTAATCTTTCTAGGTTTAGGGTTGAGGCAGTGAGCCTGCTAGACCTAGTTGTTCTTTATGGCAATAAGCCAGTATGTTTAGGCCCATGGAGTGACCAATCCTGAACATCATTATTTCAAGATTGCAATATATATTGAGAGCTAATCCTCTCCATGATTTTTCCCCACCTTGGGGTTTTCCCCGTAAAATCTGGTGTCTCTTGTGTTTAATGTTATATTTGTGGCTAAGTTTCTGACTTCATGCATTTATTGTTAAATCATAATAATTGTGGATAAGCGATTGATGTTTAATTGCAGAAGTGTTTAAGTTTTTGTGACAACTGATTCAACCCCCCCTCTCAGTTGTCCAGGGAATATCAACATGATGTTGTGTCATAGACACAAAGGCCACATTATTAAATAATATGAAGGTGCATGCCATGTCATTTAGATATGAGTTCCATAACTACACTAATGTTCTGACATAGTGTAGGGTATGATGGTTCCTTAGTAGTGCATGAGCACATATTATATGTATATTTATTGTATTATAGTTGTGTTCCTACTCTTGTTGAGTTACCAACTTTGTGAACTTGATTACTTTAGGATTTTCTCCTTGGTTAATTGGAAGTTTCCTAGCATGGTGCTAGAAGGGATGCAATTCTGTGTGAAGAAGTTGCTATTCTATGTATTCCATTTTATGGTTACTTGGTGTTTGGTCCATGAGGAAGTCTTGTGTTTCATGGTAGATCACGAATTCGTGATCTTTTTGTGTTGTTTAACCTTTTTGGTCTAGGATAGTTGAGCATCACAGTGGTGTTGAGAGTAGTCTTGCTCTTATGTTTTATGTGGTTATCTCCTTGGATGTATTCCTTGTGAGTAGTAGGTTGCTAAGCCTTGCTTGTTGGAAGTGTGTATGTTGTTAGGAGGATGTTGTCTAGATTATTTCCTTTGAGAACATGTAAGTTGTTCATGTTTCATGTTGTGGAGCTAGAATGTTAAAGAAACCCTCTCTTATTAGGAGTAGAATATGGAGAAGGACCTCATGGAGAGAAACCATGACTAGAGATGAGGCATGCTTTAGGTGAGCATGAAGGTGAGGTAGTAGTGCTTGTAGCCTTTAAGAGTTGTGTTTCCTTGAACTTTGAGTTTTAATGTTGTGGGTAGTGTCCTTAGTCTCAGGAAGGATTGCAAAGAGTGTAACCTTATGTTAGCAACTTTCCTTGAGAGTGGAATTTGTAGCATTGTAAGTTTTTCTTTGTCTTAGTAGAGAGATTAAGAAGTTACCCTACATAGTAGTAGTCCTGGGTTATAGGGCTTGTTTTTCTTGTGGTCAATTGTAACTTTTGGCTAGATCCTCTCCTCATTTGAAGTGGTAGTTGGAGGATAGAGTGATGCAGTATCAAAGGAGTTAGTTGGATCAGTGGTTGATTTTCACCTAACTGGTGCGCCTTTGAAGACTTGTTTTGTTGGTTTGGGACCTAGACTTGGTGATGGTCTAGAGGATTGACCTTTTGAGATCTATTTTGTTTGCAAAGGATTGCATACCTTATCCTTACATTTTTGTAGGCTTCCAGGAGTAAGTCTAATTCTAGTTGGGGAGGATGTAATGCCTTCCTTAGTGTTTTCTTGGTGTGATTTTTTATTCTTATGATATATGTTGTATTGAGTGTTATTAGATGTGTTTCACATGTTATGAGTAGTTGCACCAAACTTGTTGATAAGGTTTGTTGTGCCATCAAGGGGTTTTGAGGGTGTACTCTAGATGACCATCGTGGTGTTTCTGATGGGTTTTTGTATTGACATTGGTCCCAACTATGCATTATGGGATGCATACTCTATGCATGTATATGATAGATCATTGTAGTGTTTCAACTTCACCATTTCACTATATCTGATATAGTTGTGATTATAATATTGTTTTAGCATTATGAAATGTTGTTAATTATGCATCGCATTCCTAGATCATGCTAGTCATAGATGATTTACAGTAGATGTGATGATTTTATAGCATGTTACGATTTACACCACATTGAGGCGGATTATGTTGCTTTAGATATTATATGTGAAACAGGTACATTTGATGTTTGACTTGAGTATGCAAGTATAAAGTTATTTCCCAAATATTGGTTATAAATAGGAGATGGTTGGATTTGGGTAAAACATGTGTGTTAACCTCTATCTAAATCAGTTTGAGTGTGATATGAGTCTTGTGAATCCTTGTGTTATGTTGGATCCAAATTGATGGTGATTCTAGAGTCCACAAGTTGTGGAAACTCATAAAGTGTGAATGAGTCTTTTGCATGTGTTTCTTTTAGCTTTTTATATTAATTCATTTATAAAAGTGTGTTTTTTTGTGTTTTCATAATATTTTAATGTTTGAGCCAAAAAAGGACTAATTTTACCTTAGAAAAAAAGTTTATTGCATTATTTTATTCTAGTAGAAGAAATTTAAAGTGAATTTAATCCTTTCTTCGAAATGAAATATTTTGCATTTGAAAAGGTAGAAATTGTATTATAATGGAAATTTATTTTAATTCCATTGGTGTTCAGAAATTATTAAAAGTGATCAGATTATGTTGCATTTTCCTTGTGGAAGTAATTGCATTAATTTAATTATGTAAATTGCCTATTCTCTTAAGTTATTTTTGGAAAAGAAAATATAAATAGAAATATGAAAATAAGAAATAAAAGAAATTGAAATAAAGGGGCTTTTAGAAAGTATAAAGCAAAAATAGACTGGTTATTTCATTTCAACTCTTCACTTTTGCTTTTTTTGCTCCAAAGCCCTCCTATGCTCCATAGAAGAAATGAAAAATTTAAAGGATGGAAGGGAAGGGAGGATGGATTCCTTGGATAGGAAATTGCTTGGCTATGGCAAGGGAGTGTTCCTGATATTTCTACTTCAACTAAGGTTCTTTTTCTTGGTGTATGTATGTTTTGGGAGGTAATTTTCCCCTTTATATTTAATTTTGAATTTGAATTGTGAAATGAATACTCTCCATTGCCATGCCCACACTAGTGTTGATAACTGAGAGGGGGGGTGAATCAGTTATCTTAATAATTTGTCTTTCTTTTCTTCTTTAACAATTAGAGCAATATCAAATCATATCAGCATACATAACCATGGAAGCAGAAATAAACTCAACACACATGACACAATATTTTTGACGTGGAAAACCCTATTAAGGGAAAAAACCATGGGGTGATTAACCCAAGATTGTATTCTCTGTTAAAAGAATAAGGTAGTACAAAATGGCACTTGCCAATTAGGGCTCACTGCCTGAGCACACTGCTCACAAGAGGCTCACTGCCTACAATAGTTTATAGAAGGAAACTAGGTACTTGAACTGATGAGAAGCATCCACATATGCTTAGGTTCAGTTCCAGTTAAGCTCAATATATTGATCTACTGCACTTCATTCTTCCTTTGCCTTAGTGCTACTATTCTGTCACATACAGGACCTCTATCTCTATTTCCACATTGTTCTCTGCTCTTCTTCACACTACTCAACACACCACACACACCTTCTCATCGAAATCCATCTGGTATATATATCCGCACCAAAGATTTCAACATGTTTCTAGTCGGCATCTGAAATACTTAATATTTTTCCAAACTCTGGTCTGTCAGCTGAATCCTTACTTATCAAGTGATGCGTATCAAAGAGATACCTATAGAAGTCATCAGTCATGTCAGCCAATCATGAATGATCTCTTAAGAAGCTTTATCACCATCAATATCTCATCTGGATTAAGGTCTGATGCTCTGCCAGTCAATTCTTCCTCAGTCTACTTTGCCAAACAAGAACCCAACACTTAGGTGTTCATACATTTTCACTCTTCCATCACCAGAGGCTCAATCTCTAGAATGTATCAGTCGTGGTACTCCTCTTGACTTCCCCAAGTCCACACTTTAGTAAGATACTTCCTCTGAGAGATCTGGACCTGATTGTCAGACCTTGTTGCATGCTTTGTTCTTGCTCACCGAACCAAAATACTCTTCAATCTAAGTTCTGGTAAAGACATACCATGTCCTACAGATGTGTGGGATGAACTTTGTTGCCATGAATGACAACACTCATGAAGCCACACAGTGTCTCTTGCCAACAATCTCCTCCTTTGGCATTGATGGCAACACTTAGTGAAAATGACTAAGTGTTATAGCTTACTCCCCCTTGGCTGATGCTCTGTTCTTATGTACATTTTTCTAGAGCTCCCCCTTAGCTAGATTCCACATTTTTCACTGCTCCTCACTCCCCCTTTGACATCAATGGAAAAGGGTAGGATCCACACACCAAAATTTCCCAAAAATAATCTATACTTGGTCGCATAAATATATATACAAGTTCTACTCAAATATACTGAAGTATATCTGCAAAAGTTGTCTTCAACTGGACAAATTCTGTTGCCCAACTCTACTTCATCCTGTCCAAAATTGAGATGTGACCATTCAACAGGAATGCAAAATCTTCTGCCCTCTTTAGATCTGTCGGATCACTAGTCTGAGCTGTGGTCTGAGCATCAGTTAGAGCCTCATGCATGGCCTCTAACCTAGGGATAATGATCACTCTAAGTTCACCCATCCTACTTGTTATATTCTTCCTTTCCTTTTCAAGTTTCTTTAGTTCATTTAGAATGGCAATAGTCTGACATTCTTGGTTTATTATGGATGTGGTGAGAGGGTCAAAATTTTGAGATAAACTTGACAGTTTACCCTCTTGTTCTTTCACTTTCTTCTCAATATCCTTTGTCACTTTAGACCAGGATAGACAAAATTTATACATTTCTTCGCCATCTTTAAGAGCACTTCTAAGCTCTTTATCCCAATATCCATATTTCTCCTATCATTTGTTATTATCCCTTGTACTTCAAAGAATCTTTTTCCCAAAAACTCCTTTCAAACTTTTTCTTCAGCTGACTTCTCTAAGGAATCAAAATGTGTATTAACAGAGTTTACAAGAGTTTTCAGATTACCGAATGAGGAGGCCGAAAGATCCTTCTGGAAGGATGGTATGATCTTATCCAATACACCGGATGCAATTTCTATCAGCTCACAGTCTTCCATGTGAGACTTTAGAAGTTTTTCTTTTGCCTTTGCTTGAGCAAACGATGCTATCTTCATTGTTTGAACTGGGGAGAGGGAATCAAAGTTGAATGGTCCTTGAAGTAGCTTCAGTTCATCTAATTCTATCATTTCTTTTGTTAGAAAGTCTTTGACTGCTTCTGTAGTGTCTCTTGCCGGAGACAGAGTTTTCTTCCCTTCTTCAGCCTCAGAACTGCCTCCTAGAGTCTTCTCTTCCCTTTACCTCTTCTTCTTGACTTATCTTCTCCTCTATTCTTTCTTCTCCTTTAGATCCGGAGTCTGCTGGGGAATCCGGATGAGAGATATTTACTTCTTCATGGACTTCCTCTTCCGAAGCAGAGGAATCCAGATCCTTAGTTTTCTCCTCACCTATCTCCTTCGATTCTTCTGCATTTTTCTTTGTAGGATTTTCCTTTGATGTACTTAGTCCTTCATCATCCATGACAGAAGGTTCATCACCTAAGTCCTCTGTAACAGGAATATTGAATCTTTTAAAAGCATTCCGGAAGATATCTTCTGTTTCTTTTGCCACTTTGTTAGTTTCTCCAAGCATAAGCTGGTTCATTCTGGCTTTGCTCCAGAACTCATCCTTGCAATCTTTGAAGATCATGTTCATTTTCTTAGGAGTGATGGAAGGATAGAGCTGAATGACTATCTATTCCCGGATCTCCAGGTCCTTTGCCTTAGCATTGTTCTTTCTTATTTCAAGTTCTTTTTCTAGGCTTTTGGGATGTTTAGATACCTGATTGTGGCTTCTTGCAGGATCTTTTGATTAGCTTCACTATAATCATCATAAACTCAGTCATTGGTTTTAGGTTCCCATCTACAATGACTAATTTGATGATATCATCAATGCAAAGAGTAAGTTTTTCAACAAATTCTTCTATCTTTTCTTGCTTGCCTTGACCAGTAGAGGATTCACCGGATGTTTTCTTCTTCTTCTTCTTCATTTTCTTTACTTCCTCATATGTCTCTGTCTCTTCATCATCCTTGAGACTTGTATAGGACCTTGTTGCCTTTTCTTTGTTCTTTTCTCTCCCTTTCCAGATGTCTGGGCTTCCATTTTTTATGCTTTTTGGCTCTTAGAGGTGGCAGGTGCAGAGCTTTTGGAGGATCTGATCCAGGAGGGGGCTTGCACCGAGGCACTTTCTTTTTTTGTTTCTTGCCTTTCTTTCTTTGCCCTTTCCATCTTCTCTCTATTGGCATCAAGTGCCTCCTTTGATATTCCATGCCTTTTGGTGAATTCTTCTACTTCCCTTCTCACTTTTCTCTTGATCTCAAGCTGTCTTAGTTCAACATGAATTTTCACACTCAATTCTTGAAAGGTTCCAAACCTTTCTACCTTAGGATCCTTGGGTTGACTTAGCATGTGTTGAACATGTAGCTCTACAATTTTCTCATCTACTTCATACCCCATTGGCATGATCCAGACTATCCTTGGCTCCACTACCTCCATTAGGCATTGATCAGTGTCTACCATAAAGCACATTGTATCCTTGTATTTCTCAACCAATGATTGGGGGATTCTTTCTCTGGCCTGTATCAAGCTTTGGAAGTTTTTGAAGTAACCCCACAGTGTTGTATTTTGTGCCTTGGCATCACCAAGCCCATACAAATAATCCACGATTTGTATGGCAACAGGTCTGTCATTTTGCCATATCCAGCCACTAGATCCGGGTAGCTCATTCATGTAATAGAAGAATAGACAGAGTATCAAGCCACTGTATTTGAAAGAATTCTTCTTATCCTTCTTTATCTTCTGCAGATTCTCTAAAAGTTGGTTCAGAAGGAGCTCACAAAGATCATAGTCAGCATTCTTTCTTAACATTTCATAAGCAGTGTAAATTGCTATTCTAGATATAGAATTCTCTTTGTTGGAGTGATATATCTTGTAGCCAATTATCATGGCACCAAACTTGATATCCGAATCTGTGATATCCTTAATTGTCATTGCTCTTTTATCAAATTTAGATCTGGTAGCCTCACTCACAGTTTAGTTTTTGACTGATTTGAGAGTAGGTAACCCACCGGATGAGTGCAATCCAGTCACCGCCCTAATGGCATCCTTTGTGATCTTAAATGGCCTCATCAACCATATGAAGTTGTCATGCACTCTACTCAGAATATACCGGACCCATTCATCTTCTACAAAATAGGGGAAATGAATGCACTGTCCAAAGTGCTTGTCTCAGATGGCTTTGTATTGAGGTTTGAGTTCAAATGATTCATCTATTAGCTACTTATGATATATATCCATCAGCTTGGATTCCCTAAATTCCTCAATATTTACATGAATGTATGCCCTAACATCTTCAACATGCAAAACCCCATGCGGAATGCTAGAGAATGCGCCTAAAGGATCTACTTCTAGAGATTTATAAGGGTGTTTCTTGAACTTAGGGCGCGGCCTATCAGTGATTTTGACAACATTTAGAGTAGCCATCTTTCAACAGATTTAGAGAGAGATTTACAAGAACAAAAAGTACCTTTTTATGCCTCTAGGGTTCACAAAAAGAGCTGAAAAGATCGTTGGTTGACTTGAATTCTGTGATTGATCCTTGAGAGAGATGAAGCAAACTTGTTTGTAGAGCTCCTCTTATCTTTTTCACTAATGCAAATGTGCAAATGACAAGCAAATGAATCCTTTTATCTCTGAGCAAACCCTAATTTCATTTTGTAATAAATGCACAACTTAAGTTATTTCAGTTGCCTTATCATGAGAGAGATTTTTTCGGATCACTGAGATGTACTTAGATCTATTTTTAGTGATGAATTTCAATGTCTCTGCTTTCCTCGAATCATCCCCTTTATCCGCAGATCAAGATGTTTCAGTTTAGAATCACACCGGATCAAACTGTGAAAATCCAGCTTTTACCAGAAAACTATCAAACTGGATCAATCTAGGAAGATTAGACTCTTCAAATCTTCTTGCAGATCTTCCATATCTTTACCAAGGCTTCTTTAGATGTTTCTCTAAGAACCCTTTAATCTACAACTTTTCCTTATGCCAATTTCAGGCACTAATTATCTGGCTGGGGAAATTTATTTTCCTTCTTCACTCCCCCTGAGCCAGAGCTCATCTTATTTAGTTTCTGGAAGGAATATCAGCACCAGATTCTGGTGCGGATCCATCCCCAACATTTTCTGTACTTCTCTTTACCCAAATCTTGTTCATCTCCCTTTGAATTTCATCCACATTCACTTTTTCTTTTCCTTTGTCTTGATTTTGATTATGATGCACCGGACCCCTTTTATCCTGATTCTTACTTCTGTAGAATTTGGCAATATGATCGGATCTATTGCAATTGTAACAATATTTCTTTGTAGATTTGACTGATATCCTCTTGATCTGATTGATTACCCATATGTCCCATTCTATTGCATGCAAAGCATCTACCATTGAATGAATTGTTCATTTGCAAATTTCTACATTCTTGAGATTTGTGACCATACCTTTTGCAGTTAAAACACTGTCTAGAGAAGGATGAGTTATTCTGATTCATTCTTCTTCTACACTGATTTGCTTTATGACCAAAGTTATTGCAATTGTGGCAGTATCCTTTGAAGGATGGATATCTTTGAGCATTTGGTTGCCTTACCAGAGGTCTTCTAGGCCTGTTCCTTAGATTTCCTGATCCAGAATTTTTCTGACCAGATCCAGAGGTTTCCCCTCTCTCATACCCCAAGCCTTGCTTGTCATCTACCCTCTTTTGGCTTTCAAGAAGAACTTCAAGTTGAGTAGAGCTTATCTTGAATTTCTCTTTGTATTCATTTGTTGTTTGAAGATCCCTTTTAAGAGTGTCTATCTGATTCTCAAGTTGTTCTTCATTGTCTCTAGCTTCTTTAAGATCAGATTCCAGATGCCTGATTATTCTATCCATTTTGTGGCACTCTTCTGACTTCTCCTTGAGAGATTGTTTTAGATTATCTTCACTTTTTCTTTTCTCTTCAATTTCTTGGGTGAATTTCATAACTCCTGATTCCATTTCATGTCTTACCATAATGACCTCTTTTGATAACTTTTCACATAACTTGGTTTTTTCATTCAGATCTTCATTAGTATCATTGGCTTCATTTTGACTTGCTAATTGTTGAAGAAGTTCCTTTCTTTTCTTCATTGAGATACTTAGTTTTTCTTTGAGTTCATTTATGAAATCATCAGCTTGTTTGAGTCTCTCCCTCAGGTCATTGACTTCAGAGTGAGATTGATCAAGATCATCTAGGGTAGACTGAAGTTGTTCCCTCATACCATACATATCCATTGAGAATCCTAGATCTTCCTCAAGTTGTTAGGCTTTGTTAGAAGGAACTTGGCTCTGATACCAATTGTTGATAACTGAGAGGGGGGTGAATCAGTTATCTTAATAATTTGTCTTTCTTTTCTTCTTTAACAATTAGAGCAATATCAAATCATATCAACATACATAACCATGGAAGCATAAATAAACTCAACACACATGACATAATATTTTTGACGTGGAAAACCCTGTTAAGGGAAAAAACCACGAGGTGATTAACCCAAGATTGTATTCTTTGTTAAAAGAATAAGGTAGTACAAAATGGCACTTGCCAATTAGGGCTCACTACCTGAGCACACTGCTCACAAGAGGCTCACTGCCTACAATAGTTTATAGAAGGAAACTAGGTACTTGAACTGATGAGAAGCATCCACTTATGCTTAGGTTCAGTTCCGGTTAAGCTCAATATACTGATCTACTGCACTTCATTCTTCATCTGCCTTAGTGTTGTTGTTCTGTCACATACCAGACCTCTATCTCTATTTCCACACTGTTCTCTACTCTTCTTTGCACTACTCAACACACTACACACACCTTCTCATCGAAATCCATCTGGTATATATATCCGCACCAAGGATTTCAACATGTTTCTAGTTAGCATCCGGAATACTTAATATTTTTCCAAACTCTGGTCTATCGGCTGAATCCTTGCTTACCAAGTGATGCGTATCAAAGAGATACTTTAGAAGTCATCAGTCATGTCGGCCAATCATGAATGATCTCTTAAGAAGCTTGATCACCATCAATATCTCATCTGGATTAAGGTCTGATGCTCTGTCAGTCAGTTCTTCCTCAGTCTACTCTGCCAAACAGGAACCCAACACTTAGGTGTTCATATATTTTCACTCTTCCATCACCGGAGGCTCAATCTCTGGAATGTATCAGTCATGGTACTCCTCTTGACTTCCCCAAGTCCACACTTTATTGAGATACTTCCTATGAGAGATCTGGACCTGATTGTTGGACCTTGTTGCATGCTCTGTTCTTGCTCACCAGACCAAAATACTCTTTAATCTGAGTTCCGATAAAGACATACCATGTCCTGCGGATGTGTGGGATGAACTTTGTTGCCATCAATGACAACACTCATGAAGCCACACAGTGTCTCTTGCCAACAACTAGGTAGCATATGGATTTCCTTATGAGGATGCAAATTGCATGATTTCATAGCTTAATTTAATGCTTTAAATTATTTTAAAATATCTAAAATAGAGCCATGACTATGGCAAAAAAATAATGAAATCTTGTTTTCCCAAATTTATTTGAGAAGTGTGTTGTTGAGCTCATTGGGAATAAAAGGGTATAATTAGATTTTTGAAATTTCCCTTAATTTGAAAAAATAAAAAAGGGAAAAGATGCAAGGTAGTAACCACTTCCATTAACGGATGATTTTGGGGTTTTATTGTTATTCTTGCTTTTGAAAATTGAATGAAAATTAAAATAGACTTTAATATTGAGGACAAGGAAATCAGAAAGAGGTCAAAACACAAAAAGATAAATTTACACAATTCATTACCTTTACCTCGATCAATCTCTTCTCTTTTATATGATAGATCCAACTATGTTCTTCGATGAAATGATAACTTAAATATTGTATGTGGATATCTCAACAATTTAGCATAACCTTAGTAAGATAATCGATGTGATGGAAATAAATTGACATGTATTTGCAAAGAATATGGATGTGGATGGTGTATAATCCATCCATAGTGGCTTGGATGAAGATCAATTTATATATTTTTGAAAATGACAATCAACGGTGGAGAGTAACATGAAAGATCAATGGCTAGAATTGCTTGAGAAGATTTGATGAGGGAGTTAACTAATTTGATTGATGAGTTAGTCATATTGATTGGATAGTTAACTAAATTGATTGAAATTGATTGCATAGTTAACTATTTTGATTGAAATTTGATTGAGTAGTCAATTTGAGTGATTAGTGTTGAAGATTATGGGATTAATTTCACGGATAATGGATAATTCATGAAATAATGGATAATTAGGAAAGTAAATAAAATATTAAATTTATTTACTTGTGATTAGAAAATGGAAATGAATTTGGTTAATTAAATAAATTGTATGGATTTATTTAATTAATAGATGGAATAAATGTTAGTTTGATTAAAAATTATTTAATTAATATGGAAAGAAGAAATATAAATGGATTAGGAAAATGATGTAGATGAAGTGTAATGGCACGGAAATGCATTAGTCAGTTTTAAGTGTCTAGATTTTGCCCCTCTTTGAGATGTTGAAAAGTAACAACATTTCAAAGAAGTTTAAAATATAGTGCTTGATTGGATTAGAAGAATATGTTGATTTGGAAGATCATAGTTGGAAGAAAATGGTTGGGTTAGGGATAATGATGCCCCAACCGAGTAGAAGAATTAATGTAGATTAATTAGTGGGATTAATGATGCCCCCTCAAAAGGTTATCTATGCAAAAATTGCACAAGTGAGCTCTCGAAAGAAGAGACTTGGATAAAAATTTAGATGAAAGAAGAAAAAATGATGGAAGAAAAATAGAGAGAAAGTAAAGGAGAAAATAAAAAGATGGATGCAAGAAAGATGATTATGGATGAAACAAGAATGATGGATTTATTATGATGATTAGTTATGCTAACTTGAGTAGAGCAATCATTTATTTAATATAGTAATGGATGTTATGCACTAAGGTATTTAAGACCAAGGTGACAATGTATCTAATGCGTAGGACTGACACACAAAAAAGGTCACAAGCAACCCTATGCTGTGTAGTACCATGATATGGAAGACCATGATACCATTGTAGTAGGTAGGCTACGAGGACTGATGCAAATGCAAGTAAAATGATAACACACACAAGCAAGCAAGTAAGCATACATAAATGATCAAAAACAAACAAGGTTATTGCCCCTGTCAAGATGAAAACTGATGATCGATTGATTGGATTGATTGCTACTTAAGTTAGAAAGTCCTTAAGTAGGAATTCATATGATCTTTATACTTAAGTTAGATAGTCCTTAAGTAAGAGTTGATTAGATTTGATGATGGATTTGATAGATCAAGTTTACTACAAGGCTAGAAACAAAATCGTTGGATACTTTTGGTTAATTTGTGTAGATTTCTTAGATAGATTGGCATGGATTAAGGATGACTTGCATTTGGATTTATTGCTTGAATTTTTGTATGTTTCATTTTTTGGGATTTTTGGGATTTTTGGGGATTTTTGGGATGTTTTGATTTTTTGGGATTTTTGGGATGTTTTGATTTTTTAGATTTTTGAGATGTTTTGATTTTTTTGGATTTTTGAGATGTTTTAATTTTTTTAGATTTTTGGCATGTTTTAATATTTTTAATTTTTTGAGATGTTTTGATTTTTTGATTTTTGAGATGTTTTGATATTTTTGGATATTTTAGATGTTTTAATTTTTTGGATTTTTGGGATGTTTTGATTTTTTTGGATTTTTGGGTACTTAAGTGGGGTTATGGGTTTAGAATGGGATGTCAGAAGGGGATTGGGTGGATGAAGGAATGGTGGTAGTGAAAGAAATGGAGGGTAAAGTTTGGGGATGTGGTGGGAAATGCTTAATGGTGCTAACGTCACAGGTGTAAGATAGGATATGTGATATCATCATATGTGTAAGGAAATGAAACATGTAAAATGAATGAAGCTCATAAAGAAGACCAACAATGAAATGTACCCAGTATAAGTAATATTTACCAAGGAAACTAAGTCTAAAGCAAAGTACAATCCACTACCCCTAGTATAGAACAAGGATAGAAATAGGAGATGGATGCAATAGAAGGCTATAAATTTATATTAGATCAGGGATTAATCTCAATTCATGGAATGGAATGGTGGAGATATGAAATAGATGTGACATGAAGGATAACAAGATCTGGTGACTGCACATGGTGCCTACAAGTAGGTTTTCACCATGGTACTTATTCAAGGTGACACAAAAGTGGTTTTCATTGTAGGATGGATTATTTCTCTTTACATTGTTTTTTGACATATTTTGTTAATTAGGATATTGTAGCAAGCTAAGCATGGAATCGTTGGAGATGGAGGATGTCAAGAGGTTCAACCAATTCTTGATCATCTAGAATAAGGAAGCGATAAGCACATGTGAACATGGAAGATTCTCTATTTCAAGGATTGTATCACTAGTAGGGGCACTACATATACCATCATGTACTTCCTTGAGTACAATATTATCCTCTCCTATGTTTAGGAAACGTAAATGGGAACTATTGTAGCCTCGTCGATTATGGATGAAGTAGGGTATATGTGTGTATACAAAAAATTTGGATAAATACAATACAATGCATTACCTAATCCAAATATTCAATACCTCAGATAGATGCATGCAAGATAAATTGATTGAGTGATTTGATATGTTGGTTGCTCAATTAAGTAGCATAACATTAAGATGAAGATGATAGATGGAAGATGATAGATGAAAAGACAATGGATGAAAGATTGTTGAGAGATTTTGACAGCATAAGGATACTCAAACTCAATGCATCCTGCAAGGGGGTGATTTTAATGGATGGTTGAGATTAAAAGGCTAATTGAATGATGTGGATGGCTAGGATTGAATAGGTTTCCCACTCTTCAAGGGAGTTGTAGTCATGTGACAAGTGTAAGGAGGAGAATAAAGTTGATGTGTGATCATGTACACAAAAACTTTTATTTAATAAAATTAGGTCTTATTATTTGTACATGTGAAGGATATTAAATGAAAGTTGTAGTACCACACATGATTCAATTGAAAGGTGGACAAGTGTTGGAATGTGGTGAAATATGAGGACCTAATTCAAATATTTTATTTGAATTAGTTGGAATATGTGGATGGAAAATTAATTAAATAAATATGACTTATTTAATTAATTGGAAAGTGGGATAAGAATGGGATTAAGATGAGATTTTAGATTTATTTAATTAATTGGCTAATGGGATAACTGGAATTAGGAGTGGGATTAGGATAGAATGCTACATGATGTCTCTAATAATGTACTTGACTAGGTGTTGCAAGACATAGACAAATTTGGGTGTCTACATTTTGCCCCTCTTTGACATGATGTTCGAGATGATAAGATTTATGTTGAGTAACATCATTTCAAAGAAGCTAAGTTATAGATAGAGGAAAATGATAAGGTGATGATGGAAAGATAGCATGATGATGGAAAGATAGGATGAGGATGCCCCCTCGAGAGGATAGGTGGGTTGGACAAACACAGGTAGACTCTCAAAATGAATGGGATTGGTCAAGGAAGAAAGGTAAGGGAATGGATAGAAGAAATGAATGATGTGTTATGCTGAAATTAAGGTGACCAACCATGATGTTTGATATAGCACTAGACATTATGCACCAAGGTATAAGCACCAAGGTGACAATGTGTCTCGTGCACCAGCATAATACAACCTTATCTAACATATGAGGAAGTAAACTTAGAGCATTGAAGTCCTAATGCACAAAAGGTATGATATGACCTTATATGCAAAGGATAATGAAAAAGATTTTCCAACATACACAAGATATGAATATTAGCTGGAAAGATATGGATGTGATAAAAATGCAAGATAAAATGATAACACACACAAGAAAGCAAGCAAGCATGCACAAATAGTTTAAAAACAAACAAGGTATTGCCCCTATCAAGATGTAAACCAATGATCGATTGATTATGATTGATGATAATAATGATAGATAGTGATGATGAT
Organism: Cunninghamia lanceolata; assembly: GCA_027924645.1. Lineage (NCBI taxonomy): Eukaryota > Viridiplantae > Streptophyta > Pinopsida > Cupressales > Cupressaceae > Cunninghamia > Cunninghamia lanceolata. The sequence continues at coordinate 3,957,019 of BSBN01000604.1, read as the reverse complement.
GATAGTGTTGTCATTGTGGGGAATGATATATCCCTAGATCAACACAAGGATGCAGGAATGATATATCCCATTGATGATTATGATTGATTAATTGATTGATTTGGTTTGGTTGATTTGGTTTATGACAAGATTAGGATCAAGACCATTGATGTGATTGGATAATTTGACAAGATTGATTGACTTGAGTGGTGTGGATAAAGGATTACTTGCATTTGGATCATTGCTTGGATTGATTTGATTGATTGTGATGATTGGAATGATATGAATGAATGTGATTGATTGGAAGAATTGATTTGAAATGAATGATATGATTTGATTTTGAAGAATTGAATTGGAAGAATTGATAATTTGATTTGATGGATTGAGGAATGATGATGAATTGATTTGATGATTGTTTGATTTGAATTGATTATAATGTTTGAATGGATTGATTGAGAAAGTTAATTAAGTGATTTGAAGAATTTTTTGAAGAATTGATTTGGTTGGAATGATGTGATGAATTGAATTGGTTTGAATGAATGGATTGATATGATGAGTTGATTTTATTCTTGGATTTTTGTAGGATATTTGATTTTTTTGAATTTTGGGGAATATTTTGATTTTTTGGATTTTGACATATTTTGATTATTTTGGAGTTTGATATGTTTCAATTTTTTTGGATTTTTTTACATGTTTTGATTTTTTTGGATTTACAATTGGAGTAGCCTTTATGCTAGATACCTATGACAAGGGAATACCAAGTCTAGGTGTCAAGATGATGGAGGATGGATAGGATGGGTGGATAAAAGGATGGGTGATAGTAAATGGGATGAAAGGATCATGATAGATGGATGGGATGGGAGATTCATGATATATGGGTAGATAAGAGGATAGGCCATGGAACATAAAGCTCATGATAAATGGATGGATATAAGGATAGGCTATAGTGGATGGATATAAGGATAGGCTATAGTGGATGGATGTATGCCTCATAATGGAGCTAGGATGTGATCTCCAAAGACTATGTCGTATAGGAATAACATGCCCCATTCTAGGTAGTAAACTTAGGATTTTTCATGACAAAACTTATGACAAAAGGATGACATGATGGATTGGTTTGGAAAGGATAAGGTATATCAAGAGATATCCAAAACATGTTTCAACATTTTGCTCCCATGTCTTCATCAAGATCAAAAGGAGGAAAAGAGGATGGTGAATAGATTCAATAGAACAGGTATGTGGGTATAATGGCTAAGGGTGGTAGGATGGTAGTTTGGATGAGACAACATTCCCCCAAGTGTAAGTGACATAGAAGATCAACCTACACATGATGCATGTTTGTCAGGTTTTCATCATGGTACTTATCTAAGGCACCACCAAGGGTGGTTTTCACTGTTGGATGAATGGATTTCTCTTTACTATTTTAATTTTTTTTTTGGGATATTTGGATGGGATAGGTGAATATGGACAACAAGGATTTGGACAAGGATGGAGAATCAAGCGTCTAGTTCCATGAAAGGTGATAGTCCCATTAGATATGGATGTCATCACACATAGACCATGTCAAGTCTCATTATGCTCATAGATGTTGGTAGGGGATCACATGAGATGGATTAGGTAGATAGTGGATTATGATGTGGATTATGAAAGGTTTATGCAAGGATGGATGGGGGTTGGTGGATTAAGATGTGGATTATGAAAAGATGGGGGATAGTGGATTATGATGTGGATTATGGAGGACTTATGCAAAAGGATGGATGAAAGGCTTATGCAAAAGAATGGACCATAGGAATATGATGATGGGGGAGATATGTAGGATAATGGATGAATGATGGGGTGATGGAAGTATGTGAGAATGGAATCATGACCAATGGTTGCACACACCATGATAAACATTGAAGCTTTTGATGGAAAGGTGGTGTAGGAAGTAATGGAGATGTTTGATTAGGAGATGGGTGATTTAGTGATTTAGGTACCCACATAGACTTAGGATTTTTATGATTTTGCCTTTCCTTGTGGAATGAAGGACTTTGAGGTTTTTGAATGTAATGGCAATTTGGGATGGAAGAGGATGGTTGGGATTTTTGAGATGTTGATGCCTTATTTGATTTGCTTGATTTTTACTTAGGGACCCAAACCATTTTTTCTTTTTGACTTTTCTTGTGAAGGTATGGACTTGGGTAGCTTTTTGGATGGATTTTGCTTTGACTTTTTACATTGATACCCTAAGGCATGAGGATTTTTAGGGTTTTTGGTAGGCATTTTGAATTTATAGATAGAGGCATCCAAATTTTTACTTTTGAATCCCTTGGGTTTGGTGGAATGAGTGGAAGCTTCATGTTTAGATAATATGTGCATTTGTTGGTCATGATTAGGAATGTGATGGAATTTATGGATAAGTGGTTAATTAGGCATTGGTAGAAGTGGAGGCAAAGTGGATGGTGGGATATTAGGAGTTGGAAGGAGTGGGGGTAAAGTGGATGGAGGAAAATTAGGAGTTGGAAGTAATGGAGGTAAAGTTGATGGTGGAAGGTGTATGGTCACATGCTTTTGACATTTGTAGGATAATGGAGGTGGAATGGCGACATATGTTTTTGGAATATGATATGGTTTGTGATGGAAAGTGCTAAACTTAGGAGGCATGGAGGAAGTGCCAACATCTTTAGATTGTTTACCTTGGGGTGTGTATCCAAGGCCATATGAGCATGGAGGGACCTTGACATGGATTGGCTCCAAAATACCTTGTTCATGAAGGCCTAAGCATTTACCTTGGTAATTCATGTTTTGGAGTATGTGATGGACAATGGCACTTGGTGTGCTTTGGGAACTAGACTTGAGCTTATTATTGGATGGAGAAGGTGAGGTGGAGAACAAAAGTTGTTGTTGTCCTAAGGAAGAACATTCATGGATGAGGGTGGTAAGACCAAGTGGATATGATGGTGGAATTGAAATGGGGTTAATGGTGGATGTGGAAGGACCATTAGGATCTGGATTATGTTCATTTAGATCCAAGCTATTTGTTTGATTTTCTATATTTGCTTCGGAGGCAAGTGTCTCGTCATGACAAGTGGATGTTTGTGCATTAAGGCTAGATCGAGGATGGATGGATGGGGTGATAAGCTCTTGACCATGGAATGCATAAAGTTGGCTAAGAGGATCATCATGGTCTTCTTGATCAAAGGTAGGATATTGATCATATATAGGAGCTTGATCATAGATAGTTGTGGGATTATGGATAGGATGAAGGTGCTCATGGATAGCTTCTTTATCATAGATAGTATCTTGATCATAAAAAATATATGCGTTATGGATAGGTATAAGATCAAGTTGCTCATGGATAGCTTCTTTATAGGTAATATCTTGATCATAAAGAAGGTATAGGTTGTGGATGGGTGGAATGGAAGGGATTTGACCTTGATTAGGACT